>JASAOG010000004.1:9393757-10675015 GCA_030265305.1 Biomphalaria pfeifferi
ACTAAAAGTAAGGCTATTACAACTGTGCGGCTTGTGAACAGAAACAAATAAAATACCCAGAAAGTTGTCATTGCCTTGCTAGACAGTCATATTCTTAAAAATTCATTTGGAGAATTGTGGGAATGTCAAAACGGCTGGCTGGGTAGCTGTTAAAAGAAAGATCGCAGTCGAATCCGCTTATGCAAAGCTAAAAAATCTATAGCTTATTTATTTTTTAATTTTGCTTGGCGCATATTTCATGCAGTAGCGTGCTTAGTGCGCATAGGTCCAATCTCTAATGTGGACCAGTAGGAAGGGGTTATCTAGGAGGTGGTTGAGAAGGCCCTCAGCAAAACTCAGCTCGAATAGGGATTCGAACTTGAAGCCCCCTTGAAAGGTAACAAAACGGTTTATATTATCCAGCCATACATCACACATTCTCAGTATGTCATCGATTAATCATCGATTTTTAAATGCATGTGAAACATGCAGTTTACTGTCTGTGTTGTGTTTTTCCATTGGTGAAAGTAATATGATCCTAGTTCCGCCTTTGGGGGGCGCGACGGCTTATTTGTTAAGCGCTCGGCTTCCGAACCTGAGGTCCTGGGTTCGAATCTTGATGAAGACTGGGATTTTGAATTTTTTGGATTTTTAGTGCGCCCCCGAGTCCACCCAACTTTAATAATAGTGAACAGCACTTTAGTTGGGGAAAGTAAAGGCGGTTGGTCGTTGTGCTGGCCACACAGAAACAGATGACCTTAACATCATTTGCCCCATAGCTCGAAAGGTCTGAAAGGGAAACTTTACTTTAGTTTTTTTTAGTTCCGCCTCTGATGCACACGTGGGTAGTTGTCACAATAAAACATGGCTCCAATGCTCCAATGTCAATGTCCCCAGAGAGATCAACAAGCCGACTGACCGTAAAGAGTTGCGCTACATCGTGTACGATGGTGACGTGGACGCCCTGTGGGTGGAGAACATGAACTCTGTCATGGATGACAACAAGCTGCTGACTTTGTCTAACGGAGAGCGAATCCGTCTACAGAACTACTGCGCCATGCTGTTTGAGGTGGGTACAAGACTCGGCGGCGTGCAGGAGGTTTGTGTTGCAGCATATGCTTAACACGCTTCTGTGTATGCTTTTGTGTGTAAATAAACTTTGAAATAACACATGTATGTACCAAAATACTAGAGTAGATTTATTTATGTATTGGATAGATCTAGTAATAAAATCAGGTAGAATTTGTGAAATACTTCGGTAGCTTTATTGAAATAATTGGGTAGATTCGTGGAAAACAATGGGTAAAGTTAATAAAACAATTGGATAGATTTAGTCTAATAATTGAGATTTTTCTAAATATTTTATTTATTTAGTCAAACGCTTATAGCTTAAAACAGTTAGACCTACAAACCAGTGTTTTCCAAACTGTGTTCCGCGGAACCCAACTGCCCCGCGAGGGATGAATATGAAGGGTTGAATATAGGTTCCACGAACTACTGCAATAATTAACTAAGAGATTACTTCTCTAACAAAAAATAAGGAAAGTGTTTTATTAAATACTCATGATGTGCAAGGTGTTCCTTTGAGGAAAACGTTTGGGAATCACTGTACTAAACATTTCTAGTTCTTGCTGTGATGATAAAGTAGCATGGAAACCATCTATCTATAAACACATAGTTTGTGTTCCTGTCTCTAGGTCTTTGACCTGCAGTATGCCTCACCAGCAACAATTTCCCGGTGCGGGATGGTCTTCGTGGACCCCAAAAACCTGGGCTACTTTCCCTTCTGGGAGCGATGGCGCCGCACCAGGCCCCAAGCTCAAGGGAAAATCTTTGAATCTCTCTACAAGAAGTATGTGCTGCTTCTGGTGGATCTTGTGGTTGAAGGTCTCCAGGACAACCAGCCGGTGGAGAGATTGAGGACCATCTTGCCGTTGACAAATCTGAATATGGTCAGTAGTCAACGTACTAATAACATTGTCAACATGGGCGTAGCCAGGGGGGGAGTTTTGGGGTTCAAACCCCACCCCGAGATGAAATTCCCCCCCCCCCCCCCGCAGGAATAAGGTGACTGATTTTTGCTTTCATTTTGTTTATTTTAGGAGAGATTTTAATATTAAATCATCACTTACCACAGCACAGCCGAGAGGGTTTTGAGTTAAAAACCCTCTACCATGGGGTTTTAAGATTTTAAAAAACCCTATCAGGGGGTTTTAGGATTTTCAAAAAACCCTATCAGGGGGTTTTGAGATACATATCCCTCTACCAGGGGGTTTTGAGTTTAAAACCCCCTACCAGGGGCGTTGAGTTTAAAACCCCCTACAGGGGATTTTGAGTTTTAAACCCCCTACCAGAGGTTTTTGCAGTTAAATCCCCCTCTTCTATAAAACAAAAAAAAATGCAAACAACAATCCCCAAATTCCAAGAGCACAGTTAAGGAAGATTTTGATTTTAAAACCCCCTCCAAAATTTACGATAAACCCCCTTTTTAATATAAAAAAAAGCTAATTATACACTCAAAATTCTATGAGCGTAGCTAAAGGGGTTTTGAGTTTATCCCTCCCCTCCAGCTGGGGTTTGAAGCTAAAAAGTACCCATTCAATATAAAAAAAAAGCAACTTACACACTATAAAATCTATGAGCGTAGCCCAAGGGGTTTTGAGTTTCAATCCCCCTACTCCAGATGGCTTTTTCTTTAAAGTTTAAAACCCCTCCAGATGGTTTTGAGTTTAAAATTCCCCTACAGAGCGTTTAGAGTTGAAAACCTCTCTCTTCAATATTATTTTAAAGCAAACTACAGTCACCAAATTCTATGATCGTAGCTAAATGGGGTTTTGATTTTTATAAAAACCCGAAAAAACTCCAGAGATTTTTTAGTTTAAAACCCCTCTGATGATTTTGACGAAAAAACTTTCCTTTTCGTTATAAAATCTAAAATGAAATACAGGCATGTAATTCCAAGAGCGTAGTCAAGAAAGGTTACACATTTCTACCAGTGGCTTGGGCTCCATTAATAAAGTGTGAATAGTCTTCTACCAAAATTGAAAAACACTAAATGTGGCTCAGAGATGGCTAAGACAGATTTTAGGAGTCATTTATAGAGATTGGGTCTAAATCAAAGAAATCATATGCCGAACTGGGAGTCGAACCCTTAGTAAGGTTGTGACAGAGCATCGCATGAGGTTTTGCGGGACATGTTCTCCGACAAAATGAAAATAAGAGTTGCCGGAAATAAAACTTTTTAATAGTAGATACCTCAGAATATGCATTTTGTTGGCTTTCAATACCAGAAATAGTGCTCGGCGGTGCGAGCTCCCCCAGACCCCCTTGCTAGCAAGGACGGGGAGTCTACGAGTTTTCCACTAAGTCTATGAAGAATCTATTCTAGGGCATAATAAACGTTTTCCGAAAGGTTCAGAATGTAATAAAGATTATTATGTACACAAACACATTCATATATATATATATATATAATTTTTTTCGCGGGGGGGGGGGGGGGCTGGGGGAGGACCCCCCCCCCCGAAAAAAAATCCTGGCAACGCCCATGGTTGTCAATAACATTTGGTATGTCTCAATATAGCGATTACTAAACAGTAAGTATGTCTGTATTTAGCGATTCTGTAACATTTAGTATGTCTGTATTTAGCGATTTTCTAACATTTAGTATGTCTGTATTTAGCGATTCTGTAACATTTAGTATGTCTGTATTTAGCGATTCTATAACATTTGGTATGTATGTATTTAGTGATTCTGTAACATTTGGTATATCTGTATTTAGAGATTCTATATCATTATAGACACAGAGGTGTCTGTCCCAAAGGCAAACCACGAGTACGGTGGCTTGATGACGTAGAGGCAGATCTACAGCAGCTAAAAGTCTGAGCCCAGCATAGATCAGAATGGAGAGATGTGCTAAAGCAGCCAGGGCCATCGATGGGCTGTAGCGCCACTGGGATGGGTGGATGGATGTCTTAATTGAAATAGTTCTCTGGTTATTAGGTCGTTGTGTGTTAACGTTTTTAATTGCTACATAGTTAGATAAACTGTATTTACCTGCCCAATGGACCTCCATTACCTTTAGGCGACTTTAAACAATAAAATAAAAAATGGAATGAATTTTGATTCCATTAAAACATGGTTGCAGGGCCGGCCTTAGGTAATGGGAGGCCCTAGGCGTAGTAAATAGGGTGGTCCCTAATGAAATAGAAAAGCAAAAAATTAAGACCGAAAAATACGCCATCTCTATCTAGATCCAAAAAAAAAAAAGTTAAATTCATCTATCGTCGATAGAACGAGTGTACAATATGGACGATTCATCATCAACAGACTAGAAATGACGTTTCAGCATTTCACCAAAAAAAAAATGCTCTTCTAACATCTGTAGTCTTACAAGTAGATCTAAACATGCGAGAATAAACCTTGAATCATGGTAAACACTTAGAGCTAGGTTAGTAGATGCAGAGCCATGTAATTCTGCTATGTTTGTGATTTGATCCATGTTTCGCATTTTTTTTTTCTCTAAAGAAACTTTTTGTTAGAGGCCCCCACCAATTGGAGGCCCTAGGCGACTGCCTAGTTTGCCTCCGTGAGGGTTGAGACTTGAATCGTGTTTCAATAAATTTAGACAAATCCAGTTCAATCGGACCAGCTGGTTATTCCCACCAAATTGTAAAGTACTGAAACAAATCCTTTTATACAGTAAAATATCTGGTTGATCGGACAAGCAAGTTATTAAAACCAAAAGTGATTGCGCCCGGATGCGGCCTAAATAGACCGGATAGACTATTTGACCCCACGACCACACGATGACTTCCAGTGAGTTAATTGTTTCTTTCCTAGATCCAACAATTGACCGTGATGCTGACTGCCACCCTGGAGGATGTCGATTACTCCTCCATTGAGTTGGAAGCTGTCATGATCCAGTCCATGGTGTGGTCCTTGGGCGCCGCCCTAATAGAGGACAGTAGGGTACGATTTGACACCTTCGTCAAGTACCTGGCCAGCATGAGCGTTATTTACGACGTAAACAAACTAGCGGAAGCAGGTACTTTACATGTGTGTGTGTGTGTCCTGTGTAAAGTAGCGAAACCATGACCGTTAACTGTGTGTGTCCTGTGTCCAGTAGCAAAACCAGGTACATTGATTGTGTGTGTCCTGTGTCCAGTAGCAAAACCAGGTACATTGATTGTGTGTGTCCTGTGTCCAGTAGCAAAACCAGGTACATTGATTGTGTGTGTCCTGTGTCCAGTAGCGAAATAAGGTACGTTACTTGTGTGTGTCCTGTGTCCAGTAGCGAAACCAGGTACGTTACTTGTGTGTGTCCTGTGTCCAGTAGCGAAACCAGGTACGTTACTTGTGTGTCCTGTAGCAAAACCAGGTACGTTACTTGTGTGTGTCCTGTGTCCAGTAGCGAAACCAGGTACGTTACTTGTGTGTCCTGTAGCAAAACCAGGTACGTTACTTGTGTGTCCTGTAGCAAAACCAGGTACGTTACTTGTGTGTGTCCTGTGTCCAGTAGCGAAACCAGGTACGTTACTTGTGTGTCCTGTAGCAAAACCAGGTACGTTACTTGTGTGTGTCCTGTGTCCAGTAGCGAAACCAAGTACGTTACTTGTGTGTCCTGTAGCAAAACCAGGTACGTTACTTATGTGTGTTCTGTGTCTAGTAGCGAAACCAGGTACGTTATCTATGTGTGTCCTGTGTCCAGAAGCGAAACCAGGTACGTTACTTGTGTGTGCCCTGTGTCCACTGTTTCTGAGGCTATTTGAGACGCATGCCATTGGTAGCATTTTATCCTATAGATGTGCTATATCCATTACCACTTTCGGCAATAAGAACATTACGGAACTATCGATAAACTACAGCAAAATAATATCTGTTTACTTAATAACTGTACATGTATAATTATATGAATGAAAAGATAAGTGCCTACTTCATCTTCATATTTTATTTATATAGCTTTTATATAGCGCTACTTTCATGCTTATAGCATGCTCAGAGCGCTTTGGTCCAATCTCATATGTGGACCAGTGGGGGGGAGGGGGGTATCTAGGAATTGGTTTTCCGTGCTGCCTTAAGGCGCTCAGTAAACACAACTCTGCCCGAGTCGGGTGTCGAACCTCTTGCCCCCTTCTAGGTAGCCAAGCCAAGCTAAGTTCAAGCGCACTAAGCCTCTCGATCACTCTTCCCACTTCATACTGTAGCGCTGACATTTATTTTTGGGCACAGGTGAACTGCCAGGTAACGGGACTTTATTCGACTACCACTTTGACCAGGTGAAGAAGAAATGGATCCCTTGGTCCAAACGTGTCCCAGCTTACACCCACATTCCTGAACAGAAGTTTTATGACATTCTGGTGCCTACAGTGGAAACGGTTGGTACTTAATTTTTTACTTTGATATCGAATATTGGAAATAATTTAGAGATGTGGCTGTATAGGTGGAATTATTTCCCTTATTACGTTTTGTACACGTTTTTTTCTCCAATTTCCCATTCTTGGGTAAAGATGAAATTTTTTTTATAATTATTTGTAGTTAATGACAATACATGAATCAATATTTAAAAAATAGCCAATTAGTTAATCAAATTGTTTTAATCAATTAATTTTGTTTTATAAAGAAAAAAGGGGAGCTTATTTCTGCAGTATTGAGATATATGCTCAATAAAGTCTTCTTGCTGGCTTTTTTAAAACTAAATTTTTATTAATTCTGTCAGAGATTTTATTCTGATCAACGGAAGTGATCCTTTTCTTTAATGCATCTTAGACAGTGTTTGTGTCACGTTTACTAGTGATTCCCCTTTGATCACAAAATGTACGTTTGTACCTCCCCACCCGCACCCTTTTTTTTCTTAAGCCATCAGGACATCTTGTGTAGCAGGATTGTTTTAGTCACGCAAATGACATCGGAACTTTCTGGACAAATTTGAACGTTTTGACTTGGGGAAACAGACTTAAGAACTGACTTACACGTATTGCAATGTTTGTTTAATAGGGCGTTTTGATTCTTGTTATCTTATCTTATAAGTTAAAGACGTCCCACCAAAGACAAAGATAATTATGTTCTATTTGTGATCATGTCTCACTCGAGTCGTACATGTACATTAAAAATGCTTAAAGTCTAATAAGTCATTGGTTTTCTTAGCTGATTCAGGCAACCCGTTACATGCTATAATGACGCAATGGAAAACACTTCTATGAAAAATTCTATTTAAAAAAATGAAGCGGCACGTTATCATGAATGTCATCATTTTGTTGTTGTTGTTGAACTATTGGTTATACTATTCTTTGAGCAAGTCCGGCCCGTTGTTGGCAGGATTTCAGGGGGTGGGGAGAGGAACAATAAAAGGGATACTAGAATTCACGGTCCAACAGTATTTTGTGTGTCACAATTTGAGAAACGCTGATCTCAGGGTTTGTTCTTCTTAATACATCTCATGCTACTTTAAATTTATGGTTTTGCCTGTACCTTTTAGTAGATTGACTCTATCACTATATAACTGTTGCAGGTGCGTGCCACGTGGCTGCTGGAGCTCAATGTTCAAGTCAAGCGTCCAGTGGTATTCGTTGGGGAAACAGGCACCTCCAAGACTGCCACCATCTTGAATTTCGTGAGAAAATTTAATGAAGAAACAACGGTAGGAGAGGAGATAACTAATTTTATTCGATATTTGCTCTTTCTACTTTAAGCTTTTATATATTCAACTAAGGTCTCAGGACACACAGTATTGAGACCCAAAGAAAAACCAACTAGACGATATTGATATTGCGTAACACTATTGCTAAAGCTTTTGCGTCATATTATTGTCCTGTAATGTCCTACGCTATTGCGTGACATTATTGTCCTCTTATACCCTATGATTTTGTGTCACACTATTGCGTGTCCTCTAATGTTTACTCCTCCAGATGCTGCTAGTGATGAACTTCTCCTCCAGGACCACCTCCCTGGATGTCCAAAGAAACTTAGAAGCCAACATGGAGAAGAGGACAAAGGACACTTTTGGTCCGCCGTCCAACAAACGACTGATTATATACATCGATGAGTTGAATATGCCCCAGGTACTATTGACAAAATAGTTTATTAGAGACATTGCTAAATGAAAACTCCCTTGGTAAACTTGATCTAAACCTTACCTAGCTCATTCGAGATATTGCTAAATGAAAACTCCCTTGGTAAACTTTACCTAAACTTTACCTAGCTCATTAGATACATCGCTAATTGAAAACTCCCTTGGTAAACTTTACCTAGCTCATTAGAGACATTGCTAAATAAACATTGCGTTGGTAAACTTTACCGATTATTGCATCAGAGATATTGCTTAATGAACCCTCCCTTGCTACAAATTATCAATTAGATGATTTGAAGCAGAAGTGTAAATGTTGAACACTTGTCACGTGATAATGATCGGCAGCAAATTATTTTATTGAAATTTCTTAAACATAAAATCAAATCAAATATACAGGGGAACAAAACATTATACTTAGTGGCCTTCCTTTAGTGTGAGAGAACATCGCGCTGGTCTTTCGTGGCACCAAACGTGAATCGTTGTTTCCAGGTCTCAAATACTTTTAAGGTGCAACAATTGGGTAGGGCAATGTTTGAATTCTTGATCATTATCACCAAAAATGGCAGTCCGGATATTTGACGTTGCGGATGACTGACGTCCAGATAAACGTACTACATTGATAATCACCGCACAATACACTCGACCACAGTACCAAAAGCGGCACAAAAACATCAAATATTCTAATGTCCACAAAAGAGGTTGGACCAGTGCAAATTAATCATGATTAAGTAGCTTGTCGAAGTGCTATACAGCAACAACAATAATAAACAAAAATAATAACTACTTGATCCAGGATTCTATTGTAATGTTCACCACGCTTAACATACGTTTAATTGACTCTTGTAACCGCCGATCTCTTTTTAAGCGTTAACTTGTACGGTCACGGAAACAACTTTTCTAATACTCAGGTGGACACCTACGGCACCCAACAGCCTATCGCCATGCTGAAGCTTCTGTTGGACAGGGGTGGCGTCTACGACCGGGGCAAAGAGCTAGGCTGGAAGAACATGCGCGACCTGGGCTACATTGCATCCATGGGCAAGGCCGGCGGGGGCCGGAACGAGACAGACCCGAGATTCGTGTCTCTGTTCTCAGTCTTCAACATGACATTTCCAGACCAGACGTCACTCCTGAAGATCTACGTCTCCATCCTGGAGGGGCACCTGAGACCTTTCGAGTCGGACCTTGTCAAGTACTCTGTGAAAATCACAGAAATGACTATGGAATTGTATGCGTAAGTCAAGCCGTTGTTACTTGGTTTGACTAATTACCGTCTTTTATAAATGTTTCTAAAATCTAAAAACATAAAGTCTAGATCTAAGCGGTTGTTTCACTTGATTATTTCTCTATCACATTTTACTGATGTTTAGTTAAATGTTCTTTCTTTTTTAAATCGAAGAACGCACTGCAATTATTAATCTTTTTTCTTTAAGGTAAAGTAAAGTTCCCCTTTCAGACCTTGCGATCAATAGTTCAGATGATATTAAGATCATCTGTTTATTTGCCCATCAGTTAATGAGCAGGGTGTTAAGTGGCCAGCACAACTAACCAACCGCCTTTACTTTCACCATTAGATTTGGGTGGAATCAAGGGCGCCCCAAAAATCCAGAAATTCAAAATTTCTAACTTCACAGAGACTCAAATCCAGGACCCTAGGTTCGGAAGCAAAGCGCTTAACCACTCAGCCCCCGCGCCTCTTTTAAGCAAAGCAACAAATCAAATTTTTGTTAAAATTTCTGAAATTATCATACGAATATGTTACTTCTGAAAATGTTACTTCTGAAATAGTTACTTCTGAAAATGTTACTTCCGAAATAGTTACTTCTGAAAATGTTACTTCTTCGTTGTATGTTGGAGATTTCAGACAAGTAGTTCTATGTCTGCGTTGAACTTATTGGTTTCCAGAGCTGCCAGCTCTTCATATAGTGTTTGCGCTATAAGGAAGGTTCTAGGGTCCAGAGTCTTGTTCAGACCTCTCTAACGACATGCTAGGTATCTTCTGGTGATGCTCCACAAAGTATCACTATAGTCTCTATTTTTAGATTCCGGAAAATGTGTTGTCTCATTCTGTTGTGTTTGCTTCTGAGACGAAATATTTTGTATGCTACTATTTTAAGTGTGAATAGACCTTGCTTTTAATGATTTAACTGTATGGAATTTAGCTCTGGTGATATGAAGGGAGAGTACCTAACAAAACAGGAATCAATTAAAAATGAGCCAATTAGTCGATTAATTATTGGTAATTACATTATTTTGTTTGATATCGGATAAGAGAAATAACGTCTACATTCGGAGTGTGGAGTCCTTCCTCTTACATAAGCTTTTTTTCTTTTATTGAAAAAAAAGGATTTTTTTTTTTTTTGCTTGTTTCAATCTAGGAACACTAAACAGTCATCTCTTGAAATAAATTTGTACGAAACGAAAAATATCTACAAACCCTAAATATAGCTCATGTAAGATTCATACTATTTAGAGAGTCTGTCACTAATGATATCTCTCTTACGTCATGTAGAATCTTAATCAAAGAGCTACCGCCCACACCTTCCAAATTTCACTACATTTTCAACCTGAGGGACCTATCACGAATCTACAATGGCCTGTGCCTGTCCACTACTGATCGCTTCAGTAACACCAACCAGTTCCTCAGACTGTGGAGAAACGAATGCATGAGAGTTATCAGTGATCGTTTGATAACTGTAGAGGACAAGCAGCTGGTCCAGGTAGGAGATCAATTGCTTAGTGTTAGAGATCAATTGCCTTGTGTTAGAGATCAATTGCCTAGTGTTAGAAATCAATTGCCTAGTGTTAGAAATCAATTGCCTAGTGCTAGAGATCAATTGCTTAGTGCTAGAGATCATCGTTACACAAGTACTTTTTTGTCCAAGCCTTAGTATTATGTGGTTGTTTTTTTTAGAACGTGACTATTAAGAGTCAAGTATCGTTCACTGTATCAGAAACCCCTTGAGCAGAAAGTCATGCTGAGATAACTCCCTTAGAACGTGAAAGAAAGCGGGCAGTGAGTGTTTAAAGGTCGCCTTGTCCCGTAACAGGACAAAGCCGTTGCCGCACACGGAACTATTCTCTCCCTCATCTCCTTGTCCCGATCGCCCTACACATTCCTAGAGAATGGCTTTGTTGTCTCATCGTTCTCTATACAGTGGCGGCACACTGTGTCGTAGTGCTTCCACCCATACCATGTATGCAGCCGGCTTTTTAAAGCGAGGGTTGGACTTCACAGTCATCTTCGAGTCCATGGGAAATGAGAAATGTGCTCATTTGCGACCACGAAGGAGGAGCTATATATATAGTGCTCTTTCATCATTCACCAGAGATGAACTCAGATTGGTAGGTAGACAGGAAGGCATAGGCCTCTGGTTGTGAAGAAACTCTGATGCTCGACGTAGTGCCTCTTTGCTCCTTTGCAGGTCTATTGACACTACATCCAAACACTCTTGCAAGACATGCACAACTGTTTCCTCTGGCTCCGTAGCGGCAAGGGGCATCAAAGTTTGTCCGTAACAAGACATAGTATGCCTCTATGGGTCAGTGTCGCGTCCTGAAATGCGCTATTATTGTCTATTACGACCTTTTTATTCTCCACCATGTGTCGTCTCAGTCCGGGCGACGCATATGCTGCCGGACAAACTGACCTTACCGGATTCCTCTTACGAATTAAGCCACTTCTTAGCATTTATCAGTTTCCGTGGCTTAAATTTCATGTAAAAATGTCGTCCAAATTTATCTTAGCAGGAAATGAGAAATATTATAAATGCATATAGCTCATTGTGTCAAGAAAGGCATTAAATCTCAAGCTCAAAAAATGGTCTACAACGGGGCTCAAACCTAAAACAATTTCTTAATACCCATTAGCCAGTGGCGTAGCATCCATGGCGCGAAGGGGTTCAATGAACCCGGGCCCACGACCATTAGGGGGCCTACAGCCTGTGGCGTAACAGCAATGGCGCAAAAGGGTTGATTGCACTTGGGCTCATGACTCTTGACCAATGTGGTTGTTGTGTATAGATCTCATTAGCTCCTTCAAAATATCTTAAACGCTGCACGAAACTTTATATTACTTTTAAAACAATAACCCGAGTTTTAAGCTTGGATTACTTTTATGTAAATATTTGCTTTCCATCAGGTTTAATGTAATGGTGGCTAGACCTTACTGTACGTTTGAGGGGACTATTGTTGTCATGGATAGTATTATTATTAATATAATAATGGGAGGGGGGAAGAGAGACAAATTGGGAGGGAGAGAGAGATTTTGGTTTAGAAAATATTGAGGCGGAGTAACAATACAATTAGGACTATAGTGACTCTATAGGGATATCCCTGGTGGTCACGAATTAATATTTCGTCACATGTGCTAATTATTCAATTTTCTCAAAGCTTTATTTGTTTCTTTTATTTAGCGTATTTAAAATACGTAATTTCATTATTTGTTGAATGGAATGAAGATTTTTTACTTTAATAATTTCAATAAACAGTGGTATATGTTAACTTATTTGTCTTGTAATTGAAGTGAAATCCAAATTTAAAACAAAAGAGTCTGAGATCTAAGCTAACTAAACAAATGTGAATTTTAAACTTTTTTTTATCCGATCCAATAAAGTAGATAAATCGTGTAAGTCCTCATCACATTGTTTTTTTGTTTTTTTTTGTGTTCTGTTTTGTATAAAAAAATGTATCAACAGAATAAAAAAAAGGAGATGAAGTCTAAACAAACAAACAAACAAATAACATTCAATATTAAGCAAGCAAATGTTTTATAGGTATCCTGCTTATGTTAGTACAACGAATGGCGAAACCGAATTGGAGAGCAGCTCTATAACAAAGATCTAGAATCGAGAGAGATGTCTACATTGATCATGGATTAGTGTCATTCTCTGACCAATGCTTAGTAATTTGGTTCATAGTTCTTAAACAAAGCCATTATATTTATAGAAATACCATAAGCTAAGCTTTATTTAAAATTGCTATGAATATTCAAAATTTGACAGGAAAACAAAGGCCCACAGATTGAAAACGAGATAATAGACCTGTTGGGCGGTGCAGTGCTGACCAAAATACCGTTACTGTATGAGGTCCAATACGCGCCATTGTTCTCTTCATTAGTGAGAGCACTCAAGACATACCAAAAGTTGATCAAATTAAAAATTATTTTTTTCTGTCTGATCTCCGATGTGGGAATACCCAAAGAAATAGTAATTAGAGAGTCATTTCTAGGTTTTCATATGTGTGAGTACCAGACGTCTGCAGAATTGGATGAACTAATGCTCCAAGAAATGAATGATACCCATTTATTCTTAAATAAACTACGAGGCTAAAGCTATACTGGTGTTTCCAATATGAGTGGATAGTACAATGGCCCTCGGGTAATGCTCACTGTGCTAACCACAATTTAAACTTGGTCTTAAATCATTCCGTCAGCTGTGTTAAAAACATTGCAGATTTCTAGTACTTGGTTCAAAATATGTTTGTGTTTGTTGCTTACAATATCTCATGAAGGGCGCGTCTTAAACACAATAGGGAGAGCATATGACACTCAAAAACTGTTGCCCTCAAGGTGACCATCAAGGAATGACTCTCTAACACCAATGAGATTCAGATATTTTCATGTCCTAAAGCAGTTAACACAAAGTACTTTGTGTTCCTCAAAGGTAAAAGAATGCCTGAAAACTGCAGCACTTAGAGGAAAATTAGAAACATTCGATAATATAATTGTACCTATTGTTTAGTACACAATGGGCAGTCAGAGTTGTGTCCAAAATGTTTGAAAGTGAGCAGCAAGACCTACATCAAACAGAAAGTCACCTGAAGAAGATCTAGATTGAATTAAATCATTGGAGAAATGACTTTTAGGGAGTAATTAATGAGGCTGCTGAAGTAGCTCGATCTTGGGGTTTTGGTACAGGTTTTTTTTTTGTTTGCTCTGCACTATTGCGGAACGTCGCAAGGAAATGAGATGAGACAACCACTAACTACTGGGAAGAAATAATTCAAATTCAAGATTTAAGAAAAGACCTTCAAAATCAACTTTCAAAATCAACGTATCGTCATTGTTTCACAATTACTTGACAGATTTCATGGACATGGAAAATTTGTCATCATGTTTGAGTCCTTAATGCCCAGTTTCATTTTAAGTGCAAACGACAATTATGACAATAACAAAACAAAACAACAAATAAAATAGGATGCCGCCATTCTCCTTTAAAGAAACCTTTCATAACAACATATCAAGTCTGTCCGAGATTTGCTGTTTTTTATCATAAACAGCTACATTTAGGCTGTTTTTATCATAGACAATAACATTTTATCATAAAGTTTTCCAAACATATGCACAGCATGCATCTTATTTTTCACTTTTGTCTGTATCAATTTGTTTAGTTTAGTGACATTTTCGAAATTTGGTTTGCTTTACTTGTGTTCTTTCCAATGAGCGAGAAACAGTCAAAAGTTTAGAAATAGATGCCCTGGTTACTGACTTCCCTATTTGAAGGCCAGAAGAATGTTCCAACTATTTACTGTTCAATGATGAAAGTAGAATTAGATTATAGTTTGTATCAATGTTTCAAAGTTTTCAACTAGAAGTGTTTTAGTACCAAGTAAATGTGTAGAATGTAGAATTCATAAAACATTTCTTTAGTAATTAAAACACTTTAAGTCGTTTTATTCTGTTAAGAAATTGTACAAACATTGACTTTTAAGACACTCTAATTACTTGTCTGAGTCCTAACAGAATCAAACGTAACGACATTGTTACTAATTACTTATAAAAAAAAGCTACACTACTTGTATTGGAATGTCCTTTGGTAAATGTACCGATATATATATTCAAATTACTCAATTGTTTTGTCTCACTTTACATTCATGTTATTGGCTTAGGGTAGGACCCACCAACATATTCTTGAACCTGGGCCCACGGGTACCTTGCTACGCCACTGCCATTAGTTCAACTTGACTATGTCCTCATGTCTCTCCGCCCATTTCATCTTTTACATCTGACTATAAACAAAAAAAGTGTAGTTGATATTTTGGTTCATTTAAAATGAATAAACTATATTCTTGAAAATGAATATTTGTAAGATAGAAATGTTAATA
Organism: Biomphalaria pfeifferi; assembly: GCA_030265305.1. Classification (NCBI taxonomy): domain Eukaryota; kingdom Metazoa; phylum Mollusca; class Gastropoda; family Planorbidae; genus Biomphalaria; species Biomphalaria pfeifferi. The sequence continues at coordinate 9,408,906 of JASAOG010000004.1, forward strand.
TCCAACGTAAACTAATGATTTGTCATTTCTCTTCCCTCCAGGATCACTTGCTGAGACTCATCAAAGAGTTCTTCAAAGACTCGAACGTCGAGTACATCGCTAGGAATCCGATTCTGTTCGGAGATTTCCGCTTCGCTTTGGACGAGGAGGAGCCGAGAATCTACGAAGATTTACAAGACTACGAGGCCTGCAAAGCTCTCTTTCAAGAGGTCATTCTGATAGGGGAAAAAGAAGTTGTTTATACTACTACTAATAATAATATAAGGCTAGTCTTCGAGTCCGAAGATCAGTGAGGAATGCCGTATTTCCCGTGGCTGAGCAGTCCCAACTGTGACATACATATTTTGCCACGTCCAGGGCAAGCATAACCATTGTCCGCAGGTGGTCGATTTAGATTCTTTTCGCCGTCTGCGTTTGTCCTTGTTAAATCTATGCGATTCAAAATTTAGTTTCACTGTAGCCTAAGACTTAAGCTCAACAAACAACGTGCTGAGAAATGTTTTGTTTGGTTGATGAATTTGAATTTAGTCCATAATTTAGAGCGTTCTAGATTTAGATTCAGTGAAATAATTGAACTGCTAATTAAGATTGCAAATGTAAATGACCAATTGGACTTTTTATACTCATGAGACTAAATCAGACTTTCTCCAATTTTGAGCACCCCCCCCCTTCTTCCGCCATAGTGGGGTAATGGGCGTAGGTGTTGTTTTTTTTATTGCAGTGACCGAAGATCTGTAGTATTTGTCTTGTATTTATAAATCCATACTTTAATATTAACAAGCCAAAACGACATTATTATAGAGAACATTAAATAAATGATTGAAAACAATTGGTTTTTTGTAGCGTCTGTCTGTCTGTCTGTCTGTCTCTCTAACTCTCTCTCTCTCTCTCTCTTCATTCATCGTTTAATAATGACGCTGATCTAGTCCAATACTGACTTTTCTTTTATCGCTGTAGCTTCCCAGTTTCATGTACTTCTATATAAGATGCCATTTTTTAAGCTGTTTATTACATCATTGATATATCATTGTAATATCAAACAAAGTACAAATGTTATTTTACAAAGCACATCATTTTTTTTTACAAAGTACATGTGTTATTTTATTTTTAAGTACATCTATTATTTAACACTTGCTATTTTACTGGTCAGATCCTGGATGATTACAATGAGATTAGGTCATTCATGCAGGTCGTGCTTTTTGATGACGCCCTGGAGCATTTGACACGTATACACAGAGTTTTACGCATGGACAGGTAGACCGGACAGTCCAGTTGTTTTTTTACATAATGTCTTTAAAATGTTGTTTTAACAAGCCAGTCTTAAGTTTCGTAAATACTCGAAATTCAAACCTTCTGCTTCCAGTCCTACTTAGATTCTATTGACCTCTTTAGACTTACAAGACACTGATAACAGTCGGAGTGGTAACTCGGTCAATTCTGGCTAGAGTAACATGTATATAAACAAGCGTTTATACTAGATCTAGTTATTAGTGGGTGTCTGGTCCGGTGGTATGGTTCCGAGTTGGAAACTACCCACTTCCAGCCCCTTCTGGAGATTTGGGTTAGGGCGTAATAGTCTTCATTGGGGGTGGCACGTCGTAGGAAAACGTCTAAAACAAACTAATAAATCCAGCACAGACAGCTGTAAGGGGAAGTTACTATTGCTTGCCTCGCCTGACAACCACAAGGGAAATGGAAGTATAAATCATGACTATTGAAAAACCAGTGGTGCATTAAACAACTGAAGTCCAAGGTCACGTCAGCCAAAGCACAACAAAAATAAACTTTCGAGGAGGAAGTTGAGCAACCCCCTTCCCCCATAGGGAGTATGATTCTTTTTATGCTAAAGTTGTTGCTTCTCCCCCCCCCCCCACACACACACACTTGTGATACAATACAGACCTAGCCTAAAAGTTAACCTTTATAAGACAGACTGAGCCTAAATGTTTACCTCTACAAGACAGACCTAACCAAAATGTTTACCTCTAAAAGACAGACCTAGCCAAAATGTTTACCTCTAAAAGACAGACCTAGCCAAAATGTTTACCTCTACAAGACAGACCTAGCCTAAAGGTTTACCTCTACAAGACAGACCTAGCCTAAATTTTTACCTTTACAAGACACACCTAGCCTAAACTGTTTACCTCTATCCAACAATAACATTGACTTTTAGTTGTTTGAAGGCTGAATTCATTTTTTATTTTTTTTATTCTGTGTGTCGCGTCCAGGGGCAACTCACTCTTGGTGGGTGTTGGGGGCAGTGGCAAGCAAAGCCTGTGTCATCTCGCCTCGTATGCCGCCAGGTGTGAAGTCTTTCAGATTATGTTGAGTCGAGGCTACAATGAGAATAGTTTTAGGTGAGTGCTTCGTTGACCTACATAGGAAAAGTGTCATTCAAAATCTGTTGTAGAGAATCTTATATGAACTCACTCTGTCTGTCTGGTACAAAGTTTGAACATGTTTTTTATCTCCCATTTCCCTGTCTGGAGTTAAGTTTTAAAACTTTGCACAATTATTCAATAAACCTGACAAAACATGAGTTAATTTAAAAAATTAAACAAATAGTTAATTAATTGTTAGTGATTTTTTTTTTTTTTTTTTTTTTGGATTTCTAAATAAGGAGAATAAATTCTCGGATCAAGTTGAAATTTGCATAATTTATCACAGTTGATAACAATGCACGAACTAGTAATTAATTAATTTAGTTAATCATTTAGTACTAATTAATTAATTTTGCTTTTAATAGCAGAAAGGGAGATAAACTCCGTAATTTCCAGATCAATGGCAGTAGCGGTTCCTCTTCTTAGATAAGTTTTAAAAAAAAAAAAATTCAATTTCTTGTTCCTTTAGTATACTGTAATAATAATATCACAAACGTCTATAAAAATGAAAGCATCTTTTGAGTAGCATTCTTATTTAGAGACTACTGTCACGTATTACGAATTGAATTCTATATCTATTGTAATTTTAATTGGCTTGCCTAGGGGATCGTGACAATAGAAAAAGCAGTTGTGTCACTTATCTTAAGTCTGAATTTAACCGAAGACTTACAATGAATAACAAAAAAAAAATATGACACAAGAAATCGGAAGGTAAAATATAAACTTAATGTTTAATAAAATATAAATCAAATAGTACTTCTAAATGAATCACATAAAGTTACAAGCAAGAAAAACAAACATTTTCTCAATACAGAATTGATGGGTTGACCAAACCCTTTTACAAAAATGGCATGTAAAAATATTACCATTCAAGAGTTTTAAAATATAACTACCAATACAAGCAAGGCCTTGGAAAAGAAAAATCTTAACTTACTCTATCAATAGGTATACCACGCAAGGGTCACGCAATGTCTCCGCTATTCTGTCTCACGGCTGTCTCCGTATGTCTTGTCTTTCTCAACGTTACACGGGCGGTCTTTTTATAGTCTACCGCGCGTCGAGATCAAGACAAATATCATAGTTTCTAGACTACTACTCGAGAACAGAGCAAGTGGTCAACCAGACAGAGCTAGAACCCTCTCTCCAAAAAAAAATCCACCCTCTTTTTCAACCAGAGGTACACACATAGGTCAAAGACCGGTCACACTGTCTGTGTTGCTTGACTCGCCGCTGCTAATAAAATAAAAATAAATAAAAAAAAAACTTATTACACAAAAGGGGCAGACAACCTCGGGAATTTTCTACCCGTCTCTCGACCGCAACAGGTCAAAAAAAAAACAATAGTAAATAGGTAACAATGCCTAGATACGTAACACTACATTGGCTACATTCTATTTCTGTTCGCTAAACTGCATTGGGACCGAGCCCTGTTCATTTTGACCAATCAGGTTTATCTCCGTGCAAACTTTGGACATACAGCTAGGCTTTAAGATGCTTTCTTTGCCTTAATAACCTCGTCTTGGTTCAAGTGTGTCCGTTTTCATTGATTGCATTTTAAGTGACCCTGGATTTCAGAGACCATATTTTCAGGGCACACCTTTAGTGACCATATGTGATGGATTGTCTAACTTTTAACTACTAATAAATTAATACTAAACGTTAAAATACAAGAAAAGTAATAATTTTTTCTACATTGAAAAAGGTGACGGTACGCCCTACCGGTGGGTACCGTCACAAAATGTCCTTATATATATATATCATGGGCGTAGCAAGGATTTTTTTCGGGGGAAGACGTTTATTGTGGCCTAGAATAGGTTCTTCCTGGAGTTAGTGAAAAAATTGTAGACTTCTCGCCCTTGCCAGCAAGGGGTCTGTCGGAGCGCTGAGAACTCCTCAGTGACAATGCCTGAAGCCTCTTCCAACCTGCTCTGAGGACCTCCATGAAAGTGTGGAGCCAAGTTATACTAGTATGTCATCGCATCTCTTATTATGCGTAATTCATTTTGTCGGAGAACATGTCCTGCAAACCTCATGCGACGCTCTATCAGAACCTTACTAAGGGGTGGACTCCCATTTCGTCATAGGATTACCTCGACTTAGGCCCGATCTCTATAACTGACTCCTAAAATCCTTCTTAGCCATCTCTGTAGAGCCACTTTTAATGCTTTTCAATTTCATTGCACTTTATTAATGGAGCCCAGCCACTGGTAGATATGTGTAACTTCTCTTGACTACGATCTTGGAATTAGGTGACTATTTTGCTTTACATGTTATATCGAAATGGGAAGTTTTATCGTCAAAATCATCTGTTGGGGGGTTTTAAACTAAAATATATCTGGTGTCTTTTTTTAAAATTCAAAACCACATTTAGCTACGGTCATATAATTTGGTGACTGTTTGCTTTAGAAATAATATTGAAGAGAGAGGCTTTCAATTTTAAAACGCTCTGTAATGGGTTTTTAAACTCAAAACTATCTTGAGGGGTTTTAAACTTTTTAAAAGCCATCTGGAGGAGAGGGTTTGAAACTCAAAACTCCCCATTGGCTTGGCTACGCTCAAAGAATTTTAGTGTGTAATTTGTTGTTTTTTTTTTATATTGAAGAGGTATATTTTAGCATCAAACCCCTCTGAATGGAAATTTAAACTGAAAACACCCAATAGGCTTGGCTATGCTCATAGCATTTTGAGTGCGTAATTTGCTTTTTTTTTTATATTGAAGAGGTATTTTTAGCTTCAAACCCAGCCGAAAAGGGGTTTTAACTCAAAACCCCTTTGGCTACGCTCATACAATTTTGAGTGTGTAATTAGCTTTTTTATATTGATGAGGAGTTTATCGTAAATTTTGGAGAGGGTTTAAAATCAAAATCTTCCTGAACTGTGCTCTAGGAATTTGGGGATTGTCGTTTTGCATTTTTTTTTTGTTTTATAGAAGAGGGGGTTTTAAACTCAAAACCCCCTAGTAGGGCGTTTCCATTTCAAAATCCCCTGGTAGGGGATTTTTAAACTCAAAAGTGATGGTTTAGTATTAAAATTTCACCTAAAATAAACAAAATTAAAGCAAAAGATCAATCACTAAACTCCGCCCCCCCCCCATTTCGGGGGAGGGGGTTGAACCTCAAACCAGCCCCCCTGGCTACGCCCATGATATATATATATAGAGAGAGAGAGAGAAAGAGAGAGAGAGAGATAGATAGATAGATAGATAGATAGATAGATAGATAGATAGATAGATAGATAGATAGATAGATAGATAGATAGATAGATAGATAGATAGATAGATAGATAGATAGATAGATAATAAATCCTGTTGATAGATAATTACTTATAACATATAGTTTCGATCGTAAGGTCAGGGAAAACTATTAATAACAAATGTAAATGTGACTTGGCCTCGAATTATCTCTCTTTTCTCCTCTTTGTTTAAAAAAAATAAATAAACATTTTTGGGTAGATAACTCTACATTGTTTGACTGTAGGGAAGATTTAAAGTCCCTGTACAACAAACTGGGAGTCGAGAACAAACAAGTGGTCTTCTTGTTTACTGACCAGCAAGTGGCGGAAGAAGGTCAGTAATACTCACGTACAGCTAGTTCCCCAACCCTCTTGGTTAGACGTATTTAATATGTGACAATATTCAGCACTGGCGTATCTTGCCCATATTTATATATACATTACAGACATGGAAACAAAGAGAATTACATATACTTGTTAACAATGATTTTTTTTCAGATATATAATTTTTTTATATTGTTAGTATTTATTTGTTTTTATGAAGTATAAAGTTTGTCTGTTGATAGTGAGAACTATAAGCCTATAGTTAAACTCCAAATTTTTTTTAAAGCTTTTTGCATAGTTTTAATTTTATGATGAGAGGTAAGAGCAGATAATTTGATTGATGAAAATAAATATAATGTCTGTATGACTACAACTAATCTCCTGTTCATCAGAAATGTTCATCAGAAACAACAACAACTTAGAGGCAAGCACAAACAATATAAATATAACAGACACATATACATTTGAACTAGACAAAACTAAATCAGAAAACACATTTAACACTATTTAAAATACAAAAACTCTTAATCCAAAATTCTACTGCCATTTAGCTAAACCAAACACACGTGAAAGACTTTGGTAGTCCACCCTGAGGAAATCAACCAGGAGCTGGCGACCTGAGGAAGCTTGTATCTCACTCGTAGATCACTTTGCTTACACATTGGCAGACCCTCCGATACTTCTGACCAAACTGTACCTTGCTGCTATTGGCTCCCTTGTATAACCAACATCTCAACCCTAGCTCCAGGCTCTCACATCGCCTTTCATGTAGTAAAGTCATGATCGTCTTATGGCTGTAGGAGTCCCAATAGAACAGCTCAACTTAACCTATCCAACTGGGTGTAATTGAGCAATAACATGTTAACACTGGCTCTCTTCCAACCTACCAGGTTTTCTAGAGTTAATCAACAATATGCTGACCACTGGCATGGTTCCAGCTCTGTACGCCGATGAAGAGAAAGATCAACTGATAGGCATTGTAAGTAGGCACATTGATAAACTTGTACAGAAAAAGTTTTTTTTTTTTTTTTTTTTTGGTTTGGTTCCGAACTTGTTTTAAATGTTTAGCACCGGGTTTTAAGATTTAAAAAAAAACAACGACACGTCATAGTTCATAATAGTCCACATTAGTTTATTGTTCACAATAATTCATAATAATTTATAATAGTTCAAGATAGTTCATAAGAGTTCAAAACATTTTGTAACATTTTATAAAATCTATGTCATTTCCTAACATCATTTCTGTAAAAAAAAGTAAAGTATATCCCCTTTCAGACCATACGATCTATGGTACATACGATAAAATGTTTTCTTATGGTTAACGAGGGTGTGATGTGGCCAGCACAATTAACTATACCTCCCCAACTATTTTCAGCTACCCATTAGAGATAAGTGGAATCAGAGGCGGCCAAAAAACCCCGAAGATCAAAATCAGAGTCTTTATCATAATTCCAACCCTAGACCCTACTGGTTCGAAACTCAACCGCCTTGCAACTCTGGACCATGCAGGATTTCTTTGATAGTGGAATAATCAGTAATTGCTATAAAAAAAAAGTTAAACTTTAAAAGAATTAAAAAATTGAATAAAGATAAGAACAAAAGTGAAATGAAAATGATAAAAAATATAAACAATGCTAAATAATTTTTGTTATTTAAAACTCAGCATTAACGAAAAGGTTTTGATATCAAGCAAGTTAATACAAGTAGAGTCCATTCTATATAAACACTATGAATACCTGAATGTACTGGCAGTATAAACACAACCTTTACAGATATTTTAAATGTAAAGAGAAGATATTTGTATTTGATTGCGTATCTCTGACACTAAGATGTTTTTGTATTTAAAATAGGTCAACTCTCGTTAGTATTTCACTCTTTCATCCAGTCTTTCCATATAAATCTCTTGGCCACTCTTGGCCATTCTTTGGAATACAAGTTATCCTAGTAAACAAATACCCTGATACTTCCGACTCTGATATTCATCTGTCATTATGACACACCTAGGAGTATTTTTCTCTAATGTCTTGCAGATAATGATATGGATTTCCGTTTCTTTGTTTTGTCAAATCGTAAAAAGCAATTACTGATTACCATTAAAACCCCAGACACTGCTAAGAGACCACCCCCAAGATAAAACGCCTCGTCAAAGGTGCCAAGGTTGTCTTTTAGGTAGCCCGCCAGAGGTGGTCCCAGGAGGTTGCCAAAGCCTTGGAACCCGATCAGCAGGCCAAGGGAGTTGGACACATGCTTCGACTCCAAAATGTCCACCAAGATCACAGATTTCTGAGAGATGAAAGCGCCAGTGAAGAATCCGTATAATGCGCAGAAGACACAAAAAGATGCGATGCTGTTCAAGGTGGGCAAGACAAAAGCGACAGCAGCCACACCGAAAATGATCAAGGTGTACAGGACTGGGCGGTAAGGACGAAGAAGTGTCGTGTCCAGAATAAGTCCGGATAAAATTCTGCCAAGGCTGTCCACTGCTCCCGCTACGGAAAGTGCCATGGCGGCTTCCGACTCGGAGATGCCTTTAGATTTGACTAGAGCAGGCATAAAGGTGAAAGCTGCCCTAAAAGCCATGGCGAAAAGCCAGATGCTTATGCAGAAAAGTATAAATGGGGGTTTCTTAAGCAGATACAAATGAAAGAGCTTTCTGGAATTTTCTTTTCCTTCTCTGTAATTGTCTCGCGGAAAACAAATTTGCATTGAGGAAACTATCGAATGAGACATTCTGGTACATAGTCGTCTTTCTTGCTTTTGTTGTGTTTTAATTACACTGTAGGGGTCTTGATAAGGACAAAATTCTTTGTCGTTTGAAATAAAGCCCGAGGTCTCTAGGTCATGTTTCTGATGTATACAATTTTCTTGCTCGAGATCCTCGGCTGGAATGTTCTTCGTGGAGTTTTGTGTTGCATGTTCGTGTCGTCGAGTAAATTTATAATGAAAACTAAGAGGCCGAAACAGCATTGCGGCTACAAGGAGATGAGCTGCTAAACCTCCAATGATAAGATAGGTCCCCGTGTAACCGTAGTAGACAGTAAAAAATTGCACCAGGGGGACAATGACAAATGTCCCTAGTCCAACACCGGATGTACCAAGTCCAGTCGCCAGTCCTACTCTTTTGTCGAAGTAAATGCCAACTAGTGATAGTCCAGGAGTGTAGGCGAGCCCTCTGCCGACGCCGCCAATGATGGCGTGGGTGAAGAAGAGAAAGTAGATGTTAGTGGCGAAAGAGTTGAGGATGAGCCCAAGGCTGGCGAGGACGCCGCCCACCATGGCGGACGCCCTGACGCTGTAACGGGCGCTGAATGCGTTAGCCAGCGGGCCAAGCGTTAGTTGCAGGGTGCACACCACCGCACCTGGCCACGACGTCAGCTGGGCGCTCTCCCCGAAGGTGTCGATGAGGAGCAGGAAGAAGACGCCTTCACTTCTGTCCAGGCCTCCCATGATGATGTGCATGATAAAGCAGCCGAGCACCACGAACCATCCATAGCCTCCGTCTGGAGCCTTGCGATCTCTGTCGCTGTTTTTCATGCCTTCTGTGGGCACTGTAGCTGTTTGAGAACAACTATGATCTTCATCATCAAGCGAAGTTCCCTTAAACAAGTCGCCCATGACAACTTGGGAACCCTTGGGGCTGGCTGTTAACCTCGTTGTTTTTTTTTTAGTTTTGTTTCACTTATGTTTGCAATGAAACGTACTACACAGGTTTACACGTACAAGCTTAGACATTAACCTCCGACCTTTGAACCTCGTGTTAAAGCTCTCAATAATAATGCTTGTCTTCGAGTCCAAAGATGAATGAGGAGTCGCTACGCAGTCCCAGCTGTGACCAACATGTTTTGCCACATCCAGCGCAGTCAAAACTGCTGGTCGTTCTACTTTCGCTGTCTACGTTTGTCCTTGGCAGTGGATTTTCTTTTTGGCGAATATGTATCCTACGGCCCATGTAAGAAATCTGCATCAGTCTCATTCAGAAGCAGAGGCTCTAAATATGAAAGACAGAAATATCAACATAAGAAGTTTTGTTTCATTCTCTTTCGACATTATAGTTGTTAATGTTTCTCAATCTTCAATATCTTTGAAGATATTCTGTAATGGGAAAAAGACTTTAAAAGAAAAAGAAGATGCCAAGTGAAATAAAGTTGTTTTTTTTAATTAATTAAATACTTTTTAAAAAAATACAAAGCTTATATAAACGAAATAACCACTCAATGACTGCCGTTTCTATCTACATTAAAAGATTTATTTTCCTTTGTCTATATAAGACAAAATAATTAATTACCACTACTTAATTTTTTAATTTGTGTTGTTTTTTTTTTCCTTGCTGCCTGTTCAAAATTACAACTTGATCCAAAAATGGGAAGTGGGAGCAAATGGCTGTAAAAGAATCCAGACAGACAGACAGACAGACAAGCGCACGGAATGAGTTAATATAAGTTGAAATGTTATTGGGGGCTTACTTTTGTACACCTGGTGTAGGCCTACTTTTAATGTACTGGAGTACTTTTTTGTGTACAACAGGTGTACACTTAGTTTTCTTCTGCTGTATTACTAGCGTACTTTTGGTGAACTCTTGTACGCCTTGTATATGCTTACTGTGCTTCTGGTGTACTCTTAGAGTTGTTCTGGTGTACGATTACTGAAATTCTGACGTACTGCTAGCGAAATTATGTTGTACTCTTAGAGTACTTTTGGTTTAATTCTAATACGCTCTTGCTTTATTTCTGATGACTCATGGCGTACCTCTGGTGTACTCTTAGTGTACTTATGGTGTACTCGTTTTACGCCCATTGTATTTTAGTGTATTTCTGGTGTAGTCTCACTGTACTTCTGTTGTACTGTTAGTGTACTTCTTGTGTCCTTTAAGTGTACACCTGGTGTATTTTTGGTTTATTTTTAGTATACTTCTGGTGTATCACATGTGTAAAGTGAACAATTCTAGTGAGAAACACTATATCGTTGTGTGTGTATTTGTGAAGGAGATTGTTGTGGCATTAAGGAACTTTTATCAGAGAAAGAAAGAGTGGGTTTTGATTGCACTATGTATATTGGGTTTTATGTTTAAGGTTCATTTAGTTCAATGTGGGTATATAGATCATGAACTTACCTTATTGTGCATGTCAAGGTCCAGAATTACACTCCTTTAAAATTATGATTTATGATCTGTGTGCATGTTACGTTTCTGTGAATATCTTAGAGCTTACATTTAACACTAGCAAACTTTAGTCTGGTGTAACGTTTGTAGAATAATCCTATCCCTTAATGAAAAAGATTACGTTTCAATAAAGAGTTCCCGGACCTTGTTTTATTTTCATTTGACCTGACACTATAAAAAGAAAAGTTGAAACAAGCGAGAAGGTCATTCGTCAGAACTATTTCTTAAGTTTTCGGGAAAACAAAAACCCATTGAGAACAAATACAACAAGTGTTGACTCAGCAGCTACAGTAAACATGCTATTAGTGTGACTAATACAGACGAACTAATAGAGGCTTCCATTCTCTCTCTCTCCCTCCCTCTTTTATTTCTCTCTATATGTAAATAGAGTACAGTAAGTATTTTTTATAGGATGTGGAAGGTGGTTTGGGAGTAGGGAGTTACATTACCAAAATGATTACGTACTTTGCTATTGCTATAGTTACATGCGTTCACAATTTATTTGGATAACATAAAAATTATTACCAATGTCCGCTGACCTTTAAATGTATAGTCTACTTACATTTTTAAAATATATATGTTTCTTTATTACGTTTCTGTTATTTATTTCTGATTTTTTTTCTAATATATTTCTATGATACGTTTTAATTTTAGTTTCTATTTTATGTGTCTTGGTTATGTTTTTGTAATATTTGTTTGTTATTCTTCTGTTATCTTTCTTTGTTATGTTTCTATGTTATATTTCTACGTCATGTCTCTGTGTTGTAGATGAGAAAAGAGGCGTCCGATGCTGGTAAGGGGCCGGCTAAGGAGAGCATCTGGATGTACTTTGTAGACAAATGTGCAAACAACCTGCACATTGTCATGGCCATGTCGCCCGTGGGAGACACACTCAGGACCAGGTGCCGGAACTTTCCAGGTAGGCCTACTTTATAAACTCACTTTGGTAGAAGCATCGTAGATACACGTAGGACCAGGTAGCCCTACCTAACTCACTTTGGTAGAACCATGGGAGACAACCTGTGAAATTTTGAAACTTTCCAGTCCCATTGTACATTAACGAAATGTTCCAGAGGAGTTCCCTCCTCTCATGGGAGTAAGTTAAAAGTGGAATTACCTTAAGGAACTGCAATACCTTGGCTTCGAGCCGCGCTCTTTGCGGTTTGTTGCTAAATTCTTTAGCCAAACGTTTAGAAAATTAAAAACAAACAAAGAAGAGATATCGTTCATTAATTTAGTTCTGAGCAAATAGTCGAATACTTGAGTGAAACATTGACAATATCGACAATTTTTCAGGTATCGTCAATAACGCCATCATTGATTGGTTCTTCCCTTGGCCGGAACAAGCTTTGTACGCTGTGGCCTGCGTCATGATATCACCAGATGTAAGAAGTTTATTCAATGACTGTTTTACATTCTTGTATCTACTAGGAAGTTAGAAACTAAAAGTTTATCCCAATCACTAATTAACATAGATAGCCTCAGTATCCTGCAAAACAATGTGATACTTTGTCTAAGGTTAGGTACATACATCGAACTTATCCAATAATAATAAAGTTTGTCTTCTAGTCCAAAGATTACAGGAGGAGCGGAGTATTTCGCATGACAACGTTGTCATATCACTGACCTAGATATTTTTGCCACTTAACATTTGTCTGAATGTGATCGGTTTAAAGTTGTTGTTGTTTTGTTGTTGTTTTGTTGTTGTTTTGGTCTCCTTCCTGGCAAGTCATAAATTGAGTATCCCGCGGCATTAGTAAGAAATCTCCAGTTATTTCATTTCGAAGATCTGATTTGTGAAATAGTGACCCTATAATATTTACATAAGATTTTTACTAATTATTAAGTTTTTAATATTTTTACTATTTTAACTTTCAATAGACCTTGTTTTTAATGATTTAACTATTTGGAATTTAGCTCTTGTAAAGGAGAGTAATCCTTGAAGGATTACGGGCACGACATGGCCTAAATTGTGCCGATGTGCCAAATTCTCAAAACTGAAACCCCTTCTGGCAAACGCTTTTTTTTATGTCGAACCTAAAATGGAACTCGAGTTTCCGCCTCAATCATAGTTGTGTTTGCTTTGCTCCTAAAGGCAGAACGGAAGCCTTCTCCCATATAGCTCTCCCCCCACTGGTCCGAAAAGAGATTGGACCATTGGATATTGGACCTTAGCGCACCGAGCATGCGGTTTTAAAAATACCCCTTTTTTAAATTAAAGCAATCTGGCGCTTGAGCTGGTTTTTAAATCGTTTTCGTGAAACACGTGTTACGCCATCCAGCTTGTAAGTAGGCTCAGACTCTCGTGTTCTGATTTTTCAAGGGATCTCCATCATGAGTTCAACTTTGCTCGTGTGTGTGTCCACAGAATCAACTCATCCCAGAGAACAATCGCGAGGATATCGTGTCTCACTGTGTCATGGTCCACCTGAGTGTCAACGACTACAGCCAGAAGTTCCTGCAGAGACTGAGGCGTTACAATTTCGTGACGCCCAAGAACTACCTTGACTTCATCAGCTGCTACCTGAGGCTGTTGAGGGAGAAGGACTTGTACATTCTGTCTCAGGTGTGTACTGAGTTGGCACAGCTGGCAAGCGTCTCCCATTTAATTATTTTATTATTCTCTTGCACGGGTGTGCACCCAGAGAGATGGTCGTTTTAAGTGTAGCTGGGGCTTAAGCTGGAAGAGCACACATTTGTTCTTGACCTCTATTAAGGGTAATCCTTTGGTATTTTACTTCTGGAGAAACAATCCTCTCCATTAGTAACTTCTTAAGTGACTAAGACCAAACCTTGATACACATCCACTGTCACATGTTAGGCTTTTGTAATCACCAGACGCTGCATGCCACACAGTTTTTTTGCCTTTTTCTTACTTGTGATGAGTACACAATGTGCAGATCAAGGAACTTTTCTTCATGTGGATATATCTTAATAATATTGATTACCCTATCACACCTTACTATTTTTACCATCTGAACTGTGAAAAGACTTTGTTTTTAATGACTTAACAGTATAAAATTTAGCTCTTGAGATTTGAAGGGGAAATTACCGTTGAGGGATTATGGGCACGACATGGCCTAAATTGTGCTGATGAATAAAAAACCCAAAATATCAAATCTCAAATATCAAAAATCAGATCTCAGATATCAAAAATCAAATCTCAGATCTCAAATATCATATATTATAAATCAAATCTGAGATATCAAATCTTAGATCTCAAATATCAAATATAAAAAATTAAATCTCCGATCTCAAATATCAAATCCCAAATATTAAATATCAAAAATCAAATCTCAGACCTCAAATATGAGATATCAAAAATCAAATCTCAAATATCAACTCTCAAATGTCAAATATTAAATATCAAATCTCAAATCTCTCTAACCAGTGTGAACGTCTGCAAGGGGGACTCGCTAAAATTGCCGACGCCAGCAAGATGTTGACGGTCCTGAACGAAAAGTTGGCCGTGCAGAGAGTGGCTGTCAGGGAAAAGACCATCGCCTGTGAGACGCTCCTGAAGGAGATCGCTCACTCCAGCACCGAAGCCAACGAAATGAAGAACGCGGCCCAGATTAAAGCTCAAGAAATCACAGAATCAAGTAAAATTATCGCAGTTGAAAAGGTGACAGCTTTATGACCGCTTTTCTAGTTTGATGTCTGTTAATATGAATGTATGCATACTTGTGTGTGTGTGTGTTTGTTTTAATTGACTCTTCACCACATACAAGCTTGTTATTAGGCCATGATAGTTTTATTGAAGATTTTCACGAGAAACTAAACAATGCTAAGGCCTCAAATTAAACTTTACTTTTGCGAACTAAAACAAATGGATCTCTAATTTTAAGTGTTTTATTTCGAACAAGAATGCTCTAGCCTTTAGTTCTAAAACTACACAATTATATGTTTTTAAAACGGGAGATGTGTGCCAGTGCTGAGCGACATACCTGTTTCTTTTTTGTTACCTTTATCACCTTGATGACACACTAGATGGCCTTAGTTAGTGACCTTCCCATTCGCATTGGGTTCCATTCTACTCAGGACTACAATATCTCAATCGTAGCGGCTGATCTTCCTATCCACTCTGCTCTATTACCACTTATTGGTTGCCCCCTTTGTTTTTAAATAAGTTTTGATTAGCGCCATTATCGTATAGCATGGG
This sequence comes from Biomphalaria pfeifferi, assembly GCA_030265305.1. Classification (NCBI taxonomy): domain Eukaryota; kingdom Metazoa; phylum Mollusca; class Gastropoda; family Planorbidae; genus Biomphalaria; species Biomphalaria pfeifferi. Next base: position 9,424,162 of record JASAOG010000004.1, read on the forward strand.
CGTAGCCAGGGTGGAACGGGAATCAACCCCCTCCCCCCCTATGAAATCCCTTTCCCCATCTTCAGTATAAAACTAAAGAAAACAACAGTTACCATAATGGTGTTAAGTTTACCCCCCCCCCTTTATTTTTTCAAAAGGACTATTAGTTTTAAAAAACTCTTCAAGGGCTTTTGAGTTTCAAACCCTCTTTAGATGGTTTTAAGGATAAAAACTTCTCTTCAATCTAAAACTAAAGCAAATTACATTCTCAAATTCTATGATCTTAACCAAGCGGGGTTTTTAGTTGTTGTTTTTTTTTTTAAACTCCAGTGGGCTTTAAATTAAAAAGCTCTCTAGAGAGATTTTAGGATAAAAATCCCCTCTTCTAAATTCAACTAAAGCAATTAATTACAGTCACCTAAATCCTGAGCGTAGCAATGGAGGTTTTGAGTTAAAAACAACCTACTGATGGTTTTGAGTTTACCCCATCCTAACACACACACACACACACACCTTTTCCAATAGATGGTTATAACTATAGAACTCCCCTTTTCGATAAAAAAAAATTAAAATCAAACTACAGTCACCAAATTTCATCAGCGTTACCAATAGTTCCCCTCCCCCGAAAAAAATTTGTCGCCCATGTCGATAGTAACAGTTTGATACTTACTGAAATTACCAATTTGTTCTCTTTGTGTCTATCTGGGTATTTTATTAGGTTGTGTTTTGTTTAGGGTTATTAACTCAGGAAAAAAAACAACTTCGATCGTATTGTCGTATTCCTTCAATCAAACCTTTGACTAAGATTCCATCAAAACGCTTAAAGCACTATACATTTTTCTGGGTCAGTGTAGTTTTGTCTGCTGCTGTTATTTCTGCTCTAATCCTTTTTTGACATTTTGTGTTAGCTCAACCCTTCGCGTTCAAACTCACTCATGCCTGAGATAGAGCTCGTCTTTCTTTCAAAACTTTTTTTTTTACTTTCGCATGTTCCTGTCCGCAATTATACTTCATTCTCGTAATCTCTTTCTACTATTTCCAGTTTGAAAAAATCAGTTTGTTTGTTTTTTCCCAATTTAGGCTGAGGCAGAGGAAGCACTACAAGAAGCTCTGCCTGCATTAGAAGCTGCCCGCCTCGCACTGGATGACATTTCAAAGGCGGACATTACAGAAGTCAGGTTGGTAAAGTTTTTTTAATATATTTGTTAATTACATCCATCGTGTAATATATATATAAATATGTGAATTAGAAAGAAGTAATAAAAACATTATAACTTACTTACGTTTGACCGTCCCGTCTACAACTAGTGAGAGAAGTGTACAATCCTCGAAGGATTATATGGTACGACTTGGCCTAATGTGCCTATGTCTCATATAATTTTAATCGTAATCATAATCAATCACCTAGTGCTATGTCTAGTGCTATGTCTAGTGCTATGTCTGATGCTAATTAGTCTCGTTTGTTCTCTCCCAGGACGTTCGCCAAGCCGGCCCCCGCCGTTCAGTGTGTTTGCGAGTGTATCGCGGTGCTAAAAGGTTTGAAAGAGATCTCCTGGAAGTCGGCCAAGGGCATGATGTCTGACCCCAGCTTTATCAGGCAACTGAAAGAATTGGACGTAGACAACATCACAAGCCGTCAAATTCAGGCGGTCAAAGGTGAAATAGTATTTGATAATTAATTACTTTATTATGATGATGTTTTGTTTCCACTATCTTTTTTGATTCTTTGTTGGATTGTTTCGTTGGCTTGACTCCAGTTATAGTTTTTGAAGTCAAGTCAATCTCATAATTTCCAGACATTCCCTGGATAAAGTCAAGTTGTTTTTAAATTTTCTATTCACCTTCACCTGTCCCATAGTCTGTTGGACCGTTGGGGCAACACACATGATCTTTTGACCGTCTCCCTCCACTGACATTGTTAAATTAACCCACTAGTATGAAAACAAACAAGTGATGTGGTACTCTTATGTCAACAAATCGTAGATAGAAGATACTTTCAAAGATAACCCTGCAAGGCTATTGCTGAATACCAGAAGACAAGATGAAAAAAGAGAAAAGTATAAAATGAAAAAAAGAAATATATTTTTTAAAAAGACACATTAAAATGGAAAAGAGAGATCCACGAGGAAAAAGTGTTATATGAAAAGAGATGAATGACAATAAAAAAAAAAGAAAAAAATAAACATAAAAAAAGAGATTCAATAAAAAAGAAATACAACAAAAAGAGTTATATGGAGGAAACGATACCTGAAAAAAGAGATTTGTACAAAAATGAAAAAAAAAAATAGATAAAGTAAAGAAAGAGAGACATGAAAAATTAATTTCGTGAAGAAACTAAGAAAGCTGTACTTCTTCTATGACAGAAAGGAATGGAAACAACTCACCTCTTCATAGGCGAGAATAGGTTGAGATGAGGCGAAGATTGCTCAATTTCAGTTTCATTAATAAATATGAGTTTTGAGTTTAGGCACAGGCACAATTTAGGCCATGTCGTGCCCCTAATCCCACTCTCCCTTTATATAATAAGGGCTAAATTCTATACAGTTAAATCATTAAAAACAAGGTCTATTCACAGTTAAAATAGTAAAGGTTGTAAAAATTTAATTTGGTAAAAATCTTATGTAAATATTATATGTTTACAATTCAAAAATCAGATCGACAAAGTGGTATCACTTTTGTGAAGAGCTCAATCTTGCTGTTTTACTTTGTTCAAACAGAACTCTCAACATTGCTATCTTTTGGTTCTCTCATTTACTTTGTAGTTGATGACAGTCTTGCTCTAAAAGCTTTAAAAAATCAATTCGATGTTTCTCTTTTTTTTTCCCCCAGTAAAACTCCAGGACATTAACGTGACCACTCAACAGATGAGACAGATCTCCACGGCCGGAGAGGGACTTCTGAAGTTCGTTAATGCCGTCATGGGTTACTGCGCCGTGTTCCGGGAGATCAAACCCAAACGAGATAGAGTTGAGTAATTAAAATCTTTCAATAATATCAAAACTGAAAAAGTGGTTTTTTTTTAGTTTAAGTCTTACATTAAGCAGCGAACCGTAGAATAGGTATATTATGTTATAATGCCAATTACCTACCACCCTTTTATTTTATGTTTTAAAATAGTTTACATGCATTATCATATAGTTTTACTTTATTTTTTAAAGGACATATTTTCGGTTCAAATGAGCCATCGTTGGTGTAATTTCAAGCCAAATGAAGATATAATGAAATCAATGTGAAGGTTTTAGTTTAAAGCTTTTTAAAAATAACTTTTGAATACACCTCATCGTCACTGCTCCTTTCTTATCTCCCCTTGCCTGATTTGTAGGTGGCGACCCTAGAGAAAAACTTTTTCGAGTTGAAGCGGGGTCTAGACAAGATCAACAAGCAAGTGGCCAAGCTGGAAGACCTGATCAACAACCTGAACATGAAGTACGAGATGGCCATGCTGGAGAGGCAGCGTCTGGAGGAGGAAACGAGGCTAATGGAGAAGAGGCTGATTGCTGCCGACAAACTCATCAACGGGCTGAGCTCTGAGAACGCCAGGTAAGGCTCTTGCTTACAGGGCCGGTCTTAACTATTGCGGGCCCAGTCTGGGCGGGGATATGCATAATGTCAAAATTAAGATTTTTTTAACAATTAGAAACTTCTTTTGCCTTTAATAAATTTTTATTAAAGGAAAGCTGACAATGCCGGTTTTTATTTAACGCTTGTTGGATAGGCACCTCAAAATGTCAATTTTTCAGGAGATTTTTATGAGTTTTCATAGGATTTCCAGGATCTTTTCGTATATTTTGCAATTTTAGGAGATTTTCAGGAGGTCCTGGAAAATGAGGAGGCCCCAGAAACCTTGTTATAATATATAAGTGATAATGGTTTAATTTAATAATTTACACTGCTGCATAGGTTGCAGTGGCCGAAGGCCGGCCCTGCCTGCTTATAAAGAACTTATAAATACTTAACGAGCTATCACTTTTGAATGTGTTCTACACTGAACATATGTTACCGCCAGTTAAAAACATTTTGTTAGACTAGCTTTATTTTCATAGTTTAAGATTTTTCTGGAATGTCTTCAATGCGTCAGGAAACAGTTTTTATCACGAAGCTGACATGCTGTCATTTGAAAACAATGTTGGATGCAGGCCCCCTGCATCTTTTGTGTTTTATTGATTGATTAAAAACTTTGCTGTTCATTTGGAAAGAATATCTCAACATTCTAGACATTTCATATTTACAAGAGTTACTTTCTTTAAGCGTAAAATATTGGTTACTGTAGATTTTCATACATTGCGCAAAATCGATAAATAGAAGATAGCTGTGTAAGTGTATCTGGTGTGTAGTGTATCTGGTGTGTAGTGTATCTGGTGTGTAGTGTATCTGGTCTGTAGTGTATCTGGTCTGTAGTGGATCTGGTGTGTAGTGTATCTGGTGTGTAGTGTATCTGGTGTACAGTGTATCTGGTGTGTAGTGTATCTGGTGTACAGTGTATCTGGTGTACAGTGTATCTGGTGTGTAGTGTATCTGGTGTGTAGTGTATCTGGTGTGTAGTGTATCTGGTGTACAGTGTATCTGGTGTGTAGTGTATCTGGTGTACAGTGTATCTGGTGTACAGTGTATCTGGTGTGTAGTGTATCTGGTGTGTAGTGTATCTGGTGTACAGTGTATCTGGTGTACAGTGTATCTGGTGTGTAGTGTATCTGGTGTGTAGTGTATCTGGTGTGTAGTGTATCTGGTGTGCCGAATTCTGCCACATATTTATCGAAGTATTTTCATAGCCCATTTAATTGTTTGTTTGTTGGCAACAGTCTTCTTTCAATATGGCGTCCTTTGACATTATTTGACCGCCTTTACTTTTCCCCAATTATTGTCAGGCATCCATTAGAGCTGGGTTAACTCAGGCGCCCTAAAGATCCCGAAAATTAACAGTCTTCACCCCTCGGAGGCCAAGCGATTACCGCCAAGCGATTTACCACCAAGCCACCGCGCCAAGCCAACGCGGCTCCCGTAATAAATATGATGTCATTTAAATGTCACGTTTATGCTCTGTTGACATTTTAGGTGGCTAAAAGACCTGGACGAACTAAAGAAAAGACGTAAACGATTGCTCGGTGATTGCATCGTCGGCGCTGCATTCCTCAGCTATGTGGGTGCATTTAGTTATGAATATAGGTAAGAACAACAAAAACAAAACATAAACAAATAATTCAAAACAGAATTTAGAATGTTGTTGTTTTGGTCTATCGCCATGTTGACAACGCCTCGTAGGCTCTGTGGTCGTTTGATTCATGTGTCTTGACCCGTCTCTGTCTATAGTATTTTTACAAACAAAATCTTTGACTTAGGGAAAACACATTCTCATTCTATGTTGATGTTTTAGTATTTCTGTACGATTCCTCCTATTAGCTTGCAACCTCACTATTAGGCCTACTTCAAAAAGCACATTTAAAGCTGGAAACTAGACGGGTATTTCGAAAACGGCTCAAACGATTTTATTTAGAAATTTGACCTAATTGTTCATACTGCGAAAACTCTGGTTTGATTGTTTAAAAGTTTTCTATAAATTAATTTTAAAATTAAATTTAGCTTACGTATCATAAATTTGCACACGGCTTCATCGGCGACTCCAACGGTTACTGCACACAACTCCAACTATTACTGCACTCGACTCCAACGGTTACTGCGCACAATTCCAACTATTACTGCACACAACTCCAACTATTACTGCACTCGATTCCAACTGTTACTGCACACAACTCCAACTATTACTGCACTCGGCTTCAACGGTTACTGCACACAACTCCAACTATTACTGCACTCGACTCCAACGGTTACTGCACTTGACTCCAACAATTACTGCACACGACTCCAACGGTTACTGCACTCGACTCCAACGGTTACTGCACACAACTCCAACTATTACTGCACTCGACTCCAACGGTTACTGCGCACAATTCCAACTATTACTGCACACAACTCCAACTATTACTGCACTCGATTCCAACTGTTACTGCACACAACTCCAACTATTACTGCACTCGGACTCAACGGTTACTGCACACAACTCCAACTGTTACTGCACTCGACTCCAACGGTTACTGCACACAACTCCAACAATTACTGCGCACAACTCCAACTATTACTGCACACAACTCCAACTGTTACTGCACTCGACTCCAACGGTTACTGCACACAACTCCAACGGTTACTGCACACAACTCCAACTATTACTGCACACAGCTCCAACTATTACTGTACACAACTCCAACTATTACTGCACTCGACTCCAACGGTTACTGCACACAACTCCAACTATTACTGCACTCGACTCCAACGGTTACTGCGCACAACTCCAACTATTACTGCGCACAACTCCAACTATTACTGCACTCGACTCCAACGGTTACTGCACACAACTCCAACTATTACTGCACACAACTCCAACTATTACTGTACTCGACTCCAACGGTTACTGCACACAAATCCCAACTATTACTGCACTCGACTCCAATGTTTCTTTGCAATGAATAAAGAGTTGAACAAATAGACCTACCTGAACATGGTGGGTTTAGACTTATGTTGACATCATGCGGAGGATTCCAGCTACCCGTCGCCTCAGCGTGGCCTCCGTGGAAACGTCTAGTAGTGGAACTAGATAGGCTAAGTACGAGTAGCGAATCAGGCCCTGCGGGCTTCCCTGGGTGAGCTTTTCTTTTTTTATCTCACTCGAGGTCGGCATGGAAGAAATGCCCGCACACCAGTTCAACAAGTCCGCCAGATCGTTCCAAGAAGGGGGCCGTCATCAGGACTCGTGGCTGGAGTGGCGGTCCTTACACGGAATTGTGGTGGTAACAGTATAGGAATATGAGACAAGCTCTCCATGGTTAGCGCTGCTCTCGGCCACTTATAGCGAGTGGACCCAGCAACCGGGGCGAAACGCCGTGTACGTGGTACGGTCCACTTTCTAGCCTAGTCATTATGGCCTCTACTACTAGGATCTCTCAGACAGGATCGGAGTGAAGAGCCCCATGTCTAGGCCTGGTCGTTGGATAAAAATAAATGCAAAACTCTTTTGTTCCTGGCAATCAATGTGGTAAATACAATAGAACGATCTGATAAAAACATCTCACATGTAAATTATGAGTAAGTCTGGTGTCTATATTTAGGTTTTAAGTCATAATGTTTTGTTTGATGTAATGCACAAATTGTAAGACGATTTCCTAATGGATAATAAAGATCATTATTATTATTATTATTATTACAATACAGTAAATGCCACTGTAAAAAGGTCCCAGTTTAGATAGGCGGGACATGTAGTCCGCATGCCAGACAATCGCCTTCCCAAACGACTTCTGTACGGGGAGCTGTGTGCCTGGAAAGTGCTCCTAGAGAAGTCAATACAAGCGCTATAAAGACACTCTCCAGAGCTCCTTCAAAGAGTGTGATATTGACATTCCCGGCTGGGAAGCACTAGCCCTCCTCATGGCGTGAAGCTGTAAGTCACGAGATATGAAGCAAGAAGACTGGCCAGCGTGTAATAGGCACCGATTAAACAAAAAGCCTTAGGAGAAGAAGCAGGCCTATCTGCAACTGACCAAACCTGCCCACGCCACGTATGCGGCCAGCTTTTTAAAACGAGGATTAGACTTTACAGTCAACTTCAAGTCTATAGGAATGAGAAATGTGCTCATCTTCGATCACGAAGGAGGAGCTATATATTACAATACAATAAAAAAATATGTTATAAACAAATAATTCAGCAAAGACTAAACAATTTCACTATATATGTTTATTAGTAAAAGTGTGCAGCACTGACTTTAGTAATAAGAAAAAGAATTAAGTGCTCCACACTTTTATTTATCTTATAAAAAATTTTTTTATATTATTTCTAGTGCATTGAAAGTTCTTTTCTCTAATTACATAAAAAGTCTTTTTTTTAACTTATAAATCAAAACCATTTCTAAAACAAATTTTGGAAGTCTTATATAGTTACAGAATTTAAATCCTTTTCAATTCAAACTTGCAGAGAGTGTTTGATAAGAACGCAACATGTATCGCTTTAAAAAATAAAAGCGGCTATATCTATACATTTATCCTCGAATCCAAAGAATTTAACAAAATCTTAGAAATCTTCATGGTATAGGTCAGTATAGGACCACATATCCCTTAATTGCGTACAAAAAATGTATCTGTCATTCTTTCTAAATAGAACACACTCTTCCTCTCCCCCTCTTTTGCTGTCTCTTTCTCCACTTTCCTTCACATTTGTTTCCTCACTTTTGTTCTAACCGTAACGTTTTCTTTTGTATTGAGATTCTCTGTCACTCTAGTAGTCTCTCTCTCTCTCTCTCTCTCTTCGCTGTTTCGTATTTTTTCTTTATCTCTGATGCAATCTCACTTTGACTCCTTCATTTCACTCCTTTTCACTCCTTCATTTCACTCCTTCATTTCACTCCTTCATTTCGTTTCCCTCCACTTTTGTTTTCTGTCAGTTTGTACTACTAAGACGTAGAAACTGAAGCAAAGGATTTCTAGATTTTTTTAATTTTTTAGCAAAATTACAAGAAAACATTTTAGAAAAAATATTTTTTTTTAAATCGATTTGGATATCGCATCTGTTATAATTATAGCATGCGGTTCGCAATCACTGAGTTTTCTTTGACTCGACTGTCTTAAGTCAGCTGTGCAAAGGTCAATGTCAGCAGTTGCGCAGATTAGGCCAGAGCTAGCTGTGGCATTGATACTCTCCCGCCTTGACTACTGCAACGCTGTGCTAGCAGGTAGTCCCGATGACAAAATCTTTAAGCTGCATCGAATTCAGAACAAGACCTCAAGAATAGTCCTAAGAAAATCAAGACGAGATTATGCTACTACTCATGCGCACACTCCATTGGCTTCCTGTGAATGCAAGGATTGACTAAAAGGTGGCCACACTTTGTCATCATGGCATCTACAATAAAGAAATGTCATTATACCTTAGTGAATTGATCAATCTGTATGCCCCTCAGATGGCCCTGCGCTCCGTGGACTCAACGCTTATAGTGGTGCCACGTTTCATCAAAAGCTACGGTCTGCGGGATTTTTCAGTGCACGGACCAAAGGTTTAGAACTCACTCCCCATTGACCTCAGACAGACAGCATGCTACACATTAAGACCTATCTGTTTAAAACTTTTTTAGTTTAGTTTGTCATTTTAGCTCTCGTGTTTATGTTTGTAATGTTATCGCAGCGCCTTGAGCATACAAACAGTTTGTTAACAGCGCTCTAAAAATTAAATTATTATTATTATTAAATTTTTAGCATATTCAGTGCACTATGGTCCAATCTCTTTTGTGGACCAGTTGGGGGGGGGGGGGGGAGATATCTGGAAGAAGGTTTTCATGCTGCTCCTACATTTTTCAAACAGAGAAAATAAGCTTATTCAAAATTCTAGTATGAATTACTAATTAGCCCTTGAAAGTAAATAGCGTTTCTTATTGCAAACTTCACACTAGAACAAAACACTGTTCATTAACCCTGACATTCGACCAAGTAAAAGCTAGGGGGAGGGTGTCAGTGGGTTCATCTGTGTAGTAGTTTCTAAAAACAAACCAACAATCACTCGGATGTATCTGTTTTGTGTCAGACATGAAATGATGAGTCAAGTCTGGCTGACTGACCTGAGACAGAAAGAGATTCCACTCAGTAACCCTTACCGCATAGAAGACCTGCTCACCACTGATGTTGAAATAAGCAAGTAAGTCTAAGTACCAGAAATGAAGTAAAAGTTTCAGACATTACGTATAGGATCAAGAAAGTTATCTAAGTACCAAATAATAGATTTATGTATTAGAAAGTAAGTTTCAGTACCGAATCAGAAACCCCATTAGTAACAAACCATGCTGAGAATTACTCCCTTAGAGCACGGAAAATGAAGCAGGCAGTGAGTTGTAAGGTCGCCTTATTCCCGTTCAAGGACAGACCTCTTGCCGCACATGGATCAGTATTCTCTCTCACTTCCTTGTCTCAAACGTCCCCCATGCAGAGCTCGGCATTCGTAAAGAATGTGCTCTATTGTCTCATCGTCCTAGAAGCAGTGGCGGCACCGTGTGTCGTAGTTCTCCTTCTACCGTCCAAAGTACACGCCTATTGGACAGTGCCCGATTCGGAACCGGGCTAGGACAGCCTGCTCCACACGGCACAGCTCCCACTACGCGTCCTTTCGGTCTGGTCTACTCATCTGCCTGTGTAGCTCTCGACCCTTGTCGGAAGCGTCCCAACTGTCGTACAAATGTGCCAACAAACGATTGTCGGCTAGGGATCGTACACTCGCGTTAGTGCACGGTTCATCATCTATGGTGCACGTTGCCGCCGCTGACCACTAAAAAGTCAGCCCTCTGATGACTGACCAGACCAGAAAGTAAGACAAAGTTTTCAAGGATAACGCTGAAGGCATGTTACCGAATGTAACAAAAAAACGCCAAAACCTACCCCTTTGTCTTGTAGGAAAACATGTTGGTCAAAGTATCTCTTTAGAGTGTCCATTTAGGATCGAGTTTGCACAGTTTATAGCCCTTGCCCCGAGGGAGGATTGCACCCAGAGGCCAGGATTAAAGGGTTTAAGTCAACCCTTCGGTCCAAGATCTGCCATCAATTAGACGATCATTTAATCACATCCGTCTAGTCGTGTGTCACTTCCTTAAGATCCACCTGAATTCACCCATATCAGCGAGGTCGAAGCCGAGCGCACAAATGGATCCTCCGTTTTCCTATTATGTTCCTCTACTAACCAAGGGAAAGCAAGCACCTTAGCCTATGGCCCCCTATTAGGAACGGTGTGAAAAAATGGAATGATTTAGCGAAGCGTTTCATTTATAAAGCTGATCTAGTAGCTAAGTTGTTTTTTATCATGGAACTTATTTAATAGATAATCTTTAAATGCCCTTTTTTTTTTACAAATAACTCTTCTTAAGTTTTGGTTTACTTTCGCTGTACAAAAAATGATTGGATAAAAAATAGTTGTTAAGACTAGCAGCTATCTTGGGGGTTAACGGTGTATTCATTACGACGGGTGTTACTGGAATATCTCATTAGGATAATTCTCACTTGTTGTTTACCTTAAGACTAAGACTGCTTTATTGATCCTTACGGAGATTTGTTGTGATTACAAGGACTCTTTTCTCATATAAAGACAACACAACAGAAAAATACACATAAATACAACAGACAACATAAAGAGTTCATTAAGCGACTACACACAGGTATCTTAATTTAAAATAAAACCCAGGCTCAGCTGGAAAAACATGTGTTGCTGCTGGTCCATTTTAGTTTGGAAAGAGAGCACAAGTTTTTTCTCTCTTCAATTGTTCTATCCATCTATCCCAGTGGCGCTACAGCCCATGGAGGGCTCTGGCCTGCTTTAACACATCCCTCCATTCAGATCTTTTCTGGGCCTTTCGTCTCCACGCCCTAACCCCAAGCTGTTGCAGATCTGCCTCCACATCATCAATCCATCGCATTCGGGGTCTGCCTTTGGGTCGCCTCCCTTTTTTTTTTTTTTTTTTTTTGCCTGTATAAAAAATTCTTCAATTCTTCTGCAAAAGAAAAAAGAAAATTCAAATTAACTATGATAACAAAACTTGTGAGACTATCCTCTTACACACACATACACACATAAACTGTCACACACATACGCACTAACATTTGCAGACACACACTAACAATCAGAGACACTCATAGACTTACATTAATAAGTGACAATAATATACACCATATACTTTTGTCTGCTGTCAGATGGTCATCCGAAGGACTGCCGCCGGACGAGCTGTCCGTGCAGAATGGAATATTGACAATGCGAGCCAGTCGGTTCCCGCTGTGTATTGACCCTCAGCAACAAGCTTTGAACTGGATCAAGAAACGTGAAGAGAAACATAATCTCAAGGTGAATGGGGGGGAGGGAGGGATGGGGGGGGGGGGTAGACCCCACAGCAATATCTTCCTATTATCCTTTTACTACCTTTGCTATTTTAACTGTGAATAGACCTTGATTTTAATGATTTAACTGTATAGAATTTAGCCCTTGTTATGTAGAAAGAGTAGTCCTTAAGGGAATGCAGGCACGACATGGCCTAAATTGTGCCGATGTGCCTAAAATCAAAATCAAATCAAATCAATCAAAAAAAAAAAGATGATTACGTCCTACGCGTATTCCTAGATCAATTCTAGTCATTCATGTTGAACAATGACTTCAATTCTTCCAACTCATTGTTTTTTTTCTGGCTGGCTCAGGCAAACCATTCCATGCTCTTATAGCACTAGGGAAGGATCATTAGTCCTAGCATATGGAACAAAGAATGTACCTTTATAATGTAAAGTTGGGGGGGGGGGGGGGAGATAGACTACAAAAAAATAAGATGTACAATGAGGTTGAAATCTGCCCTACTGGATGTAATTGAGACGTATTACTAGCTCTCTATGATAAGTCAATGGGGGAGTGATAACTTAATTATAATTTTTTCATTCCTACTTTTTAACCCTCAATGTCGTTCAGTAAAAAGTCTAGAAATGAGTATTAGAAAATTCATTTATTTAAACAACTTTTCATGTTCTTACCGGACTAAAATGTTTCACAAAAAGATCACGTCATTAATGTAAACCAAAAATGTTTTATTGATTGTCAATATCCTATTGGTATCGGGGGAACTAATAATAACAATACATTAGTCAGAGTATCATCAATCTCCCTTTTTGCATATGAACGCCTCCCTACAAAGTAAGACTCAAGTTTACTAGAATATTTCAACATTAAGTTGGAATATGATTTTTTTTTTAAATATTGTTACAAATGAACAGTGATAGGTAGAGGTCAACGTATGACCCCGGCGAGATAACACAGCAGCGGGTGTTCTCTGGAATGTACATGTATAAACAAAGACAGGATGTGACTTGTCCTTACGTGTTATTCCAGAAGGTACTAGCAATGTCCAGTGACAGATAGAGGTCACAACTTGTGACCCCGGCAAGATGACACTGCAGCCGATGTTTTCTGGATTCTACATGTATAAACAAAGACAGGATGTGACGTTTCCTTACGTGTTATTCCAGAAGATACTAGGAGTGTCTGTGCAACTTTGGAGGAGCGATTAGGGACTCTATAAAGCCAGAGAGTTAATGTGAAAGTCAGTCGTGAGTGAGCCGTTACAATCGATGCAGACGATGTAAGACGTGTGCGGCTCTAGTGGAAGAGAAATGTGTACGACTCGATGCAAGTTAACTAGGGTAGAGTTAACTGGAGTGGACTACTGTCGTTAAAGTCTATACAGCGAACTACTGTGGACTTGAGCCGTTACAGTCGATACAGTCGATGTAAGACGTGTGCGGCTCTGATTCGGTAGACTTGAGTACGACTTGGTTTAGCTTTGGGAGACCTGGAGCGACACTGGGGAGTGTGTCGTTGGTCTGTTCTGTGGAATACGGCTCGATGCAAGTTGAGAAGAAATGAATTGCAACGAAGTGAAGAGATGAATTGCAACGAAGTAGAGCTAACTGTAAACTGACAGATATTGTACAGTCTTCTACGCTACATGTTACAGTGACAATTGTTAGAGTTAATAGTTAATAAAGTTATATGAAGCTGAAAGTTTAGTCGTCAAGTTCTTAACAGTATTTTTTTATATTTGTGTGCCTACTAGTACATTTAGCCAGAAGATACAGAAATACGTAACAATATATTTATTGTTTGGATCAGAAGAAAACCACTTGCCTATATTATCGTTGGCCATGTCCTGTTGAATGTTTTGTAAAGTAAGTTATTCTTCCTGTCTGTCGGCAGTGTTGTACATTTAATGACGAGGACTTCTTGAAACAGTTAGAGATGTCCATCAAATATGGCTTCCCATTTCTCTTCACTGACGTAGATGAATACATAGATCCAGTTATAGACAATGTTCTGGAGAAGAATATTAAAGGTTAGGGTTCAAACATATTGGCCATTTTTACGAAAAATTTCCATTGAAACAATGCTAAAAGAATGGAAAATTTTCATCTCAAAATCTTTTTTTTGTTTATTTTTTTTTGTCTAGACACAGCTGGACTAGGGTGTACACTTTCATGTGGCTTAGAATTCAGTTTTGATCTTTGTTCGTTCTGACAAAATTGTTGCATTTCGTTCCATGCCATTGTTATTTGTATCTAAAAAAAAAGGGCAACACTTCTCGGCCATAACAACAGCACAACAGAACTCTCGATTGGGCGCCAAAGAACCGAGTTCATTGCACTGGAGGGAACGGAAGGCAGCCCAACAATCCTGCGACAATGCACACATCGTTCTTCAGGGAAAAGGGGGAGGGGGTAAATGCCGGACATCGACATGGCCGATACCTGTAAGACCGATGTGGTTTTCCCAGGGGTTGCTCGACCTTCGGTCTCGCCTCTAGTCCCGAGTGTCTTTGGATATAACCCCCCCCCCCCCCCCAAAAAAAAAAGATGTGTGTCGAGTTACACCTGTTAGGAGATAGAGCATTTGTTTAAATAGGTCAGTGGAGTGGAGCTTACGTAGAACAATAGTTCAAATAGGTCAGTGGAGTGGAGCTTACGTTAGCCTAGAGTTTTAAGAGACCTTGTCTAAACAGGAACACTTACAAATTTGTGTATCCGAGTATATTGTGTTCAGTTGACATTTTGTTTCAATCATAAAGACATATTTTACTATTCTAAGGATTCTTTGAAATGCTACTATACTGACCTTTCTTCCTGCAGGAGTTCAAGGACGAGAGGTCGTCATGCTTGGAGATAAAGAAGTGGACTACGACAAAAACTTTCGACTTTACCTCAACACAAAACTGTCGAACCCAAAATTTGGTCCCAATGTGTTCGGTAAAGCCATGGTGATCAACTACACCGTCACCTTAATGGTAGGATGGATGTTTTCTTTGCTGACTTTGTTGACAGCGTAAAATGTTTGGAAACTAGATTTCATACCCTGCCCGCTGCCATCCCCCGGTTTGGACTAGGAAGTAAAATATCTTCAACTCCGAAGGAACATCCGATACATGTAAAACATTTTAAAAACAAAGGAATTTGTTAAATAATGCCGATTTTTCGCGTGATTGGAATCGAGTGATTTGGTTTGAAACGTCTATGATAAGAAGCAATAATAATGTGTAGCTATGAGAGCCACTAGTTATGTTAGGGCAGGGACAGGTACTGGTCATTCAGCGATGTAGACAGAATCTAGCTTTATATGCAAGATTATTGACAACAGTGAAAAAGTTTCTTCCCTTTTGAACATACGTGTTTTCCCCTATGAAATGTGTATTCAAAAATGAAGTACGTGTCTTCCCTTATGAAATACGAGACTTCCCTTAAGAAATGCGAGACTTCCCTTAAGAAATACGAGACTACCCTCGTGAAATACGAGACTTCCCTTACGAAATACAAGACTTCCCTTACGAAATACGAGACTTCCCATTGTAAATAAGTTACTGAAAATGTAAAGCACTTCAGAAAATTTCAGCTATGTTTCTAGGGTTTGGAAGACCAACTTCTAAGCGTCATAGTCGGATACGAGAAAAAAGAATTGGAGGAACAGAGAGAAAGTTTAATACAAGAAACAAGGTCAGATTTGTGGCTTCGTCTTTTAATAAACTGTAATAGTGTTGTTTTGAACTGCTTTTATTCACTAATTTTCCTTTGAAAGGGATGAACTGACAGAGAATTTGTAAGTTTTTAAGTTTGCCATTTGTTGTAGCTTTAACAAGAAGCTGCTGTATGATCTTGAAGATTCCCTCCTGAGAGAGCTGGCGCAGTCAAAGGGCAACATGCTGGACAACGAGGATCTCGTGGAGACACTGGAGTCCACCAAAACAAAAGCATCAGAAGTAAGTGTTTCACAATAAAGTAAAATGACCCAATGACAAGTAAGGTTTTTGTGAAATGGGGAATATAACATAGTTTAAATGTTTACAAAATAAATAATTTTATAAAATTTGAAAAATAAGGTTCTTATTAGCTATGCGGGGAATAACATCTAAAGCTGTTTTTCTTCTCGTGTGACTTTGTTCATCCAGGTGATTTGGTTCATCCACGGAGATTTGCGTAGAAGAGATGTTTCTGAATGTAATGCCTGATTACGTTTGTCTCATAGCGTTGCATTCACTTCCACTTGTTCTTGCTTGGCTCTCCTCTTGCCTTCCTACCAGTGGGGCATCTGATGATCCACCTAATGGCTGGTTATTGGATGCAAACTTTAAAAAAAATCAATTAGCTAATAGACTGTATACACTCTTGTGTTGTCTTGTCAGTATTAGATTGCCTCATTCTTCTATGCAAACAGAAAATCTTTAATTGTGTGTATGTCTGCTTGCCTACAGGTGACCTACAAACTGGACCTTGCCTCCAGAACAGCCATTGACATTGAAAAGACCAGAGACGGTTATAGACCGGCCGCAATGAGAGGCGCCATCTTGTTCTTTGTCCTGGCGGACATGTCCGTGGTCAACTCCATGTATCAGTACTCACTTGAGGCTTTCCTGGAGGTAACTATAATGTACCCAGCAGTGGCGTAGCTAGATCCAAATTTTAAAATCTCCCCACATGAGAGGGGGCCCAAATGAGTGTCCGAAATGTGTTTTTTACATTAAACATTACGCCATTATCTCATGTCATGATGTCAAATGTCAAAATGTAGGGGTCCCTAAAGAGGTCAAGCCCCTCTTGCATTGTTTCTATTTCCTCAAAGCTTCCACACTTCCTTCTTATTTATACTTTGGTTATGTTAGTTAAATGTATAAGAAATACACCATCCCTTAAGACCTTGGGAGAAGAGGGCGTAGTGTGAACTGCTGATTGGTCACATCATGGTTTGTGACATGAGTGAGAATCACGAAGTATCACTTTTTGTTGTGCTTCACGTGAAAGTGAAACCTAATCGAGAAGTATGGGCAGGAAATCCTCGTTTTGGGAGTTAACCACATGGTTAGAGATTCAGTAGTCGCAAGGTTCTTAAACTGTATGGATGTATAATGTATTTGACTCAATAAAAGCACCAGTTGTGTACTCAGAATATTTGACTTGATAAAAGTCTATTTGTGAAGCTATTTGTGTCTATTTGTGAAATATAATGTGTATTTCTTGATGTGTATTTCTTGATGGCTGGAATTGCCAGTGAACTGTTATTTTATTTTATGCTGAATAAATCTTGTCTGCTAACCAAGGTCTTATGTGATGAATTTTAATAATATTAATTGGAGTAGACTTGCGCGACATCAAGTAGTACACAAATGTCAGAGTGAAACAAGACATTTTAATTACACTAACATGCACAAGAAAATGTCACATGATAGCAGTGACTCTGATAACAATCGTTAATTTGATGTGCCTAATGTAATACATGCGTGAAGGTAACCAACCAACTTTAAACGTTTTGTTGCAAAAAGCATGAGGTAACCAATAGAGATTTATGGGCTAGGGAGTATGTTGAATAACTGAATCCGGTTTTCTGACCGTGTTATCCATTGTTTGTATATAGGAAGCTTGTCTTGTATTTGAATATCGTTGTCCTAAGAAAGCTAGCTCATCGATCGCCCCCTTGCCCAGGTCTATTTTTTGAAGTTTTTAACGGATTTCTTATCTGTAAAAAAAAAATCTTAAAAACCTTTTGTTCAGAAGTAGGAACCAAACCGGAACTACTTGCCAGCATTGCACATTATTACTTCCAAAGCTCAAAACAAAGGCATAGCCCTCGACGCTAAATCAGACTGATGCGCTCCTTGATCATGGCCAAATTCTTGTGTGTATGCAAATCTTGGACGCTAGCTGCAGAACTAGAGATAAGGATCTTAGCTATGATATAAAAGATCGCTATGTATCACCTACAAAGACCGCATCAGAAGAGACAAGGAGATGAGAAACAGGATCACAATGGCGATTGGGCCCCCACCATGACATGGTGACCACTGTCAAAATACGCAAACTAAAACTTTATGGCCGTATCACAAGAAGCTGCGTTCAGAAAACAGTAAAGAAGAAAAGGCAGACAAAGGAAGCGATGTGGACGGGCCTGTCACTTGGAGAGATCCTACTTAATGCAAAAGACAGAAAATAATGAACTAAGACAGTCGACAGATAAATGTGGTGCCCCAACGACTCAACAAATTAAGGGATAGGTGAAGGTGAATTTTTTTAAAAACTTGAAAGGGCTTGTGTATGTGTGTTTGTGTATGTGTGTTTGTGTATGTGTGCTTGTGTATGTGTGTTTGCGTGTGGTGGGGTAGTAAAAAGAGGAGATCAAAAGATTTATTTCTATAAATATTTGTGTCTTGTCTCTTTCCAGGTCTTTGTCTACTCTCTAAAAAGAAGTCTTCCTGACACGATACTTAGAAAGAGAATAAACAACATATTAGAAGCACTGACTTTGAATGTGTACAATTATGGCTGTACAGGTAAAGTAACTGAAGTCTGTACAGGCAGAGGCGGCCTAAGCAGTAAGCGGGGCCCATTGCAAGTGTCCAATCAGGGCCTTAAATATTTGTACAATGAGCTGATGGGGACAACAGATTTTCTTTATCGTGCTCACCCACCACAGCGGCGGTTGTCCCACTTACACAACCCCTTAAGACCGCCACTGAAACAGTGATTGAAATGCTTTTAAGCTTCTTGGGCGTTGGAACTATTAACTGGAATATCCTCCAGGCTGAGATATGTCCTCCAAATGTTGGTACATCCTAAGACAACTCCTGCTACCTAGTTGGTGCTGAACGTATTGAAAAGTATTCTTTGGATCACTTCAGCAAAGATTGAGAGTGGATTTATGAACGACCAAAGATTCTTTTACCTAAGGCCCATGCATTTATTGCTTTACGAGACAAAGTGAGTCAATATTAAAGGTGATTCATTTCAAAACAAACTTCCTTTTCTTCTCTGTCTTTATCAGTAGACTTGAAGGAAATATTGTAACACAGTAAGCTCACATAATCTCAGAACACTGTTGAAAGTGTAGATCCTGAGAAAGTACATGGTTTTATCAGGGAAATGCTAGAATCTGAGTTAGATCATTTCGGGGAAAAGTATATATAAATATTTTCACAGGAGATTCTTAATAATAACCGCGGTTACGTTAGCCTATGTTATTAATATAAATTGGATGAATTTAATAATTAAATTGTGTAACTTATATAACTTTTAACATCCACTTTGTATGGAGAGTAGAAGTTGATTATCCTAAACAAATAAAGGGCGCCTAGAATTTGCTGATGTGCCAAAAAATCAAAGTCCAATCATATCAAGGAAACTGTATAGCCTTATAAATTTAACACTTTGATATAAAAAAAAACTACAGAAGATTTTCAGTAAAAAAAAAAAATTCTAACGAAAGTCGGGGCTTTCTTATACCCACTTTTGGCAATGTGAATCTTCGGCCATGTTGAATCAATATCATCTAATAATAAAATCATCACCTACAATGAAATGATATTTTTTGTATTTTTTTTCTCAACTTGATAGGAATATTTGAGAGAGAGAAGCTTTTATTTTCTTTCCAAATAACACTGAAGTTGGAGCAACAACAGAAACATGTTTTTCAAGAAGAGTTGGACTTCTTTATTAAGGTAAACAGCTCAAGTTAGGTATCTAACTAAACTTAGTCAACCTAAACTTGTTCAAACTAAACTTTGTCAACCTAAACTTGTTCAAACTAAACTTAGTCAAACTAAACTAAACTTAGAAACTAAACTTAAAAACTAAACCTAGTCAAACTGAGCTTGTTCAAATTAGTCAACCTAAACTTGTTCAAACTAAACTTAGTCAAACTAAACTAGTTCAAGCTAAACTTAGTCAAACTAAACTTTTCTTTCCTTTTCCTTAATAAATGTCACATAATTTATTTATTTAGGGAGCAGGGGGCGTTGGGGATGGAACAATCCGTAGTCTAAATTTATTTCGAGTATAATGGTGATAATCAAAATTAAAACTAATAATTTACTCAACTTTATAGCTATTGATTGAAACATTAAGAATTATGGCATTGCTATTTATAAAATAAAAAATTGGCTTTGACATAGAATGTAGAACTCTATGAAACTTCAGATTTTAAATTATGTAACAAGAGCACATTCTTTAAACAATTAGCGACGACGAGGCTCAACATAGAGGTTCTAAAAATAAATTGTGTACTATTCATTGTAATTATCCAATTTAATTTAGTTCATTCCATCAGAAACATCTACAACTTAAATCCATTCTAAAACTTTTCATAGCCCACGACTTTTGTTTTTGAAAGCGCCATAAAGTCTCTATAAGCCTTTGGCATCAAAGTCTTCCTAGGTCTACAACATCAGTTTCTCTGGGGCCTTCCACTTCAGTTTCCCTCTCGACTTATGACATCAAATTCTACCATAGTCTCTTTATACCTAAGACAAAGTCTCTCTATTCGTCAAAGAGACAAGAAGCCTCCCCAAGTATATGACGTCTGGTCTTCCAAGTTCAACGACATCAAAGAATCTTCTTAGTTTAACGCATCAACGTCTGTTTAGAGGCATCACACAGTCTTCCAGAAGCTACCATTTCTTACCTTTAAAAATAAACATTTTTCCTCTAATCCTCAGTTATTGTTTTCGTCAAAAAAATAAATAATCACATGTATTGATTGATTATGAAGTTCAGTTTAACAATGAACAAGTTTGTGTCTCAACTTTCCAGGGCAACACATCACTTCAAAAAAGTGAGATCAAAAAACCTTTCCCTTGGATTCCGGACGTTGGCTGGGAGGACATAAACAGGCTTTCTATGGACTTTCCTGCTTTCGCAAACTTGAAAACAGACATAGCGGAAAATCAGCAAGAATGGAAAGAGGTTTTGACTATCAATCTGTTATTTTAGTCTCTGGCATAGTCTATGATTGTTTGCAACTAGTCTATGATTGTTTGCAACTAGTCTATGATTGTTTGCAACTAGTCTATGATTGTTTGCAACTAGTCTATGATTGTTTGCAACTAGTCTATGATTGTTTGCAACTAGTCTATGATTGTTACTACTAGTCTATGATGGTTTGCAACTAGTCTATGATTGTTTGCTACTAGTCTATGACTAGAATGGTCTTAAGATATGCCGCTAGACTATCTATCTATGGTCCGGGTTCATACTCTGTCCGCTGTCATCCCCGCCGTCCTTCGGGAGGTTTGGACTAGGGAGTAGATTATCTTCAACTCTGAAGGAACATGTAAAACATTTTATAAACAAGTCTACTAGCCTAGGATTGTTTACTACTAGTCTAGGATTGTTTGCTACTGGACTAGGATTGTTTACTACTAGTTTAGGATATTTTGGTACTAGTCTATGATTGTTTGCTACTAGTCTAGGATTGTTTGCTACTAGTCTAGGATTGTTTGCTACTAGTCTATGATTGTTTGCTACTAGTCTAGGATTGTTTGCTACTAGACTAGGATTGTTTGCTACTAGTCTAGGATTGTTTGGTACTAGACTAGGATTGTTTGCTACTAGACTAGGATTGTTTACTACTAGTCTAGGATTGTTTACTACTAGTTTAGGATATTTTGCTACTAGTCTATAATTGTTTGCTGCTAGACTAGGATTGCTTACTACTAGTCTAGGATAGTTTGCTACTAGTCTATGATTGTTAGCTACTAGTCTAGGATTGTTTGCTACTAGACTAGGATTGTTTGCTACTAGTCTAGGATTGTTTGCTACAAGACTAGGATTGTTTACTACTAGACTAGGATTGTTTACTACTAGTCTAGGATTGTTTACTACTAGTTTAGGATATTTTGCTACTAGTCTATAATTGTTTGCTACTAGTCTAGGATTGTTCGCTACTCTTCTAGTATTGTTTGTTACTAGACTAGGATTGTTTGCTACTAGTCTAGGATTGTTTGCTTCTAGACTAGGATTGTTTACTATTAGCCTTGGATTGTCCAGCCCTACTACACGAGCCTTGCGTGTTGCAAAGTCATACAGAATATCATAAAAATTATGTTTCCTACATAGATCACGGGTATTGCATAATGCCGTTTTTTTTATCGCGCGTAGGATTGGTGTTTTCCATATTAAATGACACCCCAAAATGACAATTATTGTCTATATAATTCAGGAGATTTCTATGAGTTTTCAAAAGATTTTAATAATTTCCGGAGATTTCCAGTACTTTTTCGAATATTTTGTAATTTCAGGAGATTTCCAGGAGTTCCGCTGGAAATTGATATAAGTTATAAAATGTTTTAATTTAATAATTTTTACACCTATAATTAGCGCGGTCGCATAGTTTGTAGTGGCCTAAGGCTGGCCCTGCAAAATAGCGATGTATGCTACGCCGCCCGTCGACTACTTTTTTTTTTACTTCAGAAAGGAGAAAAAAAGTCAACAAGTAATGTTAACCTGCTATTTAGTGACGGGTGAATACAGTGTAGATTACTTGTTCTCTTTCCATGACTTCTTGGTCACAATGTTTAAGTCCGGCCTTGCTATTTAGTGACGGGTGAATACTATTTGTTTTCCTTGTTTTTTTTTGCGCCTCTAAAATTACGTGGGGTAACTCAAGTCCGTCTTACTTGCAGAATCAAAAGAGTGATCATTCCATTACTTGGTGTCCAAACTCTTGAGCCATGAAGAGAATTATATAGATACATTATAGCTTTTATATAGGGCTACATTCATTCTTATGGTCCAATCTCATTTGTGGAGCAGTGGGGGGAGGGGTATCTGCTGCCTTTAGGCGCTCAGTAAACTCTGCTCGAACCTCAAGCCCCCTTCATAGGTAGCCAAGCCAAGTTCAAGCTTAGCTTAGCCTCTCGACCACACTTCCCACGTGTATAGTGAATAGTTATCCAACATTTTACTACCTGGAGAGAAATATCTTATAGAAGAAACACATTTCAGTCCTGCAGAAAAAAAAAAAGCAAATGTCAAACAGCAGTTACCAGCCTGAAAAATATGCTCAGATAAGACGCACACACAAACATCTTGTACACTCTCTTGTACAAATAGAGGAGATGGGGGGGGTATTTGTCCTGGATCTTGGGTTGATAAAAACGTACTTTGTAAATATTTTCATTTTAGAAAGAAAAAAAAAAAGAAAAGAAGACATTTGAAGAATAAAAATAGGGCATAAGCTATTATTTACCCTTTTCAGTGGTTTGATCACGACACACCAGAATCTCAGAAACTACCACAGCACTATGGGAAGGCATTGACCCCATTTCAGAAACTCATGCTGTTACGGTGTTTCCGTGTGGACAGAATCTATCGAGCCCTCATGAAGTAAGTCTGACTCTAACCAATCCAAGTGACGCTGTAGCTTTTTTTTTTTTGTTCTTCTCAAGCAGAGTTGTCTGCTCTAGGGACTGGGGAGGGTAGATGTTGTCCTTGGCTGACAATCAGAAGGCCCTGGGTTAAGGCCCTGTATTGAGGCACTGGTACTTAATATTTTATAATTTGAGGTCTTAACGAAAGTCTCTTCACCAATCCCAAAATGGGCACCAGGCTGCAATTAATCGAAAGGAAGGGCGGGTGATCATTGCGCTGGCCTCATCGCACCCTCGACTACTGTTAGATCTAGAAACAGAAGACATTTATCTGAAGTACTTAGGAATGGCAGAAACTTTTTCTGGTTGTGTGGTGACAGCTTCAGCAAGATGAACAGATCTTCTTTGCACAGATCAAAGTCGACCACCGCCCGGTAGTTGCTTACTTTTTGCGATTTAGAAATGATTACGGTGCCATCACTGCAGAGAGGGCGAGGAGACAGAACGCCACATTCTCTCAGAACACCACATTCTCTCAGAATGTTGCGTATTGCAATTCAGAGGCGTATTGAGCAAAACGTACGCCAGTGGAAAGAAACGTTATAGGCGCCTTCCCCCCCCCCCCCCCTCTCATTTTCCATGACCATCTCATAGAGATATAGGCTTATAAATAAAATGTTTTTAATAATAATATAATACAAAAAGCCTTAGAATTTATTACCTAACTAAAATATCTAAAATAATTATTTTTGGCGCCTCTCTTCGTGTGGTTCCTCCCTGAGAGTTGCACCAGGGGCATCGTGCCCCCTTGCAGGCCCCCAGTACGCCTCCGTCTTGCATGCTTTAAGAGAAAGAGAATCGTTACATTTCCGGGTGAGACTTCTCCTTATACGTGGACATGTAGACCGTATGACACTGTCCCGTATGACACACTGTCCCGTATGTCCAATTCTTTTCACGTGCTTTAAGGGATTAGCCTCATCACGTAGTCTCTTGACATACAGGCTTGCAGATAATGGGCTCATTATAATGTACAACTTTGATTTCTGAATGCATTGGAAATGTTGAAACCTTTACCTTTACTTTGTTATTTTTAGCTATGTGACACTGACCATGGGAGAGCGCTACGTGACTCCTCCCATCCTCAGCTTTGACAACATCTTTGAGCAGAGCAG
Organism: Biomphalaria pfeifferi; assembly: GCA_030265305.1. Taxonomy (NCBI): domain Eukaryota; kingdom Metazoa; phylum Mollusca; class Gastropoda; family Planorbidae; genus Biomphalaria; species Biomphalaria pfeifferi. Next base: position 9,448,538 of record JASAOG010000004.1, read on the forward strand.
TCCGATGTCTCCAATTGTGTTCATCCTGAGCCCAGGCTCAGACCCAGCCAGTGACCTCCTCAAGTTGGCGGAGAGACAGGACTTCCACAACTCAAAGATCAAGTTTCTGTCCATGGGGCAAGGACAAGAAGAGGTCAGGGCTTGTGTGGGATTCTCTTTCGACCTCTATTGTAATGTATCATAACATTATGTATATAAATGAACTGATATTTTTATATCAGGAATGAATGTGATTTAGGCATTGTAAATACTCTAGCCCAAAATTAGTTATTATATAAAGGGTATCCAATTGTAGGGCTACCTGTCCTCTAAAACATTGTATTAAATTCGATAATGTATCGATATACGCATATAATGCCCATATATTCAGTCCGCCCCTGATCAGGAGGAGAAAACGGGAGTTTTCCTATGTATAGGTCAAAATTTGAAAGTTACTTCCCTTGAAACTCCAGACTCTTAACTCAAAATATTTTTGAAAAAAAAAACTAGTTCAACTCCCTGAAAATTTTGTGTACAGTTTTATCAGAATAAAACATTTAAACGTCGCATTTAATTGGTTAACTTTACCAGTCTGAGGTTGGTACCCTTCACATTTCAATGTTAATGATGTCATATCTACAATATTTGTGTTAGTATTTTGTTTCTTTTTTTTTTGCTTGCATAGCTTTTGTGAGTTCTTTTATTTTTCCTTGCTCTTTCCATGTTTTGTTTAGTCTTGATTGATTATACTTGTTTATAGTTGTTTATAGTTGTTTATAGTTGTATTTAAAAAAGAATGATGAGCAGGTGGTCTAGTAAAACGTGATGTAGTGTTTCAGTACTCCAAGAAGTAAAATAAGTTGATAGTACAAAGACCAATTGTCTAGATGGCTGCCTGCTCGTGTGGTATGCGCTCTGGACTGTCGTTCGAATGTCTCAGGTCTCGATGGTCAAGGGTTTGAACTCGGCCCGCCACCATTGCCCGTTGTCTTGTGGGAGATTTCGACAAGGACGTACATAATTTTCAAAACTAGAAGAACATTCGAAACATTTAAAAATATTTTACTAACAAAAAAAAATCTCAATATAAACAGAGAATAGTCCAACTAAGACTGACTAGATCTGAACCTTTTACTTTTGTAGTTTCAGAATAACGCTTGTAGAACAAATAAAATGGAACCAACCAAATGCAAATAGAAAAATTTTACCATTCTAATTAAAGAAACAAATCTTTGGAACTATTTATATTTGTGTATAATTAGATATCATCAACTAGATTTGATTTGATCACATCTATTTGCAGACTGCCATCAAACTGCTGGACACCGCCATTGCCAGAGGTCAGTGGTTGATGCTGCAGAACTGTCATCTGCTGGTCCGTTGGTTGAGAGACCTGGAGAAGATTCTGGAAGGTTTGAGCAAGCCTCACCCAGACTTTAGATTGTGGATCACCACAGATCCAACACAGAATTTTCCCATTGGAATTCTACAGAGATCTTTAAAAGTTGGTATTAAATTAATTGTATACTCTTGATAGTATTTCAATGTAATAATTTTCCATGCGCTAGTCGAATGGGAAATGGAAGAAAAAACATGTTCAAATTTTTACAGACAGATTGACAGACAGAATGAGTTAGTATAAGCTTTGTAAAATGACTAACCTGGCTGTATTGTTCATTCACAGGTGGTGACAGAACCGCCCAATGGCCTGAGATTAAACATGCGCAGTACTTACCTAAAGATGCCCAGCACTGCCTTGACTGACTGCGAACATCCTGCATTCCCTCCTCTTGTCTTCGTGCTCGCTTTCTTCCACGCTGTTGTGCAGGAAAGACGAAAGTATGGCAAGGTGGGTCTGATTACATGCCAAGGTGGGTCTGATTACATGGCAAGGTGGGTCTGATTACATGGCAAGGTGGGTCTGATTACATGGCAAGGTGGGTCTGATTACATGGCAAGTTGTACATAGCAAGGTGGGTCTGATTACTTGGCAAGGTGGGTCTGATTACATGGCAAGGTGGGTCTGATTACATGACAAGGTGGGTCTGATTACATGGCATGGTAGGTCTGTATAATATGACAAGGTGGGTCTGATTACATGGCAAGAGGTGGGTCTGATGATATGGCAAGGTGGGTCTGATGACATGGCAAGGTTGGTCTGATTACATGGCAAGGTTGGTCTGATTACATGGCAAGGTGGGTCTCATTACATAGCAAGGTGGGTCTGATTACATGACAAGGTGGGTCTGATTACATGGCAAGGTGGGTCTGATTACATGGCAAGGTGGGTCTGATTACATGGCAAGTTGTACATAGCAAGGTGGGTCTGATTACTTGGCAAGGTGGGTCTGATTACATGACAAGGTGGGTCTGATTACATGGCAAGGTAGGTCTGATAATATGACAAGGTGGGTCTGATTACATGGCAAGGTAGGTCTGATAATATGACAAGGTGGGTCTGATTACATGGCAAGGTTGGTCTGATTACATGGCAAGGTGGGTCTCATTACATAGCAAGGTGGGTCTGATTACATGACAAGGTGGGTCTGATTACATGGCAAGGTGGGTCTGATTACATAACAAGGTGTACATGGCAAGGTGGGTCTGATTACTTGGCAAGGTGCATCTGATTACATGGCAAGGTGGGTCTGATTACATGGCAAGGAGGGTCTGATTACATGGCAAGGTGGGTCTCATTACATAGCAAGGTGGGTCTGATTACATGACAAGGTGGGTCTGATTACATGGCAAGGTAGGTCTGATAATATGACAAGGTGGGTCTGATTACATGGCAAGGTAGGTCTGATAATATGACAAGGTGGGTCTGATTACATGGCAAGGTTGGTCTGATTACATGGCAAGGTGGGTCTCATTACATAGCAAGGTGGGTCTGATTACATGACAAGGTGGGTCTGATTACATGGCAAGGTGGGTCTGATTACATAACAAGGTGTACATGGCAAGGTGGGTCTGATTACTTGGCAAGGTGCATCTGATTACATGGCAAGGTGGGTCTGATTACATGGCAAGGAGGGTCTGATTACATGGCAAGGTGGGTCTGATTATATGACAAGGAGGGTCTGATTACATGACAAAGCTAGTCTGATTACACACACGATTGTAAAGTGTGTCTGAATACACACACGATGTTAAGGTATGTTGCTGCCTATTTTTATAAAATTTAATTATTGAAATTGGTTGAATTATCTAAATTCAATATGAACGGTTTCCATAGAAGCTCTAGACATAGCCCTTCAGCTTTCTGTTTGTTAGTTGTTGTTTTTTTTCTTTTTTGTGATGTTAAGAGAATCATGGTTGGTCAGATGCAAGATCATAGCCTATAGGTTGAGGAGGAAATTAAAAATAGAACTTTTATTAAAATGTTACAAAACAAATTAAACTGAATTTGAATGCAAGATTTGAGTACAACAGGTATTAAGAAATGTAAAGAAGAAACTCGTCTACGTGATCAGGTTGGCTGGAATGTGAGCTATGACTTTAACGAGAGTGACTTCAATACCTGTATGATAGTCTTAAACACCTACTTGAACCGCATGGTGGAACAAGGGGACCCGAAGATCCCGTGGAACACTTTGAAATATCTGATTGGAGAGGTAGGTGGCGCTTTTCCTCACGTTCTGTTGGTTGTAGAGATAATTTTCTCAAGTTTCTATGGGACAGAACCGACAGATGTGATATTGAGAGGCCCCATTTTAACATTGTCACATGTTTTGTTTGTTTTTAATTTCTAAGAAGTAAACATTTTGGCTCTAGATGAGGCAAAGACTTTTTTACGTGTTGAAATGAATGAATGTTTCTTGACCCTTGAGTGTAGGTCAGCTGACCAGATATTCAGGGAGGAAAGTGAGACACGTATCAGTCATGGGACATAAAATGAACAGGCTCAGATTTTTTTCCAGCAATATTGCTTTCAACAGCGTAGAAGTTATTACAAGACATCACACACACACAATGTGGGCCTATGCACACAGTGGTTTAAATAACTACAGGCTCTCTGAAACGTTTTTCAAGGTTTCATCTTTCTGTGCGATCCATCTGAACCTGTCGAGAAGGCCGCTTCTCTCTTTGAAATACCCGGTACTCGGCACAATTTTCTTAAAAGATTATGATAGTCGCTGCTACATCACTTTTGCTAACTAACTCAGACGATATTTCAAGAGCACTGACATTCTGTTCCTCTATATGCAAAACTGCTACACGGAATAGTGACACAATGTTTTGTACAAAATACAACACTCGGATTTTTAAAGTAGATTTGATTTAACTTTAAACTTTGAAGTGGCATCCGTGAACGCTGTCAAAAACTGGCCACCACTAACCTGCTTCTTTACTTTGTTCAATATATAAGGGCCAAACGTTAAATAACGAATGCTCCAAATCTAGTACTTGTACATTTGTGTTTTTTGCTCATACAATCCTAAGCAATTTTAAAATGTAGTCCATTGATCGAAAACTGTTGTTATGGTAAATCGTATGATATGCTCAAGTACCTTTAGCGGCTGAAATTGATTTATATTAGTGGCGTCACTAGAGGAGTCCTGGGGGTGATTTCCAGAGTGGACCGCACCGGGTGACACCCACCCTAGTGACGCCACTGATCTAAATAACAAATGTTTCAATGTTGGAGAAGTATCCTAATTGAGGAGTTTGCAATTGAAAATTACGTTCTGCATTCAAATGCTTGGTTTAATCCATGTATGCGACAGAAAACTGTGATCCACACTTCTAGCATCGCACTCCACTGTGGTGGTTGACTTTGTTTGCCTTCGTTCTAAACGGGAACTCTGCCTGTAGGTCACTGTGAACTTCAATCTTCCTTTTTTTCAACGCTACGACCTTTCTTACCCTGTCATCGACTTGAACAGAAGGAAAAGCCAGGCCAAGGAATACTGTATGCTGGAATGGATTCACAGAATCAGCGAGAAACATGCGGAACAACAAACACGCCTAAAATGGAAAGAAAATCGTCCTGACGTTAATTTCTGAGAATGCAGCGATGCTGCAGAGTAAAAGCACTACTGACACAGGAGCTTGCTAAGCAGTGAACAGGAAATCAGGATCAATAAGAAAACGCCGCATTGTAGTACTTTTAAGTTTTTTAGTCTAAAAATTATGACAGAATTTAATATAAAAGCGTGACATTGATCGACGTTTTTTAAAGATAGCGGGACACTGGCCGTCCCGCCCGGACATTTTATGAAAAGCGTGAGAGACGGTCTAAAGCGGGACTGTCACACCTACATCGGGACGTTTGGTCACCTTAGTATAGGGCTCAAGTGAGAGGGGGGAGATAGGGCTCAAGTGAGAGGGGGGAGATAGGGCTCAAGTGAGAGAGGGGGATAGGGCTCAAGTGAGAGGGGGGGATAGGGCTCAAGTGAGAGGGGGGAGATAGGGCTCAAGTGAGAGGGGGGATAGGGCTCAAGTGAGAGGGGGGATAGGGCTCAAGTGAGAGGGGGGGATATGGCTCGAGAGGGGGGGATAGGGCTCAAGTGAGAGAGGGGGATAGGGCTCAAGTGAGAGGGGGGGGGGGACAAATTAAGAAGGAAAAAAAAAGATAAGAGAAAGAAGTGTGTATGTGTGTGTGTCTGATTCATTGTACTTACAAAGAGGCGTAGCATTCATGGCGCGAAGGGGTTCAATGAATATTAGGGGCCCACAGCCTATGGCGTAGAAGAGGGGCTGATTGCACTTGGGCCCATGACTCTTGACCAGTTGAGGCCCTCGTGAGAACATAGGGATGACACTATAGAAAAAAAAAGCCTTTTTGTTAACACTGGTATAGCATAGAATCTGAAAAGCTCCCTCAAAATATCCACAACATTGCACGAACTTTATATTAGTTATAAAACATTAACCCGTGATTTAAACTAGAGTGTATGCCCCAGCGGCTTGGATTGCTTTAATGTAAGGAACTGCTTTCCATCAGGCTTATTGTAATGGTGGCGAGCCCTAATTGTACCTTTGAAAGGACAATTGTTGCCAGTTCGTGCCCTACTTTTTTTTCTCTGTATGATCATAAACCATTAGTATTGATTAGAGAGGGGGGGAGGAGTTTGGTTTAGAAAATATTAATGTGCTGAACAGAAAAATAAAGAAAAGGGCGGAGCTATAGGGATATCCCTAATAGTCACGAATTAATATTTCATCAGCTAATTATTCAATTTTTTAAAAAACTTAATTTGTTTCTTTTATTTTATGTATTTAAAATTAATAAATTTATATCTGATTTATCCTATATTTCACTTGAATACATTACATAATCGAGATTTTAACTACATTGAATGTGAATTTAAAACTTTTGTATCCGATCCAACAAAGTAGATAGTATACTGTACAATAGAAGTCATCATTAGAATGTTTTGTTGTATTATGTATAAAAAATGTTAACAGCAGAATAATTTTAAAAAAAGAAGGACATTAAATCTAAGCAAACAAAAAATAACATTAAATACTAAGCAAGCCAAAGAGACAGTCTGTTACATAACTATCTCGTGCTTGTGCGAAACCGAATTGGCGAGCAGGTTTATAACATCGCTTCATAAAAAGAAGCCGCTCTCGCATTATGTTCACTGTGGTAACCACAGCTTAAACCTGGTCTTAAAGGATTGGTCAGCTCTGTAAAAGACGTTGCAAATTTCTATGACTTAGTGTTTTCGCTCACACCTTCTCAAGATGGGCGCGTCTTGACTCCAATACGGAAAGCGTAATTTCTAGGACACTCAAAGTTCTAGATTGAAGTAAATCATTGGAGAAATGACTTTTAGAGAGTAATAAAGGAGACTGCTGAAGTAGCTCGATCCCTGGGGTGTTCATACAGTTTTTGCACTACACCATTGCTGAAAGATATTAAGGAATTTGATGAGCCTACCACTAATTACTGGGAAGAAATAACTCAATTCAAGATTTAAGAGATGACTTTCAAATTTAACGTATTTTAACGGGACTAGCATTGTCATTGTTTTACAATTATTTGACAAATTTCATGGAAATAAAAACGTATCATGTTTGAGGCGTTAATGCCCAGTTTCATTTCAAGTGCAGACGACAAAGAGTTATCTGATGCCACTATTCTCATAGTCGCATTTGACTCAGATGATGTTGACTTAGAATAGTGTTCACGGATTCAATCTTTCCTAAAGACATACCAAGTCTGTGTACGAGTTCTGGCTGTTTATTTTTTAAATCGTAAACAGATACATGATATTTGGCTGTTGTTTTTTTTTTATTTTTTATTTTTTTTTAACTACATTTTATCATCATGTTTTCCAAACATTGTCACAGCATGCATCTTATTTCACTCTTTGTCTGTATCAATGTGTTCAGAATAGTGGTCATTTTCGAAATTCGAAATTTCTATGCCACAGAGCAGGTTGTGGCTTCACTTTGTGTTCTTTCCATTGAGCGAGTAGCAGCCAAAAGCCTAGAACTAGATGCACTGGTCACTGACTTTGATACATAAAAAGCCAGAAAAATGTTCCATCTATTTACTGTTGATGGAAGGATTAGATTATAGTTTGTATCAATATTTAAAATTTTTCACCTAAAAGTTTTAGGAATGAAAATGTGTAGAATATAGAACACATAAAAGATTTCTTTATTTAATCGAAACATCTTTAAGTCGTATAATTCTCTTAAGACATTTAACAAACATTGACTTTTAAGACATTCTATTACTTGTCTGAGTCTTACTTGAATCAAACGTAGTGACATTGTTACGGATAAAAAAGATACTCTACTTGCATTGGAATGTCTTTCAGTAAATGTGCCGATATATATATAAATTACTTAATTGTTTTGTCTCACTTTACATTTCATCTTATTAGGGAAAGGGGCCCACCAAGATATTCTTGAACCTTGGCCCACGGGTATCTTGCTACGCCACTGACTTACACTACTTACAGTTATGAATGTATCTCAAGTGTGTAAATATCAACACATGAAAAGCAAAAGACAAATATTAGAAACAAATGTTGTCAAACATTGAGAAAACAGAAAGGAGTGTTGCGCGCGTGCAATTTTAATCAAGGATAATTGATTCTTTATTTAAAAAAAAAATATATGTGTATGTTAATAAATCAGTTGTAATTATTAACTCTGTTATGATTAAATCTGAATCTGGTGTTATGACTGAATCTGAAGCTGATGTAAAGATTAAATCTGAAGCTGATATGATTTAATAAGAATTTTTCGAATGATTGAGTCTGAATTTGATGTTATGATTGAATCTTAGTCTGATGTTATGATTAAATCTAAATAGGATGTTATTGTTAAATCTCAATCTGATGTTACTATTGAATTAGATGAAATGATTTAATCAGATGAAAGAACTATTTCCTACCTAAGGTGATGTATGGTGGACGAGCCATTGACGACTTTGACCGTAGGATTCTCCGCACCTACATGGACGAATACATGGGTGATTTCATATTCGATTCCTTCCAGCCGTTCCACTTCTACCACGACGAAACAGTCGATTACTACATACCTCTACCAGACGAGCCAACCAACAAAGACGAGTATTTAGGTCAGTGTTTTAAGTCGATTTTTTAAAATTATATTTTTACTTTGGAGTTTAAAGACTCGAGTGAACTCTGGTTCAAAGCGCCACCTACAAAGTTTTGAAATTAGACTGAAAGCATGAAACATAATGTCATTAACTACAAATCATGGACAATTATAAAGAATATGTCATGGCCAGATAACCTGGTCATAGTCGCCATGAAAGGTTATATTCGTCATCAATAGCACATCGTCTAGTGTTCACTATAATTTCAAAGGAAACAAGCGATACTTGAGAATATATAAGCAGATGGAGTTATTTATCTCCCTTTATTTACCAAGCATTGGATACACATGAAACAAAATAAATAAATGCTGGTTTAATAATCGATTAAAGGAGCTTAGTAAACAGAAGGAAAACGTATATAGAAAATTTAGAGAAACTAAGGCAGAAAGAGTTCATAAAAATTATATACAAATTAAACACCTAACACAAAAAGTAAGAAAACAGCTGCAGAGTTAATACATAAACAATGTAATATCTAAAGATAACAACAAAAACCTATGGTCATACATTAAGTCTAAGAAAATGGAAACAACAGGCATAGCGCCATTAAAAGGAGAAGATAACTTAACACATAATGATAAAGAAACTAAAGCTAACATCCTAAATAAATACTTTGCATCAGCATTCTCAGTCCCAAGAGACAAAGACATATTACTTAAATTTGAACAAAAGTAGACAACATAGAAGATATAGTAGTACAAGAAAATGAAATCCAAAAACTATGATCAATATCATAAACCAATTAGACAAACAAAATGTCCTTACTCTATACTAACATGGCTTTAGAAAATATAGATCATGTGAAACACAACTAATAAGACCAATTGATGATTTTTCAAAAAGTTTAGATGATAGTGAGCAAATACCGGTAGATGCTATCTTACTATATTTTTCTATAAATAAAAAAAAAACAACATAAAACTAAAATGTTATTTAACCTTGGTTAGGCCAATAATAGAATATGCATCCTCTGTTTGGTTTCCGTCGACTCAAGTAAACATTAAGAAACTGGAACAGACACAAAATAGAGCAGTGAGATTCAAAACAAACGAATATTCACATTTGACTCGAGTAACTTCTTTAGTAAAATCACTAAATTTAGAAAGCCTTCAGGATAGAAGACTTAAAAGTAAAGTAGCAATTATAAATAAAACGCTGAACAATAATTTTCAAATACAAAAACAAAGCCTAAGAAAATACTCAGAAAGACACAAAAATATGGGCACATTCCTCATCCCATATGCTAGGACAAATTTGTACAAATACTCCTTCTTCCCTAGTGCTATTAGAGCATGGAATGGGTTGCCTGAGCTAGCCAGGAAAACCATTGACTTGGCAGAATTTAGGTCATTGGTTAATATACATGACTGAATGCATGACGCCTAGGACGTAATCATATTCTTTTTTTGAAGTAACGTCTGTATTATATAAGATTAGAAGATAAGACTGTCATAACTATTAATCTTGTATTGCCCAATGTGGCACATTCATTCTCATAGCGTAGAGTGCCCCCCTCTTTCAGTGTTCTGGCCACGCCCATTAGTAGTTGTAACTCCTAGTACTTCTATTATGTCCAGTATTAATGTATTGTGTCCTGTAGTTCATGTGTTCTGTCCTGTAGTTCATGTGTTCTGTCCTGTAGTTCATGTATTCTGTTCTGTAGTTCATGTGTTCTGTTCTGTAGTTCATGTATTGTGTCCAGTAGTTCATGTGTTCTGTCCTGTAGCTCATGTATTCTGTTCTGTAGTTCATGTGATCTTCTCTGTAGTTCATGTGTTCTGTTCTGTAGTTCATGTATTGTGTCCTGTAGTTCATGTGTTCTGTTCTGTAGTTCATGTGTTCTGTTCTGTAGTTCATGTGCTCTGTCCTGTAGTTCATGTGTTTTGCTCTGTAGTTCATGTATTATGTCCTGTAGTTCATGTATTCTGTTCTGTAGTTCATGTATTCTGTTCTGTAGTTCATGTATTGTGTCCTGTAGTTCATGTGTTCTGTCCTGTAGCTCATGTATTCTGTTCTGTAGTTCATGTGATCTTCTCTGTAGTTCATGTGTTCTGTTCTGTAGTTCATGTATTGTGTCCTGTAGTTCATGTGTTCTGTTCTGTAGTTCATGTGTTCTGTTCTGTAGTTCATGTGCTCTGTCCTGTAGTTCATGTGTTTTGCTCTGTAGTTCATGTATTATGTCCTGTAGTTCATGTATTCTGTTCTGTAGTTCATGTATTCTGTTCTGTAGTTCATGTATTATGTACTGTAGTTCATGTATTATGTACTGTAGTTCATGTATTCTGTTCTGTAGTTCATGTGTTCTGTTCTGTAGTTCATGTATTCTGTTCTGTAGTTCATGTATTATGTCCTGTAGCTCATGCATTGTGCCTTGTAGCCCATGAATTGCGTCATGTAGTCCTCATTTCCTGAAATAACACTAACATTGGATATTTTGTTGGCAGTTTACATTGAATCACTACCTCTTGCTAACAAGCCAGATGTGTTTGGTTTGAATCCCAACGCAGAGATTGGATACTACACCCAGGCTGCGAAAGCGATGTGGGAACATTTGGTGGAACTGCAACCTCAGACAGGTGAGCATTGTTTCAGACAGGTGAACTTTGTTTCAGACAGGGAAACCTTAATAAAAATATTTATGAGTGTGTTTTGACAAAAGCAATGTGAGCATTTCATGTGATTAAAGTATTAACAATCATTTTAACAGTAAATAAATCTATGGCATTTTACATCTCGAGAGACGATCCTTTCAACTTTTCCACTTCTCACTTGACCAAAGAGCCCACCCCGTCCCTTGTACGTTCACGAGTTAAGCCTTGGTAATCACCAGAGGCGGTGCGTTTTCAACCTTTTCCTTGCTTCTGATTTGTGTACAATGCAGGACCCCTCCTGTCTTTTCTTCCATCTGGAGGTGCTTCATGAGTCATGCTTACATTCATGATTGTGTCTTAAGAGTGGATGACCTGCTGCTCTCCAGCCCTCTTTTAGATCTGTATACAACAGCAAGTGTAGAGTGGATGACCTGCAGATCTCCAGCCCTCTTTTAGATCCGTATACAACAGCAAGTGTAGAGTGGATGACCTGCAGCTCTCTAGCCCTCTTTTAGATCTGTATACAACAGCAAGTGTACAGTGGATGACCTGCAGCTCTCCAGCCCTCTTTTAGATCTGTATACAACAGCAAGTGTAGAGTGGATGACCTGCAGCTTTCCAGCCCTCTTTTAGATCTGTATACAACAGCAAGTGGAAGTCGGCCCTGTGGCATTCGATGGATATGTTTCACAGCTAAGGCGTCTACTGATGATAACTGCAGAACTTTCTTGTAGGTGATATTATCCTGTCACCTTATTCTCAGATCCACCTTAAACGTCGGAGTAGGGAAGTAATGAGTTTCTTTTCCTGCCAAGTGTCGGTAGACTAAAAAACAAATATCTTGCATGATAACAGAGACATTTCAGAATTCTGACAACAATTAGACGAGTTTATTTTGTAACAATGTTACGAGTTTTTAAAAATTGTAAAGTTAAAATGTAACAGAATAGTGAACATCTTCTCTTGCAGGCAGTTCAGCTTCAGGCATCAGTCGTGAGGATTACATCTCACAGATCGCCACAGAGGTACTGGAGAAACTGCCATCAGAGTTTGACTTGGTCAAGATTAGACGCGCTCTTGGACTAGACATTTCCCCTACAACTGTCGTGTTGTTGCAGGTAGGCCTACTCAGTTGTAATTGTTCTGTTCATACACAAAGTCCACGTGTAATAATCTCTCATATGCGTTTCCATGTTGATATTAGCGTAAATTAAACTTTACGAAAACTGATCAACATTCGTGTTGTCTCAGGTGGAACAGGGTTCATGTCTAGCAAAACTAAGTTGTTAGTCATCTCTCATTGAGAAAAGAAAAAAAAGAGAATAATGCAATGCGTGATGCTATAAAGAATACGGCTTAAATTTTATGTTATCCAAATTGTCACAAGTGGGAATTTTGAATACAAACTTTGATGAAATTAAAATTTGAAGTTATCTTATTGTTTATTACACTATTATGTATTATTAGTTATATATTTATAAAGAAGTCAAAAGAATAGAACTGGTTGATGTGTTAAATTATTACAAAGATATGAATTTATACTTAAGTATTTTCTTCTAGCCCAAATTACGTCCAGTGTCTGTCGCAGAGGCGTGTCTGTCGCCTAGCTAGCATTGTGCCGGTCGCTCTATACCAGCGCAGATGTCCCAAACTGAAGTTGATCAAAACTTAGTTGCAATCAACGATGACAAATTACTACTTTGACAATTTTTGTTTAGTGAACTAGAGTTGATGGAGAAAGTTGATATTGATAAAATGTTGATAGTTTTAGCAGAAAGAGTGAAGATTCATTTGTTGTATCTGTTTTTTTTTTTGTGGCTCAATAGTACTACGTCTTTTCGCTGATTTATTTCGGGGTTTTTTGGGGGGAAGATCATAATGAGAAGCTCCCACACCTAGCAACATAGTTAGTGTTAGGTCATGTCTTAATTTAAATGTATTGTAATTTAAAGTAATATACTAATAAAAAAAATAAATGCTATATTTTGTTGTTATGTCGTTGGCCAGGAACTTGAGAGATATAACAATTTGATGGTCAGAATGAAACGATCTCTGGCAACTCTCAAAAGGGTAAGTAATAAACTGATATAGCCTTTTTTTTTCATTTCGATTACATTTTACTCAAAGCGTAAAAAAAAGAGGATCATTAGTTCGGGGGAAAATACATTTAAAGAGGATGTAAATTAATATTATGTGAAAGCAACGTGAAAATACTTTGTAAAGCAGAGTGGCTGTTTAAGCAAGTATAGAAGTGTTCTGTAAAGCTAAGTGTTCTGTAAAGCAGTGTTCTGTAAAGCTAAGTGTTCTGTAAAGCTAAGTGTTCTGTAAAGCTAAGTGTTCTGTAAAGCAGTGTTCTGTAAGGCAAAGGATTCTGTAAAGAAATGTTCTATAAGGCAAAGTGTTCTGTAAAGCAAAGTGCTCTGTAAAGCAAAGTGTTCTGTAAAGCAGTGTCCTGTAAAGCAGTGTTCTGCAAGGCTGTGTTCTGTAAAGCAAAATGTTTGGTAAAGCAAAGTTCTGAAATTAGCAAATAGCGTACTATGACAAAGTAAAGACTCCTCTTATAATTTCAAATAAACTGACAGGCACAAATGAATAGACAATTTTTTAAAAAGACATATACTAAATAAGGGAAAAAAATCACTTTTCAAATAAACCTAGAAATAGATAAACAAGTAACATGTTCTACTTGAACTTGAAATAATAAAATAAACATTATTATTTGATTTGGCCATGAAAAATAAAAGGAAAAAAATCTGGCCAGTATGGAGATCAAATATGACATTTACTATTTTGGCGAGTTACTCAGTTAAATCTGAGCAGACAAAGGCATAGCTCTTGACACAGATTGATGCGCTCCCTGGTCACGGCCACATTTCTATATGCATACGTATCCTGGACACTGACTGCAGATCTCTAGAAGATGATCCTAGCAATGGAACTAAAATGCTATACTAAGATCCTAGGTGTCACTTACAAACACCGCATCACGAAAAGATTAGAAAACTGGATTAATACAGCAAACAATGACCTGCTAACCACTGTCAGAAAAACGTAAACTCAAACTCCATGGCCACATCACAAGGTCCCCAGAGATCTCAAAGACCTTCCTTCAGGGGAAAGTAGAAGGAAGAAGAATAAGAGTAAGACAGAGGAAGTGATGGGAAGACATCAAAGAATGGGCAGCCTGTCATTGATTGAAAATCTAACCAAGGTAAAGGACAGAGATGAAATATGCCCAAAAGCAGCCATCTTCTTTTTTGAAGTAACGTCTGAATTTTATAAGATAAAAGCACATCTCTTATCCTCAAAACTGAGGCTAGATTCCGTTTGAAGAAAGCACTAACTTAATCCTGCGTAAAGAATCGAGTCAAGCTTCCTGTTAGAAAGTTTTTATTTTATTTTCTAGGCGCTAGCTGGTGAGGTAGGGATGAGCACAGAGCTGGACGACGTGGCACGCTCCCTGTTCAACGGCCAGCTCCCGGCCATATGGAGACGCTTAGCGCCCATCACGCTCAAGTCTCTAGGAAATTGGATTACCCACTTTCTGAGGCGCCACAAGCAGTACTATCAGTGGGTGAGTCTTTAGAGTTATAACATGGGACATCCAACATTCTAGATCCGCAAGCTTCATATCACCTTTTTTTTATACCTTGTCTAGCTAGGAACTATTTTTTTACAAAACTTATAACAACTCACTCTATCTGTCTGTCTGGTAAAAGATATGTACACAACATTTCTCTCACACCCATTTTCTGATCAAGTTGAAACATTGCACAATTATCCATTAGCATAGACAAGACATGAAAAAAAAAAAAACATCAATTCGTCATTTTATTACTGGTAATTAATTTTTTTTTTTCATACACCTACAAGGGAAGTAATCCTTTAGTATTCACAGATATTGCTGAATATGTAGGCTTTGGTCCCCTTTGATAACTGTACACATTATTTCTCCTCACCCATTCACGGAACAAGTTCAAACTTCAAACTGACATTTATTGCACGTAAAAAAAAACATGAACCAATTTAAAAAATCAACTAATTGTTCAATTAGTTGTTGGTTATTAATTATTTTGTTTCATATCGAATAAGGTAAAAAAAAATCATTGAGATTTATAGTTGTCAGCTCGGAGTTCTTCCCTTTAGATAAGCTTTTTTTTTTTGTTTTGTTGTTTTGTTTTTTTAAAGGATCTGTTTTATTTTGCTTGTTATTAAATGTGTAGGATATGACATAAGATGAACTTTATGAAATTTACCTCCCTCTTTATGTCTTTGTTTTCAATGGCACACTCTGGGGATGGCTTGAGGCTTTGAACGTCCCTTCACAAATAAAAAGTATCCCAAACATCCTGCGGGATGGCAGAGGATGGCCGCGAGGGCAGAAGTGTCAAATCGGATCCTGATTTATTTCCCTTCAGGGTTAACTCTTAAAGCTTATCCCATATTTGAGTACAGCCGCAAGGCAGCAGAAGATTGAATTGTCAGTTTTCCTTCTCTTGGCGTTCAGCCTGCTTAAACCATTGAGCCCCCTCCTATCCGAAGCTCGCTGGTTTGGGTGCCAGTTTGACTTTGTCTATTTTCTTTTCAGTGTAGACAGTTCTGCCGGATTCAATATCTGAGCCACACGTTAAGTCTAGTATTTTGACTGTTGGTCACGCATGCCATTAGAAACATTTTATAGGTAGTGGAGTACCCACATCCATTACCATTTCCTGCATAAATCGAAGCTATACTCTCCACTCTTGTTTTATTGCTTACTAGTAAACACTATCAATGACCAGCTTAAGTTTATTTTCAGGTGAACGACTGTGAGCCTGCGGTCATGTGGCTATCTGGACTCCACATTCCTGAGTCCTATTTGACTGCTCTGGTCCAGGCCACATGCAGGAAAAACAGCTGGCCTTTGGACAAGTCCACTCTCTACACCACCGTGACCAAGTACACAGACCCTGATGACGTGACTGACAGGGCAACAAGTGGTCAGTGCAGTTCTATACACTAAACACAAAAGAGCTATATTTTTATCCCAATTCCTATTATCACACACTTTCGTTGTCGACAAAAAAAAAATGAAAAATTGGAATCTTTTTATTTTAACAACTGTTCATGACCCCATCAAGCTGAAATCTCGCAAATAAACTCGTTCTGCTAGGCCAAACATTTTGTTAAAAATTCAGAAAGATCACTTCATTAGTTATTGAATTATTGTCAATTTTTATTAACCGTTAAAACCCAGTGCTCCATCTATGGTACTCAGGGGAGCTAACATTTATATTGTTTGTTTTTACTCATGAGTATCAGTTACATCCCTTTTGAATATGGCCTCCCCATACAATGTTAAGACATATTCTTTATTTTATTACTTAAAGTAAGTACACTAGTTGAAATGAATGTGTAACTGATTAGATCGGCTACAAAATTGTGAACAATGTCATATGAATGTGAAGTTTATTATATTATTAGAACCTAAAGTAGAAGTGATCACATCAACACATTTCAATCTTTTTTCATCTACATACTTATCCCTTTCTTGGATCCAATTCCGACCTTCTTTTTTATAACACACCCCCCCCCCTTTTCTTTCTTGTAAACATTACCACCCGTATTTTGTGTACACTATGTCATTGTTCTTGGTTGTACAGAATTCAACCTCTTTTATTGCAAATTGTTTAAACGCACATCTGGAATTATGGGATGGTAGTCAATCTAATAAAGGCAAAGTAATGAACAAAAAGTGTCTTTGGCAGAAAATACTGTCAAATAAAGAAGAAAATGCCAATTAGGGTTTCTTGTTTCTTAAAACATTTACAGTCAGAGCTTTGATTTTGTTATAACTTTTGTTCAACATACAAGTCTTTAAATGTAAGTACTTTCCCTTAGTAATTAGTAGAAAATCAAAGATCTACATATTTCAAAGAAGTTATTATTAATCGATCCTCCTAACAACCTTGTTTTATGCTCGAGCTTGTTAGATATAAGAACTATAACTAAATGCTTGACTATTACAGCCTTTTTTGTTCTAACAGCTTTTCAGACGAGGGAAGCTATCGTGTTTATTTTACAATTCAAAAGTGTTTATAAGAGTTATTTCCCTTACCATTAAGATATTGTTTTGTTTTTCGTCTATCAGGCTGCTATGTCCACGGCTTGTACCTTGAAGGGGCGGGCTGGGATGTGGACAGGAAGTGTATTACACGGCAGCCACCAAAACAACTGATACAAGAGTTACCTGTCTTGAAAATAATCCCCATTGAAGCCCACAGGTTAAAATTACAGGTGCGAGTGTAAGATTACTTTACTCTTTTAATTTCTGGTTCCTATTTCAAAGTCAAGACTTAAAATCTAACCTCTATAAGCTCTAAGCTGTAAGAATAGACCATATTCTATGGAGCGGCCTACATTTACATAAAATAAGACACATCTATATCTTTGAAAGAATTTTATTTTGACCTAAGGCTCCATACTAAATGGTGAACAGGGAAAATAATAAACTAATAACCTTCAACTTCATCTATCCCTTGCCTTGGAGTAGACTGTTGAAACGTTGGGGCACCACACATGATCTTGTCATCGTCTTTCTCCATTCATGTCATGGAATCCCCATATTGATGAAGCTATCAAAAAATCAAACAAAGCATTCTGGTTTATTAAAAAGAAATTTCTATAAATCAAATAAGAACAAAAACTAAAATGTTTTTTAACCTTGGTTAGGCCAATAATAGAATATGCATTCTCTGTTTGGGACCCCTTAACTCAAGAAAACATTAAGAGTAACACCTTTAGTTAAATCACTAAATTTAGAAAGCCTTCAGGATAGAAGACTTCAAAGTAAAGTAGCAATTATAAATAAAACACTGAACCATAATCTTCAAATACAAAAACAAAATTTAATAAAATACTCAGAAAGACACAAAGATGAAGTCACATTTCTTGTCCCATATGCTAGGACAAATTTGTACAAATGCTCCTTCTTCCCTAGTGCTATTAGAGCATAGAATGGGTTGCCTGAGCTAGTCAGGAAAACCAGTGACTTGGCAGAATTTAAGTCATTGGTTAATATGCATGACTGAATGCATGACGCGTAGGACGTAATCATCTTCTTTTTTGGAGTAACGTCTGCTTAACACACCATAGACAGTAAAAGTCGATGCGAGGGATTGGAAGTTAGTACTAGGTTGAGTCTAGTAGTCAATTATTCATTTCTGATCCTTTTGTTTCTTAACATTGATATAATTATAATTAATAATTAATTAATATAAAACCACTGATCTATGTTACACCAGTGGTGATCGACTTGGTGCGGCCTGGGGTCTATATAAAGTCGCGTGTTACTATCCATCCCATCCCAGTGGCGCTACAGCCCATCGATGGCCCTGGCTCTGCTTTAGCACTTCTTTCCATTCTGATCTATGCTGGGCTCGGACTTTTAGCCGTGCTGGATCTGCCTCTACGTCATCAAGTCTTTGGGGCGCCTGCGTTTTGTTTTATTCCGGTGAACAATCTTTGCTTCTCTGTTTTCTGGTGTTTACTTTTATTTCCGCCACTATGGATGGGTCTTCATATAGCTGGTATATTTCTTGGTTAGTGCAATTCCTCCATGCGGTTTCCTCATGTATGGCACCATCAATTTTTCTTAGGATTTTTCTTTCTCCAAGTATTTAGCAGATTTTCTGTGGGTTTTTTTTTTCTTTCTCCAAGTATTTAGCAGATTTTCTGTGGGTTTTTTTTTTTGGTCAGCGTCCAGTGGTCTACATAAAGTTGGGTGTCACTGACTCTGAATAAAGGGTGCCTTGTCTCTTTTGTCTCTTATTGGTCCTGTAAATAGGTGCATGGCCTCTGGTTGGCCCTGTAAATAGGTGCATGGCCTCTGGTTGGCCCTGTAAATAGATGCATGGTCTCTGGTTGGCCCTGTAAATAGGTACATTACCTTTTGTTGGCCATGTAAATAGGTACATTACCTTTTGTTGGCCATGTAAATTGGTACATTGTCTCATGTTGGCCCTTAAAATAGGTGCATTCTTTCTGGTTGGCCTTGTAAATAGCTTTATTGTCTCTGGTTGCCCTTGTAAATAGCTTTATTGTCTCTGGTTGCCCTTGTAAATAGCTTTATTGTCTCTGGTTGCCCTTGTAAATAGCTTTATTGTCTCTGGTTGCCCTTGTAAATAGCTTTATTGTCTCTGGTTGCCCTTGTAAATAGCTTTATTGTCTCTAGTTGGGCTTGTCTACGAAGATCTGATTTATGAATTGTGAATATATAATATTTACATATGATTTTTACCGAATTATTAAATTTTTACTACCTTTACTATTTTAACAGTGAATAGACCTTGTTTTTAATGATTTAACTGTATAGAATTTAGCCCATGTTATATAAAGGGAGATTGATCTTTAAAGGATTAAGGGCACGACATGGCCTAAATTGTGCCGATGTGCCTAAACTCAAAACTCAAACTCAAACTTTATTGTCTCTGGTTGGCCTTGTAAATAGCTTTATTGTTTCTTCTCTGCTCCCTTTATGTGTCCAACTTTCCATACTCCCACATAAATCAATGAATGCTAAATCTATTTCCCCTACCCCTGAGCGTTTCGGCTTTCAAAACAAAAAGGTCATACTTATAAATAGATTTGTACATAATTGATTGGCAAATCAAAGAGCATTCGTTCTAGCTCCTGTGAAGGTAGTGTGTTCTTTTCCCACTAGTCTAAAACACACTCACTTCGTCTCAAGGCCTCCGTTAAACTTAGCCTGGGTCTTTTTTTTTTACAAGGCTTTTATCAATTCACTCTGTCTGTCTGGTAATAAGCGTTTACATGTTATTTCTCCCACACCCATTCTCAGATCAAGCTGAAACTTCGCATAATTATTCATTGGCATAGACAAGACTTAAAACAATAAAAAAAAATAAAAAAACAAAAAGGTTACAAAGAAACACAAACTCAAATTCGGCCCTCGAAGTGGTCCACCCTTGCAGGCTTCAATATTTTCAGAAAAAAAATCCGAATGAAATTATATCAAAGACAAATGAGAGATAAGAATGGAGAAAGAAGGTTGACAGATCTTGTGTAGTGCCCCAACGTCCAGCAGATCAAAGGATAGGTGCAAAGTTAGATGTGAGCCTGGCCTAACTAGTTCCCCTTGCAGACCTTGTGGTCTATAGCGCAGATTATGTAAAGTTCATCTGTTTTTTGTGGCCTACGGTTAACGAGGGTGTCATGTAGCCAGCACAACGACCAACCGCCTTTACTTTTCCCCAACTAATGTCAGATACCCATTAGAGCTCAGAGGCGCCCAAGGATTCCGAAGTTAAAAATCCCTGTCTTCTCTTCACCAGGATTCGAACCCGGGAACCCCGGTTCGGAAGCCAAGCGCTTTGCCGCTCAGCTACCGCGCCTCCCCTGGCCTAACTGAAGTGTTATAATTGATGTTATTGTTTTGATAAGGCTCAATTTCTTGTTTCTAATATGGTGTACCATGCTTAGGTAATAATAACAAAATGAAGCTTACAAGATTACTATTCGTTTTAAATTAGGTTTAACTTATAATGCATACTAAATAGCTTTTTGTCTTTAAAAAACTGCTTGCATAAGTGATTTAAAAAATTCGATTTTTCGCTTTCAGAAAAAAAAAATTAGCTGTTGCATCAGAACTTTGAATGGTCTAAAATATTGTGGTGTCGGATTTTCACTATCTTTTCTAGTTTACGAGATCTAAACGGGACGGACAGACAGACGGACAGACATTTCACACAAAACTATTAGCGTCTTTTCCACTTTTGGGGGCCGCTAAAAAAAGTAACTAATTAGTCAATTAATTACTAGTAATTTTTTTTCTTTGATACCAACAACGGAAACTAATTATTCAGTATTTACAGTTATGTCTAAATTTGTTGGGTTTAGTCCCCTTAAATAATTGTTAACGCTATTTCTCCCTCGCGCATTCAACGATCAAGTTGATACTTTAAAGAATTATTTATTGTACCTAACAAAATATGAAAAGGACACACACCTCTGTTAAATTACCATCTGAACAAAAAAAATTGCACACAACTCCCCCTTTGCAGACCCTGCGCCCACCCTTATGAAACCGTTAACCATATCCTCTTTGAATCCACCTAATCCACCTTAGGCAGACCCTACTTCCACTACAGCTCAACATAACCAACACCCTGTACGGCAGTGCTGAACAACTGAAGAAAACAGCACACTATTTTTCTTTGGCACAGTCTGCAAAAGACCTCACAGCTCAGCTGCAATAAAGCTGGCTAGAAGTAGAAGAAGAAGATTTCGTTTGTTTTGTTCTTGTTCTAAAGCTTATAGTAACTCTCTCCGTCTGTCTGTCTGTCTGTCTGGTGCAAATTTTGTGCATGTTATTTCTCCCACTTCCCGTTCTCGGATCAAGTTGAAATTTAACACAATTATTTATAGTCGATGGCAATACACGAATAAAAAGAAATAAAAATAACCAATCAGTTAATCAATTAGAGGTAATTTTTTAATTTTGTTTTAAGTAAATAAGAGCTAAACCTTGCAGAATTGAGATAGGTGACAGTTATTTTTCGGTTCTTATGGTTAGGGCTATTTCAGATACAGATTCTCTTAACCATGTGACTTAATTAACCATTTCTGTTCATCTGTTCCCCTACAGAACACATTCAGAACGCCCGTGTACGTGACTTCCATGAGGCGCAACGCCATGGGCGTCGGACTTGTTTTTGAAGCGGACTTGTTCACAAAAGAGCATATATCTCACTGGGTGCTTCAAGGTCTCTGCCTCATTCTCAACACGGATTGATCACTCAGCGCGTTTCTTTGGCGGGAATATATTTTATGGCAACCAGTGTGTAAACCAGTCGACGATGTCGGCCATGTTAGCCAAATTACGTGACTAGGGCTTATCACGAGACTAATTTATATAATTATTTAAGCTGAAAATACAGCTATTGGCTATTTTATCACTTATCACTGAAGTTATTTTTATGTTCTTTTTTTTTTCAATTTCTCGTTTTCTGGTCTTAGTTTCATTTTCCTATTATAATGCCTGCAAGACGTCTCCCCCCCCACACACACACACACTTTTTTTTTTCAGATTGTTGTTAAAAATTTTATTTTTCATATAAACTTTAAGAATAAAAAAGAAACTGTAAAAAATATTGATGTAATTTTAAAATCCGAACCATAACTACTCTTCCCCATAATTTGCACGCATGTGTGTTTTCATGGGACACAATATTTTGATTTGTTTTTGCGTGAAGAAAATAATGTCTAAGTTTCTGCTGATACCTGTGTCGCTATTCATAGCTATGGGTTCTGTGCCCAGTAAAAGCTGCGGGATTATAGTGGCTTCTGATCGCTGGTGGTTAGAGTGGCAATTTTTTACTCATGATTGTGGGGGTTGCTGTTTTCTTTGGACAGCTTTGAGTAAAATGGCAGCTAACAGAGGCTATACCTAGTTCTAGAACCTGATAAGGTTTGTCAAGTTTAAGGCATTCTTACTTTTACTTCAGAGTAACAGAAGTAACGGCACTCTAAGAACTCTTACAGTAATTTCAACTGATGAAGGGACGTTTGGTCCCCCTGTGTTGATAATGTTATTTATAGAATATAAGTATACGGTAAAACAATTCACAGTATTACGTATCAGCGCAATATATGATATAAATATTTATTATTTTATATAGTGACCTAGCTGTGATGTTTTTTTTATGAAATATTATTCATATTGTGTTATTATCATTAAATCCCTGTTGGGGGTCATAGAATAAAATTGATTAGTGTGCATGTTTGAATAAGGTCGAAGTGTTTATTCGTGCCTTTAGACAACGTAAATGTGAAGTTTCGCTTCTCTATGTTGTTTTCATTAAATATTCTTAAGAAGTAAAAAATAGATTGTTGTTTTTTTATTCCACTTTCAATGTGATGTAACTCTTTTTAACATTGTTATCAATTTTCACTAAGTATATTGTTATAAACCTGGTGGTGGCACAGATGGGGGTAGTGGTGTGTGTGTGTAGTCAGCCGACGCAAATCGCCCCATGCCAGCGCTAGACGAGCGGTCAACCGTGACGAGTTACGACGGTCGGCCGAGACGAGTGTCAACATGATGGTTCGGGAAGGATCGACGTCGTGAACAGAGCTCAGGAGCGTCACGAGGGATGTAGTCATCTGACCACCCAGAATGGTCGAGCGACGTTCTATCCGGTTCTAGAAGGCCAGCAAGGACCCTATATAAAGAGCGAAGGTATCAGAGACGAGTCAGTCACAACTTCCCGATCTACAGTTCGTTACAACGGCTCAGTACAAGTCCGAGGTGAGACAGAGAGACCAGTGCAAGAGTTGATACGGCGGAGAGATATTTGTACAGTCTTGTGTTACGTGCTGCCAATTGTACAGTATTGGCTGTTATTTATTGAAACTATTACGTTATTTTGAAGCCCAGAGTTGTCAAGTTCTTTAAGTTGGTGGTGTCGTTTGATGCAATTTGCAGCGAGCCAGGATAGGGAGATTCGTAACAATATCATTGGGTCATGGGCGTAGCCAGGATTTTTTTCGGGGGGGAGGGTTGGGGAAGGGATTTTTTTCTCCCCCCCCCCCCGACACCCCCTCCCCCAGCGAAAAAAATATTATATGTATATGTGTGTGTGTGTGTGTACGTAATCTTTATTACATTCTGACCCTTCATTCTTTTGGAAGACGTTTATTGTGCCCTAGAATAGGTTCTTAGTGGAGTTAGTAGAAAAATTGTAGATTCCCCGCCATTGTCAGCAAGGGGGTCTGGGGGAGCGCTAGGAGCGCCCCCATCGCGGGGCTCCGCCCCACCGCCAAGCTGCTTCCATAAAAATCTGTCACTGGTAATGTCTGAAGCCTGTTCCCACCAGCTCTGAGAACCTACATGAATATGAGGCGCCAAGTTGTACTAGGATGTCTTGCTACTCTTCTTATGCGTAATTCATTTTGTCGGAAAACATGCCCCGCAAACCTCATGCGACGCTCTATCACAATCTTGCTAATGGGTTGACTCCCACTTCGGCATAGGATTTCCTTGATTTAGACCCGATCTCTATAACTGACTCCTAAAATCTGTCTTAGCCATGTTTGTTGAGACACATTTTAGTTTCAATTTCGGCAGATGACTATTTACTGCAATTTATTAATGGAGCCCCGCCACTGATAGAAATGTGTAACCTATCTTGAATACGCTCTTGGAATTACGTGACTGCTTTAGATTTTATATCGAAAAAGGAAGGTTTATCGTCAAAATCATCTGTTGGGGGTTTTCAACTAAAAAATCTCTGGAGTTGTTTTTTTTTTAATTCAAAACCCCATTTAGCTACGGTAATAGAACTTAATAACTGTAGTTTGCTTTAGAATAATATTGAAGATAGAGGTTTTCCACCTCAAAACACTCTGTAGGGGAATTTTAAACTCAAAACCATCTGGAGGGGTTTTAAACTTTAAAAAAAAAGCCATCTTTTTGAGAGGGGTTTAAACCTAAAAACTCCAATAGGTTTGGCTAAATAAATAAAATAATTTTGGTATGTACTTTGCTTTTTTTATATTGAAGAAGTATTTTTTTAGCATCAAACCCCTCTGAAGGGGGGTTTAAACTCAAAATCCCATTTGGCAACGCTCATAGCATTTTGAGTGCGTATTTTGCTTTTTTTCTTACACTGAAGAGGTATTTCGTAGCTTCAAACCCCGCTGGCGGGGTTTTAAACTCAAAACCCCTTTGTGTATAATTTGCTTTTTTTTTATTATTAAAGAGGTATTTTTTACCTTCAAACTCCGCTGAAGGGGGGTTTAAACTCAAAACTGAATCAAAACCCATTTAGCTACGCTCATAACATTTTGAGTGCTTAATTAGCTTTTTTATATTGAAGAGGTATTTTTTTTAGCTTCAAACCCTACTGAAGAGAGGGGGGTAAACTCAAAACCCCTTTGGCTACACTAATAGAATTTCGAGAGTATAATTTGCTTTTTTTTATATTAAAGAGTGGGTTTATCGTAAATTTTGGAGGGGGTTTTAAAATCAAAATCTTCCTTAACTGTGCTCTTGGAATTTGGGGATTGTCGTTTGCATTTGTTGTTTTGTTTTGTTTTATAGAAGAGGGGGATTTAACTGTAAAAACCCCTGGTATGGGGTTTTAAACTCAAACCCCCCGGTAGGGGGTTTGAAACTCAAAACCCCTTGGTTGTGCTGGGACAATTGATGGTTTAGTATTAAAATCTCACCTAAAATAAAAAAAATCAAAGCAAAAAATCAGTCACTAAATCCCCCCCCCCCCGGCTACGCCCATGCATTGGGTGATACTAAAATAAAAATGTCAAATCTAGTTTAGCAAATGCATGCACAAATAAGCATCCGTTGTTCAAGGTAGTTTGCATCAGATTCCTTTGTTATTTAAATAGAAAATTGATTTACACTTATTGTAATGTAAACTGCTCCCCATATATAGGAAGCAAAGTATCAAATGACGCATCGCTTTCAATGGAAGTTGATAACTGTCCGTAGTGCTTTTGGGAGCCTCCAGGCGAGAGTTTGGTGGAATTAATCGCTTCGACTGCCTACAAAAATCAATGTCTACCGCACAGTGGTTCTGTCAACCCTTCTGTATGGATCTGAGACATGGGTACAGAAAGCAACATGAACGCTTTCACCAGAGATGTTTGCGCTCCATCATGGACATACTGTATACAGTATAAGGGGACATAAGGTCCTATAGTTACGCTGGGCTGGGCACGTATCCCGTATTGTAGAAGAAGGTGTTTTTTGGGTGAGCTGAAAGGTGGTCGATGTAACAGAGGTGCCCCACAGAAGCGCGTTAAAGACCAGCTTAGGCGCCTACTTGCTTTAAATAACATAGAAGAGAGCACCTGGTTGCATGCTGCTTCAGAACGAGACTGCTGGAGGTCACTTACAAAGGCCGCGGGATAAACCCGCTGTATAGGACAAAAGTAGACGGTGAAAGGAAAATCTAAAACAACCACCTGCGTACAATGGTTATGCCGGCTCTGAATTTGGGAAAAATGTAGTTCACAGTTGGGACTGCAAAGCTAAGAGAAATACTGCATTCTTCTTTGGAATTAATCTTTGGACTCGAAGACAAACCTTATTATTATTACTATTAATGTAAACTAATAGATCCTTGGTTAAACCCATTATTTTATAGTTATTATATTAATTAAACTATTATAATAATTAAATCTGCCTAAGGGCAGCACGGAAACCAACTCCTAGATACCCCCTCCCCCCAATGCTCCACAAATGAGATTGGACCAAAGCGCTCTGAGCATGCTAAAAGCATGAAAGTAGCGCTATATAAAAGCTATAAATAATAAATAATAATAATAATCTGATTGACACAATTTTTAAGAAGTTTTTTGAATGACATCTTAATAAATGGTCAAGGACAGTAATCAGTGCCATTTTCCAAATGACATGTAAGTCAAGACCCAGGACAGTAAATAGTGTAACCTTTCTAATGAAACGATAATCAAGTGAAAAGTGCTCTTAGATGACATTCGTGTGGCGGAAATAAAAAAAATATCTCTTGAAGATGAGCTTCTATAGTGTTAGGATGTTTCGGTGGACAAGAATATTGTCTTGACAGCACAATGCTCAACGTTCATGAGTGACGTAAGTCAAGCCATGTTGACGTCAACATTGAACCCCTTGTCAAAGTGTGTGCGTGTGTTGGGTGGGGAGCTTAACAAGATCTCTGAGAAATAAAAGGGGGGGGGGGGGGCGGGTTGAGTATGGTGAAAGGATCCAGGCCCTATACAGCACTAAAGATTACAATCTCTGCTCCAAAGAGATAAGAATTTACATTCAAAATATTTTGTGCGTTGTTTCATTTGTATTCCCGTCCACACCTTGCATTCCTGACATCCCACAGTGCACCCGTCTCCGCCCCGCACACTCCCACGCCGACCCGCACACCCCCACCTCACACGCTGGTACGACTGTGCTTCACTCCCGTAATAATATTTTAGCCTCCCACCCCCTTTATTTTGCCTCTTAGCAAACTCACACACACACAGAGAGTGCAACAGGTTATTGCAGTCCCATTTCACACCATGTTAAAATCCATTAACCGTCAAAGTAAATCTAGTTAAGCCCCACCCCTTTTTACACAGCAACCTTCCCCCCCCCCAGCCCAGTCCGCCTTCTTTTAATATTGAGACATAAGCAATTACTTTTTTTTTGGCAACAAGTTAGGAATCACAGGTTGCCCCACAGCGCCCCCTCACCACCGTGTCGCTGAGCCACGGCTGTTAAAAAAAAAAAAGGCTCTGATACTCAACTACTAACCTAGCCATAGAATTTTTTTGTTTTGTTTCGCTCTAAACTTGCCGGACAGGTTTTTGAATATATTGTATTTACATAATATTATTAGTACAGGCTAGCTCCCAGTAGTCAGCGTGCTAGCCAACTACTGCTACTAGGTGCTAGCCAACTACTGCTACTAGGTGCTAGCCAACTACTGCTACTAGGTGCTAGCCAACTACTGCTACTAGGTGCTAGCCAACTACTGCTACTAGGTGCTAGCCAACTACTGCTACTAGGTGCTAGCCAACTACTGCTACTGGGTCCATCTTTCTTAAGTTCACATTTCGATGGGAACTTTGGCGAAAAAAAAAATTTTTTTAACTCCCAACGGACAACGGCTTTGTCTGCATCAGATGAGACAAAATTTCTGATTGGTCCGAGCAGCCACTTGATTTGGTGCACTCTAGAGACTGGAAGACAACCGTCATGGGTTGCCTTTTAAACTATAACCTTTATTTAGCTTTATTTGTTATTATGTTGTTTTTGTTGTTGTTTTATCTTTTTTTCTGCGTGAGACATACTTTCGTTTCGTTTCAATAATTTAAGCTGTAGTCCAAGCTGTACCCTGTGTGAAAGTCTTTGTCAATTGACTAAAACGACATGTCACATCAAAACAATGTAAAAAAAAAAATAGGATTTAAAATCTTGTTAAAGCATTTTGGAGTTGCTTTGGTGCAGCAGAGAATGACCAGTGCGCCCTGCACGACCTATAACGATGCAGAACTAACTACAGAAGATTGGCGATGTTTTGTTTTTGTTGCTAAGGCGCATGGAAGATGATGGTTAAAAACCACGCAAGAGAAAGGGCTTGCTCTGGATTCTCCAAAGTCCAGGAGAGACCTTAAAGCCACTAAGGCGAGATGAACCCTGGGTAATGACTTCTCAAGGAGCTACCTAAGTAGTACACACGTGTATTGACTACTACGCTACCTCCATTTTTTTTTCCCATTTTCTCACCATACGCTCTCCCCCCCCCCCCTCCATCCTTATCTATCCCACTTGGTCTTCTTTCTTCTGCTAGTCTTGAATGCTTCATCTCTCCTGCTTCCTTTCTCCTGACCTTCTATCCTGCTCTCTTCATCCTGCTTCCTTTCTCCTGACCTTCTATCCTGCTCTCTTCATCCTGCTTCCTTTCTCCTGACCTTCTATCCTGCTCTCTTCATCCTGCTCCCTTTTTCTCTTTCTCCTGCTCCTTCTCTTCTGCTCATTCTATTCTGCTCTTTTCATGCTGCTCCTTCTCTCCTGCTCATTCTATTCTGCTCTTTTCATGCTGCTCCTTCTTTCCTGCTCCTTCTCTTCTGCTCCTTCTTTCCTGCTCCTTCTCTTCTGCTCCTTCTTTCCTGCTCCTTCTCTTCTGCTCCTTCTTTCCTGCTCATTCTCTCCTGCTCATTCTCTCCTGCTCATTCTCTCCTGCTCATTCTCTCCTGCTCTCTTCATCCTGCTCCCTTTCTCTCTTTCTCTTTCTCCTGCTCCTTCTCTCCTGCTCTCTTCCCATGTTCTGTAAAGCTTCCTATCTGTTCTGCCTACCTCTATTATGCACATTTAGCTCTACTACTCACAACCAGTCCAGTATGTTGCAGTAACACTTCAAGAAATTATCCCCCTTGTTAATGTCATTGACTTCAACAAAGACTGTGTGAATAGAAAAAAAAAACTGGACCAAAATAAATGAAAGAATTTTTTTAAATATAAATTCTAACATTTTACAGTGTGAAGAGGAGTCTTCGTTTCTGCTATAGTCAACTGGCATTCAGTGGACTGTTCTACCTGGCCAGTTGTGTTTCAGTGTGCAGGTTGTGATGTGCTGAGGATTAACTTGTGATACAAACGTGAGGGGTCGATGTGTAAGTGATCAATACACCGGCACGGTGATTGGTTTTGATGTCCAATGGTAGCAATCAAAGGTAAGAAAGTTACTGGCCAATGGATTTGTTTCTTTCTTTTAGTTTCAATTTTCTAGAAATATCAGGATGGTCGTTTGATGAATACCCTTCACCTTCATTCACCTTCGCCTAGTCCTTAGTCGGTTGGGGCACCACACTAGATCTGTTGACCGTCTTTCTCCATTTCTGTCTTTTTTCTTGGACAGAATTTCTTTCGATGGGAGGCCCGTCCATTCTTTGATGTTGTTAGTTTTCCCATCACTTTCTCTGCCTCTTCTTTTTTCCCTGAAGCAAGGTACTTGCCCTGAGAACCTTGTGGTATGGCCTTAGTTTACATTCTGCTTTCTTTGGACAGTAGCTACCAGTGAGTAAGCAGTGAGTAAGCTACTACGCCTTAAAGTGGTGCGGTTACAATAACACGGAGTGTATATTTAGTTTATGTGGTGTAGAGTCTAAAGGTATTTATAAGTAATTAGTGCTTTAACGACCTTAAGAAAGAAAAAGTACTTTGACGACTTTGTCCTGGCATATGCAGTAAGAAACGTGTATTTATTTCGGAGTATTTTATTATTTTATGATTTTATATTTGCTAGTTATGGGTCAGTGTTTTATGTATATAACATATTATTGCGACTTAACATAACAGTTGCAGTCTCTTCTTCTCCAATGACTCTAATTTCGTTCGTTTTTCCAATGGTGTTACTCTAGTCACATGTTTGTCATTCTTAATAAACCTTATGTCTCTATTTTGAATCTGCTCAAGTCTCTATGTTTAATATACGATTGGTCTACAATATTGATTTAGTTACCAAATATCATGTTAATTATAAAATATAAGTGTATCTATTCGTTGCTTTTCACTCAGGTGACCAACAGTAAAATGTTGTTATATTCATGTATATATATAAATATACATAAATATATATATATATATACTGGGGTGTGCAAGGGGGGGGGGGGGTACTATACACCGGGCGCCAGCTTTGTGGGAGCGGGGCGCCACACACAGAGAGGCGCATAAAAATAAAATTATTGTAGATATTTAAGTTAGATAAAGCATTCTAAAGTTATAAACACTTTTTATTTATAAGCCTATATTCGTATGTGTGGTTCATGGAAAAAAAGGGGGGGGTCGCCAATGAAGTATCTTTCCCCGGGCGCACGTTTTACTCACTACGCCTCTGATACATATATACGTACATTTATTTATTTATTTATATATGTATGTGTGTGTTTGTGTGTGTGTGTGCTCGCGTGCTTTCAATATAATAATTGTAGCAAGGTATGTCTAATTATCATACTTAAACAATAAGATTCATGAAATTAACAGCATTGATGAAATTATTTCACCTCTGTTGTTATTGCGTGATTGTTATTACTTGATTGGTGTGATTGGTGTCGCGTAGCGATAATGTTTCGTGCTTTTCATTTTGTATTTGTGACTATAGCATCTTCTGCATTAGCATCATGGTCATCCGCACTATCATCTATCTTTTTCTCAACTTGAAGCTGTTTGTATTCATGTCTAAAAATCTTCAAATCTTACAAATTCGAGGCTCTGTTTGTATGTTTAGTTTGTATGTTTAGTTTGTATGTTTAGTTTGTATGTTTAGTTTGTATGTTTAGTTTGTATGTTTAGTTTGTATGTTTAGTTTGTATGTTTAGTTTGTATGTTTAGTTTGTATGTTTAGTTTGTATGTTTAGTTTGTATGTTTAGTTTGTATGTTTAGTTGGTATGTTTAGTTTGTATGTTTAGTTTGTATGTTTAGTTTGTATGTTTAGTTTGTATGTTTAGTTTGTATGTTTAGTTTGTATGTTTAGTTTGTATGTTTAGTTTGTATGTTTAGTTTGTATGTTTAGTTTGTATGTTTAGTTTGTATGTTTAGTTTGTATGTTTAGTTTGTATGTTTCGTCTTGTAATTGTTTGTTTATTTCTGTTTGTGTGTGTGCATCTTTTTCTGATTGTTTAGTAATGTCAGTAGTTTCTTGTAGATACCAGCATAAGTCACGTGACTTTTATAGTAGAAGGGATTTCTTTTAATTCAGACTCTTTCTCTCTCTCTCTCTCTGTATCTCTCTTTCTCTCACTCTCTCCGTCTCTCTCTATCTCTCTCTGTTTGTGTGATGAAAATATTGTACTCCGATAGTATGCACCTAGACCTGGGATGGGAAACCTTTTTCTATCGATGGCCGCATTACAAAAATTTATCAACGAGGGTGTCATGTGGCCAGCACAACAACCAACCGCCTTTACTTTTCCCCAACTAATTTTTGGTACCCATTAGAGCTGGATGGACTCAGAGGCACCCAAAGATCCTGAAATTAAATCCCAGTCTTCACCAGGATTCGAACTCGGGACCTCCGCTTCAAAAGTCAAGCGCTTTACCGCTCATCCACCGCGTCTCCGTGGAATTAGCTTACTAGTTGTTATCCTTGTGGCTGCTTACAAATTACAGTCAGTCAGCATCGACCTGTTCTTAAACTTGTTTATTTTCAAACAAAAAAAAACTGACTGGAACTTCTCTTACAGGTCATAATTTGCTTGGAGGTATTCCCTCTGGAGCTAAATCAGCTTCTGCATCTACAACCAAAGAATTGAAATAAGTCTTGTAATTTTCAACCATTTCACTAGAAATCGTTTCACTTTTCAGCAAAGGAAAATGACAAATCCTGTTTTCATTTGCTTGCCTGGAGAAATGGGAAACCTTTGTTTGAAAAGATTTAACATGCACATACATTGCATTTATATATATGAAAAACATGAAGTCAGTCTTACTCTCTTCCTTAGAAATATTAGTAACAATGTCACGGTCAATGTCTTTCAATGAACATAACAATTTTTTCTTTGAGATCCTATATTTTTCTCAATACCTTGCCCATGCTAAGCCAGAGGATACTACTGTGGTACCGAACATCGGAATGTTTTGCTTCCAAATCTTCAATACTTCTAGGCCTGTGGTTAAAGACCCCTTGCTCTGTTAAGTTTGACCACTGAGATAACTAAGTTCATATGTTTGAGATTCACTGCACCTTACTCTTATTGTTCTTAAATTTATTTTTAAAAAAAACTGTTTCTCTCAGCCAAACACGGGTTCCATCAAGTAATAACCCTTGCCATTTGATCTGTAGCTAACCCAAGACTTTCAACACAGTTCTTCAAAGCATAGTGGCCTGGGTTTGAATATTTAACTGACTGTTAAAAAATATTGCAAATAGGAAAATTCTAGGTTCTTTTAAGCTTTTTAGAATGACTTGTAAAGACAATGTTTCTTTCGCCTCTTCATCGTAAGTGATAAGAATCAGAAATTTAAATAATTTTTATAAATACTTAAAATTAGTTATTTTTAATATATTTGCATTTTTGTATGTATAATCTGTGGCCACACATGATTTCTGTAGGTGTCTGCGGACCGCATAAGGGATTCTGGCGAGGCGCATGTGGCCCGCGGGACGTAATTTGCCCACCCCTGACTTGAGCTAAAATTCTTGCATGATGTCAATAGAGAACAACCACTATAAAACTGAAGCTAACATATGCCTAGGTGACACTACTCAAACCATTCAGAAAGAAAAATGTGTTTAATGTATCTTAGCATAAGCTCTACATGTCAGATTTAGACAATAAATGGAAGTGTTTTTAACAAACCAAGATTTACAAGCAAGTACGCACACCCCTCTCCCTTTACCCACATTTTAAAAAGAAACAAGGGGCTTAACAATTAAACGTTTTGGTTTTTATGTGGCTGTTAGCCCAACATTGAAAACATCTATTGACCTGTGACCTTTGACATTTTATTTAAAAAAATTATCTTGTATATTGTCGGTTCATTTCATCCATTGAATTAACTGTTTCTAGTTTACTTTGTGCTTCTTTAGATCTGCCGACTACTGTAGCTATATACACCCTTTGATGCACCTATTATGGTCTTAAGAAAATGCAATGTTGAAAACGATTACATCTCTACCTAGTGATTTACTAATGTGTAAAGTGGACAGCACAATGAGCTTGTTACTTTATAGTTTCCCACCCTTCTAGAAGTCATGTGATCTTTTATAGTCAATTGGTCTTACGAAATCTTTGATATCCCTTAATTGCCAAGTTGTCTTACGAACTCTCTGATAGCCCTTAATAGCCAAGTATCCCAGGTGTTGTGTTAATTAGTAGCCTGCTTGAGCCAGAGAGCTTAATTAGTGTGTAATATTGGGCATGGCTCGTCTGCCCGGGCACCCCTGACAGTCTTTCAGTTAATATATTAAGTAACTAACAAGAGAACAAGTAATGGCAATATGTTAAGGTATTGCTATAGTGTTGACAATATGAGAGTTTAGATAACAAAGTTTTAATGATTCCATGATAGGATAGGACATAAATGATGGTTACACATAATGATTAATACTAAGGTATGTGCAAATATACAACATAGTTAACATTTTAGTCACTTTATCAAACTTCTGCTCCATTGATCTCGCTGTGCCAAAAGTGCAAGACTGTTTTAGAAAAAAAAAACATGCAACCCACATGCCTGCCTCCTCTCTCCAAGGGTCATAGTTCATATTATTCGAATACAATTACAAATCATGAATGGGAAGAAAAACTAGAGTCACGTGATGTTAGGCTAGGGTTCACCCCCCTCCCTTTCCTAAATAATATGGAAACGACTTATCGCCTGCTGCCTATGTCACATGTTAGCTACCTGACTACCTATGTCATATGATGACAGAATTGTGTCGCCTTTTCAAGTACCTGGATTAGCAGACGTCTGGACTAAGTTTTCTATTCATACATCTGGTCAAACGTGTTGCTTCATCTTCATGATTACCACTTGAAATTCTTCAACCTCAGGGAGGTGGGGAGTTCGGGTGTGAGAATCATGATGGGAACAAAATAAAATCATCTTTCAATAGATATTTGTAAAGCAGGGCGGATTATCTTTGTGGAAGCCGCGCTACTTTAACCTTCATCTAACCTATCTAACCCCAAGACTCTTTCAATTTCAATAAGTTACTGTGAAAAATATAATTACAACCTTCATGTTGCGATGGGCCGAGTGGTAAAGTGCTTCGCTTCTAAACCGAGAGGGGTCTCTTGCATGTATCCTGATCTAGACTATGATTTCGAACTTTAGATTTTTAGGACGTCCCTGAGTCCGACTAACTGTATTTATTTGGGTTCCTTACATACATGGCTAACCACACGAAGCCCTTGTTAAATATTGTTAATAGGTCTTAAAGGGGTATCTTTACTTCGCAAGGTCTTTAATGTTACCTTTATTTCGCAAGGTCTTAAAGGGTTTATCTTTACTTTGCAAGGTCTTTAATGTTACCTTTATTTCGCAAGGTCTTAAAGGGGTATCTTTACTTCGCAAGGTCTTTAATGTTATCTTTATTTCGCAAGGTCTTAAAGGGGTACCTTTACTTCTTTTTTTCATGTTGCAATCTTCTTTTTAATGGAACCACTAGCAATTAGGTGACTGAGCGGTAAAGCGCTTGGCTTTCGAACTGGGGTCATGGGTTCAAGACCTGGTCAAGACTGGGATTTTCGGGATCTTCTGGCGCCTCCAAGTCCACCCAGCTCTAATGGGTACCTAACTTTAGTTGGGGAAAAGTAGAGGCGGTTGGTCGTTTTGCTGACCACGTGACACCCTGGTTAACCGTATGCTACAGAATTATATGACCTTTACATCATCTGCCCTATAGACCACAAAGTCTGAAAGGGGAACTTGCAATAAATGTTTGAGTCTATTTAAAGCGTGGATGGAATTGAATTCAATTCTCTTACAGATTGGTTTTTTAATTCATAATATAATAATAATAACTTCAGTTTAGATTCCATTAACACTTTCTACAGTTAGGATTACAGTTAATATAAATTATTTTTTCGCTGTCCTCAGCAGCGGATTTTATTTTTGGTCTCAACTAAGACTAAGACTGCTTTATTGATCCTTACGGAAATTTGTTGTGATTACACGGACTCTCTTCTCATATAAAGACAACACAACAGAAAAATACACATAAATACAACAGACAACATAAAGAGTTCATTCAGCGACTACACACAGGTATCTTGGTGCATTTCATGTTCCCTGATCAATGAGTGGCGGTGATAGAGTCTGACGAGTGAGGTACGAACGAGTTTTGTACCGCTCCGTTCTTGTTTTGATTGACAGCAGTCACCCACTTCGCGACGACCTGACGTAGTTCTGATGGAGCGGGTGGCCGTTGTCTTCCATGATTTTTTCGATTTTTCTTAGGCCCTTTTGTTCAAAAAGTTCCTTTAAATGTGGTAATGTTGTGAGTGTAATCTTTGATGCTTTTTTAATGATGTTTTCTTGACGTCGCAACAGTTTAGATA
Source organism: Biomphalaria pfeifferi (assembly GCA_030265305.1). NCBI lineage: Eukaryota > Metazoa > Mollusca > Gastropoda > Planorbidae > Biomphalaria > Biomphalaria pfeifferi. Next base: position 9,484,257 of record JASAOG010000004.1, read on the forward strand.
AGGCGTTGCCTTGCCAACAAGTTATTCCGTATGTTAGCAGATTTTGTATAGTCGAGCTGTAAAATGTCTCAAGGATCTTCTTGTTTAGTTTAAAGCTATTGAGTTTGTATAGAAAAAAGAGTCGCTGGGCTGTTTTCTTTGTCAGAGTTCCAAGGTGGTCTTCCCATGAAAGCTTGTTGTTGATGATAACGCCTACATATTTATATGCGTTTACTTGTTCTATACATGTAGTGTTTATTTGCAGTTCACGTATAGTTTGTTTTTTCTTTCTAAAATCTATTATAAGTTCTTTAGTTTTTGAGACATTCAGTTATAGAAAGTTGTCGGTGCACCAGTTTGTAAACTCTACTATCGAGCTTCGATACTGAGTTTCGTCTCCTGAAATAAGACCGACTATTGCAGTATCATCAGCGAATTTAATGAGTTTAACTGAGTCATAGATGCTTCTTATGTCATTAGTGTAAAGAGTGTTAGTACAGGAGAAAGTACACAACCTTGTGGAGCACCCGTACATAGTACTCGAGTTGACGATTTGGTGTTGTTGACTTTAACATACTGGGGCCGTTGGGTTAAAAAGTTTAGAACCCATGCTTGTACGTAAGGGTTTACATTTAAGTTACTGAGTTTGTTTATCATTAGATGTGGCTGTATGGTATTGAAAGTCGAGGAGAAATCTACGAAGAGGACTCGTGCATATGTTTTGGGTATATGGAGATGCTTATAAAGCTGGTCCAAAAGCAATAGAATGGCATCCTCAGTTCCTCTAGCTGCTTTGTATGCAAATTGGTGAGGGTCTAGGCTGTTGTTGACTTTTTCTACAAGTTGTTTTAGCATATATTTTTCAAAACATTTCATAACAATAGGTGTTAGTGCTACTGGGCGGAAACCATTTAAGCAATCTATTTTTGGTTTCTTTGGCACTGGTATGATCTCTGAAGTTTACCAGATGTTATAAACTCTTCGTTGCTAGCCTTATACTTTGTTTTCTTTTCAGTAATAAGGTGTTTGATTTTTTTTGGTCATCCAGGGCTTATTGTTTCCATAGACTTGTATTGTTTTTGTTGGAATTGTTAACTCCTTGCAGAATAATAAATACGAGTTCACGGTTTCTGTTAGTTCGTTTATGTCTGGACAGTTCTCAATAAAGATTTACCAGTTAGTTTTCTTAATGCATCCTCGTAGTTTTTCTACAGAGTCTTCAGACCAAATCTGTTTTTTATAACTCTCTTTGTAGTTTTAAGAGTAGGTTTGTAATTTGGTATAAGATGGACTAATACATGGTCAAATTCTGTAAGTGGGAACAAACTTTAATCGACCTCCGGTTATGATGGCCCTGGGTGTGACAAAATAGGTAGTATCCTCTCATTTATTCCCCTTATTTCGAAATCAAACAAAAATAAATAATCATCAACAATTAACTAATTGTTCCCTTTTGGGGGGGATGGATTCATGTCTTCTGAAGTATAATGAATAAAATTTTGTGTTCATATTTCAGTATATTTTAAGGACATTTTCGTATATTTTGCGATTTCGGAAGATTTCCAGGAGCTTCTGGTAAATCGACAGAAGGGCGCGGGAAATCTGTTTTGTTATAAAATGGTTTAATTTAATAATTTATACACCTTGAATTAGAGCGGGTCCTATGAAAGTGCGGGTCCTATTAAATAATGAATAATTGTGCAAAGATTTAACTTGATCCGAAAATGCAAAATGGGCGAAAAAATAAGTTCAAACTTTTTACCAGACAGACGGACGTATGGACAGACAGACACAGTGAGTTGATATAATCTTTTTAAAAAATCATCTTTCCCTACTTTTAGGTCTCTCACTCTTTTTTTTTTTTTTCGATGCACTGGTGACGATAAGAAACCAACGACTTTGTTTTTCTAAAGAAAGAGAGAGTGGCTCTTTTAAAAGAACAGAACATTCATCACCTTTATGAAAGCGAACACATCAAGAAATCAGGCGGAAACCTTGGTTTGATGTTCAATTAGGAGAGAAGTGAGAAGAATGTTTACCAACAAGAAAAAAATATTTAAAAAATAATTAAAAACTTTATATAGGCTAAATTATTTTCATTAAATACTCTCATTGAATAAACTATATCATATATATTTGATGCCCTTTTTCCCGTGTGACCAAAATCATTGTATTTGATAGGCCTATACATCGAAGACAAAGGTACATTATGTATGACTTTATGTTTTTATTAAATATATACTTCGCCTCTACATCCTCAACACATTTTTGTAGCATTACGAGGACCGATTACACACGCGTAAAGCTAGCACATAGCTAGAAGCTAGCACATAGCTAGAAGCTATCTCTCACCGTAGCAGCATGTACGTACACAGATATTACATTCTAAAGATATTTATATTGCAAACACACAAAAAGAAACTCAACATCTCTCTCTCTACAGTTTTATCTATAACTCAATAAACCGGTCCGACAACTCCGTCCCGCGTTCTGCGCTTCTGTCCCGCACTCACCTAACACACACACACACACACACTGTCGAAGAGCAGATCGCCCCCTCCCCCCCCCCCTTTCCAGTGTTGTGTTGTCTCTCTTGAGTGAATGTTAACTTAGTGATAATACCAGGTGCAAAGTTACAAAGTAGGTCACTAGTTATAAGTTGACCGATAAAACAAAATGGTGCAGATGTGTGTAGGAATGATGTCACAGTGGAAGGGTGGAAGTTTTTATTTTAACAAGATCTCTGGCTTGATGAAATCGGCCGTGCCAAGCAGCAGTTTTGGGTTTCTTCGACGAAACAACGGTCGTGGACGGTGGGTAATCGGTAATAAAAAAAAAAGCATTTAAAAAATTATACCTTCAGTAGAATATTTAGTCTTATTTGCATCAGTATTATAAGTTCGTCTCTCTAGAATGCGGTCCAAATTGATCAAAGTTATATGCAAACGTGAAGAAGCTATGTTACCGTCAGTGTGCGAGATCCTACTAGGCAAATTAGAAAAATGGAGAATCATTTCGTACTTTTTATGAAGACTTACAAACATAGGGCACAGCCTTCATTTTGCACCTTGATGATAACAGATACATCTAATCCAATCAACATAGGATTGGCTACTAATGAATGATAAAAAAATGCACGACTAATTCAATTAAAAGTACAACAAAACTTGGATTTCTCACGTTGGGTTATTTTACGATTTGGGGAACACGTCCTAAATATTGGGATGCTGGAAATATATGAGTAATTTCCCTTTGTATCAGAGAAGAGAAATAAGTTGTACGACTTCAAATTGAACTCAGATGCTCAAGCCTCCTCCAGCCTTCACACTAACCACTGTGCCAGCGAAGCGCTTATGAAAATAAACGCTTTTATAGTAATCATTGTTATTTTCAAAACTTTAAGCCACGAAATAATTTTACTTAACAAAGTATTAAGGGGACTAATTCAAATAATGCCACCAAATCTGTCGAGTACTATTTATTTCTTAGTTCAATTCTAAACAAAATAATTAATTTGGAATAGTTAATTAACTAATTCTTTTTTTTTTTAGTTTTGTTTTTTATAAATTATTTCTTGTTTTGCTAGGTAGGAAAAAAAACGTGCACAATTTAACGTATCCAACATTGGGTGTGGGAGAAATAACGTGTACAAACTTTTTACCAGACAGACAGACAACCATAGTGAATCGATATAAGCTTTGTAAGAAAACCCCTTGTGATTCATGTGTCAGATAGACAATCTGTTTTAATGAACAATGGTCAAAATGTGTTTCATGTGACCAGCACAACGGCAAACCACGAATACTTTCCCAAAACTGATGTCAAAAGAGTTAATGTGTCTGAAAATAAAACGTCATTCTCATTCACATTGTTTATTTTGGGTCTTTGGTTGGAAGCTCTAAACACAACTAGACCGGTCCAGGCGTATTACATTCTGAATGTAGAACTTGAAATAAAGATAAAGCTTCTTTTAAAACAAAACTGAATAGAACTTTGATTCATCAACGGAGTTTTGATTCTTCTTCTGACCAGCTTTTTGCTGCTGAGCTGTCAGCTCTCTTATAACAGCCTAATTTCAGGTTTATATCTCATAGAAGTTAAGATGTCTTTGGATTTTTCATTTTTTACAAAGCTTTATCAACTCACTTTGTCTGTCTGGGAAAATATATGTACCCGCTATTTCTCCCACACTCATTCTCGAATCAAGTTGACATAGACAGACATGGATCAATAAAAAACAACCTTTTAGTCAATTAATTACTGGTAATTAATTATTTTTGTTAGATACCAACAAGGGAAATTTATCTTTCCGTATTGACAAATACGGCTAAATATGTAGGGTGTCGTCCCTAAAGATAAGTAAACAAAACATGTAATTTTTCTCACACCCATTCTCGGATTAAGTTGAAACTTTAAACAATTATTTATTGTACTTAACAAAACATGAATCAAATTATAAAATAACATAGTGTCCATTAATTTTTAGTGATTTTGCTAGATATTGAATAAGGGAAATAACTTTTTCATTATTTAAGAGATATAGTTGTTAGTGCGGAGTACTTTCCTTTAGATAAGCTTTGTTGTTGTTATATATATATATATTAATTTTATTTTGCTTGGTTTTTTTTTAGATGTTTTTCAGTACCGGGCTTAACTGGTTAATAAAAGTTGCTATAATGTAACACTTTTTAAATTATCCCTCTGGCGACGCTCGTTGCGAACACGCCCCTTACAAGACCCGTAACTCTAAAAAAAGCTACTAGAGAAGTATTGACCCCTAGTAGCGGGACCTGACTATTTTGGAATGTTCCACATGAATAGAGTCTTGTGTTGGACGTGAAATGCTTTACATTTTGTGCATTGAAATGCAAGACAAGAAGACAAGGTTGACGAAGCAGTTAGCAGTACCAGAGACTTCTTTTAGAAGTGACTTCAGGAGTTTCTACGACAATGAATTGATTTACACTGGTTTCCATAAGCTCTCGTAACACGCCTTTCAAAAAAACAAAAAAAAAAACACTTCAATAGAACATTCAAGAGAACACAGAAATATAAAGACAAATTAGAAAAGTGGACTACTCTTTAAAGCCGAATAAGATTTCTACAAAACCTTTTCAGCTTAAGATTAATGCAACTGGATCGCCCGCACATTCAGAGTAGAAGGCGCAGTGGCTGAGCGGTAAAGCGTTTGGCTTCCGAACCGAAGTCCCGGTTTCAAATCCAGGTGAAGACTGGGAAGTCTTAGGTGCGTCTGAGTTCACCTAACTCTAATGGGTACCTGCCACTAGTTGGGGAAAGTAAAGGTGGATGGTCGATGTGTTGGCCACATGACACCTTCGTTAGCAGTGGGCCAAAGAAACATATGACCTTACATATGACCTTACATATGACCTTACATATGACCTTACATATGACCTTACATATGACCTTACATATGACCTTACATATGACCTTACATATGACCTTACATATGACCTTACATATGACCTTACATATGACCTTACATATGACCTTACATATGACCTTACATGTGACCTTACATATGACCTTACATCATCTGTTCTATAGGTCGCAAAGTCTGAAAGGGAAACTTTACTTCGTTTGTTTTTTTTTTTATCCTTGGGCTTTTGTTTCTTTTCTTGGCCTCTTTTTTGGGCTCTGCCTCTTTTTGGGGGGCTGTTGGTCTCTTTATTGGGCTTTTTTTTTCAAAAAAGATATATCTTTTATTGGTAAGGGCACACATTAAATAGTAACATTTTAAAATACAATGATTACAAACATAGCAATGGAAATAATTACGTTAAGGTTGCCATAACATTTTAACATTTTAAGTTGCTTTGTACAGGTTATTCATCACATGGCAATTTTTTTTTCTAATAGCATAAAATGAATATTTTTAACTATAAAGTACTTAAAATGTATATAGTGAAGATGTCAACAATAGATAGTTCAATAGAACAATCTTTACTTCGTTTTGTGCGTGTCTTAAGAATCAAGCGTCTACTTGACGCAATCTCGTCTAATGCTAATAGCTCTCTTTCTGATCTGGGAAATGATAAACTTGTTGGTCGAAATTTTAAAGCTCTGACAAAAACTACCAGTTTTGTAATAAAAGATTTCAGCGTGTTTTACTCTCAAGAGTAACGTAACTTTAAAGTAATTCTCTGTCAATATTTGCAGACTGTAAGACTGAAGAGTAGGAAATAAACTCTGCTGATTATATTTACAACATGTAGTGTAGCCTTCTGAAATGACGGTTCAATGAAAATAATTGATTGTGATGGATAAAGTTTTGTGCTAAGGACACTTCATGAATGATTGTAGCCTACTAAAAACATTTCAGGAAGGATTGTTAGTGCTAAACGCACTTTAAGACTGAGCTAGAAAGACACTTCACTCTCCGCTGAAAACATTCATTGTTGTAGATTTGGATGAATGTGTTGAGATTAAAAGTATTGAGACTTACAAAAACGTTTTTACTGGAGTGTGTGTGTGTTTGAGAGAGAGAGAGAGAGAGAGAGAGAGATAGTATGATATCAGGCGTGACTGTGTTTAAAAAAACCTGCCAGATCTACACTCCATTATAAGAGAGTGCCTCAATATCGTCTGACAAGTGACTTTAGATAAACCATTCAAGTCTAAATAGTTGGACTTTTATGAGAAGTCAATGAATGTTAATCAGTTGCTAAATCAAGTTCATGACAGAAATATTAGTGTCCAATAATCTTCTAAAATTTTGCTCAGGTTTTAATTTTCCTAACCGCCAACACACACACACACACACACATACACATATAGATTGTCCTTGCTAATAGTGTCACTGGTTCAAATTCTATCCAAAATCTTTTGTTTGGACATGTTGGTTACTTAAAAGTTTGGACTATTACCATGTAATCGACAGCTGACGAAACAATATTACTTTTCTTTTCCTTAGGAAAGTAAATTATCATTTCTTTATTTGCTCTTGGCCTGCTTAAAGACGTTTTGAGATTTTTCAGAAAGTGAAAGTGATGTTCCCGATTTGATATATTTCTTCATTTAATCTAACCTCGTCAACTCTAAATCTTTATAAAAAGATCGGCCTTATGTTGCTTTGTGTAGGCCCTACGGATGTAGGCTATCACAATATTAAGAAAATGTGTTACATTAAAATAGTATTACACTGTATTCTGTAAGAGATATTTTTATTAAACACGACGCTCAGAGGGCCTTTTTATGAGGTTTTAAAAACACTTTAACAATTATATGTGTGCCATAGTGGCATCCATGCGGCCCTTTCGTGTCCCTACCAGCCTATTAGGGTACCGGCCCACCGGGCATTTTCCAATGGGCCCATATAGACAGTCCGACCCTGTCTACAGCATAAGAGGCGGACAAGCCCGTTGATGTGGTACTCAGGACCCTGCATATGAAACTGGCCCAGGGCCCAGCACTCAAGACCGCATCTGATGTATTATTTCTACTTCTCCAAGATACCCCCTCCTCCATATAAGAGTTTGCACCTTAGCTTACTGAACATGCAGTAGCAATTGAAAAGAGCTTTGGAAAAATACAAGTAGACTAGTTATATTTGTAAGATATTATGGAACTGTAAATAAAACTTTTTTTTTATTATTTTACAGGATTGCTAGGAAACCGTCAGAACCTACAATGACTTAGCATGGACTATTTTATCCATTAGTTCAAGAAAATAATACATACCAAAAACATACAAAGGAATACATTATTTTCGCAATTGAAAACCACACGAAAATGTCCAAAAAGGAAATCATTAAAAAAGTGATTCAGATTGGAACATGGGTGGAAGACATTATCAGTAATGATTTAATGAAAAACATCGTCACTTCCGTTGCTCAAAAGCAGGGCAAAAAAAGGAAACTGAAGCTGAGCCAAGCTGGCCTCAAGTTGATACAGTCCAGATTTTTGCAAGAGAGCAAGTCGGTGTCTTTCCCCTTATCCGAAATCAAAACGGTCACCAAAATCCCCGAAGCTCCGTCTTGCATCATGTTCGTCCTCGAGGACAAAGTCAGGCGTTTCAGGATTCTGGCTTTCCGGTGCAGCTCCGAGGAGGACGCTACCCAGTTCACGTCACTGTTTGATCACATCCAACTTGACCAGCCCAGGGCGGTGGAGCTGAAAAAGGAAGATAACGGAAACTGGACATTAAGGGAGCGAAACGCGCACAACACCGGGCGGCACATGGCGGACATTTTCAACGCTAGGAGTCAGACCAACGGCGAGGTGAAGCCAAACGGGGTGGTGACCACGCACATTCCAGTGTTGGACCGCAATAAAAACTACACGATCACCCAGGCTTCGCCAGAGCATGCAAAAAGCGATAAGCCTCACTTCAAGTATTCCTTCAAGCGCAATAAGGGATCGAAGAAGGAGTCCCACGACGGAGTCGATTACAAGGTGGTAAAAAATAAAGGAGACGATTACGTGATAGAGACCGAAGTATCCCAGCATCCTCACGTGTCGATGACATCACACACGACCACCACTCTCGAGCCTGAGTACGACGTTGTCAAGGAGACGACCCCGATAGAGGTACACATGCGGCATGAGAACTCATACGACTACAGTGGGGATCCCAATCACATCATCTACGGTAGCAGCACCAACAGCAGCCGCAGGAGCAGCAACATCCTTCCTTCCAAGCCAGTCATCTACGCAACGCACACACACAGTGAGCAACCTGTAGTGTACAGGGCCAATTCCAGAACGTACGACACCAAGCCTAGACCTGTCACCTACTACGCAGACCCATGGGCCACTCACAGGAGATTTATGGGAGAGTATGGCACACACCTCCGACCTGTGAGCCACCAACCGGCAGGTATGGTATTAATGATTGGTGTAGGATTGTTTGTTAGGTCTCTGAATGTCTGAATGAATTAGGACAAGAAACATTAATACTAATGAAGATAAACAACAAGCGAGGTCTTGGCAAAATTTAAGTCATTGGTTAACATGTTTGACAAGATTGACTTAGATCACGCGTAAGACGTAATCATCTTCTTTTTGTAATTCAGAAGAAGAAGAACAAGCAAAGATTAGGAAGAATACAAATATTTAACGCTTGATTCCCCAGGGGTCTATGACTTCCAAGGGGTCTATGACTTCCAAGGGGTCTATGACTTTTAGGGGTCTATGACTTCCAAGGGGTCTATGACTTCCAAGGGGTCTACGACTTCCAAGGGGTCTACGACTTCCAAGGGGTCTACGACTTCCAAGGGGTCTACGACTTCCAAGGGGTCTATGACTTCCAAGGGGTCTATGAGAGGGCGAAAAAGGATTGGGGATCTATGAGATATAAATGGGGGTCTACGATAGCAGATCTCATCTAAGCTGGTCGAGTCATTCAATTGTATTTCTTATTACCGGTAATTGAATTAATTCATACACACTTATATTTGTACCTTAGTTAATCTTTTGATTTCAAACCTGAAATTGGAATGAATTTTTAAATTTGTATATGTTAACATTATATTTAAATATCTTAATGTGTCTTTATGAAACATGGCCAAATCTAACAAGAAAATGTAGACAGCACAGTGTTGATTATTTTAAATTTGGCTTTATTGCTATCTTCATAGCCTGTGTGTCTATTATGCCACAAAGTATTGACGCTATGAAACCATTTAAGCTGGAGGATCATTTGAGATGATAATAATAATGGCAATGTCTTCGATTCCGAAGATAAAGGTTGAGTACTGTGTTGCACATGACTACGCAAACCCAGTTACGACCTATATATTTTTCCGATCTCGTGCTAACAAAAGCCGTTGTCCGCCGACGGTCTATTTAAGTTTTCTTTAAGTTTTCAATTCTAATTTTCAGCTTAGGTTTGAGGATATTCTAAATACGATGATACTTCAATGGATAATCAATCCATATGATGATGATTTATGAATAACGGGTGTAACAATACAAGAACTGTTTGGAATAAGTACTAATGAAGAGCTTAAAGTACAATTTAAATACTGGATATCCCTCTGAGACTTATCAGAATATCATCACTAAATTTCTAATTGTAATTCCATCTTCATATTTAGTGGTTACCAATCTTCTAATGATATTTAAAAGAAAACTGGACATCTATAACCGAGAAGTTTTAATACTAAACCTAACTGAATTGAATTCATATATTGTAATCCTGGTATTACAGCAACCCACTAATAGGCATATATTTTTTATTTGGTAAATGTGTGTAATAAATTTGATTTAGCTTCATTTTAAATTTAATTATTCCGTATTAGATATAGACAAAATCATTGAGAAAATAAATGCACATTTGAAGTTGATTTTATTTTGAAAAATACAAAGTTAACTAAACAGGGTGTCTACCAAAAAGTGGAAAACATCATAACATGGCAAGGGGTCCACGAGACAGCGGTTTGGGAACCACTGGTATAAAATATAGACTATTGAGATTTACGGAATGTGATAAATAGACTAGCTTTACAAACAGGGCAATTTGGCAGGGCAAGTTTTTAGGTTCGGTCTGAAATTTTCTAAAAAGTACAGTACTTACGATGTGCAAATACTTGTAAACATATTGTTTATGTCGAAAAATATTTAAGCGTTGAACACACTCTTTTTATCTACCTTAGCATTTATTTTATCTTTATTTTTTTGTGTACAATAATGAACTAAGTTTTTTGTACCACAATTCTAATAGGCAATGATGAAACTATAGAATCAGTTTACATTTTTTCTGTGTATACTAGATTTAGATACAAACCCGTTAGTTGTAAAGGATGTTAGGCCTATTACTTCCTAGTGTCAAGACGTTATCCAGGGCTTGATTTATAGTTGGCCTTCTATTTGTTTAGAATCCATTTTGTTTATTTCCTTACTTCCCATTGAGCTCAGATAAACCACATGCTTCACGTCGTTCTAGAAGAACATTTAGACCTACCTGCTTCAAACGTATTAATACTATTAATATTAGTCTTTTTATCATATGTCTGTTAAGTTCTCATAGCGCCTTGAGCCTATAGAGCTCCTCCTTCGTGATCGAAGATGAGAACATTTCTTGTATCCTATGAACTTGAAGATGACTGCAAAAGTCCAATCCTCGCCTTTAAAAAGCTGGCCGCATACGTGGCATGGGTAGGCTTGGTCAGTTGCAGATAAGCCTGCTTCTTCTCTCGGCTTTTTTATCGTTCTGCTTTCTTTTAGCGCTGTTGACAAACGTAGACACTCAAGTACCTTGAGCCTACACTATGTTTGTCAATAGCGCTATATAAATCGAATTATTGGTGTTAGCACTATCATACTTTACAAAGGCCTCGGGATACACATTTGAGACCAAAAGAAAATCCACTGCCGAGGGCAGACGTAGACGGCGAAAAGAATATCTTAATCGACCTCTGGCGGACAATGGTTATGTTTGGGCTGGGTGTGGCGAAATATGTCGGTCGCAGCAGGGAGGGGGGGGGGGGGCTGCGTAACAACGGGAAATGCATTCCTCATTAATCTTCAGATTCGAAGCCTTGTTATTATTATTATGTTAAAAACGAACGAGTTTCGTTAAAGAGAAACAAAATTCATTGTAGTCCCTTTATCATTTTCTACTGAGAAATTTTCTGGTGATGTGGTTATAATTATTATTAGTATTATTATCATCATAATTTAATGGCCAGGAAACAAAGTACTGGGTATATCAACCAGCGAGAAACATCCTCACCTATTCATTGACACTCTCGTAACACAGAATCCCCTTCAGACTTTGCGATCCATAGGGCAGTGTTTGTATGACCGACAGTTAACGAGGCTGACATGTGACCAGCACAATGACCAACCGCATTTACTTTCCCCATCTAATGTCAGGTAACCATCAAAGTTGGGTGGACTCAGAGGCGTCTAACAATTTCTTAATCCCGAAATTCAAAATCCCAGTCTTCACAGATATTCGAACCCGAGCCCTCTCGGTTCGAAAGCCAATCGCATTACAATTCAGCCCCCACGACTCTTTCTGTTTGAAATGGATACATCCTATAATCGTCTTCCTTGACAGTTTTCTTCTAAAAATAAGTCATGCTTAAACTAGTTGCCTTTTTCATTCCATGGAGAGTAATTTGTTTCGTGTATCATTACAGGGATAAGTTCTACTTTTTATCTTTCAAAATGAGTACATGATAATAATAATATAATATAATATATAATGATAATAATTATTTGTATGTAAAAAAAAAAAAAAACATACAAAGAGCATAATCTTTCTCTCTTTTTCGTCCCACAGGTTCTGACCACGGCAGCGTCATCATGCGGGCCGAGACAGACTCGGTCAGCTCCAAGATGAGTAAGCGGTCCCGTGCCATGAGCAAGTCCGAGTATTCGGTCAAAACCACGGTAGAGAGGCCCATTGAGGCTACCTACGGCCGCCGGACAGTGGTGGTCAGGAGGACCGAGCCGGGCTACATGTTGGTGCCAATCCACCGAAGGTCCTACCACGATGTTGTTCTGTGAGCCAGCCCTAGCGACCACCACTACTGCCAAACTTTATTTCCGTTATGTTAGGACATCACTGTGACATCTCCTTTGAAATTCCTGTGACAACTGCTGTGACAACAGTGAAATTCCTGTCACAACACTGTTATATCTTTGTGACCAAAGTCTCACTTTTTCACTTCCAGCATTCATCAAATAAAAATGTTTTCTTTTAGAAATGACTGAACAAAAAAGGTAATTAAAAATATGTTTGCTCTTTCCTTAAGAGAAACTTTTACGGCCAAACTTAGTCTATGTAGTGGATATATGGTTCTCTCCGATTGTGTGTGCGACTTTTAAAAACTTGTGAGCTGTTTCTTTCAAAACATGACGGACTTAATTCGTGTAAAGAAATGTAGAAGTTTCTAAACTATCAAAGGGAAGCAATAATGAAAATTATCATAGTAGTGGTAAAATTTTGTGTCAGGTTACCTCCCTTAAAATGAAAATTAGAACGATCCTAATTGACAAAATAATTATTATTAAAATGAGAAATGTTTCACATTCTATGGATCACGTAAATCTGGCGGTACTCTATGGACAGGTTACAAAAATGAAGAAGAAAATAACGCTGTGTACTAGACAGAAGCGGCCTTTGGGTTGACAAGTGAGTCAATCGGCCCAGGATCCGCGCCTTAAAGGGGCCCCACGATAAAGAGAAACTTTTGTTATCGTCAGCACATCGTACAAATAATCTTGGCCCTGATATGACATTCACTCAAGGCCCCGGGCCCCGCGCACTGCCAAAGTTGCGTCCGATTAAGGTGAAAGAAGATGTAGAGGGTAGTCCTAATTGGAAACTCATAGCCAACTAGAGATAGACGTTAGAAAGACATTGGTGTACACTGTACTCTCCAGATACACACAAGAGTCAATGCTATTTTGAAAGAATGATTTTTAGTGTAAGCGATTTATCACTGTTTTTTAAACACATTTGTTCTGTTCAATGCCTGTCGTGATAGGATAGGATTTTCTAGTGTCATGTGTCACAAATGATGCTTAAGTGGGCAAGCACCGCTAAATATCCATTCATTAATAGCATACAAGTAGTTCTATGTATGTATGTTAGTAGTTCTATGCATACATGTATGTATGTGTTTATGAAATATATCTTTATATGGATATGTGCGATTGTATGTATATAAATATACATCTGCTGGGCCGTATTTACTTGACCGCAAGTCTTCGGCTAACCATTTCCTAACTCTTGAAGACCTTCACATTTAAAAAAAAATTAATGAACTATATTATACATTTGTAAAATACCACTGACTAACTGACACATTCATTTATCACGAGACCTCTTAAACTGTCGTACGCATCCGCATAAACTTTCGTACAAAGTACATTTTACCTCCTAGGTGCTCACTAAGAACAAATACCTTTTGTAGTTTATTTCTATATAGAAAGCATAAATAGAAATATCTGACAAATTTCGTATTTTTAAATCAATTTTTTTCTTTTTTTCCCAAGTCTACTTATTTTTAATATGCCTTGCGTCATTTTTCACTTCCTTTTAGACGCGGTCTAAATTTAAAAAAAAAAACAACCTAATATAATAAAATAGATCTAGAGTCTTTTTTTTTTTTTTTTTTTTTTTTTCGAGACAGAGATATAAAGAGAGAGTAAGGAATGGTACTTTGTTACACTTTTAAAAATAAAAAAGGAACTAAATCCTGATAGCATTGAAAAGGTCAATCTAGATCTATTGTTATTTCGTTACAGTCAAAAAGGGGTCAACTAAACGATTACAATTAATCAAACCAAAATGATATTTCTTTTTATTTAGAGAAGAACAAACTACCAAACTAAATCTACAAAGGGGAACGGGAATGTGTACAAAGGACAAACTTTTTGTTGTTGGCGAGAGGGGGGAGGGAGGGAGGGAGCGGAGAAGTCAAAGTGCTACTAAAATTCAAGGGCCTAAAATAGGAGAACGTGTATGTGTCAGGGGCGCATTATAAAGCGGGTCTTTCCTACTCAAGTCATAAGTTTAAATGGGGGTTCCTGAGAGCGACAAAGAGAGAGCGGGTAGTGAAATTTCACTGTAACAGATTCACTAATTCACGAGCTAATAAATATGTAAGGTTGATCGTTAAAATTTGGCCCGTTTATTAAAATTTAAAGAAAAAAGTAAAGGGGGGGGGTGTTCTTGCCATAATAAACAATATAAAGACTAGGAACAAAATCAACGGGCTTAGCCGGGTCTGTACTGCTAGTATGCATATAAAACAAAAGAAAGTGAGATTTACGCTTAGCCGGGTCTGTACTGCTAGTATGCATATAAAACAAAAGAAAGTGAGATTTACGCTTAGCCGGGTCTGTACTGCTAGTGTGCATATAAAACAAAAGAAAGTGAGATTTACGCTTAGCCGGGTCTGTACTGCTAGTGTGCATATAAAACAAAAGAAAGTGAGATTTACGCTTAGCCGGGTCTGTACTGCTAGTGTGCATATAAAACAAAAGAAAGTGAGATTTACGCTTAGCCTACTATAGTTCTATCTTCACAAATGTGACTTGTTTTAGATGCAGTCCTATTATTAAGTGCATTCTATTGAAATTCGAAGAAGTTAAGCGCACCTTCAAAGTTCTTAATATCCGGCACTGTACATCTAGTGTTCTTTTTCCTCTGTTACTGTTAAATTGTTTGTTCTGACATTATTTTTTTTAATGGGAACGTTAATGAACGATCCGTAACCATAGTTTCATACCTGAATTCCTCATTTGCTTTGATCTTTTTAGCGTTGACGTTTCTGGTTTCACTCGAGTTTCTTACCAATCACAAAGGGAGGCATAGGCTTTCAATCGA
The DNA here is from genome assembly GCA_030265305.1 of Biomphalaria pfeifferi. Taxonomy (NCBI): domain Eukaryota; kingdom Metazoa; phylum Mollusca; class Gastropoda; family Planorbidae; genus Biomphalaria; species Biomphalaria pfeifferi. The sequence goes on from JASAOG010000004.1 coordinate 9,499,543, forward strand.
AGCGCATCGGTGGTCTCACCCGACTTATGATATCACAAATACGTTTCTAAGGGTCCGGTCTTTGCTTTGTTTTTATACCCTCAACTTCTGTTCTTTACAGTTACAAAAGAAAGAAAAAAGCAGAACAGGAAAATCCTCGAGGACTGAACTATTTAAATTGAGCACTACATCAAATCATAATGTGTGTGTGTTGTGTTTTCTTTTGCACGTGTGGGCGAGTGGGTTTTCGCGTGTGTTATCAATATACACAGGCATCATGTGTTTCTAGTAGGCTGAAAAAAATATTTTTAAAAATGTAAATATTCTTCTTAAGGAAATAATCGAATATGCAATTTGTTTGAATGTGTATTCACATTTATAATATGTAGGTAAGGCCTACATCACATTTGTAAAGGCCCTTACTATTATTGTATGGTTTATATAGTGCCATAGATGAGGCTGTCCTATAACAATAACAGAGAGCATATCTGAAGGCCTAGCTTTGTTACGTTAAATCCATGTTAAAACTACGTGATTGTGATCACAACAAAATATATAAGATGAACATAATGTAATTCCCATTTGTGGTATGTCTATAGTGATTCTACTGTACATTGGTATCTACTATAACTTTATGATCTATGTGTATAAAGTAATGACCATTCTTGGACTAACGTATATTTTGCTGATTTATACTGATTATGCTAATTATTCATTAAATAAGGAAATTGAATAATTCATAAAATATCATTGAGCGTGTCTATTCGAACGGTTTTAGTACCAGCCACAGACGTTATGAATATGTGTAAGTGTAGATAGCAGAGGTTGAGACGGTGAGTAGTTTCATATTTGACAAGACAGTGGGTCCCATATCTGACAATAAGACAGTGGGTGTCCGGGTGGGTCCCATATCTGACAATAAGACAGTGGGTGTCCGGGTGGGTCCCATTTCTGACAATAAGACAGTGGGTGTCCGGGTGGGTCCCATATCTGACAATAAGACAGTGGGTGTCCGGGTGGGTCCCATATCTGACAATAAGACAGTGGGTGTCCAGGTGGGTCCCATTTCTGACAATAAGACAGTGGGTGTCCGGGTGGGTCCCATATCTGACAATAAGACAGTGGGTGTCCGGGTGGGTCCCATTTCTGACAATAAGACAGTGGGTGTCCGGGTGGGTCCCATATCTGACAATAAGACAGTGGGTGTCCGGGTGGGTCCCATATCTGACAATAAGACAGTGGGTGTCCAGGTGGGTCCCATTTCTGACAATAAGACAGTGGGTGTCCGGGTGGGTCCCATATCTGACAATAAGACAGTGGGTTGTCCCTTAGCTGTTAATGAAACACTAGTATGAGAAAAAGCTATATAAATATAAGGGCACAGATTACGATGGTCTTGAAAGAATGCCACAGATAAGAGAAGCAACGATTGTTATACAAAGTCTGAAAATAGGACAGAAAGCGGGTTGTCTCATATCTGAAAATAGGACAGAAAGCGGGTTGTCTCAAAACAGCAGGCGGGTTGTCTCATATCTGAAAATAAAACACTTGGGTTATCTTAACTCAGAAAAAAAGTATAGTGGGTTGCCCTATATCTGACAATAAAACAGTGGGTTATCACATTCCTGGCAATGAGTCAGTGGCTTGTGTGTATGTGTGTTTGATTGTTAGAGAGGCAGCAAGAGCATGCATACGTGTAAAAGTGAGTGTTTTTGATCTTATTATTGTTGTTGTTGTTTTTTATTTTTGCTACCAATATTCCATTTTATTTTACATGCTTGAAACTGCCACCTACAACTGGTGGACAAAGACCTATTGTTTAAACACATACAAATGGTGGACAAAGACCTATTGTTTAAACACATACAAATGGTGGACAAAGACCTATTGTTTAAACACATACAAATGGTGGACAAAGACCTATTGTTTAAACACCTACAACTGGTGGACAAAGACCTATTGTTTAAACACATACAAATGGTGGACAAAGACCTATTGTTTAAACACATACAAATGGTGGACTAAGACCTATTGTTTAAACACATACAAATAGTGGACAAAGACCTATTGTTTAAACACATACAAATGGTGGACAAAGACCTATTGTTTAAACACATACAAATGGTGGACAAAGACCTATTGTTTAAACACCTACAACTGGTGGACAAAGACCTATTGTTTAAACACATACAAATAGTGGACAAAGACCTATTGTTTAAACACATACAAATGGTGGAATAAGACCTATTGTTTAAACACCTACAAATGGTGGGAAAAGACCTATTGTTTAAAGACATACAAATGGTGGACAAAGACCTAATGTTTAAACACAAACAAATGATGGACAAAGACCTATTTTTAGCACCTACAACTGGTGGACAATAACCTATTGTTAAGGGAAAATGAATCAAAGAGACTGTAATACTTACGTACCGGTTTAAATATATCAAGTATTGTTCTGTACGTACACCAATAATTGTGTATTCTATAGAGATGTGTTTTTACTTTGTATTTTTCTGTTACCTGTACTACTTAGATTAGCGTGTAATATCTAATATTCATCTATATGGGTTGTTGTTTTTTCTTACACCTCCATTGGTTATGTCTTATTTGTGTGACCTATATAATACTGAAGTGTAGATCAAGTATCTGTTTAAGTTATTCTAAACTGTTATCTGCAATATTGGTTAAATTCTATGTTTTAGTAAATTGTGGATTCTTTTAACTGTACAGCCTGCAATATCAAACATATGTAGCTACTATTTCGTGAATAGAACAATAAATTATTTTATCTTTTTTTTTTTTTGTTCTTAGTTTTGTTGTATACGAACTTGTTTATTTATTTTAAACTTACTATATTTTGGCAATGGATTTCAATAAAGTAAAGAAAAATAATGTACTCTCAAGGCACGAAATTGATTTTTTAAAAGAACTCCTACATAAACTACAAGATAGATGAGGTTGCGTGTCAATGTGTTATGCGCCAGGAGGTCCATTGACTCCGGCTTCAACCTGCTTTTCTTTCTGGGCGTGCTCCCATAGCCTTTGATCATCCAGGATCATGTTCAAGGCAGCAGTTGTTTATTTTCAGAGTTGTCTCTCCTAGATGAACTGCTAACCCTAGCTAACGAGCTTCATCTACCCGGGTTTAGAGTTAGAGCGATACTACTATAAGAGACTGTATTGAAAATATAACCGAAAAATCTGACTTCATTCCAACAGAGCTCAAGGAAATATTGAACTCTTTTCTACAAAATCAGTACCCTAGCAATCAGTGAATCAGAGTTTATACGGATGGCTCATCACATAAAGCCACCACAAATGGAGAAGCTGGAATACTCATTGAATGGCCAGATGGAGAAAAATACATTATAACTGGAGAGCTCTCTGACAGCCACAAAGCAGAAAGGGAAGCACTACTAGCAGCTACCACGCTAGCAAAACACCCAAGTACCCCGTACAGTCAGATAGTCTTTCTAACCAAAGCTTGGGAAATTCTGATTCCCTCTACATGAAATGACTCGGTACAGCACTTCTAAAGCTCAACAACAACAGCAAAAAAAAATGTCATTCAATGGATATCAGCACATAGAGAACTAGACGGAAATGAGACGAATGACGCACTTGCCAAGAGCGGGAGAACAAACACACAATTAAACATTGTGCCATACCCAGAAGAAATGAAGAAACTAATTATGAATAAAATAAATGAAAAATGGACAATCCCTCATCCGAATCACAGGAAATATGATGCCGACAAGACCAACGTCTAATATTTCGACTCCGGACTCAGGACTGGACACAACAGAATGAGACAACACATGTACCGGAAGCTCAAAATTGGAACTAGTGAAATCTGCCCATGTGGAGTGTCACCAGAGAATGCTGATCATGTCCTCCAAAACTGCTCTCTCTACCAAGAGACCCGAACAAGACACTGGCCCCAAAATACCCCAATAGAAAGAAAACTATATGGAGAGCTCCCTGATTTGGAAACCACTGCGCAGTTCATCTCATATATTGGTCAAGACATCTGAACACTCCAACAGTTCATCTCATATATTGGTCAAGACATCTGAACACTCAAACAGTTCATCTCATATATTGGTTCAGTCACCTGAACACTCCAATAAAAAAATGAGATCGAGGAAGAAGAATAAAAACTAAAAAACTAAACGCGTCTAGAGGGCTTATATATATAAATAATACTAATACATTTACTAGTGTCTCCTTCAGTCGCCAAGTGGCTTTAGATCACCTCATAAAAATGAGATGATAATAATAATAATAATAATTGAACACATTATGGCAGGATGTCCAGCCCTATCAGAATCAGCCTACCTAGGTCGCCATAACCAAAGTTAATACACCAACACCTGGCTTTGACGTACAATTTAATCGGTAAGGACACTCCTCCTTATTATAAATACTCTCCACAAGAGGTTCTCGAGTCTACTGAACATCTGCTGTACTTTGATAGGCCTATTCTGACCGACAAAATGGTAGATTTCAATCGCCCGGACCTGCTGTTCATCGATAAAAAAGAAAAAACCGCTACCATTATCGATATCGCCCTACCACTGTCTCATAATTTAAGAAAAACTGAGATAGAAAAACAAAGAAAATATGGAAACCTAGGCTTAAAGATTAAGCGTCTATGGAAATTGTCCAAAATAACAATATACCCCATTGTTATATCAACCGAGGGGATAATACCAACTGACACAGACACCTTCAAGGCCCTTAACATTCCTATGAACATCCTCGTTGCCTGTCAGAGGGCGGTACTGCTGCAGACCTGCCACATCACCAGAAAATTCCTCAGTGGAAACTGTTAAAGGGACTACGATGAATTTTGTTTCTCTTTAGCGAAACTCGACCCTGGCAGCGCCAGAGAATGAAAACTTTTTCGTTTCTAACATAATAATAATAATAATGCTTGTCTTCGAGTCCGAAGATTAGTGAGGATTGCAAGATTTCCCGTGGATACGCAGCCCCAGCTTTGACCTACATATTTTGCCACATTCATTGTCCGCCTGTGTTTGATTAAGATTTTCTTTTCGCGCCTGAGTCTGTCCTCGGCAGCGGAAATTCTTTTGGTCTCAAATGTGTATCCCGCGGCGTTTGTGAGTGACCTCCAGCTGTCTCGTTCTGAAGCCGCATGAAACCAGGTGCTCTCTTCTGTGTCAATTAAGACAAGTAGGCGACGAAGCTGGTCTATAGAGCTTTTCTGTGGGCCACCTCTGTTACGTCGACCACCTTTTAGCTCACCAAAAAATACTGCTTTTGGCATACGTTCGTCCTCCATACGGGATACGTGCCATGCCCAGCGTAACTGTCGGACCATAAGAAGTCCCTCTATACTGTCCATACCGGCGTACTCAAAGACATCGCTGTTTGTTGCGCGGTCTTTCCACCGTATGTCCATGATGGAGCGCAAGCATCTTAGGTGAAAGCGCTCAAGTAGTCTTAGATGCTTTCGGTATAATAACCATGTCTCAGATCCATATAGAATTGTAGACATTGATTTTTGTAGGCAGGCGGAGCAATTTATTCCTCCAAACTCTCTCCTGGAGGCGTCCAAAAGCACTACTGCCCCTACCCAGATAAATACCTGGACATCAGCTATGGTCGGAACGATGTCCCCCATACAGCAGTCACCTTACCCCCTCTCAACGGCTCCTGATTTTTTCCTCCCAAAGCCTTTCCCAAGTTTGAGTAAAGCAGTAATTAAGGCAGAAGTGGTTTGAATTCAGAGTTTTTCTTGGGTGGGTTATATTTATGTGTTTGTGTTTCACACATTTTTGTGAGAGTTTTTCTTGTTCTAAAAATAAAGCATGCTTTGGTGTTATATGAACTTGCTCTAAAAATGGAATAATTCCGTCTTTAAGTATTGCTTTGTTAAAAACGCTGTATTTCAGAAGAAAAAGTGTGTAATACTGAGATCCTCGCGAGAACGGGCCTTCCCAGCATTTTTAAGGTCCTCAGGCAACGCCGCCTGCGCTGGCTTGGACATGTTCGCCGGATGGAGGACAATCGCATCATAAAAATCATTCTGTACTGGCAAACTTGCATCTGGCTCAAGAAAAACTGGTCGCCCCCACCTTAGTTACGTTGATGTGATAAAACATTGAACATTGATACTGACCACATGGGAAGACCGTACTAGTTGGATAGAGATGGTGACCAAGAAAGCTATAGAAAGTGAGAAAACATGGGCCTCGATTCTTGAAGAAAAGCGTGCCACACAGAAAATGGCCAGCTCTTCTACCACCAAAGCGACAGCCACTTGACATGCAATATATGTGGACGGGAGTGTCTCTCCAAAATAGGGCTCCACAGTCATATGAAAAAGTGTTTGAGATGAATCATAGTCATTTCACGACTGAAGGTGGCCAATGATGTTTAATAACGCTGTATTTCAAGCAAATTTAGACGAAGTTTTTGTTTGTTTGTTTGTGGAATAATAAAACGTATCAAAAAGGGGTTTTGTCGAAACCAAAATTTGGAGGGAGTTTTAAACTCAAAATCCCTCTTGTCTACGCTGGGTAAGTGATGGTTTAACATTAAAATCTCACCTAAATAAACAAAATTAAAGCAAAAAAAATTCCACACCCCCACCTCCCGGCTCTTCCCATGAAATATAGAGGCCCTAACTACAATTAGAACAGACTTGTTCCTTGAAAAGATAACTCCACAGATTTAGATTAAGGCTTGGAGTGTCGGTGCCGAAAACAAAATGTCTTCTAACAACAATATTTTTTTTTTAAATTCATTTGTAAGTGATTCATTTTGTTCACTACGCATGTTTGTAACTTGGTTTTGTTACAGAATGCAAAGATCTGAACAAACAAAAATTCGGAAGACGGAGAAGAAATGAGGTAGGGGCTAGACTCAGCGGTTCTCAACCTTTTAATCTTGGCGACCCCTTTTTACAAACCCCCACTCTGCCGCGACCCCCCTCCCAACACACACATACAGCAATAGAAGAATAGACAACAACAATCAATATTTTTGATGGTCTTAGGCGACCCCTGGCAAATCGTCATTCGACCCCTAAGAGGGTCGCGACCCACAGTTTGAGAATCCCTGGGCTAGCCCAGTTAGATTCTACTCTAAATTTTTGGGGGATTTTAAGGATCTAAGAATAAATTGTGAGTTATAGTTCCAAAGTTATTTATGCAATAGAAAACTCTCAGATTGAGTAAAAGTTGGGAAAAGGCGACTAGGAAAAAATTATTTGGGTTCAGAACTCATCTCAATTGTTACTCTTATGGTTACAAATTTCTTATGAATTGTCAATTGTCCTAAACAAAGTCTTTCGTTAAATAATTATTTTAAATTCATGAACAGTTACATAAACTCTGTCGCCAAATTTGACTAATTTTAAAAAGGGCCTGTCGGGGGAGGTAGAGTGGAATCCATTATTACCAGAGAGTCCTCTCTCCTTTTATGATTGTTGCTAATGATTGTATTTGACTAAGACTAAGACTAAGACTGCTTTATTGATCCTTACGGAAATTTGTTGTGATTACAAGGACTCTTTTCTCATATAAAGACAACACAACAGAAAAATACACAAATACAAGAGACAACATATAGTTCATTCAGCGACTACACACTGGTATCTTGGTGCATTTCATGTTCCCTGATCAATGAGTGGCGGTGATAGAGTCTGACCGAGTGAGGTACGAAAGAGTTTTTGTACCGCTCTGTTCTTGTTTTGATTGACAGCAGTCGCCCACTTTGCGACGACCTGACGTAGTTCTGATGGAGCGGGTGGCCGTTGTCTTCCATGATTTTTTCGATTTTTCTTAGGCACTTTTGTTCAAAAAGTTCCTTTAAATGTGGTAATGTTGTAAGTGTAATTTTTGATGCTTTTTTAATGATGTTTTCTAGACGTCGCAACAGTTTAGATGAGGCGTTGTCTTGCCAACAAGTTATTCCGTATGTTAGCAGATTTTGTATAGTCGCGCCGTAAAATGTCTCAGGATCTTCTTGCTTAGTTTAAAGCTATTGAGTTTGTATAGAAAAAAGAGTCTCTGGGCTGTTTTCTTTGTCAGAGTTCCAAGGTGGTCTTCCCATGAAAGCTTGTTGTTGATGATAACGCCTAGATATTTATATGCCTTTACTTGTTCTATAGATGTAGTGTTTATTTGCAGTTCACGTATAGTATGTTTTTTCTTTCTAAAATCTTTAGTTTTTGCTTAATTCAGTTCTAGAAAGTTTCGATACTGAGTTTCGTCTCCTGAAATAAGACCGACTATGGCAGTATCATCAGCGAATTTAATGAGTTTAACTGAGTCATAGGTGCTTCTTATGTCATTAGTGTAAAGAGTGTATAATACAGGAGAAAGTACACAACCTTGTGGAGCACCCGTACATAGTACTCGAGTTGACGATTTGGTGTTGTTGACTAACATACTGGGGCCGTTGGGTTAAAAAGTTTAGAACCCATGCTTGTACGTAAGGGTTTACATTTAAGTTACTGAGTTTGTTTATCATTAGATGTGGCTGTATGGTATTGAAAGCCGAGGTGAAATCTACGAAGAGGACTCGTGCGTATGTTTTGGGTATATCGAGATGCTTATAAAGCTGGTCCAAAAGCAATAGAATGGCATCCTCAGTTCCTCTAGCTGCTTTGTATGCAAATTGGTGAGGGTCTAGGCTGTTGTTGACTTTTGCTACAAGTTGTTTTAGCATATATTTTTCAAAACATTTCATAACAATAGGTGTTAGTACTACTGGGCGGAAACCATTTAAGCAATCTATTTTTGGCATTGTAGAATAGGGGGTGGGGCGACTCGATATAAAATTATAATTTATAGCATATATAACTTATATTGTAAAAAAAAATATTTTTTACTATAATACCAAAGAAAAAGTATTGGTCTGCCCGGCGGGAGGGGGGATTGCATCTATCGCCCCTACCACCTGGTTCAACCCTCTTTCCTTTTATATTTACAGAAGATTTAATTTGAGATTAAAAATGTGGTGTGGCATAGTATAAAAATGAGTTCGAATATCAATAAGTGTATAGCCTATAGCTTTTATTATAAAGATATTCAACTAATCGTGTTCACACACTCATGATTTCTGCTTAAAAATTGGACTGCCCCCTCTCAAAGGTCTAGAGTGGGGAAGGCAGTAGATGAAATAATCACCATCACCCCACCCTATCGCCACAAGTGCGGCCAAGATATCAGAAGGGGAACAACATAATATAAAGAAGTAGTTTTTATCATAAAGATATGCAGTGCTTTTTGTGCCTATTAGCACCGGCAGGGCCGGCCCTAGCAATCGCGGGGCCCTATTTGAAACGGATTGCGCTGGGCCCAGTCTGGGTAGGGATAAAGATAATAAGTGAAAACATAGATTTTGTATTAAAAAATAAATTCGTCTTTTGCATTACATTTTTATTAAAATGAAAGACGACAATGCCTTTTTTTTTTCGCGCGTAGGATTGGCGTTTTCGATATTGAATGACACCCCAAAATGACAATATTTTTATTAGTTTTCTGGATATTTTGATAATTTCAGGAGATTTCCAGGAGCCTTATAATGGTTAAATTTAATAATTTACACATAGAATTAGCGCGGGGCCTAGGTTGCATTGGCCTAAGGCCGGTCCTGCGCACCAGTACGGCGTACCGGCACCTTTTCAATGTGGGAAAAATTATTACTTTTCTTGTATTTTAACGTTTATTATTAATTTATTAGTAGTTAAAAGTTAGACAATCCATTACTGCGTTACGGCTCTTATTTTACAAAAGAAAGCACTGCAGATATGTAACGAATTATGTTAACAAACTGTGATTTCTACACACACAAAATTGGACCACTCCTCTCACTCGAAAGTTAAGGGTCGGGAGCGGGATTGAGGCAATCGTCTCCTATGTCCTAACCCCCTCTCCACCCCCACCCCCATCTCCATCGACCATGGCCAACATACTAGAAGAGAAATGACATATAATATAAAGATGGATAAATATTAATAATTAGCTTTTATCATATCGATATAGCCTATAACTAATTATTTATTAAAATATTTCTAATCGCACAGATTTATTATTATTAGTCCAGATCTTTTACAAATTTATCTTATCTTATAGGCCTATAATACAGACGTTACTTCAAAAAAGAAGATGATTACGTCCTAAGTGTCATGCATTCAATCATACATATTAACCAATGACTCAAACTCCGCCAAGTCACTAGTTTTCCTGGCTAGCTCAGGCAATCCATTCCATGCTCTAATAGATCTAGGGAAGAAGGAGTATTTCTACAAATTTGTCCTAGCACATGGGATGTGGAATGTGCCTTTATCTTTGTGTCTTTCAGAGTATTTTATTAAATTTTGGTTTTGTATATGAAGATTATGGTTCAGTGTTTTATGTATAATTGCTACTTTACTTTTGAGTCTTCTATCCTGGTTTTCTAAATTTAGTGATTTTTCCAAAGGTGTTACTCTAGTCAAATGTAAATGTTCGTTTCTTATGAATCTCACTGCTCTATTTTGTGTCTGTTCCAGTTTCTTAATGTTTTCTTGAGTTGAGGGGTCCCAAACAGAAGATGCATATTCTATTATTGGTCTAACCAAGGTTAAATAACATAGTTTTCTGTTCTTATTTGATTTATAGAAATTTCTTTTAATAAATCCTAATGCTTTGTTTGATTTTTTTTTATAGTTTCATCAATATGTGGATTCCATGACAGTTTTTCATTTATTATAACACCTAGGTATTTTGCGTTTTTAGTCTGTGTTACTGGTTTACCATGAATAAGATAAGTGGAATTAATATGTTTTAGTTTTTTTGTTACTCTTAAAAACTGACATTTTTCTGGGTGGAAAGACATGCTCCAATTTGATTCCCATTTCTATATGACTGATCCAAACTAATTCATACACTTAATAGATCTATAATCTTTGCCATTTTAAAAAAAAAAATTTTTTTTTTGTGTGTTTTTCTTGTTTATAGAAATTGTTTTGTTAAAATAAAATTATACGTAAATAATTATACTTTTTTAAGTAATCAGGGGAAGCAACGCAATGCTCGTGGTAACGAGAACAATTTCGAGAGTTCGCGTCATCCTGATAAAAAAGTGTTGTTAATGAGAAACGTATACACAATCTAGATTGGGAGATCTAGTTTGCCGGCTTTAAGAAATGGGATCATTTGATTTCCTCGATGAAGTGCGTCGTATGAATGGACGACAGGTACATTCTATTTTTACCCATTTAGACAATAGAATAGAATTTAGCCAATTGGATAGAAAAACAAAACACTTTTATAATGAAATTTCAAATACGACGCAAAGAGAAAGTCCCAAACAAAGTTGACAAAGATATTAGATAATTAGTCTATTTAGTATTAGATCTAGTATTAAATCAGATTCACGGCATATGTCTAATAGTAATATTTAATAGAAGAGTAAATAGACCACAATATTGATACGCTAGAACAAATTCAACAAATTTGTATAACAAGTGCAAAAAAAAGTGCTCCTTCTTCCCTATGTCCTTAGTCACTAGCTCCTAGTGAGTCCTAGTGCCATTAGAGAATGGAATGGGTTGCCTGAATCAGTCAAGAAAACCAACAACTTAGAGTGACTTACTCACTTAGACTTAGGACTTAACAGAGTTAAGGGCACTTAATGTAAAGCTCATTAAAGAGGGTGTCATGTGGCCAGCACCACGACCAATCTTGTTTGCTTCCCCAACATATGTTAGGTACCCATTAAATTTCGATGAACTCAACTTCAGAGTCATGGATGTCCTAAAAATCCATAAGTTCAAAATCCCAGTCATCACCAGGATTTGAATGAGACATCCATTGGGAAGCCAAGCCCTTTACCACTCAGTCAGTAATTATGATGGTTTTGTAATTTTTTCAGTATGATGCCTTAGTGAATTAGCGCCTACTAGGAAACATTAACTATTTGAATAAAAATACATATTATATACTTTTCAACCCAAAAGTAGAGCCATAGATGTAAAGTTATTTTATTCCTAGGCAAAATAATATAATAATCCAAATAAATAAATATTGGTAGAAACCTTTATTATGGTTGATTATGACCATCCACAAATATGGACCAAGTATATATATATATATATATATATATATATATATTATATATATATATATATACTCAAAATGAATGAAAATGCAAATAATTCTGCAAATTACATATATCTAGATTTTTTTAACAGTTCTTCAATATAAGATTGTATTTTTTTCAGTTGTACTACCAGGTTCTCAATTTTGGCATGATCGTGTCATCTGCTCTGATGATCTGGAAAGGTTTGATGGTGGTCACTGGCAGTGAGAGCCCTATTGTTGTAGTACTCAGGTAAAGTTGTTGTTTGAATTGTTGTATAGTGTTTTTTTTTTTTTTTTTATAAAGTAAATGCCACAACATGGCCTAAATTGTGCCGATGTGCCTAAACTCAAAATTAAGTAAATGCCCTTTTAGGAACAATATTTTTTTACTAATTTCTTTACATTTGACTTGTGACTTTATTTCATGTAGTTTGTTGTTGTTTTTTTACAGTGTTCCTTGTACTATTTTTTTTTTTTTTTTAATTATTTAAGAAGAAGAATTTACTATTCAAAATGGATTGCTTATTGTTACAAATCTTCTCAAATATTATAATTATTATAAACTTAATTAACTAAGCTTTTGAGTTAAGCAAGGAAGTAAGGTACACTTGTTTTAATATAATGTTGCACAACAATATAGATAGATACCTTGACATGCTATGCATGATTATAGTTGTTGCTATAATGCATTCAAAATCTCAACAGTGGAAGTATGGAGCCTGCATTCCACCGTGGTGACCTCTTACTTCTGACCAACCACAGAGAGGAACCCATTAGAGTTGGTGAGATTGTAGTGTTCAAGATAGAAGGAAGAGACATTCCCATAGTTCACAGAGTCCTCAAGGTTCATGAAAAGTAAGCCTAATTATAGAAACATCAACATTTCCTTTGTATACTGTTTTATTGTTGAGGAAAGGGACCCACACTCATAATTGAAAATCTCTACATTTCAGTTCAAAAATGGGATATTTATATTTAAAAAAATATAGGGCAGATGTTAATTACATATAAATTACATTTGTGGGCTATCATTTTAATGATGGCCATTTAATTTTAATTTATTTTTGCATTGAAATTAAAAATTCTATTTCTCTTACAGCGTCTTGACATTGTACAGAAAATTTTGTGCTGACAAATTTATAAAGTATTGCATGTACAGAAACGGATGTTCCAAATATACAATTTAGACATATTTGCATAACAATTTTTTTTTATTTCTACTGTTTTGCATACATGTGAACACATTTTTTAAGCTTTATAAATGTAGTGACGAAAATAAAAAGGGAATTTAATTCTTCTAACAAATTCTTCTTCTTCGCAATAGTATTTAGAGTTGAGTCTAAGACTATTGGAATTCTAGACCTATGGAAGCTTGCCTCTGTCTGCCTGTTAAAACAAACTTCTGTCTGAGAAAGATCCGAGGGGATTAAAAATTTGACATTCCTATTACTGATAGCTCATATCCCAGTCTGCAATTATCATTAGCTCTGGCTAGAATGCATCGAGGTTAACATATTGTTTTTCCTTTACCTCCACACAGAGAAAACGGCACAGTTAGATTCCTTACTAAGGGAGATAATAACTCTGTAGATGACAGAGGCCTGTATGCTAAAGGACAACTCTGGCTGGAGAAAAAGGATGTAGTTGGCAGAGCTAAAGCGTAAGTACGATTTTAAACTAGATAGAAAAATTAATATGCTTAAAATATACAAAATATATTTTTGTGTACAAAGCTTGTACCTCACTCTGTCTGTTAGGGCGGATTCTTTTACATATTTTTTCTCTCACTTACAATTTTCTGGTCAAAATGAAATTTTGCACAATTATTCATTGTCAATGACAACACATTAATCAATTTAAAAATAAACAATTAGCTAATTATATTTTGGTATTTAATTAAGTTTGTTTTATATAGAAAAGGGAAATAAACCTTGCAATATTGAGAGATGTGGCAACAATAGGACTGTTCTCCTATGTTTTCTAAACAATATTTTTTTTTGTATTATTGCTGTGGCCAATAAAGTGATGGAATAAAAATACTAACTTTTGGGAAGGGGGGGGGGGGGGTTCATAACATATTTAGCAAGATAATTTGGCTTCAGTTTTGAGAAAAGTAATTCCTTGTCAATTGTCCTTAGGAAAGATAAAATTTAGTTCATCTCATTCTCAGCAGCGGTTAATGTTGTTTGACCATCACAGTCCCATTAGCTTATCTAAGCCAAGACTTTTTAGAGCTGGAAAAATGTGATCCATTCCTCCATTCAGGACTAAAAGTCCCATTAAAACTTGAGCTCACAACTTCAAGATTTTTAGCCAACACTGAAGCAGTCACCTACCCCAGCCTCAAAGAATACTTGGAAAGGTCTAAATTCTCAATAATGTTCTCTTTCAGATTCTTACCTTATGCTGGCATTGTGACTATTCTGATGAATGACTACCCGAAGTTCAAGGTTAGTTACAACTCCTATGTTTAAAAAATATAGTTAAAAAGCATAATGATATTAAAACATGGTTATTATTAAACAACTTTTTAAGTTTAGCTTCTTACTAGTTATAACCTGTAGGTGTTAAGGTGTGCACGGGTTGTGCAAAAGAATTATTTTAGCTGCAGATTTCCAAAATGGATTGCATTGTCTCATTGCACACTTTGTTAAGCCTTTTTAAAAGTAACAAAGACCATACAATTGTTAATTTAACTAATTACTTTTTTTCCTCCTTTAAGTATACAATTCACAAATATCTAGATTTATATTGGCTCATTTTTTTATATTTTCTGTGTGTTTGTTATGATAGGACCCCTCATAATGGGTTTTTTAAAAATTGCCACTTCTGCTTTAGATGATACCCTCTTCCACTGACCTATATTTCATTTTATTTGGGGAAAGTAGAAGAATTTCACAATATTTAGTCTTTGTTTCATCAAACTCTTATTTTATATTTTCCTTTCGATTTAATGTATAACATACAAAGATTTAATATTATGTTTTTGGGCTTTTTTCTTTTAAGTAAAGTTAAGTATTAGGACTGCAATAATTTAGTTTCCTAATTATGGTAATCATTGGATGTCATAATTAGCAATTAGGTTTAACATTGTTTCTTTAATGCTGCAAGTCTATTAATTTATTTATTTCTTATTATGAGATGATATAATGTAATTGTGTTGGAGAGATTTACAATAGTTAAGAATATAAACTTTTATGCTTTAAAAGTTAGTGACTGTGAGTCTCTTACCCTTTGAATTCAAGAACTAATACTATTGTAATCTCAGTGACAATTAAGGGTTAATTGTAATGGCATAGCCACAACTGCATGTTTCTAACTAACACTGTTTTGTTTTGTCTTTTCAGTATGCTATCCTGGCCTTCTTAGGATTGTTTGTCTTAACACACAGAGAGTAGAAGAGATTGTATGTGATAGAACCTAGGCAGTGAATGAGAAGCTAAAGAGAGCAAGACTAGTCATATGATACCTACATCAAGTCATAGTATGAATCAGACCAAGAGCATCTTATGTCAGTTTCAAACAACTGCAGTATGTTGGAGAATGTGTGTTTGTGTGAGAGAGTTTTATGCAGCTGAATGTTTTTTTGCATTGTTGTAATTAAATGAACATGTGACCCAGTGGACACAAACCACTTTAAAAAAAATATTATTTTTTTTGCTCTTATAATCTAAATTACGCAATGGGAAAAGATTGTACATTTTCAACGTCTATCTTCTAAAATGTTAACTAAATTATATTTATTTCAGGAGGAAAAAACTGTCTTTAAGCTCCGTTATAAATGTTTCTATGGTTCTTCATTAATCTATCCATAACCAATTTAACAGGGTGTTCCTTTCATGGCATTGGTGCACATAAAGAAATCATAGTCTTGTATTTGTGATAAATTAAATGTTACTCTTTATTTTTATTTTAAATCTTTCTTTCTAATTTCTGTGTGTGACAGGCATTTTGTTAAAAACTCCTTACATGAAGTATTAGATCATAAGTAACAGAATCAAACATTCTCACTTGAATGTCAGCATGATTGTCTAAGAAATTCTTGAGAAGCTGGTGGCAAACAAATACACAATATAAGCATAGAACTTATCAATTATGATCATTAATGATGTCACTGTTACCAGACTTGTGGTGTTGAATTTGTATTCAATCTCTGGCACTTGTCAAAACCATATCTCCAGTATATGTCTGAAAATCACACACTTCCAAAGAATACCCTTTTGTTTAATGTGACCATTAATGTATTTTTGTATAAGTAATAAGACATTGTTTCATTTGGTGTTCACATGTGTTTTTATATTAGTAATGATGTGAACACATGTTTTATTTTCACTCTGGTGGTGGAAGGATAAATGGCTCCTTAATAGTCGTCCAATGAAATAATTTTAAACATATTTTATTTAATCTCACAAGGTTATAAGGCTCATCATTGTCATTAAATTACATACAAATTGTCAAGAAATGGCTTTAGTACAAATGAAATTAATTAACTGCATGTGTTCAATCATAACTTTTAACATTTATTTTCCAGATATTTATGCCTTAAGCAGTCCTTACAGTTTCATAAGTAACAGGTATTACAACTTAGGAATTCTATCCTAGTAGCTTCATGTTTATGCTTAACAATAAAGCAATGTTGAAGAGCACAAACACTAGTAGAACATTTTTAATGTACTTCATTGTTTTCTGCTTTGTTGAAGTTTTGGGACAATAAAACATTTTCCCAACTTGAATCCAACTTGTGCATTTTATTTGCTAAGACATTGTAAGATTACACTGTAAATACACAACATATCTTTTATTTTAATGAAAAAAACTTTAATGACAATGAATATGTACAAGAAATGAAGCCCACATTTTAGCATGTGTGTAACAATTATTTTTTTTTACACAAAAATGATACTGAAACACAAAAGACATTGCACTAATGACTAAATGTCATCTCATCATAGGAATTGATTACCATGTAGGTGCTGTATTGGCCAATCTTCGCATTCGCCTAAAATGAGTAAAAAGAAAATAAAAGATTTACAATAATTATTGTGAGGATTTAAATGGAAATATATGAATTAATAAAAAAAAATTTGTTAAAAAGTAGAACAATATGGTTAGGGTTAGAACTAAAAAAAATTTAGTTAACACCCAATTTCCCGAGTAGGCATTATACAATGTGGTATCAACCCTTTTATTTTCAAATATTGCCAAGCAAAAAATAATTCAATTCGATTTTCACTAATATAGAAACTCTTTTATCTTCTTTTTCTGAACAAGATATGAGCCCTTACACAACAGTGAGAGAAAAAAGTACTGGTAACTTACTGCTGAATCATCCAGCATTAATAAGTGTACTATATACACTGCATTCTATCACAGTAATTATTGGGCTAAGGAACATGAATGTTAAAAAAAATATGATTGGTATGAACCTTGTATTTCTGTCCTGGTCTCTGATTTTCTTTTCCATTTCTGCATCTGTCAAGGTTTCAAGGAAAGGGCACCATTGGTCAGCTTCATTCTGATTTCTAAACGCTACTTCCACAACAGGTAGAGGTGCTTCACTGAGATGTAAACAATTTAAAACTCATTAAATATGTCCTGGCGATTTTCAATTCAACAAGTTAGCATTTTGCATATACCCAGAGTTCAATAGAACTTTCATATTGATTTGCTACCATTTTATCCCAACAATTAAAATGAGGTAGCATGTGTTTGTTGGGGTAAGTTTAACCTTTTCAAAAAGCAATGACCATTTATCTATCTACAATAAAAGACCATGACCTAATAGTCTGATTTATTTTTCTCTAACACCACTAAGTGACAGAAACTGAAAACTGAAAAAAAAAAATTTTTAAATACCATAAGATCTGTTACAACGGTTCATTTGTTTTAAAGTATACATTGAAAAAAATTAAATATTGTAACAGTTGTTCATGCTTGTGCTAAGTATTTCAATCAAAAGTAGCTTACCTAAATGCATATGTTCTCTGGTGCCAACTTAACTGTCCTCGTATACTGTAGGCTATGGCAGTCACAAACTCTCCACCAAGTCCTTACAAAAAAAATAATTTAAATAACTTAATAAAGTAGGATTTTTATGTGATACAATTTGAAGTGATACAAGTTGAAATCTTGGCTTATCTTAGAGGCCAAAGATTAATGAGTTATGCAATATTTCAAGTGGCTATGCAGCCCCAGCTGTCACCTACATATTTTGCCAAATCCAGCACAGACATAGCCATTATCCACCGTAGGCAAGTTAGATTTTCTTTTCGTTGTCTACATCTGCCCTCAACAGTGGATTTTCTTTTGGCTTCAAATGTGTATCCTGGGGCCTTTGTAAGTGATCTCCAGCTGACTCGTTCCAAAACCCTGCAGCCAGGTGCTCTCTTCTGTCAGTTAAAGTGTTTCCATGAGGTACACCTCTGTTATGTCGACCACCTTTCAGCTCACCAAAAAGGACTGCTTTTGGCATACGTTCATCCCCCATAAGGGATATGTGCCCTGCCCAGCATAGCACTCGGACTAGAAGAAATCTCTCTGTACTGGTAACTTACTGTTGTATCATTTCACATAAGTGTACCAGTAATTATTGCTGAATTTTTCAAAAGATTGAAATGAGCTTGAGTTTTGGTTGTGATGCCTCATGCTGAGTTTAGGAAGTTGAAAATAGTTAGTGTCAATCAATCAAGTAATATAAGATTATTACACTGTTCAATTTGTACATAAAACTTGTTCTTGCTGCCCATCCTCATCTAGGCTCCCGGGTGGAAACGGTCATGAGAGGGGACGACTAGGCCAAATGGGTGAATTTTTTTGAGTGCCTAAGAGGGTGCGAGAGTATCCTCATTGCACTGTGCGGGGATGTAAAAAAGCTCCCGCAGCGATCTGTCAACATCCAGGAGCCGCCCCTCGTTACACAAATGGCATGTCCCTCAGGGTTAGCCTGGTAGATCGAAGGAAAATGGCGGGGGTCCCAGTGGTGCAGCCTTTGGCCAGGTCTCTAGTCCGCAAGTCTGGAGTGTCCATGTCCATTGGAAGTGAATGCAAAATCAATTCTTAAGTTTAACCCCGAGTCTCACCCCCCCCCCTCCAGACAGGGTGGCGGGAAGGAGAAATTTGACGCCCACTTCAAGCTGGTGGAAGGGAGCTTTTGTTAGCTTTTGCTGGCCATTAGAGTTTCAAGTGCGACACACAACTCTACAAGACAATTTTAAGACGTTCTTTTTAATCTCTCTGAAATGGGATCATTCTACACAGTTCATTTTTCTATAATGTGTGTGTCAATATTATAATTTCCGTTATGTAACTTTAGTCACATAGTGCAGCACTTTTAAAGCAACATCTAAAATTATTCTGAATAAAATCATGAGGCTTCCAAGAAAACTTAATTTTTTTTTAAATTTAATATCAGAATGTGGATGTATGTTAGTGATTTTTTTAAGAATTAAAGATTGTGAGTGTTGCCTACAATTGTTCTGAACTACAAAGTATATTTCAACAAATGACGTAACGTCAGAAAATCACATTTAAAAAGAGTATCTTCTTTGTTTCATAATAAACATTTTTTTTCCTGTAACAATATTAAAACAAAAAAAAATTGTTTGTTATTAAAAAAAAAAAAAGAGAGGTTATCAGCATAAATTTAAAAGCGCAAGTTATAATTTTAAATCTAGCATAATTTAATGACTTGCATTTTTCTTTTATTTTGTTATATGTAATTACATTTTTTTTTTATCATAAAAAATATTTTGTAATTAGATGCACTAAATGATTGTCTTGTCTAAAATCTTACCCAATTCAGCACACAATTTTGTTGCGAATTCTTCAGGACTGTTCAGAGATTCAGACATATCCCATTCAAACTGATCCACAAGAGATATATTGCCAACATGAATGTTTAACTGTTATAAAAAGTAATGAAAAGTTGGTGTTAGTTTTGATATGATTTTCCTTCAGTCCTAGCCAGCAGTAAAATAAAATAAAAGTAAGAAATCCTCATCCTCACTTTGATGATAACTCTTTGGTCAGCTTGCTCTTCTGCTCCTTCAGGAACAGCTGTGTTTTCAATCTGTTGCCTAATAGCTCCAGCTATGGCTGGAATGAAGTTGACAGGATTCAGATCTAGGTCATCACAAAGTATTTCAGCAAACTGTTCTGGGGTAATTAAGGTTTCTATTGGACAAATATGAAAAACAAACAGTAACATTGAATCAATGTAGGTGATTTCATGAAGCAATTATTTTCATCTTTAAAATGGCAAAAGCAAAAAAATAAAAGAAAGAAATAAGAAATATATTATTAGGATAGGAAGTTATTTGAAATGTTCTTTTCCTAAGGATTTTTATTTTAACAATTTTAGAACTTAATATAAATTTAAAAATCATTTCATATCCTTTTTTTTTTGTTCCTGAAGATTTAATCAATAAATATTTAATACATCTTAACTTATTGAAAAACAAAAACTTATATCTTATATGGTCGAGGGTTCAAATCCTGCCCGCTCCCGTCCAACGTCGTCCTGTGGGAGGTTAGGACTAGGAAGTAAACTATCTTCAACTCTGAAGGAACATCCGAAACATGTAAAACAAAACCTTTACCAACATTAATACCATTTTTGTTCCATGTAAAACAATCCCTTAGCTTCTGTCCTTCTATCTCCATATCCAATCGTATTGGAACCAATTCCTCTTTCTGATTGGAGTTTTCATGAATAAGTGATGGATCTGTGTCATCAAAACTACAGTGACAAGTAATTTAAAAGAAATTAGGGAAATTCATAAAAAAGGGGGTAAACTATTGCTCAAGAATTTTTCTTTAATTCATTAGAAATATTTTTGATTAAATAAATGTTTATTTTATTTTTAAACATAGTGAAATAAAAAAAAAGGTCATAAAATGAAAAAAAAAGTGTTATAATTAAGGAACTAGAAATTTTAATTTTACAGTTCAACAAAGGTGTAGCTCACCAGAGAGGAAAAGTTCTAATTTTTGTTTTAGACAATCTGTTTCTATTTATATGTGTGGAACATGGCACAGCATCCAAGTGGTGGGAACTGCTGGGAATAGTGGGGACCCAGCTGTTGCCTCTTTTACTCTTAGCTGTCTGTCTACAGAAAAATAAGCCAATAAAATCAATGAACAATCAAATAAAACACTAAAAATAGCAAACATTTTGAACAATATGTACATGTAATAAATATAGTAAAATCTCTTACTATATATATATATAATATAGCTATTATAAAATGAGAAGTGAATGTTAATCAAAAGTCACTTACGTTATAAAAGAAGTATCCGAACTAAGAGCCACAGCTTTGTATTTCTCATCACAGCCATTAATGATTTCATCTACCTCATTGGCTTTGAGCAGAGTTATATTGGTGGCCAGAGAGTGATGCCCATAACCTAAAATAATAATAATACTTTTAGTAAAACTTCCAAACATTAGAAGAATGTTCTTAAAATCAACAAACCCATATATATATGTTAAGTTGTTAATTTTCTGAGTTAGATTTCAATTATATTTTCTTTTTTACAAGCCAAGGCATAAAAAGGCCAAGTAAAAAACACTTTTGACTAGACTTTAAATGATTTAATATCTTTGATTGTAATAAATTGGAGCAGGTAACTGGGACAGAAGACAGCCACTTACCCATAGATGCTAGTTTTTTCCTTTCATCTATTGTTATTAACCTCCTCCACATAGAGGGATATCTTTTATACAAGGAGCCACGGAACATGCGCAGATAATTACCAACCTGATAGTGAAGGCCAAAATAAAATTAAATGTTATTTCTTTTTTTTTAAACCTGGTATTCATATATTTATAATGTGGACTCTACATAGACTAACTATAAATTTGATTTCTAAGGTAATATTAACATAACCTAAACGTGATTACCTAATAAATCAAAAGTTAATTCAATATCAAGAATCCTAAATTATAATTTAGACCTAAATTTTAAAATGTAATTCCTTATCCTATCAACTAAAATGAAATACAATCTTGAATTTCACTTTAAAAGACCCCATGCGCCATTTCCCTTACTACAAACCTAGCTACACCATAATTTGAGAAACACTGTCACTGGTCTAAATCTAATAATCTAAAATATAATCTTTATTGAGTAATTCCTTAAGTGACCTATACTGCCTATTGCCTTGAGGAATGACAATTATTAATAATTAATACTTTTTAACAATACTATAGCTATAAGTATAGATCTACAATCTAGTTCTACTTTTATTAATTATTTTCTATCAGTCAAAATGATTTATTATTAATTAATTATTCCTTCAGTTCAGTGAACTGAGACTTCTGAGAGGAAAAGCGATGTCCCAAACTTTTCAGTGTTCACTACTGTACTGTGACTTAGACTACTGGATCTACACTCAGTCTACTCACAGACACAGACAACTGTTACTGTGTGATGTGTGACACTGACAGTAGCAACACTGATCTATGTCAAGACTCAGCACCATTTTATTTTTAGTCTTAACTTTAGTCTTAGTAGTTTAGTGACAGTTTAGTCAGACTAGTAACTAAGTCACAGTGAACTTGGAATCTAGATCTAGTGATTCTAGATCTATCATCTAGTCATTCTAGTTGATCTAGATCTAGTCATTGTCAAGACCAAGTAAGGCAAGTAAAAAGTTACTTTTTTAAAATTCTAAAGCGACAAGTCTAAATTACTCTATAGGGATGTGAAATAAAAAAATTATCTTTGAAAAAACAATTTTTCGTTAGTACATCATTAAAACACTTTGAAAGAACTTTCCAATGGTGTATAAATTATGAATGTAGTTTAAACAGTTAGAAAGTTATGATTTTTTTTGTGGCGTTTTGACCTAACATTGGTTGACATGGAACAATGAAGATGAGAGCATCTGGCTGGCTCAGCCGGCGAGACACACCCCCGCTCAAAAAGTTGGAATTGAGTTTAATAGACGAATTTAATAGTAGATATAGTATTATAAGTAAATTTCTAGCTCACAAATCTGATTTCATTTATAATTATGAACTTCCCTTTTTTTGGAATGTAAAAATTGATAAAATAAACAAATTTTCAGGTCTAGAGCTACAAGAAGTGTCTGAGGGTGTGGACAAAATGGCGGCGTTGTGATGGAAAAATTAACAAAATATTTTTAAAGTGGGATCAAAATCGCCTGAAACAATTTTTTTTCAAATGCGCTTTAAAATTTTAAAAAAATAGAAGCGAGTTAAAAAACTCTTTAAAATCTATTTAGACCTATACATAATTGCTATATCTACTAGCCTATGCATGATTTTATTCTTAAACTAGTTTAGTTTTCAAAAAAATTAAAAATCCCATAGGGAGCAGTGCAAATTTATGCATCAACATTATAATCGATAACAATGAAAGTGAGTGTGGTATCGTGATAAAACTTGGCAGAAATATGGCCAGATATATATTCTATTAGCACACAAAAAATAAAGTTTTAAAACGTAACCTGAAATGAGTATCAGTAAAAATAAAAATATGTATACTTTCAAGTTTAAAAAAATACTTTTTTTTTTTAAAGTCCACATAAAAAAAATGTTCCTAAATATAAAATGTATACATATTCACCCATTTTAGCAACGATTTCAATGGATTTAAAATCATAATCGATTTCTATCAAGGGCTTATGAACAGAAAGTAAGAAAAACGAAACTCAAAATCTGACACAATTTTTTTACTTCCGGATTTTCACATAGTGACATATCTATACTCTAGTCTAAATAGTAAAGTAAGTACTAAAGTTAAAGACTAAAACTACTAAAAGTCAAAGTCTAGTCTAGATCTATAAGTTAGTGTCAATCACTCAAGACTCTCTATGTCACTTTGTGTGACTAGCGGCTTAGGCTAACTTAACGTTTTTCTTTTTCGTTTCACGGTTTTTGAGACAGAGTGAGAGGACAGTGACTGAGACTACTGAGTAGACTAGTGTGAGTGCCCGTGAGGTTTTCAGTAATTTAAGATCTAGATCTATAAAAGAAAACAAAAACAAACAATTAAGTCTCACACCTCGGAACCAATAAAATATGAATCCCCATCTTCTTCTATTTTAAAAGCTTTTGGTTTCTCGCCATAAGTTTTGATTCCGCTGACCGGTGTACAAGGAGTACTAGGATTTGAGGGAGACGCCATTGTTGTGTGTATTAATGTGCCAGAATTTTATAAATGTTAGATCTAATGCGGTAGCGGCAGGTTGGCACATGAAAATAAAAAAACGAAATACCACCGAATTGAAATTAGGCCTAATCAAAGTGATGGACATTGTTCAATAAACGATTATATTTTCATTTATATTTAGATAGATCTCGGCTAAATATGTTATAAAAATGTATATTGTAAACCAAAAGATTTGCACGCAATAGTATGAAGTATAGAAGAGAAGGAAAATAAAATAATTAAAAAAAAAACATCTAAATAAGGGAAACGGAGCTTTATTTCAATCTTTTGTCAAAACTGAGACAAAAAACATTACATTTAGCTAATCGTTATTTTACCTTTACCTATCCCTTAGTCTGTTGGACCCTTGGGGCACCAAGCAAGACTCGTCGACCGTCTTTCTCCATTCCTGCCTGTCTTTTGCCTTGTTTAGAACCTCTTTCAATGGCAGGCCCGTCCATTCTTTTATGTTGTCATCCCATCGCTTTCTCTGTCTGCCTCTTCTTTTTAATGGTACTGTTCCCTGAAGGAAGGTCTTTGCGAGCCTCGAAGTTCTTGTAATATGGACATAGATTTTGAGCTTGTGTTTTTTTCACTATAGTTAGCAGGTCATCATGGGGTCCGATCGCTGCAGTAACCCTGTCTCTAATCTCTTGGTTTGTGATGCGGTCTTTGAACATGATACCAAGGATCCTTCTGTAGCATCTCAACTCCATTGCTAGGATCTTCCTCTCTTGATCTTTATAGAGAAGAATAACTTTGAACCCAAACCTCTCTGCTGCCTTGTCGCTATACCCCAACATGAGAAGGACGTTGGGGGTCAACCCACTGGCGGATCCGGGGGGGATCTTTATAAAATAAGCTACTTAGGCTATTGATATTTGAGCCCATTTGTATATTGTCTCACACCACACTCTAATCTCAAATTAAATTATCAGTAAATATAAAATGAAAGATACGTCCTCGAATACCGGTGACATGCGACGCTTCTTATCAAAATTGTATTTGCTATATGTGGACAGTTGCGGGGGGGGGGGGGGGTGCTGTTCTTCAGGCGAAAACGTTCCGATTGTTATAAAGTGTATGTTGTATGTGTGTTTTTACAAGATAACGGTGAGAATTTATATTGATTGATGATGACTATGCAGTGAGGATGATAAAATTACAACATATTACATTACAATAGGATATAGCGTAATGCAAATGTGAAACGGCAGACGACCAGAGATTTGAAACAGTAAAGATGTTTTGTAGTGAGTTAGATCTTGTTAAAATAGTTTATGTCATCTTAATTTGTCTATGTTGTAATGAAAATCATATGTAATTCTGTTTGTTCTAGTTATTTAAAGTTTATTTAAAATATATTATGCCTACATCAGTTAGTTGCAATAGCAATCTGGTGCTACAATCCCACGGGTGCAATTGCACATTATAGGCATATGGAGGGCCCCCCGTGGGCTCGGCCTCCGGCCTCGCATGAGAGGAGGAACCCATTGCGTTGGCTTAAGGGACCGTGTCCCACCACCAAACGGATGCGATTAAATGATCGTCTAGTTGCAGAGGGACTTCAGACAGAGGGGTCAGTGAAGAGCTAATTCCTCATCCTGGCCACGAGATAAAATCTTTTCCCGGGTCACATGGTTCATAAAAGGGATGTGGATCATCTCGAACCATACGTAGACATCTATACAATGCTAAAATCCAACAACCGACCAACAACATCGATCATAGCTAAAGCTCAGGTTTTTCGTATCGTTTCTATGAAACGAACATGAACCATAATCATTTTACTGCTGCTAACAATGAGGCCAACAATGCAGGTTTGTTTTATGTTTTTTTACAAAGCGTTTATGAATGTCTGGTAAAAAGTTTGTACACATTATTTCTCAGATACCAAATATTGGATCAAGCTGAAATTGAGCACAATTATCTCTTTTACCTGACAACACAAGAATAAATTATAAAACTTATCAACTAGTAAATTAACAATAATTTTAAATAATATAAAAACTTTAATTTGAAGAAAAAAGAATGAAGTAAAATTATGTTTCTGAGGAAACATATATTGAAAAAAAAAATCACCATTTAAGATTTTGTATTAATTTTCAGAAATTGGAAAAAACATGAGCAATGATTCACAACAATGTTTTAAAAAATATCAAGAATCGCACATCAGGTCTTATCTGTCCTATTACTGACATTACTTGAAAAAAGAAGATGATGTTCAATGCGTCATGCATGTCAACCAATAACTTAAATTCTGCCAAGTTATTGGTTTTCCTGGCTAGCTAAGGCAACCCATTCCATGCTTTAAATAGCACTGGGGAAGAATGAGCATTTGTACAAATTTGTCCTAGCATATGGAACGAAGAATGTGCCTTTATCTTTCTGAGTATTTTTATTAGATTTCGTTTTTGTATTTGAAGATTATGGCTAGGTGTATAATTATAACTTTTATATAGCGCTGCTTTCATACTTTAAGCATGCTCAGAGTGCTATGGCCTAATCACATTTGTTGACCAGTGGGGGGGGGGGGGCGGCATCTGGGAGAAGGTTTTCCGTGCTGCATTTCAGCACACAACTCTGCCCATGTCGGGTGTCGAACCTCGAGTCCCCTTATATGTAGCCAAGCCAAGTTCAAGCGTAGGCTACTTACTCACTCGACCACGTTTTGTACTTTACTTTTGAGTCTCATGTCCTGAAGGCTTTCTAAATTTAGTGATATTACTATAGGTGTTACTCTAGTCAAATACGAATATTTTGTTTGTTATGAATCTCACTGCTCTATTTTGTGTCTGCTCCAGTTCCTTAATGTTTTCTTGAGTTGAGGGTTCCCAAACAGAGGATGCATATTCTATTATTGGCATAACCAAGGTTAAATAACATTTAAGTTTTATGTTCTTATTCGATTTATAGAAATTTCTTTTAATAAACCCTAATGCTTTGAGTTTTTGATAGTTTCAACAATATGGAGATTCCATGAAAATTTTTCATTTAATATAACACCTAGGCATTTTGTGTTTTTAGTCTGTGTTATTGGTTTAACATGAATAAAATTTAAATGGTATTTGTTTTATTTTTTTTTTTTGTTACTCTTAATAACTGACATTTTTCTGGGTGGAAAAACATGCTCCAATTTGATTTCCATTTCTGTAACTCATCTAATTGTAAATTTTCTCTGTCTTGTTTTTATTGTTCTATATATTAAGCAATCGTCTGCAAATTATCTGACTTTTGTTCCTGAACTAATGTAATTTGGTATATCATTTATGTAAATTAAAAATAGTTGACCTATTTGTAAAGATCAACAGGCTTTTGTAGTAGCGCAAAACACTTAAAAAACACTGATCGCACATATTGATCGATACTCACTAAAGGAAAAATATTACTAATGAACAACTAGCTAATACAACAGTTAATTGAAGATGATCATGGTAACCTCTGTGTCATGCTCTTGAATGAATATCAGTGCTATAAACAGACACAAATGGAGCTCAACTAATTAAAGCTTCCAGAAAACCATTATTTCAAAGATTTAATTAAAAATATTTTCCAACTTCATGAAACTCTTGAAAACAAGGCTAGGCAATCAAATGTCTGGCCACTTAGACAATCAGAAATAGCATCCAAAATGTATCACTATATTAACAAGGTTCAAGATGAAAACTAAAGCAAGAACTTAGAAAATAAAACAACACATAGATGATATCTGGAAACAATCAGGGGTATTACCAAGAAAGGTACAGATCTCAAGAAATTGAAAAAGAACAGAAATAGAGATGTGATTGATGATGGAATGAAGAGTCTAATACCTGGAGAGAAAATAGCGAGAAATTAGATATTTACTTCACTAATGAAGACAAAAAGAAACAGGTAAAAAAAAGGGACACAAGATGTATTTAAGAAAAATAGAACAAAAACAAGTCCAAGAAAACAGTTACGTGTATCACAATACAAATAAGCTCAAGGCACAAAGTGTTTTAAAATTTTAATAGCGGATGCAGTGGATAAATGTGTGGTAACACGGCTAGGATATATTACAAACGATGGAATGTGCATTGAAAAAAATGTCAGTTGATACAACTATTGCGGTGATGAAATACATAAAGTTAACAGACAACTGGGTAAACATAACTATTTACATTCATTCTTTCTTAGCTCTGAGTAAAACAAAATGCTACTTGAAGTAAAGTAAACTTGTTACTTGTTCAAAACCAAATGTATAGAAATCGATGTAACAGAAATTAACACTATCATGATGATGCTACTCTGAAAAAAAAACATTAATCAAGAATTTTTGTGTAACACTGTCTTTTACAAAATTTGAACTTACAGGGTGTAATACTAAAGGTTTCTTTTTTTTTTTTTTTTTTGTAAATGATGAAAAAATCTTTATAAAAAAAAAAAGTCTACATCTATGTCTTGAAATGACTCACTAACAAGGTATTACTGTATTAAGGACTTCACTATACTATCACTACACTAGAATTAAATCTAAATTATTTTGTTTGATAAACAACGGACTTTGGTAAATGGCCTCCAAATTGAGTAACCTTCATGACCTTAAAGACCAGTACAAGCATCCTGCCGAACATTGGCATATAGGTCCGCAACAGCAAGTGAAGTAATATCATTGTTTATATGGCAAATGATTTATAATAACTAGCATTTACTTTCTATTATTAAGGTCGGGTGGATTTAAACATCTTTAAAATATAAAAATTTCCTTTTGGAATCAAACTTCTACAGTCTTATTGACATATTTTTTCATAAGGCAAAATATGCAACATCCCTGTTAGAGTTCAGATGTTCAGCCTAGTCCTACTCAACTAATTGGGCAAAGACATTGTACAATACATTTACCGGATACAATTTTGTTTTACATTGTTGTCTAGAAGATAAACCTTAAAAAAAAAAGACACTCTTCAACTGATCATGCCTTAATGGTTTGAAGGAAATACCAGGAAATTAACGAGCCCAGATTCTACTGTCATTCAAGTTTATTAGAATATTGAAAAGAAACCACTGTCTTGAAAAAGAAAACTAAATATGATTTGTCAATATATTGTCATAGGAAAAGTATAAAGTTAAAGGGGTATATGTTGACATTTGCCAACTATAATCTTTCAAGTTAAAAATGCTTGTGATAGAGTATGGTATCTGATCTAACAAGCAAAACCTTTGGGAGGGTTAGATAAAATAATTTTAACTTCAATAGTGTAAACACTGACAAGACTTTGGATTTGATCCAAAAAATTTCTTACATGCAACTAAATTCTTTCCCCCTCCCCCTCAGCCACACGTCCTAAATATCTAAACATGTTTTTGAGGGAATAAAACTAAAACAAAAGATAAATCTATATACAATCATATCTATAGGAATATTTATTCTTTTAGTGTTCTCACAAAATATACAAGACATAGCAGTTGTAAATATTTAATTCAGTTGACTTAGATTTTAAACAGTTGTAAGTGCAAAACTGATATTTACCGTACCAAAGTTATTTTCTTATTTCAGTGTAGCATAAGAAAAATGTATGAACAAAGAAATATAAATTTTGATCAAACATTAAAAAGAAAGGGAACAAAATAAAAACTGTCAAAGAGTGATGTATAAGATAAAATTTGAAAGATCTAAGACTTCATTGACAGATCATGTTAATATTCCTTTAATTTATTTATACATTCTGAAAAATACTTTAAGCTTTTAATTTCTTTTATTCAAACCAAAAGTTAGGTACCGGTGTATACAAGTATTTACATGTGACAGTATTCTACAGAACTGTGATCAAGAACATAAACTGATTACTGACACTACAGACTTGAGTTTGACTTCCACTAGCAAACACCCACTGTAAACTGTCACGACATCTGATTTTATTGAAATTACCACTTTTTTTCTGCTACCTGTACATAAAGATTAAGAGCGCAATTGAAAAAGAAAACAAAATGAATTGTATCACAATGGGAGTATGCTCGCTCACAGGAAAAACAGAAAATTGATTTTTTTTTTGCTCCACTAAGAAAAGTTCTAAAATTATTAAAATATTCAAAATATTGATACAATGCTGCACTGATATTAAGGGGGGAAAAAATCTGAATTTTCCTTTTTCTGATTCTTCTCTTTATGGAATCTTTTTATTTTTATTATACTTCAAGATAAGCCCAAAGGATCTATAAAAATTTAAGTGTCAAAGCCATTATAAAGGTGTCCATGAACAATAATGCCAAGAAGGTTATTGATCTGTATATTATTTGAATTACAGAAAATCTTAAATTGTAAGAAATGATTTTCAAAATTAAATGTTTGTTACAAATAAATTTTAAATATGTTTCATGCTGATAAGAAATCAAATGAAATTTGTCACGTGTACAGCAAAACTTAAGCTTCATAAAAGAGTTTCCCAAACAGATGATTTGACTTAAATAACTGCAGAAGAATAAGTGAATATACACATTGTAAATGTGACGAAAATTGCGTCAGGATGTGACTAGGTCAGTTAAGGTTAGAGATTGAGCAATGCAAATAAGTTGCACATCAGACAAGATCTACTTCACCAGAGCTGATAATTACTTAATACCTATTTACAAATTCAAACAAAAAACTCACATGAAAACTGATGGTAAAGATTTAAAAGATAAGGTATAAAATGTGTAATCTAAGTGACGATTGCCACAATGTCCATATTGTCATTAAAATTGATAAAATTTTTGATCATCATATTAAAAAATGTCCACCAAGAGTAATACTAAAAATAAAATAACAGATCTTATGCTGCAGCACAAAAAAATGATGCCCACTCATACAAACTTAACATTTTAACCAATCAAGTAAATACAAATATATATATAGGTAATTATTTCTATAGGAACCAGCCCACTTTGTACAATCTAAGAAAATAATGTTACATCTCATCATAAAGTTTAAAATCTCCCAAAAGTCTGATTACAACAGCTGTTCGAAGTATAGCACACACAAATCCAAGCACAAACATATTTTAATTTTATTTAAAAAAAAAAAAAAAAAAGTACACATTTTTGCATCACTGTAACCATCACATAGCAGTGTTAAATTATATTTACTCCATCTCCTCTGTTGTCTAGTTCTCTGGCCATTTCATCAAGCTCCCGCAGCCCTTCTGTATGCCTCTGATATTTGTGAGCCATCAGCCTTTTGTAGAACATGAGCGAGAAGGCAATGAACAAAATTCCAGCGGGGATGACTATAACAGTAGAGGCAATGGCAGTGTTCTGACTGATGGTGAAGAACTTGACCCAGCACAGTAAGGCTATCTCCAGGAGAAAGAGGAGTATGCCCAGACCAGTGGAGCAAACCCAGGCCATCTCTACACAGACTCTCATTTCATCATGTGGAGATTCGTTGACAGCCTGAACACTGTGCACATTGCTGACAGCCTCTATGTTCGGCAGGATGCAAGTACTGATCATTAAGGCCATCAAGTGTACAACTACTAAAAGGGTAGTACAAATACCAAAGACAATGAGCAGTGCATCTGGGATAGGATTTTTCTCCTCCGCTGATATGGTAATCTCAACCATGGCCACCTGCAAATAAATAAATAATAAAATAAAGAAAAAACCTTTAAAATAATATTTACTTTACAGAATGTATACGTGTAGTTCTAAGATCTATATGTATTTCCTTCTATCATCTACTTTGGTTTAGTTATCTCTGTTTAATAATATGGGTTCAGCTTAGTCATTTATGTGCATTTAGTTCTATTATTCGCAGCATATGTGTTTAAATTCCATAATTTATATTTGCTTAGTTCCCAGTCAGTTAAAGCCTGGTGAGATGCCTTTATATACCCTGTGTGTTAAATTATTTACTTCTAATTTGATGATAAAAAATTGCTCTATATATATTTATGACTATAACTTACAAGTTTAGTATACTTTTTTTCATATTTATACTGACTAAAACTTGTAAGCTATAATATGGTATTTTCTCCCACAGACAATCTGTTCTACTTTTGCATTAGTCCTAAACATATTTTGTGTTTGATAATAAAAGTGTCTAAATATTTTGTATAATAACTTTGATTAAGCAAATTGAGAATTATGATCTCTTTGGATGGCATGTCAAAATTTATAGTATATTTATAGTAAATTTATACTTTTAAAGGCAAGATATGTTACCAAATATTTTGTTTTCATAACTAATTAAAATACTAGTCAAACCTAGCATGGTAAAACCAAATATATATTAATTGATAAGTTTTATCTTCTCAAATGATGCATTACAAAACAACTTGCATTGAAGTTGCATTGAAACCTCTGCTTCTACTTGTCAAGCAAGGATAAATTAAGTGAATTTGGAAATCTTTTTTAAAGTTATTTTTAATATTTCTATAGGGTTACCAGATGTCCAGCAAAAGGAGGCCATCAGCTTTAAGTGTGAAAAGCCCAGCTTTTGGTATATAATCTATTGATCGGAATTTTATACTTATAATGATCTGATTTAAATATAAACACTCCCTTAACATAAAAAGATCAGAAGATGTAAACCTTCACTGCAAGAAGTGTTGACTGAGTTGATTTGTATAATCTCTATACAAATGAGTGACATGACAAATCTCAGTTCTTACATTGATCATTCTGCACTATTCTATTAGGGTACCTCAAAGCGAGAGTCAGAATAAATTGCTCCACCTGCATTAAAAAATCAGTGTCTATCAAACAGCGATTCTCACCCCACTTTTGTATGGCTATGAGAGCTGGGTACTGTATAGAAAACATTTAAGGCTCCTTGATCGTTATAGTCAAAGGTGCTTTCATTTCATAATGGACATTATACAATTAGCAGGACTACCTTACAAATGCTGGACGATGGTGAGGACTTCATAGAAGCAATATTTACCTTTGGACAGTTATCCCACAGGGAGGAATGACTGCATGCCAAAGGCAATAATTTTTAGTTAGCTTAAAGGAGGATGGCATAACAGAGGTGCCCCTCATAACTCAAGTACCATTTTGCCCTCACTGGAAGAAAGGAAAGTGACTGGCAGCAGATGGTTTATGAATGAGACGGTTAGCCCAAAGAAAAGCCCTGGCCTTTGCCCTTGTTACCTTGTAGTTTTCTTTAGAAGACAGGCACAGAAGACGTTTGTAAAGACTGAAAAAAAGGCTTTGTCTGCATCAGAAGTATAATAATAATAAATAATATGCAGGTGACAACTTGGTTTGAGTGGCCATGTGAGACAGTCACATTACCATTCAAATTCAATTAAAAATCATAATGATTATAGATTATATTTAGATATGTGAAAATCCATAAGACCGGAAGTAAAAAAATGGTGTCAAATCTTGAGTTCCATTTTACTTACTTTCTGTACAAAGGCCCTTGATTGAAATCAATAATGATTTTAAATCCATTGAAATCATTGCTAAAATGGGTGAATATGGATACATTTTATATTGAACATTTTTTTCATGTGGATTTAAAAAAAATATGTATTTTCTTACTTTTTTTAAACTTTAAAGTATACATATTTTTATTTTTACTGATACTTATTTCAGGTTACATTATAGAACTTGATTTTTTTTTTTGTGATAATAGAATATATTTCTGGCCATATTTCTGCCAAGTTTTATCACGATACCTTGCTCACTTCAATTCTTATCGATTATAATGTTGATGCATAAATTTGCACTGCTCCCTATGGGATTTTAAATTTTTTTTTGAAAACTGAACTATTTTAAGAATAAAATCCTACATAGGCTAGTAGATATAGCAATTATGTATAGGTCTAAATAGATTTTAAAGAGTTTTTTAACTTGCTTCTATTTTTTTTTTTTTTTAAAGCGATTTTGATCCCACTTTTAAAATATTTTGTTATTTTCTCATATCACAACGCCAGCATTTTGTCCACACCCCTCTGACATTTCTTGTAGCTCTAGATACGATAATTTGTTTATTTTATCAATTTTTAGTGAAGTTCATAATCATAAATGAAATCAGATTTGTGAGCTTGAAATTTATTAATAAAACCAGATCTATTATTATTAAATTTCTTATTTAATAAATAGATCTATCATCTATGAAACTCAATTCCAACTTTTTAACTTTTTGAGCGACCGGGGGGGGGGGGGTCTCGCCCTTTCATCTTCAAAAGTTCATTGTTCCATGTCAACCAATGTTAGGTCAAAACGCCACAAAAAAATCAAAACTTTCTAACTGTTCACCATTGGAAAGTTCTTTCAGAGTATTTTAATGATGTACTAACGAAAATGTTTTTTTTGATAGATAATTTTTTTTTATTTCACATCCCTATTTTTTAAAAAAAGTATATTCTCTGGGACCTAGATATAATAACTTTAATAAATTATAGACTATATAGATCTAAATCTAGTTTATAATTTGTAACAAATTTTACTAAGCAACATACCATTGCAAAACCAGATAAAAGGGCTGAGGTTCTACTGCTAGCTTTTAATTTCGCCCGGCTCAAATATAGCCTTCTCCAAGAGAGTGCCGTGTTTGAATGAGTTTGAGACATTTGGTTGATGTAAGATTTTAGCAACCACTCTTGATAAGACTCTGCTCTGTTTTGCATCTGGTTAGAAGTGTTTTATTTGTTCTTTGTTTACATTTTAAACAAGATGGACATTCGGTGAATACATAGTCTAATAGCTTGTTGAAAAAAAAACGTGAAAAAGATGACAACAGAAAAAAAATCTTGCCGACAATAACAAAACATTACAGTTAACTTCCGTTTCCTTTCTAAAATTGAAATCTCTTTCACCAAAGAGCTGAAACAATATAGATCTAGGTCTAGACTACTCTAGACTATGTATAGATCACATAATCATAGACATAACGTCATAAGAAATATAGGTGCACCGAAATATAGATAAATGTCTATGATCTAGAACTATATAGATTCTAATTATCTATGGATCTGGATATAGACTGGCCAACAAGATAATTTTTATTTGTCCATTTTAGTGGGTTAATATTTAGATTTAAATAGTTACGTTAGTAAAAAAAAAAACATTGCTAGTTAAGGATGTTCCTCTAAACCATATGCTTTCACCCTGTTCGCAGAGTCGGCCTTAGCAGTGCGCGGGGCCCTGGGCGAATTTTATAAGTGGGGCCCTGAGCCGAAGATGATCTTGCATCAGTGGTCGAATTAGCCAACATCTCAACCAAGCTTAAAAAGTGTTTGGCGCATGAAGTTTCTCTGTTCTCCTTCGAAATGCGTTTTTTTTTTTGTTTGTTTGTTATTTGGCAAGGTACTGAACGATCACTAGAATTTTTGCTAAGACAGTGCGCGCCAATGTAGTTTTTCTTTTCTAATTTGTTCTAGCATTAATTTATTCATCGCTCTACCATTGGAAATTCTCATACATAGGCTATAGGCTAAGTATGAATGGCTGCATGCCAAAAAAACTAACTAGAAAAAGAAAATACTCCCTTTAGTATTTGGTATAAGAACAAAGTGCACAGTGGTCCATTGACTTTCGCAGATCAGACTTCCTGATGAAAAAAAATACACTGAAACACGGGTTTTGAAACGACCACTCGATGTATATGCAAAGTAGCATGTTGGGAAAAAAACAATACGTCATTGTCAAGCTTTCTGGATGCTAATTGACCGATATTACAAGCTAGGTCACAGTACCAAACAAGGGATCCTTCACACACAATTCTGGTCCTTTTTTTTTCTATAGCGGACTAAAGTAACAGTATATTTACTTTACACGTAAAAAAGTAAATCATACCTTGTGGTCTACAGGGCAGATGATGTAAAGGTCATTGATTCTGTGGCCTACGGTTAACGAGGGTGTCATGTAGCCAGCACAACGACCAACCGCCTTTACTTTCCCCCAACTAATGTCAGGTACCCATTAGAGCTGTGTGGACTCAGAGGCGCCCAAGGATCCCGAAATAAAAATAGTGATAGCCGCTTAGAATATACATATCATAAAATGCTGTCTTTACCAAAACTGAACAGTATTTCGACAAGGGAATCTCCTATGTTAGTCTCCGAATATTGCTATCTTGATTCGTATAATTTCTTTTTACTATTGTGGTAAGTGTGGAAGCAAAGTTTTTTTTCAAACTTACTTTGATGCAGAAATACTACGATCTACAGTGACGAAATTACGACTCACTAATTTGGCAATTTCGTCTATTGAACATGAGCTAGTGGAAAATACTGATTCCGATAAAATTATCGATAGTTTGCCGTGAGATTCACTTGTATTATCTTATGTAAAATCGATTCTTTGCGAAATAGAAATGCTTAAATAATGACTACACTTTATTTCAAAATTAGAAACTTTTCGCTGTTATAAAACTTTGGGGGGGGGGGGGGGGGCATCATATACTGTGTATAGATCAGGGTTTCTCAAACTTTTACCTTCGCACAGTCTGAGTATTTGGAGGAACACTTTGTTTATAGAGATTAATGCTAGTTAATTATTTCAGTAGTTCCCGGAACACATATTCAGGTCTCGCGGAGCACTTGGGTTCTGCGGAACATAGTTTAGAAAACACTGGTGTAGATCTAGGCCTATACATAGATCAGGTCTCTTAAAAATAAATGTTATAACTTATTTAAATGCTTAAAATGGCATTCAGGCTAATTAACATAGACTCTAGACCTAAATTCTGCATTCAAAGATTACACATCTAGATTATATTTTCAAAAACGAACAAAATATTTATTTAAAAGTCCCGCGCCTAGTCATGCTGTTTTAGAATCCCTAAGACGACTATTATGTTAGTGCGCATGTGCTCTGACCTAAGTACGAGGTTTGTGCCTTGACCTCAGTGCCATTTTTATGACGTCACGTTAATGTGTACATGAGAGAAAATTCATTGTTTGCAGCGATTAAAAACTTTATTTGTGTTATAGTTTTAGATATTTTCACACTAGATTGTTAAGTGCACTCTCACAAAATGGCAGAGGATAACGATAGTGGAAGAAGATTGGTAATTCTGTTTTATAAAACCTTTTTTTGATCCATATATTTGTTTGGTTGGCAATGTATCGCTAGGGCTCAGCGAGGTTCAATAATAAGCGAATACTTCGGAATAGTCTTAGTCTTACTTAGCCTGGTAAAGAATAGTGCTGGTAGAAAAAAATACGGACGTGACAAATCGCACATTATTGAATAACTTGAATAACCTGCTTTATTTCCACTTGATATTTCCACATAAATCAAAGATAGATCTATTTTTGATAAACGAAAATATTATCATTAATTACAAACAAATGTTAAAATTTTAATTTAGTTTTTTATTTTTGTCTAAATTGAAAGAGTAGTTTATATAATCTGGACATTACATGAATTTGGACACTCGCTGTTTTTGTGGTCATTAAATCTTTATTTTGATATTTAATATGAAACTAGCGCAATGTATAGATCTAATGTGCTTGTCCATTTTCCAATGATTCTAACCCAATTTCCTTCCATTTAGCTATCTTTTTATGTAAGAAAAAAGAATTTAAAATTTTTAAGTCAGGTTGTTGTTTTTTCCTATGTTACCCGGATGACTTTACCTCTTCCTAGGGTTAAAGGGAAACTCCGATGGTTTTGAAAATTTTTGATATAATAAGTTTTTTGATTTACACATAATGAATATAATTCTTTTTTTTTCTTTGCAATAACTTAGTAATTGATGTTTTTCCGACGTAATTTTCCTGCGCATCCTAAACAGTCAGACTTTCACCGGGTTTCTATGTGACGTCACAAATGCGTTTTAATCTATTGACTTATTGTATAACAGGAGACCATATAGCAAAGTTTACATTCTCATAAAAGAAATATATCTTGGTCTATGCAGTTAGATCTAGGATCTTGTAAGCAAAGAAAAAATGCGTATTAAAAGTAGATTTACATACTTGACTAACCACAGCAGTGTGTATTTTCTAGCCAGACCACTCAACACACAACAAACACTATCACTTGGTTGTCTTGTCATGACCGACTACACGTAGACTCGACTAGCCTTACACTGACTAGTTTGTTAGAATCAGTCAGACACACGATCTATTTACTTCTTGGGACATGTTACTCTTTTTCTAGAGTTGATTATCCTAATCCTTTTAGATCTATCTATATATGTATGATAATTATATATATATATATATATATATATACATATATATATATATATATATAACTGTATCATAGCTCTGGACTAAGCCTAACAGCCCAACAGCTGCTACTGTAAGAATGAAGCGAAACGATTGGTCAAATCTAGTTTCTCTTTCAGTATTGTTGAGGGAAGTGACGTATAAAATAGCTTAA
The DNA here is from genome assembly GCA_030265305.1 of Biomphalaria pfeifferi. Lineage (NCBI taxonomy): Eukaryota > Metazoa > Mollusca > Gastropoda > Planorbidae > Biomphalaria > Biomphalaria pfeifferi. The sequence continues at coordinate 9,538,085 of JASAOG010000004.1, forward strand.
AACAAAATGTCATAGAACCCCTTTTTTTTTTTTTGAGATGTCAAGAATTTACTGACTAATTTATTAAATATAGGTGTTTCTAAGCATTTTAATAAAAAATGGTAAAATGTTTACTATTACAACTTTTTACGCAGAATTTAAATATGTCATTAACTCAAATTTGAAAAACCATCGGAGTTTCCCTTTAATACTAAACTATAACAGTTTAGATCTAGAATCTAGTCTAGATCTAGTTACTTTATATTTATAGTAAGTAGATCACAGATCTAGACAGATGATAATGATAGATCTAGGTGACAGTAGGCTGAGTAGGTCTAGCTAGAATATGAGTGATTCTCCAGTACTGGTGCCAAAAAGTGTCACATTATGCTAAAAATAAAAGTTGAAGTTTTTGGTTTCATTTCAACTGTATTCACTTTTTCAACCAGTTCACTTTAAGAATTTATCAATAGAAAATGAATTGCAAGATGTAGATTTTGACAGCAGTGTCTATTCATGGGGTCACAGGTGCATCACTGGGACACCACTTGATAATTTAACAACTACCAATTGCTAAATTCATTGTATTTTAGCATAATATAACTGTCTTTATTGTTATTAGTAGTCTTTAGATACTGAAATTTATGCTTTTGCATAGAAAAAGTGGATTTGAGCTCAATTCAAAAATTGGGACACCGTAGCACCTGTGACACTACAAGTTAAAGTTTTTTAAAAGATATTCTGTGAGAATATAGAAATTATTTTATTTTTGCACTAAAAGTGATCCATTAGACTTATCATTAAGTTCACTATTCTAGTCATAAAGTACACATTTGTAAAAATGCTGCTTTAATTTCACAAAATGTCGCGGGTGCTTCATGGGACACCATTTTTTAAAATAATGTTTATAAGTGTACATTTTTGTCTTATCTGTGCACAAGTGAATGATCATTATTATTTTAAATTATTGACAAAATATATTTTATATCTTTTGTTAGTTTTAATACACAGAAAAAGGTTTGAAAAAAAAAAGAAAGAAAAGAAAACGCATAAAACTGTGACACAAATTTTATTTGACAAATTCAGAAATCAAAACATTCCACTCTATTGCCATTTGGTATCAACATCACTTCAGTAACAATCATGTCTTCATACACTAACTGTATGTCCTGCACTTCTGGATATACAAATATATTTTTTATTTCTGTACTTCTTAAAAAAATTATTTCTGCGCTGATCATCCAGGACTTCTATCACAACTCCTGTTAGAATAAATTACCAGCAATGTTGAAAAGTTAATACTTCAATCTAAAACATACTTTGAACTTGTTTATTGAAATTAAAAGGTACACAGTGCAAAAAATTATACCTGGATAGAATATTTCTCCATACTTAACAATCACACAGCTATTTACAATGTACTTTTGATTAGTGAAGGAAATTGTTTGGGCCTGAAAAAACAACCACATGGGGCTGAAATACTTAATTTCTAAAATGAGTCTAAAATTATTTAGCAGGGTATATTATTAAAAAACAACTTATACAATACAGGTAACATAAGATTCAATGAAAATTTTTAAAATGTTTATATGTAAAAGCTCTTTACCTTTGAATTTGAGCATATGGGACTGACATCCAAAGAGTCTTCAAGATTTGACTGAGATTGCACTACGGAAGAAAAAGAAACAATTTCATTTAGAAATCAATTAGGTAATTTTAAAATGAATAATGTTTTTTCTCAGATAATTGTAAAGTGCTATTTAAAAATAAATAAATACAAGTACTTACCATTTTGTTTCTGAAGTTTGAACACCTTCCAAGATCCACATATTTCATCATGCAGGCACTGACTGCCATATGAATTTCTGCATGGAAAGCAGAAACAGCTTCTATTTCTGTAAGCAATAGTGTTAGGAGTAATGCCTCTCACTAGGTCATTGAAAGATCCTTCTTTATTTACTGGTTGCCACTTTGTTACCTTTCGCAGTGTACCATCACTCTGAACATACTCATCCGTCATCTTTGACCATATACTATACTCTACTCTGCTAATTCATCCGTGCAATTTTTTAAAGGCTCAATACTTGTTAATTAAATCCACACCACAGTTGCTACATGATCTTTCAATGCACTGCAGCTTATGAAAACAATTGGCATTAGTTCTTGGGCATAGAGTTAAGTCGAGTGATGAAGCTGGATTTTTAATGTCAGCTCTCTGTGTCCTTTTTTGATCAGAAATTTATTAATGCCCTCTATATAAAGAAAAATCTTCAAACAGAACTCACATAAGCAAGACTGCGTCTTATGTTAAGTAGCTTTTGCGTGAAACGTTTTCCTGTTTGAGCACTAACAGATGATTGAGAGGGATCAGTTCTTGAGACATCCTCTCTACTGTAAAAAATGAATATTGTTTCCAAGGCATTTTGTGCAATGCAATCACTTCGATTTTTTTCTTGCAATTTGTTCTGATTTGCACTTGGACATAAAACTTCTTGGAAGACCAAAATGTTAGAAATGAGTAGCACAACCTCTGAGTTTGTTGTACTTACTAAGGATACTGCAGAGTACTTGTCTATGAGCACTAGACATCTGACTTTTTTTTTTTTGCTGGTGGAGTGTAGTTAGGTTTTGATACTTTCTTTAATGTTGTTTAGAAAGATGAGCTTTCTTCTCTCAGGTAGGCGCAGAAAGCGTATGTCATGGAAAGCTTTACTTTTTCTTGGGGAGCATATTTGTGTGAGACCATCAAAAACTGCAGCATATTTCTTGGGTGACCTAGGCTATTTCATCAAAGCCCTTGAAACAGACATTCTTTTTGCCACTGGAGTCTGGAATCCAGTACCTAGTGATTCACCAACCTCTGCTGACATGACATTAAGTGGACTATTAGCTTGCTGTTTTCTTTCTTTGCCGTTTCTGTTTATCCAAGCTTTTTCATGTGGACTTAACTAGCTTTTCTCAACCTTTCCTTTTCTCTCCGCTCTAAAACAGCAACACGTGTTAGAGACTCAGGCTTTGATGCTTGTAAATTTAGAGTCTTTCTTGGCGTGTAGACGCCTTGAAACTCTAACAGATACTCCATTACTGAAATCTGTAATTTATAAAAATGTATAAGTTAAGTATCTAAATAAATAGATCTATTATATATACTAATAACTTTCATAAACATATATTATATATTGGTGCATTATTTAAATCTAGTCTAGTAATGCCCATAATTGCTTGATAGGGATAGACTCAATCAATAGTATAGGACTAGTACTGTTAATTATATTAAGTTATAATCATTCAGTGGTAGACTGAAAGAACTGAATACAATATAATTGAATATACTATATAAACAATACAATGGAAATTAAGTGCAGGTTAAACCAAAACCAAACTTTGTTTTAGATACAATATACATTTTAATATAGAATAGGTCTATAGTATAGATCTAGATAATTTTCTAGATACTTGTCAATTTAAAGAAAAATATATTATTAAATCTAGAATTAGATTCTAAATCTAGTCATTAATGACCTAGTCTAGAGTCACGTCTAGATTCATAAAAGATCTAATGATTTCTTATCTAATAATCTAGTTTAGATCTAAATCTAGATATTGAATTAGATCTAGACTCTTGTACTCTACTCTAGGTCTAGATCAATAGTAAATCTAGCCATAATATAATGAATTACATAATTAGATCATGAGTAAATCTAGATTTAGGTCTAGAGGTCTAGTCAGTCTAGATTTCTAGATCTAGAGTTTAGCTCTTTAAAGTTTTAAAGACAAGTGTCCGAGATGCGCCTCAAACGAAAAATCAAATAGATCTAAATCTTATTTAGAGTAATAAGTAAATTTTATTATTTAATATTTCTTAAACAGTACCGCTTTATTTCTTTTAGATGTAGCTAATATTATCTGACACTGTAAAATCTTTAACAAAATATCACTAAAATCTATTTGGACTTAACAGATGCAAACTAGGACACCATTTGTAAACAAACGGAGTAGTGTCCACTGAAACGCCCCAAACGATGTAAAGTAAAATTACAAAAAATATATAATGAAAGATGTGAAAAAAAAATGTTCATTTAAAATGATTATGAAAATAGTTTATTGCATATATTAAAATCATTTAATCTTATTTAAAACTTTCCATGAATACAGAAAACTTAACAAATCCTGAACTCGTATTAGACGCTACATGTGACGCCATAATTTATGCATGAAAAACGCCAACACGGGGTCCCATGGAGCGCCTCAACGCCTAATCCAATTTACTTCTCAAAATAAAAACAAATTAATTATTTTAAATCCCTACACACATCTACTATTACATCAACATAATTGTTTTAGAAATATAAACTTTTTGTTTAGTAACAGGCTTTAAAATTGATTAACTTTACATTCAAGACGCTTCACGTGACGTCATGATTGAATGGGTAAATTTAGTAACCTTGTAATAAAAAAGCACTTCGATTAGAATATTGCAATCAAACTTATTTGTAATAAGCTTAAATTTCAGTAGAATAATGAAATATCTACGTACCTGATGGGTTGTTGATTCACAAAAGATCACAAAAAAAGATTAAATGAGATTTTTGTGCAAGATTGCCAGCGATTGATCGTGTCGACGCTTGAGGCGCATCAATGGTTAATTGTGGGACACGCTATTGTTTATGTACTCCTGTTAATTACTACGCTTGTATTTCCAGCGGAAACGGCCCTTCTTTTGTTCTACACAATACCTTGTGATGCTCAAAAGAACTCTCATTCATAAAAAGTAGTGTCGTGGGAAAAATAATCTCATTCTTAACACACGCAGCACAGGCGCTTCATTTGGGACACCTCGACCTATTTTATATTTCCAGCGGAAACGGCCCTTCTTTTGTTCTACACAATACCTGTGATGCTCAAAAGAACTCTCATTCATAAAAAGTAGTGTCGTGGGAAAAATAATCTCATTCTTAACACACGCAGCACAGGCGCTTCATTTGAGACACCTCGACCTATTTTAAGCTCGTTATGCATGTTTAGAAAGCTTTTAAGAAAAAAAAATACTTTAAAAGAAATCTTTAATGCTTGTTGTAACAGAAATGCAATGTTGAGCATATTATTTATTTCTTGTTTACAATTCATAGAGGATTGTAATTCCGTATAAAGTGGGACACATCGCGATGCGCCTCAAACGCATTTTTGTGGCCTTGTTTAATCAATATTTTGATAACCTTGAGAAAAACTAAATAATGACATTGAAATATGAGGATCTTGTTAACATATCCCAACAAAGATGGAAGTTTTATGCCCCTTGGTTTTAGTACGATATTAATTCAATTATACCATGGTGTTCCATGTTTCATCAAAAGCCGCCAGTTTGGGTAGTAATTTCACACATTTTTTACAATTTCAATATTTCCGTAGCACCTTATGAGCTCAAAATATCAAAATTTATAGATTTACTATTTCTTAATGCAATGTAATGTAAACATTTGAATAACAATCTTATGAAATACAGACTTTTTAGTGAACCAACACCTAGTTGTAACCAGTACTAAAGAAACACTCATATAGAATTATAGGTGTAATATTATTACTAGAGATCTAATAATGACAAAAATTTTTTTATAAAAAATAAAATCTTTGAAATACAGAACTGTCAGATCTAACAGTTTATTTCACTATTTGCAAAGAATTATAATTGCCTTTAAAACATAAGTAATTGTTATTTATACAACTTATATAAATATAAGTTGTACCAGGTGGCCGAGCCTCACTGGGTTTAATAATTTCTTATGGGAGATTATATATCCGAAGTCATTTTGGGAATATTTTTGTAATTATGAAAATGAACGATCGAATAAAGACTACTAACCTAAAGAGTTGCTTTAGTGTTTATTCTAAATGTAATTGTACATATGGCAATTAAATATAAAGTCTCTAAGTCCTCCTACAGCCTAGACAAACCACAGCTCACGCCCGTCTTATAGTTTTACAATGCATCTTTTACGTTAAACTATTGTAGGCCTAGTATTAATGGCTTGGAAGAAATTCTTTGCAGTGTAACTTCTCAGATGGTTACATTCCCATCTTTAATTATGCAATTAGTATATTCATTACAGCTTTAGTACAAAACATCAAGTGACGCAAATCTCTACTTTATAGGGTAAAACAGGCACTTTGTAACAAAGTAAATTGGCACATTTTTTCTTTATAGACTAAAATCATTTGCATTAGTTTACAAAAGAAATGTTTCCATGGGGCACCTCTGTTACGCTGAACAATATGTTCACCCCCCTCCCCCCTTTCCATATGGGATACGTGCACTGCCAAGCCTGACTGTCAGACTATACCGGCTTTTGCAATCCATCCATCCCAGTGGTGCTACAGCCCGTGGGGGGGATATGGCCTGCTTTTACACATCCCTCCATTCAGATCTCTCCTGGGCCTTCCGTCTCCACACCCTAACCCCAAGGTTTTTACAGAGTTTTATAGGTAATCACAAGATGCTGCAGCATACGCAAACTCGTTGACCGCTAGCTAGATATCATGTTCAGTGTGAGCAAGTAAGGCGTGGAGAAGCTGTGCTATGAACATTTCCTTTGTTTAAGTACGGGACAGTAGACACCGAAGCATTAATACATGGTAATAATTCACCAGCAAAAAAATAATAATAATAAAGCGTGTCTTCGAGTCTGAATATTAATGAGGAATGCAGTATTTTCCATGGCTAAGCTGTGACCTGGGAGATAAATCTCAGATGAATGTATGCCAAAAGCAGTCTTTTTTGGTAAGTTAAAAAGTGGTCAACGTAACACTGAAACGCTTTAAAAACCAGCTTAGGTGCCAACTTGCCTTAGCTGACATAGAAGAGAGCACCTGGTTGCTTGTGGCCTCAGAATGAGACAGCTGGAAGTACTAGCAAAATAAACAACAAAGTAAAAGGTATCTACACCCCTCTACACAATTAAAGTGTAAAAAATTTATTAAGCACTTAAAACACAATAACTAATCATACATCGGCATATTTCATTTCATTTCTTTTCTATTATAGTTCAAATAATAAATCAATCTACAATAAGATGTTTTAATTAGGTCTATTGATTCTTTAAAACTCGTTCTTGTTTGCAAAGAAATATTTTTGTGTACTGCGGTAAGCCTAGTGACGTAAGGAGTGTTTTTCCTGTTTACGTCATGGAAAGTTTTCATTCATAAAACATTTTAGCCAAAATTTTCTTTTGGTAATGAGGCATTTTCAAACCGATATGACAGTCCACCCCGAGTTTTCCTGATGTGGCCAATGAGTTGAGATTTTGTTTCCACTAATATGCACATACCTTGAAATTTTAAACAAAATCGTTAGAGCCATTTTGGAAATAAAATATATATATACAATATATATATGTATTCTGTATTGTATACACAGCTATATTTGAAATTTGATTATAATATCTAAGTATACTGTATACACCATCTGTCATATAGTCTATACAAAAATATACCGTATTTTTTGCCGTATAAGACGCACTTTTTCTTCTCCAAAACTGGGGGGGGGAAAGTTGGTGCGTCTTATACGGCAAATACACATTTTACATGCATTAAAACTGCCCCCAACTTTGTGTGGCGCTTACTCGCAGTCCTTTCCTTATGCAGTGTGTGCTGCGGGCTGGATTTGGGGCACGTACTGCGGGCTGTGGTGACTTCTGTGACCCTCCCTGCACGGCCAGGCTGTGTGTGTTCGGGCTTCCCTCTCCCTCCTATAGCGCGCCATGCCCCCCTCCCGACAGTCTAACCATGTGCTGCATGGGCATCATGCTGAGCTTACTGCCGGTACCTCCATCCATCAGCGCAGGCTGCGTCTCCTCATGTCTCCCGGAGCAGTCTCACTCCTTGCTGGGCAGTGTGGGCACAATTTCGCCGCTTCTCTGCATATCTCCCGGGCACCCGATCAATCCATGCTGCCCTGAAATGTCCGCATGTCTGCCTCCTGGTTCCGCCTCCTCCAGCCAATGCTTACTGATGTCCGTACTCTGCCCCGCCCCGCTGATTGGATGCCCGTGATTGATGGGCAGAAGGATTGCTCCGCCCCCGAATCCAAGGTAGAAGATACCGCCCTCCCAGTTGATATAAAATATTTTAGTACAGTATTTGGTTCAGAATCTTTTTTTTCTAGATTTTCCTCCTTTAAAATTGGGTGCGTCTTATATGCCGGAGCGTCTTATACGGCGAAAAATACGGTATCTAGTAAATCTACTTAATATATTCTACTAACTTTAAACTTTATCCACTCTATCTAGAATTTAGATTTCAGATCTAATTTTAAAATTGTAAAAGTAAACAGTTTATCCAGTCTAAGTACCCTATGGCCTAAAAGGATAAAGGAAAAGAAAAAGTTCCTCTTTCAGACCTTATGATCTATCTATATAGGGCAGATGATGTAAAGGTCATTTGTTTCTTTGTCCTACGGTTAACGCCTTTACTTTTCCCAAACCAGTGTCAGGTACCCATTAGAGCTGGGTAGGCTCAGAAACACCCAAAGATCCTGAAATTAAAAATCCCAGCCTTCACAAGGATTTGAATATATAAATTATATATATATATATGTATATATATATATATTATAAGAGCAAGGGCACTGATTTGATTGATTCACTGATTGACCTTCTATATCTATGCTATCACTAATTCTTCCACTTGCTGTGGACCAAAAAATACAAAAATTTAAACAGTTGTTATTTTCTGTATGCCTAGGACAATTAAGCACTTTTCATGATCAAAATTGCAGTGATTAAATTTACTATATAATTCAAACGATTCTTTATTTGCGATTTCAACAAAATATATGTTTTTCAAAGATTATAATCTATTACAAAATGACTGTTTGCTCCAGCTTATAGTTATAGGCCTAATTTTAATTCTACACATTTACCTACTCCTTTTTTTATCCATGTTAATCTTCACAAGAAGTCTTGAGCATCAAAGGGTTATTTTATTATAATTATCATCTGTTAAAAGGAACGTCTGTGGTGTATGATAAATGATTGGATCTAGATGGACATGAATTATACATAAAACTAAAAATCCAACAAATTCTGTCAGTATTCATGCATTAGAGTACTTTGTTTTTTGTACCTCAATTTTTAAACACTTTATACCTTTGTGCTTAATTTTCTCTAATAATAAAAACACTCAATTAGCTCAGTCGGTAGAGCATCAGACTTTAAAATCAGAGTGTTTAAGTCCCTAATTGCGCAAAAACTTTAAAAAAAAATAATTTTTTAATAAATAGTGTTTTCCACTATTTTTAATTTTAATAATTCAATCTAGAAAGTTGCAGTGGAGTTTATAACCTCAATCCTAAACTCTTTTAAAAAATTGATGGTGTTCCAAAGCATCTGAGAGCCTTTCGATAAAAAACTGACAATTACTCAAAGTAGCTGTCCTTACTATTATATTTTGTTGTATGTAATAAAGCATTTTTTTTTTAGCATTTTACGTACATAAGTAGACACATAGATTTTGATGTAGTTACTCTTTATATCTTTCAAGCGAACCAAAGAGAGAAAAAAATATGTTGACCAAGAGATAGATGAAGATGATATTGATGGCAGGCGTATGTATAGTGTAGAAGAGAAACTTCTGAGTGACAAATTTAATGCCAATTTGGTTCAGGAAATGAAGGGACCAGGTCAGTTCATACTTGAGTTTATTATTTTAAAAGATCATTAGGTCATGAAGACATGCCTTCTAGTTTAAAGGTTCGTTTGACCATAGGGTTTAAATGTTTAATGTTAATAGGGCCAGTTAAGACCTAAGCAACCCGACCATTTCATTGAAGAAACTATAGTGGCCAAAAACTGTTTTTAAAAGCTTTTGTCTGATAGACTTTATCTGTTTCCAATGTGGCACTAGAAAAATTCTTCTGAACACATTGTAATGTCTTTGCTGTGGCAATTTTTAGACCATACAAACTTGAGGTTTCAGCCAATTTATGGGCAGCATATGATGTTGATATTTGTTTGCAATTACAAATTGAAGAGAAATTGCTAGATTGCATCCTAAAAGGGTATTTTATAAATGTTATAAAACCCCACAGACATTTTTTTATTACAAAGACCATAAACATTTAGATCAAGAATCTCTTTTTTTTTTTTTTTTTGTCAGTTAATTCAATTGTATGATGATTATTATATTTTTAATGCCAGGATGAATCTAATTTTATTTTTCAGAATTCACTATGGATTGGATGCAAAGGAATGGCCTTGTAAGACCAATTGTTTTCTTGGACAAAACAGGCTTAGGGCTCAGGTAAAGCCATGATGCATTGGCTAATTTAGTGTAATTTGTTAAACCCTGGATTGGATGTCTACCTGTTATATTATTTTATAGTAATAGTTTAGTTTGTTTTTATAGTTTATATAGATCTAGGTTAATGGCCTATTTTTTGAAAGCATTACCATTTTGTAAAGATTTTAGTAGTTATAATGATTTTATACTTCTTTATATTTTAGAGTACCCAGTGAAAATTTCAAAGTTAGCGATGTCAAGCAATGTGTTGGTAAAAAACTTTAACAGATTTCTTTTAGTCTTGTCTGTGTGGATTTCTAAAATATGTTAAATTTGTAATCGTGTATTTTTTTTATATAGATGTTTTCTTCAAAGTTTTTTAAGTTCTTCCTCATGTCTGTGACTTTGATTTCTCAGGCAGTCGAAGGGTATTGGATGTGATGGATGTCAACACACAGAAAGCAATGGAGATGTCCATGAAAGATTGGGTGAAATATTATGAGAACCCAGAGAGAGATCGTCTTCTGAATGTCATAAGTCTAGAGTTTTGTCACACCCGTCTGGAAAATTACGTTGACTCTCCAACACTAGTTAGTCATGTTCTTATATAAGTGTTGATTGTTCAGCTTAAAACTTTTGTACATATTTTCTATTTGTCATAGTGTTTTGCTAAAAAAATTTTTTGAAATATGGGTTAAACTCTTTCTCTCCTAATCGACAAATACCATCGTTGATTTGACCTCATTAATTAATATTTAATTTTAAAAACCTTTCTTTGTGTTATATGGAAGGAGCATGCATTATCCTTTAATTCTATACCAAATAAATCATTTTCTGATTACAACAAACAAAGCTATTGAAGCTTAATCATAATATGGTAGTGAAATAGTAATGAGCAAAATGAAGAATTCTGTCTGAATGTGCAAAAATAATTACGGAGGGAAAGAGTTAAGTCCTTTAAATTTAGAATGTTAATTTCAAAACTTTATGAACATAGTCAAACTTAATTCTGTTGTTATGTTTAGTATTGAAATGGCAACCCCCGTACAAGTTTGTGAAACTTGAGGCTAAGGTTGAAAGAAGGTGATTGGAAGTCTAAAAAATATACTTTTCATACTTTCTTTACTTTATTAAGACTATTCCTTTGTAATAGAGTGTAAGCTGTCTTGTACTTTATTTTGAGGATTGATTATGTACTGTGTGTGACTGAAGAAGCATGGTCACTTTAGGATGTAGAAAACACTGTGATGAGAGTGGGAAGGGCTCTGCGCTTAAGACCAAAGTTGAATCATTGTGGATAAGTGTCAAAGCAAAACTGCTGTATTTGATATGTTGTGGCTAGGACTTCACATTATAACTAAATTAAAATCAAATGTTTTGATCACAGGTGCGTCAAGTTGATTGGGTTGACAGGGCTTGGCCAAGACATCTGAAGGAATGTCAAACTGAATCTACAAATGTTATTGAGAAAATGAAATACCCTAAAGTGCAAAAGTAATTTTTCTTGATTTTTTTTTTTTTTATTATTTTGAAAAACTTATGTTTTTCTACAAAAATACATTTAATACCTTGAAGAAAGTTGTCCCTAATATACAATCAATGCAGTGAAGAAACTCATAAAATAAAAAACTGTGCTCTGCTTATTAGACCCAAAACTAATGCTGAGCTCATAAAATAACAAACTATACACTGATCATTAGACCCAAAACTAATGCTGAGCTCATAAAAAAACAATCTTTACACTGATCATTAGACCCAAAACTAATGCTAAGCTCATAAAATAACAAACTGTACACTGATTATTAGACCCAAAACTAAAGCTGAGCTCATAAAATAACAAACTATACACTGCTTATTAGACTCAAAACTAATGCTGAGCTCCAAGGTAGAAAAATACATTTGTATAGGCAGAAGGATTAAAGGGCTGGGCTGGCTAATTATGAGACTTAAGTTCTAAATCCTTGTGAAAACTGTGATTAATGAAAGATATATAAGATCTAAATAAGTAGTCTTATCAGAGCATAGTCAAGTTACAAAGTTACATGTCTTCTTGTTAGCTTTGTGAGTTTTCGACCCTGTTAGTCATTTGTAACCTATTGTAATTAATTTAAAATTGTTTTTTCTTTTTTTTTTTCTAATTTTTTTATTTCCAATCAATACATATTTTACGTACAGATATTGCCTGATGAGTGTTGCTGGCTGCTATACAGATTTTCACATAGATTTTGGTGGCACATCAGTCTGGTATCACATTCTCCATGGTGAAAAGGTGAAATTAACATATTACATATACAGTTTGCATTTAAAAATTTAGATATTCAAGATTTTTTTTTCCTTATTCCAAGTTGCCCGCTGCAACAATTTTGTTTGTACTTAATATTTTCCTTTTAAAATACCCATCATTACCCTAGAAAAATCAGTTTTTTTTTGTTTCCTGAAATAGTGGAAAAAAATAATAGACATAATAAAAATAATAATTTACATTGACATGGCTTCAGAATGTTTTACCACCTATTTCACTTTCCAGTTCAAACATTTCTAGGCCATCTAAACAATGCTATTAATACCTATAATAATGTAACAATGTTGATCCATAGCCTTATTCTTCAAGGTAGTAGAAATAAAATACTTTGTAATATAACTTTCTGAATTTTTTTATTTTGATTATTTCATATATTTTATTAATTAGAAATATTTGAGAATAGATGAGAACAGAAAGAAGTAAATATGCTAGTTTCAATGCTAGTATTGTTTATTTTTCATCTTACAAACACTTTTTTGTTACTTTCTCAAGCTTTGACATTTTTTTTTTTTTTTTTTTTGGTTTCTGTAGATTTTCTGGCTGGCTCCACCTTCTCCCAAAAACATAGACAAATACACAGAGTGGACTCTTTCAGCTAAACAAGGAGAGACGTTTCTGGGAGACTCCTTGGAGCAGTGTCAGAGAATCGTCTTGTATGCTGGGAATACTTTCATTATCCCCTCTGGTCAGTAGAGCTACAGAATGGCATTTTTATCTTTTAGATAGCTGATATTGAACATCATTGTTTTCTTTGTATTGTTATATATATTTTTTTAGGAAATAAACTCATTCTTTGATCAATTTTATATTATACTATACACTATAAAAAAAAATATCTTAGCCTTTATTGAACTTGCAAATTAAAAAATATATTTACTAGTAAACCATGCAGTCTATAGGGCAGATGATGTTATGTTCGTCTGTTTCTTTGGCCAATGGTTAATGAGCAGGGTGTCATGTGGCCAGCACGACCAACTGCCTGTACTTTCCCCAACTTGTCAGGTATCCATTGGAGTTGGGTGGACTCAGGGGCACCCTAAAAATACTGAAATTCAATATCACAGTTTTCACTAGATTCAAATCCAGGACCCTTGGTTCGGAGGCCAAATGCTGAACCACCCGGACATAGCACCCTCAATATTTACTAGTAAATTATGTTTATTTCAATAAAAATAATAATTTTTTTTTTTTTAAAGGTTTGTTTATTTGTAATTTAAAGCACCAGAGTTCTAGGGTAATAAAAACTATTGTATGGGCATATTGGTAATTATAAAGGGATAGTTTCTTAACCAAGAGGTTAAAGTTCAAATCCTTGTAAAAAGACGGGTCAGTATTCTTAGCTTAGTCACAAATTTGTATGTGTGGCAAAAAAAAATTTATAGTATAAAAATAATAAAAATCAGTTAGCCCTACAAAAATAATTATATGGAAAATTAAGAATCAAGCATGTCTAGGGTGTATTTTTTAAGCAGAAAAAAAAAAATGCATTGGGACTGTCAGTAAAACAAGCAATGAGAAACAAATGGCGCAGCTATTAATGCATTAATATTATCTAAGCTGTTAATTTAATTTCTCTACTCTATGTTTCAGGCTGGATCCATGCAGTTTACACACCCAAAGATTCTCTGGTGTTTGGAGGCAACTTTCTGCACAGTTTCAACATTGAGAATCAACTGCTGGTCTCACGTATTGAGGACAAAACATATGTACGCATAACTTTTTCAAATAGTCAGAATTTTTAAAAATTTGAAAGCAAGTGTAAAGGTTTACATTCCTTGCACAACATTATATTTAAAATCGCTTTCTTTTAAAGTCATAAAAATTTGATTTTGTTTTAAAATAAAAACTCATTTTAAACACATTTTCGATGCTAAGGTATTCTTTGAATAACTCTTATTTTGTCACAGGTGCCATCCAAGTTCAGATATCCATTTTTCTCTGAAATTATGTGGTATGTTGTTGACCGCTACATCAGCTGCCTGACAGGGCATACTTATCTAGCTTCAGTTGAAAAAGATGAAGTGGATGAAGATGATCAAGGTCTTATCCAGGTGGATGAAGATTCTAGGCCTCCATCTCGCAACCCAGACTCCAGACCACCCTCTCGCACCATGGATGACAGTATGGATTCTAAGGTTGAACCACTTCTAAGAAATTATCTTTCTTGTAATGATTGAGTCAAATGGCTGTCTTTGTTCATCTGTGTTGGTATTTTGTGTTCTAACACGTCAGGCTTTTTCTCATTTCAAAAAGTTTATAAATGTTTGTGCAGTAAAATGTGCTTTGTGTTCATAGCTCTTGAGACAAAGTGGTAAGAGCTGTCCTGATGAAAAAGTAGCATCAAATTGCTTTTACTGTTTTAAGTTATTTCTACAGTCTCTAAAGTCCCATACAAAAAGTTTTGACTCATACAATATTCTTAATTGAAACAAATTCTTATCATTCATCATTGCTCATGTCTTACCAGTGTTAGAAACTCTTACCAACTTTTTGTTTCTTTGGATTGTTGATTGCCAGTAGAATTCTTGAGGGGAAGGGTTTGTATCATTTTTCTCCCCCAAGATTTGTCCTTTTTTACTTCTCTGTCAACCTATTGTTAACAGACTTTTAAAAAATCTTGTACATTTTTCATTTTTAATATTCTACAGACATCCAATGATGAATTTCTTTCTTCATATGATGTGTAAAAAAATCTAGTTTGATCATTTTTAGTGAATAGACTTACTTGTATACTATCTACATAAAGTTTTGATCCTGTCATGCCAACATTTGCTTTCATTTACATTTAACTTACATATAGAGTCTATATTCTTATAATCAGATGAGTGGAGAAGATGCCCCAAAGCTGTCTAAGAGTGTGACTATTGAACTGACCCGCATTGACCAAGCACTTAAGAGGTCTCAAAGTGAGGATGAAAATCAGCCCTCTGTCACAAAACCCAGGGTTCCCAGAAAGGCAGTTTCTGACTCGAACAGCTCCTGGGAAGGTGGCGGGGGCACCCGCAAGTGGATCCACCTGACACCAACTGAGTTGCGTGGTCTTCGACAACTGGTGGACTACCTTCAGGGATTGATGGCATTGCCGGTGAACAAGCGAGGAATACCAAAAGAGCTCCTAGATCCTGATGCTGTTTTGAGGGAGATAAAAGTAAGGACCATTCATTGATTCTAGAGTCAGAGAGCTTCATCTAGTGAAAAACAATTAGGATTTACAAATGTGATGAAAGAAAATTAATAGTAAACCCATTGACTGTTTGTAATTATGAATGATTACTCAGACCTTAATTACTTAATGATTGGCATTTTATGTTTTATAAATAGTAATGATGAAAACTAACCATTTTTGTATTCTTGTAGTGCAACTGAGCTGTTTATTTTCTGCATGTGTCCAGCGTGTCAGAAAGTTATGTCCAGTGTGTGTGTGTTTATAATATTTCAACAATGTGAGATGTGCTTGTATTCATTCACTGTTTACTGCAGCCTAATCTTGTTGATTAAATTGTAATGAAATAACGAATACTAGAAAACCACTGTATTGGCTTTATTCAACAAAATTTGGCTACAGTAAACAGTGAAGAGCATCTCGGTTTTCCTATAGAGTGATTTGATTCATTTAAATTAATTTCTTTTGCTTTGTTAGCAAATTCTAGAAGATCATAAGAATGATGACCCAGATCTAGCAGTGACTGGTGATCCAGTCATCGGATGGCCAGAGTCAGCTAAAGTAAGTTGTGCCTATTACAAATAATATTGTATTCTAAATGGAAAAAAGTAGAGAAAACATTAGACTTAGCTTGTTACAAATCTACATTATTTCACATGCAACTTTTTTAAAATTTCAATTGAAAAAGCTTAATTTTTTTTTTTAAATTTCTTTTCACAAATGTTTTTAAATTTGTATATTACAAAAGATTTTGTGTTGTATTTATTTTCTTTCTACTTTATAAACTTTTTTTTTTTTACATTTTTTTAATTTGTGAAACTAACAAGGAGTGGTGTGAAAGTTTGTGCTAAAACTGTATAAAATTACATGTATTCTTAAGATACTCATTAAATACATTGAGGGCATTGTCTTTTATTTTAAACCTGTTTCCTTGATCTCAGAAAAAGCAACAGAAGTTAAAGCTGGGTTATAAAACATTCAAAACAACCAAGACAGCAAAAGGTACAAGCTCAAGTTCTTCCTCAATACGACGCCGCAGAACTCGGTGTAAGAAGTGTGAGGCCTGTACCAGGACTGAGTGTGGGGAATGTACTTTCTGTAAAGATATGAAAAAGTTTGGTGGGCCTGGACGCATGAAACAAACATGTATTAGTAGGCAGTGTATGGCGGTATGTAAAAATATATATCCACTGTTTTTAATATTTTTTATTTATCTGTCCTTTGCCTATTTCTATCCCAAGGTTCTATAATTTTTCTATCTCCATAATTTCTTTGCCTTCTTTAACAAGAACCTGATTTAAATAAAACATTTAGATACCTTGTAAGCTGCATTGTAAGTTCATGTTTGTGGAACTGTTATTTACAGCCGATTTTGCCCAGTTCATCGGTGTGTGTGATATGTAATCAAGAAGGTCAGCCCAACCTGGATGATTCTGAAGATTTTTCTTGCTCGCTAATGGAGTGTGGCATTTGCTGGGAGATTGTCCATCCATCTTGTTTACAGAAAAAGTAAGATTTCCCTCTCCCCCCCCCCCCCCCCCCTTTTTTTTTTCTGGTCTAGTTGCAGAAGTAACCTAGTAATAATAACTAACACCAACTTGACTTAAGCATATATTTAAGATATTAGAAAGTTATAGTTCTATTTTTTTTTTTATTATTATTTCTATTATTTCAGTTGTTTGGCTTCTTTTGATATTATGTTTAACTACAGCTGTTTGTTGTTTCACTGAAGAAATATTTAAATTTATAGTTTGATATCACTATACTTTGTCTTTTCTGAGGCCAGTAAATTTGATTTCTTTTTAAAATAAATAACGTGTGGTAACAAAAATTTTATAAAATTATTATCAGAAAGATAAAATCTTGTAAATTGCATTTTGATTATAAGCACTTCATAAGTCCATGTAAAAAATGATACAAATAACAATATTTGTAGCTTTTAAATTGGTCTAAGTCAACTTTAATAGCTTGATACTATTTGATAGATATGAAAACTTGGACAATGAAGGTGTTGTGAATGAAGATCTACCCAATAGCTGGGAATGTTCTAAATGCTGTAATGAAGGCAAACAAGGTCAACTTAAGGTAAAGGTCATTTTATAACTTTTGGATATTCTTTTAGAAAGGAAGATTAAGTCCTAGTCCAAACCACTTGCAGGAATGGAAGCAGATAATGTTAGAACCACCATAACAGCAGCCCAAAATGCATCTCAGTAGACCATCCATCATTTAAATGGAAATTTTCTGTCATTGAATCTTGTGCAAATCTTAATTCTTTCAAACTATAATGATGATCCTTACAACTTTTATAGAAAAAGGTTTCACTGATTAATTAACTATCATGAACATTTGTATTGTTCTCAGCCCCGTGTGCGTCCAGGATGTACTAAAAAAATTAAAGTTGAGGAGCGCCGACTGTCTGCTGACAGTGATGGACTGCAGGATGATGAACCCATGTCTCCCATCAGCCCTGTGGAAGGCAAACGGGTGGTCTCCAAGGAAGGCCACAAGAATGGATCTAGCGATGGTCAGTACATTAAAACAGAACCCAGTGCCACTAAGTGGACACCACTTTCCAAGAAAATGTCTTTACCTGATGTGAAAGTGAAAACAGAAGAAGGAGTTTCACCACCCCAGCATGCTTTCACATCAACGTCTGGCAAAGAAGATGGACATAAGAAAAAAACTCAGTCTCATTCTTCAGTTAAAGATCAGAAGAAAATTAAAAAAGAGAAGGTAATGCATTTTACAATATTGGACTTAACTTGGGTGGTGTGGTGGTTTAGCACTTGGCTTCCGAACCTGGGTTCGAATCTCGATGAAGACTGGGATTTTTAATTTTGGCATTTTTAAGCACCCTTGAGTCCACCTAACTCTAATGTATACCTGCCTTTAGTTGGGGAAAGTAAAGGTGGTTGGTTGTTTTGCTTGCCACATGACACTCTGCTCGTTAACCATTGGCCAAAGAAACAGATGACCTTAACATCATCTGCCCTATAGTTCGTAAGGTCTGAAAGGGGAACTTAACTTTTAACTAGTTCATTCCTTTTTTTTAATATTAAAAAAATCTAATTGAATAGTTGTACTTACATTAGTATAGTAATTCATCAATAGTTATTAATAGAATTCAGTAGATAAGTAGAATTGATAATAGTGAATTAGTTCAAATGTGATGGAATGTGAGTTGCTTGGAAAAGTCAAAATTGAGTCAAATGTAAATTTTGTTATCTTGTCAGATCTCTGCCCCTAATTCACCCACAAGTTTTGACAGCTCTACTCGGCACCAGCGAAAACGCCCCTCGTCTATGCCAGGGAGCAGTGGAGACAAGACATCTTCCTCCTCTCAGAGTGAGCCTGGAGGCAAGAGGCCCAAAAGAGAGGTAGTTGTTCCTCGCAGATTTTTAGATTGAGATCTCATTATCATTCATTTAAAATCTTTTTAACCAAATTCTCTATTTTTTTTTTTTTTTTACCTTCATTTCACTTCATCATTTGTAATTGTGCACATATTGGGCAAGGAACTGGTCATTGGGTCTGAGTCACTCACTGTCAGGGTTACAATACATTGTGTTGTATAATATTTATTGGAAAGTAATATTTGTCTTTGTCAGTGTTATTTTGTTGGCTTAGCTTTTCAATGCATGAAACTTCTATTCCCAAAACCTGTGTTTTTTATTGTTTTGTTTTTTTTTCATTTTTTGTCTTTATTTGAAACTAGATTTTTAAAATATGGACTTTTGTTGTTGTTTATTTAATCCTAAATTCTAGTTTATTGTAAATCTAAACTATTTCCTCTTAGTTAATTTTTTTTATATTTTTTACCCCTGTGTGTCTGTAGCAATGTCCTATTTAGCTCTGATCTCATTTGTTTATAAAATTAATCTTAAATTATTTTCTTCATTTGTATACACTGTTCTTCTCTAAACATTATATACAAAGTCTTTTTTTTTTTGTTTTTGTTTACTTTGCAATAATGAGGCAAAGAATATTTGAAGATAAATATTTGAATGCAGTCAAACCTCAGGAACATGTTTGAGCAATGTACATACATTGTATTCCCTTGATATGAGAGCACATAGATGTTTTTCACCTTGACTAATTGTAGTCAGGGCATTGAAAATATATATAGTCCCATTGTATGTCTGCAGAGGCAGTCTCAGAAGCATCATGTATATAGTTTTGATTTGGATTGGAAAGAACAATCTTTTATAACTATGATTTTCAATAATGTAAGAAAAAAATGATAATAAAGACATTTGCTACCTACACTTTCTCCTTCTCTTCCACCATTTCTTAGCTTGTTCATTGACTTTTTAGATAGATTTTTACTTGTGTAATCATTTTTTGCTGCTTGCTAAGCAAAGGTGACAGTAATGAAAAATGATGCACATTTGATCTGTAGATAATGCCATTGGGAAACTGATCTCAACTTAGTTTGAATAATATTACTGGCTCTCAAGTCGTACCTCAACAGAATTATAATCTATGTTTTCCAGTCTTTGCATGTTGTGGGTTTTTTTTAAAGGCATTTTTAAGGACAACATGTATATTTTTTTATTTTTTTTTTCAATTTTATCTAAAATAGTTGATGCAGTTTTTTTTATTGACTAAATTTATAAAAATATTTTTTCAAAAACCATTCCTATTTGTATTTCAATGAGCTAGTTCATGTGTAAATAGTTTTTAACACTAAACCTTATGGCCTTAGACTTGATATCAATTATTTGTACATGTGAATGTTTTTAAAATGTTCTTCATAATAGTAAGCTATAAGAAAAAAAGTTGAACTTGGGTCTATGGGCATTAGGCAGCAAGGTTGTGTTTGTTCAGAGACTAAATTTCAATTAGGCTGAGCATCATCTTTCATCAAGTGTTTCTACACGTACCTTTCAATGTAATGTGTCCTTGAGACCAATGTGAATGTGTCTATTCAAGATTTGCCATTAGACCATATGTTGAAAAAGCCATGAGCACACTATACAATGTAATGCATTAATTGCTTTGATAACACACCTGTTAGTAGGTAGACATCATTAGGTTGATTCAGAGTTAGTAAATGGAGAAAAAATCTACTAGGTCAGATTAAAGCATTAATCATCTTAATTTTGGTGTTTGTTAACTGCTATTCGCTGGAGCTAAGGAAATTGTTTCAATGCTGACATCACTGCCTTTACCACACAATCCAATACTGAACACTATTTACTTCTTTGAAAACCTAGTTGATTATGTTAAATTCACATTTTTTTTGGTGTGGACAATGGTTAAAGCTGGCATCATGTGGTCAGCTCAATGACCAACCTTCTTCATCCTTCACCCAGGATTCAAACTTTTTACCTTTAGCTTTAAAGCCAAGAAATTCACCTCAAGGCCACCGTATTGCAACAGTGTTGTCAAAATGTATCTGTCTCATAATAAAGTGTGCTATCCAGTGTGACTAAGGGTGAATGGCTTTATGTATGTGTCACTAATGGGTGTATGGCCTTATGTATTAAAAAGGTATAACTAAATGTATCTTTGACTAATGGTGTATGGCTTTATGTATAAGTGACTAAGAGTGTTTGACTTAATGTGAGAATGATAAGATTTGAATACAACACACTTGTACCTACCTCTTTCAACATTGAAGATTTTAGCAAAACTAATAAAAAGTAAATGGCAAATTTCTTTTACATATTCATTTTTTTATGTTTTTTTTTTCTCTTTTTTTTTTTAATCTTCTGTCTCTATGGCAAGACCTCAAGTTTATGTTGTGATGTTAGGTTATTTCCATTCCATTTTTTTTTTTTCAATCTCCAACAAGTGAATAATTCCCAAATCTCTTGTGCAGTACACCAAATACAAAGTTCCACAATGTTAGAGTTTCATTGCAAGAGCTGTTGTTTTATAACACAACTCAAACAAAGATGTTCTGCAGCACATTTAGAAAGTGGTTTAAAACTACAACATTAAAAAAAAAAATTGAAGCTTGATTTTTACCCAGTCACACTTATATTAAAACCAAATCAGTCAAATTAAAACTGGTTTATTTTCTTTGAACTTAACCAGATACATTTGTTATGTTTGTGTGCTCTTTGTGACATCTGACTTGTTGTTTTTTTGCTTTTTACAAAGTTTATATCAACTCCCTCTATCTCTGTGGTAGCTTGTCAAAAGTTATTTCTCCCACTTCCCTTTCTTTAATCAAGTAGAAACTTTTTGCTATTATTTATTGTCGATGATAATATATGAATCAATAAAAAATTAACCAATTATGTAAACAGCAGTAATTAATCAATTGTTTTATATAGAAAATGTATTAAGTGAAGGGAAATATATATATTATATATATATATATATATATATATATATATATATTCATTTCTCATATCCTATGAGCTCAAATCCTTGTGTAGAGTACTAGGTTGTTTGCTAAAAATCTGATACTAACAATACATAACTATGAAACCATTTTTACAAGTATCAAATAACTCAGTTTCTAAGTGGTTGGCTTTCCATCATGGAGGCCCGAGACTCAGACTTTAGCAATTAACACACACACCCTGCCATCTGGTCCACCAAAGTGACTAGACTATAGCGCACTGAGCATGTGCTTCTAAACATATTTCCAATTATACAAATTTATTATTGTAAGTCTAGATCTATTAAAAATAGATTAAATGATTGATTCAAAACAAGTGATGCTATTCGCTCAATATAAGCTTTGTTGTTGTTTTTTTTTCAATATTTTTTATATTTTACTTGCTAGGTGTTTTAACAGTTAGTTGTTTGCTGTTCTTTCATTATGATATAAAAATTATACTGAAATGACACAAAAATTTTTTTGTCTGCAATGAAATGTTTATCTTGTTGGTACTTTATTCTGCATGTTACTCTTCTATCATCCAGGCAAGCAAACGTTACACCACTAGAGAGAGTTTAGCCTAGTGTGCTAGTGTTTGTAAGAAAAAAAAACACACTATTTCTACATTTTCTGTTTCAGAAACTGACTGTTTTTGCTTTAACAAATACATAATGATCATTTAAAACTCTCAGGAAGAGTTGAAATAAACTTAAGTTTGCTGACTTTAGTTTCTCTTGAAAGTAATCTACTCGTTCGTTTATTTTTGTTTATTGTAAATGGAAGTATTTCAGTCAACTTTTCATGTCACAAGTTCATTTCTCTTTTCACTGATAAAGATTTGTTTGGGTGGAAGAACAATTTGTTTCCTTGTAACATACTTAAAATTTAGTTTTTAAATGTTATAAAAATGTACAGAAAATTAAAAAATGTATATAAAGTCTTGTTAATTCTATTAATAAACTAATGTTCACTTCTTTGCTAAAAGTTATTGCCCTTGGTTTTATTTGTTTCACATTTCTTTGTGTTGATCTTACTTTCACTTTTTGTTTTTATATTTAATTTTTAAAAAATATTACAAATTAGAAGTTTGACTTTTGTTTCTGCATGCTTGCATCCCTTTTTTATTCTGTTGTGTAACTTAAGTAATCATCGCTCTGAATGCAAGCCAGTTTCAATGAACAAAGTGAAGAATGACCACAGAGCTGGGAAAGAAACAATCAATACTATGATAATATTTAAAATGTTTTATAGATTTTGTCATACAATGTCTATGAGTGAAGCTAATTCTAAAATGTTCCTTAATTCGTTTTAAAAACAAGCTTTCATTTGATTTACTTTTCTATGTTGTAATTATAATATGTCAATCAAAAGCTGTAAGTTAAATATAAACTCATCAAACCAACCTAGAACCATTAATCTAAATAACATTTCATTATCAACCTAGAACCTTTAATCTAGATACATTTCGTTTTGTTTTTCTAAGAAGATTTAAATTTAAAAAAAAGATTTTGAGCTTTATTTTTTATTGTAATAGAAAAAAATATTGTTTCAAGTGTACTTTGCCTGCCTTTTTTTTAGTATGATAAGTGACAAGTTTAGTGTTTAATATCAAACTAGTTGTGATAAGTTTGTGTTAAGAAGAAAAGAAAAGGACTTAGAATAAAACCTTCCTAGAAATGTTTTTGTGGGAAAGAGAAAGTTTAGCAAGTAAGTATGAGGGGTGTGTGTTCTCATCTCTGATGCTGGTATTTAATAGAACAAGATCCAAGTATTACTGAACTAGCTAGTTTGGGAATTTCTCTAGTCATCAATTATGTATGTAATCAATTTGCAAACAAATTTATTGAACTGACTTGTTATGTGAGAATGAACAGGCATAGATTATGACACTGGTAAACATTCTTCCTTTTAAGATTACTTCCAATCCTTTGGACTCTCCTAATTTTTTTGTTCTAGTAAAGGCCACAATTCATGCAAAAGCTAAACTTTTTAAATTGAGGAAGTTTTCATTGGCTATCATGCTGCTAGCAATCACTCGGCATCTGAGAACAGTTTGCCATGGCTTGTATGCTGTTTAGTATATCAGGATTTTTTATTAGAACTTAGCATATTATGACATGGATTTTGTATTATGCTTCATAAAACCATTTTATATACAAATAACTCTTAGTTTGCAACATAAGACCAAGTTTTTAAATGGATTTAGTGTAATAATACTTACTACTAATTAGGATGAATAAACATACAAATGTTAGTTAATGTAGAAAGTAAGTAAAGTAAATGATTGTTTGAATGTTTCAAATCTCTTAACTGAGTACCTCAATCATATTGGAAAATTAAGTTAAAGTTCAACTAATTAAAAAAGGAATATTTTAGCTTTTAGAAAAATGACTTGCCTGTTTCCTAAAGATTAACACAAGCATTTAAAACAATTTGGTAGTTTATTATTATTATATTGTTTGTTGCCTATTCAAAATATACTTCATTCCTGGAAACAGTTTTTCAATTTCTCTCAGGGTCCTGCGTGTGTGATGGGTGAAGGAACTATGGATTTTCAAGACAGCCTTCTAAAGCAACCTGAAGAACTCCATGGTGCATCTCCTAGTGGTAGTGGTGTTAGCTGCTATAAGAAGTCAAAGATGAAGCAAGGAGTGTTTGAATCATTTGATGCTATCGCAGCAGCCTCACCATTTTCTTCCTTTTCATCCTTATCTTCACCAGCTTCATCACAAGCAGCCATCGGCATGCAAGGTGCTATGCCACCACTGTCTTCTTGTGCTGCTGGTCAGACACCAGCAAGTGAACTTCCCTCTGGTCAGAAAGACGAAAGTAGAAATGGCCTTCAAGACTGTGGTGGGGATCAGGTACCTCGTGTCTCTGCTGAAAAACTACGCTGGGGCACGGACTATGCCCCCAAAGTTCCTTTAAAGAACTATGTCATTCGCCCTGCTCCTCAGACAAATATTCCAGAATTCGTAACCATGGCTGACAATACTCCTCATCCACTCCCACACGCAATTTGGACCTTGATCTTCCATTACCTCCCTCAATCTGACCTTGTTAAACTATCATCTGTTTGTCGGACTTTTGATTGCTGGGCCCTAGACCCAACTCTTTGGTATCAGATCAATCTTTCTCGTAAAAGCATCAAACAAGTGCATCTTAAAGGTGTCATGCTTCGCCAGCCAAGATCCCTAAAATTGGCATCGTCTGTTATTTCCTATGCCCAACTATCATGGCTCATTGCTCGGTTGCCTGGTCTACGCCATTTGGATTTATCCAACCTGTCTTGGGCTTCAATTTGTGCTCTGTGCTCATCTGACTGTCCACTTCTTCGTTCGCTCAACCTCAGCTGGGCTACGGGTATCAGAGATTTATGCTTCAGAGAGCTGGCTTCACCTCCAATCAACCTCAAGCCTGGGCAGCGAAACATCTCCCGCCTCTCCTGTCTAGAGAGGCTCAGCCTCACAGGGACAGACATCAATGACCAGAGTCTGGAGGTCATTGCAACGCACCTCCCAAAACTGATGGCTCTTGACCTGACTTGCTGCATGCGGGTTACTGACCGGGGCATCAAAGCTCTAGTCCAGTTAGGCGCACCATGCCACCTAAGGGAGATAAAACTAGTCAAGTGTGTGCAACTAACTGAGCGCTGCTTAGAATCTTTGGCCAGTTGCAGGGACCTTAGTTTTTTGGCACTGACAGACATACCAGCAATTACTCAGGAAGCTTGTATGAGGTTTTCTAGAAATTACAAGTACAGAACACTTAGAGCACATGCACAGGGCATCATTAGTGTTTAAACAAATATATGCTCATCACAATGTTGGGATGGCGTTATTGACCATTTGTCAAGCATCAGGGAAACACAGGGCCTACAGTGGAAAGGATCTGTAATACTTTTTTTTTTCAACAATCTTGCTTTTACATTGCACAGTTAATTTTTGTGGTGACCCTAGATTATTTGATTGTGTCACAGACAGAACATGTATGTATTTCTTTTCACAAGATAAATAAAACTTGTGGACTAAAAATTTTTATTATTGAATATATTTTATACCGTTTGGTTGAATGCATTGAATATGCTGTTAATTTTTTATATATCATTTAAAATTATTTTCTTTTGTATAGAACATTTATCAATAATAGTCTTGCAAAACAAATGGCTACATGCTGTGTATATTCTAGAATTGGAAAAAAAAAAAAATTTCAGGAAATGTATTTTCAGATGATTATTTATGTGTCCTATGCATTTGATGGTTAGCTTCAGACTTTCAGAGCTACATGCTGAAGAAGTAAAATTTTAATTCCTTTTGATATAAATGAAAAATTATGTAACAAAATGGGTGACACCTGAAACTGTAGATTAATTCTGTTGAGAGTCATAAGTTGTTTTTCTTTAATGATTTTATATTTGCTATCTTTTATTGACTCCATTTCTTTTGTATGTGCCCCTTTTTCCTTAACTTTTGGGTCCCTTATCTACCATTCATTGCATTAGATTTCACTCAATTTGAACTTTTATCATTTGGAAGCTGATTTTAAGAAAAACCAGTTTCAGTTATCTGGGGATTAAAATCACTCTTTTTAGATAATTTCATTAGACCTTTATAATCACTATGCTTTCAGGTGATTTCATTTCATTTTTAAAATCAGTTTTCAGGTAATTTAATTTGAACTTAATGTAATCCAGTGATTACATTTGAGCTTTACAATCACTGTTTTCTGGTAATGTCTTTTGACGTTTAGAATGATCTAGTTGACCTTAAGTAGTGTCTAATTTCGTTTTCCATCTTTATTCAACTGAGGCTCAACTATTGACACTATATGAAATTATGCATTTGTGGAGATGATACTGTTCAAGTGTATGTGGAATAGTCATGTTCATCTCAAAATAAATATTGATACCTACTATCATTCACTGACTGCATGCATCAACCTTGGGTTTGCAAGTATATACAATATTGGTGTACACTAGTGTGCCCAGCCTTTATTGGTTTCAATGTCTTATAGCTTGTGGGCTGTAGGTTGAGCCTCACTGGTCAAAACTCATTACTTTTTTGTACACTGTTGTAGTTGATATTTAAATGTAATTATTTACCTATATTATGCTTAAAATAAATTTACAAGATTAGGTTTTGATTGATTTTATTATTATTTGCAGTTTTTTTTAATAATGAAAACAAATTTCATATGCAAACAAAATATGTTAAGCTGGAGCTTAGTAGTCTCCCCTATTCAATGCTTGTCCTGGTATAAGATGATTTGGAGTGTTCATTTTTAGACCTGGTTAAGACACATTGATTGTGTGGTTGTGATGCCCTTGCTCTCTCATTCTCTAGAAACACCTCATTGGTCCAAATTTTTACACTTTTTTTGTGGTTAAAATTTTCATTTCTATTACCATATAGATTCAAATTTTCACAATTAAAAAGTTCTTTTTTTAAAAAAATCCTGTTTGTATATAAAGAAATATTGTTTTTCACATTCGTTTCTGTTTTGTAATAAAATAATTTTTGAAACATAGGTTCACATTTTGGGTTTGGAATTTCTTTGTGTGTGTGTGTGTGTGTGTGTTTTTCCTTGCTTCTATTTTTGTGAGTTAATGTGAAATAAATGATTTTAAATTTGTAATTGTACTATTCAAGGTAATCATTTTTAGAAATGAGTGCACATTAAATACTGCTTTCTGGTACTTAGATAAAAAATGATAGTTTAGAGTAGAGTTAACAAAACATGTCGCTGAAGAACCTATTTAATGAAATAATCAGCAAAAAAAGTTTCCAATCAGAAATATATGGCCAAATACAAATATCAAGTTAGGGGAAGTAATCCAGATGTAATAAATTTAAATATTCAATTAATTTTAAATGTTAAACATGTTCAACACACCATAATCTATAAATATCTCTAAAGAGTTCAAATGTTAATCTTTGGTACAAATTCATAATTTAGACTTCAAAGTTTGTAATAACTAAAAAAGTTGAAAACTGCTATCAATCATTATTTTAATAAGCATCTTTTGAAAATGTTTTTAAGTAATCAATAGTCAATTATTTTACTTTTGAGGACGTTATGTTTCACAAATACAATTATTAAATGAGGTAAAGTAGTAAAAGCTAAATTTCAAGTCCAAATGTTTAAGAAAAGGTTCTCTGCATCATCTTTCTCTATGCTCATAACTTAAAATGATATTGTATAACCAGGTAAAGATTTTTTTATTCTTCAACACTTCACATTTTAGGCTGTTGATTTCCTAACCCATCTGTTGATTTAGTAGCTATAACATAAGCAAGCCGAACCACTTTTCATAACCAGACAAAACTTAAAATGTATGTAAATTCAAAGTTATTAGGCTGAAATAGTAATCAACACTTTCATCCTTTATATTGGAAATGAATTTAGACATTTATGTCTCCAATAAATAACTCCAAATTCTGATCGTTTATTTCTACATCTTTTTTTTTATTTATAGACTGAAACAAAACCTGTGGCCATTGAAAAGACCATAGCTAAACATTCAGTGAACATTGAAACTAAGCATGTGGATTCTGTTCTCCAGGATAAACATGTGAAAAGAAAAAAGGAATGTTCCAGATCTGTTTCTAATACAGCAAAGAATTCATATCCTGATTTGAAATGTAGCAGTAATGTAATTAGTGGTGATACGGGTGAAGATGAAAAATGTGAAGACACTGTAGTTGCAGATGAGAATAGAAATGATGAAACAAGTGACAGTTCATGCACAGTTGATGGTAATGTAACATCAAGTGATGTATCTTGGGGAGATAATTCTCATGTCACGCCTTCATCAACATCAATGAGTGAAAGTTCATCAGTCCATACCTCCATCTCCCCACTTCCTGTTCCATATTTCCCTCTAAGTTGTGTAGACCTTAAAGATGACCATCATCAAGTACCCTTCACCAAACCTCAGCAAATTTTCAAAAAACCTGAATTAGAACTTAAACATCATACCTCTAATCTTGCTCAGAGTAGCCACCTGTTGAAAACAATAGGATGTGTCTCAACTTCCCCTGTCTCTTCGATTTCTGAGTTTCAAACGCAGCGAGGAAATGTCTGTTCCAACACCACCATGACATTGACAACACACACAGCCACTATCATCAACCCTGACGCAATATTTCACAAGCATTTCAGTTGCCGGACTGTATTTCATCCTGTTTACTCTGAGCATGCCTACTGCAAAGAGTTTTCTGTATCTCAGGGCTGATCTCAATTTACAACCAATATTTAAAAAATTCCTTTTTAGCACCAAAATTAATTTAGCTTTCAAAATAACCAACTTGATCAACAATTGCTGGAAATCTTTCTTCCTTGCAGTTGTCAAGTATTTCACTACTTCTGTGCAGTCCTCATTGGGCTTTGAAAGGAAGAACTAGTTGTAAATTCACTATCATGGTGAGTAGCAATCCTCTTTGCTAATGAGTGTATTTTACAAGCTCATAGACTGATTTTGAGATATCTTTAAGCTTCGTAGTAAATAATGATCTAACCTCTGACCTTATAGATTTTCCCAACATGGCAGATCAAAAGTTTGTATTTGAAAAAAAGTAGGTTACATCCTAAACTCTGATCTTGTAGATTTTCCCAACATGTCAGATCAAAAGTTTTTGCTAGTAATTTTCCAGTAAATCTTGTTTACTCACAATAAGTCTGTTGCATGAGCTACACATTAAAAAAAAAATGAGGACCTTTGTATAATAGCTTTTTAGCAATATTTCAAAAGCAAACATAATCAGATAATTATTAACCTAACCCAATTCCAGTAAATTTAATATAACTTTGTGTTGTAACACAGAGGTGAAGAATCGATCTCCTACAATTGTTTTTCACTTTGTGAACATTTACCATTTGCATAAGAAAGCATTTATGTAGACATTTTTTTTATCAATGTTTCATGTAACATACATAATTTTTAACTGACATTTCCTTTGATAACATAATATTTCTTATTAACACATGCAATGATTGATGACATATTTGTATATATGTAACGATAGTTTGTTCATCTAATGAATCACTTTATGTAAGACCATTGAAAAAAAACATTAATTTTTGTTTGTATAAAAAACATACTTCATTTTATTTTCTGAAATAATTTGTTCAATGTAAAAAATGTTCATGATTCATTAAGTCATTTGATTTGTTTGTGCTCAAGGAGTCATCAGTAGCTGTTATTAGGTAACTATTACAGTTTTGATATGGAACTGCATTGAAGAGTTGCTTTGAAATTTTTTTTTTACATTTATTATAATGATGTATATTGAGACACATTATTTTAATGGGCATTGTGTAATTCCCATGGAGGCATTACAAACATTTGAAAACAGTGCTGTCTCGTAGTAAAATTCTCAAAAGCAAACTTTTGTTTTTGTCTGGCAATGCTCAAGATTTGTCCTCAAATGTTTTATTTACTAAACCACTAAGTCTGAGCTTTTTTTTTTTTTTTTTTTTTTTAGAATTTTGTTGAGCAGGATTTATAAAAATGTCAGACAACTTTAAGGTTAATTTTTTCTCTTTACAATATTCAGAAGTTCAGAGAAAAAATTTTTTTGTTTTTTTGAGAGGAAACAAAAAAAAAATTTAACTGTTTCTATTTTTTCTAAATTTTTAAAAAATTATTTATGTTATTAAAATATTAGAATATTCCTAGTAAGCAGATCATTGTGACATTGTCATTTTATCAAGAAGAAAATGTTCTTTGTTTTCTGTGATATTTGTTTTCCTGACTTCATTGTATTTCTTCCATCATCACCCTTGGTGCCATAGGTTTATGTAAATAATAAAAAAAAAATTTTTTTAATTTCAAACAAGATATTTTTTTGTTGTAAGTAATTTTTCTTGTATTTTTGCTGCTACCTCAGTTTACACTACCGTTGCAAGAAAGTTGTTCTTTGGACTCAAAAGTAAGAAGCCCCCTGGCTCAAATGCCTTCAGACATTTTCAAGCTGTTTCCTTCACCTTTTGGAGTTTTTCCGCCATAAACTACACTAGACGCTAAATTGAACTTGTTCTAATTTTAACAATATCCTAATACCTGACAGTTGATCTTTGTATCTAGTCTCGTTTACTTAAGCCAGTTAGTTGCCTTTTTTTTTTTTTTTTTTTGAGATAAGTTTGAAGTCTAATGATTCCTCCATATTGAAACCGTAATTTACAAATGCAAAACTAAAATCAAATTAAATACTTAGGAAGACAAAGATGAAGGTACATTTCTTATGCCATATGCTATGATAAATTCGTACAAGTGTTCCTTCTTCCCTAGACCTAACCTAGAGCATGGAATATGGGTTGTCTGAATCAGCCAGGAAAACCAACGACTAAAAGTCACTGATTATTTACTAACATGCATGACTATATTGACACATGAAACGCGTGGGACGTAATTATCTTCTCTTTTGAAGTCACGTCTACTTTTTAAGATAGCTCTGGCACATGCTCTAAATGTTTTTATCAAATCTGGGATATATTTTCTAGAGATTTACTTGGTGAAGTTGTCAGTCAATATCGTGCCTAACCTTACCCTTCACTTTGATTCTTGGGACGCTGATCAGAATTTAAGTGAAGAAGTAGCTAGTGCCTTACCCTGGATCTAATAAATGATACCGCGTGGATTTTCATACATCTTTTTTTTCCTCTTGTGCAGATGAAAGATGCAATATCATTGAATTCGTGCAGCATTTCCTTCTGTTTCAACATTGTTTGGAAGGATTCAAAGCACATAGCAACAAGCTCCGTTCTGTCAGCAGCGAAGATCTCAGCCGAAAAAGGATTGTGGTCATAGTTATTTAGCACGGGTCGATTAATTTGTGAAGCTCATGTAGAACTTGACAAGGATGCGAAGTTAAGTCTTGATTAAAATTTGATCCATTGGGATAACTCTGTATAGTAGCAAAAAGGGATGTAAGAACAATAAAGCACACGAGTACCACTATTACTTGATTGCTCTCCCTTTCTCTTCCAAACCAGAAAAAGATTGTTAGAATTAAGATTCTAACATCGGTACTTTGCTTGCTCTACTGTAATAAACGACTTGAAATAAAAGCTTTAAAAATCTGAATTGAAAACAATGCTAAAATATTGCATGTAAAAAAAAAAGACAGTAATTTAATCTTTCGAATGCCTTCGAACTTTATTCTCTACATGGCGTTACATTTTCTGGACACTCCCCTGCTCCTTCGTTCATGCCAGTCCACGTTCCAACAGAATCCACCATGTTAATGATCTCGTTCTCTAGGCACTGGTCAATGGGCTGAATGATCTCCACACTATACTGAATGGCTTTGTCGCGTGTCCAGCTGAAACTGTTGTCAAACACCAAAGTATCTGAAGGATAGGAAAAAGTGGACAAGATATTTGGTATCCTGAAAGTTACGTTAACTGGCTTAACTAGGGGTATGTGGGGGGGGGGGGTGCGTGACATCCTACCTTAGTTTTAAATTGAATTACTGAAACTATCATTCATGGGGTAATTTCATAGCAACGTAAATGCCACGACCAATGTATTCAATAATTTAAATAATATTACCAAAAATGAATGACATAAAACATAACTTTTGCACTCCAGATGATGTGCGAAAATAATGCATTCAGAGATGCAGTGGAAATAGGAATTGGATACAACTTTGTTACAGTAACTCTTTCCCAACCCAATACAGCAAACAAATGAATAGCTCAGCGGCGTAGCTAGGGTGGGGGTCCAAATTCGCATTTCGCTTGTGTATGCATATTCAGTAGATAATTTGCAAATTAGAATATTAAAATGTTGGTAAATAAAGTTAGCTACCAGATGTCATAGAGTTAAACTACTTTTGAAACAAATGCCAATTTTATTATCTCCATCTTATTTCTAACACATAACATTAACGATAACATAGTCAAGCCTAGGCTCTCATTAAAATATTTGAAACAAAAATAATCATGTGTGGATTAACATAAGAATAGCGTCGATATCATGTAACGAACGGTGTTATGATCATTAAATGTAAGAACTACTTAAGTAAGAACTACTTAAGTAAGAAACTTGTTTGGCGACGTAGTAAGGAAACCAACCAATCAACTTGCCTTAATCATCTATAGTTTCGAAGGTACCGGGTTTGAACCCTACCCGCTGCCATCCCCCGCCGTCCTGCGGGAGGTTTGGGCTAGGATAAGATAAGATTATTGGTCCAAACAAATGGAAATTCCGTTTGACTACACCTCAGCGTAACAACTGTAACAATAGGCCTAATAATATAGATAAAGGCTGTGACAAGAGCCATGTAATTACTTTCAGTATGTGAAGGAACATTTGAAACATTTAAAACAAACAATGGGTGCACTTAATTCGGTCTTATGGCAAGCAACAGACCCTGGCTGCCCGGTCGTGTGGTAAGCGCTCTAGACTGTCGCATAGATGTTCTCGGGCTCGAAACCCCCTTGGCCGCCGCCTTTCTACGCCACGCCGTCCCGCGGGAGGTTTGGGCTAATTCTGAAAGAACATTCAAACCAATTAAAACAACTTTAAAAAAAAAAAAAAATGGGATAGGCCTATTAGTCACCTTTGTATCTCATTATCACATAGGCCTCCTTCAGTAAAATCAAATTATTGAAATGAGTTTTGGATTTTTTTCACTAGTAGTCCTTTTGGGGTTAGCCTAAAATTTGATTGATCTAGATCCAAATAACTACACAGAACAAAAGCAAAGGGGAAAAAAAACTAATTTAAGATATTACTACTACTACTAGACCCGCACATCTCTAGTGCTTCTCTTTCCCGTTCCTGATGTGTTCGTGTCCGAAGCTTGGCACGTCGTCTGCCTCCTCGACCGACATGACGTCAACGAAATACTGCAGCCTTTTGTCTCGTACTTTGCTGTAGGAGTTGTCGAACATGACAGTATCTGTTACAACCGACATTGGCTTTAGTCATTATGATATGTATAATTGAATTAGAAGTTTACTAGTGTACTTCAATAAACAAAAGAGTGGGAGGGCAAAATGAAAAAAAAAATGGTGACTCCTGATAAATATAAATTAAAATTTAGATTATCATTATCGTTTGTACATTTTGGATAGAGCGTTGAGACGCTCAAGTTTAGTGTTAAATGTGTATGTATCTAGACAGGTCAAGAGCTAGTGGTTTCTAGGACTCGTCGAATCGGAATTCAAAAAGTCGAAGAAAAGCCTCGTGCTGGATAAAAAAAAAACATCAAGTGACTATAGCATGTGATGTCTTTTTATGTAATCTCCTAGTTAGGTTTATAGACGTGTTCAAGCCTCATTCCATTCCAGCTGTTCGCCGATCTCAAGTTGAACTTGCATTAAATGACTAGAATAGTTCCGTTATCAGTGTCATTATCAGAATGGTGTATACGAGGTGTACACCGTTCATTCAGGCCGGTAGAAGGGGGCTCTTGTACGCTTTTGCTGGCCTTGTACGCTTTTGCTGGCCTTGTACGCTTTTGCTGGCCTTAGGGTTCCAAGTGCGATGCACAACTCTACACGACAATGTCAAATATGGGACCAACGAATGCCACACCTCCACACACACACTATGAGAGGACACAATAAGAAAGACAAATCTGCACATAATAAGAAAGAATTCGAAAGACACTTCAACATACTATAAAAAATACACCTCCACACACTATAATATAGACACACCTAAACACACAATAAGACAGACACCTCCACATACAATAAACAAGACACTTCCACACAAAATAAAAAAGACACATCTCCACACTCAATAAGAAAGACAACTCTGAACACAATAAGAAAGACAAATTCACACACAAAATTAGAAAGACTCTTCTAAAACTATAAGTAAGACACCTCTACAAACATTAAGAAAAGACACCTATACATACAATAAGAAAAACACATCCAATGTCCTCTAAACAAAATAAGAAAGACACACCTCTACACTCAATAAGAAAGACACCCCCCCACACTCAATAAGAAAGACACCTTCAAACAAAATAAGAAAGACACCTTCAAACACAATAAGAAAGACACCTTCAAACACAATAAGAAAGACACATTCAAACACAATAAGAAAGACACACCTTCGCACACAATAACATGCTAAATTTGAACACCTACATTTGCCAGGTACATCGCAGGTGTAGTTTCCATCCTCTGGAACCATATGACTGTTGACCCGCTCTGGTTCCACCACGGTCACTTTCTCAGGACCTTCTTGTCTAAACACTCCAAAGCCAATGTCGTAGCCGTCTGTCTTGAACTCCCACCTTTTAGGACACGGGACACAATTAGCAAGGATCCTATACTGCTACGTAAACATTACATTTACTACAACGTACTTTTTAATAATCAGTATAAATGTCCATTTTGTTTTAAAACATTTCACAACATAAACAGAGAATTTCAAGACTCAATTAAAATCATGAGCATTCAAGTTTTCAGTTCTTTCAAGGCATCACATATTAGCCCTATCTCAATTATAATACATCTACTATGGTAAATGTTCCTCCCCCTTCGTAGGTACTTTCCGATCGAATAGCCTACTAATAAGAGACTTTCGCCATCTAATTGTATACATCAGGAAATATTTCTCTTCAAGAACAGCTGGGCGAAGCAGACGACACAGAAGCAAGAGCGCGTGAAAGCTCTTAGTGTATATTGTAAAATCCTTTAAAGAAAATTGTAATGAGTGTATAGTATAAGTTCTTATAGATTGTTTGGAAATGATTAAAATAATAGGCTGTCAAAGATCTAAAGTTTACTATTGATGCCTTTTTTTAAAGTAGAGTAATTTTACATACATTTTAAGTCAATTAAAAAACAACCAACACAGCCTTACAGGTCATAGCGTTTAAAAAAGTAAATAGACAAAGATGGAACATTGATCATTACCTCAAAACACTTCCCGCTTTCGTCACGTCCAAATCAATCGACAGTTTATCTCCTCTTGCTACTGTCGCATTTTCCATTTGTTCTGAGTTTTCGCATTCTTTAAGATAATACTCTTCAGGGACCTGGCCACCCTGACAGATCTACATAGTAGTGAAACAAAAAAAAGTATTTTGTAAATGAAATTTGGATCTAGAGAGATCTCTATACATTGATTATTTAACTGGCAAAGGAACAAAGATGGACATCCTTTTGCACAAGGTTTACTGACAGGAATGGATGCGTCAAGATACGTCACTGCCACGCAGGTAGACGAAATAAAGATCTGGTCTTAGCAGAAACAATACAATAGGGCAAACTTTCTTAGCAGCTGAAAATGTTGCCTTTTCAAAATATTTTTCAGTGAGCACAATAAGTTCTTGGCATATATTTCACACATCCACACACAAAGTCACACACACACACACACAAATATAAAAAACCTCTTAGTGAATTGCAATATCAATACTTGTAATTAACTCTTTGCTATTTCATTCTATATAATGTATAATAATATAACATGTAACCAAGTTTTGATTTGAATACCGAATGTGATTAACTTAATAATCTAAGTTTTGTTTGTTTGTTTGTGTTTCAATGAAATTTTTATATATATTTTTTTCTTGTTTTGGGGGGGGGGGGCGTTAGGGATGCGGATTAATTGCAAAAGAGCATTTAATAATGAGAAATAATAAAACGTTGCAGACGACAGATATTTAGATTTATACTAAGAAAGGATGTCCACTAGCAGTGTTGTGTCCCTCCCTCATTTCCCGCCATTAGAATCACGATCAGATATTTACAAGAAACCTAAGACAGTATTCCTTACCAATGTTGTACATCTTGGGTTACCGTCCGGATCAGTCTTGTTCCCTCCAAGATAAGCGGGCAGCTCGTCTGCATCAATGTATTTGAGAAGTGTAGAGGTGTAGTCAGCTGGAAGTAAAAACTTTCCTTTGAGTCAGCAGTTCATACTTTGGAATACGTGAGATATCTTGGTTATAGCATGCATGCTTATAGGTATTATGTGAGATATCTTGGTTATAGCCTGCATACGTCATACTATCTAAATAACTTGATAATGGTGGAGTGTAGCCAAAGATTCATACTATCCCCAAGCAAGTTAAACTTCATTTAAGTCTGTGTATAAGAGTTAAGGATTCACATCGATTCAATATATGAATGAAAATTCTACAGAAACTTGGCAACAGCGGAGTATACCACAAGTCTCCTATTTCTTCAGGGTAACCAAATTTAACTTTGTTATAGCCTGCATCTTAAAGTCAGGGATTCATCTTGCTTTGGGATATCTACATGATGTCATAAAGTCAGGGATTCATCTTGCTTTGGGATATCTACATGATGTCTTAAGACGAAAGTCTTGAATTCCGTCGGGGGAAGGGGAGTTTTTCATAGGGTCAACGGCACATACAGGGTCTCAATTTTTTAGAACAATCACAGATGTTATAACTGACAATAGATTATGTATAATGATTATTAAAGATCCTGCATAAGCTACAACAACTTTCGCTGTCAGTAAATACTTTGAAATGAAAAGTATGCTTTGAAGTATAAAAAAAAATACTTACATCCTAAAACATGTATTTTGTTCTTTGTGTCTTGACTTATCAGTGGCCTACAGAGTTTGTACAGCAAA
Source organism: Biomphalaria pfeifferi (assembly GCA_030265305.1). Taxonomy (NCBI): domain Eukaryota; kingdom Metazoa; phylum Mollusca; class Gastropoda; family Planorbidae; genus Biomphalaria; species Biomphalaria pfeifferi. Next base: position 9,575,718 of record JASAOG010000004.1, read on the forward strand.
GGAAATATTCTCGGAGCTTGAAGAAACAGAAACTCATGTGTAATGGTACATAACAGACTTTTAGTTTGAAAATATAACTCATATATTTTAGAGTAAGAAAATTATAGGCATATAGGCATAGAAACGGCACATTCACTTGAAAGAATCTAAAAACCGTACAACACGAGATTGCAATTTCCAAAACTTTTTTCATTAGTTTTCAAGGCTTAGCGATGCTATTACGCAATACTGAAGGTCGATCCCAGATTGATAATCCCAAATAAACAGTGTCACTTCTGAATGTTCTCAGTGTGATTAGCAATGACGCTGCACCTTATGCTATGGAGTCGTGACCCTATGTTTTACATGTATTCTAAGAAGGTTTTCTGTCGAGTCCTAAGATAAACGAGGAGTGCAGTATTTACGTGGCGACACAGTCCGAGATGCAACCTACATTTATTGCCACATCCAGAGCAGGCATTACCATTGTCCGCCGGTGGACGATTTAGGTTATCTTTTCGCCTGCTACGTCTGACCTCCGCAGTGGACTTTCTTTTGGTCTCAAAAGCACATCCCTCGGCATTTTAAGAAATCTCCAGCTGTCTCGTTCGGAAGCTGCCAGGTGCTCTCTTCTTTGTCAGTTAAAGCAATTTGGCGCCTAAGCTGGTCTGTAAAGCGTTTCCGTGGGCATTTCTGTTGCGCCGACCACTTTTCACGCCATTAAAAACGAATGCCTTTGGCATACGATCGTCCCCATACGGGATACGCGCCCTGCCCCAGCGTAGCTGTTGAACTATAAGAAGTCCCTCTATACTGTCCATACCGGCATTCACAAGAACATCGCTGTTCATTGTGGTCTTGCCACCGAATGTCCATGATGCAGTGCAAACATGTTCGGTAAAAGCGTTCAAGAAGTTTTAGATGCTTTCTGTATAGTCCCTATGGCTCAGATCCTTACAGAAGGGCTCAGAGAACCACTGCTTGGTAGGCAATGATTTTTGTAATATAGGCTACCTATAAACGGAGCTATTTGATTCCCCCGCATTCCCACAGACACGTTCCTTGACGCCAGTCACTTCCCGAGCAGTCCCTGGAAAAGTGAAGAAAAAGTCATTTGACATGTAAGTTTGTACATACCATTGATAACGAACATTCGTTTCAACATTTCCGGGTAGTTATCTTCCAACAACGACACCAAATGAAGATACATCTGTAAACCTAATTGAAGACAGGACCTAGGCAGTCAATCAAGGTCATACAGCAGATATTTTGATAGGATGAGATGTTATAGATACTGTGTGAGACGATGTGTGTGTGCGGGGGGGGGGGGGGTAGAAGAGAGAGAGAGAGAAACAAACACGAGAATGTCACGAGGTCAGCTCAACGACCAAGCATTTTACTTTTTAAAACACATTTTAGACTCTCATTGCAGCTCTCGGTGAACAGTCTCAGATTATACCAAGAATCAAATTCTAGACCCTTTGTTTTTGGTACCAAGCTGCTTTACCACTCAGCCACCATGATGGCAAGAAAGAAAATTTTTAAAAAAGCTATTTACCAGGTCGCCATAACATTTTACTGGACACTCCTTCCATGTCAAAGATGACTACCAGACCATCCACTCGTCTGTTTAACTGAGTGAGCACAAACGTAAAATAGCGTGAGCCAATAAACATAGCAACCTAACAGTTTTATTTGTTTCGTTTAAATGAGTGCTGTATAAAGTACAAAATGTGAAATTTCAACTAGAATAAGACTAGAAATAAATGTTAGTTGTTGAAAAATACTCAAAACTGCAAATTAAAAGACATATATTCTTTGCGGGATGTGCGTATGGTCAAGCCTTCAGCTCTTCAAATCTGATGTAGGTCAACTTGAACTTTTAAATTTTGAATGAAATGTTTTGGACCTAAAGAATACATTTATTCTTACAATTAGAATAAACCTATCGTCTGAAGCAAAAAAAAACAACAATGTTTAGAGTTTAGATACTAACAATGTAAAAACTCCAAGGATACAATAATCTCTTTTGAATATATTTTAATTTTAAAGATAATGAATATAAAATATAGGCCATGTTTCTAATTTTTATTTTAATACTGAAAGCTAGCAAAGAACTGAATACAATCAAAGTACTCTATATTGACATAATGGATGCCTATTATATTTTTTTTTTCTTACAACGGAAACTTTTTTTTGTTTTAAATAAGTAGAAGACTGCTGCTCATTTGACAATACTCAATGTATTCCCAAAGATCGATCTCTAAATATGCATAAAGTGAAAGATTTGAATACTCTTTTGAGTTCTGCAAACCTTCTTAGACATGATCTCCCAGTCCTTCAAGTGCTGCTCACATTGCTTCAACTTGACTTTCTCCAGGTCAGACTTTCTGGCAGAGTACATCAACCCTTTCATGTCCAGGTGGCCGAACAGCTCCACTCTGACAGGTGACCCCTCTTTGTCGTGTCCTACATTACCTCCTGACATGTACTTCTTCAAAACCTGTCCATAAAAATATTTACTAGGCGTGACATGAACATGTAATCTATTGACATGGTACGGTTGCCAGATAAATATAAACAGGATGTCTTGTTATACATTGGTTTCTGGCAGCTTCTAATTTCCACATTTAAAGGCTAATATAGGGGAAATAACTAGAAATGACTATTTTAAATTTAGTTGAGTGTCAATAAAGGTAAGGTTGCGCCCTTTTTTTAACCCTTGACTAAAAAGAAGGCATTTACTCAGAAAAAAGAGTGAGAGATTTGCTCTTCACCGACCTCTCTTTTTGTTACCGTTTGTGCACTACTGAAAGATTCAGCTTGGGGATACTTAATATAGAAGAGACGAGCTTGTACCCTAAGTTCAATGAGCCCACACGTTTCAAGCTTCATGTTAAGTCTACTGAATCTGAATTCTATTGGGTGTTATTATATAAAGTATTTTTTCTTTGGTTTTAGAATTTCAACTTAAAAATGAAATTCTTCTATTTCGAAAAGAGATTAAGCTCTGCTGGTTCTTCATCCACAGCATACAAACAGATATTGAGTTATCATTGTTATCTGATTTTATTTCTGAAAATAGCAAGACATTTCAAACTCAACTCCAATGTAACATTCAGAAAATTACAATTTTAGAAATAGTCTGTCAAAACCTATTGATATTTTAGTGCACGGTGAGTTGTGGACTGACACATGTCAGTTGTTTCAAATATCTCGGAGGTATCCTCTCAGATGAAGGAACCAAACCTGAACTACTGTCCAGAATTGCACAGTCTACAGCAAAACTCAAAACAATATGGAAAGACAAGGCCACATTTGTGTATGCTTTGGGAATCTTGGATACCGACTATAGAACTAGGAGGAAGATCCTAGCAATGGAATTGAGATACTACAGAAAGATCCAAGGTATCAAATACAAAGACCGCATCACTATTTCACAAACGAAGAGAGAGACAAGATTTTTTCAGCGATCGGACCCCATGATTATCTGCTAATTACTGTAAAAAACACAAACTAAAACTCTTATGGCATTTTATTCAGGGCTCGCAAAAACAGTAACAGGAAAAAGAAGAAGAGGCAGAGAAAGCAGTGGCAACACTAAAAAATAGACGGGCCTGTCAATGCAAGACATTCTGAAAAAGGAATGAAGGACATCTTGTGTTATGCCCTAACGGTCCAACAGACTAAAGGATAGGTGAAAGTGAGTCGTGAAACATTGTAAATCTATAAGTAAATAAAACAGCCTATATAAGTTATATTTATAACAATGATACATGTTTTAAAACGAGTAAATACAGTGATTCTAGTTTGAGACTATTTCATTTCAAATTACAAATCACTTAGTGCTAAAAAATAATTACACCACAAATCTTTCAACTATAAATTGAACAAACTAAATGGAATAGTATGTAACTCACTTTACTCGGAGATTGGAAAAACGTAGGCCTACCTTTTCTATCTTTATCATGTGCAATTGGAGAAAGTTTTGGCCATAAAGAACGACATTATGTTGGCTCATGCTGGGACAGATTTAAAGCAATTAGTAACAGATATTGAAATATTAAACTACGTAACACTTACTTCGGGAGGTTCGTAGTCAGTCAGAAGTGTATCCACCTTCATTTTCTCTCTGTATGCCATACTCTGTAAGAAAGTTGTTAGAAACAAGTTCTTATACATTCCTGACGTTCATTATAACAATAACAAGAAGAGTTACGGTAGGTCTAGTTGGGATCCATATGTTACTAGTTGTTCATGTTAAACAGAGACTTAATTAAAATCTACTAAGTCATTAGTTTTGAAAGCTTATTTAACTAATCCACACAATAAGCACTAGGGAAGAAAGAACACTTGTATGAATTAGTCGTAGCATAGAAAGAAATGTGCTTTTATATTTTGTGCCTTTCCAATTATTTGATTAGACTATAGTTTTGTATTTTGACAATAACTTTTATCTAGTTATACTTTCGGGGTGGAACCTTCTGGATGGGCAAGGTTGGGTGGACGCTTTTCTCGAAAACGATTTCCCTAGAACAACTGATGTATACAGCGTTGGGCAAAGAAATGACCAGCTCGTTGGACACACGGGGAAAACTTTAGTTTGACCGTTATCATTTTTTAAATTATAAAAAGAAAGTTATTTAAATTTGGTTAGAGAAGTACAAAATCTTTATCTTGAACAAACTCAATGTAATTCCGCATGTTGAATATTTTTTTTTATAAATTAATGTTCAGGAACATTTTGCGAACCGTCTAGATATATAGAGCCGTCATTGGAACATTATAAAAATAAGTAGATTTATACATTCGCTTAACCAGGATTTCTAGGAATAAAAAGGGGGGGGGGGGATGAAACGGGGTACAACCGGTTCAATTTTTTTTTTAAATCGAGAGGTCGGTGTGAATCATCAAATAATCGCTCTTTAAAATGTATATAGTATTTTGTAATGTTTTTGTTATGGTTGTAAGTTATCGTTTTGTGCTTCAACATTATTGCTTCTTTCATGTTGCATTCTCTGATCTGAAGATTTCCTAAGTTACGCATTTCCATTCCATCGCTATTTTTTGGAGGGGGTTGTGAGTGTCTATTCTACTTTCTGATTTTTCCGAGTTAAAACTAATAAAATGAGGATGCATATTTTATTATTGGTCTAATGTTAAACAGTATTTTAGTTTTATGTTCTTGTTAGGGTGAGAGTTATTTCGTTAGGATAGCAAGGAATGGGTGTAAGCTTGGTTTTATTTGGACATTTTTTACTGCTGGCAAAAATGTCGTGATTAAGAGGTGTACGCTTGCAACAGGCAGTTGCAATTGTTTTAGATTGTCTATGCATTAACATTTCTGTACAATCGTTGCCCCATTTGAAGGTGTTTGATCAACTTACCGTTCGGAACATAGCCTCCGCTTTAGTGACATCATAGTTTCTAGCTTCAAATACAAAATAAACTGAAGTCAATTTGAGATTTATTTTTAAAAAAAGACACTTGATTTAACTATAAAGTAAAATGATGAGTGATAAACTACATGTGTTTAGATGTGCACTAATCAAATGACAACTTTATGACAATAGAATAAACACTTTAATACTAAAAGATTATTGATAAGTAAATGTATTATTAAAGCAATATTTTATCAAACAGTCTAACAAATAGATTGAGTGACTAGATAGAGATAAAATGTTTTGCGATCCTCTTTCTAAAGTATAGTATTTTTCAAAACTAAAAGTGATCAATGAATTCCTAAACTAGGCTTGTATTTTAGTTTTCACCTTGAAGCCACTTTTTGAGGCTGTAAACATCTTGAGATGTAATCAAATCCGAGATTTTTTCTTTGAACTGTCTCAGGGCTTCCTCTTCCTTTAAGCCGGCATCGCTTTCTTGCTTTTTTAGTGAGTGCTGTGGAAGGCAAGAAAAAAAATGGTAAGACTAGAGTACAGTGTGTTTGAAATATTGAACTCTCAGTAGATCCAATAATTTGAATTAAAACCCTTATGAGTGCCAGGGACAAAGACATTCATTCTCGAATGCTGTACTATTCTCCAGCACTTAAACATTAACTCGTGATATGACCCCCATAGACAAAGGTTCTCAAATTTTTTTTGACCCATGATCCCCTTTACATAGTCGAAAATTGCCCACGGAATCTTTAGTGAAAAAGTTAAATAATCGCAGAGTATATAAATAACAAGGGTAGATTAAAAAATTCATTTTTTGAGAAGTGTATTGAAATTGAACTTCTGTTTAAATGAAATATTTCAAAAGTTAATGATTTGGAAGAGGTTGAGATTTAGTGAGTATATTTATGTCCCTACTCAATGTTAGAAAGTAGCAACCACATATCTCCATAAGCAACAATTTATAGTCGGCTTCTTTGATTTGTGATGAGGTTCCTAACGAGCTGACTCCACAGTCCACTAAATAGGAACACGGAACAGCAGTTCACTATTTTCGTACACTAACCCACAATTCAGGATATAAAAGTGTAATCTGATTGTGTAACCGTGGAACTATACTAACCAGTATTTGTGCTATCTTTGTTCGAACATTGGTTTATGTTCGTCATTCGTCAATAGCGTATATTTTAATAAGCTATTCTAGCATTGGTGTGGATTCATATGTTTGAAATCTTTGCCCACGCATATAAGAGTTCAACACCCAATCGGGAATTTCCAAGTGTAAAATGTCTTCACATCTTTGGTTTAGGTCGTCAAAAAAAGTACGTGATAGACAATTAACAGACATACTAAACTGCAGTTAGGGGCGAGTTTATTATTAAAAATGTCCGATCGGATAAACTGGCTTTTAGCGAAGAAACTATTTTAACTGTATTCGATTTCCATAGTTCTGCGGACCCCTTACGGACCACTGCGGTCCGCGGACCACCGTTAGTGTGTCATTACCATAAACTATACTAACTATGGAAACAAATGAATGTAGATATACATTCATCTATTCCATGGTCGTTTCAATGTGCAAACAAGTTTTGTTAACTTAATGCATCGCAATATAATATTACACAACAAAGTGCTTTTGAATATACAAAAAAAAACTTGTTTACTATCCAGTTGCATCAGTTTAGTTATTAAGTTCTATGTTGGTGTGTTTTCTTGACAGCGAAATACACGGACTGCAATATGGCAGAATAATTTCAAAGAATTCAAAGTTCGTGTATTTTCTGTTGTGAAAACCATGGTACTATATTATATATAAAACGTATAGGGTCAAGTTCTGGTGGGCTCACAGCACACTATTGCACTTCTAATAAAGTTGAACTAGTCCTCACCTGTTCCATTTAAGAATACAACAAGCTTCACTAACTCCAAAGTACACTTTCTATAAATAAAGAAATGTTCCACTTGTCTATTGTTTAGACTTCCGATTCAATGTTCTTCCAATTTTAAATATGTTGTTATATATTTCATATAAAATATTTTTAAAAAAAATAAGATGGAGAATTATTGGATCATAGAGGGTGTGGTACTTATATAGAGCTAGTATTTATCATTTTTCAATCAAAAATAAATGATTAACGTTTAGGGTTTTCATGTCTTCACACGAGACTGAATGATTGTCTGCCAGAGTACATAGCGAGAACAAAATCCTGATCAAAACAGGTATCTATAAATATTGACTTATAGTGTGTGTCCCGCACTAAAATGATGTACTCATGCACAAGGGACGCAATCGCAATCACATCAAAATGACAACTAAAGAACAGTATGGAGAGAGGGTAAGATTTATCGAACCTGACGAAGCGCGAGGAACAAACGACTGGAGTCAGTCTGTTAGGCGGGGACCAAAAAACGAACCAAAAACCCAAGCCTACATATGGATCTGTGTGCCTCTATATTCCTATGTAGACAATTAATTCTTTTTGTTGTTGTTGTTCATTCCTTCAACATTGTTTTTGTTAACTTAGAAAAAATTACAAATAATCAGACAAGTTCAAATTTATCTATTATATCTGTGACCCAATCTGATTTTCCAGCAAGAAAAATAAAAATTAGCTTTTCAAATGGGGTGAAGGACTCCACACTTAGAGTTTTATTTGTCAATAATGTAGAAGTTATTTCCTTTTTGATATCTAATAAAATAATTAGTTGCCTATAATCAATTGATTAATTGGTTAACTTTTGATTGACTCATAGCTTGTTAGATACAATATATATTACTAGTCGACCGGTGGCGTAGCATACGCCGCTATTTTGCAGGGCCGGCTTAGGCCACTGCAACCTATGCGACCGCAGTGGGCCCGCACTTTCATAGGACCCGCGCCAATTCTAAGTGTATAAATTATTAAATTAAACCATTTTATAACTTATAACAGATTTTCCGAGCCTACTGATTTACCAAGAGCTCCTGGAAATCTCCTGAAATGGACATCATTCACCAATCGTAAACAAACACCATTTAGCCACGTGATTCTCTATCTCTTCTTTACAAATTACGTAATACACTAAGGCTGTCACGTGATACGATCTTTTCGTTGTTTTATCAATATTGTCAAGTGGCTAAATGTTTTTTGTTTACGATTGGTGAATGATGTCCATTACAAAATATACGAAAAAGTCCTGGAAATATCCGGAAATTCATTAAAATCTTTTGAAACCTCATACAAATCTCAAGAAATATATAGACAAAAATTGTCATTTCGTGGTGTCATTCAATATGGAAACCGCCAATCCTACGCGCGATAAAAAAAAAACGGCATTATACAATACCGGTAATTGTGGAATCTAGTGAAAGAAGCTTCCTGCGCCTCAAACTAATGAAGAATTACTTAAGGTCAACAATTCTCAAAGATAGTTTGACACATTTGGTAATTCTTGCTATTGAACGTGGTCTTTGTAGGAAACAGAATTCTTATGATATACTATATGACTTCGCTACACGCAAGGCTTGTAAAGTCCTTCTGTACGTAGTAAAGAATGAATAAAATACAAAGACGAATTTATTTTCTAATACAAATGCTTAATTTTCACTTATTATTCGTATCCCTACCTAAACTTGGCCCCGCGAAATCCGTTTCGCATAGGGCTCCACAATGGTTACGTCAGGCCCTGCTATTTAGTGACGGGTGAATACATAATAGATTATTTGTTCTCTTTCCATGACTTCTTGGTAACAATGGTTATGTCCGGCCCTGCTATTTAGTGACGGGTGAATACTACTTGTTCTCCCCCCCCCCCCTCGCCTCTTAAAATACGTTGGGTAACTCTAGTCTGTCAGACTTGCAAAAATAAAAGAGTGATCTTTCCTTTAAGTGGTGTCCAAACTCTTGAGCCATGAAGAGAATTATATATGTGTATATATATTATTGTTGGAAGTTTCAACTTGATCCGAGAATGGGTGTTGATAAGAAAACATGTGTACAAAGAACAAAACCCCGACATATTTAACTATATCTGTGAATACTGAAGGATTAATTTCCCTTGTTTATATGAAGTAAAATTTAAAGAACCAGTTATTAATCGACTAATTTGTTCATTTTTTAAATTGACTGATGTATTGTCTACAAAAAAAAAATAACTGCAAAGTTTCAACTTGATTATAGAATGGTGAGTGGAAATAACATTTTTAAAAACTTTTTACCAAAATAACATGCTCAAACATTTTACCAGAAAGACAGAAAAACAGACAGAGTGAGTTGATATAAGCTGCGTAATAAAAGTGCAAGCAGATCTATCCACTGGCGATACTAATTCGTGGAGTATGCATCTGTTATGGCAGCACCAGACAATGCAAGCCTCTAGAACCGGAAGGCCAAACACTGAAAGACGTAATTACATTTGAGCTATTTAAGTTTGTATATTTACAAGTTTGACGATTATGAGATCTTTTTTTTTACACTCCACGTTGAAAAATTACAACAAGAGATGCTATTTTTTTTAAAATTGCTGTTGTCTTTTTATAGCACATTATCCCCCACAAATCTACAGTTGTACTTAATGTGCAGTATTTAACTTTTTACACTCGTGCATAATGTTCTGGAACTGTGAAACTTTATCACTAGTTGTTACCCTTGTGACTGCTGTCACATTACAGTCGGTCAACATTGACCAGTAATTATACTTTAGTTTCCACACAAAAAAAAGTGCTTGTTCACTGAATGAGACAATATAGGTTCCGTAAGTTAAATGTCAGAACGAGCGAAACCTGCCCGCATCCAGAGAATGCTGACCATGTCCTTCAATGGTGCATACTAAATCAGGAGACCCGAACAAAACTCTCCAAAGACTATTCGGTTCATCTCAGATATAGGATTACTGATCTGAACCCTCCAACATGTAAAATGAGAACGAGGAAAAAGAAGAACTGATGTATGTGTACCCAAATAGTGTGAACAACAGCAAAGTTTTTTTTTTAATGTGGAAATACAGCTTCTGTACTTTTAATCATTTCACTGAAATTAGTTTCACCTTTCAGCAAAGGAAATGACAAAGACTATTTTCTTTTGCTTGCCAGTAGAAATGGGAAAGTCGTGTTTGAAAAAATTTAACATGCATTTACATTTCATATGTAAACAACCGATTGCTATGGAATTATATATAACATGAAATCTGTCTTCCACTCTTCATTAGAAATATTGGTAACAAAGTCACTGTCAATATCCTTCAAGTAACAACAAATTCTTCCTTGAGATTGTATATCTCATTTGCCTTGCCCATGATAGAGTGGCGGATGCATTGGATTATTTTGTTTATAAATCGGAACTACCATTGGTTAAAACCTCTAGCTCTAATAAGTTCGATTAATATGATTGTATAACTATAGCCAGTAAAATGATGAAATTTTATGCAGCTTTGTGGAAATTTTCATGTTTAGAGTTTATGGTTGGGATATTTTTATATAAAAAAATATATCAGTTGTTGTCATAAGAAGTTTCACTTGCCATCATGTTCCAAGCCTACCCAACACTCACAGATTGTGACTTCAATTAAGTGTATTGATGTATAGCCAATAAGCATAATCTTTGTTTACTTAAAACTTATTATAATGTGACATTTTAAAATAATTTATATTTTATATGTATATACTGTGGGCACACCTGGTTTTTGTAGGTGTCGGCGGGCCGCATAAAACACTTCGGCGGGCCGCATGTGGCCCGCGGGTCGTAATTTGCCCACCCCTGCACTAGAGCCTCTATCAGTCTACCAGCCCTCTGTCATGAGCTAATAAGGCGCAAGAACAACACTTCCAGGTCAAGTTAAACTTCAGCTCCTCAATACAGTGTTAATAGTCATTAAAAATTCACAAAATTTTGTTTGGTCTTGTTTATACAAAAAAAATTTTTGCTTTTGTATGTGTGTGTATGTGTGTGTGAGTGTATGTGTGTGTGAGTGTTTCTAATTATAACATGACGAAGCTGAAAGTTGATACATAATTTTTCATCTATACTGTTATTGTTCAGAAGTTACGCTGATGTCTGATGCTGATGCATTTAATAAAATACTCTGAAAGACACAAAGATAAAGGCACATTCCTCGTCCCATATGCTAGGACAAATTTGTACAAATACTCCTTCTTCCCTAGTGCTATTAGAGCATGGAATGGGTTGCCTGAGCTAGCTAGGAAAACCAGTGACTTGGCAGAATTTAAGTCATTGATTAAAATGCATGACGCGTAGGACGTAATCATCTTTTTTTGAAGTAACGTCTGTATTAAATTAGATAAGATGTCAATTGTAGTCAAACTGAATTTCCATTTGATTAAATCAATAAAATTATCTTATCTTATACGAGAATGAAAAAAAAATCAGGGCCAACAAAATAAATGAAGAAATCAACAATGTTTAGCTTGGAGATGAGGGGACCGGCCTCGTTTCATACACAAATGTGAACGCATATGCACAGAAGTGGAGCACTTTGATTGCTTACACCCTCTTACGACTCCCATGAAGCAAGTGTAAAGTTGAAGTGATTTTATTAAAGTGATTTAAAACCAGAAAAAAACATTTAAAATACTATATATTCAGGCAGAGTTGTGTTTACTGAGCGCCTAAAGGCAGCACGGAAAACCAACTCCTAGATACCCCTTCCCCCTCACTGGTTCACAAATGAGATTGGACCAAAAGCTCTCTGAGCATGCTATAAGCATAAAGTAGCGCTTTATAAAAGCTATAATAATAATATATTGCAATTAAAAAGCGATCACTGTAACGTTTACATCATTCTCCCACCGCTCCTCTCCTCTGTTTCCCAACTGGTCCTGAGAAGTGATAGGATCATAGTGAGAAAGCTAAAAGCATGAAATGGCGCTAAATAAAAACAATTGGTAAAATAAAAATGTTTATAATCGCACAGATTAATTAATGAACTTTATATATATATATTTGAAATATTTCGCTCATTTACCCTGCTGGAGATTTAGATCTAATAAGGAGATGTACAGGGCGGAGTCCTCCTGACAAGTCCTCACCCAACACGCATACTCCACCGTCCTCAGCCCGCACTCTCATTACAAGAGTCAGAGAATCGTGAGGAAACTGATTAAAACTAATGACTATAGAAAACCAGATTCTAATTTAGAAGATAGCCCCCGCCCCCCCCCCCCCTTTTCTTTTTCCTTTCTTTACGTTTACGTCTGCAACACGCCATGCCGACTCTTAAAGCGTGTTGCCATGACAACGCAAGAGAAACAACTCAGTAGAAAAAAACACAGACATAAGCTCATGCACAAATTGAAAATGAAAGTTGCAAAATATAAAAAGTATATATTTTGCTGGGTTCCTTCAACTTACCCACACACAACGTTGTTTGTTCTATCACTACTTCAAGACTTGATGTCCTCATTTAAAGATATTTTTTTTTACATCTTTTGTACACCTCGAAATGAAATCCCCCCCCCCCCCCCCCAGGCAGAAGGGGAAGGATGGCATTTTGTGACAGATTTTTGCTACGATTTTGTTTATTTTAGCTGAAATTTTAATATTAAATCCTCACTTGCCCCAGAGAAGCCAAGTGGGGTTTTGATTTTGAAATCACTTTCGAGGGGTTTTGCGTTTAGACCTCCTCTTCTATAAAAAAAAATTGCAAACGACAATCGCCAAATTCCAAGAACATAGCTAAGGGGGATTTCGATTTTAAAAGTCCATCCGAAATTTTTTAATGATAAAACCCCTCTTCAATATTACACTAAAGCATAAATCAGTCACCAGATTCTGTGACCGTAGCTAAGAGTAGTTTTGTGTTTAAAACCTCACTGAAGCGGGGTTTGAAGCTAAAAACCAACTCTTCAATATAAAAAGAGAAAATTACACACTCAAAATACCATGAGCGTAGCCAAGGGGGTTTTAAGTTTAACACCTCTCCTCCAGAGGGCTTTAAGTTTAAAACCCCTCCAGATGATTTTGAGTTTATAATCCCCTCCGACTGGGTTTTGAAGCTAAAAACTACATCTTCAATTTAGAAAAATCAAATTACACACTCAAAATACCATGAGCGTTGCCCAGGGGGTTTAGACTTTAAACCCCCTCCTCCAGAGGGCTTTAAGTTTAAAGCCCCTATAGATGGTTTTGAGTTTAAAGTCCCCCCCCCCTTACAAAAAGCTCTGAGGTTAAAAACTCCCTCTTCAATATTATTCCTAAAGAAAACTACAGTCACCAAATTCTATGAGAATTTTTAGTTTACCCCCCCCCCCCACCCCCCAAAGATGGTTTTGACGATAAAACTTCCCCTTTGGATATAAAATCTAAAGCAAACTACAGTCACCAAATTCCAACAGCGTAGCCAAGAGAGGTTACACATTTCTACCAGTCGTGGGCTCCATTAATAAAGTGCAGTGAATAACCTGGAAGTCGTCTGCCGAAATAAAAAAAAAAAGACTAAATGTGGCTCACCAAAGATGGCTAAGACGGATTTTAGGAGTCATTTATAGAGAGCGGGTGTCAAACAATAAAATCCTAATACGAACTGGGAGTCGACCTCTTAGTTAGGTTGTGACAGACATGTATGTTCTCAAACAAAATGAATTACGCATACCAAGAGTTGCGATAACATGGATGCCATTAAGAGGAAAGCGTAAACAGGACATCCTAGTATAACTTTCGCCTCATTTCTACCAAATATAATTTCTACCAGGTCTCATTTCTACCAAATATAATTTCTACCAGGCCTCATTTCTACCAAATACTTTACAGCCCAGCACCATGTCTTATAGCCATAGCTCACAAATTATCGGCTATCAACTCTGCTCGACTTTTGCGTGCTATTGACTCTCTCAAAGGGCGGCTACTTCGGACAATCAGATAAGAATTACATCGATTGAAATAAAGATAATAGGATTGCATGAGGGAGATTCTTTAATGCACACAACCTAGGATTTGTTCCCCCAACCCCAACTTAATTCAGGTAACTTGGCTGAAAAATAACTGACCCACAGCTCGTTCTACTGTAGTCATCCACAGTCCCGCTGAATATTATGGTAAACACACTTACTTCTTGTAATATGAAATGAATACATAGCATGTCAAGAGAGTTTCAATGTTTCGATTGCAGTATTTCACGTGAATACGCATTCCAAGCTGTGATATACATATTTGGCTCAAAATAAACTAGGTTAAAATTTTAAACCTACAATACAGAAGGTAGTAAATCTCTCAGAAAACAAAACGTGTAGGCCTTGATATTCGGTTTCGTTCGTCTCACGCTTCTTTAGCACATGCTGCGTTAGGAACTTTTTCAAACATTAACTCTAATTTGTATTCACAGCAGCGACTTCAACCAATAAGAGACAATAATTATCATTAAGAGGCCCATATTCTGTTGCGCCTAGTTGAGATGAAAAACTATTCACATGAACTAAAATATGTCTTTGAAATGTACACTAGTGCTCACACGTGACTATATCACGTGGCTCTGATGGGCTAAAGCCGCCAGACATATCTTGTTAAGGTCAAGGAGCAACACATCTGGAAAAAAGAGTGTTGGAACCAAAAATTGCGCTCTAGAGAGTATTTCACCAGGAATGTTAGGCGTCTCTGCACTTTGTCTTATGCAGTTAAGTCTAACCGGAGGTAACACTCAAATAACATAATACAGGAAAAAGGCCAACAATATATAGGTAGTCGACGCTGATATACGATGTCGAACAAGAAGTGTAATATTTAATGAAGGGAACCGTCGAATGTCCTATTATCTAAATATCTACTTCAGAAACTAAGCCGACCTTACTCCAGATCTGCCAAAAGTCTTCTGTTTACCTTTCGCTACATTTCCTAAATCCTTGCTCTGTTTTTTATAGTCACGTCACAGTCTCTAAGCAAAACTTTCCTTTTTAATGAAACAAATTTTCGCGCCAAATGCCTTATCGAGCCATAACAGTAACAGGCTATGGAATCATGATTAGTAAATAAAATAAAATACTAGGCTTTTTTAAATGTTAGGCAGTAATAAAAACTTGTAGGTTATAAATTTTGACCTGAATACATTGAGTTTTCTGTTTCTTCAATAAAAGAATGACATAAGACTAGTAAGGTCAGGATAAACGCAAGGCCGTAGCTAGGAATTTTCCATGGTTTGGGGGCCCGAAGGCTTGATCTCTTTGGAAGCCCCTGCATTTTGCGTAATATTTATTTTTAATGTAAAAAAAAAACACTCATTAGGGGACCCCACTCAAGTGGTGTCCTGGAATTCTCAAATTCTCGCCCCTCCTCCACCACCCTAGCCACGCCACTGGATGAACGATAAACTAACCACTTGACCTCTCCCCACTCCCCCCACCCAAATAAAAACGTCTTTAGGGTTCTTGTCTATGATGGTTTGAGAGAGAGAACGTGTGGGCGAGGGAGAGAGATTAACTGAACAGGAAAATGAGATATTTTAAATTAATTATAAAAAGTTAAGTTCCCTTCCAGACCTTGTGGTCATCTGTTTCATGTGACCAACACAAC
Organism: Biomphalaria pfeifferi; assembly: GCA_030265305.1. NCBI lineage: Eukaryota > Metazoa > Mollusca > Gastropoda > Planorbidae > Biomphalaria > Biomphalaria pfeifferi. Next base: position 9,591,589 of record JASAOG010000004.1, read on the forward strand.
AGCCTTTACTTTTCCCCAACTAATGTCATGTACCCATTAGAGCTTGATGGACTCAGAAGCGCCCAAAAATCCCAAGATTAAGAATCCCAGCCTTCACCAGGATTCGAACACGGGACCCGGTTGGGAAGCCAAGCGCTTTACCGCTCAGCCACCACGCCTCCTTAACCTAATTATGGAAACAATGAAAAAGAGGGAGCGAAACTCGACAGATGGAAAAGATTCAGGAAACTTGAGAGAAAGAAAGTGAAGTAGAAAACAGACTTGAATAATCTCTTAACAAATAACGAAGTAAAGTAGAAAACAGACTTGAATAATCTCTAAACAAATAAACTGTGAACAATTAAAAATGAGAGAGACCGGAAGTGCGTATGCTAGGATTGTTTTTCTAGTCATCTTATAACGCGTCCCAAAAAAATCACCTCCACATCTCTATCGTAGAGACTCACCTTCTTCTTGAACATACCAAAGAAGTTTTTGAACTAAAAACTAGTCAAACCACCACCGATAAAGGCTTGACAAAGAACACTGCAATAATCTTGTCGCGTAAATTGATTGTGCGATCTCTTCATTGAAAGAACCACTAGCTTTTAATAAAACCACTTTAATATCTTAAAAGAAATATGAAATGAAATAAGATGTCTGCCATGTAGCATACAGCACAGAAGATTTATTTTCGAAAAAAAAAAATCGGATCACAACAACACGCCCAGTGAAGTGTGTGTGGTGAAAATATCACCTGCTGAGAGTCATTGGGTCAGGTACTCAGTTGGGCATTATCAGTGTCCAGTTGTCTCGTGCAAATATGGCCATGACCTCTTCTCATGGGGTTAAGTTTAATAACTTTTTAAATCGCTTTTTATTTAGCAGCCTTAGCCTTCAGTGGAAAATATTGTGCTCTTTTATTTTCAAGAAAAATAACTTTAAATTATCAGAACCAACTAGCTTTTACCTTTTACCAGATATTTATAATAATTTGTTACTCTTGTATTATTGTTTAAATTAAGATTTAATCTTTAACCAAACTTCCCAAAAATTCCAACATGATCATACCTTTTGTTTTTCATTGCGATTCGGACATCTTGATTTATAAATACACTATATATAGATTTGAATACTCGTAGTGACAGAATATAGTTGTTAGTAAACAGATAATATGAATAACATCAAATGTAATTTATTTCCTCTTCTCTGCTAAGCCCTTTGCTGTATCGGCCAACAAAAAAAACTTTGAAGGTGTCACATATCTAATTAGCTTATATTTGGCGACCCCTTTATAGTAAACTAGTCGACCGGCGGCGTATGTATTTTGCTGGGCCTGCCTTAGGCCACTGAAACCTACGCGACCGCAGTGGGCCCCGCACTTTCATAGAACCCGCACTAATTCAAGGTGTATAAATTGTTAAATTAAACCATTTTACAACTTAAAACAGATTTCCCGCGCCCTCCTGTCGATTTACCAGGAGCTCCTGGAAATCTCTCGAAATTGCAAAATATACGAAATAGTACTTAAAATATACGGAAATATATAGAGAAAAATTTACATTTTGGGGTGTCGTTCAATATGGAAAACGCCAATCCTACGCACGACAAATAAAAAATGGCATTATGCGTTAGCTGTAATTGTGTAATCTGGTGAAAGAAGCTTCTCACGCATCAAACTAATGAAGAATTACTTGAGGTCAACAATTATCAAAGATAGATTGAAACATTTGGTAATTCTTGCTATTGAGCGGGGTCTATGTGAGAAACAGAATTATTATGCTACACGCAAGGCTCGTAAAGTAATTCTGTACCCAAACTTGGCCCCGCGAAATCCATTTCGCATAGGGCTCCACAATGCTTAAGTCCGGCCCTGCTATTTAGTGACGGGTGAATATACATAGTAGATTACTTGTTCTCTTTTCGTTACTTCTTGGTCACAATGGTTAAGTCCGGCGCTGCTATTTAGTGTTTGTAAAATGTTTGTAAAAATATTTTACATGTTTCGGATGTTCCTTCAGAGTTGAAGATAGTTTACTTCCTAGTCCAAACCTCCCGCAGGACGAAAGGGGATGGGAGTGAGCAGGGTTTGACAGCGTAGTGACTTGTAATACCCACTTGTGCTCCCCCCTCCTCTTGTTTTTTTCGTACTATCCGCAGAAATAAGAGAGTGATCTTTCCTTTACTTCTTGCTCGTCCAAACTGTTGAGCGAAGAAGAGAATTATATATATAGATAGATAATAGGTTGTACATTTAGAAGTCCAATATCTTTTATTCCTTACCAGCTACAAATTCCCTTCATCTGGCCGAGTATCATTTAGTTCTTCGAGGGCAGTTTTTACATTGGCAGGTGGAACAAATGAGATTGCTCAAACATTTGGCGAGAGAAGTGATCACCTGCTTAACTAATACTGACACGTCTAAGTTTGCCAATGTTGCGGCAAGAGACGCCCTGGTTTGATCAGAGATGTCGCAGATAATTAAGGTTTTTAATTTTACTATAACACATGTGTAACACATTCATCAGCATACCTGACCCTTGAAAGGTTCAACACATTTTAATAACATATTTTATAGCAAGTTATGCATCTTAAACATCGGTGAAAAAGGAAAATGAGATAAAATTTTAAAATCTAAAAGTAAAATCTGACAAGTGTGGAAGTATCTTTGCTATATTTGTAAATTATTCAGTTTAGTTTATAATTTTTGCAAAATGTTTATTTAATTATATTTTAAGATATTTTAAGTGTGATCCTGCAAAATGACTGGCAAATAATAACTTTGAAATTGAAAAAAAATATCCTCTATTCACATTTTACGATATCTAAAGTATTTTTTGCAAAATGACTGAAAATATTTTTTTCCGCGCTATTTTGTCGGGGAACCACCGTTATTAGTATTGGGGTCGTATTGCTGATTCGAGACTTCCATAAGCCTTATAACTGTTGGCTTTCACAAGTGTCTGTGTCAGTCCTGACTTGCCATTGCCAGTGTTGAGATTTAAGAGCCGATGTTGCTTCATTGTTGTCATTGCCAGCGAAGAATCGTCTGATGTTGCTAATACGAGTTGCTTATTAGTTTATTTAGATCTATATCAAAAGTCTAGATCTTTGAATAATTACTGTTTATGACATTATAACTTAGCACCTACATGTATATGTATGTTATTACTTTTTAATTCATCATTCATATAATTTTCATATTAGCATTAAATTCATTATTTAATTTTAAATCATCCTCCACTTGGCGTGTTACTTTATGTACAGCTGTGTGTGCATGGTATCTGTCAGGCTGAATGTAAAGCTTAAATTAAACTAAAAATTAAATATTAACATCTGTAATATTTCACACTACAGAAACATGTCGTAATATATCAGTACTTAAAGAAATTAAATATAATAATTGAACATATATACACATTAATATAAAATGCAATCGTAATTTATTAATAATAATTTCATAATATAAAATTCTAAGCCATGACAGGCCTGACTGAGTACTGTCTGTCCTCATCTGAAGGTGGGCCTGAATCTATAAGAATGTTAAAAACAAGTCATGTAAGCACTAAATATAGACCTAGATTTAGCCAGAAATTAAAGACATGTATTACAAAAACGTTTTATTTCTTTATCAATAAAAGTGTAGTGTCTTGAGAATAATTTCAAATATAATACACAAAAAATACAGGTAATGTGAAATGTGAAAGATATATATATATATATATACATATCAATGATGATATCTACATTCACTGATAAACATAGAACATAGTATGCTAGAAATAAAAATGCAACAAAACATCAGAAATAGGTACTTTCCAACAAAATTAACAACAAAAAAAAATTGACAAAATAAGTGAGAATAAAAAAAAATACATTTTCATAACAGAAAATATACTTTTACAAAAATTGGCATAATAGTAAAATAGAAATTGCAATATGACTCAACAGATATGAATAGTCAGTTGAGCTTCTTTCTTCCAATACTATTATGTCCTAAACTTAAGCATTAAAAAAAATGAGCTAGTAATTAGTCACATCAGTATCCATATTTATCCATGTTAGACCAGACTGGTAAAAATGGTTTTAAAAAGTAAGCAAGCAAGCCTAAAGTTAGGGTTCATCTAATGGGATTGGTTGAGTCGGTTCATTTAATGTTTAATTATAGTTTTGCTTAACAAATATATCTTTTTGTGATAAAACTATAAGCTTATTCTTTTTGGATTTATTTGAAATTTCTATTGGTGGATGTTTTTGTGTTTTATTCACTGCAGAGTTTCGTTGTGATTACAAGAGGATAAAGAATCCGCTAAAATAAAACAACTGAAATCAGAATATACAAAATCCAGAGGAACATAATACTAGATTTCATAACTACACACAGCTGAAACCCTTTTTAAATGTATTTATAAAGCATGAAAAATCAATTGCATTAACATTATATTCAATGTACATTATGAATAGACATAGAGTGATGGTCAGTTACAGTTTTCAATATATAGAAATAATTCACATACACATAAAAAAATAGTAGATGTTTTGACAGGTAATGTAGCTACAATGAATCCAAGTGTTGAAAAGAGAAAATGAATAGCCAGGAAATGGGGTCCATCTTAACTACAAAAGTGGTAGATCTAATCTTATCATCAGCCTTTTTTAAAAGCCTTCCCACTGCAATAGAAAGATTAAATTTTGTTCCTTTTGCTTTGACAATCAAAGGGCAAAGTCTTAAGCTAAAAATGCAATATGAAAACAAAAATATTTTTTTTGCAATCTGCCTTGTTATACAAAAAGTAAGTAAAATAAGTTCCTCTAAGAGACCTTATTGCCTAAAGGGAAGATGAAGTTTAGGAGATAGTTGATAAACAACATGAACAGAAAACTGTCAAGTAAGCAATAAAACTAGAGAAAACATCTAATTTTTGAAGGAAAAAATGATAAAGAAATATAAAAAGGACAAAATGGCTAATTAAACAATGTGATATGTAAATTTTGTTTTAAGAGTGTGCAGGAATATAAACAATAAAATGCTGATTATTTATGGAAATTGAGCAGAACAAAAAAAAATCATTTGGTATGAGTACCACAATATGAAAAATGAATATTTCAGAAGTTACATGAAACATATATTGCAGAACATTGATGCAAAACATTAATAAACAAGCATGTTGATAGAATCGATACATCATTAAATTTCATATTTTGATAAAAGATTTAATAATCATGTAGAATAATTAACAAAGTAAAAAAAAAATGATGCTAAATTAGTAGGAAATAAAATATTTTTAAAAAGTTTTCTCTTGTCCATATTACACCTTCTTGATGATACAAATAAAATGTTTCCTGAATATCATGAGTACACAAATGTAAAACCTGAATATCATGAGTACACAAATGTAAAACCTGAATATCAAGAGACTGAAGGAACAATACAAACAAAAAAATAAAAAAAAGAAGGTTGACAAGTGCATTTTAAATTATGTACCGGTATACAAGTGTCAACATTTGTATGTCATGAAGTAAGGTAATAAGGATCACAGAAATTATAAATATCTCTATTGCAATGAGATATGCAGCATTTATATAAAACAGCAAATAAGCAATGAAACAGCAACATGTAGCTATGATTAAATTATGTACCGGTATACAAGTGTCAACATTTGTATGTCATGAAGTAAGGTAATAAGGATAACAGAAATTATAAATATCTCTATTGCAATGAGATATGCAGCATTTATATAAAACAGCATATAAGCAATGAAACAGCAACATGTAGCTATGATGAACAGTGCATTTTGTTTATGTCATTCAGAAATTATGTCAAGCTGAAATAAACTACATAACTTTTGTGATGAGCAAAAGCAACATTTTTTATAATCTTTAATGCAACATTTTGTTATACTAGAGATTTATAACAATACAACATTGGAATATAAATTATATATATATATATATATATATACATATATATATATAAATGTTTGTTCTAGGATTTAAAAAAAGTCAAACAGTAAATAAGGGTACAGAAAATTATATAGTCATATTAATGGAGCCACAAAATATCAAGGCTGTCAAATGTCAGAAGATCCCATAAATTAAAATTGCAAAAAAATTAGGTGAATTTATAAAATATTTTTTTAAAAAAGCATGTCAATGTCTCAGGAGAAGTGTAAAAAGGAAGTTTACTTACACATGAGTTTCTTGAAGATTCAAATTTCTACAAAGAATGGTAAGTAAACATGTAAAGGTAGTAAATTATTGTAAATGCAAAGTTTTTATGTTATATCCACTGGGAGAAGTTTCAGTTTGAAAGCTATATATAAAAGAGACTAGTTTGTTAGGAGTCAAGACTGTTCTGTCTATAAGTTACAAGCTTCATGTTAAGTGCACGCTGGTGAATATAGTATTGCATTAGGACTTTAATGTGTATTAATGCTTGATATATAGTGTGTGTTTAATATTTTCAAGATTTTTACTTAAGGCTTAAAACTATTTTCATTTCAAAAGAAAAATTCTGTTAGTCGTTTGTCTAAACAAGAGCTTACTTTCGAATTCAGGTCACTGGATTGAACTTCTAAAAATATCAAGACATATTCAGCACTCAATTTCATTTACAGTGTAAAATAAATCAGTAAAATTTTTTATTTTTTTAATTGCAGACACCATAAAATATAATAAATTAATTTCATTATGATTAGACTATAATACAGACTTTAAAAAAAATATTCAAAACAAAAAAAAGAAAAAAAAAAGTGGTTTTGTTAAATACAATAATCTGTGCACAGGAAAAAAGTGGATGCCATCATTAACCTTACTAGATTTCTAATTTCCCCTACAGGTGGATTCCTCATGACATGTGTAGTCTTCATTATCTCTACAAAGAGATTCTTTATTACAGAGGTTCTCAACATTTTTTGTTCTGCGACCCCCTAATATAATTTCCAACTAAGCGGCGACCCCCAACCGTAAATTTTTGTGGTTATAATTAAATAAATAACACTTATAAATAATGCACTTATTTACTTTTCTATTGCATATTCACTATATACACACTAATGTGACAATTTGACAAATATGATGAAGTGTGGTTAACAATCTTTGATACAGTAAACTACATTGTTACAGAAATAGTGTTTCGACAGTATTTACAAGCACGCTTATGATAGTGCAAAGGTTGAGCTTGTTTCTGTTCCACAGAATCTAGTAGCACAACGAATGTCAAATTCTGCATCTGAATTTGGACTTAATAACTAAAAGCTGGAAAACCTTGGTTCGCAAAGATTTGTTCTCAGAACTGGAAGAAGAAGACAATATTAAACAGAAAGGGATATGAAATAGTTTGAATACTAAGTAGCGTTCAAATCTGCTGGTTACAGCACATTAGAATTGACAAAAAAAAAACAACTTTCAATGATGAATAGACAAAATTCCAAATTTCCGTGGGTCTTAGGCAACCCTTGTCATTCAACCACCTAGGGGGCAGCCATCCACAGGTTGAAAACCCATGCATTATTACCTTGAATTTTTTTAAACACTTTATACAAAAAGCTATTTAGAAGTTATGTCATCATCATTGTTGATACAAAACTTCAGCCATTTTGGAAGAGTTCTAGCCTCCATTAGTAAAAAAAAAAAAAAACTGTTGAATAAGCAGATTTATGTAATACTGTAAGAAAGGCAATTTCGGTTAGGAGCACCTGTTTCTCTTTCTTTGACAATGAACTGCTGTGAACCTTTATTTTTTACAAAGCACATCACTGGTAGAGGGAGACAACTATTATTTATTGTTCAAAGGTTCACAGGGTAACTTTTCAAATTTCCTGACAAATTCGTCTCCCTCTTAACTCAAATTGTGACTGAACTAAATGTAAATGTTACTCATGCATTCTATTTTAAAGGTGAAATAGAATTTTTAAAAAAATACAATTTTGAATGAATTACAAACATTTAAGTTGGGGGGGAGGGGATGATCAGGTAGAATTGAACCACATATTGAGAGACAGTGCAGCAGGATCTACTCTTTGACCTACTTCTCACAGTTTATAATCAGAATGAATTCCCCATCAAGCCAACTATTGCACATAGTAACTATATACATATACATTAGTGTCCTTTAAGTATTCATTCTGTCATATTGAAAACATTTCCTGTAGTTACATTTTGGTTAGACTGCACATCTGTTCTCTTGTTGCTCGATTCAGTAACAGCTGTTTCATTTTGTTTAGCCTTGCTGCTGGTCGTTCATATCTAGAAGGTATAATATATGTTCTTTGATGTAAAAGAACTGAAGACAAAAATACAGAGATAAATGAGCTGATGGAACTTTGAGTAAATTAAACACATTTCTGAGAATGAAGTAAATACAGTAAACAATGTTCAGTTTGAAATGAAGTGTGTTAGATTGTTTTTAAGAAAGATTCTGAAAAAGTCCCTTGTATGATTTAGATTTCAATAAAATTGTTTAAATAATGACATTTAAGAAATTATCTTACCTAAATTTTCTAATCATTCAGTATAAGTAGCTATATTTATCTATTAGTCTATCAAACACTAGATGCTAAATACAAACTCTTTACTGGATAGAAAATCATATTTACAAATTTCAATATTTTTTAATGAACCATCATCAAAATATAAATATACTACTCAATACTACGCAAGGTCATAGATGTATGTTGTTGACAGAATTTCCATCAGCTTTAAAAATAACATAGAAGGAGTGGTTGGGAAATTACAGGCACATGAGAGGAGATAAGATGGTTCCAGAAAAAGGTGAGAAGATGTAGAGCGATAAAGGGGATATAAATACGGAGATATTCAGTTTGGAGGAGAGGAGAATTCAGCTACTATTGTAAATATATTTAAATTAAATTGTATTGTACATTTATGAGTCTGTATATTATCATAGTGATTCCAAGTTCTAGAATAAATGTTTTGTTTTTATTTTAAAAGGATTTCAATTTTGAGTTTATACATTAAAGAAGTATCTCTGCCAGGACGATTTTGTTTGAGTGTTCTGAAATTATAACATTAAAAATGCATTGTTCGATCAAAACAATCTCATTGTAACAAAAAGCAACACATTGTTGTCATCAGGTACCTAAACATATTGTGTCAATTATCTAGAGCAGCGGTTCTCAACCTTTTATGCTCCTCGACCCCTTTTAACCCCCCCCCCCCCCCCATTCTGTTGCGACCCCTTCCACACACACATGCAGCAATAGAAGAATAGACAATAACAATCCATTTTTTCTATGGTCTTAGGCGACCCTGGCAAATTGTCAATCGACCCCCAATGGGGTCACGACCCACAGGTTGAGAACCCCTGATGTAGAGTTTGTATTAAAGGTTACATGTTAACAAGTATCTTACCTCCACCATGCTACATAACAGCCTTCCAGTAAGAAGGACAACCAATATCAAGGTTTGAATGAATTCAGGAAAGATTAAAACATTCATCAACAATTGGGAATTGGAAATATAAAGCCAAAGTGGCAACAGGTGTAGACTCCCAACAGTGAAGAATCCTAAATGTGTTTTGAATTCTGCAATAATAGACAAAATAAGTTATCATTGCATTTTTAAGTGATCTTAATATAAACATTTTCAATAATTTCCAGAATGCTCATGAAAAATTTTGTCCTGCATTACTGCTTGATATTTCCACCTAGCTGTTTTTCTCTTTGTTATCAATGTTGACATACAATATGACTACTATATGTGGATTGCTGTTTTCTTTGTAACCAATATTGACAAACTATATGACTACTTCATGACAAAAATGTAAATTCTATGTAACAACTTGGATGTGGCCTTTGTGGGACCAGTAAGTGTGACTAATAGTACTAACCATCAGCCATAACATTCTTTACAAGCCATGGAAAGTTGTCCATAGGAATCTTCCAGTGTTCCCCTCTAGAATGAGTGGACATGAACGTCATCCATTCCAGAAAAGCTATCAGGTATCCTCCCTGTATAATGTGAAAGAGAATTAGGTATACACAAATATAACTGTAGAGCAATATACAAATTTAATGTAATTATAAATTATTTTTAAAGACAGGAAAAAACGTAAAAATGTATTAAAAAAAAAACAACTAAAACTATCCAGAGAAATAAATCTTTCCAGATGAGGAGAGACCTGTGTAACCCTCAAACTGTTGACTAAGCTGACAGGGCTTATGTTGTTTTAGCACATGGGAGCACTGAGACCTTATAGGCAAGAGTCCTGCTAAGGATAAATAAACCATTATATCATAATAACACTGGCCAAAACATATGACATAGCATCAAATAGCCATTGTAGACAAAGTCCCTCATTAGTTTTAGCAAAGATTAAACTTGACTGAGAATGTTGTGAGCTCTTAATAAAAGAATATATAAAACAAAAAATATAGAATAAAGATATAAAACAAAAAATATAGAATAAAGAATAGATAACTCTGGTTTATTTTCCATAGAACAAAAAAGTCATCTTACCTAATTCACATACTTCTAATGTCACTTTCCTAAAACTGTTTCATAATCAGTCATAATCAACCATTTCTATTCAAGAACATGTCTTAACATACTTCGGTTTATCAGTATATGTCATATACACAACGATTTCTATTTAGAACATATCTTAACATACCTCGGTTGATCAGTATATGTAATTTACACAACCATTTCTATTCAAGAACATGTCTTAACATACCTCGGTTTATCAGTGTATGTCATTTACACAACCATTTCCTACCATTTTAAGTATTAACAAAGTACAAATAGAATTTCAGATATTGAAAGTCTCACATAGGCCTATTTTATCAAGTGTTATAGTACTATCATGATTACTTTAGTCAGCCAGCTCACAACAAAGCTTATCTGTCGAGATTAATCTAGTAATTTTACATGATTGTACTAGTTTATGTGTGTTAGTTAAGTTCTTTAGAAGTCTCATATAAGTTATGAGATTTGGTTGTACAACAAATATATCTACACTTTTTAATATGTCTATTTTAATTTATGGAAATAGCTATAGCATTTGTATGTTGGTTTTCTGTTGTTATTTTTTTTTTAAGTTCACTGCACTGCATAAATTTATGACACTTTTCCTGAATTGCAAAGATTAAAGTTAGGTTTTTAGCTTATACATATTATGAGGTTACCTGGAACAAGGCACACCAGAGATATCCTCTGGTAAAGAGATCAATCACAACATCAAACTGAAATGAGAATTTTTTTTTATACAAATATATGCATTATTTTTTCTCGCAGCAATTCTAAATATATTTTGTTCAAGTTTTGTGATTTTTTTTTTATTCATCAAAATCATTTGAGTAAATTTCTCTTTTAACCCACTAAGGAAAGGAACCAAGACAAGGCAAGTTACTCCACTAAAGAAAAAATATTTTTAAAATGTGCATTTTTTTTCTTTTTAGTCTTTGATTATCAGCATCCTTTCTTGACAGGGATAGTTTGATCAATGTGCAGCCAAATATTCTGGGCTCACAAAGAACTCACCAGCCATATGAGGAGGTACATTAGTGCAGTGCAAAGCCCTCAGCCCCCTGGATGACAAAAATGGTCATCATTGTATTCTGTGGATGAATACAGTGTGATTGAGGGTAAGAGAAAGTGGTATTTAGCTACTAAGACTATGAGTGAAGAGCTCCCAGTCCACAGCTGTCTGCCGAGAGAAATCCTTCTCAGTCGTCAAAGAGTTCATGGGGCGTGATGCTCCTATACCCTAATGAACGTTTTTGAAGGCAATTAGCTACATTCAGATGACCACTTGACAATGGATAGAGTGAGATTTAAAAACAACTTTTCAAAAGTAATTAGCCTATTTCTGATAGACCATATAGTTATATATATATTTTTTTTAAGTAAAGAAAAGTTTATATATCCTAATTTAATGTTCAAAGACAAATTAAAACACAAATTACCCATGCACCAAAGGCTGAGCATTGATGAAGTCTGCGAGCTAAATAACCATCAATGCCTGAAAATTAGAAAAGAAATTAATATTTAGAATTATAAAGACAATGATAATATTATATACTCTATCTTTTACATGCATCAATATTTTGTAATCTGTTTTAAATATTACGGTAGCAATTTCTAGTCTTAAGTATAGGCCTAGCTTGATGTCATATTTTTTTTTTATAATGCAGAAATTCAGACTAGCTTATAATATTTTTTTCCTTTCTGAAGGAACTTAAACATAACAATAATAAAAGCATTAAAAAAAGAACTCTTTGGAAGAGTGTGACCCATGCATATGATAAAACCAAATGTTATCATTAAATAAGATGTAGCTGGCAAAAAAAAAAGCACCTAAGTGACTCTCTGATACAGACAGCAGCTAGCGCTTTATTTAGGTCAAAGTTTTTCAAAAAACTATAATATAATAGTATCATATTTTCCTGCACCATAATATATCATATGCAACCATCTTCACAAATATTAACATACCATCTAATGATATTGATGCTGTATAAAGAATGGTGAACCAAGCTGGATCATGATAAAACAGGAAAGCCCCAATTGCTAACAGAATCCGTACATATCCTATGAAAGAAAGATCAGCAGCTTTAAGAAATTATAAATCAAGTAAATAAATTTCAACACTAATATCTAAAAGATATTATTATGTCAATTGTAATTTTCCTGACTTTATTTGCAAAAAGATCAATTCAATTTATGCAGCATGCCTTTTTTGTTTATTTTGCAAAACATCTAAGAATTATTATTATTATTATACTATACTTATATTATAGATCTAGATCTAAATATAGATCATTTAGATCTAGTATCATCTAGTAACTAGATTAGATTAATTGATTAATCTAGATCTAGTAACTAGAATATAAGTTAAAGTTAAAAGTATAAATTATTATTATACTAGTCTATAATAATTAACTTAGTTTCAGTAGAATGACTAGAATAACTAGATAATCATAATTATCATAATAAATGATAATATTATAAATTATTTGATTATTATAATATTTATTATATAATTATAATAATAATAATATTAGATTTTTTACTAACCAATTACGTTGGGGATATAAAATAAGACTTCTAAAGCCATCCCATTGAAGAATTCTTAAGGGGGGAGGGGTTTGAGTGAATTAGATCAAGACTAGATCTATTTAGATTCTAAATCTATATTATTTTCTATCTACAGCTAGATAGATCTTTCTATATCTAGATCCTGTCATCATCAAAGAGCTGTTAAGTAATACCACCTGCCTTGTTTACAAATTAAAATTAAACTTTGACCTTTGAGCTAGATTCTTGTATTTTCATTCGCTGTATTTGTACTTTTTTTTTTTTTTATTCATAATCATTTCTATATTATTGTTGCCAATTCTCCCTTCATATATATTTCATATCCGATAGATATGACACTACTTTTTTTTTTGCTAATTAAATGCGTCAAGATTCAGATCTATATTTTACGTGTTAATCTATCGAGAAATTATTGTAGCCTATTTTTATGTTATAGATTATTATACACTGACACCATCACCAAAAATGGAGGAAATAATATTAAAGCAGTGCGCTAAATCTGGGGATAAATGTAATGTAAAAAAGAATATATTTGATACTGACATGACTGATGATAGAACAGATAGTATTAGTGACAGTAGCGACAACAGTGATAAAAGTATTGATGTCAGAATGGATGGTGTCGAAAGTGTGAATGTTAACGAATATGTTTTGTCTGAGTTTGAGGTGGGAAAGAAAACAAAATATTTAGTTGGTTATGAAAGAAGATGATGAGGATGGTGATATAGACGTTTCTTTTTTTTTCGAAAGAGTGGGAAAATGGTTAACAAGTTTTTTTGGACGACAGTAGAAGACATTGGGACAGTCAAAATAGGACACATTAAAACAATTTTGCCACCACCAGTAAATTGCAAAGGTACAAAAAGAACAGAAAGATATATCTCATTTGATGTATCTTAAAAAAAAATATTAATTTCTTTTAAGTGTCTTGTGTCCATCTCTCCCCCAAAGTTGGTCCATTTCTCCCCTTATTGGGGGTTGTATTTTTTTTTTCTTATGTATGATAATTTTTATTTCTTTATAGACTATATTTTGAAATAAATTACTTTAATCAGAAAAACAAAAATTTACATCTCTGAGTTGTTGTTATTTATGTTTTTAAGTAACTTTTAGTAAAAAAGTACAAATGGTGGACCATTTCTCCCCATGACCAAAACATATACACTTTTTTTAATAAACTTTATAAATGTTCAGCACCCTCTTGAAATATGTTTTAAATTATGTAACAACATTAAACTAGTAAATGGTTGACATTCTGTATTGTTAATTTGGTGATCTTGTGCTTAAATCTGATCACATTGCTGGAGGCTTGGGCCATGATGTGGACAAACTTTTCTGAACATTATCTCCCCACCCCCCCCCCAAAAAAAAAGAAATGGCCACATATACCAACATTGTTCGTCTAGTTTTTTGCTTTTGCTATCATTGCCAGTAGAGTTTATTTTCCCAGAGTTTGGTAGATTTTATATACCATACAACAAAATATAACTTGTACATCCCAATTACACACCCTGATGAATGTTTTGTATTCAGGTGCTATGTTGCTGCAAGATTTTAAATTTTTCTTTTCTACAAGGACAATCTTGAAAACCAGGTCCTAAATAACTAAGTTAACATCATCCTAAATAACTAGGTGAACATTTTAAATGGGCAACATTGGAATATTTTTACTTTTGGTTTTACTGCTCCATGGGAACGTGACATCCTAACACAAAAAAGCAACAAAATAAAAACCAACAAAATGGAAAGAGTTTGCTTACTTATATTTTATGTAAAATTAATGTATATAAAATAAAAATGCAGCAATGTGGTTTCTTAAAAATGTTAAATAAGTGAATAAAAACTATATGTCACAGCACAGAATAGAGCAAATTAATAAAATATACTTTAAAAACTAAAACTGTTTCTTTTTATTAAGCAAAAATTTGACTACCAGCAATATAGTGGATTTTAGATTCTGGTGCACTTATCACTCGAACTACTGTAGTATTAGCTTCTACCAGAAAAATATTTTAATAATAAATAAACATAGTCCTCACTTAACAATGGTTCCGCTCAAACAGCCAATAAGCAAATATTACGTAGTAATGTCTGGAAAAGGGGCTAAGTATTTTTTCCTACCTATATGTTTTTATTTTCTCTCTTGTACATTTCTACAACATTTGCATGTACAGTACACAGATATTTGCTGTATGTGATTTAAAAATAATAGTCTTTCTGTAATTCATTGCTTGCAAATTATTGTTTTACCATACAGTAGTATAGTATATGCATATGAATGACCTTAAGGTCATTATGCTGCTCCACCTGTGAAACTACAAGATTTCATTGCAAATGTAAAAACAAAATGGGTAAGCATTCAACCTTGTATTCAGACACACGTAATTGAGTAAGGACTACTTGTGTTATCAAAATTTCACTGTAACAAAGAAAGGGAAACAAAGAGAGGGTCTGGATAGGTTAACTCCCTTATTGACAAGGATTTTATTGTTTTAAATGGCCTCATATCAACCGAAGTTGTAGTTCTAATTATTTATTGAAAAATAAAAGAGGATTATGCATTCACATTATTGTAAGCAATACCAGTAAAAAATAGTGATGTTGGTTTGTTTGTTTCACTTTTCTCTTCATTATGTTGATGTACATTCACTAGTCTCACTATTCTACACACTCATTTTGAAAAGAAAAGAAAATGTAATATTGGAATTCACAATGTCTGAAAATTCTTTTTGTTTTCTTGTTTTTTGTTGTCTAGTGCGAAGATTGGAAGTTATGACTTATTTCTAGAGACGACATACAACGATACATCCGCCAGCAATAGTATGTAATATAAAGACTTTCAATTTGATGATCATATTTGTGTTAGTCCTTTGATAAGATATGTTGATAAGGTCGGCAACAATATTTTTTAAAAAGATATCAAAATCTTTATGATATGCAAACAAATATATGTAACAAGAAAGTTCCTGGACATTTTATAACAGGCATATAATCGTAAAATGTGTAAACATAGATTTTATTTTGTGATCCCTTTTAAAAGAGAAAAAAAAGAACAATTCAAAACAGAAGAGATTTACATAATCAAATCAGTATTCAGACAGCACATCATTCAAACTTATATACTAAAAAATGTATTCATTTTTTTATCATAGTTTTAAGTATACTAGGGGACGCAGTGGCTGAGTGGTTAAGCACTTTGCTTCCAAACATAGGATCCTAGGTTTGAATATCAGTGAAGACTAGGATCCTAATTCTGTGATTTTTAGGGCCCCCTGAGTCCACCTAACTCTAATGGATACCTGACAATAGTTGGGGAAAGTAAAGGAGGTTGGTCATTGTGCTGACCACATACACCCTGCCCATTAATCATTGGCCAAAGAAACAGATGACCTTAACATCATCTGCCCTGTAGATGGCAAGGTCTGAAAAGGAAACTTTACTTTTTTTTTAGTATACAAGAAGGACAGGTGTTAATGATGACGAAATATAAATAAAGATACTTTGGAGAGAAAATATGGCGAATAAGCATTTATATAATATTTATATATATATGTAAACCCTCTTGATCATTCTAAGCAGCAAATACCAAAGAAGTTAAAGTAAATAAAATATATTAGATCTGGAATAAGTATGGTCCATATTTCATGCAGCCAGTAATGTGAAGCTTTCACTATGCTTAATCATAACAAGGTTTGTCTTCTAGTCAGAAGATTAATAAGTGCAGTAATTATTTTAGGTGAATTTTACATTAACTTGAAAGATACTATTAGCCAAGGAAACATCTTGCAGTGTTTCCTAACAAATCATCCCAGCATTTCTTGCTTTCAATAATGGACACTAAGACACAAGCAACGTTTAGTACCATAGAGAAAAGGGAAAATACTTTTTCAGGACAACACATTTTTATATATAATAAAATGATGATACCAGTATATTCAATTCATAAATTTTGTGCAATATTTTTCTTTTACACTCAGAATAAAACAGAGCAGCAGAATGAATTGGACAAAATTCTTAGGACTGACAAAAGTCAAGCTTGGCAAAAGCAATTGAACATTTCTTAGAATTTGTTCAAGGGGAAATTCAGTTTCAAAACCAACAGACTCATGTACAAACAAAAAGGAGAATCCAGAAGAGTTAAAACTGTGTGTGAAAAAGTGCAAAACAAATTAAAAATATAAACATATACATCATGGCAAGTGAGAAAAGTGTAAAATGTTTTATAATTATATATCATTGTTCTAGTCGTTGTTCTGGTAACATTGTGCTCTTACTCAACTGTGACCAAAATAAAATAATTGTCTTAGCTTAATTATGTATGAGATATATGCCCAAATATAAAGCTCTTTAAAAATCAATATTAATAGACACAAGTTTAGGAGCACAGAACTCCAACATGCAAACAATTATTTCAAATGTGATAAATAAAGAACAAAAAATTGAATAAATTACAAAATATATAATAATAATTTTTTAAAAAGTAAAACAAAATAAAATAATTAAACAAAAGCAATAAAAAATTAAAGTTTTGTTTCAGTGTTATAATTTTAATCAGTCTTATAAAATGATTGAGTCCATAATTTTTTGTATTTACTTCCAAAGTGTTTGATTTATTTATATTATATATATATCTTTTAAATGTACACAGGAACAGTTTCATTCATGCTAAGCATTTGCTTTCCATTCTTACCACCATGCACTGAAAAAAAAACAATGAAATCAGTGCAATAAATGTCAGCAGTCTTAAAGGAAATTTCTAACCATTCCTACTATGGAATGTGAGCCCTCTCATTAACTTTTTCCCAAGACAAACAGGAAAACTAAATGTAAAGCCACTGGGTCAGCCGCAGTAGCCCAATAAAGCTGATACACAGCTCACTACAGGACAAAACTACATGATTTGTTGTGCTCTTTTAGTGCAATACCTTTTTCTAGATGTAAATATAGCTTAGAAATAAAAAAAAAAAATTCCAACAAATTTGTTATTTTAAGCTTACAGAATGGTTTTAAAATATATATATATATAAAAAAAAAAAAAAAAAAAATTTTCCCAATTATAAAAAATAAAACAATTATAAATTTTGAGAATTTTATTGGAAGATCGAGAAATAAGGCCACATTATCCAAAAACTCTATATAATATCTTACAGTGTATAATGAAAACAAAAGTTCACATCAAGAGAGGATTTTTGTACAAGTAAAAATATAATTTAAAAAAAGAGTTATGTATAAATATGTATTAAAGTCCTCAACAGTAGTATTTACTTTAGATAGAGAAAAAAAATTAAAGATGTCAAGGGAAATGAAAAGATAATTTCTAAACTACATATCTATGTAATTTTCCATATTTTTCAACATTACAGAAAAAAAAATTAAAGTTTCTAGAAGAAAACAAAGATCTGTGTTGACTGTCTACATTTCCTGATAGAAATCTCCTTCTTTCAGTCAAAATCATTCAATAAAAATGAGTCTTTTAAAAGACAGTTATACAGACTAGTCATGATTTAAAAAAAAACAAAAAAAAACAGATATGGTTCAATTTACAACAATATAATGTGTCACATATCAAGCTGTTATTATTATATAATACAATATATAATATCAGATTTAAAAATATTCCTATAACTCCACAAACAGACTAAATTGCTGCTGACTCTTGCCTATATTTAGATGACATTAAACAATCTGTAATATAAAACAAAATTGTATACAAAATTAATATTAAAGGCATAAAAAATGTTTCTAAACAATTGACGGCTTTTAATAATAAACAATTTCTTCCACCGCATATTATTTGGTCTCAACAGTCCTACAATGACTATAACTCATCACAGCAGTTAACCCCTCTCCACACAGCGTTCGGGACCAAAAGATCAGCAATAGGCAATACATTTTGGGATCACTGGTGTAGCAGGATCTGTTAGAGTGTAAGACAGTGGGCCTGATTCACTTGACTCCTAAAGCCTTTCCCAAGTTTGGGTTTAGCAACAAGGCAGTGGAGGTTTGGATTCAGATTTTCCTTCTCCTAGGTGGGTAGCCAAAAAAAGGTTAATTTGCCCCCCCCCCCGCAACACACACACACACGTCTAAAGCTTTCTGGTTTAGACCCTAAATGCTCGCTCTTACCCCATCTCCTGTTAGTGTTAACAGATCACACCAGACCAATATGAAATTGTAATGTGTTAAGTGCACTTTCACAGTGGCCAATGTAAACTAGAAAGTATGCTGGACTTGTACTGAGAGGTCTGGGGGAATCATCTCCCACCCCCAACACTAAAGCAGTCTTCACACTAAAGGGATTGGGGGGGAGGTGATGTAATTAGTCAGGTTGTAGTGTATAGGTCTAAATGAATAGAAACAATTGTAACAACTGATTGCTGAAGTCTTCCCCGGTTTATACCTTTCAATCTAAATCAGAAGGAAAATATTTATTTAGAGGCTCTGGAATTATATGAGCTATTTTCATCTTTACAAATATTTTGAGGGTTATAGAATTACAATCACATACAACAACCTCCATTGTTATTAGCAACAAGAGATGCATATTGATTCATGACAATATAAACAAGTGGTAAATACAAAAAGACATCATTAGGATATAAAAAAGTTAAGCTTTTTTAAAAATAAAATATTCTCCCCATCCCCCTCAAAAGTTATGACTTTATCCTAAGAAGAAAGAGATAATAAAACCTTGATAAATATAAATTCCAACATGTCAAATTTAGAGACATTTAGCAACATCTATCTTGGTCACACTATTTGACCTTAAAAAAAAAAAGCCTGCTAAGTGATAATCTGCAGCCAATGTTTAGGCTTACAGATGACTTGCTACTATAAAACTCAGATCAGAGACCACAAGCAGTAACTAGTGAATGACTTACTTCAATGAGTGGACTCACTCCACACAATGATGCTTTCTTAGTTAAGTAACACAGAACATATTTGCCTGCACTCAAACCCATCTGTTGGAATGATGAGAAATGTACAGACACTGGATGTGATGGAGACAATGGTGTTTTAGTGTTGGCCCAAACATATGTCACAAATGAATCAAAGTCTTGAAAATCTTCCTTTTACAAAAAGACAGAAAAAAAAAATTAAACACTTCTTTTGTAGAAAGGTAACATAATTATGAAAATGCAGTAGTATTGAAAAAAGAAAACGGTTGTATTTTGTTGTACCAATATTGCAACTCATGACTGAAGTCACTTTATCAAAATATGCAACAAAATGAATGTGTTTGTGTGTACAAAGTTATTACATTGTGAATGTTATAAGGACTAGATAGTCAGGGAAATATAAAATTGAGACGCCAAAGAAAGGTCAGAGCAGAAAAAATAATTGTAGACAGAGTTATAAAACAAATTAAAAATGGTAAGTGATAAAACAATGGGCCAAATGCATGTATGTTGTGGAAAATAGAAAAATAGATCTACATCTAGATATAGAATTGAGAAGCCAAAGAATAGAGAGTGTATGTATGATTTTGAGGTGAGGTAAGTGGTACTAGACTTTATGACAAGCCAAAGAATAGAGAGTGTATGTATGATTTTGAGGTGAGGTAAGTGGTACTAGACTTCATGACAAGCCAAAGAATAGAGAGTGTATGTAGGATTTTGAGGTGAGCTAAGTAGTACTAGACTTCATGACAAGCCAAAGAATAGAGAGTGTATGTAGGAGGGGAGGTAAGTTGTACTAGATTTCATAAGAAGCCAAAAGTATGTGTAGGAGAGTGTTGGTGTGTAGGTTATGATATTCTAGCACCAATGTTTATTAGGTGCACAATTTTTGAATGCACTTTCTTTGTTGCCTTGCTTTTAAGCTTATGGAGTTGTTTTGTTATTATGCTGGTGTAAAGTGTCTTTGAGATTCTTCAGTGTACCCCTGTTTAGGGTGAGTATCTAAGGCAGTGCTGCATTTCGCAGTTGTTTCGCTGCCATAGCATATTACATTAGACCATCTTTCAATTTGTCTTTGTTAGTTAGGGATTGGGAAGTCTATACTGGAGACTAGAGTCAGCAGTGTGTTGTGTTCAGATTGTGCGTACTAATGTGTTATGTTGTGGGACAGCAAGGTGCGGAATGATTAATGAATTAATAATACAATTATATTATAACATTTGTTACTTCAAGGATATTATTTCATCAGTTTGTCATCATAAATTACATTCATCCCATTAAACACTTATATCATTAACATCTAGTTGTTTATTGTAAGCACAAAGGTGCCTGTATGTCAGGGGCCCGTGCAAATGAGGTAAGGCTTAAACACAGCCCTGACAGAGAGCATTTTAATACAGGCTATTCCACTGGATGATAGGGAAACAAAAAGACTTCTAGCCAAATAAGAATTAAACTATTTTAATATGAGAAAGCAAAAGTATCAAGGATACTGGTATTCACTAACCAAGAGTACATCTGGAGGAACATTGAAACTTGGTTATAAGCCAAAATTCACTTTTGGACAGGGCAAGAGAGAGGTGGGCGAGTGTTTAATATTTTGAAACAATTGTTTTTGAAAATTTCAAACAAAGAGTATTTTGTGATAAATCAGGATACAAATCAACAACAGCAGCTTGTGGGTAAAGCTAGTCATTTATGACAAATAACAAAGAGAGGTGATAACTACAGCTCTTCAGTCAGTACTGTCTTACCTTAAATAGTCCAATCCAATCTCCTGAGTTCATTCTAAAGTCTTTCCTAACTAAATATGAGACAGTCTCTTCTTTCTTTTTGTTCCAAACTTTGTTAGGAAGTCGGAATGTTATTAGATTTATAGTGCCTTTGGAAATAGCCTGCAAAAAAGAAATAAGGAGACTCAAAAAAATGTAACAAAATTGTCTGAATATATACCTTAATCCTTAAAGTGCTGAGCTATTATACAAGGAGTGCAGACAAAATGGAATTACAATCCTAGTTTTTAGAGGCTTAACTACCACACGCATCTTAAGGGTTAAGAAAGAAAATGAACGATTGTGACATTAATACAAATGGACTTGATGTCATGACTCAACTTAACTCAAAAAAAACAAAGAGGTTGTATAAGGTGATGCTAAAGAGTTAACATTAAGAAATGTTCCAGAGTGGACATAAAATTTGACATTAACATTGTCTGACATGATGACAAACAGAGAAATACATTTTTAAAAAGGAAAAACAATAACAGTAATGGCTAACATTTCAAAGAAACACTAGAAGATCACACAAGAAAAAACCAGGGTGGCCTATTTTAAAACCTAAATGTAGTTCTTGTTCTAGTACTCATCTAGTTTAGATACAACATCCAAGTTCAAATAAACTTGCAGATGCTCATCGTCATCATTGAAAATATTCTACAATGAATATTAACAATAAGTTTACAACAAGCAAAATAGAAAAAATCATTTTTTTAAAAAAAAAAATAAAAAAAAAAAAAGCTTATCTAAAGGGCAAGAACTTCAATAATGTACACCATATTTCCCATATTTGATATCAAACAAAATAATTAATTTCCAATAATTGACTAATTGGGTATTTTTTTTTTTATTAATTAATTTTTTGTTAGGTACAATAAATAATTTTTTAAAGTATTAACTAGATCACAGAATGCACGAGGGAGAAATAGCGCAAACAACTAAAGGTGAGTAAACCCAACAAATTTAGCTATATCTGTGAACATGGAATAATTAGTGATATCAAACTAAATAATTAAAATTACCAGTAAATAATTGACTAATTGTTGTTTTTTTTATTCATGTCTTGTCTAAGCCAATGAATATTTGTGTAAAGTGTGTGGGAGAAATAACGTGTACACTTTGACCAGACAGACAGAGTGAGTTGATAGAAGCTTGTGAAAAAAGAATTTTTCCCATGTGGTATACTTTTATATTTCAAACAAAATGTTCAGTATACAAAGTATGAAATGCCAAAAAAATCAGACACTAGTAAAAGTATGTGTTAAATAAGTGCTTGTGTCTAAGTGATACAAACCAAGGAGTTTCAGGTTCAAATCTACCATGGAGACAGGAAATTTAACTCAAGCTGAGTTGTGTTTGCCCACGACTAGACCAGGGTGCATTGAGTGCTTAAGTAGCTTGGAGGAATGGTATATAAAAATAATAAAACTAGTCCTTCCCCGGTGAAATAGGGAGTTTGGTGAAAGCCTTGTAAGCTTTGCTTTCAAAGAACTGGACTAGTCTCAAATAACACTTCTCCTTAGACAAACTATAGCAAGCCACCTTTTTAAAAGGAATAAGAAATACTTCAACACATTTATTTTTCATGCTCCATGTTCTCAAGTAAGTTTTTACATCAATGAAGCCCACTTTTATTTCCATTGCTAAGTCAGGTTAATGACTTATTCTTTTCATATCTATTATAAGTTTTTCCTTCAAAATTTTAAAAATTAAATAAATTATTTTATATGAGTTTGCTTTAGTGCAAAGACTTTGAAACATAAAAACATTTGAATCTCAAAAATGTAGAGTACATAAAAAATTTTCAATTTAAAAGGAAAAAGAAAATACACTTATAAATTAAAAAGTGCATTTTTTTCCCCATAAAGTGCAGGTTATTTGAACTTTACACACAAAAAAAAAAGATACACCCACAAAAAAGGTCAATCTTATACTTAAAAATGTATTTACTTTTAGTTTGAAAATTGTATTTGTATTTTTTGTATTTGTAAATCTTATAGCTGTTGTGGATATGTATGTATGAACAGCACAATACAAATGATTGGAAGAAGTTTTCTAGTAGTCATTTCATTTAGCTTTAAAAGTATTGTCAAATAAAATATAACTCAAAACCAGATGGATGCTTAAAAAAAAATAATATAATAATGAAGACCTCCAATACAATGGTTGAAGTACTTACTTTGAATGAAATTATTGCAGAAACAGGTTTATGATCGCTCATTTTATAATGAGGATGACAGATATACTCTATTAGCTTTGCTTGCAATTTGAGATTGCCATAAGCTGTGTCATGAAAATGGTAGAGTATTCTGTCACAGTAGGCAGGAATCCTTCGCTTAGCACTGAGGAAAATTAATATTTTCTTTACAATCACACACACTAGATTAGATAGCACAACTTCTTAAAGCAAATTTAAGTCAATAATATGACCTGAATTCTGGGGTTAAAATTTAGTAATTGAACATTTTTTTCAACAAAGAAGTTTTAACATAGGCCATGTGGGGTCTGGACAAGGGAGGAAACTTTGGTGGTCTGGCATGATCCACATTCAGGTGGATGGCCTCACTGGTCTCTTTCCATCTAAATCTCCCACAAACCGTTTCAGCGAGTGAGCCTAAGCCAAACAATGTGAGGGGTCCTGGCCAGGGAAGAAGAGTCTCAACATTGACTACAACGGGCACATGTTCATGACCAAGTTGAATCACCTAATTGGAGTCATTCAGCCCTGGTCAGGCATGGAGAAAGATGGTGCAGCAGTATTTAAGTCTTGTTACACTGCATGAAATGATGATCATAATGGCCAATAAAGCATGTGCAGTGCCCTAACAGTTCAACAGACTAAAGGACAGATGAAAGTGAACATAGATGTGATAATGGCCCACAGACAGGTAAGGAAATCAGAACAAAATATATGGTTTATATTATTATTTAATGTATTTAATGTGTCCTTTTTAGATTCCAAATTTTTTAATTATTATTACTATCAGCATTTTGATAGATTCTATAACATTCTACCCAAGTAATCTTAATATATGATTTCAAATTTATTTTCACTTAATTTAAAGATGGAAATCCATTAAAGAAAATATTGATAGCATACTTTTTAAAAAATGAATTTACATGTTTTGCTACTTTGACAAAGTCGACATATGTTGACCATATTGGCTATATTTTTGTTTTAAACAGATGATAATACAACATCACCCATCCATAAACTTTTTGACCCATGAATTAAAGTAGCTATAAGGATGAAAAACATCTTCTTTGTTCCTTTCACAGATGAGTCTCATTCCACAATTTAGTTTCCCCCTTACACACACACACATTCTCTAAGCCATAAGTTGTAGCTGATGAGAATAAAATATCTCTATACTTTGTCTCTTCCCAGTGAACACATCTCTGGGCCATAGCTCATACAGACACACACACACACATTCTTTGGTGCATCAGCAGAATTTGCCCATAATGGGGCATCTGTTTCTGTGGCGCATGGTATATGTCAGGTACCCATTAGAGTTGGATAGACTCAAAATCTTGAAATTCAAAACCCAAGATTCAAATCTCAGACACCTCAGATCAGAAACAAAAGCCCTCATCCCATTATGGATAAAACTTTTTTTTGCATTTATCCAATAAAACAGTTTGAGAGGAAATCTTCATTCCACAAACCAACTTGCACACAGCATTTTTTCTTTGTTTTGTGATTTCCCTTCCCTAATAAAAACTGAAACATTTTTACCAAAACATTTGCATCTGGATCTAGCCCATTTACAATGAAAAAGACATTTTCACCTTTTAACAATCTACTTCTTACACACACTTATGAAGATATTCCAAAATTTAGAAAAAAAAAATAGTATAACAACTTTTATAGTGTTTTTGTTTATTTTGACTATGTAAAGAGTAAATTAAACATGATAGATTAAAGAAGCTTTGTAAACAGAAGAAAAACCTACATAGATAATTTAAAGAAACTAAGGCAGAAAGAGTTTATAAAAAAATATATTAAAATTAAACACCTAACCCAAAAAGTAAGCAGACAGCTGCAGAGTGAATACATAAGCAATGTAATATCTAAAGATAACAACAAAAACCTATGGTCATACATTAAGTATAAGAAAATGGAAACAACATCAGAGCTTCATTAAAAGGAGAAGATAACTTAACACATTATGATAATAAAACTAAAGCTAACATCCTAAAAAAATACTTTGCAATAGCATTCTCGGCCCCAAGAGACAAAGACATATTACTTAATTTGAACCAAGTAGACAACATAGGAGATATAGAAGTACAAGAAATGGGGATCCAAAAAATATTAGCGAATATTAAACCAAATAAAGCATCTGGACCTGATGGTATTCCAGCTAGATTACTCAAAGAACTAAGCAATGAGTTAGCACCTGTGTTCAAAATATTTTTTCATGTGAAACACAACTAATAGGACTAAGTGATGATTTTTCAAAAGGTTTAGATAATAGTGAACAAATAGATGCTATATTATTATATTTTTCCAAGGCTTTTGACAAAGTCCACCACCATAGTTTTCTTAAAAAATTTAAATATTTTGGCATTGATGGTCCATTGCCTCAGTGGGTTAAGGATTTTCTGATAGGGAGAGAACAAACTGTTAAAATAAATGGCTCTAAATCAACACCAATAACAGTGAATTCAGGTGTACCTCAAGGAACAGTCTTAGGTTCACTACTACTTTTAATTTACATAAATGATTTACCAAATTGCATTATTTCAGGAACAAAAGTCAGATTTTTTGCAGACAATTGCATAATATATAGAACAATAAAAACAACACAAGACACAGAAATTTTACAAAGAGAATTAGATGAATTACAGAAATGGGAATCAAATGGAGCATGTCTTTCCACCCAGAAAAATGTCAGTTATTAAGAGTAACAAAAAAACTGAAACAAATTAATTCATGGTAAACCAGTAATACAGACTAAAAATGCAAAATACCAAGGTGTTATAATAAATGAAAAACTGTCATGGCATCCCTATATTGATGAAACTATCAAAAAATCTAACAAAGCATTAGGGTTTATTAAAAGAAATTTCTATAAATCAAATAAGAACATAAAACTAAAATGTTATTTAACCTTGGTTGGGCCAATAATAGAATATGCATCCTCTGTTTGGGATCCCTCAACTAAGAAAACATTAAGAAACTGGAACAGACACAAAATAGAGCAGTGAGATTCATAGCAAACAAATATTCACATTTGACTAGAGTAACATTTTTAGTAAAATACTAAATTTAGAAAGCCTTCAAGATAGAAGACTCAAAAGTAAAGTACCAATTCTACATAAAACACTGAACCATAATCTTCAAATACAAAATCTAGGACAAGTTCGTACAAATGCTCCTTCTTCCCAAGTGCTATTAGAGCATGGAATGAGTTGCCTGAGTTAGCCAGGAAAACCAGTGACTTAGTAGAATTTGGGTCATTGGTTAATATGAATGACTAAATGCATGATGCCTAAGACATAATCATCTTTTTTGAAATAACGTCTGTATTATATAAGACAAGATAAGATGCAACTAACCTAGAGTCATATTTGTCTGTCCCAGGATCAAATTTATATGTTGGTGGGAAAGTAATTGTACCTTCTTGAAACATATCAAAAATAAGACCTTCTTGTATGGCTATGTAGAGCTGTAGATGGAAATATATAAATGATAAAACCATCAATATTAACCATATATATATATATATATATATATATATACATACATACATACATAAAAAAAGACTCCTGTAGAGATAAATGGGAAAAATACATAGTAAAAATGTAGACTTTAAGTAGTAAGGAAGGCTTTCTCCTTCACCTGTTATGTAAATCTGTGGAACTTTAGGGCCATAATTCCATTCCTGTTTGTTTACTCCATAGAACTTCTTCCACACCATCTCATTTGGCTTTTTAATTGGACTAATTTCTATTACTTTTTTTTTTTAAAGCTTAGGCTTAGTTACAATTAATTTACTTAGTAATGTATAGTAATGTAATATAAGCTCAAAAATTATTTTTTAAAATTATACAATTAAAGAAAAATAACAGCAGACAATTTTGAAACAAAAACCAAAGGTAAATAATTGGTCTTTTTATACCATATCTGTCCTGAGTTACCTAGAATTTCATCAATTATTCAGACCTGCCTACCAAAAAAAGTCCAAATGCGTAACGCAGATGGTGAAAATGCGTATTTTGGCACCAGACTGCGTAACACTTACTAACACTTACGCGATCCACTATTTTGTCATATATATATATATAATATTAGATCTAGGTGTCATGATTAGATCTACAATCTAATTCTAGATCAATAGGACAATAGAGATGATATCTAGACTAGATCTGGATCTATGTCTATATAATGAATATAATCTACTCTAGATCTGGGCTCAAGAGTGTTACTGATGCGTGGATCCGCTACAAACGTAGGTCTACTCCAAACTTTCGTAGGCCTACCTTCATCCTAGATCTATTCTATACTAAGACTAAGAATCTAGTCTAGATCTAGACTAGATGGTAGTAGATGTTATCGATCTAGATCTAGTCAATCTAAATCACACAACTAAATTGGATCTAGATTGTAGAGTAATGTAGAGAATCATGACATAACGTAATGACTAGCTAGATTCTGCTAGATCTATTCCTGTATAACAAGTTATCTAGATTTTAGATCTAGAATCCAGATCTAGATCTAGATTAGATATCTACAATGTCACTCAATGTGTTTTGAATCGATAGCACTTCGATATTTTTTTCTATATAAATGAATACGGGAATCAGGGATTCAACATAATTAATTTCTACTAATGAACTTACAAAAAAAAAAAAGTCACGGTGTATCAGCTAACTGACGGTACCAACCTGGTACCAACCGTGACCTCCGTATGTCGAAGGCGCGTACCAACCCGCCACTCCCTCACTCTCGCGTTCTTCATTTCTAGACTAAATCTAATTGCTTTTAAGACCCAATCAACGTATAGATCTGGACACAATGTGTTTCCCCACCTTTTCTGTTCCCCCCCCCCCCCAACAGGACGGCTTAGCATGACCTCTGTGACCGCTCGTAAGCTAGTCAAGAGAGGGGGGAAAAAAAATATACGAAATGCGTAATGCAACGGGTTAAATGCGTATTTGCGTACTGACTGTCATTTTTGGGAGATTTTGCGTAACGAATACGCATTTTGCGTAACGGTAGGCAGGTCTGATTATTGCACACATCCTACTGACCTGATCATTCCTGTATAACTTTTTGAAATTTCTCAGGTCGATTAGCTCCAGAGCTTTTTCATATGTAGTCTCCTCTATGCGGAAATTCATGTCCCCCATCCAGAAGATATAGCTTCAAAAAGAACAATCATTTGGGTAAATCAAAATAACAAGCACAGGCTAAATAATAAAATATCTAGTGATGCCAAGTAAACATTTTTTTAATGAGATTTTTAGGGGCAGAGGCAAAAAAAACTTCAAGTGTTTCTATTGCCAACAACTTATGACTTTGTCCTGTGGTTCCTACTAAGATCTCAGGTAGAACAGGATTGGCTCAGAACTATCCCTCTGGTCCTTGCCCTCTACTTGTTCTTTACTTTACTACTTGACAAAAAGTGCATTACAAGTTAACCTCAAATACTGCATTCTATCACCAGAAGAGTTAATGTGTTAATTGGATGTTGGTGTATCTGTAAACAGCAACATTTTTTTGTGGGTGCCTATAGATAAAACAGAGAGATACTGTACTAGGCTGCCTAAGCTACTAATGACTAGGATTTTATTCAGAATTTTAGGCCAGCCCCTAATTGCATGCAGCTCAAATATCTGACCTTTGATAAGGAGAGTAAAGATAGTTGTTTATTCTGCTCATTTTAACATTCTCACTATGAGATCTTATTTTTCTTAATGTATAATAAAGGCTTTGAAAGTCAAATACATTTTTTTTTAATTTGATTTTTATGAGGTCTTTCCTAATAAAAGAATTGAAATGAAAAGTTTTAAATGACTATAGATTAATAGGTGAAATGTTTTTGTGTAAAAACAGCATCAATGGCAATATATGTCAGTGTTTACAGCTAAGTCCTACTATGGTAGTTTGTACAAGAAAGACTTTTTGTTCTAAGAAGAGCTCTTCCTATTTAAAGCAGAATGAGATGAAAGTTATTTGTATGGAAGTGAATCTCAAGTTTTTAGCTATTCTCTATTTCTGTTCAAATAAAAGAAACCATTTCTTGGTGTTCAAATAAGAGAAACCATATCTCAGTGAGGCCAACACTGACATTATGATATGGATTTTTTCTGTTCTAAAATCATTGAAAGTAAAAATTGTTAGAAATTCTATTTTTTTTTTTTTTTGACATTTTTTATGGGTTTTTTTATATGGTGAAGTTCAGAGCCAGAGCAGGATCAAATAAGTTAAACAATGATTTAATTAATTTGTTTTCTTACTCATGATCCAGAATGTTGTCTGTGTCAGGATCTCGAAACTGCTGTGTACTGAGAATTTGGTCAATATTCTGTGAATAAAAAGCATTATTTTTTGGCTTGCCTAAGAAGTACTTATATTGTTATTCTTACATTCAAGAGAGAGATTTTAACAACACCCTACCTTTTCCAAAGTTTTTAAAAGGTCTTTAAAACTTTAGATAGGTAATATTTCATAGATCTGATTTGCCCTCCTTCCCTTACCAAGCCATTTATTTGACAGCATTCTTCAAAAACATTTTAAAGTACCTGAATATCTAGATATTCATACTTAAGAGATAAGGAAAAAAAGCCCATTACTTTTTTTTACCAATGTATTCATATGTAATTAAAATCTCTGGCCTTCATTTACAACTACAATTCATGATCCAATTATTTTCTTGCCCATTTCTATCAACAATTCCTTATACAATATTTGACAGTTATCTACAGTTTTATTAAAAATCTCTTATAAAATCTTTTGTCAGTTTGATATTTCTATTAACACATCCTTTTAAAATCTTTGTTCAACATTTCCATCAACACCTATTTTATAAAATCTTTTATGTCCCACTATTGTATTAATAAAATCCTTTGTCTGACTTTTAGCTAAAGCATCAATTTTACCACAGCTAAAGCATCAATTTTACCACACCTACATGATGTCATCAGTTACAGACGTTACTTCAAAAGAGAAGATAATTAAGCCCTGCACATTTCATATGTCAATCTAGTCATGCATGTTGATAAGTGAAATAAACTCTGGTAAGTCAATGGTTTTCTAGGCTGATTCAGGCAAGTCATTCCATGCTTTAATGGCACTAAGGAAGAAGGAGCATTCGTATGAATTTGTCCAAGCATATGGAACGAGGAATGTGCCTTTATCTTTGTGTCTTTCTGAGTATTTTATTATGTTTTTCTTTTGCATTGTTACAATATGGTTCAGTGCTTTATGTATTATTGCTACTATACCCATTAGTCTTCTGTCCTGAAACATCTCCATTTATTGATTTTACTAATAGTATTTTCTAATCAAATGTGAATATTCATTTGTTATAAATCTCATGGATCTATTTTGGGTCAGTTTTAGTTTCTTTTTGTTTTTCTAGTTGAGGGGTCTAAGAAAAAATAATTCTACTTGCACCAAATCAGCTATACCTCTCACGAATGCAGTTTTTGCTTATAGCTAATCAAAAACTCACATTAAGACGCTCAGCAACATTCTCCATATGTGCTGCCAAGTGACAATTAACCACAATCAAATTCATCCCCATAAAATCCATCCTAATGCTGGCAGCTCCTTTGTTGCCCTAGAAGTAAAACAAAATGTGTAACATAAATAACCCATCATATGTCATGAAATAATTGTATACAATAAATAATAATAATAGATCTCTTATATACTGACGTAAAATCCTGCTAAACCAGATCTAGTTAGCTCTGATTCCACACTTGTCACATGCTGCAAACAGTTTCTATGCACAAACATAATGGTCAGAATTCCAACAAGCTGACGGCTCTTGATCTGGCCAGAAGAGATTAAAAAAAACATACAAAAACAAAGCACATGTAGCCTATTGAATTAGTGCCAATGGCACACACACACATTTTTTTTAATATACAAAAATATATAGACTGCACTGCAAAGCTCCCCAAACAGGGTTCAGGGTGGAGACTCAGTGCCAAGTGTTTCTTGCATTGATTGTGAAAAGGTACATTTGTAATGGACTTAGATCACACTGGTGATCTGGAGAACATCTTAAAAGAGCATGCTTTATTTTCATATAAAAAGTAAACAATGGGAGAAATTTGACCATTCTGAAGTGAAAAAGAAGCATCTTCTTTTTAAATGTGTGTTTTGAGCCAATTTTGTTGCAGATGCCGCTTGTGAGAATAATATGAAAGGTTCTAAATAGTTACAATAACAGATGAAATGACATCTTGTAACTCATTTTAATACCCAAATCAACTGCTGACCACAAGTAAAACCCGGATAGCACAAGTTTGAATGTTTTGAATGAGTTCTTTACTTGTGCAACCTAGATTTGTCTGTCAAGTCAATGTATATATTATGATCGTAATTATATAAAATATTTACCTTAACATAGTCAAAGGGCTTTAAAGCAGTCATCAAAGCAGATTCCCAGCTCTGAACTCCCATCTCCTGCAAGCTTAAAAAAAAACAAAAACATATAAAATCAATTGAGAAAAATCATCATTTCTCTAGATGTACTCACTGATCTATGCTATTTGAAAAGCTTCAACTCAAAATGACTTACCCTATACAATAGATTTCTGGCAGAGGGTTTCTGTTCAACTGCAAGAGGTCAGTGAAGTCAGAAGGAGGAGGTTTCCCATTTACATTCCAAGTCACTAAATAAATGCTTAAAGAAAAAAATAGGAAAACAAAACATGTAAATACAAATACTAAATATATTAACTAACTACTAAGCAGGTTAATGAATCACTGTCTCTATTAATGGGATCCAATCAATGTCATGAAATGTGAATGATAGTCCACAAAATGTTACGCAAGTCTGTAGAAATAACTCAACTTCTAATCAAGAAATATCATGTACTTTTCAGTAAAAAAAAAAAAAAAAAAAAAAAAAAACATTTTTAAAGAAATTGTGGCAAATACTGTTATAGACAACTGTTTGAAAATATCTGTTTAAAAGACAATAGTTCATTGGTTCTTTAATTAATATCTACATAGATAGATGTCATTAGATGAAAACAAAATTATAACCTGATTTCAAAATGAGACATTCTAATCAAAGTTCTTACAAGAAATTACTATTCTTTTCGTTGTAGTTGGCTAATGCCATTCTAAAGCTTAAAAGAAAATAGTGCCAAAATAATTTTTCCTTCAAGTTTCAAAAATGTGTTCAAAGAACTTGATCTTAAATGATGTGTATCACAGATGAATGTGCGTGTGTATATATTTATATAATCTAATTTTACTTATATGGGTGAGTTGAAATGAACGAGAAAATGACCA
The DNA here is from genome assembly GCA_030265305.1 of Biomphalaria pfeifferi. Lineage (NCBI taxonomy): Eukaryota > Metazoa > Mollusca > Gastropoda > Planorbidae > Biomphalaria > Biomphalaria pfeifferi. The sequence continues at coordinate 9,624,786 of JASAOG010000004.1, forward strand.
TAGATGAGTAAAGTTGACGAGGTGTGATGTGAACGGTGATGAAGTCTGTGTGTTCATTGGGAAAGAGTTCTTTGGTAGATTTAATAGAATTACAGCAGCACCTAGACAATATTCTTGTCGATATAGTCTCAATATATTAATTTTAAAAGAGCTGTAACAATGTGGAAGATAACTTACCAACACAAGTACTTAAATAGATCTACAGATTTAAAGAATTACACCTACATTAACAGTGTTCTACATTGTGAATGCAAGAAGCAGTGTTTATGAATAGGCAAACCTGATCACTAATTCATACACTCTAGTTTTTTTTTTATTCATTGGGTTAAATATCAGGTGCCATTAATATAGGCCATATGTATTATTAAGATTCATTAAATTAATTAAAGTATTTGCATCAAATGAAGTTTATGCACAATCTTCATGATCGTCCTTAAAACAGTAGTTTGCTTTTTTTCTTATGAGGAAAAAAAACCACAACAACAAGAGAAAATAAAATGTTGAATTAAAACACAAATTTCAATGAAATGGATCATTTGAAAGTGTATATGTGTGTACACAACAGATGAACAGAAAGCAACTGAAAAGTTGTTCCACCTAACTACAGTAACATTGCCAAATCTTTTATTAAAGTCAGTTGGTGTTGAATCATCATATGCAAATCTTCGTATGCTGCAAAAGAAAGGAAGAAATGCTAAAATACAAAAAAGTATAATTGTCACATTCACAACCTGTAATGACTTTTTTCATGCAAATCTTGCAAGTTAAAGTGACTCAAAAGTATAGGTATGCATGTTTCAAAGGAAGATCAATTTTATGAAGTACACTATAATATTCTATCATTCTGAGAAGATTCCACATTTGAAACAGGATCAAGTCCATAATTACTGTATTAGAAAAAGAAAAGACTATATATAGATAGAATGTGAAGAAGTGTGATAATTGGCACATTCAAGGCCCAATAGTTAAAAAAAAGGGGAACTGTGGCCTTAAACAGGAAGATTCATAATTTAACGTATTTGCCCTATTCCCATTTCAAAATTGAAAACACTAGACTTAGACATTTCAATACGAATTAAATATACTTACTGAGTTGTTAAAGAAGTAAAAACATCTGAAACAGAGTTCCAAAGAGCCATGGTTAGGCAGCTTTGAGCGGTTTAAAAATATAGCTAAGTGTTGACTTGTTCAATAGATGTCAGGATCATCTAACAATTTAAACAAGAAAAGTAGTTAACAAATATTTTAAAAAAATAGAACAAACTCAAATGGTAGGTTCTATATCATTATAGGGTTTCCCTGATAAATTTTCAATTATTATAGCACTTCTAGGTATTTTTAAGTTTTTAGTCTGTGTAACTGGCTTCCATAAATAAGATTTAGATCTAGATTATCTTATAAATTACAGAAATTACTTCATATAAGGAGAAGATAATTAGTCCTAAGTGTGATAATTTCTGTTTTCTTTAGTGTCAATATTTGTTGATGATTTTATATTTTTTTATGATTGTTTCAATTCATTACATGTCTTTCTTATATATTATGGCCCAAACAGTCACTTGCCAGGGATATATATCTATATTATACTAGCCATATGTTACCCGCGGCCCTTAATTTGCGTATTCGATGTAGTCACAGAGGGTGTTTTGTAAACAATTAAACAAAATAATAATGTTATAAGTAAGTAATATTTTTTTAATTATTATGTATAGAGTGTAAGTTAATAAGTAGATCTAGAGTAATCTAGACTTTCTAGATCTAGATATTTCTAGTAAGAAAAGTATCATCTAAAGGCTACATTGATGACAGAGATAGATAGTTTACCCAAGCAGAGAATGATTGTGTACAGATCTACATTCTAGACCTAGATCTACTTATAATAAAATGAATAAGTTTTTGTGTGTTTTTTGTTTCCATTATGTAAGCAGAGTAAGCTATACATAGACAAATAGTAAATACCAATAGAAGTTAAAATGTTTTCTGTATACTAGTGTAGATCTAAAATTAGTAAAGATATATATATAAATTTTATAATAATTGTTTTCGTACAGTAGTCTGAGTAGTTTCGCTGAGCATGTCAATTGTTATTCAACTTGTAGTCAAGTCTAAATCGTCTAAGACAAGTCTAGAAACTAGTAGAACTAAGAAATCTAGATTCTAGATGTAGATCTATATAAATTTTATAATATTGTTTTTGTACAGTAGTCTGAGTAGTTTCGCTGATTTTGTCTGAATTTCCATTAGATTGGATCAATAAAAATTATCTTATCTTATGATAATCTTCTTATCTACTAATATACTTACTATTACTCTAGACTCTATTACCATTACTATTATCTAGATATATTATTCTATATTTAGAGATCTAGATCTAGTAACTTTTTACTAACTACTAGATCTAGAATATTTTCAATATATTATATCTATACTAAACTACTAACTGTAAGTGTAACTAACCTAGACTAGGTCACTACTCTAGACTACTCGTAACTCTAGATCTAGAACTAGTAGATTCATTACTTTGTTATATTTCTAGATGTACTCTACACTACACTATACTCTGTGACTACTGACTACACTGTAACACTCTAGGCGTAGGCGTCTAGCTAGTCTCTACTAGTACTAGTAGTAGTACTACTAGTAGTGTAGTACTAGACTCTACCTGATATTAAAATCATATTACCTGTTATAGTCTAGAATCTATATTTCTAGTAGATCTAAAATGGAGATCTAAACCTAATTGGCTATTAATTCTAGATCTAGAGCCAGAGCTAGATATTATGAGACACCCAACGAATGTAATTATTTTGTAAGAGGATCTGTGATTTTTTTGTATTTCGAATGTTATTAAGTCTAATTTTTAAGTATCCGCAATGTTGTTGAGGTGAACGTCACAACAATATGTGTTGAAAGTAGTGCAGACAACTGTAATGATTTTCTAGATCTTCGATTTACATTACAATAAATGTTGACTAGTAGGCTATCGCTGCCCTCCCCGACCTAAATATTTACGTTTGTCCTCCCTTCACCTTACACTTAGTCTGTTGGACAGTTGGAGAATATCATGACCGCTCCATTCCTTTTTTTTCTCCGCCCATTCCTTTTTTTTCTCCGCCCATTCCTTTATTGCTTGTAAAATGTTTACAAATTTCGGATGTTCCTACAGAGTTGAAGATAATCTACTTCCTAGTCCAAACCTCCCGAAGGACGGAGGGGGACGGCGGAAAGACAGTCCAGCAAGCATACCGCACGACTAGGCAGGATGATGTCTTTCCATTCTAGCCAGAGGCTACCTTTCCGTGTAAAAAAATGTCTTTGTAAACCTTGATTTGAGGATCTCGTGTTACGATTTACAGTCCTTTCTTTTTATTTATTTTTTTTTGATAATAGCTAGAAGTTCATTGTGGTGCCCAATAGCAATTATGATTCTGTTTCGGATTTCCTTTTTTTTTCGGCCTATGTAAGTGATAATGGAATCCTTCTAAATTATAACATTTAGATTTTGCAGAATAATAAAGGAGGTTACTAGCCATGCCCATGACATAAGCCTAACGAAGTAACTCATTTATAACAAAAGAATGGGGGTGGAGGTAGAACTAATTGATATAAGAGCTAGCGTTCCTTCATGACCTTACAACAGATACATACCTAACTTCATGCCTTCGTTACAATTAATACACATAGGGCCCATATACATAACTTAATCGAACTAGCCTTTTGTGCAATGTTCCCATTAATGCATCGCCATCCGAAAAAAATAAAGTTAAATTCTGTATTTTTAGAAATTGTAAAATTAAGTGCAACGAAAGAAGAAAAAAAGAAAAGACAAAAGTTAAATTAGGAGAAAAGAAAGATAATGTGAATAAAAATGCTACATTGGGGAACTAGCTATCGTTATTAGCTCTTCAACAAAGGTATAAGAGTAAACTCGATGGTCATATATTGGTTAATTGTTCATTGGCCATTCTTTTAATACAGAAACACGTCCACAACGATAAAGTTTAGTCAGCTGTGAAGGCATTTATATAAAAGTATAAAAATACGGTCGAGTTAGTGTGTGTGTGGAAGGGGAGTGATAACATTGTGATTAATATATTTATATAATAAAATACCTGCAGCTAGAATGGAAAGACACAAATTTACTAGCTTAACTCTGGTAAGGTTTCAAAATGTAATTACCCTATAAACATGCCCATTATGGCCCAATATCAGTTTTGATTAGGGTTATCCCCCATTGCCCTAATTGCAGCCCTAAATAGCCCCATCTGGGCCCTAATGGGAGCGGGTACCGTTTGCACATTGGCGTCATTAGGGGCCAATAGGGGCAACCCTAATCGTGCCAATATCGGCCCAGAATGGGTAAAACCACTTCCGGATTCATTAGGGATTTCCAGAATCGCCCCATAATCAAGCCCATACTAGCCCCAATGGTTTAGTAACTGACATTTTTATTGGGGCTCAATAAGGGATAACCCTTATCGTGCCATTATTGATTTGATGTTGGCCCTAATGATTTAGTATCTGAAATATTTATTAGGGTTCAATTAGGGATAACCCTTATCGGTCCGATGCTGGCCCTGGTTTAGTAACTGAAATATTTATTAGGGCTCAATTGGGGATAACCCTTATTGTGCCAATATCATGCCGATGTTGGCCCCAATGGTTTAGTAATTGAAATATTTATTAGGGCTCAATTGGGGATAAACCTTATTGGGCCAATACCATGCCGATGCTGGCCCCAATGGTTTAGTAATAGTAATTGAAATATTTATTAGGGCTCAATTGGGGATTACCCTTATTGTGCCAATATCATTATTTTTTTGTTTATTGTGCCTTTTTTGTTTGATGCAGCTCATTGGCTTAGTAGAAATGAAGCCATATTGGTACAATCAGTGTGTGACCTTTATACATGTAGCTATAATGTGAACATATTTAAACAATTATGGGCATATTAGTTTTGGAAATGTACTATACAAGAATTGCATGCTCTGTTCATTCATTCTAAAATTAAACTTACACAAAGTAGGACAACATTTTTAAAAATATCTTTATTCTCAGAATAATAAACAACACAAAAGACAAATATAATGACACAAACAAGAAATGAAGAAAGCATTTTCATTCTATCCTTTGCATTCTTTACAGGCTAACTTTAAGGGTGGTGGCAATTATTTCAACATCAGTAAAGCGATCATATTTTGACTTCCATGAAGCCTCTGAAACAAACAAAAAAAATTAAAAAATTATTTCTCCTGTAACAAAACTACCTTCATCAAGCATCAGAAGACCTACATTCATGTATGAGGACATACTATTTTACAGTGATATTTCCAGCCCTTGGGCTAGTAGAGGAAATAATGCTAAAAATTAGGCAGCTTCTAAGCCCTGTTAAGCAGTTTTAAAAATGACGGTATTTCAAAATTAGGAGCCCAATCCTCTTAAAATACATGTTTTGAATTAGTGTCAGCAAATATGGTTATGATATTTGACTATGCCTAAAAGTGCAATGGCAGACTAGATCTAGCTAGGCTTCACTTCATTCAATATCAATATTATATTTTGTCCAATTTATTTATATCAATTTTATCACAGGCTCTTAATAATACAACTGTTTTCTGTTGTAATTATAGTTGAATAATAATTTTAGAAACATTATTTAGAAACATTAGTTATTCTACATTTAAAATTACCAATCACAGTGAAACAAAAAAAAAAAAAAAAAAAAGCTGAAGATACTAGGCTCACAACCAGTGTTTCAAAATTAGGATAACATTCAGTTATTTACGTTGAATTAATTCCATCTCATTAAAACTTTTTTTCGGGTTGTGAATCTTAAAACTAAATAATTCTTCTTACCTTCTTGAGCAGGCTTCCTCGAGAAAAAAACAGCATCTCTAGTGCATGCATAGATCATTCTTATCTATAAGATACCGGTATTTAAAGAAAAATGTGACGATCTGTGGAAAAAAAAAAAAATATTGTTTAAAGAATTCAAACAAAATAATATTACAATAGAGGCAAAACACAAAATGTTGCTGTAACGATGAGACACTGTATTTTTTCTTTATCAGTATCAACACAAATAAAAAATAAAAAAACTATTATACATTTTTTTGTAACTAGAACACTGACATAGCTCTTACAATAGCTTTCTATAATTAGTACAAATAAAAAAAAAACAAAAAAAAAACTAATAACATTATTTGCTTTGTCAGGGTGATTTACATTTACCTCTTACTTGAAAGCACCTTGCACTCCTTAGAATAGGGCTGAATTGGGTGTAATGCTTACTTAGGAGTTTTCTGTTTACTAAAAAAAGAAAATTATAATTGAAATGGCTGCATTATATTCAAATTCATCAGGATCCAGAATAATTCAGATGTATTATGAATAGTCAATAGAATAATAGAATGAATCTTAGATCAAAGTGTATAAATAGGCTACAATATAGTAATAACTAATAATATGGTTCTCTATCTCTTGTATACAAATTACGTACTACACAACAGGCTGTTATGTGGCTAAATGTTTGTTTAGGATTGGTGAATGAGGTCCATTAGTATTAATAGACCTCTAGACCTTCTAGCTAGATCTACATTTATGATAATCTAGATTTGGATCTATACTGTCTGGTTTATAGATATCTAGAATTTCTAGCACGTATTCATGAATATACATCTAATCTAAGGCTACCTGGATCTGGTTATGTAGACGGTGGACTGTTTGGTGGCATTGATAGTCTCTTCATGGTGGTCTGGTTCATGCTCTGCAACTGCCATCACTTTCATAAGCTCCTAGAGGCGAAGTTTAGACTACCAAGTAGATATCTTCAACTCTGAAGGAACATTTTTAAAAAATATAAAAAAATGTCAATATAGGGTTAGACTAATATTGTAGGTCAAAAACAATAGTATGTAGGCCCTATTTTCATTGTATAAATGTACATTATAATTTTTTATGCAAATTAATATGAACTTAGATCTTAGTGAAATTTGGTTTTGGGGGGGGGGGGGGGGGGGGAGGGGTCACTGATCAGTAGTTTTGAAGAAAAATTTATTTTTCGTACCTTTTTGAGCAGGCTTCCTCATGAGAAGATATTGAACAGCATCTGTAGTGCATTCATAGACCATTCTTATTGTCAGCTGCCCTTAAAGAAAACTGACATTCTAAAAAAAATAAAAATACAAACAACATAAAATTACAATTTATAAAGACAAATCCTGAAATGTTTATGGTATGGTATGGTATATAAGAAAAACTGTTGACTATAGCCTAATGATGAGACTATTTTTTCTTTAACAGTGTCCACACAATGAAATTTTAAAAAGCCTATGCCTATGCCTTAGCTAAGCTATATAATGAATTCTAGATCAAATTGTAGAAAAATGTATAATATAGTAATTAGTATTAATAGACCATTAGATATTCTAGCTAGATCTATTTAATTCTATTACCTAAAGTCTTTAATATTTACAAAAAAAAATATCTAACAGGTATTGAGTATTAGTGAATAAAGATCTAACGCTACCTCGACCTGGTTATATGGTATGCACGATGGACTGTTTGGTCACCTCGATGGTCTCTGCATGGTCATCTGGTTCATACCCCGTAACTGCCATCACTTCCCTAAGCTCCTTTAAGGTTCAGACTACCAGGTAGATATCTTCAACTCTGAAGGAACATTTAAAAAAAAAACAATGTCAGTATAGGGCTATAGTCTTTAGCAGCTATAGGGTTAGCCGTTAGTCTATTATAGATATACTAGATCTATATATATACATATTTATTAAAACCAAAATAAACATTTGATTTTATTTATTTGTGTAAATTTAAACAATCTAAACTAGACTAGATTTGTCAAGATCTGGAGTGTAGGCCTATTATAGTACATTAGTCTCTATAAAGTCTATATTATATCTATATTGACTATATTATAGTATAGATTACAAGTCTATATAGGTCAATGACTAACTTTAGCAACTAGATCTAGAATTATTTCATCTAAATGACCTATGCCTATGAAAAAATTAATGATTAGTCTATATTAACAATATATTATACTATATCTACTAAATTTTCTACTAACAACTAACATCTATTATAGATTTCGAATCTAGACTTTTCTAGACTATAAATACTATAATATTTTAAATTATTTCTTACTCTTATTAGATCTAAGTCTTTAAGTATTCTAAGTTTACTAAGTCTTAGTTAAACTTATATTCTAGGTCTAGGTCAATTTTTTTAGCCTAAAAATTTGAATTAGAATAGAACTAGAATACTTTCTATATAAGTATAATAATTATTATAATAATATAATATACCAAAGTGGTCCAAAGTCCTAAGTATTAGTTTACGTGACTAGATAGGCATATAGGTCTAATATAATTCTGTCCTAAAAGGTAGTAGATTTAGATTTAAGATCTAGTAAGTCCTTAACTAAATCTAATTCTATGCTGCAGATGCATTTCATGGTTGATTCTAGATCTAGAATCTATTCTAAATAGTAAATCTAGTCATAACGAATACATGTTAATCACTTAAGTCGTCTAGAATCTAGGTCATTCTAAGTTTAATAGGTCTCAAGTCTAGATCTAATATATATATTATATCGCACTAGATCTAGTAGCCTATATTATAATAAAACTAGTCTTATACCTAGCTCTATCTTATCTTCTTCTTATCTTATATATTACAGACGTTACTTCAAAAAAGAAGATGATTACGTCCTACGCGTCATGCATTTAGTCATGCATATTAACCAATGACTTAAATTCTGCCAAGTCACTGGTTTTTCTGGCTAGCTCAGGCAACCCATTCCATGCTCTAATAGCACTAGGGAAGAAGGAGTATTTGTACAAATTTGTCCTAGCATAGGGAACGAGGAATGTGCCTTTATTTTTGTGTCTTTCAGAGTATTTTATTAAGTTTTGTTTTTGTATTTGAAGATTATGGTTCAGTGTTTTATGTATAACTGCCACTTTACTTTTGAGTCTTCTGTCCTGAAGGCTTTCTAAATTTAGTGATTTTACTAATGGTGTTACTCTAGTCAAATGTGAATATTCGTTTGTTATGAATCTCACTGCTCTATTTTGTGTTTGTTCCAGTTTCTTAATGTTTTCTTGAGTTGAGGGGTCCCAAACGGTGGATGCATATTCTATTATTGGCCTAACCAAGGTTAAATAACATTTTAGTTTTATGTTCTTATTTGATTTATAGAAATTTCTTTTAATAAACCCTAATGCTTTGTTGGATTTTTTGTAGTTTCATCAATATGTGGATTCCATGACAGTTTTTCATTTATTATAACACCTAGGTATTTTGCGTTATTGGTCTGTGTTACTGGTTTGCCATGAATAAGATGAGTGGAATTAATTTGTTTTAGTTTTTTTGTTACTCTTAACAACTGACATTTTTCTGGGTGGAAAGATATGCTCCAATTTGATTCCCATTTCTGTAATTCATCTAATTCTCTTTGTAAAATATCTGTGTCTTGTGTTGTTTTTATTGTTCTATATATTATGCAATCGTCTGCAAATAATCTGACTTTTGTTCCTGAACTAATGCAATTTGGTAAATCATTTATGTAAATTAAAAATAGTAGTGGACCCAAGACTGTTCCTTGAGGTACACCTGAGTTTACTGTTATTGGTGTTGATTTAGAGCCATTTATTATTACAGTTTGTTCTCTCCCTATCAGAAAATCTTTAATCCACTGATGCAGTGGACCATTAATGCCAAAATATTTTAATTTTTTAAGCAATCTATGGTGGTGAACTTTGTCAAAAGCCTTGGAAAAATCTAGTAAAATAGCATCTATTTGTTCACTATTATCTATAACTTGTAGTATAACTAATAACTAAACAGATTTAGAAATTAGATCTAGCTAGCTAGATCTAAATTGATCCCCGTGTGTGCGTTCTAGATCTAGAGTGTAAACTGAATAATCCAGTTTGTGCCGAATATCGCGAGCTTAAAAGAAATACAAGCTTCTTTTTCATTGGTCGAAAAAAATGTTAACTTGTATAAAACTTTTTCTTTAAAATCTAAATCTAGAAAAAAGCAAAAAAAAAAAAATCAGACACACACACATACACTATTTGATTACGAAAAGTCTGAATTGGGCCCATACGTGTAAAACTTCACTATTCCAGTTAGGGATTTCACCAATAGAACCCTAATTAGATTTTTTTTTAAAATTAATATTACTTACAAAAAGGATACAAAGCAAAATTTAGCATTAACACAATTAATACTAAATTTTAAAACATCATAATATATTTTTTAAATTTTATAATAAAGATTTCATCATGTTGGTTCTGGCGTGATTGGGGAAATCCTACATCGGCATGAAAGCGGAAAGACGATAACTGTCCAATAACTAAAATCCCACACCGATCCGTTAACGTTTTTATAGGGGCGAGTGCAGTTAGGGCGTTCTACCCAATGAAACCCTATTAACCCATGCCGCGCCAGAATCGTTTCGGTACGGCTATGTTTATAGGGTAGGCTGGCATCAGATCGAACCTCGAAAAGTAAGCTACAACTTATAGCCTATATAATAAATTAAAATTCCTAGAAAAATACGAAAAACATCTTTGTCGTGTCATATGATCGAATTCATATCAGATTTAGGCATTCTGCACCTTTATTACAAATTATGACAAAGTAGCCAGATTAGGCCTATTCATTTTCAACAATGTTTTACTAGGTCTAGATGACTAGATTGAGAAAGAGAACGGAGTTTAGCAAAGGTTCATATGCTTGCTCCCTCCTATTAATTTAAACATCTAACTAAAATCACGATTGATATGGGTTATGGGAAAGTAAATTGGCGAAAGGTAGATGTGGTAGAAGGAACAAAAAAAAAAAGGTGGACAGTTGAACTCACTCTTCCACTGATAGACTAGTTTAGGCAAAACATGAAATGTTGAAATTGCACAATGAAAAATAAAAGAACCTGGATTACAGACATTAATTGACTTGCTTATATACGTTACGGGAATTTAGTTGAATCTGCCCAATGGCTGAATGTAGCGTCTTGCGTGGTAGCATTATTTTGTTGCCACTGCTGGTTAACATCTGTGAAAAGGTAGTAATTAGTAAGTCTCCTTTGCCAGTAGATAGCCTCTCCACAGCAAGTTCTATGCCACACCTCCTCGTAGTGATAGACGGAAACTGTTGAGGCTGTGAAACCTCAGGCTTATATACATTGCAAGGGTCTCGGAGAAGGTTTGACACCAAGACGTGAGGCAGCCATGGCCCGTCGGCGTGTGAACATTCCAAGGTACCTCCTAAAAAAAACCCTATTGCCTTGTGTGTGTTACTGTAAACAGGACCGGATTTAGAAGCAGACAGGGCTCAAAGTCGGAACCATCGTAATGATCGGCAGTCCGAAGCGCATTATAGACCTAGCACACGACAGGGTGGCCATTATAGATAAAGATCTAAGCTACTAGAGATTTGGGAAATCTGGGCCCCTTGTAGTCAACATGAGGCAATATATCCCTTTGCTTTTTCTTCAAAACAATCTTTGCGGGCCCTAAGCAAGTGGAGCGTTAAGCTGTAGCTTAAACAACTTTGCCTATCAAGCACTGCCTGTAAAGACTAAGGCTATAAGAAAATCCTATTTTGAGGACTCGTAGGCGGGTAAGATCACGTTACTGCTCTTTGGTATCTCCTGCAGCCACTTGATTCTAAATTGCTATATGGCGTTCCATCACTATAAAGGCTACATATGGATCCGGTCAGTATGGAAGAGAGGCGAGCGTTGACGTGTGGACAGCCCAGCACTAGCATAATTATCGCCCATTCTATCTTTTCAATTTGCAAAGGGTAACTATCTCTCGAGACCTACAATACAACACATTTTACTTGTAAACACGCCACTTTGTTAAATAATAGGCATAATTGTATACTGCAGACCATCTGACAACTTCGTTTTTGTAGGAAAAGTCGTTTACAGCATTTGGCACTGTAAACGAGATTTTTAGTTTTACGTTTTGTTTGCCAGGTTGTAATGTTCCATATTTCATTTCATTTTTTTAACCGATACATAAAAACTAAAAAAAAGTCATATAGCTAATAACAGAGATACTATATTTATTAAATTTCATTAGATTTAGAGTATAGATTTTAATATAGAATTTAAGCGACCTTAATATAAAAGAAATAATAATAATAAAATAATGTAGTTTGACTTTTGCGGTTGCTTTTCTTCCGCTGTTGCTGGTGGTAAATACGACAATAATCAAAATAAAAGACCTAAGCCTAAACTGGCGTAAACTCTACATTGACTACAAAGATCTAGAATGTAGATGAGTCTTGATTTAGATTTAAATGGCTAAACTAGATTGGTGACTATCTATAATCTAGATATTTACTAGATATAAGTATAAGTAATATATTTTATAAGTATAAGTCAATAACTTCAAAAAGTTTATTTATATTTAAAACTTATAACATCGACATTAACATTATGTATCAATCATTATCAATATCATTATGTCATTTTATGACTCATTATTCAGACAAATGAATTCAAATGTGATTATTATTAGTTATTATTATACTAAAAACTATTATTATATTATAGGCATCATCTTATGATTACAGTAACTTATCATTATACTCAAATTATATCATAGGGCATCATAGATAGGCTAATAAAGTTAATTAATTATATTATAATTATTATTATATTTATATTAATAATTTATTTAATTTGTCTATTTAATGTCTAGATCTATATTATGCAAATATATAGTAATATATAATTTTTTATATAGATCTAGACTAGATTCTATTAATTATAAAATTATATTTATAAAAATATAATAATATAGCATTATAGCTGTGCTTGAATCTGCATTTATATTATACTTATATAATAATATATTATATTTAATATTATGAGAGCACTACTTCTTCTACTTCTAAGTTCTAGCCAGCTTGCTGCTTCTGAGCTGTGAGCTCTTTTTGCAGACTGTGCCAAGGAACAATAATTTGAATAATGTGCTGTTCTCTTCAACTTCAGTTGTTCAGCACTGCTGTGTTGGTTATGTTGAGCTGAAGTGGTAGTAGGTTCTGCCTAAGGTGGATTAGGAAAGGGCATTCATTCAAATTCAAAGAGGATATTGTTTAAGGTTTCATGTGTGGGCGCAGTGTCAAGAAGGGGTAGGTGTGGGTGGGATTTATTTTGTCAAGATGGTAATTGTAAACAAGTGGGCACTTCTTTACCAAAGTTGACATTGTAAAATGGCTAAGTTATCTTTCTCTAAAGACAATGGATCTGCATCATGATGATCATGCCTCATGCGCCCAGATAAATCACTAGTTTTAGTTTCTTCTTGAGTCCTGTCTTGACACTTATTTGTAAAAAATTGTAACAGAATTTCATAGAGTATAAGGACACAATTAAAATTAGATCTACTTGTAAAAGCTGATGCATACAATGAAATATATGTATATAATATGTACTGATACACACAGGATGTTTCAGTTTGTTTTTTGTTGCGCTCAGCCTCCAACTTCAAACTTCTGGGTGTGGGGAGGGACATATATTCTTGAATGTGGCCCACTGGTACCTTGCTACACCACTTATCACCACTATGATGGTGACTATCTTTAACTATAGTCTAGTTTTAATAAAAGTATTATTTTAGGTGGAATTTTTCATTAAAAATCTCAAATTTTGTATTGCATTTTTGTATAAAAGCACATCTGTTTACTATATATACATACATATATTAAAGTAGTAGATTTAAATTGAACTTTGTATAAATGGAAATCAGCAAACATACTTTACAAAACTTATTAATAACTGATGCAGTTCTTAAGTATGGTTGTTGTTGTTGTAACAGTACTCTATGCACCCAAATTATTATTTTCATTTATAAAATATATTTAAATAAAATGATTTCAATAAAAATATATTTCTTCTTCTTCAAATTCAGTAATATGATTATTCTATAAACCAATTGTAACTATATAACAGTGCTATTTATTATTATGTTTTTTGTTTTTATATTCAGCAATCCATGGTGATTTGACATTCAGTCGCTAGAGCAACTAGAGTTGTGAGAGAGACAACATCCAGCATCAATTGTGTTTCTGAACTTCAAAATATTATTCTAATGTCTAGAGACAGCACATTCACAGTCAGCAGTACGAGACAGAATATGTTTAAGTATCGTACTCCACCATGGAAAGAGACATACAGGAAGGTAAAGTAAGAATAAATAATTTGACTTAATTGTACTATAGAAAGTGTCAAAATTATGACATACTTTCTTACAATTCTAAATATTGCTGGTTCAATTATTTTTTTTTTATAGACTGGTCACTAAGGGAAGTTTTCCACAGAATTTTATAGTTATTAATGTTTTTTTTTTTGTTTTTTTTTTTTTACATTTGTACAAATATCTAATTTTTGTATTAAACATTTACAATTCCTTCATCCTTTTTCCTCCCACCATGCACAGCAATGTTTGGATAGGCTGAAGGAAAGTAGGAACAAACAGCAATCTTTGAGACGTCATATTTGTTTTGACAATCCAGGTGATGCTGCTGACGCCGGTGCTACAGTTTCAGACATAATTGACATTGATGCCATCATGAAGGAAGAGTGGAGAAAACTGCAGTCCAAACATTTTGATATTGTGGAGGTTAGCATTCCAAAATACTGCTAAACAATTTTGGAGAATCTGTCTGTGAAAAAACAAAAAATGGGTGTAATTAAATAATACATAATGACAATTTAAATATTAATCTCTTGGGGACATTAAAAGTAAGCATTCTCTGTGTTGCACATTTTATTTTTTCTTTTAACTACTTATCTCTCTCTCTATATATATATATTATAATTTTTCCCTAGAATGACTTAAATGGAGACAGCAGTGATGAAATGTTTGCTTTCTATGAGTCAATACACAGTGAAATCAGGAAAGAGTTGGAAGCTGATCTTATCAAAGAAGGTGAAGCTTCAAAATAATCAACCAATATTTTAAACTGTTGTGCAAAGCATAGCATTCTGCAGTGTTATCCTAAAATGCAGACATTAATTGTGCAAGTTTAGAAATTTCATTTATTTTTTGAAGCTATATATATTCTTTTCCCCTTCTTCTTCTGTCACAAAGATCTTAAATAAATATGGAAAAAAAATTCCTAATTCTCATAGACCAACAAAAGAAAAGAAAATAATGAAAAATCAAAATAGTAAAGTCGGGCACTGGTCATAACAATCAAATGATCGTCATCACTGAGACTACACTAGAATGCGAATGTTGTGTAGAGCTTCTATGAAGTAACACAACAGATATTAAAATTCATTCAGTAACACACTTGTCAGCAGACAATATATTTTTTAATATAAAATAATAATACTTTGGCGATCCAGCCATAAAGGCTCTATAAATGAATGAATAATAGCTTCAAGAACTAATTATAATTCCAACATCAAATACACTTTATAATGATGCTTAATAATACTTTACTCCATGCAACAAAATATCTTTTCCAAAATCATACACCCTTCCTCTCTGAGGGCAAAGTAACGAATGTCTTTTTTACCTCCTGGCCTCAATTCAGACCGGGATTTTCCACGTGAAAAGAACACAAAATATTCTTAGTAAACACAACGTCACAACAAGTTAGCCCAAAGACTCGAGAGAAAGTGGCAATTGAACAGGCAACAGAGACTTAAAATAATGTACTAAAGAGGACTAACTCTTTTTGACATATACGGATAATAAAGATTATTATTATTATTATCCATATGACATTTAGAAATAAAAAAAAACAATTTGATGCTAAAAATGAAGTATGATCATGTGAAACTCTTTCAGTTTGATTTGTCCTACAACTTTTACAGGAAAGGATTTATTCATTGACTTTGAGTTTTATTACAACTTTTGTTTTTCAACGATGTCTTACAATGCTGATAAAAAGAATCTCTTTCTTTCTTAAACTTCTTTTTTTTTTTTTATGATTCACAGTTGTCTGCAAATTATGCAGTTTCTTGCCAACTTAGAAATGTGTTCTTCCTTTTTAAACTTGAAAAAAAAAGATTTTTACATTAATACTGTATAATTGTATTATACAATGTATGAATTGTCTGTTTATTTTTGTCCTACATTTATTAGAACAAAGATTATTGAGCTTGCAAGATATTTGTGATAAACACATTCAAGAAGAGGAAGAACTCTGTTCTGCATTATCCACTTTAAGTACAGATGAAGTTATCTGTCCTTTATGTGAAAAGTAAGTTGTCACTTGTAGCTTATTAATCAATATTTAAGAACCTCCAAATATTTAAATATATCTTAATATACTATTAGTCTTTTTTTTTATTCACATAGAAATTTATTTTAATGAGTTTTTTTTTGCATCTATACATTGTTATCTAATATATAGTAGAATGTAAGGAGTATGTATGTATATCTCACTTAGAAGTAAACCGTTTGACGAATCTTGATAAAACTTGACATGAATCTTCCTTTAGTCATGGCAGAGTTGAGTTTGAGTTTAGTTTAATGACCCTCACACAACCAAAAGGCCCTAAAATAAAAAAAATTACATAAATTTATCTCTTTTAAAGAACAAAACTTTTTAACAGATCGTGTAAACCTTACACTGTATTTTATATTAGATATCAATATGTCGGCTAAACTGTTAAACCCATTTTCACACTCTATTTTCATTTTCATGGCAAAAGAAAAAAAAAGGTTAAGGGAACACTTGCCATGTTTGACATACATCTAAATCCAATCCACTTGATCAGTGATGCTCAACCTTATTCAGCCCGCGGGCCATTTTAATTTCGCACACTTGTGTTGCGAGCCATAACAACATAAAGGTTAAAAAAAAGGAAATTTATAATACAGCATATATAGTAGAATCCCATGAACCTAGTAATTACATTAATTCATGAGAATTTATCCTAAAACACTTTTCAAATATTCGGCAGCATAGATGAGACACCAAGTTGGAGCTTGAATTTAGAATTCTAGATTTATGTCCGTGAGATAATTACGTAACGTAGGTTTCACACGATTCGTCACAGAAAAGGTTTTCCTCACAAATATCTGCTTGTAATTTTTAGATTCAGAAAAGTTTCTGCAAGCAACTTGGAGTAGAAATCAATTCTCTGCATCATTTAACTTTGTCAAACAGGGATATCTAGCTTTGTCAATCAGTACCAGTTACAGCTCTGTCTGGGCACCTGACACATTGGCCGTGTATGAATGTTGGAAACAACTCTGAACACGATCATCCTCACATCAACACCTGGCCACACAGATTTTATTGGTGAATGAAGCCACAGAGGCTCAATTCCATTTGTCTCACAATTTTCTAATAACTCTTGCTGTCAACCATACTTGTGGCATTATCAGTAGTCATTCCCACACATTTGTCCCAAAGAAGAAAAAGAGCCTCTGTGATGGTTGAAACTTTTCACAGGACTTCGCCAGTGGTGTCACATGAATGCTCCTCATAGCTACTAACTTCTTTGATTTCAAAACTGCTGTTTGTACCGCGAATAAATACCAAGCTTTTGAACGGTATCAGTTATGTCGGTAGACTCTTCAGCGGCAATAGAAAACATTTTGAGATCTGGTTTGTCTTATCAGTTTTTAATGGAGATATTTACCCATATGTTTCACTCGTAATTGTCATGAGAAAAGTTGACAGCTTCAATGACGTTCTTCTTTTTACGACACTTTTCTATGCATTCGCCGTCGGAAAATGGCTTCTACTTACAATGTAAACAACTCTGTAGCTAACCTTACAGCTGACCCATTTTCTTGTCTCTTTCTGGTAAATTTTCTCCACTCAAGATGTAATCTAACAATCGCATCTCAAATAAAAATGCTCCCTTATTTATTTTTGTGTTTGGTTTCATAAAGTTGTTGAATGTTTCAAAAGAGCCACTCTTTCTTATAAAACAAATATGTTGGCTTATTATCTGTACCAATTCATTTACCCTAACTTAGGGAAAGAATTTTTAAATTTTTTTTGGAGAGGGGATTTTCTACACTTTGTGCTGAAGTTTCGGCGGGCCGTATAGAACCACGTCCGGCCAGCGGGCCATATTTTGGCCATCACTGCACTAGATCAGTAATACCCAAACTAAGGCCCATAGGCACAGGTCATATTCAGCTAGTTTGTTAATAAATATAAATGTTACTATCATTTTATCCAATACTTGACTATTTTGTTAGACATTTTTTGTTTATTTATCTCACTAGAAATATTCTGTTGGAGCATATGGGTGTGATAGTATGCAAATGTGGACTAAGGATAAACACTGAGGTAGGTGGGCTTTTTTTTTTACTCAACATTTTATCTGATATGGTTATCAGAAACTTGCAAGGTCCCCTAAACTAGTTTCATTTATCCCATGATTTATTTAGGATTCATTCAGTCTATCCAAACCATAATGATTGCACATAACTATAATAAAAATCTTGAGTGTAACAAAATTTGCCATGAATGCTATAATTTTATGACAGACATATGTTGGGAAGAGTATGGTTGTTAGTTGATTGCTACTCAAAAGCCATATCAACCTCTTGATACAAAAACTGATGAACATTTCTTCATCGTCCTCAAAGATTTACAAGTCTTCCTTTTCTAATTTCTTCTTACTTGTATAAATACAATATTTTCTGAACAAGTTATTCACATAGATATTTAGTTAATTTAAGGATGTGTATCCCTTGGTTACTATTACTATTAATTATGAATTTGACTTTTAAAAAAAAGGCAGAGGAGTTCTTTTTCTTCTTTCTCATTTATATTGTAATATACCTAAAGACAGGTCCTTATTAATAGGACATTACAAGCATAGTTGATAACAGTCGTCTCTAAACACAGCTTCTACTCAAGCTTCTAGACTTAGGTGGAACTCTTCTGTATCTCTACAATGTCAACTTCCTTCTCTTAGATCTGTTCATGCCTTGTGTGTAACAGCGTGCTGGAGCACACCATATGCGTTAGCACAGGAGCAGAGTTATAACAATATGTTGGAGGGTTCAGACGAGTAGTCCTACATCTTCTATGAACTGCACAGTGGTTTCCAGATCTGACAGCTTTAATATTGTTTTTATTCTAAAGAGGTTTTGGGCCAGTGTCTTATTCGTGCCTCTCGATAGAGTATGGTGCTTTGAAGGACATGGCCTGCATGCTCTGGTGATGCTCCAGAAGGATAAATCTCTCTCTAGTACCTATTTTTAGCTTCTGTCTCATTCTGTTTGGCCTGGATCTGAGATGAAATATTATATGTTGAGACAGCTTGTAATAGGCATCACTTTTCTTGAAATTTGAGTGAGAGCTGGTCTATTTCTAATTTTTCTCTTCTTCCCCCCCCCCCCCCCCCCCCCCCCCCCCCCCTTCTATTTCTTCTGTGTAGATAGGGAAATTTGATTGTTTAGCCAATATGTTTGCTTTTTCATTGCCTTCTATTTTGATGTGTAGGCAATAGATTGAAAAACCTAATATAATCCTCTTATAAGTCATTACATAGTCAAAATATTGCTGTTTGCTTTTCTCACTTCTTTCATCTTTTCTAGTTTGCCAGTAAGTGTTATATTTTATTTTTCTATTTTCAAATACTGTATTTTACTCTTAATTTTGACTTCAGCAAGACTGCATTACTTTAAAAAATGTAAAGGCCAGCCTGGAAGCTGGAACATCAGAACACAGTGAGAGCTGTCATCTACGGCCAACTTTTCATTTATCTCAGAACTTTGGAATATCAAATCTTTTGATGGCTTGTGAGGTAGGAGAGCAAGGCCTTTTTTTTGTTTTTAAATTGGAGAATATAATTAACTCACAGCAATGTTAATTAATGTAAATAAAAGAAAAAAAAAAATGATTGTCTTGTGAACTTGTGTTTTTCTCTTATAACATAATGCATTGTCCTAAAAAAAAATGTATGTTATGATTAAGATATGAATTATATATGTTTTTTTTTTGTTTTTTTGCTAACTCAAAATAATGAATAAAAAAATTGGTTCAATTGTTAATTTATAACATTTAACTAACAATAAATGGTGCTGAGGGTACTTGCCTTGAGACCTGGAGTATCTAATTTTGTTATTGCTCTTTTTTTTTTCATTAATGGTCGATTGTATTTTTGTACTCAACACAAAAAAATCCTCTTTAAGACCTAGAGTTAATAGTCAGGCTTGTGACGGAAGGTTAACATATAGTTATGTGGACATCACAAACATATAGTTATGTGGACAACACAAATCCTTTTAAATGTACATCAAAAATGTTTCACTGGAACTGGAAGGACTGTGACATCTTAAATCCAGTTTCAAATTCTACTACTTTCCTAATTTTTAACTCAGTTTTGTAGCTGAATGTTTTATCATAAATCATATTTAGAAATGTAAAATATGCCTGTTCATAAAAAAAAATATATTAAATGCCAGTATGCAATGCAAGTTATGTAACAAGTATCATGTAAACATGCTATGGCTTTTTTTATGTAATAAAACTTTTTGCAAAATCCTAACTGGCATGTTTGTTGTTGTTTTCAGGTTTGTGATTTCCTCTTCATAATAGTATGATAGACCTTGAAACAGGAAACTGTAGTGAAAGGAACAAGTGCAGCACAAGACTTTTATGGCTATGTTTACATGAACACTGGCTGGACCATTGATTGCTTTAACTGTTGATGTAAATACCGACTGGATCATTGACTAGCACATAATCTGTTTTTTGCACAGTAGAACACTGTGGCCGTGTTGGTGTAGGGTGTTAAAATAGTTGATTGATGGGAAGCTATTTTGTGTTCTGGTTGCATTTGAAGGTAATAGGTTGAATGCTTGTAGGACACGTTTATGAAAACATACAATCAATGTTGATACCTGTTTGAGGAGGAGAAGTTGGATTTTTCTAATTATTAAAATCTTTTCAAATGCCTTTTTTAAGAAGTTGAAATGTTAATATTTTTTTTTATGTAAGATATACCCTGTTTCTATGGACCATGTGTACAGAAATGATTTTTTATTTATTTTTATGTCCTCTTTAATTTTTTTTTTTGATAACATTTAATTATAAATGCAGAGACAAGTAAACATGAGACTAGCATTCAAGACTATTGCAAGTACCGATAACTTTTGCAGAAGTTTTAATAAAGTAATATTCAGATTTTTAAGTATTTTTTTATTAATCAACTTTATGAAATGAAAAATACCTAGTAAAATATACTTTATAAATTAGAAAAAAAAGTATAACTAAACAAGCAACATTACCATTAAGTCTAACAAACTTCCTGTGTTAGATCTGCTCTATATTTTATATCTTGATATATTTTCTTCGCTCCTTTGTCAAAAGATTCAAATATTTAACAGCAGAGTACTTGTTTAACTGAACCTGAATTTAGTGCAATACCATGATATATTTTTCAAGAAAATGAAACAGGTGTACCAAATATGCTTTTTTTAAAAAAATAAATATTTAAATTATCTAGACTCAATATATTTTTTGTGTGGTTAGAATGAGTGTAGAACACATGTGATTTACAGTGAAGCTGTGGATAGATTGACAGTGTAATGACTTGACAGATCTGGATGATGACATTCCTTTGTGACCTGAATACAAAGTTTTGTTTTGTATATATTCTTTTGAGTTGAGCTGTTTATCTATACTGGCTTGTATTTAAAATATTGATACAGTAGAACCCAATAGTTTTGTTGAATTTTCTGTTTAAGTCATGAACCTGGCTATGCAAATAAGGGAAACTTTTTAAATACAATAGAAAGTACTTTGGGGTTTTCAAACTGTTCTGTGATTTAGTATTTATCAACTTTTGTATGCCATTAACGGGATTCCATTGTAGTGTTTTTAAATGATTAGTGTTGACTCTTCCTGTGCTAGCTGTAGGTGTAGTCTGTAGGTATTGTAATGCAAGTATTGGCCTGTTGGTGTAGTAAAATGTTTACAGATAGCTTAGGTCTGTCTGGCTTGAGAAAGTGTTGGTGTAGCTTAGGTCTGTCTGGCTTGAAAAAGTGTTGGTGTAGCTTAGGTCTGTCTGGCTTGAGAAAATGTTGGTGTAAGGCTTGTAGTGTATAGACCAGTAAGTATAAGATTGTTGCACAGAACTGTGAGTGAATTGTTTAGCTGCACAGTGCATGTTCATGCACAGAGAAAATGTTGAGTCAAAGAATAAATAGAATGTTATATCTAGTGTGTTTGTTTTCTTTATAAAATTTTGATTTGGAACCTCGTTAATGATTTAGTATCACTGTTGAAACTTGTTGTGAAGACCCCATGATGGTCATTAGTTTTGTCCTATTGCACTATGTTTAAACAAAGAGAATAGGGTTAGGTAAGTCAGCTTTAGCAAGCAGTTCCTTACAAAGGGAAAAAAGGAAGGGAGCCAAGGGAACTTTAAAAGTGGCAAAAGCTTTCATTTAGGTCTGTGTGCGGGGGCTTCCGAACCTGGGTCCTGGGTTCGAATCTTGGTGAAGACTGGGATTTTGAATTTCGGTATTTTTTAGGATTTTCAATGGGTACTTTGGGAAAGTAAAGGAAGTTATCTTGACATCATCTGCCTTTATGTTGAAAGTAGAACCTTACTTACTTAATAAGCTTTTTCTCTGACTCAAAAGTATGGGAATAGATGTATTGGTTTTCTACAAGTTCAACCAAAAAAAAAAAAGTTTTTTAAAAAATCTAAGCTTATTTAACTATATCTCTCAATAATGTAGAAGTAATTTTCCTTATTTGATATTAAACAAAATAATTACCAGTACCGATAATTAACAGACTAATTGGTTAATGTTTTAATTGATTCATGTTTTGTTTGGTACAATAAATACTTGTTTAAAGTGTCAACTTGATCCAATAATGGATGTGGGAGAAATAACGTGTTCAATTGTCTAAGGGGATGAAATGTTACATAATTAGCCATATCTGTGAATACTAAAGGATTAATTTCCCTTGTTGGTTTCAAATAAAGTAATTAATAACCAGTAATTAAATGTTTAACTGGTTAAATTTTTTTTATTGATTCATGTCTTGTCTATGCCAATGGATAATTGTGAAAAGTTTCATCTGAGAATGGGTGTGGGAGAAATAACGTGTACTAACATTTTACCAGACAGACAGAGTTGATATAAGGTTTGAACAAATGTGTGGGATACAGACTGCAAACTGAATTGAAAGTTAATAACGGTACAGACCTTAATTATAGTAGTAGTAGTAAAGTACCCCTTTGAGAAACAGATAATGTAAAGGCCATTTGTTTCTGTGGTCCACGGTTAACGAGGGCGTTATGTGTCCAGCAAAACGACCAACCGCCTTTACTTTTCCCCAGCTAGTGTCAGGTCTGGACTGAGTGGCGCCCTTAAGATGCCGAAATTAAAATTCCCCAAAAAACCAAGCGCTTTACCGGCTCCTTAATTTTCTGTGAACACTGTAAGAAAACTTTGCTGACCTGCAGCTCAAGGTGTCAACATAGCACATACATAGGCCTACTAAGGAACTGTTCCGGAAACCCGATTCTCCAATACTATGACTACAGCAAAGAAATTTGCGTCCGAAATTTAAGCAACGAAGAGTCAGATGCAAGAAAAAACAACATTTCGATTATGATAGTAACGACGAATCAATATCTAGGTCTCAGAACTGAAGACTTGTTATGATCCAAGATCGAGCAGTGATTTTAATGGGGAAAAAAAAATTTCAACAAAGGAATTGATGATGACTTCATCTTTGTATTTCTGTATAACTTGAAAAGTTTCCTAATTGAACAATGATTATTTGTTTAATGTTTTGTGTACACTTTCGGAAAATATGTTAGGGCCTGTTAGGCCTAAAAGACTCCAGCGATATGGACAACATTGACGAGTTTCCTAAATTGACCTGTTTTTTTTTTCTCAAAAATGTATAATAGCGTCTCTGTAGTTCAATAGTGTATTCGATATGTTTGACCCATTCGAGATTCATTTCCCAACATTGCTTCCGCATACCGAAGTATGAATTCCTGCGAGAAAAAAAAAAGGATTCGAAAGACTATGTGGGTCTACTATTGCGAATTATTTTTTTCAAGCTTGGGTAGTTATATTAAAGGAATATTGAAGGGGTTGGTGGGAGGGGCGTTTAAAAACTTCGGGTAATAGGGTCGCAAAAATAAGTGACAGAAACAAACATTGATACCAGACGTATGCAAACAACACAACAAATCAGTTTGTTTCAAGTGGCCTGACCTCACCTCAGAACACATTCGAGCGGTCCGACATTGTTTTTAGAACGCATTCTAGTAGTCCGACATTGTTTTAAGAACGCATTCTAGTAGTCCGACACTGTTTTTAGAACGCATTCTAGTAGTCCGACATTGTTTTAAGAACGCATTCTAGTAGTCCGACACTGTTTTTAGAACGCATTCTAGTAGTCTGACATTGTTTTAAGAACGCATTCTAGTAGTCCGACATTGTTTTAAGAACGCATTCTAGTAGTCCGACATTGTTTTAAGAACGCATTCTAGTAGTCCGACATTGTTTTTAGAACGCATTCTAGTAGTCCCGCATTGTTTTTAGAACGCATTCTAGTAGTCCGACATTGTTTTTAGAACGCATTCTAGTAGTCCGACATTGTTTTTAGAACGCATTCTAGTAGTCCGACATTGTTTTAAGAACGCATTCTAGTAGTCCGACATTGTTTTTAGAACGCATTCTAGTAGTCCGACATTGTTTTCGCGGAAAGGAAAGGGAAAGTTCAATCTGACATCTCTCCCCCCCCCTTTTTTTATTTCTCTATGTGTGTGTGTGTGTTACGTATGTGTGTCTGCGTGTGTAAGGTGTGAATAAAACTACGATAAAGAAGAACAGGTTTGACTGAGAGACAGCTGATCGAGAGCGGTTAGAGAGAAGGAAACTAAAGTGTGACAATCCTTCATTCCTCGCACTCTGGCGCCCTTCTGTCAAATCGTTCTCACAGTAGACGACAGGCGATCTGTTAGAGTGACATCTGGTGTCAATGGGTAGGAGTGCCCCTCCCCCCTCGCACCGTCAAGCCACTTGGTATGCCTCTAAACTGAAGATGAGGACAAGGTTTGATGATACAAGGCACACACTTCCTGGTCTTACTCCTAGAGACACTGTGTAATTGTGGTGTATTATGGAAAGTTATTTGTTAGTGTAAGACAAAAGACCATGTCAAATATTTGATGACATTTCAGGGGATGGAAAGGAGTGAATGGATAGGCCTACGTTTTTTGTGTTTTTTTTAGGAATTAATTTCTTATCATTAACAGAGTGGCTTAAAAAGACAGCGGCCTTCAACCTGATCTTTGCCATAAATTAGACATTTACATGTTTTAATAAAAAAAAATAATGAATAATCTTTCTATACAAATTTTTATTATCGTTTCAAAACATATCCAAAAGGTCAAATATCATTTGTTGAATGGTTCTATTCTTTAACCAGTAGAACAGTGCACTATCTATAGTTATGTCTGCGTGAATCAGACATTATAAGGAAAATATTCGGCAGTAACAAATCTAGTGAAGGAGTTAAACTAGGATCTACAATCACATCAGGGCACATCTACATCGCACTAAATATAGATCTAAAAAAAAAAAAGAGAGAGAGTGAGAGGGTATATTATTACACAATTCATATTTAAAACAAATTTAACTTAAAGAACTGAACATTTGTTCCATAGAGGCATACTCTAGCTCTTGTCTTTCGTTTGATAGCAGTAGTATTTTTATTTGATAACAAACAAGCACAGAATAAAAAGTACTTTAAAAAACTTATATTAGGGAAAGAGATGCACATTTATAGCCTGTAAGATCTTTCCCATTTTTGGTATAAAACACAATTAATTAATAACCACTCATTCATTAGTTAATTAATAGGCTATTTTTTTGAATGATTCATGTTTTGTTAAGGACAATCAATAATTGGGAGGGAGTGAGTAGATATTAGTTTTGTAAAAATCTGGCTATGATCAGTTCAGAAGCACCGATACAAATTACTTTGTAAATAAACAATAAATATTTTTAGAGAAATTTAGAAAAGTTGATTTTGTCTGAAAATTAGATTTACAAGCATTATAAATGCCAAAAGTCAATGTTACAAATAAGAGATTTTTTTTATTCTGCATTGATCACTCTAGCCTATATATTCTTTAAATGGCTCTTATCTGACTGACCATAGGCCTAATATAACATTCCTGAAACGACATAACCGCAGTTACAAAATTATCCATAAAAAGATTGTAAACAGTATAGCAAGATACATTCATATGTACGAGAAAGGTCGTTAACTAATGTTTAATATTAATTACACCCATACACCCCCAGCGTAGATACATTTTGCAATGCATAGATACTCTGTCAACAAATCGATCTAGAACAATTGAACTAGAGATAAACCTTAGTTGTATATGATCATACAGCTCATTGAGCAGATAAGTAGATCTAGATCAAATTGTTTTTCAAGTTGAGAGAGTAAAATAAAGAGAACAACAAGAAGCATTGAAAAAAAATAATCGCAGGTGACATTTGGCTTTTAGTAAAATAATTAAACTTATAAGTATATCGGCGTAAAGAAACTTAGCGAAATAATAATACATTGAACAATACACAGACATAGTCATAGGCCTACATATATTTTTGTCTATGTCATATATATATATATATGGAAATTATAAAACTATAACCTAAAAAAAATAACATATCATTTATATCTATATCTTATATCCAAAGAGTACAAATAAATACATTGTATATAGCAATAAATACGTAGTCCTAGCTGGCTCAGGGAAACCACGTGAAAACATCATTTTTCTCTCGGACTACTAGGACTTGACTCCGTAGCACCTGTCCACGGAAATGATCAATTCAGTCTACTGTAGTGACATTGTTCAAAGTTCAGGCTGTTTTTCCTCTTACCAAGATTATCCACAATACATTAAGCTACGATAAACTCTTTGTACCTGCTAAAAGCAACATTTGAAATTTACAGGGCAGTGTTTCCTTGTAACGACAACCATAAGCATGAATCGTGCAAACATAGTCCATGTGTTTTTTTGACCAATACTTTTAAGCACTTAATATTTGTTTAATTTTTTTTTATTAGTTACCTTTTTACTTTGTAATTAAACGAATGTTACAAAGGGTTAGGGGAATGAGTAGAATTTATTTTTATATCCAGTGCAACATAATTATTTCGTACCTTCAAAAAGCAATTCTTAAAAAAATGTTCTAAAATGATTATTTCAAATTTACAGAAAACTAACGAAACCAACAAATGGAGCAAACGTAAAATGCTTTGATTGTAAGCTTTTTAGAAACGCCATCTCAAGATTAAACGTCGTTTGCCTTGACACACTTGAAGCCGGAACACTTGTTTACGTCACGAAGCCACGACAAGTGCTGCAAACAATTCCATTGAGGTTTGAATCAACACAGCATCCTTAGGACAATTCTCTAGAGTTGCTACTCTAGAAAGACTCAATCTGAGCTGCCTTGAATATTTTGTGAGTCAGCGTTGGTGTCAGAAGTTGTAGTTGGTGTGGACATTTCCAGTGGCGTGGGAGAGGTTTCTGTTGAGGGCTGAGATGTTGTGCTGGTCGTGGCAGCAAGTGTGCTGTTATTTTGTTGGGATTCGACTCGAATGGGTAGAAGATGCAACGGCACAGACATTTGATGAATCTGTTCTTGTGGCTGCTTTAGAATCCTTTCATGTAATTGTGAATTCGTCTGGTCGTGTGGTGGGTGCAGCTGGTCATGTGACTGCTGCTGGAGCTGACTTAGAGACCTTTCCTGGGAAGTTAACTGAATTTGGTCGTGTGATGGCTGCTGGGGTTGATCATGTGACTGAAGGATTTGTATCTGGGGCTTCTCGGGTGCTTGAAGGATAAATCGATCTTGAGGTTGTTGTTGGAGCTGATCACGTGATTGTCGCTGAAGCTGCTCATCACGTGACTTCTGAAGCTTGTCAAGTGGCTGTTGCTGCAACAGATCAAGGGGCGACTGGAGCCTTCCTTGAATCTGTTGATTTTGGTCACGTAATCCCAGGTTTTGTAGTCTCTGAAGCTGATAATGCATCTCTGAATTTTGCAATGAACCTTGACCTTCAAACGAACTAACTCTACTACTCCTGACTACATCAACACTCTCAGCGATATTTTGCACTTGCCCAGTTACCGACTGCGTTCTTCTAGCCTGAAGAGTTATGGACTGAGAAGACACTTTCAACTCTGGCGTGCCAGATTTTAAAACATCCATAAGTACACGGCGGTTCTCTTGTGGAACAGCAGCATCAGCTTGTTTACTTTGATTAGTAGCTGTTTTCATAGTCTGCCCTTGTCTATCTGCTGCTGTTGCAGTCAGCTGTCGACTTTCCAGATTCTTGGAATTAGAAAATTCTCCTAGACTTGCCGAACTCGGTCGTATGTTACGGGAGGCAGATTTTTGTGATAAAGAGCTAGGAGGAGGCGTTGTTCTTATTTGGCCAAGTTTGTTGGTATCACAGGATGTACATCTGAGTCTGTTGTTATTTATAGGAACCTGAACCAAAACAAAAAATAAAAACGTGAATAATTAGGAATTTAAATGATTGAATAGATTTATATCAGTAAAAAAAAATGAAAATATAATTGTTAAACAATATTCATATTCACATTATTCTAATTAATATATAAATATATATTGTAATATAAGAGTAGAGAAATCATTTGGCAATATTCTGGAATCTTATTTAAAAAAAAACACTGAACATTTAGAATAAACTAAAGGTTATTGCCTGTCAGAACCATTTGTATAGCTATATTGAACCGGAATTTAAGCTAAATCGTGGATAAGAAGGGAATTTATATGATATGTAAATAAAGTATAAAAACCTCAAAAGCGTACTAGTCTCTGGCTATGATAGCGTTTCCTGCCAATCGGGACTATTGTCTGGACGCCGTTTGGATACACAACTATAATGAAAAAAACAACAACAAGTAAAATGAAAATTTTTTATTCAAAAACAAAATTGCAGCAATTATTATAAATCCCCATCATTATTTTAGAATAGATTTAGAATAATAATATATTTTTTGATAAGAAATATTTTGTATTACAAAGCTTATATAAACTTACTCTGTCTGTCTGGTAAAGAGTTTGTCTATGTTATTTCTCCCATACTCAACCTCGGATCAAGCTTAAATTTTGCACAATTATTTCTTTTACATGCCAACACAAGAATTAATTAAAAAACAAACAAACAATTAGTTAATTAACTATTGGTAATTGTTTTTTGGTATCTCGAACAATGGAAAGAAATTTTACTTGACTGATAAGGTGGTGTAAGTTGAATTAGTCCCCTTTATTTTTTGTAGAAAGAAAAGTTTGTACATAACTATAAAACCTTTTTTCATAAGCAGCTCGCTGGCACAGAGGCATACCGTTTTTGGCATGATAATGCAGAGGAGGTCTTAGCCCTCAAGTTCGAATTCAGGTCATTTAATTAAAAAAATAACAACATTTTTTTAAAAAAGCGATCACCCAGATACCCTCTTCTTTCTCTCCCTACTCCTTTCCAACTTTCCAGACAAGAAATGATAGGGTTATATAGTATCGAGAAAGCTAAATGCATGAAATTTCGCTAGACAAAAACAATTTTAAAAATATTTCTTATCGCACAGATTTATTATTGTTAGTCTAAATCCAAACCAATCAACACAATTACACTTAATATAATTTTTTTTATTTTGCTTGTTATTAATTGTTTTTGTTTAGCGTAACTTTTATTCTTATAGCATGCACAGTGCGCTATGGTCCAATCATTTTTGTGGTGGAGGAGGTAGCTGAAAGAAGGTGTTGCTTTTCCAAAAGTGTTTTTTAAAAAGTGTCGAGTCTGAACCTGAGCTAGAGGTCTAGAGTCTCCATGATGGAAGGTCGACACGTTAACCAGTACAATGTTTAACCACTAACAAAAATAGAAATGGTTTATAGTTATCTATCGTTAGTTTCAAATTTTTAGTAAACGACCTAATTCTGGAAACAAAGCTTATCTCCCCTTAGCTTAGTAGCTTTTTCTGTATGAAAGAAATTGAATTATATATGACTAATTAATTAACTAATTGGTTACGTTTTTAAATTGATCCATGTGTAATTATCGACAATTAATAACTGTGCAAAGTTCAACTTGATGGGTAATGGAAGAAATAATGCGTAGACCTACATTTAAGCCAACAAGATTCCACCCAGACAGAAAGAGTGAGTTGACATAAGCTTTGTAATAAAAGACTGCTTTAAAAAGAATAACAATTTATACCATACTAAACCAAAAAAAAAATTGTTTACAATAAAACATTTCACAAAAATAGTTTAACAGTATTCAATTAATGAAACGAACTTAGGTGCACCCTCGCATAAATCAGTTTGCAAAAAATGACTCAAGCAATCATAGTGCATTGTTGAATTAGTTATACTTTTATTAAATTATTTCCTTCTTTCTGAAGTTGATGGTGGGTCTAGAATTTCTCGTTCTATTCATTTCTTGTAATCATTTATTATTGCAAGAAATCTTTCCAGCCAGCTTTGCAAAAGCAAGCGCTTCTATTAACAGTCCATCTAATGACTTCTACACAAAAAAAATGATGCGCATGAAAGGTTAATACACATTTATTTATTTAGTTTACTCCTTATGGAACACAACGAAAGATTTGAGAACGTAATTTTCTCTTTAGTGTAGGGCTTGACGTAAAAAAAAGCCGAAAGCCGAATTTTATTTCCAGATGATTCTATTTGAACAATTTGTAATGGTCAACTCAGAGTTTTTACTGTGTGGCTAATTAGGTAGCTACTTTATTCCCTGAGTTACAATAAAATGTCAGAGCCGTTTACGAAATATCAGTCCAGTGTCCAGTTCTCATGCAGTGTATTTGTCCTGTTTGAACATATGAAGAGTTTGCAAGCTAATAGGAAGAATTTTAAAATTTCATGTAATTATTAAATACTTTGATTGTTAAAGAAGTTGTTTTTTTTTTCCATCGGATAGCTTAGAATGCAACTTCTTTGCGTTAATGCAAACAGAAAGAAGAAAATTATTCAAACAAGCGACAGATACAATCAGCAAAAAAAAACATACACATACAAACAGAAACAAACGACTGATAGAAGCCCAAACAACAATCAACTTACCAACATTGTTTCTCGCAATCTGCACAAAGTATCTTAAACCTCTCTCGTTGACAATAGGTGCCGGGTCAATGACTCCCATCTGGATCTTTGTCAGGATCATCGACTCAGGATAAGAACCAAGCTCTCCATTGAGCTGCAAAACTGAAAGTGAATTGAACCAGATGTCATGTAGTCCATCTAAACTGAACCATATGTAGTAGGCAGCACTAAATGTAATGAATTAGATGGGTGGTTTCAAAATCTAGAGATGGATGAATTCAAGCAAGAGTTAGGTGGATTCAAGCAAAAGAGTGGGGTGAATTCAAGCACTAGAGATGGTTGGATTCAAGCACTAGAGATGGTTGGATTCAAGCAACATATTTGGAAGGATTCGGGCAATAGTTGGGTGAATTCAAGAAATGAATAAGAGTCTTGCTCTTGTCTTCTCTCTTCTATCTAAAAGATGTGCCTTCTAGTGATACGCACATATTGAGTTCAAACAGATTTACGGCATGTTGAAATAAGAAGAGACATTTCTGTTTGGTAAAATGAGTTGTGTGGTCCCTTTACCGTTATACTTAACAACATTATGAGTGAGTTATAGTTTTATCCTCACGTTGTCTAATTGAGTAAATAAACATCTTTATTTAATATGTTTGACATATTTAAAGACACTGATTTTGTATTGAAACATAGAAGAATAATTAGGTAGGAGTTTTGAAGTTTGACAAGATGGCCAACAAGTTAACAAAAAGGTGGCTCAAATAGTTTTTTTTTAAAACTAATCAAATGATGGAAATGAAATGTTTAGACCTTACCCAATTCATCAGCACTGACAACAAACATCAACACTGCAAATACCAGGACTACTGGAGACATCTGTGGACAAAAATATATAAGGACTTGGTTGAAGTGAACGACTATTACAACATCTTTACTGTCACAATTCAGTTAACTTTTTTTTCTACTCTCTAGACATTGATTAACAATTTTTTACCCCCTCCCCATTGGAGTAGCTGGGGGTGCCAGCTTTGTTAAGTTAAACCCCCTTCAGAGGGTTTAGAGTTTAAAACCATCTCCAGCTGGTTTTGAAGCTAAAAACCAACTCTTCCATATTAAATTAAAGCAAACTATAGTCACAAAATTCTATGTGCATTGCCAAGGGGGGGGGGGTTGAGTTTACCCGCCCAATCCAGAGGGCTTTAAGTTTAAAACCCTCTCCAGATGGTTTTGAGTTTCACGAACATAATATGTATTGTATGTATAAAGCAGAATAGAGGCTTAAGGAGTATGTATGACTCGCAAAGAAATCAAAACCGTTTGACCAACTTTGTTTATCTAAAAGCATTTAGAAGAAAGATATTCTTGTAAATTAAATCTCACTTTCCTATTAAAAATTTTTTAATATGCATATTTTGGTTTTAAACAAGGTTACAAAGATAGTTTGTGTGGAGACACAAACTCAAAATCGGCCCCCGAAGTTGTCCACCCAGACAGGTAAAAAGGCAGGTTTCAATATTTT
Source organism: Biomphalaria pfeifferi (assembly GCA_030265305.1). Lineage (NCBI taxonomy): Eukaryota > Metazoa > Mollusca > Gastropoda > Planorbidae > Biomphalaria > Biomphalaria pfeifferi. The sequence continues at coordinate 9,657,444 of JASAOG010000004.1, forward strand.
CAGAAAGAACATCAGAATGAAATTCTATCAAAGACAAATGACAGAGAAGAATGGAGAAAGAAGGTTGACGGATCTTGTGTGGTGCCCCAGCGGTCCAGCAGACCAAAGGATAGGTGAAAGTGAATGTGAAGTTAGATGTGAACCTGGCCTAACCTATGCCTCTAATTGTTTTGTAAAGGGACAATCTCTTATTCCTCAAGAAAAAACATTTCCGTTAAAAAAAATTCCTTTGGTTCCGTGTTCTATCATCATAGGGTAGCGCTGCAGTTCACGCGATAATATGAAAAACTACTTATTAATTGTTGTTTTAAATTATGTCCAATTTATATACATACTAAATAGATTTTTTTCTCTTAAAAAAAAGTAAACATTTTTTTTTGTGTAAATGTAGTAAATAGTATAACAGAACTTACGTAACTTAGCAATACTAATGAAAAAAAAATCTAAAACAGTTTGCATAAATGTGTTATAATATGATAAAGTGTATTCCTCCTACTAAAGAGCCTCTCGTGTTTGTTACTATTAATAATGAATGGTTGAAAAAGTGGTGTATTTTATTAAAAAACTGCTTGCATAAGTGATTTAAAAAACTAGATTTTTCTATTTCAGAAAAGAAAAAAAGTAGCCATTGCATCAACTTTGAATTGGCTGAAATATTATGATGTCGGATTTTCACTATCTTTTCTAGTTTACGAGATCTAAATGGGACGGACGGACAGACATTCCACACAAAACTAATAGCGTCTTTTTCCCTTTCGGGGGCCGCTAAAAAGTGTATATTTTTGAGTTAGTGGAGGGTAAGGCTCTTGGTAGACGCATTGTCATAAATCCGAGCACGGTACAAGCGTACACTTCTTAATCACGACATTTTTGCCAACCGTAAAAATGGAGAAAAAATGTTAGAAAAAAAAACAAACATTTAAAAAGTTTCTGACCGGTAAAAATTCATATTTTTAAATAGAAATTAATATATTTGATCTCTTTTGTGGAGGCCCCTTTCTTTTAAAGTCCCTTGGGCCGCCTGCCCTCCTTTAATTTGGCCCTGGGTTGGTGACTATGTATTTAAATATTAATACTATCATCATCATTATCATCATCCTCATTAGTATTTTAATTATTAATATTTTGTAAACAGTGTATGCTAGCGCTATTTATTGCGTCATTGTATTGATCTAATGAACTCCAATGTAATCCAGTAAAAATTTATAAACTAATTTGTCAATCATCAAAGAAACTTTTCAAAGGCTAACGATTACAATACTAAATATGACTGAAAGCATGCCAACTACGAACCCTAAAGTCCATCTCGCCTGTTGTGTATTTGTTCCACGCTCTGAGCCGCTTGCACAATCAGCGCTCGCGCCGTGTCGTCAATGAAGACAATACTAATTTGGCCTCTGCTGGGTCTTTTGTCCTGGCCATCTGAAGTGTCAAGTACTAAGGAATTTGAAATTTATACCAGCTACAAACATTTTTTTTTTTGGAAAAGGTGTGTCATTCATGACTTGTCGTCTGACCTACTGAACTGAGTAGGACAACAGGTGTAGAACCAATACATTCAAGACTCTTGATTAGTCAACGTGTCTACATTTGTCTACATTACGTGTGGTGAACTTTATTTTTAGTAATCCCAAAGAGTTTATCACGTACGGCTGTCTGAATTTAAATTCTTGTTTTGATTTTGATTCGTTAAAGTTATTCAAATTAAAAAAAAAAAATCTTTCGTAGAATGATTAGAACAGACTACTTGACCCCCTCTTCCATAGGGTTACTTACAACAAAATATGTCATTCAAAAAGAGACTCGCAGACAAGTTTAAATATTTACTGAAGCACGACTACGCAGGACAACAAAAATAAACATAAGATAATGTTATCGATTTCAAAATACTGAATAGCAAATTTATACACGCAAACACTGACAGACAAACACACACGTGTTATGTATGCATATTTTATGTACGTTTATGTTTGTAATAGTTTGTATTATTATGTTCGCCAATATAGAAATTTCGTTGAACACACGTTCTCCAGTCAGTCTGCTGATAAAACTGCGAATCTTTATGCAATGTAGTTTGGAAGCGATGCTTGTGATTCTGTTATGTAATTATGTAGTTTGGACTCGGTGCTAATATGTTTATATTGCGTCATTGTTTGTTGTGGATGTTTTCGTGAGAAAGTACTTAAAAGCTTGTGACGTAATAAAATGATAGTCTTCAATGTTGATAACATAGACATAAATAAATAAAGACTGGCCGATAAAAGAGTTTTATGAAACGAAAATATGCGACTTTGTGTACTTTACTATACAGCATTTATGAGCTGTATAGTTTTGTTTAATCTCTATGACTGAAGATCATGCAACTTTTCAGTATTCGGAAAACCGACAATAACAGATTTACATGTTTTCAAGTTACATGAAGTTATTTCCCTTTTTCTAGTCTATATTTACTTATGTCTAACTCATATCAAAACGAAGTCTCTGTTCATTAATTATGTTTAATTATCTACAGTAACTTATTTATATCTCTGTGACAACACTACAGACTCGAAGGCAAGCTTTATATAGATCTATATGTAGTTGTATTACTTTGTCGTACTTTGTGTTATTTAGTGGTACTTAAGTATTTTGTTATTTAGTGGCACTTATATATTGTGTCATTTTGTGGTACTTATTTGTTATTTAGTTGGTTGTTTTTTTTCTTTCACAAACATATTGGAGTACAGAGACTATTAGCGAAGAATACAGTTTTAATTTTAGTGAGAAGCTGATGTTACTCTTCCTTATTGTCCACGGTATGTTCATGGCAGCGGATGCCAAGTCTCTTGTATTGATCCTTCTTCGCTTGTTAAGTTTGACCCTAAGTATTTAAGTGAGTCAACTTTTCTAATGTTTGACCATTCAACATAATATATATAAGACTGTGAAAGCTGGACACTGAACGCTGTGGCGGAAATAAGAATCCAACACTTTGAAAGTCAATGCTACAGAATGCTACAGAAAATGTTGGGTATCAGATAACAAGAAAATGAGTTTGTACTTTGACAAGTCAACACTCTGACTGGCTGAAAGGCTCAATGGACCTCATTCACCAATCGTAAACAAACAACATTTAGCCACGTGATTCTCTATTTCTTCTATACAAATACACACAGGCTATCACGTGACAGTTGTTTTTTTTCGTTGTTTTATCGTAAGATATGAGTTATTCTTCAATGTACAGAGGAAGGAGCACGAAGAAAAGGTCGTCCGAAGAAAAGCTGCTGGATAACAAAAGAATAGACCGGCTTCTCTCTTGATATCCTGCTAAGAACAGCTGTTGACAGGAAATAGTGGAGGGATTTGGTTTGGCAAACTGTTGCAGCACCCCCTACGACGAAAGTCAAGATGAGATCTACTTGTTATTTAGCCGTACTTTTGTAACTGTACGCTATTGACTAGTTGCATTCAATGTAAAGAGAAATGTTTCACAGTTCTTTAAATGTGTATTAGAACTAAATTCCTTTCTATTTCTTTTCCATTAAAAATGTTTTGTTATTGTCGTGTAATAAACTCTTATCGACTCAAGCTATAGGCCACTATGTGGATATTCACATAATGATAAGTCGGTTGTGGTAATTTAGTAAACAGGACACCTTTCCTGACCATGTAGGCCTATGTATTATACATAGAAGATAATGTCCCTGAGAGGAAAAGAGAGAAAGAGAGACTGACGGATAGAAAGTGAGGCTGAGACATTGTTGGTTTAAGAGAAAGAGAGTGAGAGAGAGAGAGAGAGAGAGAAGGAGTGAGGCAGGGATAGTGAGTGAGACAGAAAGAGAAATAGAAAAGAGACATACATATTTATAGATATAATTCATACTGAATGTAATATGAAATGTAAAAATGGTAATTAAGACTATCAAAATTTAAATATAGACTTCGTAATTGTGATACGAATTCTATTATATGAAATTTATATTTGGCAATTACGACGAGTTTGAATGAAATATAAACTTAGTAATGAAGCTCAGAATTCAGTTTGACATGTAAACTTAGAATGAAGATCAGAATTCAATATGAAAAGCTGATCTTAGCTCGACGCAGCCCCGATCATCTCCTCTCTATGTGTGCGTTGCTATTCTTTGGAAACACAGATTGCAAACGACCGCTTAAAAAAGAAAGAAAACAATACACAAATATAGGTCTAAGACATAATATGGAAACAAATGTTGAAACTGATTATCTGCAAATAATATTTTATGTTTATTAGCTAAACATATTTTAATTTAAGTCCTCCTTGAAATCAACTAGCATTAAATGTAAACAAAATATTCAATTCAGATTTAATACTGATAGTTCATAATGAAATGGAAAATGGAAATTACAGTAGAATTAGTTACTTTTTCATATTTCAATCAAACAATGTTGACAAATTCAGATAGAAAATGACGAGGCCAACTGCATAGGAAGAAGACTTGTAAGACTATATATTAAACAAATATTGAATCCCATCACTATTGTTTTAGAATTATATAATGATTTGTATGCTGAATGATAATGCTTTTTATCCGAATTATATCTATATATAAAATACATTTATTTATATCGAAGCGTGTGTATAAAATACTAATTTTTAATTAATTAACTGTTTCCGCGGACATTTTTCAATATTGTAGTTTGCGAAAAAAAAATTCTCCACGACATTTCGATGTAGCCTTCCATGGGAAAGTATGGGTTGTCGTTATTTCTTTGTTCTGTGCTATTTGTAAGGGTCAGTATAATCACGAGACGAGAAAACGCTTCTAGATGCAATCCAGGCGTTTCATTTCGGCCGCAGTGTCGGCTAGTCTTTTCTTGGAGCGTTCCACCATCTTCTGCGATGCTCGTATGGTAGCTGTAGACTTCCTGATCATCATGTCGCAACGGTTCAGGTGAAAACTAGAGCGTCTGACAAAATCGTTGGCGTTAGGTGCTTTAGAGTCTGACCGATTCGCCCGGAAGCGGCTAGGGACTGGCTGCTGTTTTGTGCTCCACCCTTGTGCATCCTCCCTGCCGTGGAGCGCCGAGGTCTCTTCCCAAAGGCTTTTAGCGACTTTTGGAACGACACATATTTCGCCCTTGACGTGGCCTCTTGCTCTCTTGCTGATACTGGCTTTGGGGGAAGTTTTCTTGAAGAACATTGGGGTGGCTGCACCACGGCACTTACAATGTTTGTACGTCTGGATACATTTATTGTCGCCGACCGATCGAAGCGGCTGTGCTGATATTGCCGAGTTATGCAGCTGAAAAGACTGACTCTGTCTCATTTTGTGTAGTGTCGATGTTGTGCGAGGGTCACTGGTAAATGTTTCTTCTTTTCTGATCAGGCGATAGGGCTTACTTTGTACGTGAGTGAATTTAGAACCCAGCTTTTTCACACGCTTGGGTGACGCGCTTTCAGAAGCGTATTGATACGCAATGATTGTCTTCTCCACCGAGTTATCTTCAGAATCAGACACACCACTGATTTCTGAACTTTGAGATAAACGAAATTTGTGTTTAAACCAATCAAAATTGTCATCAACCTCGGCAGTGGAAGTTAAGCTGTGATGGGGTCTTGAGTTTTGTGTAAACACTTTTGGTTTCTTGCTGGGTTTTTTTTGCGTCTTGTCTGAATTGTGAGATTGCTTTTGTTGTGTTTTGCCTGCTACATTTGGCTCTGACTTAACATATTCTTGGAGCTTCAGCTTATGACTGTACGAAAATCCATGGTGTAATTTAAGCCTTCGTTTTTTAGTTGGCAAAGCGACATTATTGTTCGAGTCTGATCTTGGTGTTAGTGCAACTTCGATTTTCTCGTCTTCCGCCTCCAGATTTGTATTATTTTCTCCGTGGGTTGTGGCTTGAAAGTTGCTTCCCATAATTTCATTCGTTGGCATTATTAGATATTTCACTTTGCTTTTATCAGTGGACACTTTTACTACATGCTCGCTGATGTCCGAAGAAGAGCTGGACTTTAAGCGCCCACTTTCTTCTTCAGAAGGGCTCTCTGTCATCCACTTAATCTTTCGAGGATATTTCGTACACGTAGCGTCCTCATTGCTACTACCGTTGGGATCTTTCGCTGAAGCTTTAACGGAGCCAACTTTTACTAGCCGCTTCAGACCGTTCTTTAAGGTACAGGTTTTATGGCAAACTTGATAATCTTTGGCAGCCGTTTTGAAGCCGGTAAATGATTTCGGAGATTTCGATGTGATTTTGGTAGGTCTCATGACCTCAAATTTTATTTTCAACTCAGGGGGTTGCTCTTCTTCTGACGTTGTCACTGACGACGTTCCGATATCAGAAACTGACAGAGAGAGACTGTTTTCTTCTTCGCCTTTTGTTTCTGATGCTTGTCCATAACAACGAGTATTCATGGGTAAATCTTCTGTATCCATGCCCGGATACGTCCCTGTGCGAACTAGAGTTACAGCTTTGCTATCGGGCTTTTGTAAGAGTTCTTCAATGAACTTGTCTATGGGTCTTTCCAGTGTGTCTCCACCCTTGCCTGATGAAATATGATTTACCGTTGTCATTGCATGTCGCTGGGAAGCTGAAGCAGATTTTGAGGTGGAGGCGATAAAGGGCTCAAGTAATTCAGAAGGATACTTAATGTCATCGAGTGTGTCGCCAGTACTGTCGCCTGGGGAAGACAGAGGGGGAGATGGAAGGCTGAGTGCACCTGCACACCTCTCTTTGTCGATCGAAGCTTGGCACTCATCGGCGTCATTTTCAAGCTGTACATTTTGGGATTCAGCTGCAACTAAACGTTCTCTGTCCGTGCGCAGTACGCTGCAAGACTCGAGAAGTGAGACGATGGTCTGCACCTTGGTTCCAGTGACGGAGCCTATGTAGGGCGAGTTAGGCGGAGTTTTCTTCTGTGCGTCTGCGTCAAGAATCTTAGCTTTTCTGGATTTTTTATCAATGCTTTTATCCAGGAGCACCTCGTTTGCCCCAGGTGCGACCTTATTATTTTGTTTGACGCACTCTGCAGCATTCATGTGGTCACTGCTGTCGAATTGATGCTCGCCGTTATTTTTAAACGAAGATTGCGCCCCAGGGCCCATTTTGCCGTTATTTCTAAACAAAGTTTGCGCCCCAGGGCCCATCTCGCCATTTATGTCTGTTAAGTCTGAAAAACTGGGGTATCTTTTTAATGTCACTTCTTGAGAAAGCATGGCCATCACATTTTTACTTAGGCGTGATTCTCCGTGCACCGTTCCGCTAACCTGCAATAAGCTCTGAGATTTGACTGGCACGGACGGTGAGGCCGCTTCCTGGCTGTCTTCGGTGTGGCCCTTCCGATGCCAGTCGTTACGTTGTGGTTCGGAGCTGCGATCATTCTCGAGATACGCAGATTTGATGGCGCAAACTTCATTTAATTCTTTATCAGGGGCTTTCTGGTGAATGTTAACATGTTCTTCGGTTGTATAGTTCGTAGCTGCTGATGATGAGTCTAACTCCTGAAAGGACTGCTTTCGATACTTGGATGTCAATGAAACATAGCTTTTGCTGCATCCCTGACTTTGCATCACTTCTACATGATTATCATAAGTCCTGTCGCCACCTAAAGCCAATTGTTCACCAGAATGTTGAGAGATCTCGTCATCATTTATAGTTGAAATGTCATCCTCCTGTAGGCTGCCCCACTTCGTCTCTAAGTCAACAATTTTACTTCTGTTGTTGGCAAATGTGTATCCACTTGCTCTGCCTACTAGACTAGCGACGCCAGAGAAGGACCACGATTTTATCAGTTTAATTTCTTTTTTACTCTTCCCGCAAAAATTATTGACCTTCTCAAAAATATTCTTCGGGTTCATCGATCTTGCTTTGGCGCTTTTAATAATGTCTCTAGCTGTCTCAATATAAGATGTGATAAAGCGTTGCGTAGTCTCTGAGCTGTTCATGTGGAAATATGACCTGAGGGTTTTACTTCTGTTCGCGCTGTACTCCATTTCCCGCTCTTGTTCTTCGGGATCGCCATTGGATTTAAAATCATCCAAATCAGACATCCTGGTGCGTAAGGACATAAATGCCTCCGGTACACTCAAGAATTGATCCTCAACACTTTCGGATCCGGACGAGTTGATGGGCGTCAAGGAGGAGGGGGGTGAAATCTTGAACGAGATATCGTTGCCCAGCAGCTCATATTGAAAGCAACTATTCGCAACGGTCGACTGTTCTTCGTCGTTCTGAACTTTTCGGGAACCATTTCCTATAGCCGATTCTTTGGAACCGCAATGGTGAGTTTGTTTTTCATCCGAATCTGTATTTTTGCAGTTGATATCTGGTGCCCCGTCATCGCTTAAGGAATTGTTCTGGTTTCGGGAATATCTCTTGTCACTAAATGTATTAAACAAATTGGCGTTCACATCTATGAAGTGTTTAGGACTACTGAATGTTTCGTGAACGGCGTTATCCACAAAGACGTCACACTTGACTTCGGTATTGGTTTGGAAATGGAAGTGACTGACTTTGTTACAAAGTCTTTGCAGCTGGCCTGCCTCCTCAACGTTCCTAAAAATAGCATCACTGCATCCAACGCTGCCTATGTCCTGACAGAACTCTTCATATGCGTCGTACATATCTTCGGAGGAGTTACTGGGAGATAATGGATCATAACCAACCAGCGCCTCTTCTTCGTAATCGCCCTCAATACTATGATTGCAGTTTGTGTTTTCGTTGCATACTTGTGTCTCTCCCGAATTAACGACAGCGCCTTGATTGTCGGTCGGGTAACATTCGTGCGCCAAGTCATCATTACGCAGTCTGTCGCCGCATGATTCTCCGGAGCAACAAGTGACGGTCGCAGCGTTATTGGATTTACCAATCTCGCTTTCCATCTTTAAGTCGCACGATTTCTCGTAGGAGAAATTACCCTGGCCTTCAGGTACGTTGTAGATGGAAGTTACGCCGGGGCTGCTGTCGGGCCCGCTTTGAATGATAAGTGTCTTGAGCACGTCAATAAACATCTTGTCGATGCTGGGGTACCCTTTCGATCTAGACCCATGGTACGGATAACAGGGCTCTGCTGTGGCGTTGATAGCATTTTCTGAACACTCTGGATAATTATCTAAGTTAATGTTATCAAAGTCTATTGCACTGCCTAATACATTGGAAGGATCAATGGCGTCTTTAGACAAAATGTCCATGTCTCCCTGTGCTTTTGGAAGTCTCAGCTGCCTTTGTATTCGTGCATTTTGCTCTAAGTGTTTAGCCGTGTTTATTTCGTTTTCAACCAAACATCCGGTCTGAGTCTTTAGCTTTAACCCTTTGAAACAAGCCCTAAGTCTTGAAGTGGTTTTTATTTCGCCAGAACGTTCTTTGGATAATTTTCTCTGAGGATTAGTAGACATTTCGTCGGGTGCATTTTTATGAAAGCTGGTGGCACGCCTTGGGGATTTTTCTCTGGGTTTATGAGCATTTCCGAAAATCAGCGGCGAGACGCGCTCGTCATTACCTGCTTTGATCAGAACCTCTCCTCTTTCCAAAGAAGCGTTTTTAACGCAGCTAACGTCTTTGCTTCTTCTCGAATGCTCGCCCTTCTTGCCTGCCTCTTTCTTATCGAGCGTTGCGTTTTGCTCTGGAGTTCTCTGGCGGGGGCTCGGTGATTTAGTCGGCATCGAGGCTCGTTTTCCTGGCTTGTCACTTTCGCACCTCGCATTCACATTACTGCCAAGAACCTGACATACGCCAGAGGTTTCCGCACTGCCTTGAGACTCTTCAAAGCTCAATGAGATCTCCGTGTGACTAGACGGGCAGCCAATGAAGGCTAGCGTCACGTTAGCGGCATCCTGGTAAGGATTCAACGTTAGACCGTCTTCTTCGGACTTAGAGTTTGAAAAATCAACAGCTCGGAAGGTTGAAGGCATGGCGTTTTATTTCTTACATGTCAATGTCCCATGACAAGAGTCCTGAAGAGGGGAAAAGATTACGAATGTAGTAATATAGTCTCTCTCTCTCTCTCTCTAATCTATCTATCTTCCTATCTGTCTGTCTGTCTGTTTATCTATCTATCTATCTATCTATCTATCTATCTATCTATCTATCTATCTATCTATCTATCTATCTATCTATCTATCTATCTATCTATCTATCTATCTATCTATCTATCTATCTATCTATCTATCTATCTATCCATCTATCGATAATCAAATTTAATCTCTTTCACGCTGCCTTACACCAGAGAACACGAAACACATGCCCAAAGGGAGACAAAGAGAAGGACAATGCCTTGCAAAGGAAGATGAAAAAAATACATGACAAACTAAACACTAGAAACAAAGTCATGACAAACTAAACACTAGAAACTAAGTCAGATGAAACATCCCATTAAATCAGATGCTATCAAACTACTAGGCGAGATCAAGTATTTTATTTCATAGACTTGACAAAAGGACTTTTCGCAGTTGTTCAGCATTCGCACTCAATGTAAGGCCTACATCCAAAAAGCCTTTTTAAGCTTGGAAAATCCATGTAAACTAGCCAACCTATCCGTTTAAACATACGATTGCCCACACTATGAGAGTGAAACACATTGAGATAATTTTCAAATTGCTATAAGAATCATGAATTAAGCAGATAATAATGGTGGTGGGGAATAAATTGCGTTCTTACTAACAGATTTAATGAAACATCAACTTGATCAAAAGGAAACTTCTTGTAAAATTAAACATTTAAAAACTTGTGTTGCCTACATAATCGAGGTCTAGATCATTTTTGCATGTAGAAAAGTTAATAACAGAGTTTGATTTGTTGAGATCTACAACCTCCTTGTGATGCAATGACAGATTGCTTCCATTGTTTCAATAAAAGCTTCATCATAAGTCATTTCTATTTGCACTCGTGCAAATTTAAGTTAATTTTCTTTACTACGTATAGATCTAATTTTGTATAACACTTGTATTTTTGCTTGCAATACGAGGGAGGGGGGATTATTTCTATTACTACTTTCATGCTTATGTTCAGAGCGCTTTGGTCCATCTCATTTGTGGACCGGTAGGGGGGAGGGGGTATCTAGGAGTTGGTTTTCCGTGCTGCCTTTAGGCGCTCAGTAAACGCAACTCTGCCCGAGTCGGGCGTCGAACCTCGAGCCCCCTCTGGGTAGCCAAGACAAGATAAGTTCAAGCGCACTCAGCCTCTCGACCACGCTTCCCACTATACTAGAATACGAGACTAGAATCTAGATATTAGATTTGTCGCATTTTACGTCTTCAGGGCCGTCTTTCCCTTTGCAACTTTTCGTGTGACTTAGAAAGGCCAATCCTTGATATACAACTTCTGTAATCACCAAACGTCGCAGCAGTTTCACCTTTCTTTCTACTTCTGGTGTGTGTACTATCCACAATCCAGGACCTATCCTTCATGATTAGTCTCCATGTAGACTTCTTTCTTCCAACTGTTCGTGCAGTGACGTAGTAAGAAATTTGCCATCATTTGGGGGCCTGGGGTCTTGGCCTCTTTAGTGGGCCCTGCATTTTGCGTAATATTTAATATAAAAAAAATCATTTGGATTTTCAAGCTACGCATCTGTGTTTGTGTCGATTCTGAAGAACTTCCCTTCGTCTAGATTTATTTTTTGAATTAATCCATATCTTTAACTTTTGGAGCTGAAACCTCCCCATTGAAAGAAATACGAAATTTAGTTGTTTAAACTAACGAGATCTATGTTTAGAGAAACTTAATACAAGACTTATATTCTACCAACCAAATCAAAACTGTGGTCCTTAGTAGTAGTTCTCACTTTCGAGGAAGTCAATGGCATTGGAACGTTTGAAGACAGTGCGCTACGTAGCGGAAGTTCAAATTTGTTTCATTGAAATAAAGTTGATAATTTGACCCAAAATGAGGCATGTACATATATATACACATACATATATATATATAGGGCTACTTTAGAACAATATTGGCGTCGTAAAACTTCATCACTGGTTTGTTTTCGTTTTTTTTTAAATTTTAAATATATAAAATTGTGGACAATGGTGACTGATACCTCGGACTGAAAGACGAATACAGGCTTTTAATGCAGTAATAATGAACACTATAAAAAGAAATAGCTGCAAATTGCAGAAGCGTCTGTTTGCGGGTGGCAAATGGGTCGGTGACTCTAGACCCTGAACTCGACGGTCATGAAAGAGCTTGTCTTTATGACTTCGTCAGTTAATGTTGAAGAGGAAAAGTGCTGGTAGTTGCCATAAAATCTTTCTTCATGATCTAATTCCGATGGTTACGTCTGGATCAGAACGTTTTGGCTCCGTTTTTTTTGGCGCTAAATATTGTAGACAAATATTTGATGTTCTTTTCATACTTCGATTTGAAGTGTTACTCGTTTATTAAATCGCAAAATATTTGATAAAATGAAACTTTTCATTCTTTTAAAATAATAAATCTTTTTACGTTTATAATATGTTTGTGTTTTCTAAAAAATCAGAACTTGTAGCGCTAAAATATTAAAACTTGTAACGCTAAAATATCAAAACTTGTAGCGCTAAAATATCAAAACTTGTAGCGCTAAAATATCAGAACTTGTAGCGCTAAAATATCATAACTTGTAGCGCTAAAATATCAGAACTTGTAGCGCTAAATATCTAAGGATAAAACCTGGCGCTCGTTTCCTTAGGTCTCCAAAAAGGACGTAAGTTTTTTAATACCTTGGAAGACTGGCACTCTCTGTATGAAGCATGGTAAAGTTTCAATTTCAGACCTTGCGATCTATGGGGCACATGATGAAAAGATCATCTGTTTCTGTGTCCCACGGTTAACGAGGGTGTCATGTGGCCTGCACAACGACCTACTGCCTTTACTTTTCACAAACGTATGTCAGGTGGATGGACTCGGAAGCGCCCGAAAATCCCGAAATAAAAAATCCAAGTCTTAATCAGGATTCGAACCCGACACCCCCGGTGGGTTGTGGGGGTTGTCTGGTCAACAAGTTTTCTAAGAAAACCGACTGAAGTATATTCCCGTTGATTTGTGAAGGCAAACGGTCTTGAGACACACGGTGTGTGAACCGTCTTGGAAAGTGAAGACAAAGATGGCGATAATTCTATGAAGATCTGGGCACGTAGAGCCCGTACTAATTAAAAGGGGAGGGGCGGCCTCATGATATTTGACCAACTATTGCATCCTATTATTACATAAGGACATCTCTGTGTGTGTGTGTGTATTTATCATCAGCAAACTCTGGACAAAGTAGAAGACAAACAAACAAAACAAAAACAAAACAAAAACAAACTGCTGTGGTACGTAATTCACGCAGGTCTCCATGCACACCAAGAGCGTGCGACTCCCCAGACCTGCCGAGACGGAATTGAGTCTAGGACTAGGAGAAGGAATGCGGCACGGTTTCCTCTTCCTCCCTGAAAGGTAGGGGGGACCACAGAGAGTTAAAGCTGGGACCACAGAGAGTTAAAGCTGGGACCACCGAGAGTTAAATCTTGGCCTGAGTCCTGCAAAGTACGAATCAATGGCTCGTCCTGTATTGAGCATTGGTGATGAGTTAAGACTCCTCATGTCAAGCGTAAAACAAGATTAAACTCAATTCATTATTCTAATTCCTGCTTTCTAGTACAAATGTAAATGAAACCAGAACAAACAAAATATGATGCTAAATTTTACCATATCTTTATTTATCATCATTACTTTCAAGTACAGGCATAAACAAAATGATCTGTTGAGTGTACACAGGAATCATTGTGACACCTATGATGTTTGACTTTTGGTGAAATAAATACATGAATATCAGTAAAACAAATGGGGGTGCATTCAATCCATTACTCTATCTCATACAATTTCTACTATTGCTAATGTATCTGATCACAACTTCAGTTAGAAAGGCTATACAATGAGTCAACATCTACGTATGAGATCTAGTCTGATGGTGCAATGGCAAGAGGCAATTTTAAAAGTCAGTTAGCGCCAGAAACTAAAGCAGAAGATGAAAAACAAAAAGTGTACATGTCAATTAGAAACAAAACAAAACTAGGAAAAAAAACAACACAAATCTTATTAGAAAACATTTCAAACACACTGAGCAAGTTTTGAAAACAAAACATTCCATAAGAACTAACAGATGTCTTGTTTGTTTGTTTTCAAACCATTCTTACCTAGTAGCATAAGAAATGCAAAAGTATCAAACCAGACTACAAACTGTGATCCTGAGGAATATATATATATATATATATATCTTGTGTTACAATCAGACTTTTACAAGGTGAAAATATGTGGTGTGGATGTCAAATAATAAACAATACAAACACTTAATCCAATCTCAAATTTTAAAACAATGAATAGGTTTTAAAAAAAACAACTCTATAAAAATATTGACCTAATACTAATATTTTCTTAATTAAACTGACTAAGAAGTTCCTGTGGCTCACAAAGTCTTGCTGGAACATCTAAGCATTTATTATAAAGATGTGAACAACAAGAATAGATCTTATAAAATAGCCAAGTAAAAAATTCCCATACAGTAAACTTGCTATTGCAACCAACAAGTGATGAAAAGTTTCATGTCACCAGCACAAGAATCAACAATCTCTACTTCCTCCACCACAAAGGTAAGACCAGAGTGAGCTCATAGACATCCTAAAGCCTGATTTGAATTAAAACAATTAACAAGAGGAGCTAACTGGCTTCCCTTCCTGGTTGAAGGGAAAGAAGAAGAAGGGGTCCAGGAATACATGGCGCAGGGATTAGTTAGCAGATGCCAAGCAGGTGGGCAAGACATGGTTGGTGGCCTATGCCTCAAAAGGGACCACAGACAGAGATGGAGAGATGAAGTTGGACTAACTAGAATGGATTTAGGAAACATTTAATGGAAGAAAAAATAGATTGGAAACCAAAATGATATGGTTTATAATTTAAATAAAATATGACAGCCAGTGTAGATCACATAAAATAGCTCTAGTAAATTGATACATATTTAGTAACCATTTAGAAATAGACAAACTTTGTTTATTCACTGTCCACAATATGTTGCTCAAAATTTATGTCTACAAAACAAATTGTACAAAATATTCTATGAACTTTCAAGGGTGATATTGACTCATAAAATGAAAAAAAAGTCTTCAGATTGAATTTCTTTTTTAAGAAATAGATGTAGAACAGGAATTGTCTTAACTTTATGAGCTGTTTCAACATTACTATAATTTAACAACTAGTACTTGCTCATTCTGCTTTGAAGCAATACCAAGGCTTAACACCAAGTAGATTAGTTTTTTTACCAGTTAAAATTTCAATAAGCAATAAACAAATATAACTTCTGTTTGGACAACATTTTAAGAGACTAAGAGACAAGGGGAAAGAGAATAACAGAACTAGGCAGTCCATTAATGATTGCCTTGAAATTAGATTCTTGGTACTGTTCATTCCTACTTAAAAGATATGAAAAAACATAATATTTAAAAACATGGAGATTTTTGCATTAATAGAAACTAGAAAAATGAAGTAAAATTATTTTGTCACATCCATAATGGCTGAGCAGATCATTTCTTCTCAGAGACAGCCTGTAAAGGGACAACCAGGCTGTCCAACTCTCGCTTGTGTCCAGTCTCAGACAGCCAGATCTGATAGAGAGAAAAGATCTTTCAAAGTAATGTTCACTTTTAGTAGTTACATAAATCTCTCTCTACCAGAAAAAAGAAAGAAAGAAAATGTTAACATTTAAAAAAAAATTAAAACTATAAGCATCTACATTTAAAATGTGCAGTGATTAGCTTTTATTTTCTTTAGCAAAGACTCAAAAAGTTTGAAGCTCTATACAAAGACATAAGAAAAAAAACAACAACAGACAAAACCTTTTAAAATTATAAGACATAATGCTGCTAATGATAACAATGTGGGTTCAAATGATAACCATTGATTGGATGTATGTAGAAATGACATTGATTTTCAGATTGTCTGTTTAAATAATATATTTTAATTGGTAGTTAAATTGGGAATGTAAGGGAGTACATTTCTTATGGGACAATGGTCATGAATTCTCAAAAGCCATGAGGTTTAGTTGAATTTCAGATATTCTTCTTCTAGCCAGCTTTACTGCTGCTGAGCTGTGAGCTCTTTTGCAGACTGTGCCAAGGAAAAGTAGTAATCTATTTTCTTCAGCGAATTTCAGAAATAGTGAAAGCAGAAATAAAAGATGTCTCTTTAAAAGAGACCTTTAAAGTCCATGAAGCATTTGAGTTTCACTTGATTACTTTCAATGGATTAATAGTTAATGAAGAAATTAAATAGCAATAAAATAAAAACACTCAAGATGCTATTAGGACTTACAGAAACAAGAGCAGTAACACATGACAAACTAAATAATGCAATTAGTAAAGAATCTAGATTAATCTTTGTTTTTTTCATCTAACGATGAGATATCCTGATTTCCTATGAAATCAAATGAATTTCTTACATGAAATCTAGACTCTACCAGAGTCTGAAACTCTTTCCTCTGTTCTCTTGACAATCCAGCATCTTTGACCATGTGCTGCCATGTGTCAATCTGCTTTTGTCTTTTGTTTAACTCCTTCTGATAGTGTGCTGGGAGACTGCAGGGTATAGACTGAAAGCAAATGACACTTTGATCAAGCAATTATGATGTTATTATGCTCTGTTCAAATATTCAACCATAAAGCAGAATTACACTAGACTTCAAAATAAATTTTAAAAAGAACAAATAAAAAGAATAGAGATTTCAAATACTTCAGTTCATAAATTCTACAAGAATTATCACACATTTAAATCACAATATGGAGTTACATAAATTCTACAAGAATTATCTCACGTTTAAATCACAATATGGAGTTACATAAATTCTACAAGAATTATCTCACGTTTGAATCACAAAATGGAGTTACATAAATTCTACAAGAATTATCACACGTTTAAATCATAATATGGAGTTACATAAACTCTACAAGTAATTATCTTATGTTTTAATCACAATATGGAGTTACCTAAACTAGATTTGTTAAGGCAACTAAAAATATTAAACTAACTTGATTGTGCCCACCTGTTAAATATTTATAAACCCCCAATACCTTTGAAATAAATCATAACTGGAACCTTCCGGTCTAGTTCTATATTTACTCTAGTGCAGGGGTTCTCAACCTGTGGGTTGCGACCCCTTTGGGGGTCGATTGACCATTTGCCAGGGGTCGCCTAAGACCATCAAAAATATGGATTGTTATTGTCTATCCTACAATTCTGTGTTTGTGTATGGGGGGGGGAGCTAAATTGAGGCATTACCATAGCACTACAGACAGTGGAAAACAAAATATATGAAGGAGTGCAACCACCATCAGATATTGTTGTCTTTACAGACTCCCAATCTACTCTGCAAGCACTTAACAGCAGCCCCACAAACAGCCCAAGAGAGTTGACAACACTCATTGTGATAATCCATCAGATGATATCAAAATTAAATATCAATATCACACTACATTGAATCCCTGGACACATTGGCATCATGGGAAATGAAAAGCCAGATAAGCTATCAAAGGTAGGTTCATCTATGGAACAACCAGATAGACCTGTTAACTACCTCACCCTAAGGTCAATGTTAGTCAACAATCACAAAGAGGAGTGGCTCAACCAATGGGCATAAGGAAACACAGGCAGAGCCATGTACAAAGAAATGACTACGCCTAACAAACTGGACAGTATTAACTTCCTCCCCCGCAAAGAACAATCTACAATCTTCCAACTAAGAACAGGACACACACCACTATTAAATTACCACCTAAACAAAATAAACTCCACACAATTACCCCTTTGCAGACACTGCGCCCACCCCTTTGAAACCGTAAACCATATCCTCTTTGAATGCCCCTCCCTAATCCACCTTAGGCAGACCCTACTTCCACTACAGCCCAACATAACCAACACCCTGTACAGCAGTGCTGAACAACTGAAGAAAACAGCACACTTTTTTTTCCTTGGCACAGTCTGCAAAAGAGCTCACAGCTCAGCAGCAATAAAGCTGGCTAGAAGAAGAAGAAGAAAAAGTATGGGGGGGGGGGGGGGTGTCGCCGAATAGTGGGGGATTGTAAAAAGGGGCTGCCGAGCTTAAAAGGTTAAGAACCGCTTCTCTAGTGACTTGTAGTGCACATAATTGTAGACTAACTATTTTTTATTTTCAATATTAATATTGAAAGACTTGGTTAAGCCCATTGCTCTTGCAGTGGTCTGTGACAATTGGTTTACTTTTTGAACATTCTTCTTTTTAGTATTTAAAGTTCCAAAAATTTCACTGACCTTTGTTGAACCCTGCATCTCAAATGGCACAGAAAAGGGATAAAACTCAGATTCTGTTAAAATTTGCCAAACAGGTTGATCTTCCCTGTGGTCTGGCCCTGAAAACATGTAAATACAAAGACTCAACAATCTACCACACAACTATATGTTTATCTAAAAGGAAACTAGAATCAAAAAATGAAATGATAAAAAAAACCAGCCATAAAAATATTCACAAAATGACAAGAGCATAAGAAAAATGAATAAAAACCTACAAGTCACGTACCAATACAGAGTGGTTGATCCCATTTGTTGGGCACTATTCCAAGGCCAGCTTTTAACATGTGCTCTTCCAGTGATGGATAGAATGTATGATATGGCGCCAACATGATAGTGTCATTTCCACTCAGAATCAATGGACGGTTCGGGATGAGGAGGTAGAGTGTACATAGAGTTGACCCACTGGTGCACAGCAAGGAAAGAGAGTTAGATTATAACATATCACTTCTTTGAATTAAAATGTGCTGTCTTCTCTACAAGTTCAGGAGCTATGATTTTCATAGATGTTGATAGTAAAATGATCCTGTTGTCTGTTATTAATGTACATAGTAATTGAGTAGATCTAGTTAGCATGAAAGGGAAGGATATTACTAAATGATGCTGATAGTAAAATGGTTCTTTTGTGTTGTTATTGTTTGTATGTTTTTTTTGTTTATAGAAGGAGAAGGATGTTGATATACATATTACTAGAGTTATGCTACTTTGTGTATGCTAGTAATGTCCTTTATTTCAACTGGCTAGTTAACCAAGATGTCGCCTTAATAAACATCATAATGAAGGTTACATCCCCAATCTAGTATTTCTTCTTTATCATATTTAACTTTAATTAACGCCAACATTAATCTGTTTTTGTTTTTTTTTTACAAAAGGCTTCAATGCTAAATGTAAATTACACTTAAGTATATGTAAAACGTTATTCAAAGATAGAAGGTTTAGCTTTAAATTAGACTCACATTACCTAAAACAGAATTTAAATATATCTATTTGCACAATTTTCATCCAGTTTAGTATAGCAGTGTTGATTTTTTCCCCTACATACCAGACACTTTATAATTTGCTTTTTAAATATTAGTTTTCTTCTTCTTCTTCTAGCCAGCTTTATTGCTGCTGAGCTGTAAGCTCTTTTGCAGACTGTGCAAGAAAAATAGTGTGGTGTTTTCTTCAGTTGTTCAGCACTGTCGTACAGGGTGTTGGTTATGTTGGGCTAGAGTGCTAGTAGGGTCTGCCTAAGGTGGATTAGGAAGGGGCATTTTAAAAGGGTAATGGTTTATGGTTTCATAAGGGTGGGTGCAGTGTCTATAAAGGGGGAATTGTGTGGAATTTATTTTATTGAGATGGTAATTTAACAGAGGAAATATTAGCTTTAAAATGGAATAAAAGACTTAACAAAATGAAAACAAGGTTTTCTTTGATTGCTCCAAATGGATGTTATTTTAATATTTATTTTTTCTGTTGCCTTAGCTTATTTCTTGGTGAGCCTATCAGTCATTGAAAGCATTGTCTTAGCATACACATTTCTTTAGCATCTTGGTTTCTTTTGATATTCCATATTGATTTATATTTATAAAATTATTTTTTTTTATAAATGATAATCTAGAAAAAAGGTACATCAATTTAATTTTTTTAAAATAGCGTCTTATTATTTTATCTTATACAGATGTTCCTTCAAAAGAGAAGATAATTATGTCCTATTAGAACACTCCTTGTGTTACTCTAGTTATGAAAAAAGCTTCTAAAATCTATTCCTAATCCTGTAATTCTTGTGGATTTAAAGAACCAAAGGAAGAATATATGTGTAGTATAGTACCAATCTTAAATAAAAATTAGTTTTTGTTTTAATGCTAATGTTGTAGATCACATGGTCTGAGATTAAAGTTACTTAAAAAAACTACAAAATATGTATTCATTATTTAGGGTTATGGTTAGGGTTAGGTTAGTGAGAGCAATAAAATTTAAAATGTCTATTATAACTTAAGACCAAATCATTTTTATGAAGTACTACTTTGTTCAACAAATTTTAGAGAAATGGTGCAAAGTTCTGTTATATTTAAAAAGAAATATTTCTGACCTGATCATAAAATTTCTACAAGGTGCAATGATGATGACATTCTCACAGCCACTGACATGCACCGTTGCCTCCACAGGACCAAGTATCAGTGTTGTGTTTCTACATTTTTCAATTGTCACTGACCTGGAAAACATAAGGGGGAGGGGGGAGGAATAATGACATTCATGCTTCTGGTGCAGAATTTCATACATTAAATTAAATTATAACTTTTATATAGTGCTAGTTTTATGCTTATAGCATGCTCAGAGCACTATGGTCCAATCTCTTCTAGCCAATTTTTTAATGCAGCTTTCTCTAGGCTGTTTTGTAGTTGGTCAACATCACGTGTATTAAAGTTTATTGAGTGAGCTACTTTCAATTTCATTGCCCCCTTAAAAGAAAAAGCTTGCTACTGTGTTGATGTTTTCTGTCTGTATGTGTGCCATGTTCAAATCTCAAAAAATAATAAGTGGTATTGAAACTCTGACCACATCATTACCATCCACAAAATGAAAGGTGTTAAATTTGTATTTTACCTTTATTGTTCTCAAACTAGGTGCAATGGCTATGTTATGGAATGTGTATTTGTATTGACTAATGAAATACACTGTGCTGACTAAGATGCTATCACAGGCATCAAAAGAAACATGCATGAATATTGAATGTCAAAAACAGTATATATAAGTGACTAGCATTACACACTGGCTAGCTAGGCCCATTGGTTGGTTGGCCTTTAGTTCATTTTGTAGAACACTTGTAAATGTCATTGTGGAGCCCTATTTTGGAGAGACATTCCTGTCCACATATATTGCAAGTTAAGGTGGCTTTTCTGGTAGAGAAGCCCATTGATTTGTAAGTAATTACACCAAGTTCAATTGTACAATTATTACTATTACAAAATAAAATTTGTTTAAGATAAATTATTTGACTGATTTATCTTCAGCAAACAAGACAACATAGATGTCATTGTAAAACTAACTAGAAAGGTGATGAACAAAAAACATTCAAATATTTGCAAATATCACAGTGTTTCAATAGTCTATTGAAAGAGTCCATTACTAAATCCAAATAGGGAAAAATAAGGTTTATATGTGGTGAAATATTTACACATAACCTGAAAGGAGATACAAGGGAGACTATCTAGTCAAAGTCTCCAACTGACCTGAGAGGTGACAGAAGGTAAAGGAATGAATGGTGACTGCGATGTATTTTCACTGTACTCATCTCCAGAGTTCCAGAGCTCTGTGGAGAAAAAAAAAAGATTCAGAACATTAATGGAAATGTTTAGAAAATTTTGTTCTTGTCCAGTCCACTTATTCTTTCCCTTTTGTATAGATAAAATGATAAAACTGGAAGGTGCTTTAAAAGACAGAATAGTTTATGAGTAAAACAAAAGTAGTTCTATGAGTTATTGATATTCTTCTTTCTTTTATTAAACCATTTAAAATCTACTCAGTCCACTGTTTTCCTGGTCTATTCAGGCATAAGTTTCATGGTTGAAAGGTTCTTGGAAAATTAGATTTTGTATAGGTCACTCTTGTCAAAACTTTCTCTGCCTGGGGGCTATATACATTTCTAAAACCCAAATTATAGACCATATCACCTAAAACCATCATTGAGTCCAATGGAACCAACCCTAAGCAGCTACTTAATGACCCGTGGACTGAAGTTTCGAAGAGCAAGGTAGCAAAGCAGGATTTGGAAAAAGTTCTTTTATCTATGTCTTTCTGAGCTGACAACTTTCTGTGTACTGAAATGTGTACATTGCATTGGAAAAACATACTTTTCATAATATGTGTTATTGATGAACCAAAATA
This sequence comes from Biomphalaria pfeifferi, assembly GCA_030265305.1. NCBI lineage: Eukaryota > Metazoa > Mollusca > Gastropoda > Planorbidae > Biomphalaria > Biomphalaria pfeifferi. Next base: position 9,679,593 of record JASAOG010000004.1, read on the forward strand.
TGGCCTTTAAATGTGAACAAATAAATTTATGTCCACAAATCATTACAAAAAGCATCAATGACCTACCCTGGCTATAGTCTGCTTACTGATTTGACTCATGATTATCATCTTGTTTCTGAAGGGGAAAAAGAAAAAAAAATGATTAATGCTAATTCGAGAGAGTGAAAAAAATGACTTCAAGAGTCAAAGCCATTGACTCTATAGAAGGTACTAATCCCTGGCAAAAACTATTTTCCAGGATATGTGTTTGATGAGCAGAATATAGGTAAATAAAAGACAGACATTGGCCATACATATTTACAACTGATAAGGTGTTGGTAAGGTACAACCAAGCCTCATTAATTAGAAGCAAGGACATGATCATTTATTGTAACTATTAAGTTTCTAGACTTGGCATGTTTAGTGAACAAAAAAAAATCAAGACTAGAAATTTGGTAAAGTGTCACTATCATAGACTCATCTGACAAACAAATGTTGATCAGTACTGTAGATTTTACCTATAAAAATAGAGATATGATAGGTATTGTGTTAAAAATGTTAATCTATGTGTTAAATTGATGCATTAAAACATGTTAATCAAGGGAAAGCATCCATCTCACCTCCTCCCTCCTAACAATGATTTTTTTTTCTTAGCATTTTCAGATCTTAGTTTTCAGACACAATGATTGCTACTACAAAGTATCTTTATAATGACAATACAATCAATCACATACTACAATTCATTTTAGATAATTTTTAAGAAATAAATCTTCTTTTCAAATATTTTATTTGAAACAACAAGAGCTGAACTCTAGTAGTTAAAAAAAAACCCACTAAGGTACCTTGCCATCTATGGTGCAAATGATGGAAAGGTCATCTGTTTCTGTGGCCTAGTGTTAACACAGGTGTCATGTAGCCAGAGCAATGACAAACCACCTTTCCTTTTCCCCATCTAATGACAGGTAAGATCTGATACACTCAAAATATGTTTTCAATGGGATTTCATCCGAAACCCCTTTTTATAAAAGCTAAGTACTTTACCATTCATTCATCACATCCCCAGTAGTTATATAACAAAGTAAAATCGTTTTACCCTTTGATATGCTCTTTAGGAACAGTTGGGGCATTGGTGGCAATCTTCCCTCTTTTATGACTAAGTTCAGACTTGACATCTTCCCCTGTTGATTACATTGCTGGTTAACACATGACAGTGCAAAGTACATCATCAAATAACAATACATAGCTTAGACAGAGTTTATACAAAAAATCCATTGTTTAGAAATATTTCTATACAGCAATATTAAAGTTTATGCATTTGTCTAATGTCCCACATAGAATCTAAATCTGTGCTTGGTTCACTTGAAAGTCAAGTCTTACGAGAACAAAGGAATCTGCTAAATTTAATCTTCACAATTGAAATACTCAATAAAAACAAATGATTAACTTGAACTTCAAGTTTTATAAATAATCCAAAACTCTCACTGAATGTGATGTAAAATATTTTTGTGAGCAAATAAACAATCCACACAAGTTAAACAGTTCATACCTATAAATGGCCAGGACAACCTTGTGCCAGATGCAATACATGCAGACACATTGTATGGATTTTGAACCAGGCATTCTTTTAACCACACAGTGAATTGTCGAGTTAAAAACATCTTATTGGTCTGTTATTTTGAATATAAATAAATTTAAGACTCAAATAAATAACTTCAAGACTTCAAAATAATATTAAAAGTTTTCTAAAAAAAATATTTGTTTCCCAGATGTTTAAATTACTGTCTTTTAATTCAACTAATGGCTAATTGGTACTAAACAGAAACCATTTACTATTATAAAAAACACACAAAGAGAAAATTAATTACTTTGACTCATAAAAAAAAAACGACATAAAAATGGAGACAATTTCTTCTTGAAAGGGACCAAATGATCAGAGAAGTGAAGTATTAGCTCAAGAGACTCTACCACTTGTTCTCTAAGGCATCTATAGGGCTGATGATGTAAAAGGCTCCCTGTTTCTAAGACCGATGGTTATAAAGGGTGTCATGTGGCCAGCACAATCACCAACCGCTACTACTTTCCCCCAAATAACGTCAGGTACTTTGGGTGGACTCAAGAACATCTTACAAATCTCCAAGTTTGCCATCCCAGTTTTCACTGAAAATTCAAACCAGAGACACCTTGGTTCATTAGTCAAATGTTTTACCACTCAGCAACTACGCCCCAGTATTATATAGAGACACCTTAGTTCATTAGTTAAATGTTTTACCACCCAGCGACTACGCCCCAGTATTATATAAAATGTATGTTAAATGAGTTGAACACTCTCACCTTCTGATAGCCTGACTGCTGCTGTACTGTCTGCAGCATAGCCAGATCTTGAAGTTGTATCAGTGAACTAGAAATTTGAAGAAGAAAATTGTGTATAGCATTTTCACCTAAATGTAGACAAATTAAGACATAATGTTAGAATTTTTTTATTCAATACCTGGAGTTATCTAGCTTTCCTATCAAAACAAAACCAAGAGCTTCAACTGCTTCCAGAGATAAATACTTTGTAGAGGTTGCTCCCCCTGCTGCAAAAAAAACAACAAAATCATAATAAATAATAACATTTAAATGGAATCTCTAATTATAATTAAACTTTTGTACTTCTATATTTAATTAAAACATTAACATATTTTCACACATATACCCCATTTAACCCATACATGCATATACCTAGCACAAATTTACAACTTAAGTAAAAACAAAATCATACAACCAGCACCCTTAAATTACCCTGCATGTCCAAAGCATGACTTGCTGTAAACTACTGGTACATAAAGTTTATGAGTAAAATAAATTTTGAACCCCACACCTTTGTATACCCTACACAGTTGCCATTTTGCTATGAAAACGTGTATAACCTGCAAGTTAATGTGAGAAAATATGGTAGATAGAAAATAAAAAACACCAAACCTTCATCTGAAATTAGGTCAGTAAGCTCTCCAATATTGTTCTGAATAAACATGTGATGGCTATGATCATCTAATGACTGAAAGGTATAATACATGTGTTGGTTTTTTATGTTATCTTTAATAGTATCCTAAAAAAAACTTAATAAAATACTTCATAAATAATGAGGTGTTTTTAACTGTACAGGACAAACTTGTTAAAACAATCTATTTCATTGCTGCTCTAACAGAGTTGTCCTTTAAAACATAGCAATACAACTAACAATGTTGCAAAGCAGGTATGTGGCTGGAAGCTACAGGAAAAGAGGAAAATGGGCAGGCTTAAACAAACCTGGAGTAGATTTGCAGTAAAGCTGAGGGTACTGGAATGACATGGGAGCAGATAAGAAAGCTGCTCAGCACTGAGTTCAGTCGAGAGGTGTATTTCCAACTTTATGCTTGCCCAGGGGTACACAGGATTAAGTAAGTAAGTAAATGATACAAAAAGCATATGACTTAATTCACCTTGCTTGTCCCACCTCTTGGTGTAGAGCGTCCATCTAGTTCACACGTTGTTGCTGAGCTGGACGTACTCGGCCATCTTTCAAATAAAATCAAGTCAAATAACTTAACAATTAAAATAATCAGGATTTAAGATTTCATCCAAAACAAAAACAAAAAATTTAATTTAAATATAAAGAATTCTAACCAATAAGCATAATGCATCTGTATTTAGACTTCTAGGATAAAACCCATTTGATTTTCCAGTAAAAAAAATAGCAGACATTAAAAAATTTAAAAAGAATAGCAATTAATGAAGCGAAACTCTTATTAAAAGAAGGAGACTTGTGTAAAGGATACTCATCTCCTGCAACTAAAGATGTTCTCAAAGACATTCTGTACAACTGCTGCATGCTTAGAAAAATTACAAACTTGTACAAATCAACTGACTCTGAAGCCATCATTTTATCTGATAATACAATTGAATAAATATAAAGTTTCTGTTAGGAACAGTATGCTTTAAGATTTACACATATGGACAATTAATATTTCACCCACACATTAAAAAAATTATATCCTACATTTAGTAAGCCCCTAAAAATAAATAAAAAATATTCATTTAATAAATTTATAAAATTTCAGTTTAAAACTAAATTTAGATTAAATTTTATTATTTTTTAACAGTAAAAAATTGTTAAAGTTTAAAAATCAATGAAGTTGAAGGTTATGTTTAATTTTTTTTTTTCCCTTTTCTAACATCTCAAATTCTTTTTAATTATGTTTTCAACCCAGCAAATGTTTCCAGTTATTCTAATCCTATAGATTGCAAGGTCTGAAAGAGAAACTTATAACAAAAACCTACTTCTGTCATGCTGATCTTTAATCTTTGCAAGCTTTTCATCTTTCTCTATACATTCAACTGGAGAAATACTTTGGGTAAAAAACTGACAAGTTTGGAAATACCTGAAGATAAAGAACATAGATGTCAGCCATCACTGTACTACTTGACAACAGTGGTTCACTCAAGCCTAATTTTCATATTAAAAACTGCAGTTTAGTTCAATCCATTGTCAAAATTTCGTGTCACAGATCACCTTCACCAAAAAAAAAATGTTACTAGAAATAAATCCCCCAAAGGATATGTGACCTGTGGGTTTGGAATCATTGCTTTGTAAATATCTAAAAGTAAGAAAATCAAAGTATATATAAAAAAAGATTGTTTTTGATTATTGTAATTTGTAAACTGATGTCTACATTAAAAAAAAAATAATTTTACTCTATTAAAAAATGTAGCTAAAAAATGGGTAGCAATTACTTAAATTCTAATATGTATTTTTATCTATTTTTTTTTTCTTATTAATTTTGTTACTCTTAAAAAAATGAAAATGATAATTATTTTTTCCCCATAGACTTAAAAAAAAAAAAAAAAAGAAAAAAAAAAAAAAAAAGACTTACATCCAAGCAAGATCTTCTGATAAATGAAGTTTATTGCAAGCTATATGCTGCCACATTGTGTAGCTGAAAACAAAAGAGAATAAAACAAATGTGTTTTTTTTTTTTTTTTTTTTTTGCTACATATATATTACATTTTTATTAATCCTACACTTTAAACTATTATTTTATAGGCACTTTCAAATTGGGGCTATACGTCGGGTATTATATTCTTGTTTGTTACTTTCAATGTGTTAGGTACAAATCCTGATGAATGCAGGGCTTTTTATTGTTGGTGTTGACTAAAAACCTAGAATCAAGTCCCAGAGTTTAAGCAGTACGACTAGATGTCTTAGCCACTTAACAGTAAAAACCATCTACTTACTGAGCTGGTTACACATTAGTTTCATTTGGGATAGCCTGATAAGCATGTTCACTCAAAGGTCATCTTAATTTTTAACTTAAGTTAATTCCATGAAACAAATTCATTCTGAAAGTAACCAAACAAAGTTTTCATAACTTACCTTAGCCGTGGAAATCCAGCACTGCCTTTGTTCTTAGAATATACAACAATTTTGCGAATATTCTGAAAATAACAAACCAAATATATTACGAAGAAAATAAGTGTCCCTATCTATGCAATCTTGTCAATAGATTGAGAATTAATACATAGACTAGTCATTAAATTGTGTAATAACTTTATTATTTGCAAAATGACAATGAATGATTTTTGATGTTTATTACAGTGAATATTTGTTATTAGTAACATAGACAAAACATATATATATATTTTGGTTAAAGAAGTACAAGCATATTTATGATTTCACACTGTCACTAAACAAAAAACTGAAAATACAATTTACTTTCCATAAAAATGTTTGTTTAAAATTCTAAATTTGAGACAACAGTTTAACAACAATTAATAATTGAAATGATTATATGCTAAATATATCTTCTGTATCTAAAATACAAAATAGTTCCATTTCAAGATAGTAATTTAAAGATCTATGGAACAAAAGAAATTTTCTCTCTTTTTTTTTTAATTTTGCAAATGTTGACTTGCATCAATTTTGTGACAGTGAAAAGGAACTATCAACATTAAAAATTGTAATTTTTTACTTTTACTTTTCTGTTTTGTTACTTTCCTTGTTTGTTTGTTTTTTCATTTTTCAACAAGAAGGTCGAAAATTCTTTATGAAAGATCTCAATGGAATTGATTATTTTTTTTATTTTTTACTTTATTTCAATTCATAAAATGATTGAAGCAAGAAACTAGGCTGGTTGAGTTATTGACACAAGAGGTAAAAAATTTGGACTGTTTACAACTTATAACAAAACAAATACAAATTCTTGTTCTACATGTAATCATAAAAAGAGTCACAGAGACTTTTAGCAATGTTACTAGGTTGATGATCAGTAAAAATTGAACTAATTTAGTTTATTTACTTACGGTGCTATTTAGCCTTGGATGTGGTGCAACTGGAATTGTTCCATAGCTAAACGGCTCTGCTTTTACCCAAATCGAAACATGTTTTGAAGCCATTCTATTTATTACAATGTAAAGAAATATCAGCTTTCAAATTCAGAAGTCTTAGTGATGTCAAAATCAAATATCAATGAGCTGAAATATAAACAATTAACCAATTAATTTGATTCAATAATTAAATTGTATTTGAATCCTATTATTTTTAACATAAACCTGATTAGAAAAATAAAAAAAGGTTTAATGAATATCCATTTACATTTAAGTTACCACAAATTTTGTTTTAGAAAGAACTACTGATTTTTAAAGTCAAAGCTTTTGGTCTACAACAGGAAAAAAAAAATGTTTATACACACATAGTCTATATATAAGTCTCCTGCATGTCAGTCCTACTCACATGAGTATTTTTACACTGTTAATTATTGACATTTATTGGCTCAATTAAGATTTGCAGCGATTGGGTTTTATTTTAATTCTATCATCACACACAAAATACAAAAATATAATCAATGTACATGTGGAACAGGCTGTCTGAGAAAATAATACCATTTCTGCCTATTACACTGGCTCACTATTTCTAACAATGTTGATCTAGATTAGATCTAGGACAATTAGTGTAAACCATTTTTGTTATTTTTGCACTTGATCTAGATCTACAATAGTACAATTGTTGTCTAAAATGTCTCTAGAGTCTTATTTATTAAATTTAAGACAATCTATATCAGAATCTGAATCTAAATGAACACAATAACTATAACGTTAAGCCGCCCAAAGCCTCTATATAAATCTAGATTCTGTGTAGACTAAAGTGTACCAACTAAATACACATCAAACAAAATAAATAAATGCTGGTTTAATAATAGATTAAGAAGCTTTGTAAACAGAGAGAAAACCTATATAGAAAATTTAAAGAATCTAAGGCAGAAAGAGTTTATAAAAAGTATATTAAAATTAAACACCTAACCCAAAAAGTAAGCAGGCAGCTGCAGAAAGAATACATAAACAATATAATATCTAAGGATAACAACATAAACCTATGGTCAAACATTAAGTCTAAGAAAATGGAAACAACAGGAATAGCACCATTAAAAGGAAAGATAACTTAACACACAATGATAATGAAACTAGAGCTAACATCCTAAATAAATACTTTGCATCAGCATTCTCAGCCCCAGGAGACAAAGATATATTACTTAATTTGAACCAAGTAGACAACATACGAGATATAGAAGTACAAGAAAAGGGGATCCAAAAACTATTAACAAATGTTAAACCGAATAAAGCATCTGGACCTGATGATATTCCAGCTAGATTACTCAAAGAACTAAGCAATGAGCTAGCACCAGTGTTCAAAATACTTTTTCAGGCATCTCTTAACCAGGGCAGGGAAACAAGGGACTGGAAAGAAGCTAATGCCCCCCCCCCCCCCCCCCCCCCATTTAAAAAAGGTGAAAAATCTGACCCAGGAAACTATAGACCAGTATCACTAACCAGCATCACATGCAAAATCCTAGAACACATAATATGTAGCAACATCATAAACCACTTAGACAAACATAATGTCCTTACTCCATACCAATATGGCTTTAGGAAATATAGATCATGTGAAACACAACTAATAGGACTAATTGATAATTTTTCAAAAGGTTTAAATAGTGAGAAAAGAGATGCTATACTATTAAATTTGTCCAAGGCTTTTGACAAAGTTCACAACCATAGTTTGCTAAGAAAATTAAAATATTTTGGCATTGATGGTCCATTGCATCAAGAGATTAGGGTTTTCTGATAGGGAGAGAACAAACTTATAAAATGGCTCTAAATCAACACCAATAATAGTAAACTCATGTGTACCTCAAGGAACAGTCTTAGGTCCACTACTATTTAATTTACATAAATGATTTGCCAAATTGCATTAGTTAAGGAACAAAAGTCAGATTATTTGCAGAGGATTGCATAATATATAGAACAATAAATGCAACACAAGATACAGAAATTTTACAAAGAGAATTAGATGAATTACAGAAATGGGAATCAAATTGGAGCATATCTTTCCACCCAGAAAAATGTCAGTTATTAAGAGTAACAAAAAAAACTAAAACAAATAAATTCCACTTTTCTCATTCATAGTTAACCAGTAACACATACTAAAGATGCAAAATACTTAGGTGTAATAATAAGTGAAAAACTGTCATGGAATATTCAATAAAAAAATCAAACAAAGCATCAGGGTTTATTAAAAGAAATTTCTATAAATCAAATAAGCACATTAAACTAAAATTTACTTAACGTTGGTTAGGCCAATAATAGAATATGCATCCTCTGTTTGGGACCTTTCAACTTAAGAAAACATTAAGAAACTGGAACAGACACCATAAAAGGGCAGTGAGATTCATAACAAACAAATATTCACATTTGACTAGGTAACACCTTTAGTAAAATCACTCAATTTAGAAAACCTTCAGGATAGAAGACTCAAAAGTAAAGTAGCAATTATACATAAAACACTGAACCATAATCTTCAAATACAAAAACAAAATTTAATAAAATACTCAGAAAGACACAAAGATAAAGGCAAATTCCTTCCTCCATATGCTAGGACAAATTTTTGCAAATCCTCTTTCTTCCCTAGTGCTATAAGAGCATGGAAAGGGTTGTCTGAGCTAGCCAGGAAAACCAGTAACTTAGCAGAATTTAGGTTAATATGCATGACTAAACGCATTACGCATAGGACATAATCATCTTCTTTTTTGAAGTAACGTCTGTATTATATAAGATAACAACCTCAACTTGATTTAGACCTAATCCAGACTGTTCAAGATTTTAAACCAGGAAACAAACCAGACTAGCTTAGAAAAAATGGATAGCTGCCTGCTTGTGCAATTTCACACTGCAATCATCTGTTGTCCAGAGATGGCCATAGAAGTGTGCAAGGCCCTGGGCAAATGTCATAAATGAGTAGACTATATATATCGTACCTTGTCATGCTAACAAGATCATTTTACCAAGCATTTCAACCAAGCCTAAAAACTGACAGATGTTCAGTGTATAAATTTCTTTTTTCTTTCATTTTTAAATTCAAAGGAACATCTGAGATATTTTATAAACATTTAAATGTAATTTACAGAAACCACGTGCTGCTGAATAGTATTATCAAGATGTTTCCAACCGCAGCAGCTTTAAATTGGTAAATGGCCTCCTGTAGCTATCTAGCCAAACAACTTACTAAGAAACGAAAATACTGTCTTAAGTCTTCGGTACAAGAGCAAAATGTACAGTAGGTCTTACAGTGGTCCATTCACTTTAACAGATCCGACTTTCTTATGAAAAAAAATACATGCGCTGTTTGTTACTGAAAACACAGGCTTTTTACATGGCCACCCAATGTATATGCACAGTAGCCTCTTGTGGAGGCTGATTGGCTGAAATAATTATATTAGCTAGGCCACAGCACAAAACAAGGAATTCTTCTCACACACCTCTTCCCTTTTTTTCTTTATGGCGAACTAAAGTAACAGTACATTTACTTTATACAGACCAATTTTGTTTATACTGTAATGCGACATAACAGTACCATATGACTCTTTATTTACAAAATAATTGATTTTGATTGATTACTTCCTGCTACTTGTTGTTTTTTTTATGCCAAGGTAAACCGTTAAACAGTGATAGCCACTTATATATTATATTATTATTATAATAAATTTAATTAAAATATAGTTTATATAAAGTATAATAAATAAATACTTAAAATAGACACTTCAAATTTAATTTAAAATTTTAAATAAAAAAAGTAGATCTAGAATAGTTATAGATTCTTGATCTATTAGAGTCTTGATAGGATGATAGTTGTAATGTAATAACATTTTTAATTTAGAGTAGTAATAGTTAAATTCAGTTAAGAGATCTAGATTTTGAAACAGAATACGTGTAATAATCTACTCGGGAAATTTATTTTTCCGGAATGTCTAGATATCTGGATCTTGATTTATATTCTATTTAAATAAGGATATAAATAAGGATCTAACATCAATTTAATGTATTCATCGTCCATTTGTAAACAAAACGTTAAGGAAATATGTGTTCTTAGTTGTTTCCCTTTGATAGAATAAAATTGTGCATCTCTGCGTTTAGTTGACGGTTCAATTCGTTTTGTTAGTTACACACTTAAGGTTCCCCATAGATAATATGGGCCTTTTGTAAAATCACTAAATTTAGAAAGCCTTCAGGACAGAAAACTCAAAAGTAAAGTATCAATTATACCTAAAACACTTAACCATAATCTTCAAATACAAAAACAAAATTTAATAAAATACTCAGAAAGACACAAAGATAGGCCCAAAGGCACATTCCTCATCCCATATGCTAGGACAAATTTGTACAAATACTCCTTCCCTAGTGCTATTAGAGCATGGAATGGGTTGCCCGAGCTAGCGAGGAAAACCAGTGAATTGGCAGAATTTAAGTCATTGGTTAATATGCATGACTGAATGCATGACGCGTAGGACGTATTCATCTTCTTTTTTGAAGTAATGTTTGTATTATATAAGATAAGATGGGCCGATGGGGGGTTCCCTTACTTTTATTCCTGACGGGTTTACTTATAGTCCCTATAGCACTATAGTAACAAAATATCCAGAGTCTACTATTCACTAATTTCAATCAATTTGTTTCGAAATAAAATAAATAAGTCATCATCATAATCTTTCCTTTGAGTTCCTCAAGGAACATAGGGCCTCAGTAAAAACGCCACTCTCCACGGTCTCTTTCTAGTTTTTTAGTAGCTTCCCAGCTCTTTCCTGTCCTCTCGGCTTCCTCTGGTATACTGCGCCGCCATATTCTTTTTGGTCTTTCTCTACGTCTTGTTTCCTGGGGGTTCCACTCTAAGGCCTGCCTAGCTCTGTTGTAGGTATTTTATTTTATCTTATATGATACAGACGTTACTTCAAAAAAGAAGATGATTACATCCTACGCGTCATGCATTTAGTCATGCATATTAACCAATGACCAAGTCACTGGTTTTCCTGGCTGGCTCAGGCAACCCATTCTATGCTCTAATAGCGCTAGGGAAGAAAGAGTATTTTGTATTTGAAGATTATGGTTCAGTATTTTTATATATAATTGCTACTTTACTTTTAAGTCTTTTAGTCTTTTTCTGAAGCCTAACAGAAGAAGATTATTATAAAACTTATTAGTTGAACGGTATACAACTGGACAATGTGACGCCATTCTCGTTTTTTTTTTCGTTCTTTTCTCACCTTTGTCAATTTGGTGTCACCCGAAGCCATCCGCACCCCTCGATGTTCTCGCCCTCCTGCAGTAACGCTACTGACTTTGAACGTTGCCAATGGAGTCCCTAAGAATACTGTTGACATTGTGAAGTACACTGTTCAATGTTTCATTTTAACTTGTTGTCATCCTGAAACCTGCATCATTATCATGTAAGAAACGGTCGCAATTATTTAACAATGCGACATAATGTATCTTATCTTATATAATACAGACGTTACTTCAAAAAAAGAAGATTATTACGTCCTAAGCGTCATGCATTTAGTCATGCATATTAACCAATGACTTAAATTCTGCCAAGTCACTGGTTTTCCTAGCTAGCTCAGGCAACCCATTCCATGCTCTAATAGCACTAGGGAAGAAGGAGTATTTGTACGAATTTGTCCTAGCATATGGGACGGGGAATGTGCCTTTGTGTCTTTCAGAGTATTTTATTAAGTTTTGTTTTTGTATTTGAAGATTATGGTTCAGTGTTTTATGTATAATGGCTACTTTACTTTTGAGTCTTCTGTCCTGAAGGCTTTCTAAATTTAGTGATTTTACTAATGGTGTTACTCTAGTCAAATGTGAATATTCGTTTGTTATGAATCTCACTGCTCTTTTTTGTGTGTGTGTGTGTCTGTTCCAGTTTCTTAATGTTTTCTTGAGTTGAGGGGTCCCAGACAGAGGATGCATATTCTATTATTGGCCTAACCAAGGTTAAATAACATTTTAGTTTTAAGTTCTTATTTGATTTATAGAAATTTCTTTTAATAAACCCTAATTCTTTGTTTGATTTTTTGATAGTTTCATCAACATGAGGAATTCCATGACAGTTTTGCATTTATTTTAACACCTAGGTATTTTGCGTTTTTAGTCTGTGTTACTATCTTTTCTAAGGGTGTGACCAATCCATCTCCACTTCCTCTCAAAGATCTGCACCTCTATATTTTTCTACCCACTCAACTCCCACAGTTTGGTGTTTTCTACTTTGTATTACCAGTGTATTTTTAAGATATTTCTCAGAAATCTGTTGATGAAGGTCTGTAAGTCATAATTACTTGTAAATTAGTAAAAAGAAATAGATAAGCCTCTTGTTTGGAGTGATGGCGGCAGCGGGGCTTATTAGCTAAGCCAGCACATCAAAATCAGAAAAACTAAATATATTTATTTAATTCACAACCAACTTCAATACTGCCATCTGCTTTACGTATAGTTGCATGAAGCACTTCAGACATTGCCAGTGACAGATCTTTGTGGAGAAATGTTGCCACCCAATGCACCGAACGGCGCGGATCAAGTCTAAAGTCAAGCACCACCAATAGTAAAGATAGACCTGATCAACTATTCTCAATAAAATCTACATATTACAAAGACACCGCTTAGATAGCCTCTCTCTATATATATGGCCTCTTTCAGTTGCGAAGCGACTATAGATCATCTCATGAAAATGAAATGAATGCCTGGGCATTAGCTATGGTCGGAAAGATGTCACCCTTTAAGTAGCTCCTCCCCTCTGATGTATCCAAAAGAACGGCAAGTTCCGATACAGTTTGGGGTCAGCACTGTTGCAGGCTCTGTCAGAGTGTAGCACTGGGTGGCCGGCTCCTGATTTTTCATCAGGGTTGACTCCTGAAGCCTTTACCATGATTCGGATCTATCAATATATACCATAGATCTAAAACCTTAGGCATATTTATCTAGAGGCAAAAGAGGTTTCATGTGTATTTAAGGCAGGTCAAGCGGGACTACAGCCCCGGTAATACACAAAAAAGGGGCCTCAACAAAATCGAACTCAAAAGTCTCAAAATAAACCTTCATTGACATTTCTTTTAGCTTGACTGGGAAAATGCTAAACTGACCTTGGCAAACGCTAATCTTCAAAGCCTGTATAGTGAACTCTCTTCTTTATGTTAGTGTCACGTATTACGAATTGAATTCTACTTTTAAATGGCTTGCCTAGGGGAACGTGACAATAGAAAAGCAGTTGTGTCACTTGTCTTAAGTCTGAATTTAATCAAAGACTTACAATGAATAATAAAAAAAAATGACACAAGAAATCGGAAGGTAAAATATCAACTTAATGTTTAATCATAATATAACTCAATACAAAATGGAAGGGTTGACCAAAACCCTTTTACAAAAATGGCATGTAAAAATATTACAATACAAGAGTTTGAAAATATAATTACAAATACAAGCAAGGCCTTGAAAAAAGAAAAATCTTAACTTACACGATCAATTGGTATACCACGCACGGGTCACGCAATGTCTCCGCTATTCTGTCTCATGGCTGTCTCCGTATGTCTGTCCGTCAACGTTACGCGAGCGGTCTTTATATAATCTACCGCGCGTCGATATCTGGTAATTTCTAGAACAGAAAGTCATCAACACCCAGATCTAGAACGCTCTTCAAAGAGACAGAAGCAAAGAAAAAAAAAACCACCCTCCTTTCAACCAGAGGTACACACATAGGTCAAGGACCGGTCACTGTCTGTGTGGCTTGACTCTTGAAGAATAAAAAAAAAACTTATTACACAAAGGGGCAGACAACCTACAGGTCAAGAAAAAAAAACAATAGTATCTAGGCATTGTTACCTAGATACGTAACACCTCCCTCCTAAAAATAAAAAGTTTACATTTCCACGAAATGGAAATCTTTTTAGAATAATTACAAAAATGATATTTACATTACAGAATGTATTTATCATGATATATAAAAAAAAATATATACATCAAAATACTTTTTACAATCTAGATAAGGCATCGGCGATAACATTTTCGCTGCCTTTTATGTGTTTAAGATCTAGGTTGTACTCTTGTAAAAATAAACTCCACCTGAGAAGTCGTTGATTCTTGCCAGACATTTTGGGGATAAATGTAAGGGGATTGTGGTCAGTAAATACAACCAGTGGCCATCTGGACCCACTGATATAAAAATCAAAGTGTTGTATAGAAAGAATCAACCCAAGACATTCTTTTTCCACAGTAGAATAATTTCTTTGATGTCTATTAAATTTCTTGGAAAAGAAACAAATAGGATGCTCTACTTGGAAATTATCTTCTTGGTAAAGGACTGACCCAACACCTGTGTCACTGGCGTCAATAGCTAACCTAAAAGGTTTTCCGAAATCAGGAGCCATCAAAATGGGGGAGCTAGATAATATCTGCTTAATTTGGTTAAAGGCTTTCTGACATTCATCCGTCCAAGTAAATCGGACGTTCTTTCTCAGGAGGTTTGTTAAAGGACTGGCAATGACAGAAAAATTTTCGCAAAATTTTCTATAATATCCAGACATTCCCAAAAATCTTCGGAGTTGTTTCCGATCAGCAGGAATAGGGAAAGCTTGGATAGCTTCTACTTTGGCCATTACAGGTTTCACCTGGCCTTGTCCTACAATATGGCCTAAGTATTGGATGGAAGCCTGGCAAAAATCACTCTTACTCAGGTTTACAGTAATTTTTGCATGTAAAAGTTTAGTAAAAAGACAATGCAGTTGTTTACAATGGCTAGAAAAATCTTGGCTAAAAATTACTACATCGTCTATGTATGCGTGGCAATTCTCCATGTCAGCAAGCAGGGCATTTATCATTCTCTGGAAAGTGGCAGGAGCATTCTTCATGCCAAATGGCATCACTTTGTATTGGTACAGACCATCAGGGGTGACAAAGGCGGAGATTTCCTTTGCCCTATCAGTCAGGGGAACCTGCCAATAACCTGAAAGTAGGTCTATTTTGGTGATGTACTTAGCGTCACCAATACGATCTATGAGGTCGTCTATCCTAGGGATAGGAAACGAATCGGTCTTTGTTACAGCATTTACCTTACGGTAGTCTGTACAAAAACGATAAGTCTTGTCCTGTTTAGGTATCAAGACACATGGGGAGCTCCAGCTACTGGAACTTGGTTCAATGAGGTCATTTTCAAGCATATACTTGATTTCTGACCTAAGTATGGCAAGTTTTTCAGGGTTAACCCTGTAAGGATGCTGCTTGACTGGAGTAGCCTCGCCAACATCTACATCATGCATTATAACATTAGTCTGTTTTGGTACATCAGAAAAAATGTCATTAAATTCATTAATGAGTTTCATGATAACTGGCCTTTCTGTCGAAGACAGATGAGACAGTTTTACATCCAAATTCTGTAATACAAAAGAATTAGGTATTTTGTATTGTCCAAATTTCTCCTTTACAATATCATCATCAATAGGAGAAACATGGCTATTTGAACAACTTTTGACTGTATTTAAAACACAATTACTCTTCTCTGAGTGATCTGGCCGAGATACATAAGGCTTCAGCATGTTTATATGACATAGCTGAGTCTTTTTCCTACGGTCAGGAGTTTTGATTGTATAATTGAGGTCACTAATTTTGGTCTCAATTTCATAGGGACCAAAATATCTGGCTTGCAAGGGTTGACCTGGTATGGGCAAAAATACAAGCACCTTATCCCCGGGAGAAAATTCTCTAACACGGGCCTTTCTATCATACCAGCGTTTCATGCTGGATTGGGTGTTTTGTAAGTTATTTTTGGCCAGAACACAAGCATCATAAAGTCTAGTTTTAAACTTACTTACATAGTCTAAAAGTCCTTCAGTGGCTGTTGGTGACAACAAAGTCTCTTTTATACATTTCAAGGGGCCGCGCACCGAATGGCCAAAGACTAAGTCAAAAGGGCTGAATCCCAACGATTCCTGGACGGATTCACGGGTTGCAAACAGCAGCATGTGGATTCCTTCGTCCCAGTCTTTTTCGTGCTCAAAGCAATAGGTTCGGATCATGTTCTTGAGAGTCTGATGGAATCGCTCAAGAGCGCCTTGCGACTCGGCATGATACGCACTCGACATGCAGTGTTTGATGCCCAACTGAGTCATGATTTGCTTGAAAAGATTGGCCGTGAAATTCGTTCCTTGGTCCGATTGGATGGACTTTGGTAGACCAAATAGAGTAAAGAACTTGATTAAGGCCTTTACAATGTTTGATGCTTTTATGTTCCTTAGAGGAATAGCCTCAGGAAAACGAGTTGAAGCACACATAATGGTCAACAGGTATTGGTTGCCAGCTTTTGTCCTTGGGAGAGGACCAACATAGTCAATAAGTACTCTGCTGAAAGGTTCTTCAAAGGCTGGAATCGGCTTCAGAGGAGCAACAGGGATCTTTTGATTTGGCTTGCCAACCATCTGACAGGCATGACAAGATCGGCAGTACTGGATGACATCTTTCTTCAAACGTGGCCAGAAGAAGTGTGACATAATCTTGTGGTATGTCTTGTGGATGCCGAGATGACCTGACATTGGTGTGTCATGAGCCAGATTCATGATGTACGCTCGGTATCTTTCTGGTAACACGATTTGATGGCATATTCTCCATTCTTCTTCGTTGGATGCGTCTGGAGGTTTCCATTTCCTGAAGAGCATATCATCTTGGATGTAGTAGCACGTTGATGCTAGCTCTGCCTCTTGTGATGTCATTGCGGTTTCTCGGAGTTTGGCGAGCTCTGGATCCTTCTTTTGGTCCTCAATCAACTGTTTTCGAGTTGATGCCGGCTTTTCAGAATTTGGCGTTGGTTCTTCTTCAAGAGAAGCAAAGAATGTGGTGCTCAAGTCCACATCATCGTGGTTACTGTTGGCTTTGATAACGTTCTCTTCTTGAGATGCTTTCAACCTCATTGCCCTTGTTACTGCACACGCTGGATATAACTCTAGGTCTTCCTCGGGTGTGGCAGATAAGTCGGGTTTTTGAGTGACGATGGGTTCGGCTATCACCTTTCCACCTGCTAAGTCATTGCCTAACAGCAACGAGATGCCTTCCAATGGTAATGTTGGTCGGACACCTACAACAACCGGTCCAGTAATGAGATTTGACTTTATGTCGATTAGATGTAGAGGCACATCTATACATCCAAGCTCTACGCCTCGTAGCAGGATGCTCTTCCCAGTCGATGATGATTTTGACAAGGGCAAGATACCCTCTAAAAGTAGCGATTGTGAGGCACCTGTGTCTCTCAAAATGGTGATAGGTCGTAGACTTGTAGAATCACCGGGTAGTGATACGAATCCTTCCGAAATGAAAGGCTTAAAATCCTCTAATAAAACATCAATTTTAGTTGATGCAGACTGGACTTGGGTCGAACTCTCGCTGGAGTCATTGACATCTCTAGGAGACGCAGTGGAGAAACACTTTCTTGAGTCAGTAGAACATCTTTTGGATGTATTTGGAGAACTCTTGATGGAGTCATTGGAACATCGGGGTGATGTCTTATGGGAACTCTGGATAGAGTCATTGGAACATCGGGGTGATGTATTATGGGAACTCTGGATAGAGTCATTGGAACATCGGGGTGATGTATTATGGGAACTCTGGATAGAGTCATTGGAACATCGGCTTGATGTATTTGAAAAACTCTTGATTGAGTCATTGGAACATCGTAAAGATGAATTTGAAAAACTCTTGTTTGAGTCATTGGAACATCGGCTTGATGTATTTGAAAAACTCTTGTTTGAGTCATTAGAACATCGTAAAGATGAATTTGAAGAACTCACTGTTGAGTCATTTGAACATCGTGGAGACATTTTCGGAGAGTCTTGTACAGTCAATACATTTGAAACAGGTGGTGTCGAGGTATTCTTGATATGACTTGATGATGAGGGAGTAAACCTCGCCGACCACTGTACTGTGCAAGCGCTGACTTTTGAAGGAGCTTTTTCGTTTCTCTTCCTCAATTTCCAGCAATCGTCAATTTTATGGCCTTCTCGTTTGCAGTAGGAACAAGTAGCTTTACTTGTAGTAGGTTTTCTGTCATTTGTACTGCTGTTCTTGATGGAGTTGCTAGCAATGGACTCAGGCTGTTTGACTTGTTTTGGCTTGACATCCGTCGTATACTTGGCAAATTGATGTGATATTATATAATCGTCTGCCAACACTGCAGCCTTGTGCACATCTTCCTCGCCACGATCAGCTATATGCGTATGGACGTCCAGCCGCACACAACTCTTGAACTCTTCCATCAGCATTAGGTTCTTGAATTTTGCAAAGTCGGTGCCGATTTCCCTGGAAGTGAGCCATTTCTCAAAGCGTCGCTCCTTTTCCCGCAGGAATTCTACATGGGTTTGGCCATCCGATTTGCGACAATCCCTGAACTGCTTTCGGTAAGCTTCCGGAACAAGTTCATATGCCTTAAGAATTAAGGCCTTAACAACATTATAATCTTTTTGTTGTTCAATGGTCAAAGAACAAAATACCTCTGCAGCTCTACCAGTCAAAACTTTTTGCAGCAAAGTGGGCCACAAAGTTTCAGGTACATTAAAATTTTTCACAGCAAGTTCAAATTGTGGAAAATAATTGTCAATTGTGGCTTCATTAAAGCGTGGAATTATTTTCAAAAATTTTGTTGCTTCAGCAGTATGACTGGCAGGGGAAGAATCTGGTCTTACATTAGCAGCTAACTCTAATTTTTTAAACTCTATTTGTAATTTCATTTCCATTTCTTTCTGCTCTCTAGCCGCTGCAAGCTCTAATTCTTTTTGTTTAATTTCTTGCTCTCTAGCCGCTGCAAGCTCTAATTCTTTTTGTTTAATTTCTTGCTCTCTTAAAGCTAACTGGGCTTCTATTTCCATTTGTTTTAATTTTATCTGAAGTTCTACATCTGATTTACCCTCATCGGGTCTAAGGGTTTCTAAAAGGTCTTCAGAAAACACTTCCTCGTCTACATAATGGATTACAATGTTATCTCTGATTTCTTGTTTAAGGGCATTTGATTTTATTTTTAACCCTAAATGTTTAGAAATAAGGACCAGTTCCTTCCTAGTAAAAGCATCAAGCTCTTCCACAGAGGGATTTGCAAGAAAAACCTGAATATCCATGGCTAACTAACAACTATTACAAGCAAAAAAAATGTATACAATGTAAATATACAGTACAAAATCAGTACAACAAAAAAACCTTAAGAGAGTTTGGTCAATACTATTGATACTTTACTTCCGACTCTTTGACACAAAAAAAAAAAAATTTTTTTTTGCTAAAGTCAACTTCGCCTTTACAAAATTACTCAAGTAAGACGAAAATAGGTTCAGAAAAATATCCGGGACGAAAGCCCTCAAACTTCTTTTGTCACGTATTACGAATTGAATTCTACTTTTAAATGGCTTGCCTAGGGGAACGTGACAATAGAAAAGCAGTTGTGTCACTTGTCTTAAGTCTGAATTTAATCAAAGACTTACAATGAATAATAAAAAAAAATGACACAAGAAATCGGAAGGTAAAATATCAACTTAATGTTTAATCATAATATAACTCAATACAAAATGGAAGGGTTGACCAAAACCCTTTTACAAAAATGGCATGTAAAAATATTACAATACAAGAGTTTGAAAATATAATTACAAATACAAGCAAGGCCTTGAAAAAAGAAAAATCTTAACTTACACGATCAATTGGTATACCACGCACGGGTCACGCAATGTCTCCGCTATTCTGTCTCACGGCTGTCTCCGTATGTCTGTCCGTCAACGTTACGCGAGCGGTCTTTATATAATCTACCGCGCGTCGATATCTGGTAATTTCTAGAACAGAAAGTCATCAACACCCAGATCTAGAACGCTCTTCAAAGAGACAGAAGCAAAGAAAAAAAAAACCACCCTCCTTTCAACCAGAGGTACACACATAGGTCAAGGACCGGTCACTGTCTGTGTGGCTTGACTCTTGAAGAATAAAAAAAAAACTTATTACACAAAGGGGCAGACAACCTACAGGTCAAGAAAAAAAAACAATAGTATCTAGGCATTGTTACCTAGATACGTAACATTAGTGAGACAGCTAGTCAACATACTTGCAACTAGATCATAAATTAAACATTTTTCTCTTGCGCTGCCAGTGTTTCATATCTGTATCTCCTTATAAAATGCAGAAGTTACTTTTTAAAAAAAGATCATTACGTCCTACGCGTGCCCTTAGGTCATGCATGTTAATTGATGACTTAAAATCTGCCTAGCCATTGGTTTTTCTGGCTGACTCAGGCAGCCCATTCCATGCTCCAATATACATTTGACTTTTTTGTTTTTGACACATCGGCACACTTTTGGTCATGTCGTGCCCATACTAGGGAAGAAGGAGCTTTTGTACAAATTTGTTCAGGTATACAAAATAATAAATGTACCTTTATCTTTGTGTCTTTCTGGGTATTTAATTAGGTTTTGTTTTTGTTCAGTGTTTTATGCATAATTGCTACTTTACTTTTAAATATTCTATCCTGAAGTGTATCTAAATTTAGTGATTTTACTAAATGTGTTACTGTAATCATATATGAATATTTGTTTTTTTTTTCAATGAATCTCGGTAACTGAGAAGGCTTGGCTTGGGCACTTCTGAGTCCACCAAGCTTTAATGGGTACCTGACATTAGTTGTGAAAAGTAAAGGCGGTTGGTCGTTGTGCTGGCCACATGGAACCATCGTTAACCGTAGGCCACAGACCTTTACATCATCTGCCCTATAGACCAAAAGATCTGAAAGCAATGCCTCAGGGCCATTTTACTTTCCTGTCATATTGAAATTACCATCATAGACTTGGCCTCTCAGTTTGTCAGATCTCGTTTTGAATCTGTCAGAGTTTTGCTTTTCTGTCAAATATCTCAACATTCATATCAATTTAAATGAAAATGTTATATTAATATGATGTTGTTGAACTATGATACAAATTTCAACCAATTACCATTGGTCAATCTGTAATGATCCCATTGCGACTTCTAAGTACCGGTCGGATTGGATAAAAATTCTTCTTTTTTTTTTAAATGCAGAAATTAAGGAAGAAACAGATTGAGCTTTGAGAAAGTTGAATAATTTGTAACTAAGTCAAAATTTTGAATTCATGCCAATCAGGTCAAATTTCCCCTTGTTCGAGATACCTAACCCAATAGTTAATTAACTAATTGTTTTTTTTTTAAATTATTATTATTTTGATTCTTGTGTGGTCAGAAAAAAAAAGAAATAATTCTGTAAAATTTCAACTTGATCCGAGAATGGGTGAGGGAGAAATAACGTGTTCAGACTTTTGATCAGATATAAGCTTTGTAAAAATGGTGCGAGCTGGCAACAATTAACGCCGCCAACGCATGATTAGGACTAGCCACCATTACAATAAACCTGATAAAATAAGGCAGATCTTTACATCAAGGCAGTCTAGGCTGCTGCTATACAAACTCTAGTACAGTTTAAGGTTTTGAAGTTGGCGTTTGGTATAAGGATGTTTTGGGAAGGCTTTTAAGATTATTTTTTTTATCGCCTTTACGAAAGTGCAATTATGTATTCCAATTCGGTGTCATCCTCAAGGGCTTATGTGGGCCCCAACTGGTCAAGAGTCATGGGCCCAAACGCAGTATATCCCTTTGCGCCGTGGTTGGTATGTCACAGACTGTGGGCCCTTAAGGGTCGTGGTCCCGGGTTCATTGAACCCCTTCACGCCATGTATGCTACGCCACTAGTGAAGGGAGGACTGCATCACTGTTAGCTTTCAGTTTTGTAGATATTCTGAGTGCTTTCCGTTGCCAGACTTTTTCGTGAAGTCTGCCAGAAGCAGTCCTGGCACCTCGTGAACCAGATTTTTATTTTGCTGATATGGCAATTTCCCAAATAGACAAACTAAAGGTAACATAGTCCATTACAAACATTCTTGTCCTTACATAAAATTCTTTTACAATAATAGATTTTTACAGATTAAAAAACAACAACTTTCAGTCGTAAAATGAATATGGCTTATCCGATTGGGATATAGGTCCAGGGCATGTTGAAAAGTTGTTACCAAAGCAGTTGCCACAGAGGACAGGGTTCAAACTCGGGACAGTCGTGATGACACTCCGAAATGCATTCCACACGACCAGACAGTCATCCAGATAATTATACATCTACTTGACAATAACAGAAGACTGACTTTCTTTGTACCAGGCAAATGTTTTTAATTTTATACATGAAAATAAATGATTTTAATGCGTCACTGTAAGGTATGTATCTTCGCGTCAGCCCCAAACATAAGAGTGTTTGTATCAGCGCCCAATATTAATGTAAATATTTTTGTCAGTGCCCTAACATAAGTATATATGATTGCGCCAGCCCTAAGTGTGATATTGTCACTAGTACTAAACATATGTGTAGGTTTCATTCAGTGTTTAGATGTGTATGTTTGCGCGTGTGGTGTCGCTACGCAGTCACAACTCATTACGTTTGCTACGAACTCAACAAGGATGTATTCATCTTTCAATATTCTGTGACATCATTCAGTCCATCAGGTCAATGAGATCACCACAGCAAAATTTTAAGTTGGCAGCAACGATTTCCTACATAGACGCAGTAAACAAAATGACAAAATGTAGACACAGGTAACATCAGAGAAGTATTAACAAGAGGGGAAAACAACATTCAAATTGTATCGTTGTTTCTGACAATGTGTTTCACTTAACCGATACAAATGTTTTCACATCTCAAGGCAGAGCATCATTTACAGTATTTACAATCTTAAAATTACACAGCTGACGGTGGCGATGTCATGAAGCCCATTGCTAGCATTTTTTTTTAATAAACTGGAGGGGAGGGAAGAAATGTGGCTTGAAGTGAGCTCAAAGAACTCAATGGATGAGGCGAATTGCAAAAACTTTTTTAGTAACCAAGAGAATGTTGGATGAAGACTGGACCATAAGTTACTCAGCCAATTACGTATCTTCAAACATATCCAGGTGATCAAAATTGCGAGGATTGATGAACATGTTAGAAGTAGAGAGCCTAAAGTCAGCAGTAACTTTTTCTCCTATTCCTTTCTATCCTTCTCGTTTGGTCTGTTATTTGTTCTTTTCTTACTTTCTCTTTTCGTCTCTTTTATATCTTTATTTTATCTTTATTTTATCTTTATTTTATCTTTATTTTATCTTTATTTTATCTTTATTTTATCTTTATTTTATCTTTATTTTATCTTTATTTTATCTTTATTTTATCTTTATTTTATCTTTATTTTATCTTTATTTTATCTTTATTTTATCTTTATTTTATCTTTATTTTATCTTTATTTTATCTTTATTTTATCTTTCTTTTATCTTTATTTTATCTTTATTTTATCTTTATTTTATCTTTATTTTATCTTTATTTTATCTTTATTTTATCTTTATTTTATCTTTATTTTATCTTTATTTTATCTTTATTTTATCTTTATTTTATCTTTATTTTATCTTTATTTTATCTTTCTTTTATCTTTATTTTATCTTTATTTTATCTTTATTTTATCTTTATTTTATCTTTATTTTATCTTTATTTTATCTTTATTTTATCTTTATTTTATCTTTATTTTATCTTTATTTTATCTTTATTTTATCTTTATTTTATCTTTATTTTATCTTTATTTTATCTTTATTTTATCTTTATTTTATCTTTATTTTATCTTTATTTTATCTTTATTTTATCTTTATTTTATCTTTATTTTATCTTTATTTTATCTTTATTTTATCTTTATTTTATCTTTATTTTATCTTTCTTTTATCTTTATTTTATCTTTATTTTATCTTTATTTTATCTTTATTTTATCTTTATTTTATCTTTATTTTATCTTTATTTTATCTTTATTTTATCTTTATTTTATCTTTATTTTATCTTTATTTTATCTTTCTTTTATCTTTATTTTATCTTTATTTTATCTTTATTTTATCTTTATTTTATCTTTATTTTATCTTTATTTTATCTTTATTTTATCTTTATTTTATCTTTATTTTATCTTTATTTTATCTTTATTTTATCTTTATTTTATCTTTATTTTATCTTTATTTTATCTTTATTTTATCTTTATTTTATCTTTATTTTATCTTTATTTTATCTTTATTTTATCTTTATTTTATCTTTATTTTATCTTTATTTTATCTTTATTTTATCTTTATTTTATCTTTATTTTATCTTTATTTTATCTTATTTTATCTTTATTTTATCTTTATTTTATCTTTATTTTATCTTTATTTTATCTTTATTTTATCTTTATTTTATCTTTATTTTATCTTATTTTATCTTTATTTTATCTTTATTTTATCTTTATTTTATCTTTATTTTATCTTTATTTTATCTTTTTTTTATCTTTATTTTATCTTTATTTTATCTTTATTTTATCTTTATTTTATCTTTATTTTATCTTTATTTTATCTTTATTTTATCTTTATTTTATCTTTATTTTATCTTTATTTTATCTTTATTTTATCTTTATTTTATCTTTATTTTATCTTTATTTTATCTTTATTTTATCTTTATTTTATCTTTATTTTATCTTTTATCTTTATTTTATCTTTATTTTATCTTTATTTTATCTTTATTTTATCTTTATTTTATCTTTATTTTATCTTTATTTTATCTTTATTTTATCTTTATTTTATCTTTATTTTATCTTTATTTTATCTTTATTTTATCTTTATTTTATCTTATTTTATCTTTATTTTATCTTTATTTTATCTTTATTTTATCTTTATTTTATCTTTATTTTATCTTTATTTTATCTTTATTTTATCTTTTATCTTTATTTTATCTTTATTTTATCTTTATTTTATCTTTATTTTATCTTTATTTTATCTTTATTTTATCTTTATTTTATCTTTATTTTATCTTTATTTTATCTTTATTTTATCTTTATTTTATCTTTATTTTATCTTTATTTTATCTTTATTTTATCTTTATTTTATCTTTATTTTATCTTTATTTTATCTTTATTTTATCTTTATTTTATCTTTATTTTATCTTTATTTTATCTTATTTTATCTTTTTTTTATCTTTTTTTATCTTTATTTTATCTTTTTTTATCTTTATTTTATCTTTATTTTATCTTTATTTTATCTTTATTTTATCCTTATTTTATCCTTATTTTATCTTTATTTTATCTTTACTTTATTTTTTTTTCTTTATTTTATCTTTATTTTATCTTTATTTTATCTTTATTTTATCTTTATTTTATCTTTCTTTATTTTATCTTTATTTTATCTTTATTTTATCTTTATTTTATCTTTATTTTATCTTTCTTTTATCTTTCTTTATTTTATCTTTATTTTATCTTTATTTTATCTTTATTTTATCTTTATTTTATCTTTATTTTATCTTTATTTTATCTTATTTTATCTTTATTTTATCTTTATTTTATCTTTATTTTATCTTTATTTTATCTTTATTTTATCTTTCTTTATTTTATCTTTATTTTATCTTTATTTTATCTTTATTTTATCTTTATTTTATCTTTATTTTATCATTATTTTATCTTTATTTTATCTTTATTTTATCCTTATTTTATCTTTATTTTATTTTTATTTTATCTTTATTTTATCTTTATTTTATCTTTATTTTATCTTTATTTTATCTTTATTTTATCTTTATTTTATCTTTATTTTATCTTTATTTTATCTTTCTTTATTTTATCTTTATTTTATCATTATTTTATCTTTATTTTATCTTTATTTTATCCTTATTTTATCTTTATTTTATCTTTATTTTATCTTATTTTATCTTTATTTTATCTTTATTTTATCTTTATTTTATCTTTATTTTATCTTTATTTTATCTTTATTTTATCTTATTTTATCTTTATTTTATCTTTATTTTATCTTTATTTTATCTTTATTTTATCTTTATTTTATCTTTATTTTATCTTTTTTTTATCTTTTTTTTAATCTTTTTTTATCTTTATTTTATCTTTATTTTATCTTTATTTTATCTTTATTTTATCTTTATTTTATCCTTATTTTATCCTTATTTTATCTTTATTTTATCTTTACTTTATTTTTTTTTCTTTATTTTATCTTTATTTTATCTTTATTTTATCTTTATTTTATCTTTATTTTATCTTTATTTTATCTTTCTTTATTTTATCTTTATTTTATCTTTATTTTATCTTTATTTTATCTTTATTTTATCTTTATTTTATCTTTATTTTATCTTTATTTTATCTTATTTTATCTTTATTTTATCTTTATTTTATCTTTATTTTATCTTTATTTTATCTTTATTTTATCTTTCTTTATTTTATCATTATTTTATCTTTATTTTATCTTTATTTTATCTTTATTTTATCTTTATTTTATCATTATTTTATCTTTATTTTATCTTTATTTTATCCTTATTTTATCTTTATTTTATTTTTATTTTATCTTTATTTTATCTTTATTTTATCTTTATTTTATCTTTATTTTATCTTTATTTTATCTTTATTTTATCTTTATTTTATCTTTATTTTATCTTTCTTTATTTTATCTTTATTTTATCATTATTTTATCTTTATTTTATCTTTATTTTATCCTTATTTTATCTTTATTTTATCTTTATTTAATCTTTATTTTATCTTTATTTTATCTTTATTTTATCTTTATTTTATCTTTATTTTATCTTTATTTTATCTTTATTTTATCTTTATTTTATCTTTATTTTATCTTTATTTTATCTTTATTTTATCTTTATTTTATCTTTATTTTATCTTTTATCTTTATTTTATCTTTATTTTATCTTTATTTTATCTTTATTTTATCTTTATTTTATCTTTATTTTATCTTTTTTTATCTTTATTTTATCTTTATTTTATCTTTATTTTATCTTTATTTTATCTTTATTTTATCTTTATTTTATCTTTATTTTATCTTTATTTTATCTTATTTTATCTTTATTTTATCTTTATTTTATCTTTATTTTATCTTTATTTTATCTTTATTTTATCTTTATTTTATCTTTATTTTATCTTATTTTATCTTTTTTTTATCTTTTTTTATCTTTATTTTATCTTTATTTTATCTTTATTTTATCTTTATTTTATCTTTATTTTATCCTTATTTTATCCTTATTTTATCTTTATTTTATCTTTACTTTATTTTTTTTTCTTTATTTTATCTTTATTTTATCTTTATTTTATCTTTATTTTATCCTTATTTTATCTTTATTTTATCTTTATTTAATCTTTATTTTATCTTTATTTTATCTTTATTTTATCTTTATTTTATCTTTATTTTATCTTTATTTTATCTTTATTTTATCTTTATTTTATCTTTATTTTATCTTTATTTTATCTTTATTTTATCTTTATTTTATCTTATTTTATCTTTATTTTATCTTTATTTTATCTTTATTTTATCTTTATTTTATCTTTCTTTATTTTATCTTTATTTTATCTTTATTTTATCTTTATTTTATCTTTATTTTATCTTTATTTTATCATTATTTTATCTTTATTTTATCTTTATTTTATCCTTATTTTATCTTTATTTTATTTTTATTTTATCTTTATTTTATCTTTATTTTATCTTTATTTTATCTTTATTTTATCTTTATTTTATCTTTATTTTATCTTTATTTTATCTTTATTTTATCTTTCTTTATTTTATCTTTATTTTATCATTATTTTATCTTTATTTTATCTTTATTTTATCCTTATTTTATCTTTATTTTATCTTTATTTAATCTTTATTTTATCTTTATTTTATCTTTATTTTATCTTTATTTTATCTTTATTTTATCTTTATTTTATCTTTATTTTATCTTTATTTTATCTTTATTTTATCTTATTTTATCTTTATTTTATCTTTATTTTATCTTTATTTTATCTTTATTTTATCTTTATTTTATCTTTATTTTATCTTATTTTATCTTTATTTTATCTTTATTTTATCTTTATTTTATCTTTATTTTATCTTTATTTTATCTTTATTTTATCTTTATTTTATCTTTATTTTATCTTTATTTTATCTTTATTTTATCTTTTATCTTTATTTTATCTTTATTTTATCTTTATTTTATCTTTATTTTATCTTTATTTTATCTTTATTTTATCTTTATTTTATCTTTTTTTATCTTTATTTTATCTTTATTTTATCTTTATTTTATCTTTATTTTATCTTTCTTTATTTTATCTTTATTTTATCTTTATTTTATCTTTATTTTATCTTTATTTTATCTTTATTTTATCTTTATTTTATCTTTATTTTATCTTATTTTATCTTTATTTTATCTTTATTTTATCTTTATTTTATCTTTATTTTATCTTTATTTTATCTTTCTTTATTTTATCATTATTTTATCTTTATTTTATCTTTATTTTATCTTTATTTTATCTTTATTTTATCATTATTTTATCTTTATTTTATCTTTATTTTATCTTTATTTTATCTTTATTTTATCTTTATTTTATCTTTATTTTATCTTTATTTTATCTTTCTTTTTTTTATCTTTATTTTATCATTATTTTATCTTTATTTTATCTTTATTTTATCCTTATTTTATCTTTATTTTATCTTTATTTAATCTTTATTTTATCTTTATTTTATCTTTATTTTATCTTTATTTTATCTTTATTTTATCTTTATTTTATCTTTATTTTATCTTTATTTTATCTTTATTTTATCATCTTTATTTTATCCTTATTTTATCTTTATTTTATCTTTATTTTATCTTTATTTTATCTTTATTTTATCTTTATTTTATCTTTATTTTATCTTTATTTTATCTTTCTTTATTTTATCTTTATTTTATCTTTATTTTATCTTTATTTTATCTTTATTTTATCTTTATTTTATCTTTATTTTATCTTTATTTTATCTTTATTTTATCTTTATTTTATCTTTATTTTATCTTTATTTTATCTTTATTTTATCTTTATTTTATCTTTATTTTATCTTTATTTTATCTTTATTTTATCTTTATTTTATCTTTATTTTATCTTTTATCTTTATTTTATCTTTATTTTATCTTTATTTTATCTTTATTTTATCTTTATTTTATCTTTATTTTATCTTTATTTTATCTTTATTTTATCTTTATTTTATCTTTATTTTATCTTTATTTTATCTTTCTTTATTTTATCTTTATTTTATCATTATTTTATCTTTATTTTATCTTTATTTTATCCTTATTTTATCTTTATTTTATCTTTATTTAATCTTTATTTTATCTTTATTTTATCTTTATTTTATCTTTATTTTATCTTTATTTTATCTTTATTTTATCTTTATTTTATCTTTATTTTATCTTTATTTTATCATCTTTATTTTATCCTTATTTTATCTTTATTTTATCTTTATTTTATCTTTATTTTATCTTTATTTTATCTTTATTTTATCTTTATTTTATCTTTATTTTATCTTTCTTTATTTTATCTTTATTTTATCTTTATTTTATCTTTCTTTATTTTATCTTTATTTTATCTTTATTTTATCTTTATTTTATCTTTATTTTATCTTTATTTTATCTTTATTTTATCTTTATTTTATCTTTATTTTATCTTTATTTTATCTTTATTTTATCTTTATTTTATCTTTATTTTATCTTTATTTTATCTTTATTTTATCTTTATTTTATCTTTATTTTATCTTTATTTTATCTTTATTTTATCTTTATTTTATCTTTTATCTTTATTTTATCTTTATTTTATCTTTATTTTATCTTTATTTTATCTTTATTTTATCTTTATTTTATCTTTATTTTATCTTTTTTTATCTTTATTTTATCTTTATTTTATCTTTATTTTATCTTT
The DNA here is from genome assembly GCA_030265305.1 of Biomphalaria pfeifferi. NCBI lineage: Eukaryota > Metazoa > Mollusca > Gastropoda > Planorbidae > Biomphalaria > Biomphalaria pfeifferi. Next base: position 9,709,703 of record JASAOG010000004.1, read on the forward strand.
ATTTTATCTTTATTTTATCTTTATTTTATCTTTATTTTATCTTTATTTTATCTTATTTTATCTTTATTTTATCTTTATTTTATCTTTATTTTATCTTTATTTTATCTTTATTTTATCTTTATTTTATCTTTATTTTATCTTATTTTATCTTTTTTTTATCTTTTTTTATCTTTATTTTATCTTTATTTTATCTTTATTTTATCTTTATTTTATCTTTATTTTATCCTTATTTTATCCTTATTTTATCTTTATTTTATCTTTACTTTATTTTTTTTTCTTTATTTTATCTTTATTTTATCTTTATTTTATCTTTATTTTATCTTTATTTTATCTTTATTTTATCTTTCTTTATTTTATCTTTATTTTATCTTTATTTTATCTTTATTTTATCTTTATTTTATCTTTATTTTATCTTTCTTTATTTTATCTTTATTTTATCTTTATTTTATCTTTATTTTATCTTTATTTTATCTTTATTTTATCTTTATTTTATCTTATTTTATCTTTATTTTATCTTTATTTTATCTTTATTTTATCTTTATTTTATCTTTATTTTATCTTTCTTTATTTTATCTTTATTTTATCTTTATTTTATCTTTATTTTATCTTTATTTTATCCTTATTTTATCTTTATTTTATTTTTATTTTATCTTTATTTTATCTTTATTTTATCTTTATTTTATCTTTATTTTATCTTTATTTTATCTTTATTTTATCTTTATTTTATCTTTCTTTATTTTATCTTTATTTTATCATTATTTTATCTTTATTTTATCTTTATTTTATCCTTATTTTATCTTTATTTTATCTTTATTTAATCTTTATTTTATCTTTATTTTATCTTTATTTTATCTTTATTTTATCTTTATTTTATCTTTATTTTATCTTTATTTTATCTTTATTTTATCTTTATTTTATCATCTTTATTTTATCCTTATTTTATCTTTATTTTATCTTTATTTTATCTTTATTTGATCTTTATTTTATCTTTATTTTATCTTTATTTTATCTTTATTTTATCTTTCTTTATTTTATCTTTATTTTATCTTTATTTTATCTTTATTTTATCTTTATTTTATCTTTATTTTATCTTTATTTTATCTTTATTTTATCTTTATTTTATCTTTATTTTATCTTTATTTTATCTTTATTTTATCTTTATTTTATCTTTATTTTATCTTTATTTTATCTTTATTTTATCTTATTTTATCTTTTTTTTATCTTTTTTTATCTTTATTTTATCTTTATTTTATCTTTATTTTATCTTTATTTTATCTTTATTTTATCCTTATTTTATCCTTATTTTATCTTTATTTTATCTTTACTTTATTTTTTTTTCTTTATTTTATCTTTATTTTATCTTTATTTTATCTTTATTTTATCTTTATTTTATCTTTATTTTATCTTTATTTTATCTTTCTTTATTTTATCTTTATTTTATCTTTATTTTATCTTTATTTTATCTTTATTTTATCTTTATTTTATCTTTCTTTATTTTATCTTTATTTTATCTTTATTTTATCTTTATTTTATCTTTATTTTATCTTTATTTTATCTTTATTTTATCTTTATTTTATCTTTATTTTATCTTTATTTTATCTTTATTTTATCTTTCTTTATTTTATCTTTATTTTATCATTATTTTATCTTTATTTTATCTTTATTTTATCCTTATTTTATCTTTATTTTATCTTTATTTAATCTTTATTTTATCTTTATTTTATCTTTATTTTATCTTTATTTTATCTTTATTTTATCTTTATTTTATCTTTATTTTATCTTTATTTTATCTTTATTTTATCATCTTTATTTTATCCTTATTTTATCTTTATTTTATCTTTATTTTATCTTTATTTTATCTTTATTTTATCTTTATTTTATCTTTATTTTATCTTTATTTTATCTTTATTTTATCTTTATTTTATCTTTATTTTATCTTTATTTTATCATCTTTATTTTATCTTTATTTTATCTTTATTTTATCCTTATTTTATCCTTATTTTATCTTTATTTTATCTTTATTTTATCTTTATTTTATCTTTATTTTATCTTTATTTTATCTTTATTTTATCTTTATTTTATCTTTATTTTATCATCTTTATTTTATCTTTATTTTATCTTTATTTTATCTTTATTTTATCTTTCTTTATTTTATCTTTATTTTATCATTATTTTATCTTTATTTTATCTTTATTTTATCCTTATTTTATCTTTATTTTATCTTTATTTTATCTTTATTTTATCTTTATTTTATCTTTATTTTATCTTTATTTTATCTTTATTTTATCTTTATTTTATCTTTATTTTATCATCTTTATTTTATCCTTATTTTATCTTTATTTTATCTTTATTTTATCTTTATTTTATCTTTATTTTATCTTTATTTTATCTTTATTTTATCTTTATTTTATCTTTATTTTATCTTTATTTTATCATCTTTATTTTATCTTTATTTTATCTTTATTTTATCCTTATTTTATCCTTATTTTATCCTTCTCTCTGCATGAAGCTTGGAACATTATTCTTGATAGGAATCTACATTTTCATGAGGGTTTTTATTTCCTATTTGTACCCAAACCATTATAAAAATAACACTCTCGCTTTCAATATTTCTTTCTTTGTTTTCTCTCTCTGTTACACTCTCCATTTTCCCTTTCCTCCCCCCTCTCTCTTTCCCTCACTATTTTTTTTACACACTCTTTATTGTATGTACTCTCTATTTCTATCGCCTTTTCTCTGCCCCCCCCCCTTCTCTCTCTTACAGGCTCTTTCTTTTACTTTCTCTCTCTCTCTCTCTATCTTGCCCTATCTTTTTCTCTTATTCCTTTATTTCTTTCACCCGCTCTCTCACCGCCACTTTCTCTCTTGCATTATAAATTTCTCTTTTTTTTATTCCCACCCCTCTCTCTCTAACTTTCTAGCTCTTTATCTCTTTTTCTCTCTCTTTTCTGTCTCTTTTCTGTCTCTTTATTACTATCTCTGTTTTCTTTTTATTTCTCTCTTAATATATGTCTCTCTTTCCCTCACTTTCTCACCCTCTTTTAGTCCATCTCTTCCTCTCTTTCTTTTTGTCACCATTGTTTTCTTTTCTTCTTCTTTCTCTCTTTTTATTTCTCTTTCTCTCTTGCACTTTCTCATTTTCTTTATCTCTTTTCTTATCGTACTCTCTCTCTCTCTTTCTATTGTTCTCTCCTTCTCTCTCATTCCCTCTCTATTATTCGTTCTCTCACAAACTACTTTTCTCTTTCTTAAACTTTATTTCTCCCCCTCTCTGAGCCTCCTTCACTTTAGTCTCCCAGACATCTGACATTTGTTTGACAGGAATTACTCACAGAAATGATAGTCAAAATGATGATGTTGTGGAACCGGGAACCTTGGCGCCAAAGGAACTAATGGAACAGGCGCAATGTCAAAATGTGGAGGTAAATAAACTGGACCTGAATCCAAAACATTCATGTTAGTATAAAAACAAATTGTAAACTATAACTTTATAATATATATATATATATATATATATAACTCTTTAACCCATAAAACACCTATGGATGTTTAGCCTCTAAACTTTAGAATTGTAATTCCATTTTGATGCACTCACTAAAAAACGGCTCAGCATTTAAGGGTTTATAGCTACATGACTACACTTGAATTGTGACGCAATCTGTATTAGTTTTTATTCTTCTAACATCCAACTCTCATGGTTGTCTTAATACGTACGTGTTCAACAATCACATACGTGACATTTTAATTTCGAATGTCATTAGAATGCTACCAAATAGCCCATAGGCCTCTAGTCGAGATACATCTATACTAATTAGATTTCATTGGTGATATTAACCTTCATATCTTAATTGAATGCCTAAGTGATAACCTTACCGGGTCTGTGATAAATGTCTGGATCTAAGAATTCTGTGAAAAAATATAAACAAATTTTATGAACTGCTAATTTTCAGATTAAAAATTTGAACTATGTAGTATTTATTAATTAATTTAATATGAATCATAGGCATTCTGTTTCGGACAATATGACCATTGTTGACCTATTCAATTTACCGTCGATATCTGGGTAATGTGAATTGGTATTTTAATTCTATGTATCTAGCTCCATATTTTTTTAAAATACAAATTAATAGTTTGAAATGTTTTAGAAGAGCAGAGAATCCCAGCTCCAGTCGCCTCAATGTAGCGCCTCTCTGTAAACGTCCGTTTGATGGATAGCGACAATGTTCCCTATCGTGTAACCTCTGAAGCCTGGGAACCAAAGCCTTACATGAATGGTATCCCAGCAAAGATCCATTAGTCTAGTCTAAACAAACCGCCAAACCGTTTCACGAGGACCGCCGTCATTACCCGTGAGATGGAGTGGATGGCGGTCACATAATAAAAAAAAAATGAACTGTCGGTGCGTAACCACCGGCTGCTCTAATAGTGGGTCCGCACTATGTATTTTTTGAAGGTTTTAGAGAAAGGATGACACAAGGGTAATATTGCTTGACATACACTCATTTTTCTTGGCAAATATATATTTGAAATGGCAACCTTTTTTTAACCCGACTCACAAAGATAACTCATTAACGAAGTACGCCCTACCTATGACTCTAACAGCACTGACACCACCATAGGCGTTCCGAACATATTTCTGTTCATGGGAAACTGGAAAGTACAATGGAAATAATTGTATCAAGTTATAATAAATTAGTAGAAAACACAATTGTTTCAATTACTAACCATATTTTCGATATTTATTTCATTTAAAAAGCGTTTTAATTTTTGTATCGAGAGTATCATCCCTTCTAACCATTTTTGTTATAATTTGAATACACACAGACACACACACAAAGAATATTTATCAAGAAGATCTTGACAAATAACATTCTAACATCTCTAAAGTATGAACAGAATTTATTTTAATTAATGTTAGAGAAAGGATTGAGGCGAAATGAAAAAAAAAAGGTTTCGAAAATTAATTTTTTTTTTAGTTTGTTTGAAATTATTTTTTACATTATTGACGATAGCATAATAAAAAAAATCAATTTAAGAACACTTAAAATAAGACAATAAACTCATATTGAAAAATATGCAATTATATAGTATTTTTGAAAGAGGAATACAGTATTGCAAGTGGCAACGCAACACTACATGCGATCTACTTAGAAATAAAGAATGAAGACAATATTTAACGTCACTATTCAGAGTCAAACAACCAGTTCCATGTTTTTTTCTATTATGCTTTTATATATCGCATCTTTCATGCTTGTGGTATGGATTATATCACAGCAGAAGACAATCTGTTTTGGTGGACCACGAGAAGGCTTCCGTACTGTCATCAGTACATTAGGCGCCAAGCAAACAACTCTGCTCTCGAGTCGAGATTTGAGCTCTAGCCCTCTTGTTAGGTGGCTACGCCGAAGCCAAAGGTTTTGGTCTCTCAGAAACACACCCAAAACAAACTAATGACTCTAGGATAGATGGAGCACTTGTACGAATTCGTCCTAGAATATGGAATAAGAAATGTGTCTTTATCTTTGTGTCTTCCATGGTATTTTATTAGGTTTTGTTTTTGTATTTCTAAATTTACTTTACTTTTTAGTCTTTTGCCCTGACGTGCATCTATATATGATGATGGTGTTACTCTACTTAAATGTGAATATTTAAGTGTTATTAATTTCATGTCTCTATTTTGAGTCTGTAATATTAACTTAATTATTAACTTTAAATATTATTATATATTAACTTTATTACATTTATGGACGAATATTCAAATATTTATAATACCAAGGTGAAATAGCATTTATTTTATGTTCTTGTTAGATTCGTGACAACACCAGCAGGTCCTTATCCAGCACTAAGGTATGGGTTCAACTATAAGGTCATATGGCTACTCACCGTCAAATGACTGAAGTTGACCATAAGCGTTTCTACTCAGAAATTTTTGGTCGGGTGCATCGTAGTCAGGACCTGGATACCGATTAGCAATGATTAAAGGGGAAAATTACATTTATTTACGAGCAATGTTAATAGAGTCAGAATGAATGGGCGTTAACTCGATGGGATAACAAATTTATTTGAATTTCTAGTTGAAGTAATACAATTAAATAAATAAACTGACCTATATAGAATGAACACGCTAATGGCAAGATAGCGACCAGAAATGACATCGATTTGAAGAACATGATTCGAGTGTATTAGCTGTAAATATAAAACATTATGTAATAAAATAAGATCAACCTCAGGCTTAAAGTTTATTAATTTAAAGTGATTTTTTTTTAATTTGAATTAGAAGAGGTAACATATTCTAAAAATGTAATAAAGTGGACAGTGTAATTTAGGTGGAATTGCCATCAGACAGTCTAGTTAAGTGGACACTGTAATTTAAGTGGACATTGATACCAGATAGACAGTCTAGTTAAGTGGAAAATGTAATTTAAGTGGACATTGCTATCAGTCTAGATAAGTGGACAATGTGAAATTAATAAGACAATGGTAATAAGTTGATTATGTAATTAAGTGGATAATATAATTACGTGGAACGGGGTAGCAAAGAATAATCTGACCTGGACAATCTAGCTTGTTATGGTACTTAGCTGACCAGATATATTTTAACGTATTTTGTTTTCAATATAATTTTAATTCAAATGTCAATATAATTTTTATAAACTCTTTCTGCCTTAGTTTCTTTAAATTTTCTTTATATTTTTTTCCTGTTTGCAATTTGAATTTATTATTAAGCCAGCATTTATTTATTTTGTTTATGACACATTTATTTCGTATATGTTTTTTATAATGTCTTTAAGTTGGCTTTTAATGAAATTCCAACTGGTTGGTTAATGTCTTTTTTCTTATAAGAATGTTTGTTGAAAGTTGAATTGCATTTGTTCGAAAGTAAGATTTTTCTTTTAGGTTTTCTATTGGTTACTGTTTTTATTTGATTGTCTATTTAAACGACGTTGAGTTTTAAGTGGAATACAAACCAAACCGAGTCTTCATGTATGCAATAATGCATCTGTACATTTACAAAAAGACATTCCAATGTAGGTGCTATCTTTTACGAGTTCCATTACATTCAGTAAGACATGATCTAAATTCCATGCATTAACATTTTTTTGCTAGTTTTGTTTTTCATTTTTAAAAGTGCTGTTAAGGGTTGAACCCCTTCGCTAGATTTGTTGTCACGCCACTGCCTTAGATGATCCTGATTTGCTTGATTTCTTTGTATTAAAATCAGAATATTTGTTAATCAAATTGGACGCCAAAGTTCTGCTGCTCAGATGGCAAGCATTCAAAGGGCCGATATTCATGTGCTCCTTACTGTCTCTAGTGACATCTTTTGTTTTTTTACCTAGTTACGCCATGGTTACACCAATAACTTCATGAAATACGTAATTTAGTTTTCAAAATGAGTTCGATAGTGCGCAAACTATTAATAGATCTATATGTAAATTCAACAAGACATGTGTTAACTAGGTAGGCTTACTTCTTTGTCCATTACTTTGAGTAGATGCCGTGCAAAACGAGGCCAAGATACGAGTCTGGCCTGACACAAGGCTTGATGTAAACTAGAAGGGCTCACCCATGAAGAAAAGCATAGATAACATTTGTTGCAACTTATGTGCAGCAAGCAATTTAAATAAAGTATGAACTTTACTTACTTACTTCTCAAGTTCTCCTCTGTCAACAGTGAATTCCTTCTATACTAAACTTTATATATAGGCCTACACGTTACTACTCTCGTTAATCCAGCCTCGGTATCTATAGAAGCCGAACCTGTCACCATTCAATCTCATGCACCTACCACAGTACTGACACACACACACACACACTTTCATTCTCTCCATCCCATCTAGCTCTTTTTCCAATACACACACACACTCCATTTATACTCCAAGCTGTCAAAACCTGGACGTTCTCAGTGCGACCCCTTTGTATTACTTCCTGCACCGGACACACTGGCACACATCTGACCACGACTCTTCTGTCTAAGAGGTAAAAATACAACTCAAGATAAGCGAGGGCTGTGTCAGTCAGTTGTCATCCTGATGGCATGTCATCTGTCATTTCATTGTGTTCCCTTTACTTCATATATTTTTTTTCAAATTCAAAATTTGACTTTTGTTTGGAAGTTGTTTTTCTTTGTTGTTGTTTCTTTTCAAAATATTTGTTTTGTTTGCTTTCATTAAACCGTATTCATTTCTATTCACTCTATAGCTATGTCTTTTTATAGTCGATAAGAAAAGTTGTTTTTTTTTTATTACAAACAAGTTAATGTCCTATCCAGCACCTGATAAAATAAACTGATCAAATAACAAGAAATATTTGTTTTATGCGTATGTTCTCTGTTCTTTAAAATTAATATACAAGAAAAGTACTAGGCCCTAATGTAAGGCTCAATAATCAGTTTTAGACATAAAAGTGTTGTTTTTTTTTTTAGATTATTACTAAATGCTAGGCTATTATAAGAAGAAATAGTGTACATCGACCCCCATCAGCGTTAAAATACCAACAGTGAAGATTTGTTACTTTGTTACAGTAAGTACGAGGGTTAACAACGAGACAAAGAAATGCTGAACTGTGTAGAAAGTCAAGACAGAAAGCGAAAGTAGAAGATGAAATATTTTTAAAAAACTAGAAAGAGATCTTTGAGCTTTACGATCATTTCAAACATGCACTAAGGACAAGGGCTTGGGATGAATCTCCTCATTCAATGTTTGGCAAATAGCTGTCACACATGAATGAATTTCAGTCTTTGATTTTCAGTCTCACTCATTATTATAATTATTACTTTCAAATCTGCAAACACTACATTCACATAAAGGTTTCTAATTTTACACTTTTTTAATGTGATGAAAGCTCTTTCTCTCTCTCTCTCTCTCTCTGTGTGTGTGTGTGAATCGCGTCTTGTGAATTTTGAATTGTTCAAATTAAATTTATATGTTATAATGTAAACTAATGTTGTTATTTAGATGGATCTAGAGATCTTTTGATTTCCCGACCTTCCCGTATTAACTTAATTGTATATGGCTGTGTTGATAGAATCTGTAAGTTGAATGTCCTGACATCAATTTTGGTGACAAGCACTGCACTGATACCCATGTTACCATAAGGAAGAGTAGAGACTACATCCAGAACATTACCATTTTCATCTCTGGAAAAGCTTTGTTCGTCTTTATTCTGTTGCTAATTGTGAACTGATATTACTTGCCAACTTCGATACGAATGTAAAGGTAGATTTCGAGTGCTATTTTTTATGTTCTCAGATTTAGAAGATAAGCAAATCAAGAGAGACTTAACATCAGTGGACGCGCCATCATTCCCAGGGACTAATGATTAACCTTCACCCATCCCTTCCGCTGTTGAACCGTTGGGACACCAGTCAGTTGTCAGTCTTTCTACATTCCTCTCTTGTCTTTCGCCTTGACTAGAATCTTTTTCTTTTGTAGGCCGGTCCATTTTTTATGCTGTCTTTCCATCGCTTTGTCAGCTTCTTTTTCTTTTCCTTGCAGTTTAAATTTGCGATGAACTGATGACCATAGTCAGAATACGCAAAACGCATAAAATATATATAAAATATCTCTATATATAATTCTCTTCATGGCTCAAGAGTTTGGACATCCAATAATAGAAAGATCACTCTTTTATTTCTGCAAGTCGGGCGGACTAGAGTTATCCCACGTAATTTTAGAGGCGAAAAAAATAACCGGGGGGGGGGGGGGGAACAAGTAGTATTCACCCGTCACTAAATAGCAGGGCCGACTTAACCATTGTGACCAAGAAGTAATGGAAAGAGAACAAATAATCTATTCTGTATTTACCCGTCACTAAATAGCAGGGCCGGACTTAGCCATTGTGAGCCCAATGCGAATCGGCTTTCGCGGGCCCAGTTTGAGTAGGGATACGATAATAATTGAAAATTAAAAGTTTGTATCAGAAAATAAATTCGTCTTTGCATTTTATTCATTCTTTACAACGCATAGAATTACTACACGAGCCTTGCGTGTAGCGAAATCATACAGTATATCATACAAATTTTGTTTCCTTCATAGATTACGTTCAATAGTTTGAGGCGCGAGAAGCTTCTTTTACTAGATCTTCTGATCTTGTTGCGCATGCAACTGAACAGAAGCCCCCATTGATCGATACAACTAGGCCAAGTAGTCAACCTGTAAGCACCCCGGACTGTCGTCGCTACGTTCTCAGACTCTAACCCTACCCGAAGCCATCCTTTGCTGTCCTACGGGATGTTTGGGCTAGGATGTAGTTGCTACACATTAGAGGAAAAGCTTTTAAATAGGGAATAACAAGTCCTGGTTCATAAGAACTGTTTCCGAAGAGATCCACCACACTGTTTAAGATAAGATAATTTTATTGGTCCAAACAAATGGAAATTCAGTTTGACTACAATAGTCTACCTCAGTATTACTACTCTAAAGTCCACCACAGCATTACTACTTTAAAGTCCACCTCAGCATTACTACTCTAAAGTCCACCTCAGTATTACTACTCTAAAGTCCACCTCAGTATTACTACTCTAAAGTCCACCACAGCATTACTACTCTAAAGTCCACCTCAGCATTACTACTCTAAAGTTCACCACAGCATTACTACTCTAAAGTCCACCACAGCATTACTACTCTAAAGTCCACCACAGCATTACTACATAAAAGTCCACCTCAGCATTACTATTATAAAGTCCACCTCAGTATTACTATTATAAAGTCCACCTCAGTATTACTGCTCTAAAGTCCACCACAGCATTACTACATAAAAGTCCACCTCAGTATTACTATTATAAAGTCCACCTCAGTATTCCTATTATAAAGTTCACCTCAGTATTACTATTATAAAGTCCACCTCAGTATTACTGCTCTAAAGTCCACCACAGCATTACTACATAAAAGTCCACCTCAGTATTACTATTATAAAGTCCACCTCAGTATTCCTATTATAAAGTTCACCTCAGTATTACTGCTCTAAAGTCCACCTCAGTATTACTACTCTAAAGTCCACCTCAGTATTACTACTCTAAAGTCCACCTCAGTATTACTACTCTAAAGTCCACCTCAGCATTACTATTATAAAGTCCACCTCAGCTGCCTGGCTGCCTGGTCGTGCGGTTTGCGCGCTGGATTGTCGTTCAGATTTATCGGTGGTCCAGGGTTCAAACCCTGCCCGCTCCCATCCCCCGTCGTCCTGCGGGAGGTTTGGACTAGGAAGTAATTATTTTCAACTCTGAAGGAACATCCGAAACATGTAAAACATTTTACAAACATTACTATTATAAAGTCCACCTCAGTATTACTATTATAAAGTCCACCACATCATTACCACTATAAAGTACACCACAGCATTACTACTCTAAAGTCCACCTCAGTATTACTACTCTAAAGTCCACCTCAGTATTACTACTCTAAAGTCCACCACAGCATTACTATTTTAAAGTCCATCACAGCATTACTATTATAAAGTCCATCACAGCATTACTACATAAAAGTCCACCTCAGTATTACTATTATAAAGTCCACCTCAGTATTACTATTATAAAGTTCACCTCAGTATTACTATTATAAAGTCCACCTCAGTATTACTACTCTAAAGTCCACCTCAGTATTACTACTCTAAAGTCCACCTCAGTATTACTACTCTAAAGTTCACCTCAGCATTACTATTATAAAGTCCACCTCAGCTGCCTGGCTGCCTGGTCGTGCGGTTTGCGCGCTGGATTGTCGTTCAGATTTATCGGTGGTCCAGGGTTCAAACCCTGCCCGCTCCCATCCCCCGTCGTCCTGCGGGAGGTTTGGACTAGGAAGTAATTATTTTCAACTCTGAAGGAACATCCGAAACATGTAAAACATGTTACAAACAGAACTATTATAAAGTCCACCTCAGTATTACTATTATAAAGTCCACCACATCATTACCACTATACAGTACACCACAGCATTACTACTCTAAAGTCCACCTCAGTATTACTACTCTAAAGTCCACCTCAGTATTACTACTCTAAAGTCCACCACAGCATTACTATTTTAAAGTCCATCACAGCATTACTATTATAAAGTCCATCACAGCATTACTACATAAAGTCCACCTCAGTATTACTATTATAAAGTTCACCTCAGTATTACTATTATAAAGTCCACCTCAGTATTACTGCTCTAAAGTCCACCTCAGTATTACTACTCTAAAGTCCACCTCAGTATTACTACTCTAAAGTCCACCTCAGTATTACTACTCTGAAGTTCACCTCAGCATTACTATTATAAAGTCCACCTCAGCTGCCTGGCTGCCTGGTCGTGCGGTTTGCGCGCTGGATTGTCGTTCAGATTTATCGGTGGTCCAGGGTTCAAACCCTGCCCGCTCCCATCCCCCGTCGTCCTGCGGGAGGTTTGGACTAGGAAGTAATTATTTTCAACTCTGAAGGAACATCCGAAACATGTAAAACATTTTACAAACATTACTATTATAAAGTCCACCTCAGTATTACTATTATAAAGTCCACCACATCATTACCACTATAAAGTACACCACAGCATTACTACTCTAAAGTCCACCTCAGTATTACTACTCTAAAGTCCACCTCAGTATTACTACTCTAAAGTCCACCACAGCATTACTATTTTAAAGTCCATCACAGCATTACTATTATAAAGTCCATCACAGCATTACTACATAAAAGTCCACCTCAGTATTACTATTATAAAGTCCACCTCAGTATTACTATTATAAAGTTCACCTCAGTATTACTATTATAAAGTCCACCTCAGTATTACTACTCTAAAGTCCACCTCAGTATTACTACTCTAAAGTCCACCTCAGTATTACTACTCTAAAGTCCACCTCAGTATTACTACTCTAAAGTCCACCTCAGCATTACTATTATAAAGTCCACCTCAGCTGCCTGGCTGCCTGGTCGTGCGGTTTGCGCGCTGGATTGTCGTTCAGATTTATCGGTGGTCCAGGGTTCAAACCCTGCCCGCTCCCATCCCCCGTCGTCCTGCGGGAGGTTTGGACTAGGAAGTAATTATTTTCAACTCTGAAGGAACATCCGAAACATGTAAAACATTTTACAAACATTACTATTATAAAGTCCACCTCAGTATTACTATTATAAAGTCCACCACATCATTACCACTATAAAGTACACCACAGCATTACTACTCCAAAGTCCACCTCAGTATTACTACTCCAAAGTCCACCACAGCATTACTATTTTAAAGTCCATCACAGGATTACTATTATAAAGTCCATCACAGCATTACTATTATAACGATAACAATATAGATGCCAAAACTTATATAGGTAACAATAACACACACGACCAGCGCTTTATGAATTAGTCATCTATGTACTTCACGGTGACAAGTGACCTTTAAACACCGTCACTGAAAGTAGAGTTGCTTTTTGGTTTTTAAATCCTTCTGTTCTAGCCTTATTGAAGAGGAGCCGATCACTTCGTCCAGACCTGACGTAACAGTGGTATAATGGGTGCAAATTGTCTATGAGAATTTTGTTTGTAGTGGAAAGGCATATTTCATGAAAAAAGCTCTTCAAGAAATGGTAGCCTTGTTCGAGTGATATAGGATGCTTGTATTAGGTCAGACTTAACAATCATTGCGCAGTGTAGGACGGAACACTGTCCTGTTGGGGCATATAGTGATGGGTTCTGTCCGAACTATGACTCCTGATGCCGTCACTGTGGAGAGAGCGTCGAAAAGGTGTCGCATATCTTGTACGAGTGTCCCTAACCCCTTTGGGTTAAAAAAAGGGGGGGGGGTGAAGTGTGTGGACAGTCATTGGACTTGTATGGGGGGCTACGAGGCATTTTGCTGAACGGCCGAGTTTCTTCCCAGAGCACTACGGGAGGACTAGTCCATCCTGCTCTCTTTTCAACTGAAGTTCCTCTCAGGTACAGTACGTAATGTGTGGCACAGGCTTCCGTATATTTGTATGAAGGTCAGTCACGAAACGTTGCTCCTTCAGACGGCGGACCGATGCTCCCTCTCGGAACTATCAGAAGCTACATACCTAGATCTATGCGTATGCAAACTTTTCTTGTTAGGCAATCATGTAAACAATCAAACAGGATTTAAATTGTACTCTTATCTATCATGCCAAAGAAGATTTTAATGGGATAAAATAACAAACAATTAGGATCAATAAGTACCATGTTTTCTTTATTAACCCAACTATGGATAAAGTTCCTCTGTACACTACCTCCAGGCGCACGACATTCTCCGATTTCTTTGTTGCACGACTTCGGGATTTTCCGACAAACTGTGTCCATTGAATGTGTGATGCTCTGCATTATTTACACACCTAAATGAATACATACACACGTCAATATAATCAATAACTTACTTAATATAGCCTACGTATGTGATCAAATTCTGTAGCACTCACATAATTCATTTGCATAAAAACATTAGCCAGATATGACCCGCAGCCTGCGGGCTTTAGTTTACTGATCTAGTGGATTGGATTTAGAACTGTTTCCTTCACATTTTTTTTTAAAATTTTGCTACGAAAATAAAAGTCGAGCGCGAAAATGGAGTTGCCCGTTTTGCCGACATATTCATATCATATATAAAAATACAGATTAAAACGGGTTTACCCAATTGGTTAAAAATATTCGTTCTTTATCAGAGATAAATTCAGGTCTTATTATCTTTTATTTTTAGGGCCTTCCGGTTTAAGGCCATCCGGTTGTGGGATGGACGTTAACCACACACTACAATCTCAAGCATGATCTAAGGGAAAATTATGATACGTTTTATCAAGATTGGTCAAACGGTTTTGATTTCTATGCGGGACATACATACATACATACTCCTTACAATCTAATTTATATAGGCCTATTAGATAGCCTATATCATATAATACACATCTAAGAATGTTGCTATTGGGAAGAAAAGGTACCCAGAGATGGAAATCGCTAAGATTTCGGACATTACTTCAGAAATGTCCAAACTTCTTGCTGAATGATATATGAAGTGTAATTGTATCAATTACTTTGGATGTGATTACATTTGTAATACATTTTTACTAATTTCATGCTTTTAGCTTTCTCAATGCGCGATGATCGTATAATTTGTCTGGACCAATTGGAAAATGTGGGAAGGGGGGTATCTGAGTGAAGTTATCTTGATCGCTTTAAAAGCATTAAAAACGTGTTCACTCAGAGGTCAAGCCTCCTCAAGGGGAGTAATTCAACTTATAATACCACATCTGTCATGTACGATTTCTTTCCCTTGTTGTATACCAAACAAATTTATTAATAACCAATAGCTAATTAGCAGATTATTTTTTTTTTATATTGATTCTTGTTTTTTCAGGTACTAGAAATGATTGTGATGTGAAAATTTCCACTTGATCCGAGATTGTGTGTGGGAGAAATAACGCGTATAAACTTTTTACCAGAGAAAGTTGATATAAGCTTTGTAAAAATCAATTCACAATAATTTTGAATGAGTAAGTTTGACCTACCTAAATATGTTCACCCTCAAGATGATATTTAGACTGTCAATAGAAACGACAAACAAACATTAGAAAAATGTTCACAAAGTAAGAGACTATAGCTAGTAAGAAACATCAATTAAATTAGTGTGAGATTATTTCCTGCATTGATTAGGGGTATTTGTTATTTTCAGGCATAGTCGGTGTTACATAGTTGAAGGCCCTAGGCGAAGTGAATTTGGTTGCCCCAAATGAAATTGAAAAATAATAAAAATAAACAGCGAAAAAATAAAAGTACCAATCTATTTAAAGCATTCTGTACTCCAACAACAGGATTGTACAAGTTTCGCTATTTCTTCACTAAAAAAATAGTTAAGAGTCCAGTCCTAGTTTGCCTTTGCCTCCCCGTTCTGAGTGGGGGAGGGAGACTATTGAATTTAGAAATAATTTTAGTGTGTATGGAAGGGTTTTTGTTTTAAAAAATATATGTTTTTATTTTACCCAATAAATTCAGTTTAAAACCACACTCTTTGCGTTTGTACACTTATAGGCAAATGTTCGTATTAATAAAATGCTTCAATAAATTGTCTGATCCATTTTTGATCTGAGTGTTTTGAAAGTGTGATCTATATTTAATAAATATAGAATCTATCATTAAGTAAATGAGTAATTGACCTATGTTTAGCTGACAAGTGATTGATCTGAGTTTGGCTAACGGCTAATTGATATATGCTTAGCTAACAACTGATTGATCTACTTTAATTATCGAATAATTGATCTGGGTTCAGGTAAAGTTTAATATGTGCTCGCCTATGCGTGTTGTTTATGAGTGAAGATGATGGCTGAAGGAGTCTTATCTACGACTGAAGGAGGCCAATGAAGAGGATGAATAGAATATCGACATTGAATGTTTGATGGTTAAATAATGGTGGTAAACTATTTGGAACATGTTAAATATTTAGATAATGTTATCATAAAAACAACAAAAACAACCGAAATGTGTGCAGGAAAGATGAAATAATTTGCTTTTTAAGATTATTTGATGAATGTGTAATGGCCATGAATAATCGACTAGCTGTTAAGTATTAGAGATTTTCATACTAAGTATTTTACACAGTAATCTGCAATTTGTTTACACTTTAATTTGCTTAATAGTTTATTGGAGATTTCAAGATAAACTAATTCATATCAAGGACGCTAAATTGAACTTCGCTGTTGCCAACTTCTTTCATGTTGAAACCATAGACTTATATATTATATCTAGACTGGAAGCCGGAAGTAAATTCTTATCCGCGATTGGTCGATTCACAGACCTATACATATATAGATTTTTATGTAGGTAAACTCTTTTTTCAGGCTCTATGGGGAGTCGCCCCAATCAATCTTTTCTGTCTTAGAAAAGTAATGATCTTTAGTTTTCAAAGTTTAGAAATAATGCAAAATGATTTCTCGGATATTCACCCAAATATATGAACCAAAGCCATTTCCTGTTTGTTTCCATTGAGATAATGTTTGAAAATTCTGGATCGAAATAATTCATGTTGATTTAAATCATCTTAGGTACATTTAATTAGATTGATTGATTGATTGATTGATTGATAATAATTATGAGACGAGAGTACTCTTATTTTTGATGTTCAATTACTAGATCTAGATCTAAAAATTAAATTATATGTTACATAGGTAAGGGTTGAAAAACAAAAAAACATTAGTTCTTTTAACTACTTTACAAAACAACGCCTTGATCCAACTGTCTAAAAAAATTTCAAATTTTTTGTAGTGTTAAAAGTCTCCATCTCCAGTCTAGAGTAGTATATATAAGTCTATGAGTTTAATCCTTACTTCCGGGTATTTTAAAAGTATAGAAACAATAATTTCTGTAACCTGAAAAAAATGGACCAAAATGTTTTCCTTGAAATAAAATATATTTTTGATTATTTATTAGATAATATCAAAGTATTACTTCTCAATTTGATTTTTTCTTCTTCTGTAACAATACCAATAACAGCAGGTTTGGAGTCAGCGGTAACTGTGGAGGTTAGGAAATAGTTATACATACCTCTAAGTATGTGGTTTCTAGATTGAAATGAGTCAATCAAATGTTACATACCTCTAAGTATGTTGTTTTTAGATTGCAATGAACCAATCAAATGTTATATACCTCTAAGTATGTTGTTTTTAGATTGAAATGAACCAATCAAATGTCACATACCTCTATGTTTTTTCTAAATTGAAATTAGCCAATCAAAAGATATATACCTCTAAGTATGTTGTTTCTAGTTTGAAATTAGGCAATGAAAAGAGTGAAACAAAGAGAAGGTGAATAGGCATGGGACTTATAGCACACATAATTATCTCGGGGGAATGTATGCATTTAAAAAGATGTTAAGAAAGCCCTGAGCCAAATCTCTTAGTTATACACTAAAAGTAATTATAACATATCTTATCTAAAAGTAACTTATCTAGTTGTTGAACAATTGTGTCTTTCTAGATCTTTTGTAAATAATGTTTTATTCAAATGTTATATTCAAAAGTTATATTTAAATTTTATGAAGAAGAGTGAAACAAAGAGATGCGTGGTCGAGAGGCTAAGCGCGGTTGAACTTGGCTACCTAGAAGGGGGCTCGAGGTTCGACACCCGACTCGGGTAGAGTTGTGTTTACTGAGCGCCTGAGCACCTTCTCCTAGATACCCCCTCCCCACCACTGGTCCACAACTGAGATTGAGACCAAAGCGCTCTGAGCATGCTATAAGCATGAAAGTAGCGATATATAAAAGCCATAATTTAAGAAGCTGAATCATGTTTCTTATATGGTACTCAGCGTCATTGAGAGTAGTTCTTTTGATTACATTTCTAGTCGACATTGTAAAAGACTTACTTACGTCTAGAGGATATAAAGGAAAAATAAATAAATAATGAAAATCAATAGATAAAGCTTATTTTCTAGTTGTTTTGAAACTTTTTTTTTTTTATAAAGTCGGCTACAATTTTGTTATATTTAGTTTCTGGAGTCTATAGACAAACATATCAAAAGACCAATACTGGATATACATCGACAAAATCCTACTTGAAAAAGGAAAAGAAAAGGCCCGTGCGAGTGTAACACTAAGGTAGTCAGAATAAAGTCATACTTAGTCTCTCGAAGGATTCACACCATTGTGTGCCAACTAGGTTGGCTACAAAATTGTCTTGTAAATTGCCAACTAGTACTTTTTAAAGTGATAGCATAAATAAAAGAAACAAAAAATGCCTACGCTTGATTATTTTTCCATTGTCGCCGTTGTCATAGCGACCTCCATTGTCATAGCGACCACCGTTGTCATAGCGACCTCCATTGTCATAGCGACCACCGTTGTCATAGCGTCCGCCATTGTCGTAGCGACCGCCATTGTCGTAACGACCACCATTGTCACGGCCGCCATTGTCACGGCCTCCATTATCACGGCCACCATTATCGCGGCCACCGTTGTCATATTTTCCGTTGTCGTAACCACCTTTTCCACCGTTGTCGTTGCGCTTGACCAGGCTGTCAATCACTTTGACTGGAATAGAGGCCACGCCCAGACCTGGGGCTAAATTTGTAAACAACATGAACACAACAATAATGAAAACACTTTATAATTCACGCTTAAAGTTAATCACAGTAATGAAAGTACTTTATAATTTATATAATGAGTGTAATCTGCTATTAGTAACGGTTTGCTTTTCAAGATCCAGTTACGTTTTTTACGCGGCCGTGTTGGCCAAACACCAAAGTGCTTGGTTTTTCCACCTGAGGGATCTCGGGTTCGAATTCCAATGAAGGCTGGGATTTGAATTTCGGCAAGTTTAGGACGTCCTGAGTCCTCCTAACTCTAATGGATGCCTGACTTTGGTTGGGGGAAAGTAAAGGCTTTTGGTCGTTGTCCTGATAACCGTCTGCTACAGAAACAGATTGTTTTTACATCGTAAGATCTGAGAGGATAACTTTGATTTCTACATAAAATTATTAAGCAACAAAATTCAATCGTAGAGAAAATAAGAGAAAGAAATTGAAAGTTGGCAATATATAATGCAACCAGAAGAAAAGGTATTGATCACACGTAATATGTAAACGATTCAAAGTTTTATTTGGAAGTAACTATTGTTATTAATAACAAAAGGAAAGTAAGTTATGCAGGGGGAGGGAGAATTGTTAGATTTCATAAATATTAAATATGTACAGCTTATTAGGAAATAATTGATTACATTTCAAGCTTCGAGTTTCTCTTACCATTATCTGAAACTTTCAGGTCAAGGTCACCATTGACGATGATGCTTCCGGGGCCATACTTGCCGCGGCCGTTGTCGTAACCGTTGTCATATTTACCGTTACCGTTGTCATATTTACCGTTGCCTTTGTCATATCTACCATTGTCGTATCTGCCGTTGCCATTGTCATATCTGCCATTGCCATTGTCATATCTGCCATTGCCATTGTCATATCTGCCATTGCCATTGTCATATCTGCCATTGCCATTGTCATATCTGCCATTGCCACTGTCATATCTGCCGTTGCCATTGTCGTATCTGCCATTTCCATTGTCATATCTGCCGTTGCCATTGTCATATCTCCCATTGTCATATCTGCCGTTGCCATTGTCATATCTGCCGTTGCCATTATCATATCTGCCATTGCCATTGTCATATTTGCCGTTGCCATTGTCATATCTGCCATTTCCATTGTCGTAACCGCCGTTGCCGTTGTCGTATCCTCCATAGCCATTGTCGTAACCAATGAATCCTAAAAAGAAGATTCAAAAATAAAAAGATATCAAATAAATCTTTTTAAAAATCTGTCAGATGAAGTTGATGCAATTACATAATTAATACCCTGAATTAAACTAGACACACGACAGAACGTCAAAGGAACACAAGCAGGGGCGAAGTGGGTGTAAAATCGATCCGGGCATTTCTATACAATCCGGTCCACAAATTATATTCCACATAATGGGCATCCAATTATACCTGTCCTCAAGAGCATTGTGTAAAGTTTAATAATGTATCCAAAGGAGTTTTCTATATGAATAGTTTATTAGATGATTTTGAAACTATTGCTATTACTAAATGAATAAAGTACAACACTTGGAATGGGGAATCTCTTTACTGTGAACTAATTCCTGCTACCACATACATTAACATATACATGTACATGAAGATACTCCATCAACGAACATTTGATAATTCAGTTTCACTCCTCGCCAGACGTATGGACTTAAGTTGGGGAAAGTAAAGGCGATTGGTCGTTGTGCTGGCCACATGACCCCATCGTTAACCGTAGGCCACAAGCACAGATGACCTAATCATGAAGCGTAAGTACTGTGGAAGCTCACTACAGACTCACATTACGTTAAATATAGACAAACCTGCATCTACTGGTCCATACGTGTCCAAACTCTGTATAACTGAAGAAGTAGATATATATTTATATTATCTATCTATCTATCTATCTATCTATCTATCTATCTATCTATCTATCTATCTATCTATCTATCTATCTGTCTGTCTGTCTGTCTGTCTATCTCTGTCTCTCTGCATATATATATATATATATATATATATATATATATTTATTTATTTTTTAGAGCTTCTGAAACTTATAAAACTAAAAGACTTTGCCAACTTTTATACAAGGCAGCAATCTATTAGTGATCATTTAGCAATAGACTTCTAGTGAAATCGTTAAGTAGATAGATTACCTCGTACCTAGCACCTTCATTCTGTTGTACTTCTCTCAAACGTATGCCACCTCTTCCCCTCATCCCAAACGCATATCTCTATTCACCCCCCCCCCCACACACACAGACAGGTGGGTGCCGGTTTCTGTCTAAAGGTTAAAACTTAATTTGAAGTTTTAAAGTAAAAAGTAACGTTCCCCCTTTCAGACCTACAGGGCAGATGATGCTAAGGTCATCTGTTACTTTGGCCAACTGTTAACGATCAGGTTGTCACGTGGTCAGTACAACGACCAACCGCCTTTATTTTCCCAACTAAAGTCAGGGTTGGGTGGACTCAGTGGCGCCCTAAAAATGAACGAAATTCGAAATCTCAGTCTTCACCGAGATTCGAACCCAGGACCCCAGGTTCAAGCGCTTAACCTCTCAGCAATCGCGTCCAATCACCCACAAGTTGTGATAGACTATTCAAATACTTTATAAACTTAAGTCTTTTTAGAAACCACATAATTATAAATAGATAAACCAATAATTATAAATATAAGTGCACCTACTTTGTTGTATTGTGTATATTTTATATTCTACACATACTTTATATAAATCTGTAAACACATTGACAAACACAATAACACTACTCACCGACTCCTTTTTCTCTAATACTGGGCAGAATGTCGTAACCACCACCTTTAGAAACATTAACATGGTTTATAAGAATAAAGTACATGTAAATAATAGAGAAAACGTATAATGACAGTATCTACAGACGTGCGTAATTTCATTTTGTGTTAAGCTTATTGCGACAATGAAAATTAAGTTCCAAAAAGAATTTAATAGGTCCTGTACATACACATCATCAAATCTCATCTTTCAATTTGAATTCTTACTTATACAAATGAAAATGTTTGAAAAGGAGAGTCTTTCTATAATACTTAAATTCTGTTTTATAACATTGATATTTTATGGTTGTTGTTTGTTTACATGACGCCAAACTTTGTATTTAGTTATCCATTGCTCTACAGTACCCACCTGAAGCACTGGCACTAGCACTTGCGGAAGCTGCAGCAAGACCACCAAGACCTCCACTTCCACTAGCACTGGCTGTTTCGTAAAACCAAACAAAAAACAAACAATGATTTAGGTTAGATTTACTCTTTTCGTTTGCAAAATAAAGAGAAAAATATAAACATCAATTTCTAAAAAAGTCAGACAAAACAAACAGTTTGATTCTGCATAGTTATACAATTTAGATCAAATGCCTATCTTCATTTTCTGAGTTGTATGTAAAAATAAAGAAGGGAGATAACAAATTTTATTGATTTGCTTTTATAAACTTTCCAGAGACACTTTCAATGATAAAGACTAGACTTAGTTCTACATCTTAAAGTTTTACCTGCCGCTGCAGCACTGGCGCCTGCGTAACCATCGATTGCTGAGGCTGAGGCAGATGCTGAGGCTAAAGAGAATCAAGACGCAAGTACTTAGAGAGATTAGACAGATAGATAGATACATAGATAGATAGATACAGATACATATATACAAAGATAGACAGAACATGAAAGATAAATGAAGGAATAAGCACATATCATTACTGTTATGGACACTTAACGTTATCGTCCTAGTAAATGAATACTTAATAACGCAAGATGAAATGATACACGTTTGATATCTTATTTTATCTTATATATTAGAGACGTTAGTATGCCTAGCAATGTGAAGATACTGACATGTATTTGTCACACTACTCACCCGAAGCTCCAACATCAATGTTACCTGACACAAAAAATTAGAAGACATTAGTAGACGCAGGGACTTTAGAACTAAGTTCTTTCGACAAATAGACTACTATTATACTATTATGCTACTGGATCATTGAACCCAGAGAATTTTATTGAAGCTAATTATTTATTAGCTTATCAATTTATTGTTTGGGTTCTAGTGCCTTTATATCTATCCTGCGAAGTATTGAAGAGTAAGAAAAGCGAGTACAAACATAGAGTCTCACCTCCTCCTACTATAGGAATGGGAACTCCCTTTGTGTTGTCGATAATTGTAGGCCCTCCAAATGGAGCTGAAAAAAAAGTTGGCATACATAATCTGCTACATGTATAATGTGTTACAGTGAGGTATCTAGGGTATTTGATGTCTAAAAGATTAAACACCGAACATATATATATATATATATATATATATTTTTTTTTTTTATTATTATTTTTTTTTTTTTCAAATAAAAACTCCAGACTTCAGTGTTTCTCCAACTTTTACTTCTTATTAGTGGCGTCACTAAGGTGGGTGTCACCCGGTGCGGCCCGCAACCCCCGCACCCCTTAGTGACACAACTGCTTCTGACACTTTCAGACAAAATAATTTCCTTTCGCATCTCAGCTAGCAAGAAGGCATGGGGGAGTGTTGTAAAACTCCGCCATGAGGTCAGAGATGTAGTTCCGGGGGCATTCGTTTTTCTGTATTATGAGCTGTAGGAAAGCACTAAACTCGTTTCTATAGCACACGAATCACAATAGGCGATCCGGGCTGATAGTAATGTGTGAGGAACATTCGAAGCACATATAGCTCATGTGTGTTTTGAAATGAGCTATATGCTCGTAAAATCCATTTCGTGATAATCATGGCGTTTTGTAGTGGATTTCTTTTGATCTTTGAAAAAAACGTCAACAAGACGATGGTGTGACAAACGTTTCGTTATAGAAAATATTGTTTCCACATATTGAAGACAAAATATTTTAGCAATGTTATGTACTGTATGCCATCTATTACTGAACTAGCGTCAGTGGATTATGTATGATTAATGTAACGGAAATGACTGGCACATCCGATTGATAGAAGCGTGAAGTCACAAAGATGAAAGCTGACACTACTGGACAGTCATCTTATTTCTGGAGGGACGGCTTAAAGACGTCACATACATCAAATTCCTTGGACTTTTGTTTATGAGGTTGCACGCGTTGGTACCAAAAGGTTACCGGAGAGTGACGCAAAAGTGAACAAAACTTAGCCTAACATCTGACTCTCATCAACTCAAAAGTATTCGTGCGTGCGCATTCGGACATGGGGTATTGGAGAGTGGAAGGTCACTTTTGAATTTAAATTAAATTTGCTTAATATATTTCACATAAAAAAGTTAATATCATAATGGTTGCTATAAGCTCATCGAAAAATCACGCGCAGACACATTTTACATTTCTGTCTCTCTCTTTCTTTCTGTTATTTGTATATAATTATATATACAGAGAGAGAGAGAGAGAGAGAGAGAGAGAGAGGGAGAGAGAGAAAAAGCTTTCGTATAGAAATCGTAATTTAAAAGATTGAGTATAAAAGTTGTGATGTTACTGTCTCACTGATTGCTTATATATATATATATATATAGAGAGAGAGAGATGTTTTGTAGGAGTGTTACAGTAACCTTCCATGTTTTATTGTCACACATTGACAATGGCTAAAATTTGTCTATACACGGGATCTGACATTGACAAAACACTTTATCAGATGACAGTGTTTAAGGTTACCATAGTAATATTTCTAATAATAGCATATATATTTTAATTTCCATAATGATTACAGGAGTATTTTCTTTCTTGCAAAAATATAAATCCATTATTTTAACCGTGTGGGGGGAAAACTTTAGAAGAAAAAACAACCACAAAAGTAAAAGTTCAGTTTGTGTGTCAATTGTTTTTGAACTGCACATCATTTATGCACATTACCATGTTCAACAAATGCATAACTTCGATAGTCAAAAAGATTTTAAAAACTTACAAAAAATATTTTTTACTTACTTGTGTATGAAGTGAACGCTGTAAAAACAAAAAATGTGAAACAGGTTAATAAATTAACTAAGTATATAAAATCAATAAAATTAAACAAGGGAAATAACTCATGACCATGCTAATGTGTCATATATATTATTATCTTATCTTATATATTACAGACGTTACTTCAAGAAAGAAGATGATTACGTCCTACGCGTCATGCATTTAGTCATGCATATTAATCAATGACTTAAATTCTGCCAAGTCACTGGTTTTCCTAGCTAGCTCAGGCAACCCATTCCATGCTCTAATAGCACTAGGGAAGAAGGAGTATTTGTACAAATTTGTCCTAGCATATGGGACGAGGAATGTGCCTTTATCTTTGTGTCTTTCAGAGTATTTTATTAAATTTTGTTTTTGTATTTGAAGATTATGGTTCAGTGTTTTATGTATAATTGCTACTTTACTTTTGAGTCTTCTGTCCTGAAGGTTTTCTAAATTTAGTGATTTTACTAATGGTGTTACTCTAGTCAAATGTGAATATTCGTTTGTTATGAATCTCACTGCTCTATTTTGTGTCTGTTCCAGTTTCTTAATGTTTTCTTGAGTTGAGGGGTCCCAAACGGAGGATGCATATTCTATTATTGGCCTAACCAAGGTTAAATAACATTTTAGTTTTATGTTCTTATTTGATTTATAGAAATTTCTTTTAATAAATCCTAATGCTTTGTTTGATTTTTTTATAGTTTCATCAATATGTGGATTCCATGACAGTTTTTCATTTATTATAACAACTAGGTATTTTGCGTTTTTAGTCTGTGTTACTGGTTTGCCATATGTAGGATAAGTGGAATTAATTTGTTTTAGTTTTTTTGTTACTCTTAATCATTGACATTTTTCTGGGTGGAAAGACATGCTCCAATTTGATTCCCATTTCTGTAATTCATCTAATTCTCTTTGTAAAATATCTGTGTCTTGTGTTGTTTTTATTGTTCTATATATTATGCAATCGTCTGCAAATAATCTGACTTTTGTTCCTGAAGTAATGCAATTTGGCAAATCATTTATGTAAATTAAAAATAGTAGTGGACCCAAGACTGTTCCTTGTTATTGTGTAGTAAGAGTTGAATTGTCTCTCTTTGTTGAGTTTCGTGTACACAATTAGACTTTGCGCGTCTTTAAATTTCGTAAAGAAACTTGCATTTTAGTATGAAATAGGCCTACATTTGTTGATACCAATAGAAACATCCAAAAGAGTCGATATTTTTTTTGTTATTATAGTCCTCTCCACAACCCTACTACTAGACTAAAATGTGGACTTGATAGTGCGGGAATAAAAAAAAAAGGGAGGGGGTAGAACAATTAGAATGCCAACTTAAAACACGAATACTAAAGCCAAAAGTGTAAATATAGAGGTGTTGTCTTTAGAAAAAGATTCAAAATGTAAGACACTGTGAGGGATGTGTAACAATTAAAAGCATCAAAACATTATGGGTAAACAGTCTGCAAATACTTAGGGATTGCTTATTTAAATAAAATATTGGAGAATGAAACCAAGATATCCACAGTGATCAATCTGGTGTACAGGATACAGAGAGGGTTGATAAGCTATGTATTTTTTTTAACGTTTGCGACAATATTATAGTGCTTTTTCAGCACTGTAGAATCTTATTTTTAAGCGCTTTCACATGCAGCAAAAACTCCTTTTTAATGTTTAGTTGGCAACTGTGACCTTTCAATATGACATCTTAGACATAGTTATTTGTCTTTTTAGCCTAGACATTATTTGTCAATTTCTCCTAGATATTGTTTATTTGTCTATTTATTTGAAAATCTTTCCCACTGTCTTTTGTTTTTTATTGTATTTCCTTATACCGTCTCCACATTTCTTCAAATCTCTTTCACTTCTTCTTTACTGTCACTGTATTTTGTTTAATATTTATATTTAAAGAGTGTACGCCAAATCTTAGAAATGAAAGTACAGAGATAGACCAAAGTCTCGGCCAAAGGTATCGTGCTAATTTGCAATGACCGTAAATCGACTTTTAAAATCTTTATAAGAAGCTGCTTGATATATGTCATATTTTGCTTCAGCGCCTGGCAATAATTTAAGCAAGTAAAATATTGCTGTAAACCTGGTGGTGACACAGATGGGGGTAGTGCTGTGTATTTTTTAGCTACCGAAATCACCACAGTCCAGCACAGGACCAGCGGTCAACCGTGACCAGTCACAGTACACGCCAGTTCGGCAAAGACCAGTTGTGTTTACTGAGCGCCTGAAGGCAGCACGGAAAAACCTTCTCCTAGATACCCCCCTCCCCCCCCCCCCCAACACACACTGGTCCACAACTGAGATTGGACCAAAGCGCTCTGAGCATGCTATAAGCATGAAAGTAGCGCTCTATAAAAGCCATAATTTATCTTATTTTATTTATATATTATAATATTTCCCTTTCCTCCCACTCCATCTAAAAAAAAAGTTTAAAAGATAGGTTTGGAAAATGTCATGAATCAAGACTGCAAACTACGGGGTCAGATGTTCACATATTGGCATGCTTGTTCTCTTAAATTAGAAGCGAGGTGTGCGAAACTCACAAGATGACATCCTTCCGTTTTTTTTACAAGCTTACATCATCTCAATCTGTCTGTTTGTCTGGTAAAAAGTTTGTACACGTTATTTCTCCCAAACCCACTCTCAGATCAAGTTGAAACCTCGCAAAATTATTCCTTGGCATAGACAAGACATGAATCAATGAACCAGTTTGTCATTTAATTACTGGTAATTAATTATTTTGTTTGATACCAACAAGGAAAACTAATCCTTCAGTTTTCACAGATATGGCTAAATTTGTTGGGTTTAGTCTCCTTAAAAAAATAGTTGTTCAAATTTTCCACTTGATCCGAGGTTGGGTGTGGAAGAAATAACGTGTAAAAGCCAGCCAGACAGACAGACAGACAGAGTGATTTAAGATTTATAAAAAAAAATTCTGTTCTTCACATAAATACTATGAACGCACATGCACATACAAATTTTGATTGTATCATTCTTTTTTAATATTAATTAAAGAAACACATTTAACGTGTCTAAAGGGTGTAACACCAAAATGTCCGGCACCAAAACAGCGGTGTGCAAACGTCCTGCTTCGCATGCTGCGTACCAGTGTATCTTAATCATGGCGACCCCTACTCATTATCCCCACCACTCTTAGACTACAAAAAATATAATTACAAATAAATGGATAAATTTGTCTTACGGAATGGTTGAGCAATGTCTGTTATATGTTGGTTTACAAATGGAATTTCTGAAAAATAAAAGTCAAAAAGTTTTGTTTTTTTAAATATACTACAGTTTAGGCAAAAAGATCAATAAACATATATGTACTAATTCAAAGACTCATTCAATGAAAAGCTATAAATAGATTTTCTCTCAAAATATGATCTCATTGCACCGACCTACAGATAGCAAAGAGTTAGACATTTGGATTAAATGACACAGCCTAAGGCGATATTAGATCGAGAATCTTGGCTTAGACTATGCTCTTAATCATTGACGTCTTGCAATGGTCTCCTTCATTAGTCGAAGACATAACGTAGTTGTCATTAAACGTAGTTGTCATTAAACGTAGTTGTCTTTAAACGTAGTTGTCATTAAACATAGTTGTCAATAAACCTACTTGTCATTAAACGTTCCCCTGCTTTATAATGTATGTTAGTCCAAAGTACCATGTCCCTTGGAATGTATTTTTGTCTTATAACTGAAATAAGACTTGTATAATACAAAAGAACAATCTGAATGTTCTTTCAATAAAAGTGTGGTAAGACGTGAAAAAACCACTACTTGGTTGACACTTTGTATGCTACTGGAGCGATTTATTCCAACACACTTCCGCTTGGTCAACAACTTCTCTTGAAAGTGATGCGGGGGAAGGGGGGGGTGGGGTCCATTCACGCTAGCAACATAACACCATGGTTAACCCTCGGCCATAGAAAGAGATGAGTTTTCCCCCTTCCCCCTCCAGATCGAAAGGTCTGAAGGTTTTACCTTTCTCTAACATGCCTTCCAGTAATTTGTGTTCCATGGTTTAAACATGATTACCTACCTTTAATAACTATAGGCTTGATGATTGGTCCTACAATTGGAGGAGGAATAGGTGGCCTAAGAGGAAAGACTATAGGCCCAATTGGAACAATGGGACCTATTGGGCCAATGGGTCCGAAAGGTGGACCGCCAGGCCTAAATCGAGGACCAGGGCCACCTGGAAAAGGCCCACGAGGAAAAAATGGTTTGCCAAAGCCAGGGGGAATCAAGCCTGCAAAATAAGACGACGAAACAAAAATTAACAACAATGCATCATTTTTTGAATCTTCGAATGCAAATGATCATTACAGGATATAAACGCTTCACTATTTCAATTATTCCATTTTAATTGTGTGTGTGTGTATATATATATATACAGTGCTTTTTTTTGTAACAAAAAAATAAAATAGGTGCCGGTACTCAGTGATTAGGTGCCGGTACTCAGTAGTTGATTGCCTAACTTTTAACTACTAACAATTAACAATATACCTTAAAATACAAGAAAAGTAATATTTTTTCAAAACGGTGCTGGTACGCCGTACCGGTGCGTACCGTCACAAAAAAAGCCCTGTATATATATATATATATATATATATATATATATATATATTGTTACGTATCTAGGCATTTTTTTTTTCTTTCTTTGACCTGTTGCGGTCGAGAGACGGGGAGGTTGTCTGCCCCTTGTGTAATAAGTTTTTTTTTATTTTATTCGTCAAGCCACACAGACAGTGACCGGTCCTTGACCTGTGTGTGTACCTCTGGTGGAAAGGAGGGTGTTTTTTTTTTTCTGTCTCTTTGAAGAGCGTTCTAGATCTGGGAAATTGATGACGTATTTGGTTCGAGAAATTCCTAGATTTGTCTTGAGATCGACGCGCGGTAGATTATATAAAGACCGCCCGCGTGACGTTGACGGACAGACATACGGAGACAGCCGTGAGACAGAATAGCGGAGACATTGCGTGATCCGTGCGTGGTATACCACTTGGTCGTGTAAGTTAAGATTTTTTTTAAGGCCTTGCTTGCTTGTATTTGTAATTACATTTTCAAACTCTTGTATTGTAATATTTTTACATGCCATTTTTGTAAAAGGGTTTTGGTCAACCCTTCCATTTTGTATTGAGTTATATTATGATTAAACATTAAGTTGATATTTTACCTTCCGATTTCTTGTGTCATTTTTTTTTTATTATTCATTGTAAGTCTTTGATTAAATTCAGACTTAAGACAAGTGACACAACTACTTTTCTATTGTCACGTTCCCCTAGGCAAGCCATTTAAAAGTAGAATTCAATTCGTAATACGTGACAAAAGAAGTTTGAGGGCTTTCGTCCCGGATATTTTTCTGAACCTATTTTCGTCTTACTTGAGTAATTTTGTAAAGGCGAAGTTGACTTTAAGAAAATTTTTTTTTGTTCAAAGAGTCGGAAGTAAAGTATCAATAGTATTGACCAAACTCTCTTTTTGTTGTACTGATTTTGTACTGTATATTTACATTGTATACATATTTTTTTGCTTGTAATAGTTGTTAGTTAGTCATGGATATTCAGGTTTTTCTTGCAAATCCCTCTGTGGAAGAGCTTGATGCTTGTACTAGGAAGGAACTGGTCCTTATTTCTAAACAGTTAGGGTTAAAAATAAAATCAAATGCCCTTAAACAAGAAATCAGAGATAACATTGTAATCCATTATGTAGACGAGGAAGTGTTTTCTGAAGACCTTTTAGAAACCCTTAGACCCGATGAGGGTAAATCAGATTTAGAACTTCAGATAAAATTAAAACAAATGGAAATAGAAGCCCAGAAGGAAATTAAACAAAAAGAATTAGAGTTTGCAGCGGCTAGAGAGCAGAGAGAAATTAAACAAAAAGAATTAGAGCTTGCAGCGGCTCAGAAAGAAATGGAAATGAAATTACAAATAGAGTTAAAGAAATTAGAGTTAGCTGCTAATGTAAGACCAGATTCTTCCCCTGCCAGTCATACTGCTGAAGCAATAAAATTTTTGAAAATAATTCCACGCTTTAATGAAGCCACAATTGACAATTATTTTCCACAATTTGAACTTGCTGTGAAAAATTTTAATGTACCTGAAACTTTGTGGCCCACTTTGCTGCAAACAGTTTTGACTGGTAGAGCTGCAGAGGTATTTTGTTCTTTGACCATTGAACAACAAAAAGATTATAATGTTGTTAAGGCCTTAATTCTTAAGGCATATGAACTTGTTCCGGAAGCTTACCGAAAGCAGTTCAGGGATTGTCGCAAATCGGATGGCCAAACCCATGTAGAATTCCTGCGGGAAAAGGAGCGACGCTTTGAGAAATGGCTCACTTCCAGGGAAATCGGCACCGACTTTGCAAAATTCAAGAACCTAATGCTGATGGAAGAGTTCAAGAGTTGTGTGCGGCTGGACGTCCGTACGCATATAGCTGATCGTGGCGAGGAAGATGTGCACAAGGCTGCAGTGTTGGCAGACGATTATATAATATCACATCAATTTGCCAAGTATGCGACGGATGTCAAGCCAAAACAAGTCAAACAGCCTGAGTCCATTGCTAGCAACTCCATCAAGAACAGCAGTACAAATGACAGAAAACCTACTACTACAAGTAAAGCTACTTGTTCCTACTGTAAACGAGAAGGCCATAAAATTGACGATTGCTGGAAATTGAGGAAGAGAAACGAAAAAGCTCCTTCAAAAGTCAGCGCTTGCACAGTACAGTGGTCGTCGAGGTTTACTCCCTCATCATCAAGCCATATCAAGAATACCTCGACACCACCTGTTTCAAATGTATTGACTGTACAAGACTCTCCGAAAATGTCTCCACGATGTTCAAATGACTCAACAGTGAGTTCTTCAAATTCATCTTTACGATGTTCCCATGACTCAACCAAGAGTTTTTCAAATACATCATCCCGATGTTCCCATGACTCTATCCAGAGTTCCCATAATACATCACCCCGATGTTCCAATGACTCTATCCAGAGTTCCCATAATACATCATTCCGATGTTCCCATGACTCCATCAAGAGTTCCCATAAGACATCACCCCGATGTTCCAATGACTCCATCAAGAGTTCTCCAAATACATCCACAAGATGTTCTACTGACTCAAGAAAGAGTTTCTCCACTGCGTCTCCTAGAGATGTCAATGACTCCAGCGAGAGTTCGACCCAAGTCCAGTCTGCATCAACCAAAATTGATGTTTTATTAGAGGATTTTAAGCCTTTCATTTCGGAAGGATTTGTATCACTACCCGGTGATTCTACAAGTCTACGACCTATCACCATTTTGAGAGACACAGGTGCCTCACAATCGCTACTTTTAGAGGGTATCTTGCCCTTGTCAAAATCATCATCGACTGGGAAGAGCATCCTGTTACGAGGCGTAGAGCTTGGATGTATAGATGTGCCTCTACATCTAATCGACATAAAGTCAAATCTCATTACTGGACCGGTTGTTGTAGGTGTCCGACCAACATTACCATTGGAAGGCATCTCGTTGCTGTTAGGCAATGACTTAGCAGGTGGAAAGGTGATAGCCGAACCCATCGTCACTCAAACACCCGACTTATCTGCCACACCCGAGGAAGACCTAGAGTTATATCCAGCGTGTGCAGTAACAAGGGCAATGAGGTTGAAAGCATCTCAAGAAGAGAACGTTATCAAAGCCAACAGTAACCACGATGATGTGGACTTGAGCACCACATTCTTTGCTTCTCTTGAAGAAGAACCAACGCCAAATTCTGAAAAGCCGGCATCAACTCGAAAACAGTTGATTGAGGACCAAAAGAAGGATCCAGAGCTCGCCAAACTCCGAGAAACCGCAATGACATCACAAGAGGCAGAGCTAGCATCAACGTGCTACTACATCCAAGATGATATGCTCTTCAGGAAATGGAAACCTCCAGACGCATCCAACGAAGAAGAATGGAGAATATGCCATCAAATCGTGTTACCAGAAAGATACCGAGCGTACATCATGAATCTGGCTCATGACACACCAATGTCAGGTCATCTCGGCATCCACAAGACATACCACAAGATTATGTCACACTTCTTCTGGCCACGTTTGAAGAAAGATGTCATCCAGTACTGCCGATCCTGTCATGCCTGTCAGATGGTTGGCAAGCCAAATCAAAAGATCCCTGTTGCTCCTCTGAAGCCGATTCCAGCCTTTGAAGAACCTTTCAGCAGAGTACTTATTGACTGTGTTGGTCCTCTCCCAAGGACAAAAGCTGGCAACCAATACCTGTTGACCATTATGTGTGCTTCAACTCGTTTTCCTGAGGCTATTCCTCTAAGGAACATAAAAGCATCAAACATTGTAAAGGCCTTAATCAAGTTCTTTACTCTATTTGGTCTACCAAAGTCCATCCAATCGGACCAAGGAACGAATTTCACGGCCAATCTTTTCAAGCAAGTCATGACTCAGTTGGGCATCAAACACTGCATGTCGAGTGCGTATCATGCCGAGTCGCAAGGCGCTCTTGAGCGATTCCATCAGACTCTCAAGAACATGCTCCGAACCTATTGCTTTGAGCACGAAAAAGACTGGGACGAAGGAATCCACATGCTACTGTTTGCAACCCGTGAATCCGTCCAGGAATCGTTGGGATTCAGCCCTTTTGACTTAGTCTTTGGACATTCGGTGCGCGGTCCCTTGAAATGTATAAAAGAGACTTTGTTGTCACCAACAGCCACTGAAGGACTTTTAGACTATGTAAGTAAGTTTAAAACTAGACTTTATGATGCTTGTGTTCTGGCCAAAAATAACTTACAAAACACCCAATCCAGCATGAAACGCTGGTATGATAGAAAGGCCCGTGTTAGAGAATTTTCTCCCGGGGATAAGGTGCTTGTATTTTTGCCCATACCAGGTCAACCCTTGCAAGCCAGATATTTTGGTCCCTATGAAATTGAGACCAAAATTAGTGACCTCAATTACACAATCAAAACCCCTGACCGTAGGAAAAAGACTCAGTTATGTCATATAAACATGCTGAAGCCTTATGTATCTCGGCCAGATCACTCAGAGAAGAGTAATTGTGTTTTAAATACAGTCAAAAGTTGTTCAAATAGCCATGTTTCTCCTATTGATGATGATATTGTAAAGGAGGAATTTGGACAATACAAAATACCTAATTCTTTTGTATTACAGAATTTGGATGTAAAACTGTCTCATCTGTCTTCGACAGAAAGGCCAGTTATCATGAAACTCATTAATGAATTTAATGACATTTTTTCTGATGTACCAAAACAGACTAATGTTATAATGCATGATGTAGATGTTGGCGAGGCTACTCCAGTCAAGCAGCATCCTTACAGGGTTAACCCTGAAAAACTTGCCATACTTAGGTCAGAAATCAAGTATATGCTTGAAAATGACCTCATTGAACCAAGTTCCTGTAGCTGGAGCTCCCCATGTGTCTTGATACCTAAACAGGACAAGACTTATCGTTTTTGTACAGACTACTGTAAGGTAAATGCTGTCACAAAGACCGATTCGTTTCCTATCCCTAGGATAGACGATCTCATAGATCGTATTGGTGACGCTAAGTACATCACCAAAATAGACCTACTTTCAGGTTATTGGCAGGTTCCCCTGACTGATAGGGCAAAGGAAATCTCCGCCTTTGTCACCCCTGATGGTCTGTACCAATACAAAGTGATGCCATTTGGCATGAAGAATGCTCCTGCCACTTTCCAGAGAATGATAAATGCCCTGCTTGCTGACATGGAGAATTGCCACGCATACATAGACGATGTAGTAATTTTTAGTCAAGATTTTTCTAGCCATTGTAAACAACTGCATTGTCTTTTTACTAAACTGTTACATGCAAAAATTACTGTAAACCTGAGTAAGAGTGATTTTTGCCAGGCTTCCATCCAATACTTAGGCCATATTGTAGGACAAGGCCAGGTGAAACCTGTAATGGCCAAAGTAGAAGCTATCCAAGCTTTCCCTATCCCTGCTGATCGGAAACAACTCCGAAGATTTTTGGGAATGTCTGGATATTATAGAAAATTTTGCGAAAATTTTTCTGTCATTGCCAGTCCTTTAACAAACCTCCTGAGAAAGAACGTCCGATTTACTTGGACGGATGAATGTCAGAAAGCCTTTAACCAGATCAAGCAGATATTATCTAGCTCCCCCATTTTGATGGCTCCTGACTTCGGAAAACCTTTTAGGTTAGCTATTGACGCCAGTGACACAGGTGTTGGGTCAGTCCTTTACCAAGAAGATAATTTCCAAGTAGAGCACCCTATTTGTTTCTTTTCCAAGAAATTTAATAGACATCAAAGGAATTATTCTACTGTGGAAAAAGAATGTCTTGGGTTGATTCTTTCTATACAACACTTTGATTTTTATATCAGTGGGTCCAGATGGCCACTGGTTGTATTTACTGACCACAATCCCCTTACATTTATCCACAAAATGTCTGGCAAGAACCAACGACTTCTCAGGTGGAGTTTATTTTTACAAGAGTACAACCTAGATCTTAAACACATAAAAGGCAGCGAAAATGTTATCGCCGATGCCTTATCTAGATTGTAAAAAGTATTTTGATGTATATTTTTTTTTATATATATCATGATAAATACATTCTGTAATGTTAATATCATTTTTGTAATTATTTTAAAAAGATTTCCATTTCGTGGAAATGTAAACTTTTTATTTTTAGGAGGGAGGTGTTACGTATCTAGGCATTTTTTTTTTCTTTCTTTGACCTGTTGCGGTCGAGAGACGGGGAGGTTGTCTGCCCCTTGTGTAATAAGTTTTTTTTTATTTTATTCGTCAAGCCACACAGACAGTGACCGGTCCTTGACCTGTGTGTGTACCTCTGGTGGAAAGGAGGGTGTTTTTTTTTTTCTGTCTCTTTGAAGAGCGTTCTAGATCTGGGAAATTGATGACGTATTTGGTTCGAGAAATTCCTAGATTTGTCTTGAGATCGACGCGCGGTAGATTATATAAAGACCGCCCGCGTGACGTTGACGGACAGACATACGGAGACAGCCGTGAGACAGAATAGCGGAGACATTGCGTGATCCGTGCGTGGTATACCACTTGGTCGTGTAAGTTAAGATTTTTTTTAAGGCCTTGCTTGCTTGTATTTGTAATTACATTTTCAAACTCTTGTATTGTAATATTTTTACATGCCATTTTTGTAAAAGGGTTTTGGTCAACCCTTCCATTTTGTATTGAGTTATATTATGATTAAACATTAAGTTGATATTTTACCTTCCGATTTCTTGTGTCATTTTTTTTTTATTATTCATTGTAAGTCTTTGATTAAATTCAGACTTAAGACAAGTGACACAACTACTTTTCTATTGTCACGTTCCCCTAGGCAAGCCATTTAAAAGTAGAATTCAATTCGTAATACGTGACAATATATAGATAGATAGATAGATAGATAGATAGATAGATAGATAGATAGATAGATAGATACAGATATATAATATTTTTCTAAGGTTTCGGCTAAGTGTCTAACACTGGTAGGTGGTAAAAAAAGAAACTGAATAGACCAACATGGAGAGCCATCATAAAGGAATTGTCCCGGATGGCAAATGGCTTACACACCAGAATCAGAAAGAAGGGTGATATTGCAACAGCCCCTGGTGATTACAGATGCCTAACCTGCGACCACAGCTGTGCATCAAGGATAGGCCTCTTTAGCCACACAAGTAGTAAAGGGAAAAGATCGTTTCACGAGACGTAAAATGCCACACACACAGTTTTAACAAATACATATAAAATGGCATTTCTTCTGACCGGAAGTCTATCAACAAAATTTTGGACTAAGTGAAAACTTCGATCTATCAGTCTGAATCCTTTCCACCCCGTATGCTTATGTAAGTGCACTCAATGTACCATCACAGTGTACCATCACAGTGTGCCTGCATCATTATTTATGGGCTGATTGCTTGAAATGGTTTACAAGTAGAACTAGATAAAAACGTAATCGCAGCATAGCATTATATCGAAAACTTGTATTGAATATTCTCTGTCGACTAGCTCTACATGATCAGGTCAATAAATAAACAAACAAGCTGCCTAAATTCTCTTATGAAAAAGAAAACAGTTAATTTTCAAAGATGAGACATTCCACTTGGTTCCTCCCCTTACCTCCATAGCTAGATGGAACTACCATGCCGAGGGTGAAAATAACAAAGGTCAAGGCCATTTGAAACATTTTTGGACGTCTGCAAATTTGCCTTGTCTGTGGGGGAAAAAAGTCAGAGTAAACATACATGCATACACACAAATATAAATACAATCTACATGTCTACAACAAACATTTCCACATACAGAAATACAATGTACATCAACTAAGACTGTGAACACAAAAGACTTTCCTAGCTTTAAGTTTACATAAGTAAACAAGAAAACTTTTCCCTTTCAGACAAGGTTGTCTACAGGGCATATGATGCTAAGGTCTTCTGTTTCTATGACCAAACGGCTAACGAGCAGGGTGTCATGTGGCCAGCACAACGACCAACCGCCTTTACTTTTCCCAACCAGTTAGAGTTGGGTGGACTCGGGGGTGCCTTAAAAATCAGGAAATTAAAAATCTCATTCTTCACCGATATTGGAACCCAATACCCTAGGTTCGGAAGCCAAATGCTTAACCACTCAGCCACCTCGCCCCCAAAGTTTACATAGCACAGACATATAGATTACTGATCAGATTATGCTAACATGATTTCTGGAAATAATCTTTTGAAATGAAAATTGAAAACTCAAGTGAAAGAAATATCTTGTAGTGATATTTCTATAAAAAAATGTAAAAGTCATTAGTATTGTGACAAAATGAAATAAAATAGGAATGTTTTATTTTACAATTATATTATAAGGAAGCGATCAATTTTTTTTTTCAAAATAAAACTTTTTTTTTAAATTTACAAATTTTATATGTTTGTAAAAATGTTTGTAAAATGTTTTACATGTTTGGATGTTCCTTCATAGTGAAAGATAATTTATTTCCTAGTTCAAACCTCCCGCAGGACAACGTGGGATGGGAGCGGGCAGGGTTTGAGCCCGGAACCATCAACAAGTCCGCACGCGCGCAAAACGCACGACCAGGCAGCTCTACATCAATTCACTTTCTAGAACACATCTTGTACATGCTATTTCTCCCCCTTTCCATTCTCGGATCAAGTTAAAACTTTGCTCAATTATTCATGGTTAAAGACAAAACATGAATTAATCGAAAAATTTATCGTTTAATTATTTATTTAGTGGAAATTAATTAATTTTGTTCGATACAGAAAAATAGAGATAGATTAATCTTGCAGTAGTGATCAAAATGGAAGTAATTGTGTGGTTATTCCCTTATATAAGCTTTTTAAAATTTTTTAAAAAATTTGCTTTGACTGCAAGAACTAGAGAAATAAATTACTCAAAGTGTTCTCTTTCTAAAAAAACGTTTTAATTAACCAGCTAGTATCACGTGACTTAAGTAAGACTAACTTACGATATGACCATTGACTAATATTCAATTTTTCTTTTTGTTATTCACTTTCATATTTCTACTATCTATATCTTTAATATGTAGCATATAACCTTAGAAACCTGTGGGGTGGAAACAGCTATACAAACTTATATAATATGTTCGAAGTTGCTTTGTAAGTTACGCAAGAGAATATAGATTTAAAATACAAAATCACCAGATAGACTCTCACTCACCCGGTGTGTTGTGCTGCTCGACTGGAGGAACACTGTGACACGATTGGGGATGACCCTTAAATATGACCTCAAAGGCCCGACATTGGATCATCAATCACATTGAAGGATTTGCCGCCTAAAGAAAATTAAAAGACAAAGATAAAAATTGTATATGTGTGTGTCTAGAGTCAAGGCCTATTTACCCCCTTACCTAAAATGACACTAGGTCGTAATCATCAAGTATTAGATGAGTAGCTTTAATGTAAAAAAAAAAATGAAAATATTGGTTTGATTATTTGCTATTTAAGTTGTAGATCAATATTATGTGCTAGTAATTTAAGGACTGGGCATTGTGGCTTCCGGTGGGTGTTATCTGCTACTGCACCGCTTAGAGGACACATCGGGTATTGGCCAGGGATTTCACGACATTTCGCAAAGTGGCCAGCCAAAGTAGAAATAAACAGTTCTAAGTTTAAAGTACATCCGGGGAGTGGCGCCAAACGGCTTCGAAATGGCTGGCTACTTTGTGAACTAGCAACACTTCTCGGGTTCTTGCCGTAAATATTTGATTAAAGTTCTTTATAGAGATATACCTCGTGCCGGCTCTACAATTAGTGATCGAAGGCCAATGCTACACCCGATACAATAACTTTGGCTAATCATCGAACTGACAGGCTAAATCGCGATCTGGTCGACCGTTTCGCGCATTGGCCGTTCAATGTAAAGCGCATAGGATGGCCAGATCGCGAATTGGCCAATTTTGGTTTAGATATAAATTTAAATATAAATATAGAGAAATATATACGTATGTACGTGTGTGTGTTATTGGCTTTAGAAATAAAATCCATAGATCGATTGTAATAAAAAGTTTACTGTAGGAATGTTTAAACTACTGGAACGTGGTCATAACTTGTTGAACACTTAAACATCTGAGAAAGTCTTTCAAATAACTTAATTTAGTTGTTTACGAAAAAAACAAAACATCTTTAACCCTTACTATCTTCACTGCAGAGCTTAGATGTTCAACGTAAAAAACATTTCTTGAGATACATGGACTCCCAGAGTTAAAAAAAAGGTCGGCTGTCTCGTGACAATGACTATCTTTGGCGCAATAAATTCATAAACGTCCCCTGTTCACTGGTCTGAAGCGGTCATTCAGTAACTCGGAACTACAGGTCACAGCTCTTTGTCGTACCGAAAATGGCTTAAAATTTAATCTGAGTAAATCCCATCAAATCCAGAGGCCAATGACAGCATATGACCACTGAAAGTAATCGCTTGAGCACGTGGCATAAGGGAAATATTTCATTGTTTGTTCAAGTTGAGATGAAAGTGTTAAGTTTTAGCTTACAGTGAATCTCCCCTAATGTAGACATTAGCTTACAGTGAATCTCCACTAATGTAGACATTAGCTTACAGTGAATCTCCACTAATGTAGACATTAGCTAACAGTGAATCTCCACTAATGTAGACATTAGCTTACAGTGAATCTCCACTAATGTAGACATTAGCTCACAGTGAATCTTCCCTAGTGTAGACATAAGCGTACAGTGACTTTTCCCAGATGTGACATTAGCTTACAGTAAATCTCCACTGATGTGATATTAGCTCACAGTGAATCTCCCATAATGTAGACATAAGCGTAGGCCTACAGTGAATCTCCCTTGATGTAGACATTAGCTTACAATGAATCTTCCATGATGTGACATTAGCTAACAGAAAATCTCCACTGTTGTAGACATTAGCTATCAGGAAATCTCCCCTGATGTGGACATTAGCTGAAACTGAATCCCTCCTGATGTGGACATTAGCTAAAACTGAATCTCTCCTGATGTGGACATAGCTAAAACTGAATCTTTCCTGATGTGGACATTAGCTAAAACTGAATCTCTCCTGATGTGGACATTAGCTAAAAGTGAATATCTCCTGATGTGGACATTAGCTAAAACTGAATCTCTCCTGATGTGGACATTAGCTAAAACTGAATCTCTCCTGATGTGGACATTAGCTAAAACTGAATCTCTCCTGATGTGGACATTAGCTAAAACTGAATCTCTCCTGATGTGGACATTAGCTAAAACTGAAGCTTTCCTGATGTGGACATAGCTAAAACTGAATCTTTCCTGATGTGGAGATTAGCTAAAACTGAATCTCTCCTGATGTGGACATTAGCTAAAAGTGAATATCTCCTGATGTGGACATTAGCTAAAACTGAATCTCTCCTGATGTGGACATTAGCTAAAACTGAATCTCTCCTGATGTGGACATTAGCTAAAACTGAATCTCTCCTGATGTGGACATTAGCTAAAAGTGAATATCTCCTGATGTGGAGATTAGCTAAAACTGAATCTCTCCTGATGTGGACATTAGCTAAAAGTGAATCTCTCCTGATGTGGACATTAGCTAAAAGTGAATATCTCCTGATGTGGACATTAGCTAAAAGTGAATATCTCCTGATGTGGAGATTAGTTAAAACTGAATCTTTCCTGATGTGGACATTAGCTAAAACTGAATCTCTCCTGATGTGGACATTAGCTAAAAGGGAATCTCTCCTGATGTGGACATTAGCTAAAAGTGAATATCTCCTGATGTGGACATTAGCTAAAACTGAATCTCTCCTGATGTGGACATTAGCTAAAACTGAATCTCTCCTGATGTGGAGATTAGCTAAAACTGAATCTCTCCTGATGAACTAAAAGCAAAAAAAAATAGGATGATTAGATGCAGCTCAATGAGGACCAGCATTATTGGCCAATTTTTTCCCGAGGGGCCATAAAAATTTCTTTTCACGTGAAACACCATGACAAAACTAAAACAAAATAAATAAAAACCGTACATTGGAACCAAGCCTCGATATATTACTATTCCGAGAAAAGTGTCAAGGGGGGCTGTTATGACCCATTGGCCGTTGTTAACATTGTGATGTAGATTTCCAAGACACTTGATTAAATAAAATATTCATTATATTTAAATAACAGTTGTTCAAATATTTTTCTGCTAATTAATAATTTCACGTTTTGAAATGGTTTGGAGAACTTTACGATCTTACATATTTTTGATAATATAAAAAATGTGAAATATATTAAAAATATATGTAACTCAACTTTATTTTTTTTTAGTTATCCTTTGCAAAGATAAAGGTAGTCTCCCCTAAATAGGTTAATGACGCCTAAATTAGAAAAAAAAACCTGTATTGGGTTTGTTTGAGTTTTTTATCCCTCGCCCACAACTTTTCCCCCATTGTGATATCTACATTCTGCCACTGTTCACTGACACTGTGTGTCCAAGATTGATTTAGTGGCAGTGTATTGAGAGGAAGTCAGGGCCATACCTTTACGTGCATATTTGTCTTGCACCCATCCATTATTGTATAAGATCAGACGACAGACAGACGACAGACAGACCAATTCTTGTCGTTGATGTATCGTGTGCTGTGTGGCCAGGATTTAAAATGAAAACTTGTATTTTTACATTGGATTAATGACGTAATCATTTGGTAAACGTAAAATGTAGACCGGAAAAATAAAAGGCCACGAAAGTGTCTGTCATTTCATTCCCCTAATTTTTACAAAGCTTATATCAACTCACTCTGTCTGTTGATCTTTCTGTTTGTCTTTCTGGTACATACTTGCTAGGAAATAGATGGCAGTTTGTATGCGGTCGTCTCCATATAGAATTCTTTTGTTACTTTTAAGAGTTGAGTCGAAGACTCTTGGAATTCTGGGTCAATGGAATGTCCGCTCCATCGCCCTGCTTTGGGAAGGATCCAAGCAGATCGGGTTCTTTTGGAATTCCTATTATTGGACCGCTTCCAACCGGGATCCACGCTGAGGCTGAGAAGCAATTGCCGGGACCCATGCAGGATAGAAAACATGTTTGTTGAACTGCACTTTGAGTCTCTACGCTGTTCTAACCGGGTTGCCAGGGCATGCTACCCTGCCTCAAAGTGGCGCCCGGGTGGAAACGATCGTAGGAGGAAACGATTAGGCTAAAGGGTAGCAAAACAAGACTCCCGTGGGGGTGCCTAAGGGGGTGAGAGAGCATCATCATTGTACTGTGCGGAGTTGTAAAAAAGCTTCCACAACCTTGTCACAATCCAGGCGCCGTTCCTCAAGGGGCCGTTACATAAATGGCGTGTCCTGCACGGTTAGCCTGGTATAGAAAAAGAAAATGCTAGGGGTCCAGGTGCACGCGGTCTCTGGCCGCGAGTCTGACACCTCGCCAAACAGAACAGTCTGTTCTCATTCAGGCCGTTGAAAGGGAGCTATTGTTCACTTTTGCTGGCCTGGAGTTCCAAGAGCCGAAGTCTCAACTCTACCAGACAGTTTCAAGAAGAAGAAGAACCTGGTTGCAAGCGAACACTCAAAAGCACTTGGCTAAAGAGAATATAAATGTAGATAATCGTCGATATCTCAGACCCTACCTACATAGATTGCATTATCATTTACAGACGTTCTTCAAACGTAGATAATCGTCGATATCTCAGACCCTATCTACATAGATTGCATTATCATTTACAGACGTTCTTCAAACAAAATTATGGCCCTCTATATACTCATGGCCCCAGATGTCCATGGTAATGTTAGAGCCTTTCAGTACTAATTTAAGCAACCAATTTCAAAGCCATGTGAAGATTTTGCTTCAATAAATTATACATCTTCTGTCCATAAGTTAGGCTCATACTTGAAAGATCAAGCTTTCATTTGTCGTCTGATTTATTTTTTTCAAGCCTCGATGAACCGGCTGAGTTGTTAACCTTGAATGAAAAACGTCAAGGTACGCAATTTAGTCAAGCCACAACGAGGCTATAGCACCAATTGACACTTTTCGCCTGATACCCTGACACTACTGTCAGCACCAATTTGTGACAGCCCCAACTTTCTTTGTTGCTCTAGCTTCAAGCTAGCTTCTACCCTGGCAAGAAATTTCTATAAATCAAATAAGAACATAAAACTAAAATGTTAGTTAACCCTGTGTTAGGCCAATAATAGAATATTTATCCTCTGTTTGGGACCCCCTCAACTCAAGAAAACATTAAGAAACTGGAACAGACACAAAATAGATTTACAGATTCACATTTGACTAGAGTAACAACTTTAGTAAAATCACTAAATTTAGAAAGCCTTCAGGATAAAAGACTTTTAAAGTAAAGTAGCAATTATACATAAAACACTGAACCATAATCTTCAAATACAAAAACAAAATTGAATAAAATACTCTGAAAGACACAAAGATAAGGGCACATTCCTTGTTCGTATGCTAGGACAAATTTGTACAAAGGTCCTTCTTCCCTGGAGCTATTAGAGCATGGAATGGGTTGCCTGAGCTAGCGAGGAAAACCAGGGACTTGGCGAAGTTTAGGTCATTGGTTAATATGCATGACTAAATGCATGACGCATAGGACGTAATCATCTTCTTTTTTGAAGTAACGTCTGTATCATAATAGATAAGATAAGACAAGAATCAGGCAAATACTATTGAATATTTCAATCCTATATATATACATATAAAACAACAACCAAAGACTGCTGAAGTAAAAATCTATGATCTTTAAATGTATTGGAAAATGGTTAGAGGGTGACCCACACAGTAGCTTAGATTTAATATCAACCTTCCCTTTTTTGTCTTACGAATAAAGTTTAAAAATAGACATAGGTTTCGGTTTCGAGCATGTGGCGTGACGGCTTCCTGTGTGACTGTTACTATTTTTGT
Source organism: Biomphalaria pfeifferi (assembly GCA_030265305.1). Lineage (NCBI taxonomy): Eukaryota > Metazoa > Mollusca > Gastropoda > Planorbidae > Biomphalaria > Biomphalaria pfeifferi. The sequence continues at coordinate 9,754,063 of JASAOG010000004.1, forward strand.
ATCCAATGATAAAATGTGATTGATAGGCCTTAAGCTTTTGAGCCACATTGTATTTTCTGAACTTTTTCTTTTTTTTTTTTTTAATTGTGCGACATTTTATCATGCTTAGATTAATAGTTGTCAAAAGTTGAGAAAAAAACTGGCCATTTGTAATTCTCCATGTCTATATTAAGTCACGATTAGGCCTACTTATTCTAACGTGTAGGAACGGTGGTGGTTGAGTGGTAAAGACTTGGCTTCCTAACCGAGAGCCATCGGTTTGAATCTCGGTAAAGTCTGAGCATACGCATTTCGGGATTTTTAGCATGCCCCCCCCCCCCCCCCGAGTCCACCAATCCCTGTAGGTTGCTAGATTGTACGCTTCAGTGAAATAAGATGTAATCTACCAGACTTTTTCAATAAACTGTTGCATACAGTCTCGCGTGGGCAGAATAGTTTTGTGAAAGGGAATTTAAAATTACTAGGACATTTCATTAGTATTTTTTTTTACTCCTCCAGAAAGTTGAAAAGCCGCCATATTAGATGTGTTTGGTCTGTTCTTCCGTCCTATCGTCCGTCACGTTTTGATATACAAAAAAAAAGTACCGGAAAAAAAATTAAAAATCCGATTCCGTAAATACTTTGTAGCTTAAGTTATGTTACTACTTTGTATCCTCTGAAAGAGATCCATTTTGTTTTTAAAATTAAATATCGAAGTCACTTTTTCATAGCAAAAAAACAAAAAAAAAAACAAAGAGAGAGAGAGGAGGGGGGGGGAGAGTTTGATTAAAAGAAGATTGATGTGTAGCAAATAAAAAGGAGGGGGCGGCAATTGATGGTCAGGAATTAAAATTTAACACAGTCTACAACAACATTTTTTTTGTCTCTTTCTAAATCTAGATCTAGACTTAACATTAAATATTAAAAAAGCAAAAGGAACATAGTTAAAGATATTGAATTTTTTGTGTTGTTGCATAAATGGCAAATCCAAAACAAAATCTAGATAATTGAGAGAGGACTAAATTAATTGATCATGGAACAGTATTTAATTGAAACTTTTGTTAAAAGTTTTTAAAGGAAGTTAACACCATTATATTTAGGCCTATGCAAAAACCTCAGATCATAACTTATTTAAAATGGCCATGAATGTTGAGATTTCACAGGAAAACAATTCTAGCCCAAATGCAGTACATCTAGAGTAGATAATTTAGTATGGGCCATGCAGTTCTAGCGAAAGTACCGGTAGGCCTACTATAGGATCCCAATCCGCTCAATTTTTTTTTATTGGTGACATTACTCAATACATACGAAAAATTGATCTAATTAGCAAAATTAGTGATCATTGATGACGAAATAACGAAATAATTAAAGATTCATTTCTAAGTTTTCATATCTGTGAGAAATGGCTGATGACATGCTCCAAGTAATGCAAAATTCTCATTTATTTTTAAATAAACTGCGTAGCTAAGGCTGTAATAGTGCTTCTAGTATGAGTAGATTGTACAATGGTCATCAGGCATTTCTTTATCAAAAGCAGCTGCTCGCGACGGCTAGCGCATTAAGTTCACAACGTCTTGGTTTTCAATGTTTACGTCAAGCTGTGTTCAAGACATTGCAGATTTCTATGACTTGGTATGTGCGGTGTGTCTTTAGCTGACAGGGCGCTTTTTGAATCCAATTGGGAGAGCATAGTTTATAGGAGACTTACTAAATTGTACCTACTACATTGTGTCGTGAAGGAATGAGATTTAGATATGTTGATGAACTAATGAAAGAGGCTAAGACAAATACTTTGTGTTCCTCAAAGGAAAAAAGAACGTCTGAAAGTTGGGGCACTTCTGGGAAAACATTCACTCCTATTGTTCTGCATAGTGTCCAGTACAAAATTGTAAAAGCAATCAAAACGTTATTTCGACAATGTTCGAACGTGAGCAACAAGATCTAAATAAAAGCAGAAATTCTAAGATCTAGAAAGAAGTTTGAGGCTTTTTAAGTAGATCGATCTTCTTGCAGTGTGGGATCCAACTTTTCTTTGCTCTACACGGTTGCGGAAAAATAAACGGCAATTTGTTGAGCTTACTACTAACTAGTGTGAAAAATATCAAAATGCAGATAAGACTTGATAGTTCAGCAGGTCATTCTCGAAATTGATCAAAACATAAGAATTCCTATGCCACAGAGCAGGTTGGCTTCACTTGATGTTCTTTCCATTGAACGATAAACAGTCAAAAGTTTAGAAATAGATGGCGCTAGTTTCTGACTTGGCTACTTACAAGGCCAGAAAAACAGAAAAATGCATTTTTAGTTAATAAATGTTAGATCTATTTACTGTTAAATAATTGGCATAGAACAAGATAATATTTTTAAAATTAAAGTTTAATAGTTTTACATTTTCGTTTGAAACACCTTAAACGGTTTAAATTTGTTAAGAAGTTCTAGGCTACCATACAAACATTGACCTTCAAGACTGGTATAGTAAACATAATGACATTTTTACTTATAAAAAAGTAGAATCCTTGCATTGGAATGTTTTTTGGTAAATGTACTGATACATTCAGATTACTTAATTTTTTTGTCACACACTAAATTTGTCTTATGGGGGGGGGGGGGGGGGGGGCACCAAAATATTCTTGAACCCTGGCCCATGGGTACCTTGCTACGCCACTGCTAAGCCAGTGGGTGTTACTGTGGTACCGAACATTGGAATGTTTTGTTTCAACATCTTCAGGTACTTCTCGGAGCTGCTTGTGGTTAAGCTTAAGATCCCTAGCTCTGATAAGTTTGATCACTGGTTTAACCGTAATAATAATATGTTTCATATTCAATGCAGCTTTACGCAGACTTTCACGTTTAGAGTTTATGGTCAGGATATTGTTCTTTAATTTATTAAAAAGTAGTTTTTCTCAGTCAAAGCACGGGATTCATCAGATACCAACCTAACATTTTCAACACAGTTCTTCGTAGCATTGAATAAATACTGGCCTATGTTTTTGTCTTTCACTGAATGTTTTGAAAACATTGCCAATAAGAATAAATCTTCGTTTACTTTAAACCTTTTAGAAGGAAATGTAGAGAAAATGATTTCACGTCACAGGTCTGTACAATGTGGCAACGAGCTATTGGTCTAAACTGGTCTCATGAAGATGCTTTATACTAATTGTCACACACACCTGCCGTCAAGAACATGGCGAGCGCAAGACGACAGCGGAAATGTCCAGGAAAATCTAGAATAGCAATATCAAATAATGAGTATGAAGATAGTTCAGTACAGTGAAGAACAGCCGAGCGATTGTACAGTGTTTGTCTGATAAAATTGTACAGTTTTAATTTGCTATCTCGTGTATTGATAAAGCTATAAGCGACATGAATTGAGGTTATCAAGTCCTTTCTTCTTCTTCTTCTAGCCAGCTTTATTGCTGCTGAGCTGTGAGCTCTTTTGCAGACTGTGCCAAGGAAAAAAAGTGTGCTATTTTCTTCAGTTGTTCAGCACTGCCGTATAGGGTGTTGGTTATGTTGGGCTGTAGTGGAAGTAGGGTCTGCCTTAGGTGGATTAGGAAGGGGCATTCAAAGAGGATATGGTTTAAAGCTTCATAAGGGTGGGCGCAGTGTCTGCAAAGGGGGAGTTGTGTGGAGTTAATTTTGTTCAGGTGGTAATTTAATAGAGGTGTGTCCTGTTCTTAGGAGGAAAATTGTAGATTGTTCTTTGCGGGGGAGGAATATCAAGTCCTTTAAACTGTTTGTGTTTTGACTACACCTAGCATAAGAAACAATTTATTTGGTTATTTCTAGAAGTTTATATTATATTTGTTATATCCAAGATGCAATTCCTTAACTCCTTATGTTGACATTGCAGATGAAGACAAATAGGTTTGACCCGCTGTGCATATTGTATTAAAGACCTTACATGAACACAAAGTGCACTCATAATATAACACATTGTAATCTAGAACATGGGACACAAGGGTGACACTGTCAGGGTGGTCATGCTCTAGTCCACGGTTAGACAGTCCATGATGTCACCTGTCTCTGCAAACACGAATTACCTAACCCATCGGACAAACTTGCACTGAACATGTCCCGCTGTAAGTGTTGGCCTTTTTGTTGCGAGCAGGGGTCACGTGGTACACTTCATGTTTTCAATGCCACTTAAGGCGGCTAGGTCATTTGACAGTCTTGATATTTTAAACCAGCGTTTCTCAAACGGTTGGGCGCGTCACCTCCCATTAAGGGTACGATCGTGTATCGCTAAGGGGCGCGAAGGAGTTTTGTTTTTAAGGAGGAAAATTTGGTTACATTTGTGATGTTGTTCTACATGCCTATTTGACTTTTAATCAAATTTAAACATTACAAAAAAACTTTCAACAACAACAAAAAGAAAGAAGAAATGATGGTGTTTAATTTCTAAGTTGGATCTTTCCATCTGTTTTCGAGAAAGACGCCTGCACCTAGTTAGATCCCAAACGTTCTTCTGAAGAATTCATTTCAATAAGTCTTCGTCAACGCGACTTTATATTTGACTTATCTTTCTTGAGTCAGAGCGGTTTATTTTCTCGATTCCATTCTGTTGGCCTCACGCAAATGTAGGATGCATTTACTTCCCATGATTTTGGTTATAGCCGTGTAAGATAGATACATAGATAGCTCTTATATTTATCTTAATCGTTTTGCAAAATAGTTCATCATTTTCGATGACTATTGCCGAAATCTTCAAGAGTAACCGGCACTTAAGTCTGCGGGCTAGCTACTCTACCAATATATACAGTGTCGATGCTAACTTGGTTCTTCTCTATAGGTCACCTCAACCTAATGTGCAAAAGTCCTGTTAATACCTTTTTTTTTTTTCTGTTGGAGGCGGAGAGGGAGTGCATTGAAGTGTCCCATTCTATGTGTCACTGTCCAGAGAAGAAGTTAATGAAGTCATCGTGACCAAATGTCTGTGTTTACATCAGAGCGCTGGTCACTTATGAGGCGTTTCTGTTGGTCACTCACTTGGAAAGCTATTTATAGCCCCACTCAGCACGATGTAACAAACCAGTTCTCACGATCCATGAGACCACACAACAACTCACGCACACATGGTGGAGGCACGTACGCTTTTCTGATGTCACTGCTAACATCCGTTGAACTTCAGTAGATGACATCAGTTGAACTTCAGCAGCTGACATCAGTTGAACTTCAGCAGCTGACATCAGTTGAGCTTCAGCAGCTAACATCAGTTGACTTTCAGCAGCTGACATCAGTTGAACTTCAGCAGCTGACATCAGTTGAACTTCAGCAGCTGACATCAGTTGCACTTCAGCAGCTGACATCAGTTGAACTTCTGCAGCTGACATCAGTTGCACTTCAGCAGCTGACATCCGTTGAACTTTACAGCTGCATCTTATCATTATGCGCGAGTCTAGAAGTATTATTGTTTCAATACAATCACATATTTGTCGCTACATGCTTATAACAAATTAAAATCAACTCACTCTGCCTGTCTGTCTGCCTGTCTGTCTGCCTGTCTGTCTGCCTGTCTGTCTGCCTGTCTGTCTGTCTGTCTGCCTGTCTGTCTGTCTGCCTGTCTGTCTGCCTGTCTGTCTGTCTGTCTGCCTGCCTGTCTGTCTGCCTGTCTGTCTGTCTGCCTGTCTGTTTGTCTGTCTGTCTGTCTGGTAAAAAGTTTGAACATTTTGTTTCTCCCACTTCCCAGTCTCGGAGTCTCATTATAATTCATAGTCGATAACAAAACACGAATCAATCCAAAAGTTAACCAATAAGTCCATGATTTAGTACTAAAAATTTCTTCGATATTTTGTACGTGATCTAAACATATCTTTTGTTTTGTTCAAAGAAAGAAATGAAACCAACTTTATTAAAGCTTAATTTTTACAAAGGTTTTATGAACTCATTCTGTCTGTCTGTCCCTCTGTATATCTATCTGCTCCTACATGTTATTTATCTTACAAACATTCTCGGATCAAGTAGAGACTTTCAACAATTATTCATTTGTTTAGACAAGACATGAATCAATAAAAAAAAAATTTGCCAATTAGTCAATTAACTACTGAAAAACTTAAAAATTAACCAATCAGTAAATTAATTATTGGCAATCAATTCCTTTTTTTTTTATTTCAAATAAAGGAAATAATAACTTCTACATTGCTGACAGATTTTTTAAAGTTGTAAGTGCGGAGTTATTCCCCTTAAATAAGTTTGTTTAAAAAAAAACGATCTTTACATATTTTGCTTTATATTGCTTGTTTTTATATTGGGTCTACATTGTGTGGACAACAAGAATTTAATATTTTGTATGTGTGGCTGAGTGGCATAAGCTACCTATCAATGGGGGACTCAAGTTCAAATCCCGACTCAAGCAGTGTTCTGTTTGCTGAACAGAGTCCTAGTGAGCAAAACGTGCGCCCTGGGCAAGAAACTTTTTTGGCGCCCCCCTTTTTTTTCATGACCATCACATTGAAATATAGGCTTATAAATAAAAAGTATTTAATAATGTTATAAACCTGGTGGTGGCACAAATGGGGGTAGTGGAGTGAGTGTAGTCAGCCGACGCAAATCGCCCCAGAAGTGCTAGAGGAGCGGTCAACCGTGACGAGTTACGACGGTCAGCCGAGACGAGTGTCAACATGACGGTTCTGGAAGGATTGGCGCCGTGAACAGAGCTCAGGAGCGTCACGAGGGATGTAGTCATCTGACCACCCAGAATGGTTGAGCGACTTTCTGCCCGGTTCTAGAAGGCCAGCAGGGACCCTATATAAAGAGCGAAGGTATCAGAGACGAGTTAGTCACAACCACTAGCGAATCCAGAACTTTGGAGTGGGGGGGGGCGATTTTTTTCCAAACCCTAACTCTAATGCCCAGTAAACCCTAACCCTGTGCATAAACGTGCGTACAGCATATATATATATAAAAATGAAAATAAAAAAAATAATAAAGCAGTGTTTCTTAACATTCGGCGAAAAAAAAAGTCATGTTGAGGCCTATCTCTTGATAGCTTGGGGTTCTGAGGGAGCACTGTAAGCCTCCTCATTGGGGTTTGGGGCAAAGCCCCGACGCCAAAAACGTTTTCTTGTATTTTTCACTGCAGAAACGCATACTCCTGTCATCTACTGCTCATTACTAATCAGTGGGGTTCGGGGCGAAGCCAAAAGCGTTTTCTTGGATTCTTCACTGCAGAAACGCATTTTCCAGGTTATCTACATCTCATTACTTATTACGCCAAAAGCGTTTTCTTGTATAATTCAGTGCAGAAACGCATTTCCATGACTTCTACAGCTCATTATTCATCCTATTAAAAAAGGAACTTTTGAAAAATGTTTTACTTGAAAAATATTCTAATATGAATTTATAGGCCTTTACTACATTGCAAAGAAAACGATATTTAGATTAAGGCTTTGAGGATCGCCGGCGAAAACAAAAGTTCGAAAAATAATATTTATATAAAAAATAGCTCATTTGTAAGTTATATATGTATTTCAATAGGCATGTTTGTAACTTTGTTTTGTTACAGAACTATAATTTAAAGCTCTAAAATAAATTTCTGAAGTGGGAGGAGAAGTGAAGTGGGCCAATTAGATTCTACTCTAAACTCACAAACTATGATTTCCCCATTTAAGTAGGACCGAGTTTAATTTAAAGCTCTAAAATAAATTTCTGAAGTGGGAGGAGAAGTGAAGTGGGCCAATTAGATTCTACTCTAAACTCACAAACTATGATTTCCCCATTTAAGTAGGACTGAGACGAGACGGAGAGACCAGTGCAAGAGTTGATTCGGCGGTACGGCTATTAACGAAGATATATTTGTAGAGTCTTGTGTTACGTGTTGCCAATTGTTCAGTATTGGCTGTAATTTATTGGACATAAAACTGTTACGTTACTTTGGAGCCCTGAGTTGTCAAGTTCTTGTTGTTGGTGTAAGGTGCAGTTTGCTGAGAGCCTGGATAGTGAGATTCGTAACAATAATAATATAATACAAATAACCTTGGACTATTACCTAAATAATTTTTTTTATCTGTGCCACTCTGCGTGTAAGTACCCCCGGGTAGCGTGCCTTTTTCCCCTTTACTACGCCTCTGTGACGATGAGCGCCCTTAGGCCGCACGGAAACCTCTCAGATACATGCCCACGAAAAAAGTTTGGACTAGAAGTCTACAAAGGAACTTTAAAAGTAAACAAGCAGAACAATAACAAAACACTTCACCTCAATCAGAAAACCAGGCATTTGAAATTCAGACTTATCAACATTTTGAGAACTTGTGTGTAGGAGGACTGTTTTGATTGGTTGCGTCTGCTAGACACATAATGTCACAGTCTACAGACACATCAACCAACTAACAGGCGGGCTGCCTCTTAATTACTGAGTCACACGTCTCACTGGTCACATTACGATGTCACTTGACGGTATTGTTCATTCAGAACTCTTCATGTTGACCAGCAGGTGTTTGGTAGTGAAACATTTATTCTTCTGATCACGTGTTTTTGTCGTTTATTCATTTCTTGACCACCCCCCTGGCCCACAATACGTTTTGCTCAATATATATTTATATTTATTCATATAATAATTTTTACTTCATTTATCTATCTATCTATCTATCTATCTATCTATCTATCTATCTATCTATCTATCTATCTATCTATCTATCTATCTATCTATCTATCTAAATGACATCTGTTTATATATATCTCCATAATCTCTCTAACTATGTATATCTCTCTCTCTCTCTTTTTCTCTATCTATCTATCTATCTATCTATCTATCTATCTATCTATCTATCTATCTATCTATCTATCTATCTATCTATCTATCTATCTATCTAAATGACATCTGTTTATATATATCTCCATAATCTCTCTAACTATGTATATCTCTCTCTCTCTCTTTTTCTCTATCTATCTATCTATCTATCTATCTATCTATCTATCTATCTATCTATCTATCTATCTATCTATCTATCTATCTATCTATCTATCTATCTGTCTGTCCGTGTAATGCTTTTGATATAACTAAACACAATGGTTCTTATTCTTAATATGTGTCTTCAATTAATATGTTTAGTTTCCCAGACTCATCTAGCTCAAGATTCCCTTATTGCTACATTCGTCACATTCTTAGTCTTACAAAACTTGAGGCCTGATATCTCTCACTTAGTAGCGATGATTGCATCAGTCATTAGTCACCATATCATATTACATTATCTCTCGTTCTTTTCTGAACCTTTCTCTCTCTCTCTCATTCATGACTGCCGTAGCGTATCACAAAATGAATTACTCACAACTTCTGTGATAGCACTATTAACAAACTCCTTCCTTTTAAGCTCATTCTTTCTTTCTTTCTCCGTCTCTCACTCCTCTCTTTCTTTCTTTCTCCGTCTCTCACTCCTCTCTTTCTTTCTTTCTCCGTCTCTCACTCCTCTCTTTCTTTCTTTCTCCGTCTCTCACTCCTCTCTTTCTTTCTTTCTCCGTCTCTCACTCCTCTCTTTCTTTCACTCCCACACTGCAACCCCCTCCCATTTAATCTGAACATCAAATAGTCGTAACCTCTTGACGACGGTCCTCCTACTCAAAGAATGAAACTGACCCCAGAGTTTCCCAACGATACTTAGCGCTGATCTTGTTGCTTCTAAAGCTTCAAGCATCACACAGCCTCAAGAGCTTTGATTCGGACAGGTCCAGTACTGGAGAGATGTCATGAGGAGGGGGGAGTCTGAGCGTCACACACTGACACACACACACACACATATAACCTAAAGACATTCATAAGTCCAGTCATTTCCTCTGACCGCGTGCACTATAGCATTCTAATTACGCAAATCACAGCAGAGTTCAATTGTATATATGTGTGTGATCGTCACCGACTTTTTCATTCATTCTTGTCATTATTAATAAGACTTGAATTCTAGCAATCCTAACCATATAAATCATCCTTATTAAATTATCTGTGATAAGTGTCGATAGTTATTTGTGGTTTTTTTATATTTAAATATACGCGATGTTTGTTCTTTAACACTTTGTTCGGCACTAGAGGACTTTGTGAGTGTCTGAAAGATGGTCTAAACCACGTCCTATGATCTATTTATTGAAAAGTCTATTCCACTTCTAAATGAAACTCAAAATGAATGTATTATTTATGACGGTTGTGCTCTCTTTAATGACACGTCTGGATGCTATGTTGGCCAATATAGGACTGGCTGTGCCTGCAAGGTAAGGGTGCTTAACTCTGTCAGTAATCTTTGAATTCATCTTAAAAAACAAGTAGCATACAAAAAAAAGTTTTAAAAAAAAATGCTCCTATACATCTGCATACCACACCGTAAGAGCAATCCATCCGCCTCAATATTAATTAAGAAAAGAACACTTTTACCAAATTTTTCTCCTCACCCCAAAACCCGACAAAAATCCTTGTTACGCCAATGTATAAATGCATTCAAAGTATCGAAGATTCTAGGCACAATGTAGTCATTCAGATTTGGAAAAAACAACAACAGTAGTCTATAGTAGTATTGATGATTTTCAAGTTTGACTAAGCAATGTGAAGGACGCTAAATTAAACTGAATTGTTGCCAACTCATCAAACAGGAAATCAGCTCCAAGTTTAACAATATCTCATAGCTTGGCAGTTCATCTTCGCATCCATTCTGTCATATTACCGCTAGTTAGTGGCCTTTTGTTTTTAAATAAGTTTTTAAGTTATAGAGTGCAAGTCTAATGCTTCTTCCTCATCGAAATTATTTTGTGCTATCAATCGAAGATCTTAGAAAATTTGAATCTGCAGTGTTCAAAGGTACAACAAAAAACTTATCATGATAAAATAAAAAACAACGAAACAAAGTAAGCATAGCTTATCAACACTTACTTTATTGTGTACAGTGTCCTAAACTGTGCACTACCCTTTGTATTAATTTTAAAACATTAACCCGTGATTTAAGCTAGAGTGTATGTAACAGCGGCTTGGATTGCTTTAATGTAAGGAACTGCTTTCCATCAGGTTTTTATTGTCATGTAAACCAGCCCCAATTTTCTTTTTTTTCCCCATGGGTCAAAAACCATTGATGGTATTAGTATTAACGGGGAGGGGGGGGGGAGAGTTTGGTTTACAATATATAAATGTCTATAGGGATAGTCCTCATGGTCACGATTAATATTTCGAAACATCTTATAATTATTCAATTTTTTCAAAGCTTAATATGTTTCTTTAATTTTTAATATTTAAAATATTTAAGTTCACTAACTCTGTACACCCGTGATGGCAAATAAGTCTCATCCGATCTGAGATATTAACTAACAAATATTTAAAACTATATTTAATCCGACGAAGTAGTTTCTGTGTAATAGTGCGTAAAGTCTTCATCACATTGCTTTGTAGTCTTCTGTATTGTGTACAAAATGTTTACTAGAGAATTTTAAAAAATTATCATTAAATATTAAGCAAACAAAAGAAACATCAAAGTATGTTACATAGTTTTCGTGCTTGCGGTACTCTAATGAAAGGCGGAAACGAATTGGAGAGCAGGTTTATAACAAAGATCTAGAAGATAAAGAGATGTCTACAGTGATCATTTAATATTTTCCTATTCTGACCAATGCTTAGTATTTGGTTCAGAGTTCTTAAAGAAAGTTAATACCATTATATTTAAACAAAAACCTCTGATCTGATTTATTTAAAATTGCTATGAATATTGAAATCTGACAGTAAAACAAAGCCCTACAGATTCAAAGCGAAATAATAGACCTGTTGGGCGGTGCAGTGCTGATAAAAATATCGGTACTCTAAGAGGTCATGGCGGCGCCATTTTTCTCTTCATTGCGCTTGTCATATCAAAAGTTGATCAAATTACTGAAATTAGCTCCAAATAATGAATAATGCACCTGGTTGCATGTGGTCTCCGACCGAGACAGCTGAAGGTCACTTACAGAGGCCTCAGGATACATATAATTGACAGACGTAGACGGCGAAAAAAAAATCTAAACGACCAACGGCGGACAATGATTATGCCGGCGCTGGATGTGGCAAAATACGTAGGCCACAGCCTGGGCTGCGTAGTCACTTGAAATACTGCACTTCTCATTAATCTTTGGACTCGAAGAGAAGCCTTTTTGTCATTTCTGTACAATTACTTGACAGATTTCATTGACATAAATATTGTCACATCATATAAGCGTTGTAAAAAAAAAAGGAAGATAATTACTTCCTACGTATTATTATTGATAACTTAAGTCTTCTTATGGCAATTTAGATGCTCAGAGATATCAGTTATCCCCGCCCTTGTTAAAAAATTTCTTTTTCATAGTTGCTCAATCTCAAAGCGTAGGGCCTAATGTGCCCTATATATCTTGAGAAACTGTTACTGCATTATGAATGGTTATTATTGGTACTTTAAAAAGTAGGTAAACTATTCCATTTTGTTTGTTAATCTTGTTTCAAAATAGACAAGGTAGATTTAGCTCGACCCTGGCCTTCTCAAGATCAAGATTCGTTAAAGGGAAACAATATTTACTGTTGTCACCACAACATTAAGGGGCCTGGTGGATGAGGGGCTAGCGAAACGAGGGGTATCATGTTCAAATCTCGGGATGTTGACTTTTGGAATTGTTTGGGACGTCCTTGAACCCAGCCAGCTCCAATGGTCCTAACATTGGTTGGGGAAAGTAAGGTTGGTTGGACGTTGTGCTGGCCATTGAAACAGATGACTTTTGAATCTTCTGCCCTATGGATCGCAAGGTCTGAAATGGGTTCTTTACTATTTTTCATTGTTGTTATTATCATTAAAATATTTTTATGGTCTGTAGTCTGTACAGCACTAAGAATATATGCTTTTTATCTCGTATATATTTGTTATGGCTGTGTTATATGTCTGTTAAAATGTCTTTGACATTGGTTATGTTCGGTTATAACGTCTATGACATTGGCTATATCCTTGTTCTAAGGTCTATGTCTCTATACCTGTAATATTGCTATCCCATGTCCTTACTTGCTGACATTTAAAAGTACACACTTGAGGACTTTCGTTGCTACACAAGAATTGATCACGTCAGAGAGTTTCATCGGTAGTTACAACATTCAGAAGTAATCAGATTTTATCTCCCTTCATCCCACTTTCCGTTGATTTTTTTATCGTTTATTTCCTCAAAAGTTTCATTTCAACTTTTTACAGAAACCGATGTCCAAAAGTGGACTACAAACGTGTTAGTTGCTTGGAAACGTCCAGCAATGGGAATAATACAAGAAATGGAAATGGAATGGCGTAAGTATCATGCAGTCCATATTTTAAACAAAAAAATAATTTTATTTTCAGCTTTGCCCTAAATTACTTCCACATTTTTAAAGATTATTCTGTGCACACTTTCAAATTCTATTCAATGACAAGTATAGTTTACGTTTTCAACGCCATTCGAGAGTCTAAGGCGGACCCAGGGCTTTTGTGTGTCTGTGTGTCTCTGTGTGTGTTGTCTGTGTGTGTGTGTTTTTTGGTGGTATTTACAAACAGATATCTAAACAGGTACACCCCAGAAATATTTCCTCAAACCAGTCTGCAGTGAACCAGTGAGTTATGTAATACTGTATCTTATCTTATCTTATAGATTACAGACCTTACTTCACAAAAGAAGATAATTAGGCCTACTTCCTACGCATTTTATGTGTGAATCTAGTCATGCAAGCTCATCACTGAATTAAATTCTGCTAAGTCGTTAGTTTTCCTGGCTAATTCAGGCAATCCATTCCATTCTCTAATATACAAAAGGCGTAGTGCATGGATTCCTCCCCCCTTTCCCAACTGCACTAGCTTTAAAAATAATCTGGTCGAATGAAATAACAACGCTCTTTGAGGCTCATTTCGCAGATTGAATTCTTGCTTAGATATTGAAACAAAGTAGTTATTAGTAAGCCTAAAAACGTTGTGTGATATTGAAAAGATTTCAAACTGATTGTGTATGCTATTGCTACCGTTCTCCAAACTTTATTGAATGTAACAAAAATGTCTCTTATAAAAAAAAAAAAAAAAGGTTTTTGCTCAGTTTCGAATAATAATTTATATTTTAGGTCTAACGGACCTGACTGACTAACACACAAAACTTTTCTCTCATGCGGTGGATAAAAAAAAATATGAACATGAAACCAGGTATTATTTACCTTGTGCCTAGAACAACTGATGCCATTTTCACGATCGAAACGGAGAGGTTTACATTTAAAATAAGAAAAACGATTCGCAGTTTCAACACATTTTTTTATATCCCACAAAGCAAATAATTGTCACTTCCTTTTCCAATAGCGAAATAATTCTACTTTCTGTTCGCTCCAGCTTATGCAACTAATGCTGATATTTTCTCTTTGTTTTTCCTTGTGGATCTAGACAAAATCAAAATAATAAAAACAATCCATAAAAACAAATTTAGAAATTTGTGTTTTAAATACATGAATATCTGTTTGAAGTCTTTGGCATCTACAATACTATTACAACTTGAAGTCTTTAGCATCTGAACTACTATTACAACTATCTTGTGTTATGAAGGAATGACTATAATGTAGACCTATACTATAACATTAGATCTAGATCAACTATTCGTTTTAAAACTAAAAATCCAACAAATTCTCACAATAAATATGAGGACCTATGAAACTAGATCCAACCATTACTTTGTGTAAAGCTATTCTGGAAAGTATGGGTTTTTTTAAATTTATTATTATTTTTTGTGTGTGTAATGTTAAAGTTCACTCAATTATTTCTTAACATAGGTCTACACCAGGAATAACTAAGCACTTTTCAAAATCTCCTACAGCTGTAAAACCAACGTAAAGCCTATCAAATATTTCTATATTGAATTGAGAATACAAAGAATAGTCAGAGATTGTATGGGAGAGGGGATTTTTTCGTTTTGTTAAAAATAGATAAGAAAAAAAAAGAGGGTGGTAGCTGGTCCAAATTAACAGCATATACTAATGGAACAAATCCACGGGCGTAGCCGGTGTTGAATGTTAGTTGACAATATGTTTACAATCCAAATGTAAGTCACAGCTGGGGCTGAGTAGCCATGGGAAATGCATTCCTCATTAATCTTCGGACTCGAAGACAAGCCTTATAATATGATTATGACAATCCAAATTTACGTTGTAAATGTACACCAAAGCTCGTCCATTTTGTCTTTAAAAAAAACAACAACATTTTCGTAGATAATTTTTACAAAGCTTATATGAACTCACTCTGTCTGCCTAGTCAAAAGTTTATACACGTTATTTCTCCTACACCCAATCTCGGATCAAGTTGAAATTTTGCACAATTATTTATTTTACCTAACAACACAAGAATAAATTTAAAAAAAAAAGCAATTATCGGTAAGTAATGATTTTGTTTGGTTTCTTATAAGAAATCGTACTTGACAGATGTGGTGGTATAAGATGAATTAATCCACCTGAATTAACATTTTTTAAGCATTTGCCTTCACCAAAATACTCTGTCTTCCTCTTTCCCAACTGGTCCATACGAGTGCTAGGAGCATAGCGCATTGGGAAAGCTAAAGGCTAAACAAGAACAATAGGTCAAAATATTTCTAATCGCACAGAATGTTTGTGTGTCCTGCTAATGTTTCGTGTATTATAACATGACTTATCCAAAGTAAAAAAAGCTAAATAAAAATGTTAAAATTATTACATGAATTTTACATTTTTTTCGGGGGTCAGGACGTCGTATCCTCTTTCTTAGAGAAACGCTGGGCTACAGTTAAGAGCGGGCGAATTAAAGTTTTCCAAAAATCACAATCAAAGGTTCTGAATCCTTAGCCACTGTGATAATTTGAACTTCTATGTGGTAGCCATTGAGAAATTTTGAATCATTATAACGTAAGCCTAACCTTTAGTTCCCATTTCAACATAAGTCTAACCTTTAGTTCCCATTACAACATAAACCTAATCTTTAGTTTCCATTATAACATAAGCCTAACCTTTAGTTCCCATTACAACATAAACCTAACCTTTAGTTCCCATTAAAACATAAACCTAACCTTTAGTTCCCATTATAACATAAGCCTAACCTTTAGTTCCCATTACAACATAAACCTAACCTTTAGTTCCCATTATAACATAAGCCTAACCTTTAGTTCCAATTATAAGATAAGCCTAACCTTTAGTTCCCATTATAACATAAGCCTAACCTTTAGTTAATATTACAACATAAGCCTAACCTTTAGTTCCCATTCAACACAAATGTAAACGTCGTCTGTTTCTGTGGCCCACGGCTAACGAGGGTATCGTGTGGCCTGCACAACGACCAACAGCCTTTACTTTTCCCCCAACTAATCTCAGAGGCGCCCTAGTTATCCCTAAATTAAATATCCCAGTCTTCAACGGGATTCGAACCCGGGACCTCTTGATTCGAAAAGCCAAGCGCTTCACCACTCAGCCCCCACTCCTGATTATAAGCCTACTACTGATTGCAAATTTGGTTGTACATTAGAGTCAATAAAAAAGAATCACTATTTGATTCCTCAGGATGAAAGTGACACGCAGAGTATACAGGTGGAAACAGTTTGTCACATGGGAATGCTGTCCCGGTTTCCATGGGGAAAACTGCCAAGACAGTAAGTATTGTCGATGATGCCCCCACATTGGCCAAAATAGACTTGCTTTTACGTTCAGTTTCTATCAGTAGTATGACCATTAACCTATCTGTTATTTGTCACTAGCTTGTTTCTCGTGCACTACACTAACCAGTTTCAACGACCGCTTGTCCCTGGCTGAAAAGGTCATCACTGAGGTCAGTTCTACTCAAATTTGTTTACAGCAATCTAATTTGATAAGTAGTACGGATGGGTGAGGAGTGTGTTTATCTTTTTTTTTTTTTGATGAGGGAATGGCTCATTGGTATATATTTTTCTTATTGGATGGAATTTTAACCTAAAAACCTCCATTGGCTACGCTTTGCATGGAATTTTGTAACTAGTTTTACTTCTGAAAAAATAACAACTGAAAAGTAAAGCCACCACCACATATTACAAAGTAAACTCACTCTGTCTGTCTGGTACTAATTTTGAACATTTTATTTCTTCCACACCCATTCTCGGATCAATTTGAAACTTAAAATAATTGAGATATATAATTGTAAATGTGGAGTGACAGCTTTGATGTTGTTGTTGTTTTTTTTATTTTGCTTGAAAACTGCCAGAAAACCCCACCCCCCACCCCAAAAAAAAAATCTAATTTTGAGACACTGGATATTTTAAAAAATAGTTTACGATGTTCATCTGGAAGTGATTTTTGTAATTCTCTAAATTGGTTATGAATTTATGACCGTTTTGGGTGAAGTGTGAATTTCAAGAAATATTTGTGTACTAAGTTTTATTGAGTTTCCTTGATCACAACACACACACATTTGTTTCCCCTTGAACTTATTGTAACGTATAAGACAAGATGTTTAGGATCAAATAGTGTGTCACGTGGTGCTCAGCTGTTTAGGATCAAATAGTGTGTCACGTGGTGCTTAGATGTTTAGGATCAAATAGTGTGTCACGTGGTGCTCAGATGTTTAGGATCAAATAGTGTGTCACGTGGTGCTCAGAATCTCTGGGGGATCTCATTGAAACGGCAGGAAAGTGGTGATGTTACAAATTAATCATATATATATATATATATATATAATATGTATATATGTACATATAGTTGTAGATATTTTGTAAATAAAATGTTATGTACTAGAAAGAGGGCGGTAACACTCTGATGCATGGCTCTTATGATATCACCAATGTTAATTAAGCTAATCAAGACATTGCTACATCCCTGTGGGAGCACAGGAGGGTGTGTCCTCTACAGATTTCATAATCTTAAGATAGAATTAAAAGCGTTACATCAAAAAAAAAAGTAATTTATAAACACATGTAATTACTAGAAAAAAGAAAAATGTAATGATAATACTATAACAAACTCAAGGGAGGCAGTCTTAGTTTTCAGAACTTGCATACAAGGTTTACTGTCATTGCTATTGTCAACTATATGGCCACTACCACAGGGTCACACGCTTATGTAGCTCTCTAGTTGTCTCAAGAACGGTTACCTTCACAATCAATCAGGAGTTTCTTCCCTTCGCAGGAAAGTCACTTCCACTGTTTCTCAGAAATCATCCTGACCAAACAACCCACACAGAGTATTTTCCCTCTTTCTTGCTAGCCCGTCCATTTACGAGAATCCATATCGTATCTTTAGTCGGAACGACCCAAGTTCTAGTCCAGGACGTTATATTCTTCCTTTCACGTAGACGGAAATTAAGTTCTTTCTCCTTTACATACATATCCAGTGTTGAAGAGTGCACTGCTGCGCAACATTGCACCGATGCAGGGCAGAGTTACAACAAAAAAACTCAACAAAATTGGAACAAACAAATATGTTCATGAAAAAAAAATCGTTAAGACATGTCCTTTCGGTGGAAATAAAAAGGGTTTTAATTTTAGATCGATGCACACCAACAGTAACACTCAATAGTAGGCCCACTCGTGCTGGCTACAGAGTCGATGGTGACCCTATTTCTCAGGTACTCACTAGTTTGACATGCCTGATAAGGATTATTTAACACCATACGTTACTCGGTCAGACTATATCAAAGCCACTTGTTGATCAGGAAACTTGAAAAGGATCAAGATGCCTGTGTGTAGTCGCTGAATAAACTCTTTATGTTGTTCTAATTATGTTTTTGTCTCTGTTGTGTTATCTTTAAATGAGAAAAGAGTCCTTGTAATCAAATTTCCATTAGGATCAATAACGCAGTCTTAGTCTTTGTATTTTTTTTAAACCTGGGGGTAATTACATCATATAGAAGGAAGCCTACGGAATTTGACATTAATGATTAGCAATAATCGGAATCGACATTTAACGTAGAATCTAAGATTTGACGTGACATAAGTACGGTCTGGAGTCGAATCCTGGTGAAGACTGGAAGTTTGAATTTCAGGATCTTTAGGGCGCCTCTGAGTCCACTCTCAGTCCACCCAGCTCTAATGGCTACCTGGCATTATTTGGAGAAAAGTAAAGGCGGTTGGTCTTTGTGATGGCCACGTGACACTTTTGTTAGCCGTGGGCCACATAAGCAGATGACCTTCACACAATGGCGTCACTAGGGGGTGCGGGGGATGCGGTCCGCATCGGGTGACACCCGTTAGGGGGGTGACACCCAGGGGAAAAAAAGCACTTTGTGAAAATCTGACAATTAAAAAAAATAAACGGCAGTGGCTAAATATTGGAACATGTTATTCACAATGTTAAATAGATCTATAAACTTTTTTATTTTCATTGCGACTAAATATATTTTGATTGTTTAATGAAATTCTATCAAAATTCTACCAATAGTCACTGTTTAACAAATGACGACATTCTTCAGGCATAAAATATTGTTGAAATCTCACATATGTAAATTTTGTAGAATTGGAAAGTAAATAAGTCGCCATTGAGATTTCTAAAGATGATTATGTCTTTTTTCAGTTTTCTGTAAAATATGCTCTATCCAAGAAGAAGGAATTGTTACAATGTGTCAGTCGAATGATATACTTGAATATTGTAGGAGATTTTTCTTCATGGCTAGTGCTAAGAATGGTTCGGATGCTTCCTAATGGGGACGATTTAGTCTCTGAATAAAAAAACTGTATGCTTTTGTTGTCGACTATTTTCTACTAATTGTATTGAATTGAAATAGAAATGTGTAACTTAATTTAAAGTGTGTGGTTGAAATAAAGTCTGAAATTGGAATATTCAAAGACGTATGAAGAATTCTTCTGGTTTGGGAAATAGGGAAACAAGAACATCCGGCTGCAAATACAATGGACAAGGAAGTCGTTGGTGTCAAAGCACACCTAACATAGCACACACTGATCAGATTCAGAAGTTATATAAGGGAGTCCAAAAAAGCTGATGAGATCAACAAATATCTTCAAATGTCTAGAAAAGGTTGAACTTGAATTTATATGTGGAGCTCAAAGATATGACAGTGCAGCTTCAATGTCTGGAGCCATGGAGGAGTACTGGAAATTTATTAAGAACCAACAGAATAGCTATTTAATAGATGCGTATAACATTCACTCAATCTGTGTGATTAACATTCTTCTTCAGAAATCAGCTTTTTCCCTAGCATTTTTTTGATACGATTGGAATTTTATTTTTCGTTCTGAGATTATTGCAGCTAAAGGCCAAAGTTAAGATCTTTTATTTTATATATCTTTACTTTTTTTTTTCGGACGGGGGGATGGAGATGTACAAGAAGGCGAAAGATACACAAGAGTAAACTAGTGACAATGTGGTGACTAATTAAACCTTTTCTTTAACAAAGGCATAACATTTTAGCGTAAAGTGTTATAAAATGAAGGATCTTAAAAAAATAGCACTGTGATTCAGAAGACAAAAAATATTTAAAAGAAAAAGTCAGGCAAGTGATCACTAGATGCCGGACTCACTATGTTAAGAAGAGAAAAAGAGGTGCATTCTTATGTGCATTGATCGTTTTTTAACTCTGAGCTTCAACTCCTACTGGAACTCCTACATCATTAATGTAGCAGATAAATATGGAGAATCCAACAGAAAAATTCTTTGGTTCAACAACGAACAAAGTATTGTAGATGTCAGTTTCAAAATATTGGCGTATATGATGATTTTTCAAAAGGCGACATTCAAACACAAATACCATGACTGAGAATGGATCTAAAGGCAACAAAAGTTATGCTTGAAGACAATAAAAGTTGACAGTTGACATTCATATGCCACTAAGACCTTAAAAATATTATTTAACAAAGCCTTCAGCCGTTTCTTACCATCTGCTTATCTATGAAAAAGGATTTTTAAAATTTACATTAAGAACTTTTTGAGACAATGGAACAAACGACACTTTCACAAAGCGGAATTTTAGTAAGAATGAGATCCTTACAGACATTAACTGTAGGTTGATGATACGTTTTCAAGTTTAAAATCCAAGGGAAAAAAAATCTAGTGTAATTTACTTATGGTTGCATTGTAGCAAAATTGAACTATAGATTAATGTCAATCTCTTCGACTTCAAAGATTAAGGATGAGTGCAGAGTTTCACATAACTACGCAACCCAGTAAACTGTACATAAATTGTTATAAATAACTGAATTTTAAAGTTTAATTTTATAGTTGTTCAATAATCAAATAACGTAGGTAATTATAAACTATATGTATTACAGCACAACAAACCAACGAAAAAAAAACGATTTTGTTAATGAGGGGGGGAAGCGGTGGTGACACCCTGAGCTGACCGCACCGGGTGAAACCCACCCTAGTGACGCCACTGCTTCACATCATCTGCCTGTACTTTACTTACTTTAAGAACGATCTAGAATGAAAGTGAAGCTCAATACCTCATACTTTAGGTCTACTGCCAGTGTTCAAATAATATTAAAGTCAACAAGTTTCATTTAATATTTCAAAATATCAGTAAAAACGTAAAGCATTTATTTTTCTTTCATATAAGCATTTCTTGGCTTGGTTAAAACAATAAGTTTAGAGTAGACAGATCTGAAAGATCGCATACAAATATAACATTATCGAGGCTAGCAGTACTTTCGTTAATCTTTTTATTAAGTGCCCGCTTCAGATAAATTGAAGAGAAATCCCTTACTCGTCTACGACATTGTTACAAAGTTATATAGGGCTACTCATGTTAATCGTATCATTTTAAATCAAACTAAAAACTGTCTAAATTTCTCTCGAGTCCTACCAAGAGGCCAGCAGAACATTCCCCACATTTCGAAGCACCTATTTTATTTAGCTAATGCATACCAGATTTTGAAGCGTTTATCTCATTTATATGGAGAAAAAAATGATTATTGAACTTTATAATATTTGTTTCAGCTGAGTCTGTTCAATGAAGGGGCGCTGGAAACTACAAGGGCGCCCAAGTTTGCCCCACTTACTGCCAAGTGTGAGTGTGAAAGAGGACCACCTGGACCACAAGGGCCTGCAGGTCCGGCAGGAAAGATAGGACCATCTGGTCCTCAAGGCCCTCCAGGGCGATCCATGTAAGCAATAGATGCTGGCGTTTATTCTAAATTTGATTTTAGTACCTCTCTTTAACAAAGGCACCATTAGCTATTTAGGACTATTGGAGAGGCAGTGTTCTGTGGCTTTCTAAGAAACATCTCAAATTACATACGGACACTGCAGATTACTAACATGTTCAATGCTTACACATTCAAGGGCCTATACATGTCAGGATCCTGTACCATCGCCCTGAGCGGCTTTTTTTTAGTCGTTAGAAGTCATTGCAATAGAAAGGACCAACTGTCGTTGACCATCGCATACATGACTTGATATCACCACAATTGGGATATAATACTAAGTCAAAATCTTTGGACCATGTGGTAGTGTTTGCAGTTTTGATGCGGAGGCCAAGGCAGTCTTTTAAACCTTAAAAAGTCATTGACTCTCAACTGCGTGAGGGACATTGGAGAGTAACACAGATTGTTGTGGTCACTGACTCAAAACCTGTACTACAGGTTTTGCAAAGCCATGGACCAGGCTCCCCAATATCGACACTGTCATCGTGTTGACATTGTTATATATGATTATCTTGAATGATACCCCTTGACTAAGGGAGTGAATGCTGGAATGTTATGTGTCATGTGTGTTAACAAAGTGTGTAAAAAAATTCACTCATGAATCTGCGTTATAGTATTGGCGTTGTTTATCGTTATTAAGTGTAGCGTTTCTAGTTAACGGGTACCGAGTCACATAATGGACCTCATTCACTAATCGTAAACAAACAACATTTAGTCACATGATCTTATTGATAAAACAACGGAAAAAAACTGTCACGTGACAACCATCATGAATTAAACATGAGATCGTAAATTGTATAGAAGAGATAGAGCACCACGTTGCTAAATGTTGTTTGTTTACGATTGGTGAATGAGGTCCATTATGTGACTGACAACACCATTGGAAACTCCTTGGCCCACTAGGAAGGGCTAACACCACCCACCGAGCTTAAGTTTTCATCATGTTCTGGCTAGAATCCAAAAAAATAGAAATGGAAAAGTGGTAAAGGTGCTGGGACAAGTCCCAAAAAGCCCTCGGAGTCTTGGAGTCACGAGGCGCCCTGTGACGGAGGCTGTCCAGGCCTGAGCAAGGTATTATAGCACTGTGCAGGACAGGCTCATATTTCTCACGGCTATGGCCAAACTTTGACTCAGGGTGCCCCCGCTACGGGGAAGAAGAGGAAACCGTGTCTCGTATTCTGTTTGACTGCCTCCGTCTCGTCAGGTCTGAGAAACCACAATCTCTCGACCTGTGATATGTATGCATTACGCAAGACAGCAGGGTTTCTGTCCAGGGCTTTTGCAAGAGAAGGATTTGAGCCTCTCAAGCCCTCACTCAAGTGGAATTTAATGATGATGATGATGATTACATGGCCATGTGGCAGCTAGAGATTTTATTGTTAAAATGTTTCTAGACTAGCAGTGTTGATCGCAGAAAAGTTCCAAAAGTTTGTTTTGTAGGAAGTGACATGATTCAGCGTAATGACTAAAAACAACGAACAAAATTGTATCCGGGTCAGTTTACAGCTAATCAAAGATTATATATTACTAGATGGAATAAGCAAAGTCTGCACTCTACAGCATTCTTATTCATTCCAGACAAGGCCCGCCAGGAATACCAGGCCAACCAGGACCCCCGGGCAAAATGGGGCCGCCGGGCCTGCCGGGTCTCCCAGGCAATTTCGGACCCCCATCAAAATCTGGGCAATCATCCAAGTCGAACAACCGCATGAGAAGCAAAGAGACTGTGATCTCCAGGGGCAGCATGAGAATGGCGCAAACATTAAAAGAAAGTCAAGAAAGAGGTAAACTATTTAGAAGTCAGTCACTTAGTCACTTCGTCAGTCAGTCAATCAATCAGTTAATTACTTAGTAAAAGTTTTCAGTCAATCAGTAAGTCAGTCAGTCAGAAAGTCAGTCCCTCAGTCAGCTAGTTAGTTGGTCAATTAATTAATCAGTCAGTAAAATGTCAGTCATTTAGTTGTTCAGTCAATCTGTCAGTCAATTAGTCAATCAAACAATAAGTTAGTTAATTTGTCAGCTAGTCAATTAGTGAACTAGTCAGTAATTAGGCTTGCTAGGTAACTAGTTAGGTGGTCAGTTAGTTATTACATTTGGTAGGTTTCTAAATAGGTCATTCCTTGTGATTGATTAGTCGGTGGATTGGTTAATTAATAATTAGTTCATTTCCAACTGAGGGCTTCATGGGCGCCCTGCTTTCTCCCCCATTACGTCTCCTGTCTGCCACAACACTCTTGCAGCTAACCAATAAAAAATACATTCCTGCAAGAGTCCTTAAACTTGATCTTTTCAATCAGTGATTTCAAATCCCACTCATGAGGCCAAGCTATCCAACTCCTTCAAACTTCAGCACACGATGCATCAGAAGCTCGGTTCCTTTTCATGAGGGAAATTCATATTGCACCTTGCCCATTTAATAATATTGGGCATTGTTGGGTATACTGGTTATTATCGATATGGTTAATTAATTTAATTTAAAATAGTGTCGTCGAGTTACATTGATATTAATTACATGTCAACATTTGTAGAATTCTCCAAAAAGCTGTCAACGGTTGAGAATCTGGTGGTTGAGTTAGAGAAGCAGATGACCACCAAAGATTACTTTGAGAAAGCTGTTCTGTTTATGAACAGTCAAATTGACCATTTGACTAAAAGAATTAACGCCTTGGAACGTACTGTTGCTAATGCTGGTAAATTGTATTTTAAATTTGTTCATGTAAATGTCAATAAGCATGCTATGTGGATAACTGACATAAGATGGGGAAGACCATATTAGACTCTAGCCAACAGTGCCGAAAGAGAGAGAGGGAGGGGAGCAAACTTGTGCCCCTTTCCTCTTGAGTTAAGAAATTCACTTAAATTAATATGTGTCACGTACATAAGTGCTCAAATTGCCTGGGTTTTAATTTTTGACAAATTTTGAATGTGTTTCAATATTTCTTACAAAGAGACGACCATACTTGTCTTCTCAATCAAAAAGGAATCATTCTAGACTTTCTGGATTTACAAGTGACGTGGAAGCCAGTCAGTTAATTGTAAATTTTACTTACCGGTACTTTAAAGGAGATGACTTCAAAACCTTCACTATGTAAACTTTTGCAATAAAATTTTGTCGTTGGTTTCTTCTTCTTTTTCTGAAGCCTAACAGAAGAAGATTATTATAAAACTTATTAGTTGAACGGTATACAACTGGACAATGTGACGCCATTCTCGTTTTTTTTTTCGTTCTTTTCTCACCTTTGCCAATTTGGTGTCACCTGAAGCCATCCGCACCCCTCGATGTTCTCGCACTCCTGCAGTAACGCTACTGACTTTGAACGTTGCCGATGGAGTCCCTAAGAATACTGTTGACATTGTGAAGTACACTGTTCAATGTTTCATTTTAACTTGTTGTCATCCTGAAACCTGCATCATTTTCATGTAAGAAACGGTCGCAATTATTTAACAATGCGACATAATGTATCTTATCTTATATAATACAGACGTTACTTCAAAAAAGAAGATTATTACGTCCTAAGCGTCATGCATTTAGTCATGCATATTAACCAATGACTTAAATTCTGCCAAGTCACTGGTTTTCCTGGCTAGCTCAGGCAACCCATTCCATGCTCTAATAGCTCTAGGGAAGAAGGAGTATTTGTACAAATTTGTCCTAGCATATGGGACGAGGAATGTGCCTTTACCTTTGTGTCTTTCAGAGTATTTTATTAAGTTTTGTTTTTGTATTTGAAGATTATGGTTCAGTGTTTTATGTATAATGGCTACTTTACTTTTGAGTCTTCTGTCCTGAAGGCTTTCTAAATTTAGTGATTTTACTAATGGTGTTACTCTAGTCAAATGTGAATATTCGTTTGTTAGGAATCTCACTGATCTATTTTGTGTCTGTCAGTATAGTTATAATGGCATGGTCTGAATTGTTATGATATGCCTAATAAAAAAAAACAGTAGACCTACTTGTTTGTAATTTGTAACCAAATGATTCCCTTGTGTCTTGTAAATTGGAATGCACCAACTGAAAATAAAAAGTAGTGTACGAGTTATTTACACTAATTTACATATTTTCATTAATCATGACAACATCTTTATTCCTGTTACAATTTAATGTTGTTTCTAAAGGATTACGATTGCCAACAATGGACTTTGAGGAAACTGTGGAAGACAACCTGTACTACTCAACCATTCCGGTGGGAGACCCCGAAGAAGCTTTGATCACTACAGTCTTTCCAATAGATCAAACCGTGAATTCGTTCACCAACGACAGCATCGCAGAGCTTTCGTCCGCGCGGAGCAGCTTGGATTCAGAGAGCGGGAATTTCTCAACATCCGGCTTCTCGTCTGCAGAACAAGGAAGTAACTCTTGGAGCCCTGACGTTATGGAAGAGGGCGATTGGTCCACTACAGAACTTAGCAACTTGGTAAAGCACGAGGCATCCAATGAGACGCTGGCAGAAGACGTAGACGAATCTTCAACTCCCAAAGCGACTTCTCAGACACAAGAGCTCAAGCAGGTGACTCTTAAACACGGGACGTCTACATTCAACCCAGACCTAGCGAAACAACCCAGCAGTGGACATCTAGGTAAGTAGGAATGATGTAGGTTATATTATGTCGAAGGCAAGGATGTCTGGACACTACAACAGAGTTCTGAAATAGACAAATGAGGTAGTGTGATATGCACAATATCCGAGGCTATCGTGTTTGTTACTATTAATAGCGAATAGTTGTAAAAGTGGTGTATTTTTATGAAAAAAAAACTGCTTGCATAAGTGATTTCAAAAATTAGATTTTTCACTTTAAGAAAAGAAAAAAGTAGCCGTTGTATGAGAACTTTGAATGGACTAAAATATTGTGATGTCGGATTTTCACTATCTTTTCTAGTTTACGAGATCAAAACGGGACGGACAGACATTTCACATTAACCTTATAGCTTCTTTTCCCCTTTCGGGGGCGCTAAAAATGTAAAATTGGAAATGCTGCTAGTAAAAAAGATCATAGGCAACAAACAAACCGCACATGGACCACTGGCGGATCCAAGGGGGCGGTAGGGGCGAATTCACACGATATGTGTACGAATTTATTATTTATGTTAATAATATATTCTAATTATTTATATTTCAATCTATTTTTAGATTATTTCGCCCCCCCCCTTTCTTGTATGTTGGTTGATTTGGTCGGGAGGGAGCGATGGCAACAATCCCGTCCGCCCCCCCCCCCCCCCCCCATAAACTTTTGAGTGGGGGGGGGGGGGCAGTCCAATTTATTTGTAGAAATCACAACTTGCTTCTAGAATCAATTAAATATCTATCTGATTAAAACTTTTTATTGATATTTTAACCGATCTTTATATTATGTCGTTCCCCTGTTGGCCCTTTCCACCTAAACCCTTTGAGTGGGGGGGGGGGGGGGAGCGGTCATACTTTTATGGAGAAATCATAGTTTTTGAACAAAATTAGTTGAATTGATATATAATTTTTATATTATGTCGCTCCCCTTCTGGTATCTTGGCCGATTCAGTAGGGTAAGGGGAGGGGCGATTGAATCTACTGCCCTCCCTACTCTATCCCTCTGAGTGGGGGAGGGCGGTCCTATTTTTAAATCATAGTTTGTGAACAAAATTGGTTGAATATCTATATGATAGATATTCAAGGTATTGATATGTGAACCCATTTGTATATTATGTCGCACCACACTCTAATCTCAAATTTTATCATTAGTAAATATAAAATAAAAAAGGGTTGTACCAGGTGGGAGGGGCGATACATGCAATCACTTTCTCCCCATCGACAAACCAATACTTTTTTCTTTTTGTGTTATAGTTAAGCAATTACAAAATTTTTTAAAAATGTCACTAATATAATTTATCTATGCTATAAATTACATTCTTATATCGAGTCGCCCAAGCCAGCCCCTACTCTGTAATGCCGAAATGCAATCATTAGCAGAAATTATAAAAAGGAGCGAGAATTAATCGTTTTCACTCTACCACTTAATTTATCCTCCCACTTCCAACATTAGGTGTAAGTGAATGTGAAGTTAGATGTGAACCTGGTCTAACTAATGTCTTATAATGAATATATAATTGTTCTAATTGTTTTGTAAAGGGACATTCTCTTATTCCTCAAGAAAAAAACATTTCCGTTAAAAAAAAATCCTTTAGTTCAGTGTTCTACTAGTAGGGAGTAACGCGGCAGTTCACGCGATAATATGAAAAACTACTTATTAATTGTTGTTTTAAATTATGCCCAACTTATATACATACTAAATAGATTTTTTCTCTTAAGAATAAAAGTAAACATTTGTGTGTGTGTGTGTAAATGTAGTAGCTAGTATAACAGAACTTACTTAACTTAGCAATACGACAAAAAATCCAAAACCATTTGCATAATTGTTAAAAATATGGTAAATAGTCAACTCCACTACTAAGGAGCCTACCGTGTTTGTTAGTATTAAAAGTGAATAGTTGTAAGTGTATTTTTTGAAAAACAAACTTCTTGCATAAGTTTTCTAGTTTACGAGATCTAAACGGGACAGACGGACAGACAGACTGACAAACATTTCACACAAAACTAATAGCGTCTTTTCTCCTTTCGGGGTCGCTAAAAATCACCCTTTTCTTCATGATTTGAGCATTTGACCATCACAAGAAAATAGGAGACACCGATCACAAAATCAAATGGATACAAAAACTCTTTTGTTCCTTTGGCAATTAAATTGTTGAACAAAATGTAACTTACTGTTGTAAATCTCGTACGTAATGTAAAAGAGAAACTGTGGTATGAACATATAGTCCTGTGGCATTTTACTTCTCGAGAGACGATCTTTTCCCTTTGCAACTTCTTGTGTTACTAAAGAGGCCAATCCTTGATACACAGCTGCGATCGCAGGTTGGGCATATATAATCACCAGGCGCCGTTGCATTTTCACCCTTCTTTCTGCTTCTGTTGTGTATGACATCTGCAATCCGTGACCCTTCCTTTATGCTCTCTCTCCATGTGGATCTGTCCAGTGCCACCTCTTCCCAGTTGCCAGTGTCGATTTTGAAGAGCTTCATGTCGCGTTTGCATACATCCGTATAACGTAAAAGTGGGCGACCAGCGGCTCTCCTGCCTTCTATTAGATCGCCATACAGGATGTCCTGTGGAAGTCGACCTACTGGCATTCTACGAACGTGGCCAAGCCAGCCAAGGCGTCTGCTGCTGATACCAGAGAGGATGTCCTGGCACCCTGCTCTTTGTAGCACTTCCTCATTGGTTATCTTATCTTGCCACCTTATTTTAAAGATCCGCCTTAGGCATCGGAGGTGGAAGACATTCAGCTTTTTTTCCTGCCATGAGTAGGTTGACTATGTTTCACTTCCGTACAGCAAGGTGCTCAACACACAGGTCCGGTAGACTAGGGCTTTAGTACTGCTAGTCAGCAATATGTTGTCCAAGACTCTTTTCTGCAACCGTGACATGGTGGCAATTGCCTTGGCTATCCTGTTGTTTATGTCTTTATCCAGTAGAATGTAGACATATATAAATATACCGGTATCTATATGTCTATGGGTATGAACGTATGTCTTGTGTGTTATTGTACAAATGTTTATTCTAATTATGTATTTTTTATTTTTTTTTATAATGCACAATTGTAAAACAAATTTCCTCACGGATAATAAAGATTATTATTTTTTTTTTTAAAAATGGTCTTCTAACATATGTAGAACTAAATATTCGTGAAATAACCATAGGCCTACATCATAGTAGACATAGAGTTCTGCTATGTTTGAGATTTACACATGTTTCGCAATTTTTTCTCTAAAAAAAATTCTTGTGTCCAGTGCGAGGCCCCCACCAATCGGAGGCCTAATTTGCCTTAGGCCGGCTCTTGGGGAGAGGTGGCCAGTTACCCCTTTAAGTTATTTAGTATATTTGTTTAATATCATGGAGATACTTACTAGCTCATGCGTTCACTTTTCCTTTTCCAAAGTAAGCAACATAACGAGCGTCCCTTCCCAAGACTATGAACCTGATACTGAACTTAGACAACTGATGAAGGAGGTCAGTGACTCAGACGGAGAGCAGTCGGACGACCCGGAAGCTGGATTCTACTACAGGGGAGGCAACCTCTACACTGACATGTCTGAATCAAGTAGCTCCAAGAAGCTTGTTCAAAACTTGTCTAGACCCAAAGCTGAGTTCCTAACCAGCCACAATTCTGCAAGTGGGACCAGTCATATCAGCCAAATATTTATAGTAGTCTTCTTTTCTTACTGTCTTCAGAGAATGATTTCACTCCCTTAGTTCATAATACATTAATTTTTTTTTTTTTGTTAAGCTTTCATTCACAAATGTTAACCGTCAAAATTCTATGTCAACAATAAATGGGGAAGGGGGAGCTTTCCAGATTGTTTAAAAATAATCCGGAATAAATTGTTTCTATTGATGTTTAATCATAAATTACGTTTATTTCCCACTAGATTGCATTATTAACAAGAATTGCTAAGATGTATTTGCAGGTTGATGGAGGCCTGTAGATTTAGTAAGAGCCTGCATACTTGAGTTTTAACAGCCAATGTTTATTCTCGAAACAAATGCTAGTCTTTCTTTCCAACAGGAAGACAAAGGGAAACAAGCCAGAAACTCTCTTCCATACTGACCCTAAAGGTCAAATGATATGTATTTAAATATCACTAGGGCAATACTATGATTTGTGGGCCTTCAAGTCATCCCTGTTGTGTTTGTTTCGATAACTACAACTTCTACAGTACTGATACATACAAGTTAATGCTGCATAGGATTTCTACAGTACCGTAACTTGTATGTCCATTTTGCAACCACCTAATGACTTCATTTTTTGAATGTTAAAGATGGCTCTTACAAAGGTCTTAATATCCTGCTGTCTGAATTTTACATTGCCCTTGCCAATTCATGTGTACAGTTTTCTAAAATGTATGGTTTTTTTTTTATCCTTTTACTTTTCTATATTAAAATATATTTTTGTATTTTAAAAACAATGTCTTTTTATCCATTGCTTATAACTGTCAACAAGTATCCTATGCAGAAGAGTGGTCACAACATGAAACTTTGTAAGAATGGATACAAAATAAACCTTGAAAAAAGAAAATTGTTTCTCAAAGATTTTAATATCTTAAGACAACAGGATTCTGTGTAACAAACAGATGAAATTAAAGCATTTTCCTGTCCAACAGCCATCAGACTACTACAAATAACTGCAGATTAAACAGCCCATTCCAGCACAGAGCTTCTACTCTACATTTCCATTTAATAATACAGCATATGAAGGAACACTACAATCTGAGAGAACATTGAGACATGAAGAAATACACATGTAGAAACTAACCTCATACACTCTGAAAATGTCATACAAATATATACCAAACTTTCACATCACATGACTGTTAGCCAAGGTCACATCACACAACTGCTAGTCAAGGTTGAATCACAACCAACTGCCCTCTTATTGATTGAACTTCTTTTTCTATTCTTTTGTAACAAAAAAAAATTGTAATAGTAATTACTTTTTTTTTTGGTGTGTGAACTAAAAAATCTGAATGTTAACATAACAATCTGGGAAAATGACTGAGTGATGTGACCTTGATGCTATTGGCTATTTGTTTCATATTTCAATAAGCCAAAATCAATAAATATAATAGTGACAACGAGCAAATACAATGGAACTGAATAATGACTTCCCTGTTTAAGTTTTTGGCAAACATATTTCAAACATCCACATTTCAATATTACATTACAGAATAAAGTTTGTCCAGCATCTGATTATAAAAAAGAATTATTGCTGAAGCAAAAAAAATATTCTTTTCACTAACACAAAGAAAGAAAATAGAAAATAATTATATAAAAAAAAAGAAATATAAGAAAAAAAATGCAATGTTGCAGTCCAAACTCAAGACATGGCTCTCATTGAAACATCCACTAAACAAATCTACAGGTGCAAATACATTTCTTGAAAAGTGTAACTACAGGAGTGCTGTAGACACAGCTAGAATCTTTCAGGAAGTGTAGGGGAGAAATATTCATAGTCTAAGAATTTGATGATGGCCATGGATCCATCCAATGAGGTTCATTTACAAAATTATGTGAGAGAAGTTTCTAATATTCAAATACATGATTTGCAACAAGTTACTTTGTTTTTCATGCAGATACTTCGTCTGTCACTCCAATTTTTCTGAGAAACTATTGCCACTGCCAAGTATTGACTTAACATACATCATGATGTATATACTTAGACATTTGATATTCAATTATAGTAACTACAATCATATATGAATCAAATGTAAATGTCAGTTCTTCACTCGTTCTGTGGACCATCAAGCATGTTTCACAATCATCAAAATTTAACCCACCCTAAAAATACTTTTCACGATCATAGCAAAATTTTAGATAAACAATTATCAAGTGGCACAGAGATTGGATTTAGGGGCACTTCAGCTGAGTGGTAGGCAAAGCATTTTGCTTCTGAACCAAGGGGTTTCAAGTTCAAATCCTGGATGTTGAATTTTGGGATTTGTAGGAAGCCCTCCCCTTCTCATGTGTTCACCCAACTTAAATGGGTACTTGACATATGTTGGGGAAGAAAGGCCCTTGGTGGCTGTGCTGGCCACATGACACCCTGGTTAACAATAAGCCATAGGAACAGATAATCTGTACATCAACTGCCCCCCTAGATCACAAGGTCTGATAGGGATATCTTAACCCTCTACAGAGATTTGGGTGGGAAGCTGAGTTTGACACTTAACACACCAAGGTCATAGCTGTATTGAAATTCCATTTTACTATGACTTTCCAGAATGTTCCAGAACTGTACACCATGGTAGAGGAACTAATGCTACTGGACTAAATGACACTTTTCTGTTCTTTGTTGCAATATCAAACAAACCAACCCAAAATAAAAAAAAATCAAGGCAACAAGTCCCACCTGCCCAAACACAATAGAAATAAACATGTTCATCTGATTTCTTTACAAAACTAATGAAACCGGTACAAATGTTAAAAGTACCAGTGCATACAAATCAAAATCACATGATCAAAAAAGTCTGGAGATGGAAGGGGGGGGGGGGGGGGGGGGGAAGAAGGATCAAGGAGATGACACTTTTGTTTCACCTCCAGGCAGTGAGGGAATCCAATATATACACATAAGTCACCAGTGTCTGAAAACTGGATACATAGGAATGAGATATTGTTATATATATATAAATATATATATATATATATTTATTAATATATATATTAATTTATTAATATATTTACTAATATATATATATTACCAAACATTACATTGATATATACATAGAAAGATATTTGTTCAGTTCGTAGCACAAAATGGCATTCATCCCCTAATTGAACAAGTGTTGCCATTATATAAACTCTTAACAAATCAAAAATCAACACTTATAATAAAATGCTTCTTCATTGTAAGTTCTATTCTTGATGAATTGTATTCTATGCCTAGGATGC
This sequence comes from Biomphalaria pfeifferi, assembly GCA_030265305.1. NCBI lineage: Eukaryota > Metazoa > Mollusca > Gastropoda > Planorbidae > Biomphalaria > Biomphalaria pfeifferi. The sequence continues at coordinate 9,787,551 of JASAOG010000004.1, forward strand.
ACTACACCTACAATAACATCTCTTTCAATGGACACATTTTAAATACAGAATAAAATAAAAGGGAAAGACAGGGAACTAATTAGTACTCATTTATTCTTTAGCTTTCACTAGGAGAGACAACGGTTTGGCAATTTTTTTTTAATAACCCAAAGACTGAAAGTGTCTACTTATCAATAGCTTGTGTTTAAATTTGTTCAATTCCAACTGGTTTAGACGTAGGAAAAAGTTATAAAAAGAAATACCCATAACACAACACAAAGAGAAACATGAATGAATGAATTCTTCAAACTAGATAGCAACATGTAAAAAAAAGTTAGTTTATTACAAAATAACACATCTCGCTAACTGCATTTACAATTCATGTTCCAGTGGTCAAGCCTACAAGACAGGACTACATTAAAGAAAGACAGCATTCACAATCATGTCAGTTCAGAGAGATGAAGTTGGTCAGTTACTAGAAACACCTGATTAAAAACTGATCATAAAATCAACACACCAGGAATCATAAAAAAGAAAATGGTGACAGAGGGAAATACTTATCTTTATAGGGCAACATCAAACATCTGAAAGAGAAACTTACTGGACATCATTTGAAAGACAAATGTATTGAACAGCATCATACATCTGACTGGTGATCAATGGCCCAACAACCTGACCTAAACTACAATAGATCTCTAGCAATACAAAATCTTAGCTAGTATGACATGAAAACTGTGCGTTAACACTCAAGCTATGTGAGACTAACAAAAGCAGCAGCTGGTTTGTTCTGAGTTGTTCTTGATGAAGGGAATGTATCTGTTGGAGCCCTAACTCTTTACTTCATAAAATGGCTGCCCTGTTTACATAGGAGCTATCATTAAAGGGAATTGTGAATATCACTGGAGGTTGTTTTTTTTAATTCAAGACAAAAGGAGGTAGAAAATGATCAAAACAAGGCTCCCAAACCTATACATCTAAAACACTTCAAACTTTATCAGTAGTATCACTATATTGTCATTTACAAAAGTCAAAGCTTGCTAAATAGGGTGCAAATGTTTTGTACAATGTAAAAGAAGAAAAAAATACTAAACCTGACTTCAAAGGCAATCTACTATTTCAAAATTTCAATTCAAGTCTTGTACTTGGTCAACTAACTTCTGTGAGCAGGACACATGAATGCCAACCCAGGGTTTTGAGTGCCAGGAACAGAAGATTTGTCTTTACTAATGATACACCTACACCTATTCAATTAATTGTTGTTTTTTTATCTCTAACAAAGCTAAAAATATTGAAAGATAATTCTAACCTTCAACTATAGCACAAATATTCTAGAGATTTTAAAACTCATGCTATATTTCAATTACTTTGACAAAAGTGATGTGAAATCAAAAGAAAATGTTACGATCTTAAAGAATATTGATATGAATAAAGATAATTAATTCTAGCATGATAACATAGGTGTATCAAGTACAGCACCCATACTAAAAAAAAATACCCATTCTAAAAAACAGGGTAGAAAAATAAACTAAAATGATATTCCTACATTTTCAAACATCAATGACAAGATTTAAGAAATACACAACACCCATACAAGTATAAAATATTTGTATACAATATTGCTTAGAAGAGAATTGATTTGATTTCTTCAAAACATTGTCAAATAACTTCAGCATGTAATAATCATATTCATGGGCCTTTTATAAACACTAGATTAACATACAATCAACACAAAATCAAATCAACAATGATCTTCAAAATAGCCAATTTCAAATGAAAGTCTGAGACAAAAAAAAAAGGTTCTCAAAGAGCGGCAACAAAATTAAAACAATTTATCCTTTAAGTTCACTGCTCCCTAGCCAGTCATACATGCACACAAACACACACAGGAAAGGCTAAAAAAAAAATAACCATTTCATCACACCCTCTTAAGCTTGGGGCTAATACTACAAGTGGCTGTTCCTCCTCTCAATGGGAGGCCCCTTTCTTACTGGAGGCACGCTTACTTTTGCATAGTTTCTTGTGATAGTTCTGGGCCATGGAGTTGAAAATGGAGAGGATGAAGTACAGAATCATCACCATCACCAGCTTCTCAAAGCACCAGGACAGAATGTTGCCTCCCTGGAAACACATAACACAATTTGTAAGTAATAAAAAAAACAACTAATGACAGCTACCCACTGTAAGAAATGAAGGTTAGATTCTAGAACTAAGAAATGCAAGATAAACAAAACTCTTTCTTCCTGTAATATGCCTGATAGCTGGCCACTGTAAGTTCAATGTTTAAAACTAAGATATTTATGTAAGAAAAACAAAACTTACTCCTTCTTCTTGTCCCACTCCAGGCTTGTGATGGAGTTTTAACTTTTGGTGCTCCAGATATTCTAGAAATGGCTTTTGGGCAAGAGGCCCAAAATGAGGTATATACCTGAACACACAAGAAATACAAAAATATTTAGTCCCAAATGATTTTTAAACACAGCAACATATGAGACATGAAAGTCATCAGCCAAAATTGAGAAAAGACTTAATGCGACTCTGCTGAGACAGTTTTTAGGAGTCAGAAAACAAAGAAATCTTATGTGGAACTGGGACTCTACCACTTAATGAGTTGTCACCGAGTGTTGCATGAAGTTGTGGGATATGTCCTCTGTCAGAATGAACTTCACATATCAAGAGTTGCAATGACAGAATAACTTGGTGCCACACGTTCATGAAGCAGTGGACGCCAGGTGGGAAGAGGCTTCAGACATTGCCAGTGACAGATTGAAATGGAGACAGCTTGCAGCCCAATGTAAAGAACAGCGAGGGAGGATCTAAGTCTTAGTAAGATTTGTAAAACCCAATTTTATAAGCAAATAAAAATCGATAAAGTGGACTTAAAAGGAAGTTTGGCATAGATCACATTACCAAGACAAAATATTTAGGCCTTTTTTAAACAATGTTACAAAATTAAATAGTTTACAGACTGATTATAAGTTAAGTTCAAGCCTGCATTCTTTGCTTCTACCCTCTATGTTCAGACTAAATGAACATTTTAAAAAATGCAAAAGCATTTGACTGTTTTGTTGTAATTGCTGCTGCAACCAATTCATCATGTGTTAAGGCGACAAAACATTTTTGTGTAACAGACTTCACAATATATCCCAGAAGGCAGAGAGAAAGCAATGCTTTTCAATTCTGCAGAGAGAAATTAGGGTAAAAGGTAACTGTTCAGAGACTGGTAGAGAAGGATCATTGCCATAAACAAGAAGTTATTGCATAGTGGAGTTCAGGAAAGCAGAAGCTAGTAATATTGTCAATTGAAAAGCCATTCCATGGCAGAGGAAACTGTATTTGTGTCTCTGTTTATTCCAGAAAAATAGTTGATGAAAAAAAAACAAGTAACTGTGCAGGAACTTAAGAACAACAATTGCTTCTGTTTGTTTTGTCATCTCATTATTTTCAATTTAAGTAAAAAACAAACTCATCTATCTTACATTTCTCTCACTCAGTCTCATTATCCTAGATTTATTAGGGTTTAATTAAAGCATTTTTTTTACTATTAAAAAAATCTTCTGGTGTTAAAATTTGACAAAATAATTACAGTGTGTTCAGAATTGAACTGTTGACTTACCCAATCAACTTGACTACACTCTCTACATGGTGGGCACTGAATATAAATATTACAAACAGTTTCTGGAAATACAAACAAACAAAAAATATTCAATAGTTTGTAAGATTAGTTCTTACTACTAAGTTATTTCTTAAAAACATATATTGTATGGTCATCTAATAGAGGAGGTCATCATCCGCTTCTAAGATAACTTATGTATGCAAGTGCCACATGAAGCTCTTCAGAATGAACACCACTGAGTAGATCCATATGGATTGCAAGCATAAAGGAAGAGTCTTGATTCGCAAATAGAGCAACAACTAGAAGCAGGAAAAAGGCTGATAACACTGCAGTGTCTGGTGATTACAAAGTCCTGCATTGTCTTGTGATTACAAAGGCCTGCATTTTATTTGCTTATAATCAATGCTTAACTTGTGACTTGTATCAAGCTTTAGCCTCTTTAGTCCAAAGAAGAGCTACAAATGTGAAATGCCACAGATTTCTCTCAAATAATATTAATGATCTTAAAAAAAAGTGTTATCAATTTTAGGACTAACAGATATATATTTCTATTGTTACTTAGAAGAAGCACTGGAAACATGTTGGAAATAACAAACATCTAAAAATAGTTCAGCTTGATGGATGTTACCCACACACCATCCATGTTAATACTTAACACAAACACTGGAGACAGTGCCACATGACAGTAGATAAAGAGTTGAGCTGCTTTTCTCTAAAATAAATGTTTCTTCTTTGAAGTAGATGCAAAATAGCTTTCTATACTAAAAGTGACACACAAAAAACTTTACCTGTATATGCATCTTTATGATTGCTTTCCCAATCAACGTGGCTCCGAAAAAGGTCCAAAATGGAATGAGAAAATGGCCACAGGTGATGCCTGCCAGATCAAACAATGGGTTGGGGATCTGCAAATAATTAAACCAAGTGTGATAAATGATATTCTGAGATATTTTGTGTGATAAATGATATTTTGGGTTATTAAGTGTGATAAATGATATTTTGAGATATTAGGTGTGATAAATGATATTTTGAGATATTAGGTGTGATAAATGATATTTTGAGATATTAGGTGTGATAAATGATACTCTGAAATAATAGGTCACTTAGGTGTGATAAATGATATTCTGAGAAGTCACAGATACACAGATAACAAAAATAATAAATAATATCCAACAAATACCAACGCATGGCTCAAATATAGACAATAAATTAATTGAACAAGGAAACATATGAATTTTTTAAGGAATATCTTGGCATAGGATAATTCTCTTCCCTTAGGCAATTGAAGCCTCCTTCCTTGTAGAATGTACTAGGACTATACAACTAACATTTTATGTGCATGATACTAAAATTAAGATATTAAGCCCCTACCTTATCTCATTGTAGTTATGTTATTACCAGTATGTCCTTTTCCTATTATTTTTTTATTTAAGAGATATAAACTGTAAACAAGGCTTACCCAAATTTTGTACTGTGCGACATGATTCCCCTACCCCCATTAAAAAAACAAAATTACGAATACAGTTTGTGTGATAGGCTGCCCTCACCGGATTCTGCCCAAGGGCAAGGAATACTCTAGCCATGGTCTTGTTTTGGGTGTCCAAAGTAATAAAATTGCTGCTTGCAAAGAATTATTTTTTAAATTGAAAACCAACTGAAAAACCTATAGTTTATAATGAGACTTCTAGACCTTTAGGAAACAAAACTAAATGTAATATAAGAACTAAAGCAAGTGCTTGGATTTAAAATACAACAACATTTGAATGTGTATTTTGCTAAATAAGTTAGTTGATAATGGAAAAAAAAATTAATCATTAAAAATAATTTTTCTTATTGTGACAAATGCTTTTTTGTACCATTGAGCAAATTCATCAATGAAGCTAGATTTATCAATGAAGAAGTATAAGTCCTACTATAAAGACCTACCTCCCCTGAAGTATTTTATTTAAAAAGTGGTTATTTTATGAAAAAAAAAAGTGATTTCATATTTAATTTAAAAATTCAATTTCAGAAAAGAAAAAGAAGCAGCTGCACCAGATCTCTGCATGGTCTAAAATATCATAACTGGTTTTCAAATATCTTTTCTACTTATTCTAAACAGGACAAATTGTCAAACAGAATTAATAGCAGTTTTTCCCCTTATCAGTGGCCACTAAAAACATATGCTTGTTAATACAGCAGCATTTCAAGTAGTTCAAAATGTGCCCAGCTAAAATGATGCTAAAAAAAAACGAAGCGTAGTATGCATCTAATCACTTTAAGTAAAGCTGAAAATTGTGAGTCGCAAACAAATGGATAGTCCTTTACTCCATTAGTCAATCAAGTTGCAAACATCACAGAATGAGCCTCTATCAATTAGTCAGTGACATTTACCCCATAAACCCATTTTATGTTACTACTTACAGATGCACAGGCCAGTATCCCAAAGAAGCCAATTTTCTGTACTAAATTGTGAATTGACAATTTGGCTTTCTCCAAAAAGCCCTGCAGGAGTAAAAAAAAAAAAAAAAAGAATAAAATTTGGTTAAAAATAATTCACGAATTCGATTTCACTTGATAAGGTTATAATATATTACTCAAGGGTCTTTGACAATCTGGCATCCAGGTTTTTCAACATCAACTTTCAACGAGCCGCCGCAACAATATCCAAGTAAGTACTAGAAAAATGTGTGTTATTAATATTTTCTAAGTAAAGTGTTATCTATTCATTTCAAACTCAATGTTAATAGACTAACATTCAATGTTAAATTGTTACTTCTAATAGTAACATGATAGTACTTAACATGTTTCATCTGAACAAACAATCCTTGGTACATTTACTTACAGTAGAACGTTGTTTATCCGGACACCATCCAGAACACCAAAATATGGACCGCACTTTTTTTTTGGTGGCCTGATATTGAAGAGCAAGAAGATGGCCATTCTGAGGAGAACATCTATTAGTTTGCACATTTATTCCTATCAATCCAAGGATTTGAAGGATGAAATGCAGAATATGTTCACGCTTGGAAGGAGAGTGACAGAGAGAACACTGGATTTTAAATGTTAAACAAGGTAGAGATCCTTGCTTTTGTGCAAGAATCATGCCATTTCTCTGATGACTAAACAGAGGAAGATTTTGACAGCAGTGAAGGCAATGCTTGTGGTCCAACACATGCATAAGCACTTGGTGCATTGAAGATGGCAATGCTGTGGTATAAACAACAATCCGAATTCAGCCTGACCCAATTATTGCTCCTAAAAAGAATTAAGACCTGGCAGCAACGAAACAACAATTCAGGTTTGTGCAGCGAAAGATCAATGATTATTTATTTCAATAAAGGTAGGCAACTATGTATAATGCTTTGTTCCCTTCATATATTACATGAATTTTCTGTTTATGTATGGCGAGATACCCCCATATGAACTTCCTTTATATTGTTGGTGAAATGGACAGTTTATAATATCCTGCATTCAGTTATCCAGATGATCGAGTATCCAGACATATCAGTTCTTAATTAATCCAGATAATCAACGTTCTACTGTGTATTAAAAAGCAGTTAACTCATCTACTGGATAGCAGTTACAAGGAAAATACATCTTTTTTTAGAACTAACGATTATAAATTTTGTAACTTCACAGAATGCAATAAAAAAATTCAATAATGTTAAGATATGAACTTAATAAAAACAAAAGTTAAAATTGCTAAAAATTAAAATTGAATTTATCAAATCTCCAAATGCATTAAGAAATAAGAAGACAAATCTTTCAGCTCTATGTTATTTCACACTACACAAAGAGTAAACTACACTAGAGAGTACAGGCCATTGTTGCCATCTCAAATAATTTATCCTATTATAACTTGCAAAAATACCTCAATATTAACCCAATGGAGCCCATTGCCGATATAATGTGTTGTTTACCTTAGATCTTTTTTTTCTAAAATTTTTTTTTAAACCAAAAGCGCAGACACTGTAGTATATAAGACCAACCCAGGAAACTGTATGTTTATGAAGCTTTTTTATTGAAAGTACTATTTGTTCTATTTTTAATATTTTTTTTTTTTTTGCTATAATAATTGAACAAATTTTTTTATTTTGTCTTGCTTAGGGTTAAACAGCATTTTAAAACTGGAAGAGTTATTTCAATTCTTAAAGCTAATGCAGCTGACTACAAAGTTTTTTGTTTGTTTTGTTTTTTTAATGTTTTAAAATAATAACTTAATTGCAAGTTATAAATTATTATAGAATGCTGTTTCTTGTTTAATATGTAGAGTTGGCAACACTGGAGAGGTTGAGAACATAAATTTCACTAAGAAACAAAACCAAGGTAACTTCAAAACAGAGTCACTTTAAACATCCTCAACCAATTCAATATGGTCAATAACAACTAAAGCAGTGTTTAGTAAGGGCCTTTAAGTTTCTTTTCATAAAAAAACTACCTTGACACTAAGTTAAAAGATGTATGCCAAGGGAGTACTGCATACAATTTTAAGTAGAACAAAACAATAAGATAACAGGGGTGCTTTTAATTAACATGCCCATGCAAACACACTAATTAATGCTTTCATAAGACTAGCACTAGAAGTATTAGTAATGTTGCAATAGGACTTTTAAGAATTTTAGCTACAAAAGTTAGTTTTGTTTAAGAAATGAAATAATTATGAAGAAGGATAGACCTTCAAAATGTTCAAAGGAATGATGATATCAAGAAATCGTGTCTTAGTAAGTATTTTTTTTAAAAAAAGGTCGAAACACTTAACTCTTTCTCTCCTAAGCGGCGATAATATCTGCAATTTTTTTCTTAATAGTCGATTAAGCGACGATATAGCCATCAGTGCATTTAAACATCATTGTTTCATTCCTATTCTTGGTTAATAATTTTAAATGCTTATATTCTAAATCTACGTGATTTCCACTTGCAGAAGAGTTCACTGTTTACTTCCTTCAACATGGTTTTAATATTACAGAGCGTTTTGAAAGTCGTTTTTTTTGTGTGTGTGTGTGTTAAAATGGAAATGGAGCCTTGCCCATCTGGAGGTAGATCTACTAAAACTTGTAGATCTAATTTATATTTGGATCTACAAGTAAGAGACATTATTGATTAAGATGACAGTGATTTTGTTTTATCTGTTCATATTGATAGTTCTAGTGTCAGTGTTAGATCTAGATTCTAGACCTGAAACTGATAGTTCATCAGCTGATGAACCTGCCACACCCCCTCCTAAAACTAGAGGTATTAGCACAAAGAATACATCTAGACCTAGGCCTGTTTCAACAAGTTTGAAAAATGCAGAGATGGGTACTAAAACAGAAAGCAATTTTAGATTTATTCTTTCCAATAAGTCTAGATTTACTTCAGCCAATGTGGTATATACAGGTGTCAACATGAACTTACTCAATTCTGAGTCAACTGAGCTTTACTCTACTAGATTCCGCAATTGTTGATAATCTTGTTGAGGCAATAAACAGTTATGCAGACTACATAATAAAAATAAACACTCCAGCATGCAGGACATCCATATTTACAAAATGGGAACCAGTTTCTAACTATGAAATTTATAAATTTCTGGCCATAACTACAATGATGGGATTAGACTCGATGTTACGTCCCGCACATCAGTCTGGATTGTTTTAAATACCACAGTTAAAGCATGGAAGTTGTTTTTTGTTCAGGTAAACATTATGTAAATAGAAAAGAATCACTTTTATTTGAAATATATCATGTACAGTGTAATTATTTTCTTACTGGAACTCAATGTTGCAAGTTGTTGTTTTTTCTCATAAATTTTCTATGGTGGTGACCTTGGATAATGTGCTCCTAGTTTTTTTAAAATTATTTTAGTGGTTCTATTTCATGAAAATATGAAAAAGGATTATTAGAAAAATAGCATTTAATTCAGTTTGGAATAGAAATGATCTTCTTATGTGACTTGGATTAATTTTTTTGTTGTCCATTGGTAAGTTTTCAGATTTTCATTTTTACTTTTCATAAAGCAGAAAAAAAAAATATCACTTTAATTTATACACTTGATTTTGTAATATCTAACAAGAACATTCATTTTTCTTTAATTCAATATCAAAAATATTATTATATGATTGTAAATAAAAAAATTACCATTTTAATTATAACATGTCAGTGCACTAGAATCAGATTGAATTAATAATTCTGTCAGCAGAACATAGAAAATAATTACAGAGAGAAAGAGTTAAGAAGAATGCTTGCTCTCAGAGCAGGAATACTTCCAAAATGTTATGTGACATTAAGTCTTGCACCTAGTAAGGGAAGATTTGTTCTTTTTTCCAAATAGAAGTCAAAGATAAAGTAAAATGTATCTTGTACAAGTTTGGAAGGACATACAATTGACAGAATGTAATACTGGCTTTTTGTATTCCAACTGGGATAAAGAAATCCGACTTAATCTCTTATACTACTCTAGAAGTAAGAGCTTGTGTTATCTTATATGATACAGATGTTACTTCAAAAAAGAAAGTGTTCAAAATGGGAAATACCTACAAATCTTACATACACAAACATACTAGTACAAAGCAATAAAATCACCCACTACACAAGTTTTTAAAAAAATGAATTAAATTTCAAAAAAATTTTTGTACATTACTTTCCGAGAAACCTGAAATAAAGGAAATGAAGAAAAAACAAAAAAAGATACAGAAATACTGTCATGCAATCTGTAGAATGAAAAGTGAATTAAGATGATGTGTTGACAATAATGAGAATAAACCCATAAACAAAGCAGAGACCATAATGGTTTCACGACTTACCATGTCCTCAGGGTGGCGCTTTTTCTCATGGATCAGCTCTTCAATTTCTTCAAAGTCATCATCTTCCATATCCACACCTGAGAGGCGTGATGCCCTGGCCATAAAGTAGGGAGGGAGTTCTCCAATGGCAGTACCTGCTCCCTGCAACATAAATAATTTTATATATCCTTTAGACTAATTTGGAAAAACATTCTAACAACCCAAAAAAAAAAAAAAAAAAAGCACTGACAGTGAATATATTATAATTAATCTCGATCCATATAAATGTCAGGACAAAAAACAACAACTATCATTTAAAATATTTAAATTTCAAGTTTGGAATACATTAGCAGAAGGTTTTACCAGTAGCCAAACATGCTAGTAAAAAAATCAAATAATTTTTCACAATTATACTTTTCCATTGAAAATATAAAGAGAATGTACAATAGTGTTTCTATAAAATGCAAAATGAAAAAAAAAAAAGGCTTGCTGCTTCTAGCTTGAAAGTATCCATACAATGCTGATACAGTAATTTTAAATTAAAGCTGTATTTAATTATCTGGGAGGTTTTTTGTGCTGCCTTCTATCCTCAGTATACACAACTCTGCTGGAGTTAGGATTCAAACTTGAGCCCCTTGTTAGGTAGCCAAGCCATAGCAAAGTGGTTTTGTAAGCGACAAGTAAAGCACTAGAGATGATTGCAAGCTGTCTGTGATTGTCAATAACAAGCCATCACAGCATTCCATAGAATTATTTTTGTCCATACCCTCACCCTCAGTCTACAGCAGAGGAGTCAGAGTGAGTACAAACTACCAATGTTTCTCACATTGAACATTACTCAAATTTGTGAGTATTATGAACAATAATTATTTCTTGTACTCAAATCTGTGAGTATTATGAACAATAATCATTTCTTGTTCATCTCCTGCCCTCTATATCTATATACTAGAATAACGTAATCTGTATGAGTTGTGTCAATGTACATTTGATTTCTGATAAGTCATAAACATGACTACATACCCACATAATGGCCTCTAATCTAACTTTACTCATGATGCTCCACAGGGACATGCTTTGGTTGTCCTGCTCTTCTGGGCAAATAATCCTAAGGATAAATAGACCACACTATTCTGTTACACACATCTAAACTATTCAGTAAATCAGGATTTCTCCCTACCCCAGCCCCATTTGTTCAAGAAACACAAAGTTATTTTTTTATTTTTCTTTAAAAACCATGTTTGACATTATAAAAAATGATTTAGCCAGGCTGCCCGGGGATAAGCATAGTCTACGAATGGAACTACTGCTCTGCATTAAATAATATAAAATAAAAACTACTGCTCTGCATTAAATAATATAAAATAAAAGTATGTCAACACATGCCACAAGGCCAACTAATAGATTCAGAATGTCTACACTTTTCTTTTTTCTTGAAGCAAAGGAACTATAAATAGCAAGATGCCACAACAGATAATATATGGTCAGAATTTTGTTTTAACTTTGGAGTTAAATAAGTATTAAGTCTAATCACTTAGAGCTTTGTGCAGTATCTAAAGAAGGTATGTCAAAAACAACACAAAGTATTTTTCTTAATGTTCACTTACTAGTTTCTCTGTCATATCTTTGTTTTAATATTAACTTTTAATTTTTACAAATCACAATAAGGTGAAAATAATGTATAGTAGCAAGTGAGTTTATAACTTAACAAGTTTCATTGTAAAAGGTTATGTTTCACTTTAATAGTTTAAAAGTTACCACTAAAAATACCTCCAAGAGATATAAATTACCAAAGTCAACCCATTCTTAAATATACTCTAACTGCTTTGATTATTGGAAAACATAAATTCTAAGACAGTGTCTCAGAAACTTTTAAACTACTGTAGCTAACTAAGAGATTCACTTACTCATTAGGGTAAGGAGGCTCAGGGAATTTTGTAGATTTACATTCATAAGCTGCCAGTGTGACAGCTGCAATGTGAGGTCCCTGAAACACAAAATATATGGATACTTAAATTCAAACAAGAGTTAGAACAATACATTGGATGTGAGAAAAAGAGAAATAACTTGGACTTTCTGAACATTCTTGTTTTAACTTCTGAAGCACAACCAGGTAATATTATCTTAACACTACAAACTATTTATATTAACATACATTTCTATTGAAGGAATTCTCTACATTTTTAACATTAAATTCTGTTATTGCCAAATCAATGACATTATTGAATATTAAAAACTTCTTTAAGATGAACAGAGCCAAGTTCAATTCTAAAATTAATTGTAACTTGATAAAAAGTAAAAAAGTAATAAAAAAAAAAAAACATTAAGAAAAAATAATAATCTACATTACAAGTTGCTAAGAGCAATAGGTTCAACACATTTCATCATCAAACTATAAGCCAATAAAAGCTGTGACAACCACTCACCAGGTATAGTAAGAATGTGTGCAGACCTGTGCCAAGTCCTACAGATGAAAGGATTCCTAGTCCCACCCAGTAGGCACACCACAGGAACTTTTTTTCAACAGACTGGACCAGCTGGAGAACAATAAGAAGCAAAAGTCATTTTAAATATATATAAAAACATCAAAGTAAATTGACATAGAGAGTGATATAAAACCATAAACATAAATTGATATATAGATGTATAAAAACATAAATGTAAATTGACAGTTATATATCAATGAAATTATAAGTTTTAAATAGCATTACAGAGAATAGGACAAAAACATATAAGAATTTTTTTTCTAGAACTTCTTAGTGAGCTGGCAAGAAAAGAATAATTAATCAATAAACATTACAAAATAAGAATTATTATAATGTTGTTATTTTATATAATACACTTATACATTTTATGGTCAGATTACCTTTTGATGTGGTCCATCCATGCGGTAGATCAGGTAAGCTACAATGAGTAACAACAAAGTTAAGGCCACTGTTTTCTTTCTTCTATACAGCCTAGTCAGACACAAATAGAACAAGTGATTTTATTGGCAATGTTGGTGTAAGAAAACAACGTGGAATAACAAAGAAAATAACAGCAAAAAGTTACAAAAATCCAAACTATTTATCATTCAAACTGGAGACAATTTTATTAAATTTAAAAAAAAAAAAAGCTTTGGAAAGTCTAACTCTAACACTAGCTAGGTCTCTATTAAGGCCTGACTGAATATAACATATAGCATTAGCTATGTCTTTTATAAGAAGCCTGATTGATATAACTTTGAACTCAAAGTGATTAACCTACCCCCCTTTAGATTTCTAAAAATCAAAGAAATTCAAATTTCTCTGATGAAACATTGTGTATAATATGAGTTTATTTAGAAGCTACACTTTTACCATAGCAGTTCACAGTGTGGCCAGAGCACAAGGAGAATGTAGCAATGAGATTGACATAAAGATGAAGTGACATACCATCTAGTACAAACTGGGGAGCATGTAGCAATAAGATTGTACAAGCTGGACTTGTGCAACAGCTTAAGTTGTGTATAGCTGGCAAAGACAAAATACTACTCCTGCACTTTATATTGTTTACAGTGTAAGAGCAGTAACTGAATTTTAATATAATTTAATTTTCTGTTGCTTACGATACTTATTCACTCTTAAGCAAATTCCAAATACTTTTATCTACTGAACAAAAGAATTGTATGCTTATGTATTATAGTAGACTATATTGAAAAAAAAGGACATTACATCAATTCCAAACATTTGGTGTTTTAAAATATGAATAATTTGTGTGTGTGTTTCTTTCAGCTAGAAATATTTCAACATTGTAAGAGCAAGAAAAGCACATATAATGTTTATGTATCTACATATCTCAGCAAGGAATGGCTAACATGCCTTATAATAAATGGAACATTTTGTTGTACAATAAGAGAAAGTTTGCATAAAGTAGCTAACATAAACACTCCAAGCTATCAAGTTAAAATGTAGGCACTTTAGCTTTACAAATAAAACTGTTGCTTCCCTTTCACCTGCCCTTAAGTCTGTTATACCATTGGGGCACCATTTATGATCTCTCAACTGTATCTTTACAATCCTCTTTGTACTTAATTTTTTCTAAAAAAAAAAAAAAAAAGTCTAATCTACCTATTGGCAAGTATTGAGATCAACGTTCCTGACTCCTGTACAAAGTACTGCAGTGTCAGAAGCGGTTGTCGCCACAGGACGATGCGTTCTCTGTCTTTCCTCTCAGACTCTAAAGACTGTGTCATTGTGTGAAACTGTACCTCAGAGGGTGACGTGTGAAGACCATTGGTGGATTTACGCTGGCGCGGGAAGGTTGCTGACTCAGTGATCCTTGCGTCATTGCTTTTGGCCATAGTCGAGCTACTTGCAGGCTGTTTCTGGTGCTCTTTAATTCTGCCAATCTGTCAAGACATATAAAGTGTGAACTGATAAGAACAATGAAACAAATAATGATCACAAAATCTAATATACATATATATTAATAACTTTAACATTATTTTAAGCATTGTTCCTAAATCTGGAATAATAATTTCTGATGAACTCTGGTGTGCACTGATTTAAAAAAAAAAAGGGGGGGGGAGAAAGTGCTTCTATATAATATTATATAATTATTGACAAAGTTGTGTTGTGTACAATGTGGGGATATTTCGTTTGATTAGAAAAATCTACCCAAGAAGTACTAGCGGTAAAAAAAAAAAAAAAAAGAATGTATATTTATAGAAGTAGTAATACAAAGTGGGAGAGAGAAGAAATTAAAAAAAGGCCCAATGACTTAATTTATTGAAAGGTAAGAATATAAATGTGCAAAAGGTATGAATTCCTAAATTACCTACAGGGGATTTACAGTAACAACCTCTTCCTTTTATATTTTGTTATGGCTTACATGCTAATTATTTTTGCAGTAAGACAGCCACTTCTTCATCAATCACCTGTGTGTATTTGTAAATATAGCCACTAACTAGCTAGCAAAAATGCTTACTTAATTCAAAGATAATGTTCTGAAACACTGTCATTTCATAGAGTTGAAAAAAAAAAAAAAAACCTACATACATATCCAAGTTGGCTTAAGTGGTTAGGTACTAACATATAGACAATTACCAAATGCTCTTGATAAAAAAAAAAAAAGGGCGCCCACTAAAAGTTTTAACAAATACTTATTTTAGTATCAAGGGACAACCTACACTGTATAAACAGATCATAATTAGTAAATATAAAAATAATGTTTAACAGTTCTTGCAACTACATAAATGTTAAATTCATTCACCTGTTATTTATAAACTTTATATTAAACATTTGGCCAAACATATTTGTGTACTAGTAGTTCAAGACAAAGATGCACACTAACAAAGATGTCATTCTTTTTATCAGATAGCTCATACTAAAGAGGCAGGTGACACACCTGTACTATGTCAATACACCTGATAGATATGGGATGTTAGGTGCACATGTGGAGATTATATTAATAATTGATAATCACTGTTTTCAAATGCCTGTACAAAGACAAGTAAATACATTTTCTTTAAAAAATAGGACAATTCCTTTTATCCTTCAGATAAGTGATTATTTATATAATTAGTATCAGAGATAATACTAATAATAAAGATGCAGAATCCAAATAAGGTGAGTCTATGATCTAGTCCAACCAAGAACACACACACATATATATATTTATTTATATAATAATATAAGCACCAAAAAAAGGGTTAATTTCTACTAGTACTTTATTAAATGGTTCTATTCTTCTTAAAACAAATAGCAATGAAAGTTAGCATTTCACAGTTTCACCTTATTTTTTGTCATGCCAGTTAATCCAGGAATAATGTGTGCTGTCTAGTTTTTTTTTTTAATTTTCTTGAATTGAACTTATTATTCAACAAGTCAAAAAAGTGTCATCAGAACAGAACAAGCCTGTTATCTTTGGAAAACGTTTGTTTAGTCAACTAAAGTAAACATGTTTTCAGGATACAATAAAGCAGGATAGTGTACTAACACTATCACTCACAACCTGTTACATCTGTAGCTGAGTAGTTGGAGGGACTATTGATTGATAAAATACAAAATCGACATGATCCTTGCATAAAAAAAAAACAATAACAACAAAGGCATAAAAACAGACAAGCAAAAATTTATGAAAATATTTCTTTTAATAAGCTTGCATTTTTCCATTTTTTGTCCCACACTCTAAATGTTAACTTACACCATCACTCAGGATCTACAAGCTTCTATTAAAAAATGTATGAAAGAATTATTAAATGATTACATTTTTATTTTCAACTATTTATAATGATTATATTAAAAAAAAAAGAAATACTTAGCATGTAAACTAAAAAAAGTTAAGAGAAAAGCCAAACTGATTTAAAAATAATTTCAAATGTAGGCCATCACAAATGAATTAGAACTAATTGGTGACGGTGAGAAAAACTTAAAATAGTGATGTAAGATTAGTGCAGTGAGAAATAATAATAATAATGGTAGTAGAGTAAAACTGTGATAATTGTTTTCTTGAAATACTGGTAAACATTTTATGCTTGAAATATACATTTTATAACTTTCAAATTAGAGATAACAACTCTAAAACTAAATAAATGGGTAAACAAGTTGTATATAACTATATAATGTTAGGTAGTGTCATTAGTATCTGAGAAAAATCTAGATAAAAAAAAAGTTGATGATGTGGTGGTATTATACTTGTCTAACAGTGATTTCCTTTTCAAAACGTAATATTTAATTTAAGTTTATATTCAGGAATAAAGAAAATAAAAAGAATTTTTAAAATTCCTTACATCTTTTCAAATACTGCTTTAAATATGTGTTGTAAACTATTGTATTATTCAATTCCAGTCACATTTTTGTATTTGAAGTTTGTTAGTGCAAAATTTTAACAACTTATTAGTTATAGTTTGTTAGTGCAAAATTTTAACAACTTATTAGTTATAGCTAACTAGCTATAAAAGGCAACAGATTTCATGCTAAATAAACAAAAAGTATATCAAACCTGAACAAAGGGAAACTCTGAATAAAACAACAACTATATCATACACAGTGATATCAAGGCTTGAACATAAAACAAAGACAGCGATGCAATCAAAAAAAGGCCAACTGAACACGCTGCAGAAACAACAAAAATATAAATATAACAATTATGGATTTCAACAGTTTTATTTCAGTAAATTTAAATATGTGCTGTAATGAAATAAAATTGTTGATTAGAAGATTGATAGTTCTACACTTGTTTCTTTTACTACCAGCATTACATTCATATCTTTAGGGTCAACTGTGGAAACTTAAAATTGAATTTGGCAAGTCAGTTTTTTTTTAAATTTACCTTATGGTGATTTACAACATAGTTACAGATCACAACACATGAATTCGGCCTAACAATATAGAATGAATGAAAAGGCTAATTTGTAAATGAAACATAATTTTTCTTTTATTTTAAAGAAGTATTAATGAATTTCTATTTCAAAGAAAAATTTGCTGATAAAATACAAGCTAAAAACAAATTTAATTTTTTTAAAAATTATACGAAGTGTAATTGTATCAATTAGATTGGATCAGTCATGTAACTAAATTTGTAACAGCTTGTTTAGCGCAATCTCATGCTTTTAGCTTTCTTTATATGCTATGATCCTAATGGTTGTCTGGACCAGTTGGGAAAATTGGGAAAGGTGGGGGGGGGCTTACGCCTCCTGGGGTCGACGTGATAATTACACTGCAGTACTTATGAACAAGAGGATGAATTCAGCTATCTTTTTTTTTTAAATTGATATTTTGAAATTTCTTCATGGAAACTGGGTAGCCACAGATCTCGATAATGGCTCTAAGAATTTTCCTTGAAATTTGACAGTTTATACATATCTTTAAGAAAAAAATACTAGCTAATTGGCTACACATAGAAAACTTTGGTTTGACCATTACGATTTTTAAAAAATATAATATGTTTGAATTAAATTTGGTCAGGAGGACTAGATAATCTTGAACAAATGTGCATAACTAGGTAATACCTCACGCATTCATTAAAGAGTTAAAATAAAAATAAATAGATGTTCAGGAATATTTTGCACACCATCTTATTTGAAATCGATATATATCTGTTATCACTAAGTCTTTTTAAGTTTCTAAGTCTGGATCTATAGGCCTATCACCAAACTAGAAATTTGTATATATATATATATATATATTTATAGATAAATATGATAACTCTAGATCCAGTATTCTATTCTGATGTTTTTTTTATATTTTTAAGTCTGGATCTATCTATCTATCTATATATATATATATATTATATATATGCCAGTGATGGCGATACATGCATGCTACAAATTTTCTAATTTCAAAATTGTTGTTTTTATCGCAAACAAATAACAAAATTTTGAGCGGTATCAGATATGTCGGTAGACTTGTCAGTGGCAACAGAAAATAGACATACATCCGACTCATTTACTTCTCTTTTAGGTAGATATTCTCATCAATCCTCCACTCTAGGTGTTATCTAACTAACTTGTCTCAAACCAAGAATATTGCCTTATTTGTTTGATTTCCTAAAGCTCTTTAATGTTAGGTCCATTAAACAGAGCCACTCTTTCTTTATAAATAAAACAAATATGTTGGCTTACCAATCCATTTACTCTACATACGGAAAGATATTTTTAAAACTTTTTTTTTTGGACAATGGATTTTCTACACTTTGTGCTGATGTTTCAGTGGACGGATAGAACCACGCCTGGCCCGCGGGCCGTATTTTGGGCATCACTGTTCTATGCCATATATCTAGATTCAGTGTTCTATTCCATACTTACAACAATCTTTTAATACTACCATGTCTGGATCTGTATCAACAAACTAGAACTTTATAAGCTCTGAGTAAATGTATACATGCATGTAACTAGGATTTTTTTTAACAGAAAGGGAGGGGAGGGGGGGAATGATATTTTTAAACCGATCTTTCATTAGTTATTATTATCAAAGTAGTCCCTCTTACAAGTAATCATCAGCCACATAAAGGAGGAATTGTCTTAAATAAGAACACCTTTTTTATGTAACTGTTTCTGTAAACTCTCAAAATGAAAGTGCAAATATTGCAGTGCATTTGATTGTAAAACATTAAATTGCCTTGAAACAATGCAAATGACTATAATTTTTTAAAAAATGTAATCAAAATTACGTGACAGAGATTAAAACAAAAATCAACATTTCTACTAGACCTAGATCTAGAACTACAAATTTCAAATTTTCTTTTATGCACTATTTTTAGAGTATTAGATTTAGGTGCTAGATTATTTAAGTCCATTTTTTAAAACTTAAATAAGAAAGCATTACATTGTTAGAATAATTAAACTGTATCGAACACTAGCTTTTTTGTCAAATGTTCAAAACAGGATAGATATAGGATATTATAATACTTCTAGTAAAAGTTATATAGCGGTATATATAGATATGGATTCTATGTAAAATAGAATTAAACAATATTTTAAAATTTTTTTAATGATATTTTTAACTACTGTTCAGCCAGCTCTGACCAGTGTGTAGAGAAAGTTAATTGTGGTCAAGAGTACAAAGTAGACAAAATGGAAAGTAGGATGTAAAACCATCAAATACTGCTCAATCTTGTCAAATTTATGGCTCTTCATAATCACTCAGGAGATAAAGAGTGTCAAAAGAGTGAAATCAGTCAATCAAGCTGGGCTGTAAAAAGTAAGTTCTTCTTTCAGATGAAGATAAACTTTTAAATGTACTTTTTTTGTATTGAACCTAGCTCTTTTTTTTTTTTGTTATGAAAATCTTTTTAAAATGAAAATGTCCACATTAAAGTTTTAAATAAACCCTAATTGTGTTAAACAAGCTTATTTTCTACCTGTTTTCTTAAGATACTAAAAGTAAATATATCTATATTTATAGATAGACATTTTAGTATTGTTCTTTTATTTGTTGTTTTTTTTGTTTACAGATCTCTACCTTTCTTTTGCTTCTAAGGAATAAGACAACATGGCCTTTTAAAACTGGAAATGGTCACAGGGTTAAATTCCATAGTTAAGGGATATTAGAAGTTTGTTTTTTTAAACGTGGATTTAAGTTCAAATGGCTATTTACTTATTTTTTATCTTTCAATTTAAAAAGAAAAGAGTCAAAATAGATAACACTTTACATATTTAATAAGTTTTTATATTTCTCTGTCAAATCATATTTATAATTTAATAAACATTTTTTTTTAAATTTTTAAAAATGTTTCTAGATCCAAAATATCTGAAGAAAAATTAAAACACCATTGGAAAAAAAAAAAAAATCATTTCACTCAAACCAAATGCTTCAGATGAACAAGGTGACTCCAATATAAATTATAAGCCTTACGCAATGCACAAAAAGTTGATCAGAACAACTTTCAAGACCCAATTTCTGCTGGCATATCCAGCCAACATCACAAGTCACAGATTTTTGTAATAGCAAAACCTTTGAAATGGAGTAAAAAGTCTACTTGGTATTATTTACGTGTAGAAATACTTATAAAAGCATTTATAATTTGGTGTCGCCAGAATTTTTTTATACCAAGTTCTTTTTAACAAAGTAGATTTTATTAGTGTTAATTAAAATTTGTTCATTATACTGCCAAATTATTGCTACTTTATTTTTACTGTCCGATGGCTAAATCTAAAATGGCAGTTTTACGTTTCTAGATCTAGAATAGTCTAGATTCTAGATATTAAATTCTTCTTTACCAAGCCAAGGTCAAACCATTATCTGGCTATATTTGATTACATTTTTAAAGATATGAAATTTTATGCTTTAGCCTAGTTTAGCATGGCATTAACTTTCGAAATAGACATCCCTAGTGTTCGATAAATGTTAATTACTCTAAGACATTGGATAGGATACTTATGTTACTAACTAAAAATACAAGTTACAAGGCTGCAAGTGCAAGGAATAATTTATAATCAAAAGATGACAACACTACAGCTGAACAGTCTTTGAATTTGAATGATTGATTCATCAATCATTGATTTTGTAAAACTAAAAGTAACTAATCTTAAATCTAGCTTGTCTAGATCTGGATCTAGTCTATGAATCTATTTCAAAAGTCAAATTTCTATCCTAATTTACTTCGGTATTCGCTTACCAAAACCGATTTTCTGCCTTTTGTTGTTCTTCCCAAAGATCGTAAAATGTGTTTCAGCTCGGAAACCGATAGATGTTGTAGATTAACGTTTTGAATATTATCGGAATATTTTTTGTCCGTTGGCATTGTATAACAGGTTTAGTGTCTAGATTAGATCAAGATTTTTAATAGAAAAAATAATACTAACTTAGAATAAAATAGCCTATTTAGGTTAATTTAGTGAAATACATCCTGTGTACTGTAGTCTACAACACAACGCATCGGTGGTTGCTAAACTCACACAGTGACAGCCATGAAATCATCAACAATCATGAGTTTATTTTCGAAATGACACGTCGAAAAGAAAAAGATAATTTAGAACAATTATATAGATTTTTAAAATTTTCACGATATAAATTAAAAAATTAAAACAGATAGATCTAATATAGATTATATTTAACTTAAATAATGTGTAGTTATCATTAAGATATTTTTAATACGAAAACAATTTATTGAGATATATAACTTACCTATATTAGAAAAATATCAGCTTGTGAAGGAAAATGAAGGTCAGTGTATTGAAACGAGACCATTCGTTTTAGGCCTTAATACTTACCTGCAACGTCACAACCTGTAGACAGTTTAGGCAAATAGGTCGTTGCCACTTATCTTATCTTATATAATACAGACGTTACTTCCTAAGCGTTATGCACCTATTTATGCATGTTAACCAATGACTTAAATTCTGCCAAGTCACTGGTTTTCCTGACTGGCTCAGGCAGCCCATTCCATGCTCTAATAGCACTAAGGAAGAAGAAGCATTTGTACAAATTTGTCCTAGCATATGGAACAAGGAATGTGCCTTTACCTTTGTGTCTTTCAGAGTATTTTATTAGATTGTGTTTTTGTATTTGAAGATTATGATTCAGTATTTTATGTATAAAGGCTACTTTACTTCTCTCCTAAAGGCTTTCTAAATTTAGTGATTCTACTAAAGGTGTTACTCTAGTCAAATGTGAAAATGTGAATATTCGTTAGTTATAAAACTCAAAGTTCTATTTTGTGTCTGTTCCAGTTTCTTAATATTTTCTTGAAATGAGAGGTCCCAAACAGAGGATGCACATTGTATTATTGGCCTAACCAATGTTAAATAACATTTTAGTTTTATGTTCTTATTTGATCTATAGAATTTCTTTTTAATAAACCCTAAAGCTTTGTTTGATTTTTTTATAGTTTGATCAAAATGGCGATTCCATGACAGTTTTTCATTTATTATAACACCTAGGTATTTTTCGTTTTTAGTCTGTTGCTGGTTTAAATTTACATGAATTAGATAAGTGGAATTTATTTGTTTTAGTTTTTTATGTGTGTTACTCTTAATAACTGACATTTTTTTCTGGGTAGAATTCCAAATTCCAATTTGATTCCCATTTCTGTAATTCATCTAATTCTCTTTGTAAAATTTCTGTATTTTGTGTTGTTTTTATTGTTCTATATATTATGCTGCGGAGCCAGGAGCGTAGCTAGGGATTTGGGGCCCGGAAGAAGTGACCTCTTTGGGGACCCCTTGCATTTTGACATGAAACATCATGACTTGAGATAATGTAAATATTTAACCCTACATTCAAATTGGTACAGTATATCAGTAAAATTAACAAGAAATAATCATTAAAACTCTTTTAATTAATAATACTGTTGTTTATTGGCGAAATAATGCACAAGTGACAAATATCAATTCATATCGCTTCACGTCTTGCTTTCTGTGCAGCAAAGGCATCTATAACATCATCTACAGCGATACTGTCTAGTAATTGTGACTCCACTGACATTAAAGCCATGATAAGCCTTTCTTGCGTCATTGTGCTCCTGAATAGTTTTTGATTAACTTAGCTTTGAGAATGATCTCTCACATGACGCAATGGAAGTGGCCTGAGTTAGAAGTATTCGAACGAATGTTGCAAGGTTTGAGCACACGTCATTACCATATGAAGGCAGCTTCCTTAATATGTTAATTGGTGATTGTGGCACTGATTTGTTGATGAAAAGTGCTCATGCATCAATGACATCATTGAACAAACGATTTGCCTGTATTTCATCAAACAAGAAAAAGTAACACAGTTATTAGCCAGCGTGTCATCATCCATAGACTCCAAGAGGTGTCTTGGTTCAAGAAGAAATCCAAAGGTGTCTACATGGTTTTCCAGCCTTTGGAATCTGTCCTTCATTTTAAACTTATTAATTTAGGTCATTGTCCTTATATGCATGACGCGGAGGACGTAATCATCTACTTTTTTGAAGTAACGTCTGCATTATATAAGATAAAACACACACACACATACATACATATATATTGTTACGATCTTCTCTTCTACTATCCAGGCTCTCTTCAAACTGCACCACACGCCACAACGAACTTAAAGAACCTCACAACTCAGGGCTCCAAAGTATCAGTCAGTTTAATTTCAAATACATTGCAACACTGTACAGTTGGCAACAATATAACAATAACTGTCCAAAAACCTAGCCTTGCTCCGCCTGACTTCACACACCGTGCTGGTTCTCGCCTCGTACTGGTCACATTGCGAGGTAACGTGAAATGCAGTCTTTCTGACACACTCGCTCTTATATAGTGTCTCTACTGGCCTTCTAGAATCGGATGGAACGTTCTTGACCTCTCAGAATGATCACAATCGCCGTGACTTGCGTAATATTTACACACAGGTCGTTGCCGAACTGGCGTGTACTGTCACTGGTCAGTTGACCGCTCGTCCTGCGCTGGACTGGGGCGATTTGGGAAGGCTAAGAATATACACAGCACTACCCCCATCTGTGTCACCACCAGGTTTACAACATTGTCCCCTCCTTAGATCTGTCCGTCCCGGACAGCATCAATCTCATGACATGGGATGTGTAGTTTCATCGCTGCAGGTGGGGGTCGATCGGTGGGGGTGACAGTGGGCTTGCGTCTAGAGCTAGACGAAGCCATCCACGTTGAATTCAGCAACTGTCACTTTCCTCTTCTCTGCCAGTTGACCTTCACCTGGTTGCACTGACATCGTGGTCGCATCTCCATCCTCGAACGCAGCCAACGTCGCTTTCTTCTCCTCCAGACGATCTTCATCTTGTTGCAATGACGTGGTTGCATAACCATGCACCTTGGGCTCATCAAACGTCGCCTTCTGTCATTCTGTACTGAGGGCAGCCATTTTACACATGGGGAGAGATTGGATGCCAGGGGCGGTGTCACCAAAATCATTGCCTAACAGGTGGTTTCAAAAGGCTTTCTCGAAGAGGACTTTTGGGATGGCTTTCAGGTTCACTACTGATTACACGATTACACGCAAATATGACCAATGTTATGGTCATGTGATCGAAAGCCTGCGTGTACGAGTGACACAGTGTGTCGTATTGGCAGTTCAAGACCGGAGAGCGTTGAGACCAGGACTGTTAGTCGGCCATAAAGTCGGTCCTGGTCGAGTCCTCAAGTGTTATGTACGAGTCCAGGTAGAAATAGAGACAGTAGAGTTGTGTACGGTGATGTACAATGTAACATTTTAGTTGTTGATGTGTTGCCAATTGTGTCGTATTGGCTGTCTTCTACTTATTCACTCATTATTAAAGTACCAGAATATTGCGAAGCTCTTGTCAGGTTCTTGATGTGTTGCGTTGCGTTTAGCAGTGTTTACAGAAGGCCTGAGTAGGAGAGAGAATCGTAACACTGACTCGTACGTTTCACTGGAGGACTGCACCAGGACCGACTTCATGGCTGAAAAACAGTCCGCTGCCTTGCGGCTATTCCCAAAAACGGGAAAGGCTTCGGGAGACAACCCTGAGGAAAAATCAGGAGCTAGTGTCCCTTAGGCAGATTGCTGTCCAGGGGCGTAACTAGGGATTTAGGGGTCGG
Source organism: Biomphalaria pfeifferi (assembly GCA_030265305.1). Lineage (NCBI taxonomy): Eukaryota > Metazoa > Mollusca > Gastropoda > Planorbidae > Biomphalaria > Biomphalaria pfeifferi. The sequence goes on from JASAOG010000004.1 coordinate 9,812,842, forward strand.
GGGGATTGACCTCTTCGGGCGCCCCTTGAATTTTGACATTCGACATATGACATGGGATAATATACGCAAAATATATAAGCCCCAAATCCAATTGGTTCAGTATATCAGTAAACTTAACAAAAAGTAATCAAGACTCTTTTAATGAATAATACTTTTGTTTATTAGTTAAATAATGCACAAGTGACAAATCTAAATTGATATCGCTTCATGTCGTGCATTCTGTGCAGCAAAGACATCTATAACATCAACTACATCGATACTTTCTAGTATTTGTGACTTCACTGACATTAAAGCAATGATAAGCCTTTCTTGTGTCATTGTGCTCCTGAGATAGCTTTTGATGAACTTGAGCTTTGAGAACGATCTCTCGACGTAATGGAAGTGGCCTGAGTTAGCAGTATTCGGAGGAGGTTGCAAAGTTTGAGCACACGTAATTACCATATGAAGCCTGTTTCCTCAATATGTCTATCGGTTATTGTATTACTGGTTTGTTGATGAAAAGTGCTCGTGCATCAATGACATCATTGAAAAAGCGATTTGCCATTTATTTCATCATACAAACAGGAAAAGTAGCACAGTTTGTCATAAGCGGGTCTTCATCTAACAGGTGTCTTGGTTCAAGAAGAAACCCAAAGGTATCCATTTCTTTCCAACCTTTGAAATCTGCCCTTCATCTCCATATGAAATCTGTCCAGCACTTCTGTCGCAACACGTTTGAATTGCAGTTCTATTGACAGTCCTACATTAGAACTCAACTTCCCATCAAGTCTTTTCTTTCTTCTGGTTGTTTTGATTACAGGGAATCCATTGTATTCACTACCGTCTTTTGCTTTTTCGTTGGATTGGGTTTTTGTCAGTTTCTCATCATTTTGCAGAAAGCATGAAAGGGTACTAATTTCTTTAGCATCTTCCCATATATGCAGTCCAGACTTTTGTAGTTTCTTCTGAACTATATTAATTGGGCGCAAGAGCTTTGACCAGAATTCAAGATAGGCAAAAAATTCTTGTCAGGTTCTTGTTTTCTTGTATTTATCAACATATTATTAGATATTTCAAATGTGAATATTTATTTAAAATTAATATTATTTCAATGTGTGTTATTGTTATTATTTTCTGAACTTGTAATATTTTGACCCAAGTTCGGCCTGACAAGCACACCATACACATACAGTTGTATATTAAATTAATAAACTAAGTGTATGATGTTAAATAACAATAAAATTTTATTCCAGTGATATATTTACAAATGAACTGATGTATGATGAATGATAATAATAATATCATTATCAATAGATATATGTGTAATAATATGTAACATAAAATGATCCAGTTATTCTCTTTGCGACATATAAATGATCATTATTTGAACATTATCATTACCTTAATATATTCATTACAAGTTGATCAAATAGACTTCCAACACAACAACTGGTAATCCACATAGATCTAGCCTCTGGATCCGATACTGTTCACTGACGACAATTTTAAAAGTTTATAGTTCATACTATAACATCAGGTCTGACCAAGGCAACCCGCAGTCTGGAATCTGAACCTCAGACTCATGAAAAACCAACTTGAACACCAGTCGACCAACTGAGATTAGTGAGATGAAGACCTCAGTCCTGTAGACTGTAGACCTAAAGTTGTACTCTCAATATAGAAAATTGAGACTGGATAAACAAGTCTTGACACCAAGACTTTACACTGAATCTAACACATAGACTTGACACCAAGCTAAGATCACTACTTAGACTTAACGCTAAAACTTGAAATAGAGTCTTGAACTGAGACTACGACCAAAACTTAGACTTGTCGCTAAAACCCTATAGAAGATAAAAGAAAGGATTCTTCTAATCATCGAGATCTATTCTAATTATAGACTTACAAATACGAACGAATTCAAGTAGAAAAACTATACAATGAAAAATAAAACTCACCCTAAACAGGGGTCAAGATAATCCAACAAGAAAATGTCCAAGGCAAATGTTAAGGCTATCCAGTAACAATAACCAAGGAGAAATTCAAGAGCTCTCAAGACACGTCTATCTGTACCAACGTACAAAACAATGGAGAGACTGTATTAGACGATAAATGACGCAAACCACACACACCTAACTTTACGTCACTAGAAGTTGTGATAAAGCAACAAAAGTTCAGTCCCCTAGTCTACAAAGTAAAATATTAATAGTGTAATGACGTCATCAATATAGTGATCAACGCCGCACTATCAATTAGAGAAATAATTCTACTATACAGTTACATAGATAACTGCGACAATTCTTAATTTTCCATTGCATGAAGAAGACTCTGCGCTAATATTATATGGTATTACGTCATTGTTGGTTGTTTATGTTTTGTGCGCAAGCAAAAGGATTCAGAGAATACAAAAGTGGGAAAGATCCCTATCTCGTTATGCTCGAGTATAGAAATACTCCGATAAGTGGACTGCCGTATTCACCATCACAACTGCTGACGAGTAGAAGACTCAGGGAATCATTCCAACTGATCCCAAACTATTGAAACCATCGGTAGCTGAAAATGCAGAGACTTTACTCAACGAACGACAGATGAAAAGCAAAGACAATGCAAAAGCAAGACTACCTAAAGATTATTCTGTCGGAGAGTTCGTCTAGGTCAAACATGGCAGAAAGCAGTTGTCATAAAAAAAACACCATTCAGCACCCAGATCTTACATCACAAAGACAAACGGAAAAACATACAGAAGAAATCAACGCTTTTTGAATAAGAGTTTCGATGAAGACATCTCTTAGTACTATGATACCGATGGAGACTATGAACTGCAAACTGTTGGAACAAACGAAACAGACAGTTATAGACCAACCTACGTCTAGAGAACTTGTTGTGCCAGTCAAGACAACCAGAAGTGGACGAATTGTTAAAGTTCCTAATAGACAGGGTCGGCCTTAGGCCATGCAGCCTATGCAGTGGCGGTGGGCCCCGCGCTTTCATAGGACCCGCGCTAATTCTAAGTGTACATTATTAAATTAAACCATTATAACGTATATAAAATAACAGGGTTTTCGCGACCTCCTGATTTTCCAGGGCCTCCAGGAAATCTCATGAAAGGCAAAATATACGATAAAGTGAACTTTTTTTTGAATTTATTCAAATCTCCTGAAGAATAGACGAAATTGACATTTTGGGGTGCCTATAAATAAAAAGTGGCATTGCGAGCTTTCATTTGATACAAATTTATTGCAAAGACGAAAGTAAGCCTATTTTCTAATTTAAAAAAAATAATTTTGACATTATGCTCATCCCTACCCAGACTAGGCCCCGCGCGATCCGTTTCGCATAGGGCCCCGCAAATGCTAGGGCGGCCCTGCTAGTAGATATCACTTTTTAAGAACTTTAAAAGGAAGGGTGTGATAATAACTTCAAAAGGAAGTATGTGCTAATAACTTCAAAAGGAAGTATGTGCTAATATTATATGATATTACGTCATTGTTTGTTGTTTATGTTTTGTGCGAAAGCAAAAGGATTAGATGGAAATAAAAATAGAGTTTCCATTGGATTGAGGAAAGATGAATAGAAGGGTAATAACTCGAGTGTGAAGTTTAATTCTGAAACTATAGACGCCAAACCCGAATAATGGACTATTCTAGCATTATTATGAATAACTTTTGGATCTGTTATACTCGATTCTGTACATTTTGCTTCCAGGTTAATAAGTGTAGCCATAAAATACTCGCCATTGAGATCTATTATTAGTAAAGGTAACAAGATACCTGGAATTCGCTGTATATCATGCAGTTTTATTCGTGGCAACAAAGTTTAAAATGTAAAACTAACTTTAAAAAAAACTTTGATCTCTGTGGGAAAAAATATTTTTAAAATGTCAACAAAGTCAACGTACTGATAGACCTAGATCTAGGTTTAGTCTTTGAGACTCTTTGGGATAAATTTAATCCATAAATGTTGAAAAAAAAAAAAGACACCCGTTGACACTATTTGTCAATCAAATATTTTAATTTATGTATTTACAATAAATTTCGGACACCCATTTGGGGGACCCTCCTAGGTGGGGGCCCGGGGGATTTTAAAATTCTCCCCCCCCTAGTTACGCCACTGTTGCTGTCCGTTCCTGACTCCCTATAAAACCATGATATAACCAAGGCAATCTCCAGGGATAACATTCATTAACCGGAAAAAGGAAGGGAAGCTACTCTCAAGGAAGTTAATCCGAATTCTTAGAACAGACGCCTATATCTAGCTTAGTATTAGATAGATGTCTAGATCTAATACTTGGATCTAGAGTTAGAGTCACTAGAGATCTAGATCTAGCACCGATTTCTATTTGTTGATAAGGTCAATAAGGATGTCCAACCGTAAAATTGGTATTTTAGTAGAATTCAACTTTGAGGATGCTGAGGTACTAGTAGATAAGTCAAAGTCAAGTAGATTTACTGGACTCGTACACTCGCGATACTACGATAGATTCGGATAGTAATGTAAATCAATGTAATGAATAATGATACTGATAGTTTATCAGTTAGTTATAATTAAAATTTATTTAATAATATTGATAATGACAAACATGACACTGACTAATTTCTAATGACAGTGTTGGCAGCCATCAATGCCATCTTCATCATTATCAGTATGTCAATTCGATTCAAGTATATTGGTCAGTTATTGGTATATCAACTAGATGAGATCTATATATATAGTATATATCTAGGCTCTATATCTCATACTCATATTGAGTCATATTCATATGAATTATTTTAAAAAAGATCTAAACCAATGTCTAATCTATCTTCCTTTCTTATAACTTATATATAATATATATATAGATAGATCTATAATATAATACAGACGTTACTTCAAAAAAGAAGATGATTACATCCAACACGTCATACATTTAGTCATGCATATTAACCAATGACCTAAATTCGACTGTCTCTGTTTCCTGGCCAGCTCAAGCAACCCATTACATGCTCTAATAGCACTCCAGGGAAGAAGGAGCATTTGTACAAATTAGTCCTAGCATTTGGAATGAGGAATGTGCCTTTATTAAATCTTTGTGTCTTTCTGAGAATTTTATTAGATTTTGTTTTTGTATTTGAAGATTATGTTTTAAGCATAATTGCTACCTTACTTTTGAGTCTTCTATATAATATCTAGATTCTAGAGACTAGAATAGTAAACCTCATTTTTGTTCAAAATATGTGACAACAATACCTTCAATTCATATAATACACTCTCTTACACTAAGTCTAGAACAATAAAAGCATTTGCTAGTTGTTGACTAAGTTTTTTTACTATAAGTTTCAATACAATTCAATTGCAGCTTATTTATCCCTACTATCGAATGAAAGAAGCAGGATTTGAAACAGTTCTTATTGGGCCTGTAGCTGGGAAGCAGTACAATGGGAAACATGGCTACCCTGCAACTTCAGAAGTGTCAGTAGACAATATTGCTGCCCAGGTAATTAGGTCATTTTTTAGATGGATCAGTTACCCCAATCAGCTTAAAATTTAAATGTGTGAATGAATTTGAAAAGTTACTATAGTCACTGGTAATAAACTTACTCAATTCCTTTTTATTCAGTAATAAACAAACTGTACATCACTAGTACATCTCATTAGCTCTCAGTCCAGCTGCCTAATTTCCTATATGAGAAATATGCCCCAAGAAAAGAAGAACTACTTATAGTTTCTAAAGCTGTAATGTCTTAGAAACTGTACTATTCACTCGTCTATGACCAACACAGCCAATAACTTTTTATTGTTAGCAATAAAAGTGTAAAAGAATTTATTAATAAAGAAACCTTCAAGCTTTCATAAAAAAATGTATTAAATTTTCTAATAGCAATTTACATAATAAATATAATGGGATGTAATTCTTAAAATGGGCAAAACATTTATCTACCAATTAAGCCTTTTGAGGTCAAATTCTTAATAAATAATTAAAATTGGGCTATATTTGAAAGGTAATTTTTTTCTGTTAATTGGACTGTTCATAAATGAGGAAAATATATGATTTATACAAATGACCTTTAAAGGCAGTTCGAAAAAACAACAACTTATTTTTCTAAGTTCACACAATTGATGTATGAAGCTTGTTAAGATGAAGCGCTTCCTTTATTCAGGACTTGTGTGCCTTGATTATACCTGGTGGCTGGGCCCCTGACTACTGGAGGAGAGATCAGCGATTCTTACAGTTAGTTAAAGATATGGACAGTCAAGGTAATCGAGCTATTTCTTACAGTTAGTTAAAGATATTGTTACGTATCTAGGTAACAATGCCTAGATACTATTGTTTTTTTTTTCTTGACCTGTAGGTTGTCTGCCCCTTTGTGTAATAAGTTTTTTTTTATTTTATTCTTCAAGAGTCAAGCCACACAGACAGTGACCGGTCCTTGACCTGTGTGTGTACCTCTGGTTGAAAGGAGGGTGTTTTTTTTTCTGTCTCTTTGAAGAGCGTTCTAGATCTGGGAAATTGATGACGTATTTGGTTCGAGAAATCCCTAGATTTGTCTTGAGATCGACGCGCGGTAGATTATATAAAAGACCGCCCGCGTGACGTTGACGGACAGACATACGGAGACAGCCGTGAGACAGAATAGCGGAGACATTGCGTGACCCGTGCGTGGTATACCAATTGATCGTGTAAGTTAAGATTTTTCTTTTTTTCAAGGCCTTGCTTGTATTTGTAATTATATTTTCAAACTCTTGTATTGTAATATTTTTACATGCCATTTTTGTAAAAGGGTTTTGGTCAACTCTTCCATTTTGTATTGAGTTATATTATGATTAAACATTAAGTTGATATTTTACCTTCCGATTTCTTGTGTCATTTTTTTTGTTATTCATTGTAAGTCTTTGATTAAATTCAGACTTAAGATAAGTGACACAACAGCTTTTTCTATTGTCACGTTCCCCTAGACAAGCCATTTAAAAGTAGAATTCAATTTGTAATACGTGACAAAAGAAGTTTGAGGGCTTTCGTCCCGGATATTTTTCTGAACCTATTTTCGTCTTACTTGAGTAATTTTGTAAAGGCGAAGTTGACTTTAACAAAAAAAAAAAATTTTTTTTGTGTCAAAGAGTCGGAAGTAAAGTATCAATAGTATTGACCAAACTCTCTTAAGGTTTTTTTGTTGTACTGATTTTGTACTGTATATTTACATTGTATACATATTTTTTTGCTTGTAATAGTTGTTAGTTAGTCATGGATATTCAGGTTTTTCTTGCAAATCCCTCTGTGGAAGAGCTTGATGCTTGTACTAGGAAGGAACTGGTCCTTATTTCTAAACAGTTAGGGTTAAAAATAAAATCAAATGCCCTTAAACAAGAAATCAGAGATAACATTGTAATCCATTATGTAGACGAGGAAGTGTTTTCTGAAGACCTTTTAGAAACCCTTAGACCCGATGAGGGTAAATCAGATTTAGAACTTCAGATAAAATTAAAACAGATGGAAATAGAAGCCCAGAAAGAAATTAAACAAAAAGAATTAGAGCTTGCAGCGGCTAGAGAGCAGAAAGAAATGGAAATGAAATTACAAATAGAGTTAAAAAAATTAGAGTTAGCTGCTAATGTAAGACCAGATTCTTCCCCTGCCAGTCATACTGCTGAAGCAACAAAATTTTTGAAAATAATTCCACGCTTTAATGAAGCCACAATTGACAATTATTTTCCACAATTTGAACTTGCTGTGAAAAATTTTAATGTACCTGAAACTTTGTGGCCCACTTTGCTGCTAACAGTTTTGACTGGTAGAGCTGCAGAGGTATTTTGTTCTTTGACCATTGAACAACAAAAAGATTATAATGTTGTTAAGGCCTTAATTCTTAAGGCATATGAACTTGTTCCGGAAGCTTACCGAAAGCAGTTCAGGGATTGTCGCAAATCGGATGGCCAAACCCATGTAGAATTCCTGCGGGAAAAGGAGCGACGCTTTGAGAAATGGCTCACTTCCAGGGAAATCGGCACCGACTTTGCAAAATTCAAGAACCTAATGCTGATGGAAGAGTTCAAGAGTTGTGTGCGGCTGGACGTCCGTACGCATATAGCTGATCGTGGCGAGGAAGATGTGCACAAGGCTGCAGTGTTGGCAGACGATTATATAATATCACATCAATTTGCCAAGTATACGACGGATGTCAAGCCAAAACAAGTCAAACAGCCTGAGTCCATTGCTAGCAACTCCATCAAGAACAGCAGTACAAATGACAGAAAACCTACTACAAGTAAAGCTACTTGTTCCTACTGCAAACGAGAAGGCCATAAAATTGACGATTGCTGGAAATTGAGGAAGAGAAACGAAAAAGCTCCTTCAAAAGTCAGCGCTTGCACAGTACAGTGGTCGTCGAGGTTTACTCCCTCATCATCAAGTCATATCAAGAATACCTCGACACCACCTGTTTCAAATGTATTGACTGTACAAGACTCTCCGAAAATGTCTCCACGATGTTCAAATGACTCAACAGTGAGTTCTTCAAATTCATCTTTACGATGTTCTAATGACTCAAACAAGAGTTTTTCAAATACATCAAGCCGATGTTCCAATGACTCAAACAAGAGTTTTTCAAATACATCAAGCCGATGTTCTAATGACTCAAACAAGAGTTTTTCAAATACATCAAGCCGATGTTCTAATGACTCAAACAAGAGTTTTTCAAATACATCAAGTCGATGTTCCAATGACTCTATCCAGAGTTCCCATAATACATCACCCCGATGTTCCAATGACTCTATCCAGAGTTCCCATAATACATCATCCCGATGTTCCCATGACTCTATCAAGAGTTCCCATAAGACATCACCCCGATGTTCCAATGACTCCATCAAGAGTTCTCCAAATACATCCAAAAGATGTTCTACTGACTCAAGAAAGAGTTTCTCCACTGCGTCTCCTAGAGATGTCAATGACTCCAGCGAGAGTTCGACCCAAGTCCAGTCTGCATCAACCAAAATTGATGTTTTATTAGAGGATTTTAAGCCTTTCATTTCGGAAGGATTCGTATCACTACCCGGTGATTCTACAAGTCTACGACCTATCACCATTTTGAGAGACACAGGTGCCTCACAATCGCTACTTTTAGAGGGTATCTTGCCCTTGTCAAAATCATCATCGACTGGGAAGAGCATCCTGTTACGAGGCGTAGAGCTTGGATGTATAGATGTGCCTCTACATCTAATCGACATAAAGTCAAATCTCATTACTGGACCGGTTGTTGTAGGTGTCCGACCAACATTACCATTGGAAATCATCTCGTTGCTGTTAGGCAATGACTTAGCAGGTGGAAAGGTGATAGCCGAACCCATCGTCACTCAAACACCCGACTTATCTGCCACACCCGAGGAAGACCTAGAGTTATATCCAGCGTGTGCAGTAACAAGGGCAATGAGGTTGAAAGCATCTCAAGAAGAGAACGTCATCAAAGCCAACAGTAACCACGATGATGTGGACTTGAGCACCACATTCTTTGCTTCTCTTGAAGAAGAACCAACGCCAAATTCTGAAAAGCCGGCATCAACTCGAAAACAGTTGATTGAGGACCAAAAGAAGGATCCAGAGCTCGCCAAACTCCGAGAAACCGCAATGACATCACAAGAGGCAGAGCTAGCATCAACGTGCTACTACATCCAAGATGATATGCTCTTCAGGAAATGGAAACCTCCAGACGCATCCAACGAAGAAGAATGGAGAATATGCCATCAAATCGTGTTACCAGAAAGATACCGAGCGTACATCATGAATCTGGCTCATGACACACCAATGTCAGGTCGTCTTGGCATCCACAAGACATACCACAAGATTATGTCACACTTCTTCTGGCCACGTTTGAAGAAAGATGTCATCCAGTACTGCCGATCTTGTCATGCCTGTCAGATGGTTGGCAAGCCAAATCAAAAGATCCCTGTTGCTCCTCTGAAGCCGATTCCAGCCTTTGAAGAACCTTTCAGCAGAGTACTTATTGACTGTGTTGGTCCTCTCCCAAGGACAAAAGCTGGCAACCAATACCTGTTGACCATTATGTGTGCTTCAACTCGTTTTCCTGAGGCTATTCCTCTAAGGAACATAAAAGCATCAAACATTGTAAAGGCCTTAATCAAGTTCTTTACTCTATTTGGTCTACCAAAGTCCATCCAATCGGACCAAGGAACGAATTTCACGGCCAATCTTTTCAAGCAAGTCATGACTCAGTTGGGCATCAAACACTGCATGTCGAGTGCGTATCATGCCGAGTCGCAAGGCGCTCTTGAGCGATTCCATCAGACTCTCAAGAACATGATCCGAACCTATTGCTTTGAGCACGAAAAAGACTGGGACGAAGGAATCCACATGCTGCTGTTTGCAACCCGTGAATCCGTCCAGGAATCGTTGGGATTCAGCCCTTTTGACTTAGTCTTTGGCCATTCGGTGCGCGGTCCCTTGAAATGTATAAAAGAGACTTTGTTGTCACCAACAGCCACTGAAGGACTTTTAGACTATGTAAGTAAGTTTAAAACTAGACTTTATGATGCTTGTGTTCTGGCCAAAAATAACTTACAAAACACCCAATCCAGCATGAAACTCTGGTATGATAGAAAGGCCCGTGTTAGAGAATTTTCTCCCGGGGATAAGGTGCTTGTATTTTTGCCCATACCAGGTCAACCCTTGCAAGCCAGATACTTTGGTCCCTATGAAATTGAGACCAAAATTAGTGACCTCAATTACACAATCAAAACTCCTGACCGTAGGAAAAAGACTCAGCTATGTCACATAAACATGCTGAAGCCTTATGTATCTCGGCCAGATCACTCAGAGAAGAGTAATTGTGTTTTAAATACAGTCAAAAGTTGTTCAAATAGCCATGTTTCTCCTATTGATGATGATATTGTAAAGGAGAAATTTGGACAATACAAAATACCTAATTCTTTTGTATTACAGAATTTGGATGTAAAACTGTCTCATCTGTCTTCGACAGAAAGGCCAGTTATCATGAAACTCATTAATGAATTTAATGACATTTTTTCTGATGTACCAAAACAGACTAATGTTATAATGCATGATGTAGATGTTGGCGAGGCTACTCCAGTCAAGCAGCATCCTTACAGGGTTAACCCTGAAAAACTTGCCATACTTAGGTCAGAAATCAAGTATATGCTTGAAAATGACCTCATTGAACCAAGTTCCAGTAGCTGGAGCTCCCCATGTGATACCTAAACAGGACAAGACTTATCGTTTTTGTACAGACTACCGTAAGGTAAATGCTGTAACAAAGACCGATTCGTTTCCTATCCCTAGGATAGACGATCTCATAGATCGTATTGGTGACGCTAAGTACATCACCAAAATAGACCTACTTTCAGGTTATTGGCAGGTTCCCCTGACTGATAGGGCAAAGGAAATCTCCGCCTTTGTCACCCCTGATGGTCTGTACCAATACAAAGTGATGCCATTTGGCATGAAGAATGCTCCTGCCACTTTCCAGAGAATGATAAATGCCCTGCTTGCTGACATGGAGAATTGCCACGCATACATAGACGATGTAGTAATTTTTAGCCAAGATTTTTCTAGCCATTGTAAACAACTGCATTGTCTTTTTACTAAACTTTTACATGCAAAAATTACTGTAAACCTGAGTAAGAGTGATTTTTGCCAGGCTTCCATCCAATACTTAGGCCATATTGTAGGACAAGGCCAGGTGAAACCTGTAATGGCCAAAGTAGAAGCTATCCAAGCTTTCCCTATTCCTGCTGATCGGAAACAACTCCGAAGATTTTTGGGAATGTCTGGATATTATAGAAAATTTTGCGAAAATTTTTCTGTCATTGCCAGTCCTTTAACAAACCTCCTGAGAAAGAACGTCCGATTTACTTGGACGGATGAATGTCAGAAAGCCTTTAACCAAATCAAGCAGATATTATCTAGCTCCCCCATTTTGATGGCTCCTGACTTCGGAAAACCTTTTAGGTTAGCTATTGACGCCAGTGACACAGGTGTTGGGTCAGTCCTTTACCAAGAAGATAATTTCCAAGTAGAGCATCCTATTTGTTTCTTTTCCAAGAAATTTAATAGACATCAAAGAAATTATTCTACTGTGGAAAAAGAATGTCTTGGGTTGATTCTTTCTATACAACACTTTGATTTTTATATCAGTGGGTCCAGATGGCCACTGGTTGTATTTACTGACCACAATCCCCTTACATTTATCCACAAAATGTCTGGCAAGAATCAACGACTTCTCAGGTGGAGTTTATTTTTACAAGAGTACAACCTAGATCTTAAACACATAAAAGGCAGCGAAAATGTTATCGCCGATGCCTTATCTAGATTGTAAAAAGTATTTTGATGTATATATTTTTTTTTATATATCATGATAAATACATTCTGTAATGTAAATATCATTTTTGTAATTGTTCTAAAAAGATTTCCATTTCGTGGAAATGTAAACTTTTTATTTTTAGGAGGGAGGTGTTACGTATCTAGGTAACAATGCCTAGATACTATTGTTTTTTTTTTCTTGACCTGTAGGTTGTCTGCCCCTTTGTGTAATAAGTTTTTTTTTATTTTATTCTTCAAGAGTCAAGCCACACAGACAGTGACCGGTCCTTGACCTGTGTGTGTACCTCTGGTTGAAAGGAGGGTGTTTTTTTTTCTGTCTCTTTGAAGAGCGTTCTAGATCTGGGAAATTGATGACGTATTTGGTTCGAGAAATCCCTAGATTTGTCTTGAGATCGACGCGCGGTAGATTATATAAAAGACCGCCCGCGTGACGTTGACGGACAGACATACGGAGACAGCCGTGAGACAGAATAGCGGAGACATTGCGTGACCCGTGCGTGGTATACCAATTGATCGTGTAAGTTAAGATTTTTCTTTTTTTCAAGGCCTTGCTTGTATTTGTATTTATATTTTCAAACTCTTGTATTGTAATATTTTTACATGCCATTTTTGTAAAAGGGTTTTGGTCAACTCTTCCATTTTGTATTGAGTTATATTATGATTAAACATTAAGTTGATATTTTACCTTCCGATTTCTTGTGTCATTTTTTTTGTTATTCATTGTAAGTCTTTGATTAAATTCAGACTTAAGATAAGTGACACAACAGCTTTTTCTATTGTCACGTTCCCCTAGACAAGCCATTTAAAAGTAGAATTCAATTTGTAATACGTGACAATATGGACAGTCAAGGTAATCGAGCTATTCTACTATTTTCTGAGTTCTTAGAATCTGTCCTCACATTTCCCCAGTTCCTCTTTCTTGTGTGTCATACATTTTTGGTCTTCCTACTGAGCATTTGAAGTTATACTATTTATGTACTTCACTCCTTTACTGACCACTTGATTTGTATCATGGGAGCACTCAGAAAATGTTGACACAAAGTCTTCTCACTCCTCCCGTCCCAGATAGAGACAATCATTATATAAGCTGTCCCTTGATTCAAATTAGTCAAATATATATTCACTTTTAGTTAGAACATTTAAAAAAGACATTCGTCATGAACATTTTTTTCTAAAGTTATTAAACATTTGAATAACAAAAAAGTGAACTTGTTATGATTGTTTGGTAAAGCTTTGGATTTCTGTGTTGAAATGAAATTTCTCATGTAAGAAGTCCATCAATTTTGTCCGTTTCTTGTGTTTTTTTTGTTTTTTTTTTTAATTATTTCCCCCTTTTATTTTTGAGAGGGGGCATAAGTGTTTCATAGGGGAGCCCATGCTAAATGAAATTTATTCTGATGCAGTTGAAAACTCCAATAATGCAATAGTATGGTAGCTTTATGTGTATGCTGAGTGAGTGGGTTTTCTATAGCTTTTTAAATAATCTTTACATATTAAGGAAGTTTTTGGTCATGAGTCATGGCTATTTGAAACTAGAATATCAATCCAAAAGAGCACTTATGTATTTCATCTGGAAAAGGAAGTGGACTGTGTCCTGGACAAATGGTGAAGGATTGTCACATCCAAGCTTCTTGACTGTATCACACTCTCAGTTCCAAAAACCTTCTTAATGTGTTGCCTCAGATAAAGGAGAGCCCTAAACTCTGTCTGGAAAAGTGCAATCTAGACCTACATCAAAAAGCACATAGGCTGGAGTGTTATTTGCCTTTTTTAAAATACTAGCAGGGTTGGTAGTGGGGTTATTCTTTTCAAAGACCTCTATTTACCCACAAGGAAGGGTGAGAGATAGTTAAATGCTCACTTGCTGTTGTTAAAGGGGAGATAGTTGAATGTTCACTTTCAGTTGTTAAGTAAGACTATCAAATCTTGAATCTGTTGAAATTAACTAAGAATCTCTTTTGGAATTGTGTGAAGAAAATCTATCATAATCACCTTTTTGTTTAACTGCTTTTTTTTTTTTAACCACCAATAACTAATTGTTCTGGTTATACTGTCAACAGGTAAAATCCTGGCTACCATCTGTCATGGTGCTTGGATGCTGTGCTCAGCAAAGATTTTGAAAGAGAGAAAACTCACTTGTTTCTGTGCCATTAAAGATGATGTGGAAAATGCTGGGTTAGTTTTCTTCTGTGATCATGTCATATTTGCGTAGTTCCTTTTTTTTCCCCCACCAAACTTGACCAGGTTAACAGAAACAATGCCATTTATTTGTTAAGGTCATATATATTATTAGTTTACCCATTCTTGATGCTGAAGAGCTCCATAAATTTAAAAATAAAATTAACATAAAGAGTACCATTAATCTTGACAATCATATGAGGTCACAATATCAAGGTGTTGATTGGTGTAATATGACTCAGACTGACAAGCAATATGCATGCTATGGAGTATGGCTTGATATTGTTGATACCAAACAGACCTAACAAACTCTTGAAAGAGGAAGCCTTGACAATGTTCTATCCTGAACTCTTCATGTTAGGAAAAAAAAATTTCATTGTCTGTAACTTAAAGGCTTTGGATTTGATAGTATAGTGGAATATGCTTTATTCAAAGTGGAAAAGGGGGGGGGGGGGGGGAGGAGGGCTTTGAATTACACTTCAACAAGAATTGACCTCTAGCTTGTTATGGGTGGATGAAAAAGCATACAGCACTTGGAAAATGTTCATTTGTTATATTGATCCAGATAGTAGGTGGCTTTGTCTGTAAAATGTTTTGTTAAATGTTTTATATGTTTTGAATGTTCCTTTCGAGTTGAAGATAATATACCTCCTGGTCCGATGTTGGGGGGGGGGGGTTGCAGGGTATGAACCCGGGACCATTGAGATGACCGAGCAACAGTTTAGAGTGCATACCCCATGACCAGGCAGTCATCCGCTTTGACATCTTTTGCAACACAAACTCACCCGTTAAGGTGGCAGGCTGTTTCAATCAAATAGAACTATTCATTAACACAAACTACATTTTGAAATCTTTGTTTTAAAATATCTGTTTCTTCCAATGTGCACACAATATGCATACGTTAATTTTTAAAACAATGGTAAGCTTTCAGGAGAACATGTAGCTATCATACTATTAAACATATGCTAAAATACTTTATACAAAATAAAACTATGGTGAATGAGAAGCTGGTCCATTAATGGCGATTTTCTACCGAAGATTAAGGATGATGGTAGTATTTCACATGGCTATGCAAACCCAGAAAAATTTTGCATGACAAATCAATGAGATATTATTATATTTCTTACAAAAGGAGGCAGTATCGTTTCCCCCCCCCCCCCCCCCCCCCCCCCCCCCCCCCAAAGAAAAAAGACTACGTAAACTTTTATAATCACAAAAAATATTGTAAACTTTTTTTTGCCTTATCCACAGAGGTTTATTTGAGGACAGTCCTGTTGTCATTGATGGAAATCTCATTACTTCTAGATTGCCCAAAGACTTGCCAGATTTCTGCAAAGCCATTTTGTCACAGCTTGAAATTTGAATTGCTTATGTTGTTTGGTTGGTTTTTTTATAAATTGTATTTTTTGTTTGTTTGTTTGTTTGTTTTGTTGAGAGAGTTAAAAGTGCTGTATTTGAATGTTGTGTACAGAGGAGTACAAGAAGCAGCAATAGAGTTGTAGAATGAATAATTTATATTATGATCATGAGCAGCTGTTGTTGATACAAATAAATAATAATTTCATGAAAAAATTAAATGTTTACAATGTAACCTGTTTGGCCCTGTTGTAGATACTGTTATTATTTGCCTATTTAAGTCATGACTCAATTATTATAGCCAATAAAACTATTGAAATCTTCCTAAATCATTGGACTCCATCTTTTAAGGTCAAATAAACATTTGCTTAAATGAAATTAAATGTTTGGTAAGAAAGGGTCGTACAAAGAAAAGCTGCTGCTGACCTGGAAAAGCGGAGGGATTTTGTTACACAAACTGTTACAGCACACCTACGACCAGGTCGATGAAATGAGCATGAATGCAGAAGGAGAGAAAGTATTTGTAAAAATTTAGGCAGATAGGAATTAATCTAGTGTAATTTTAATTTCATCTGTTTAAAGCTAACTAATGCTGTACACGTTTTTTCTCTTATACCTACAGTATGTATCGATACTTTTTGATTCAACACTTTATAAAAACTGATTCTTTTTTGATTCAACACTTTATAAAAACTGATTCGTGCCCACACATTACACTCACAACTCAATCATATCCACATTTTCATCAAGCGTAGACTTTCCAAGATCATTGTGGACTTTAAAAAAAAATTATTTGAGAGTTGTGGATAATGTGGACCACATCACTCAGCTATTATATAGCATGAATTGCAGCTACTGTCAAAACAGTCTTGTTTATACAATGTTTCAGGTCTGTCATTAATTTTGATAACCAATGCATTTTCTGATAACCACTGACTTAGCAACTATGAGAACTATATAGTGGAAACTAGAGAGCAGTCTCATCTAGCAGGCGTCGTGAATTTCGAGCCCTTACAAAATATGGACACAATGCCTACATCTGATAACACAGTTTGAGTTCTAAAAGTATTTAAAAAAACGAAACGTACTTATTTAAATGTATTTTATTTCGTCTAAGAAACAAAACAATCTTCACTCTACTCTAGAAACTTCAGTAGAAATGAAATACACAACAATAAAGAGTAGAGACAAAAAAAAAAACAACCAACGTCACAGTAGGTCTACAAGAAAAACAAAGCCAGAAATAAAACTTTTGTTATGATTAGAAATACAAGTAATAAATAAGTGTTTAAAACATTATATACATATTAAATAGTAACAATTAAACAGGTACATGTTCTGTAACAATTAAACTGGCCCAAGTATTACATTATTTTTATAAAAAAAAAAAAAAAGGTAGGCCCTACAATTCAAATATGGCTTTTTTAACTTTCAAGCGTGATTTTAAAAAAAACAAGAAATCCCTCTTTTGATTTGACACTAGCATTCCCACTCGATAGTAAAATGGAATCATCGATCCTTTCGTTAATAAATTAGGAATTGTTTTAGCTCCGAAGCTTGCTCACAGAACCTATATAATAGAGTGTCATACATTGAGCCAGGTGGTTCCAAAACCATTCACTTTCAGATGGAGTTTTAATACTTTTCCAAAGATAACGAAACAAAAAAAATAATGCTGTCGAAATATGTAGGTCAAAACATGTAGCAGGAAATGCACACTTTGACTGAACGTTGGCATCCTGACGCATTGATTATAACACAACTACACAATCATACACTTCACTTGGACATTTTTTCAACATCAAAATTTTTAGGATTGACATCACAGTATCATCTATGGCCTTTTTCGCGAATACCATGGAATTGTTTGTAGCGTACATTTCCGCACCACCACGAAGGCATCACATCACATACTAGTGAAATTATCAAGCGTTGTATTCACACACTAAATCGTACCTAATCATACTTAATTATACGTAGGTGACAAGAATTAACATTACAAAAAACAACAACATTATAATAAAAACTTGCATTAATGTCCTCACTCCAGAGCCAACATAGAAACTTCTAGCCCCGTTAAGTAGAGAGAAAAAAAGTGACATTCAATGGACATCTCATTGCCATGCGTCCAGCAATACAAGCTCTGCTACATTCAATGGACATCTCATTACCATGCGTCCAACAATACAAGATCTGCTACATTCAATGGACATCTCATTGCCATGCGTCCAGCAGTACAAGCTCTGCTACATTCAATGGACATCTCATTGCCATGCGTCCTGGTCCAACAATACAACCTCTGCTACATTCAATGGACATCTCATTGCCATGCGTCATGGTCCAACAATACAACCTCTGCTACATTCAATGGACATCTCATTGCCATGCGTCACGGTCCAACAATACAACCTCTGCTGCAGCGAAATGAAATTGTACAACCTAACATACAAATGATATGATATGACACTATGAATGATTCAACGTCTAAAGACAAATGTTTTAAAAATAAATTAACACATTGACACAGCTTTCTTTACACCCATCTCTCTATCTTGCTCTCTCTCTCTCTTTTTCTCTTTTCTCTCACCCTTGTATCTTGCTCTCTCTCTCTCTCTCTCTCTCTTTCTCCCTTTTTTTAAAACTATTGAAACGACTTAGATCTATATTCACATTAGAACAGCGATTCCCAAATGTTTTGCTTCACTGAACACTTTGGACATTCTGAATATTTAGCGGAAAACTTTGTTAATTTTTTTTTTTAGAGAGATAATGAGTTCACGTGGTAGCCCACTAGTTGATTATTCCAGTAATTTGTGGAACACCTATTCAGACATAGCGGGGTCCGTGGAACACAATTTGGGAAACACTGCATTAGAACATACATATATTTTCTTTTTACTTCTTTCGCCTTGATTACATATAGGCATATGGGATGATATATTCACTTAGTAACAAATAACGAACATGAAAATGATTTTGTATACAAATGGCTTTGACATATTAGCAGTGGCGTTGCTAGGGTGGGGGGGGGGGGGAGAGGGGCCCAAATCTGAAAATCCTCCCGGGCCCTCACTTGAGAGGGGCTAACCAAATGAGTGTCAGAATTATTTTTTTTTTACATTAAATATTACTCCATTATCTCAAGTCAAGATATCAAAATACAGGGGCCCCTAAGGAGGTCAAGCCCACAAGGCCCCCCAAATCCCTAGCTACGTCACTGCTTATTAGCAACACCAATACACTTGTTTATTGCTTCAATAAAACTAATTATAATAAAAAAAAAAGAAAACAAATATTTTTTTAATAGCCTTTCATTTGTGAATTTAAACTATAATGTAAATGTAAAGTGACGTCGAAGCTTTTAACACGTGGGCACTATAGGCCTACAGGTCAAGTTGTGCCCATTTAGTTTTGTAAACAAGAATAACTCTAAGGTAACCACTAGTGCACTCCAAAGTAGCCACTTGTGTATTATTAGTAGCTACTAGTGCACTGTAAGGTCATCACTAGTACATTCCAAGGTAGCCATTTTGTAGTTCTATGTGGCCACTAGTGCATTCCAAAGTAGCCACTTCTTGTGTATTATTAGTAGCTACTAGTGCACTGTAAGGTCATCACTAGTACATGCCAAGGTAGCCATTATTGTATTCCAAAGAAAACCACTATTGCATTTCTATGTGGCCATTAGTGCATTCCAAAGTACCCGTTAGCACAGTCCACTAGTACATTCTAGTGTAGCTAATACTGAATTCCAGCTTAATTTGAAATTTGTATTAGTACAATAAAATATGTGCAGACTATTATACGTGCCACACTGTCAAATTGTAGACTATCGGTTGTTATACATAAAATTTTTGCTTTTTATAAACTTATATGGTGTTCTATAAAGTAATAAAAACTAAGACTACTATTTCTTCATCTTCAGCTGCGATATCTCTGATTATATTATAATCGCCTTTGACAAAGAGTATGAAATTTCATTTGATTTTTAAAAAATTTATTTTGCATTTCTTCTTAAGCGCACCAGTATCGATATAAAGAATGCTCGTCAGTTTGAATTTAAACCAGAGTCTTAAGCTCGTATTATTTTCTTTAACATGATTATCTTTTTCAAATATTAATAATGGCAATGTCTTCGGTTCCGAAGATTAAGGATGAGTGCAATGGCTAAGCAAATCCAGTTGGATTTCCAGTTGAAATCTTGGTTGGTGCATTCAGAAATCGTCTAAATAATTATCATAAACATTTTAAAATAATTAAAAAAAATATTCTACAGTAAAGATTATTATATGTACTACTAAGTCTCAGAGCAGTGTGAAGGATTGAGTCGAAGACTCGTGGAACTCCAGGCCCATGGAGCCTTCCTTACCACCTTCCATCTGTCTGTCGAACTACAACACTTTGTACCAGCTTGTAGAGGATCAAGACGTCTGTGTGAAGTCACTCAATGAAATCTTTATATCGTGACTGTTGTTATGGCTGCTTTTATTTGAGAAAAGAGTCCTTGTAATCACAAGAAATTTCAATAAGGATCAATAAAACACCCTTTACCTTCTAAGTCTCTTCCAAAACATCGAGAAAAAAATGGTTTTTAATCCATTTATTAGTTGCCGCTCTTTATTTTTTTCCTCAATATATCATTATACGAACTATTGATAATTATTTAGGATGATGTGATCAAAACATATATTCAATACAACCGCCTACATCATGGCTAGAAGAGGATGGCATGGTGGTTCATTGTAGATCAGTATTTACAATAACATCGCTGGTTTCGTTAAAACATCCTTCAAAATCCAGGGAGCAAACCCGAGTTTCATTATTATACGACATCCCTCAAATCAATCAACTGTACCAAAAAGAGGAACAGCAGCAACAATTTAAAACAATATAGCCTACGTAAAAAATATTTTGGCTCATATCTTGAGAACAACCTGGCACAACAAAATAGTCAACAAAGAGAACATTGTAAAGTTTGCCATATTGTCTGTCTTTACTGAACTGTCTTTTAGCTTTCCTACAACAGGTATATTAATATTCACAGGATTTTCTGTCGTCATATAGTCCATCTCCCCGTCTGTAGAGACACTAGATCTAGATCTACTCTGTTTTGGAATAATATGATTTATATTTTTTCTCGGTACATAGTCGTAATCCAAGAACGGATCCTCTTCCTGGGTAGTTTTCCTGCCTTGTTCTTTAATATGTTTGGAATAGACTTTTCCTTTGGGGTCAATGAGGTCGAAGTACGTGCCGCCGTCCGTATTTCCAGTGTGCGGAACTAGCTGCCATTTCTTGCCGGATGTCGTTCGGTGGCTGCTACTTTCAGTTTCGTTCCCAGCAAACTGTTCATCGTAGCTGTTCAGCTCGTCGTCGTAATCCTCCGAGCTGTACCCCTCGGTGGTAGATCTCGCACTGGTGGTGCCGTTAGAGCGGGCACCATGGGCGAAAGGCGGCAGTACCTGTCTGTCGCTGGCGAGAAAGCGCTTGACGTCTCCCGGGCCGTTGCAATAATTCTGGGCACAGAAACAGATCTCTGTGTCCTGGTTGTGGATGCACGTATTCTCGTTTCTGATCATATCATGGGCGCAGTCGTAGACCGCCAGTTTTCCTGCAAACAACATAGAAGAGGTTAGAAGCAAAGATATTTACTTCTAATATAACGTCTTCTTATCTTATAAATTACAGACGTTACTTCAAAAGAGAAGATAATTATGTTCAGGCTAGGCGTCTATTGCAACACTCTTTTAATTAAGATATATATATTAATGAAATAACTCTACTTAAGTACCAATATCATGGCTTTATTCAACATAAGATTACAGTAAACAGTGAACGAGCACAAACACATCTCACATGACATTGGTTAAATACTAAGGACACACACACGATGGACTTGACCTTCTGACACGCAGAAAATAAACAACTCAGTTACAGAATATATACTTATAATATATTGTTTCTAATACATTCTTGTAATGCATCCATACTTAAAGCATGTTCAATGTTTACGTTGTTCTCAACTAATTTGAGAAAGTAAGGCTTCCCCTCGCCTTTGTTTAATCAACCTACTTTCTCATTTGTCTTTCTGCATTCTAAATGTCTTTGAATGGTTATTTGAATAGTTCTTGATATATTCTTTGGGTGATTCTATTAATAGTCTTTTAACCGATTTTTGTTGAAGTATTCTCTAAATGGTTCTTGAACAGATTCTTTGGAAAAGTCTTTGAAATGTACATTGAATTTTTTTTGTACAGCTTCTTTGAGTGATATTTTAAACATTTCTTAAAAGGATTCTTTAAAAGATTCTTTGAATAGTTCTTTGGAGGATTCGTTAAAAAGGAATTGATTCTTTGAAAAAAAAAAGAGATGCTTCAAAAGACCGCTTGGTCTTGTAATGTGTTCTCATCTTGGAATCTTTTTTGTCCGCTAAGATGTTAAGCAAGTTCTGGAAGGGCCAGAATTACCAGGTCTCAAGAGTTGCTGCGCAGTAAAAAACGTTTGGGTCCGTTTTTGTTGTGTTTATATAAGTAATAAAATAACACCAATGGAAGTACTAAATTCTTGGCTTTACTGTAGATTGCTGTTATTTATGTATCAAAATGTGTACTCATGCAGATTACTGTTATTTATGTATGAAAATGTGTACTTATGCAGATTGCTGTTATTTATGTCTCAAAATGTGTACTTATGCAGATTGCTGTTATTTATGTCTCAAAATGTGTACTCATGCAGATTAATAACATCAAACGTACATCAAAAGTCTTTTTTTTTTTAAATCACTGCACAGTAACTTATTGAACACTTGACATAAGAAAATATAGATTTTTATTGAAAAAAAAACAACAACTTATTACCGCGAAACGAAAACAGAAAACACACATACAAAGACACACGCATTAACAGCCACACACAAACACTCACTCATTCTAAGTACTACCTGAAGACACGTTCACACATTCTAAGCACTACCTGTAGACACATTCTAAGCACTACCTGAAGACACATTCTAAGTACTACCTGAAGACTCGTTCACACATTCTAAGACCTACCTGAAGACACATTCTAAGCACTACCTGAAGACTCGTTCACACATTCTAATCACTACCTGAAGACACATTCTAAGCACTACCTGAAGACTCGTTCACACATTCTAACCACTACCTGAAAACACATTCTAAGCACTACCTGAAGACTCGTTCACACATTCTAAGCACTACCTGAAAACACACTCACACATTCTAATCTCTACCTGAAGACACACTCGCACATTCTAATCTCTACCTGAAGAGACGTTCATACATTTGCCGAGACACTTCATGGAGAAGAAGTCCATGTCATTTAGCATGTCCAGTATATCACAGCCTTTGTTGTTGTCGCCATGACAACGGAAGCACGTGATAGTCGGCAATCCTGAAATAAAATATGTTGTCTTTTGATTAGTGTGTCTAGTCTACAATATTCGTTGTACAATATTTATCCTAACCCTAACCCTACACTACTTAGTCGGCAATATTTAGTCTATATAGTTTATAGCCTGCAATATTTACCCTGTAGTGTCTTTCTAATCAAATTTTGACTGCCTATTCTATCTATTTTTTAAAATTAAATTTAGCTTTCCATTAAATCAATGTTATTTGTTTTGACAGAGTAAATTATGGAAACGATTTATTATAAGCTTCATGCTAAATACTTTACTATTACATGTATTCTAATTTAATGATAGTCATTACCAGGTTTCTAAACATTTTCAAATAAATTTTGTTTTCAGAAAGGGGAGATAAATTGTTACGTTTTAATATTTAATTGGTGACAGTGATCGTTCAAAATGGCGTTCTTGACATTGTTTATTTTGTCTAGTTATTACGAAATCTCTCCCATTCTTTCTGTTTCAGGTTCTCACGTTTTTTAAGTTCCATTACATGGCAATCACATTGCTTCAAAAAGCATGTTCTTTGTTTTTCTGTTTGATTAAATGTTATTGTTTTTAGTGCTTAAAGAACTTACATAGGATCTTAAAGTATAAACAAAGAGCGGATTACTCTAATTAACTGTTGGTATGAAAATTTCCAGTAGCCTATCCTTGCTAGTCTGTATACGTTGAGCTCTAGTTACTATGATTACTAGCTAACCTGGGAGTGTCAGTGAAGGTTTGTCCGCTCCATGGGGGGGCCAGTCTAGGCCTCCCTTAGCATCCGTCTCCGTCATACCGTAGTCGCCCCCATCATCCGTGAGATCGGCGTCCTGCGATCCCGGAAACTGAAGGGCCCCGTGGCCCGAGCTCTCTCCGATGTCCAATGAGGCCGAGGTGTGGTCATACAGCGACTTCCAAAAATCAGCCCCATCTGTGAAGAAAAAAATATATTAACATATTTAGAATGAACCCACTGATGGTCCCCTGCCCGCTACCATTTCCCGATGTCCTGCGGAAGGTTTATGCTGAAATGTAATAATCTTCAATTCTGAAAGAACACCCTAAACATGTAAGACAAAACAACTGGATCTAGCTTAAAATATCTAGCTTATAGAGAACTCTTGTGATTGTGGAGTTCAATCTGCAGATGACTTTCCAACAAATAGACGCTGCAAATCTTTCGACAAAGATTTAAAAGAAAGAGATTTGCTTTGAAAACAAAGCTAAAACAAGCAAACAAACAAACAACAAATAAAACTGTAAGTAACTTGTTCTTATTGTGAGTCATTAATGAAGAGGATTAAGAGACTCACAAAATCTATTAATTTAAAAATAAAGTAGGGTATAGTAACATTTTAAAGAGTATTACAGTAGTTTAGTAAAGTACTTATCATAATACTGGAATTTCGCTGAGTTAATAGTAGCCAAAAGGTTAACATGTAGGCGACTTTTTATATGTGCAGGTTATAAACCTTTTTATTTACTTGTTCTTTATTCGTATTATTTGATATATGGATGACTTTAATTTCTTTTTTTTTTTTTTTCATTGCTTTAATAATTTGAAATTTCATAATAAAAAGACTACTATATCGGTGGTAGGTGTCCAGCAATACAAAACGGCATGAGGCCGATATAACCATAACGAGGTATATAGTCCAAAAAAAAAAAAAGAGGCGTAAGCCATAAAAAAGGCATTAGGTCCTCCCCAACCCCCCCCCCCCCCCAAAAAAAAAAAGACTTGCTTTACGCCATTTAATTTATAGCCCTATTCATCCCAATATAACCTTGCTTGAAATTCCAAGATGTCCAAAATGATTTTTAAAAAATTAATTAAGATTCGAACAAGGGCCCGTTCTCTCTGAGAATCAAAAGTGGGGTGCTTCATTTCAGTTACCACAGAAACACACACACACATACACACTTTTAAACCAGTGCATTACCCCATGGCCACCTTCTTATATAGTTGCGAGTCTTGGACGCTGACAGACAACAGAACTGGAGAGACAGATCCTAGCAATGGTATTGAGATGCTAAAGGAAGATCCTAGCAATGGTATTGAGATGCTAAAGGAAGATCCTAGCAATGGTATTGAGATGCTAAAGGAAGATCCTAGCAATGGTATTGAGATGCTAAAGGAAGATCCTAGCAATGGTATTGAGATGCTAAAGGAAGATCCTAGCAATGGTATTGAGATGCTAAAGGAAGATCCTAGCAATGGTATTGAGATGCTAAAGGAAGATCCTAAGTATCACATACAAAGACCGCATCACAAACGAAGAGATTAGGGACTTATTAGTTGGTCTGCTAACTGCTGTCAAAAAACGCAAACTAAAACTCTATGGCTATATCACAAGGTCCTCAGGGCTCGCCAAAATCTTCCTTCAGTGGTAAAAAAGAGAAGGCAGACAGAGAAAGCAATGGGAAGACAACATCAAAGAATGGACTCGCTGTCATTGACAGAGATTCTATCCATAGCATAAGACAGAGGAATGGAGAAAGACGGTCAACAGATCTTGTGTGATGCCCCCAAACGTCCAAGGTCACGGCGAGTTCAAACAAAAATTAAAACGTGTTATGGCAGATTTTATTGTAAAGTGAGTTTTTTTAGCAAGTCAATTTAAGAATCCATGGTCTCAAAAGACTAGCTTTCTGTCTCTGATGACGACATATGTTTGTAAACCGACGACGTTGCCAAGTTGTCGCTCGACAAGACTAACAGCTACTTTTACACACACACATACGCACTCACACACACGCACGCGTTTCAATGATTGATCACGTGGTAGGCGGTAACGACTTGTTTCTCCAGATGGCCAGGATGTTCTGGTCAGGTAGACTAAACAGAAATTGTGGATCAAGAAGAAATACAATTTTAAATGTATTTTTAGAGGATCAAGATTTATAAAGCACTAAGCGTAAGGGCAGGGGTGGACTGGCTCTATGGGTATTTTAGCAAATTTTCGGTGACCCGCACTCATTGGGCCGGTGGGGGTCGCCGCCCAATATTTTGCTATATATATATAGAATATAGATTATCTTTTTGTAAAAGAGTCCCATGGAGAGATGAAATGTCATGATTGACATTCATCTAACCTTTTATTCATGGGCGTAAACCTTCAGAAATGAAATCCCTCCCGCTGGGAGAGGGTCGGAATTAAGTGACTGATTTTTTGCTAGGGTACAAGAAACGTCTTCCGAAAGAATGAAGGGTCAGAATGTAATAAAGATTAATTATGTATACACACACACACACATACATATATATTTATATATATATATATAAACCTGGTGGTGGCACAGATGGGGGTAGTGGTGTGAGTGTAGTCAGCCGACGCAAATCGCCCCAGGCCAGCGCTAGACGAGCGGTCAACCGTAACGAGTTACAACGGTCAGCCGAGTCGAGTGTCAACAGGACTGTTCGGGAAGGATCGCCGTCGTGAACAGAGCTCAGGAGCGTCACGAGGGATGTAGTCATGCGACGCAGCTAGAAACGTCGAGCGATGTTCCGTCCGGTTCTAGAAGGCCAGTAGGGATCCTATATAAAGAGTGGAGGTGTCGTAGTCAAGATTGTTCACGTGAGACGGTTCACGGTCAACTACAGCACAACTACAGCACAGTTCAACGGTGTGGTTCTGTACGGAGCATTAAGACAGTTCAGTGTGCGGAGTACTGTCAAGTACAGTTGAGACGACTGGCGTCTTGATCTTGGTCTGCGATCGAGTCCGACACAACGAGCCTAGTGTGTGAAGTCAGTCCTGAACTGTTGAACCCAGTGCAAGCCCGGAGAGAGACGAAGAGGCCATTGCAAGAGTTGATACGGCGGTACGGTGTTTATCGTGTATTGTACAGTGTTCGTGTAGCCAATTGTACAGTATTGGCTGTTATTTATTCAGCCATTAAAGTGTTACGTTATTTTGGAGCCCTGAGTTGTCTAATTCTTTAAGTTGGTGGTGTATGGTGCAGTTTGCAGAGAGCATGGATAGTGAGATTCGTAACAATATATATATATATATTCTGGGGGGAAGAGCAAAATTCCCCCTCCCCCCCCCCTCCCCCGAAAAAATCCTGGCTACGCCCATGCTTTTATTAAAGATCTTTTAAAAATAGATTTTACAGTGTAATACTAGTCTTACACAATGTCCTAAATGATGAAATAGCCTACCTAAAATTTAGTAAAACACATAAGTTACGAAAAGTGGAGAGCAGTTTGTCACGTATTACAAATTGAATTCTACTTTTAAATGGCTTGCCTAGGGGAACGTGACAATAGAAAAAGGTAGTTGTGTCACTTATCTTAAGTCTGAATTTAATCAAAGACTTACAATGAATAACAAAAAAAAATGACACAAGAAATCGGAAGGTAAAATATCAACTTAATGTTTAATCATAATATAACTCAATACAAAATGGAAGGGTTGACCAAAACCCTTTTACAAAAATAGCATGTAAAAATATTACAATACAATAGTTTGAAAATATAATTACAAATACAAGCAAGGCCTTGAAAAAAAGAAAAATCTTAACTTACACGATCAAGTGGTATACCACGCACGGGTCACGCAATGTCTCCGCTATTCTGTCCCACGGCTGTCTCCGTATGTCTGTCCGTCAACGTCACGCGGGCGGTCTTTATATAATCTACCGCGCGTCGATCTCAAGACAAATCTAGGAATTTCTCGAACCAAATACGTCATCAATTTCCCAGATCTAGAACGCTCTTCAAAGAGACAGAAAAAAAAACACCCTCCTTTCAACCAGAGGTACACACACAGGTCAAGGACCGGTCACTGTCTGTGTGGCTTGACGAATAAAAAAGAAAAAAAAACTTATTACACAAGGGGCAGACAACCTACCCGTCTCTTGACCGCAACAGGTCAAAGAAAAAAAAAAACAACGCCTAGATACGTAACACCTCCCTCCTAAAAATAAAAAGTTTACATTTCCACGAAATGGAAATCTTTTTAAAATAATTACAAAAATGATATTTACATTACAGAATGTATTTATCATGATATATATAAAAAAAAATATACATCAAAATACTTTTTACAATCTAGATAAGGCATCGGCGATAACATTTTCGCTGCCTTTTATGTGTTTAAGATCTAGGTTGTACTCTTGTAAAAATAAACTCCACCTGAGAAGTCGTTGATTCTTGCCAGACATTTTGTGGATAAATGTAAGGGGATTGTGGTCAGTAAATACAACCAGTGGCCATCTGGACCCACTGATATAAAAATCAAAGTGTTGTATAGAAAGAATCAACCCAAGACATTCTTTTTCCACAGTAGAATAATTTCTTTGATGTCTATTAAATTTCTTGGAAAAGAAACAAATAGGGTGCTCTACTTGGAAATTATCTTCTTGGTAAAGGACTGACCCAACACCTGTGTCACTGGCGTCAATAGCTAATCTAAAAGGTTTTCCGAAGTCAGGAGCCATCAAAATGGGGAAGCTAGATAATATCTGCTTAATTTGGTTAAAGGCTTTCTGACATTCATCCGTCCAAGTAAATCGGACGTTCTTCCTCAGGAGGTTTGTTAAAGGACTGGCAATGACAGAAAAATTTTCGCAAAATTTTCTATAATATCCAGACATTCCCAAAAATCTTCGGAGTTGTTTCCGATCAGCAGGGATAGGGAAAGCTTGGATAGCTTCTACTTTGGCCATTACAGGTTTCACCTGGCCTTGTCCTACAATATGGCCTAAGTATTGGATGGAAGCCTGGCAAAAATCACTCTTACTCAGGTTTACAGTAATTTTTGCATGTAAAAGTTTAGTAAAAAGACAATGCAGTTGTTTACAATGGCTAGAAAAATCTTGGCTAAAAATTACTACATCGTCTATGTATGCGTGGCAATTCTCCATGTCAGCAAGCAGGGCATTTATCATTCTCTGGAAAGTGGCAGGAGCATTCTTCATGCCAAATGGCATCACTTTGTATTGGTACAGACCATCAGGGGTGACAAAGGCGGAGATTTCCTTTGCCCTATCAGTCAGGGGAACCTGCCAATAACCTGAAAGTAGGTCTATTTTGGTGATGTACTTAGCGTCACCAATACGATCTATGAGATCGTCTATCCTAGGGATAGGAAACGAATCGGTCTTTGTTACAGCATTTACCTTACGGTAGTCTGTACAAAAACGATAAGTCTTGTCCTGTTTAGGTATCAAGACACATGGGGAGCTCCAGCTACTGGAACTTGGTTCAATGAGGTCATTTTCAAGCATATACTTGATTTCTGACCTAAGTATGGCAAGTTTCTCAGGGTTGACCCTGTAAGGATGCTGCTTGACTGGAGTAGCCTCGCCAACATCTACATCATGCATTATAACATTAGTCTGTTTTGGTACATCAGAAAAAATGTCATTAAATTCATTAATGAGTTTCATGATAACTGGCCTTTCTGTCGAAGACAGATGAGACAGTTTTACATCCAAATTCTGTAATACAAAAGAATTAGGTATTTTGTATTGTCCAAATTTCTCCTTTACAATATCATCATCAATAGGAGAAACATGGCTATTTGAACAACTTTTGACTGTATTTAAAACACAATTACTCTTCTCTGAGTGATCTGGCCGAGATACATAAGGCTTCAGCATGTTTATGTGACATAGCTGAGTCTTTTTCCTACGGTCAGGGGTTTTGATTGTGTAATTGAGGTCACTAATTTTGGTCTCAATTTCATAGGGACCAAAGTATCTGGCTTGCAAGGGTTGACCTGGTATGGGCAAAAATACAAGCACCTTATCCCCGGGAGAAAATTCTCTAACACGGGCCTTTCTATCATACCAGCGTTTCATGCTGGATTGGGTGTTTTGTAAGTTATTTTTGGCCAGAACACAAGCATCATAAAGTCTAGTTTTAAACTTACTTACATAGTCTAAAAGTCCTTCAGTGGCTGTTGGTGACAACAAAGTCTCTTTTATACATTTCAAGGGACCGCGCACCGAATGGCCAAAGACTAAGTCAAAAGGGCTGAATCCCAACGATTCCTGGACGGATTCACGGGTTGCAAACAGCAGCATGTGGATTCCTTCGTCCCAGTCTTTTTCGTGCTCAAAGCAATAGGTTCGGATCATGTTCTTGAGAGTCTGATGGAATCGCTCAAGAGCGCCTTGCGACTCGGCATGATACGCACTCGACATGCAGTGTTTGATGCCCAACTGAGTCATGACTTGCTTGAAAAGATTGGCCGTGAAATTCGTTCCTTGGTCCGATTGGATGGACTTTGGTAGACCAAATAGAGTAAAGAACTTGATTAAGGCCTTTACAATGTTCGATGCTTTTATGTTCCTTAGAGGAATAGCCTCAGGAAAACGAGTTGAAGCACACATAATGGTCAACAGGTATTGGTTGCCAGCTTTTGTCCTTGGGAGAGGACCAACACAGTCAATAAGTACTCTGCTGAAAGGTTCTTCAAAGGCTGGAATCGGCTTCAGAGGAGCAACAGGGATCTTTTGATTTGGCTTGCCAACCATCTGACAGGCATGACAGGATCGGCAGTACTGGATGACATCTTTCTTCAAACGTGGCCAGAAGAAGTGTGACATAATCTTGTGGTATGTCTTGTGGATGCCGAGATGACCTGACATCGGTGTGTCGTGAGCCAGATTCATGATGTACGCTCGGTATCTTTCTGGTAACACGATTTGATGGCATATTCTCCATTCTTCTTCGTTGGATGCGTCTGGAGGTTTCCATTTCCTGAAGAGCATATCATCTTGGATGTAGTAGCACGTTGATGCTAGCTCTGCCTCTTGTGATGTCATTGCGGTTTCTCGGAGTTTGGCGAGCTCTGGATCCTTCTTTTGGTCCTCAATCAACTGTTTTCGAGTTGATGCCGGCTTTTCAGAACTTGGCGTTGGTTCTTCTTCAAGAGAAGCAAAGAATGTGGTGCTCAAGTCCACATCATCGTGGTTACTGTTGGCCTTGATGAAGTTCTCTTCTTGAGATGCTTTCAACCTCATTGCCCTTGTTACTGCACACGCTGGATATAACTCTAGGTCTTCCTCGGGTGTGGCAGATAAGTCGGGTGTTTGAGTGACGATGGGTTCGGCTATCACCTTTCCACCTGCTAAGTCATTGCCTAACAGCAACGAGATGCCTTCCAATGGTAATGTTGGTCGGACACCTACAACAACCGGTCCAGTAATGAGATTTGACTTTATGTCGATTAGATGTAGAGGCACATCTATACATCCAAGCTCTACGCCTCGTAACAGGATGCTCTTCCCAGTCGATGATGATTTTGACAAGGGCAAGATACCCTCTAAAAGTAGCGATTGTGAGGCACCTGTGTCTCTCAAAATGGTGATAGGTCGTAGACTTGTAGAATCACCGGGTAGTGATACGAATCCTTCCGAAATGAAAGGCTTAAAATCCTCTAAGGAAACATCAATTTTGGTTGATGCAGACTGGACTTGGGTCGAACTCTCGCTGGAGTCATTGACATCTCTAGGAGACGCAGTGGAGAAACTCTTTCTTGAGTCAGTAGAACATCTTTTGGATGTATTTGGAGAACTCTTGATGGAGTCATTGGAACATCGGGGTGATGTCTTATGGGAACTCTTGATAGAGTCATGGGAACATCGGGATGATGTATTATGGGAACTCTGGATAGAGTCATTGGAACATCGGGATGATGTATTATGGGAACTCTGGATAGAGTCATTGGAACATCGGGGTGATGTATTATGGAAACTCTGGATGGAGTCATTGGAACATCGGCTTGATGTATTTGAAAAACTCTTGTTTGAGTCATTGGAACATCGGCTTGATGTATTTGAAAAACTCTTGTTTGAGTCATTGGAACATCGGCTTGATGTATTTGAAAAACTCTTGTTTGAGTCATTGGAACATCGGCTTGATGTATTTGAAAAACTCTTGTTTGAGTCATTGGAACATCGGCTTGATGTATTTGAAAAACTCTTGGTTGAGTCATTGGAACATCGTAAAGATGAATTTGAAGAACTCGCTGTTGAGTCATTTGAACACCGTGGAGACATTTTCGGAGAGTCTTGTACAGTCAATACATTTGAAACAGGTGGTGTCGAGGTATTCTTGATATGACTTGATGATGAGGGAGTAAACCTCGACGACCACTGTACTGTGCAAGCGCTGACTTTTGAAGGAGCTTTTTCGTTTCTCTTCCTCAATTTCCAGCAATCGTCAATTTTATGGCCTTCTCGTTTGCAGTAGGAACAAGTAGCTTTACTTGTAGTAGGTTTTCTGTCATTTGTACTGCTGTTCTTGATGGAGTTGCTAGCAATGGACTCAGGCTGTTTGACTTGTTTTGGCTTGACATCCGTCGTATACTTGGCAAATTGATGTGATATTATATAATCGTCTGCCAACACTGCAGCCTTGTGCACATCTTCCTCGCCACGATCAGCTATATGCGTACGGACGTCCAGCCGCACACAACTCTTGAACTCTTCCATCAGCATTAGGTTCTTGAATTTTGCAAAGTCGGTGCCGATTTCCCTGGAAGTGAGCCATTTCTCAAAGCGTCGCTCCTTTTCCCGCAGGAATTCTACATGGGTTTGGCCATCCGATTTGCGACAATCCCTGAACTGCTTTCGGTAAGCTTCCGGAACAAGTTCATATGCCTTAAGAATTAAGGCCTTAACAACATTATAATCTTTTTGTTGTTCAATGGTCAAAGAACAAAATACCTCTGCAGCTCTACCAGTCAAAACTGTTAGCAGCAAAGTGGGCCACAAAGTTTCAGGTACATTAAAATTTTTCACAGCAAGTTCAAATTGTGGAAAATAATTGTCAATTGTGGCTTCATTAAAGCGTGGAATTATTTTCAAAAATTTTGTTGCTTCAGCAGTATGACTGGCAGGGGAAGAATCTGGTCTTACATTAGCAGCTAACTCTAATTTTTTTAACTCTATTTCTTTTTCTTTTAAAGCTAACTGGGCTTCTATTTCCATTTGTTTTAATTTTATCTGAAGTTCTAAATCTGATTTACCCTCATCGGGTCTAAGGGTTTCTAAAAGGTCTTCAGAAAACACTTCCTCGTCTACATAATGGATTACAATGTTATCTCTGATTTCTTGTTTAAGGGCATTTGATTTTATTTTTAACCCTAAATGTTTAGAAATAAGGACCAGTTCCTTCCTAGTACAAGCATCAAGCTCTTTCACAGAGGGATTTGCAAGAAAAACCTGAATATCCATGACTAACTAACAACTATTACAAGCAAAAAAAAATGTATACAATGTAAATATACAGTACAAAATCAGTACAACAAAAAACCTTAAGAGAGTTTGGTCAATACTATTGATACTTTACTTCCGACTCTTTGACACAAAAATTTTTTTGTTAAAGTCAACTTCGCCTTTACAAAATTACTCAAGTAAGACGAAAATAGGTTCAGAACAATATCCGGGACGAAAGCCCTCAAACTTCTTTTGTCACGTATTACAAATTGAATTCTACTTTTAAATGGCTTGCCTAGGGGAACGTGACAATAGAAAAAGGTAGTTGTGTCACTTATCTTAAGTCTGAATTTAATCAAAGACTTACAATGAATAACAAAAAAAAATGACACAAGAAATCGGAAGGTAAAATATCAACTTAATGTTTAATCATAATATAACTCAATACAAAATGGAAGGGTTGACCAAAACCCTTTTACAAAAATAGCATGTAAAAATATTACAATACAATAGTTTGAAAATATAATTACAAATACAAGCAAGGCCTTGAAAAAAAGAAAAATCTTAACTTACACGATCAAGTGGTATACCACGCACGGGTCACGCAATGTCTCCGCTATTCTGTCCCACGGCTGTCTCCGTATGTCTGTCCGTCAACGTCACGCGGGCGGTCTTTATATAATCTACCGCGCGTCGATCTCAAGACAAATCTAGGAATTTCTCGAACCAAATACGTCATCAATTTCCCAGATCTAGAACGCTCTTCAAAGAGACAGAAAAAAAAACACCCTCCTTTCAACCAGAGGTACACACACAGGTCAAGGACCGGTCACTGTCTGTGTGGCTTGACGAATAAAAAAGAAAAAAAAACTTATTACACAAGGGGCAGACAACCTACCCGTCTCTTGACCGCAACAGGTCAAAGAAAAAAAAAAACAACGCCTAGATACGTAACAAACACATAAATAGTTTGGTTTATTTCTAGCCAGTAAAATAAAACAAGAACTTGTCAGTAGTATGTGTGTGTATGAGAGAGAGAGAGAGAGAGAGAGAGACGAAGAAGAAATAGAGAGAAAGAGAAGAGAAAGAGAGAGCTTGGATGGTTTGTGAGAATATAACTCACTTTGAGGCTGAAGTTCGTGCTAAGATATTTTTTTTGATAGCCTCAGCTCGACCATGTGTGGAATTAGATAGCTGTCCTGGGCTGTCCACTACTGCTTGGAGAGGAAAGCGTGTCACACGTTGTTCGTCTTTAAAAACGAGCACTGGAGTGGAATGAGTGAGTAATGAGTTTACTTTGCATTCATCAATTACGGCAACTTTCTAATGGGCACTCTTCTGGGGCGAGAAACGAAATTTGAATATCTTATCAGCTCTCCAACAGCTGAAGGTTTGTTGAGTTCGGTAGCGCTCAATACGATTGGGGTGCCTAACCGATCTATGGTTTCCAAGTCTCCTTTGTTTTTCTGAAGGATAAAACAACACTTAACCTCAGAGTACCTGGTCCAATAAAGTACTAACCACTCTCCCCCCCCCCCCCCCAACACACGAAGGACTTAACGACTACCTATAAAACTGTCGAAGTTAGCCCCCCATCTTTTGGGACACACACAAACACACCCATGCCTCTTGAAAGACTCTCACACACACACAAGTTTGAACAAATTAGCATTTTTTACTTTCGATGAGAGCCAGCCCCTAACTCAGAGGTCACGTGAGGTCGAGAACCCAATTCAACCAATCGAATACTAGCTTCTGCTGAGCATTGTATTCTTGGTAACTCGCCATTACGCCCAAGAGCGTCTCCTTTTATGGCCCTTTGGTTGTCTGATTAATCAGGTTTGTCCGATGTATGGCTTGCTTCTGTGAATATGCATAATTATTGGTACAGGTGGGCCATGCGGGCTTGATAAATAAGTACTTTTTAAGTTTGTAAATTAAAATTAATCACAGATCAAGAAGAAAATCAACCAGCTAGACATTATGGTCTATGATTAGCAGTGGTTCTCAGTCTATGAGTCAAGACCCCAAAACAACTTTGAACAGGAAGATAAAATTACTAACATTATTTGTATAGCAATTTATATAATATTATTAATTAATATATAATTTTAAGAAAATAATAAAATAAAATAAAAAGTGACCCATTAGCTATAAAATAGTATCGTTAACAATTAAACCTTGACATTCCTCAAAGTTTTTTTTGTCTTCCTTTTTTATTTAACTCAATTATAGACTTTGAAGAAAGGGGAGATAAAAAAATAATTAATAAATAGGCATACGAGGATCTTAGAATTAAAACTTAAAGGCAACGTGCGCGAGTGTGTGTGTGTGTGTGTGTGCACGGTTAAATAATTGTATTTGTTTGTATATGTGTGTTTGAAGTGTTAAATATAATGATGTGCTGGAACTTGGCTTGGCTACCTATCAAAGGGGCTCTAGCAGAGTTGTGTTTACTGAGCGCCTAAAGACAGTATGAAATACCTTCTCTAAAGTGCATAATCTAGATTCACAACTGCAATTACAGAAATAGTACTCTGCACATGTAATAAGCATGAAAGTTGCGCTATATAACTATTTTTAAACAAGATTACAAAGAGAATTTGTGTTGCCACACAAACACAGAGGCGGCCCACGTGGGAGACGGATCACTGTCGGATCCGCATATTCGCTGGTCGACTGAGGATGGCATCGAGCAGGGTATGAAACCGAGACCCTTAGAGATAATCAGTTCTGCGCGCTAATCGCACGACCAGGCATTGCTCTTAATCTAATGACAAACTGGTTACAAACTAATAGCCTACTATTGATAATATACCTACACATTACGGAATGACAACTACCGGATATGCACAATGTGTCAGAAGAGCGATTTTAGATAATCTTTTGGTATTGAGTATTTTCATTTAAAAGGAACTAGAATGAGGATGTAGATCTACCTAAAACTACTAATTTAGCTCTCTCAATATCTATATCTACTAGATCTAGATCTAAAATAGATCTAAAATATATATTTGGGATAATGTAGATGTAATTTAGCTAAGATTTTAAAAAACACACTAGATAATCAATTAATAGACTAATTGCAATATGAAATATTAAAATAGTAGATTAGTTTTAGTATTTTATAGCATTGCAATATTGACATATTGACAATCTAGACTTTAGAAAAAAAATCTACACTTTAAGCCTAGAAATTAAAATTATAGATCTTGATCTAGTCTAAATCATGGCTGTCTGGTAGTGCGGTTTGCGCATTGGACTGTCGTTTGGATTCATCGATGGTCCCAGGTTTAAACCCTGCCCGCTCCCATCCCCCGTCGTCCTACGGGAGGTTTGGACTACAACTCTGAAGGAACATCCGAAACATGTAAAACAACAAACATTCTAAACTAGACCAAGAAATTCTAGATCTAGATTCTATAATGATTTTAATTAGCACTTAAATCTAAATCTAGTTTTAAAAACCTAGCTCTAGTGTAAGAAAAAAAATCTAGATCGAGTGTAAAAAATCTAGCTCTAGTGTAAAAAAAAATCTAGCTCTAGTGTAAAAAAAAATCTAGATCTAGTGTAAAAAATCTAGATTAGATCTAAATCTAACTATTGTCTTTTTTTAAATGCGAGTCACATTATGAGGTTTAATAAACATTACTATACCGAGTTATTTTAGCATTTAAAGAATTTATTCCATATGACGTCAAAGGAAATAAATCCACTACGTCACATGGCCTAGTTAGACTAAAACATATCATCTATACGAGCAGCTTGTTGGGGGTTCATACACATTGGTGCACCGAGTGATTTCTTTTTGCATTTCATTTAAAGAATTAACTCCATATGACGTCAAAGGAAAAAAATTTCATTACGTCACAAGTCCTAGTTGGACTAAAAAATGTCATCTATACGAGCAGCTTCTCGAGTAGGGTGGTCCATAAAAGCATGGAGAAAAAAAAATTCTCAGATTTAATAGCACACCGTCTGAAAACTTTTGTTTTGGTCCCAAGAACAAACATAACAAAAATTGTCCAAATATATCAACATTTTGAGATTGCTCAAGACACCAGAGTGTTTTGGCTATTGCTTACTTAAGCATTTACTCATAGCTGGTCTTAGTGCACTGAATAGTTTTTTATTATATTCTATGGTAATAAATATTCTATTGTTTATTGTTTATGTTCACAGAGGCCATTTTGTTTTTTGAACACTTTGCTGACACTGATTACAAATTCAGAGACTCATGGAAAAACTAAAAGTTGAAGCTAGTTTAACTCGCAGTAAAACAGAAGTATGGCTTATTGGACAATTACAAGATGTACTACCAGCAAATGTCTTGCCCACAACTAGTGATGTGCTGAAAGTGTTTTGCTATCATCATCATACAGAAAAGAAAACAGTTTCTGAAAGTGCCAAACTTACTTCATATCAGATATTGGAACTATGGGACAAGGCCAGAATTCCAACAACATATGATACACATGTTATTGAAAAACTAAAATCTGTTTTTGAAGAATACCAGCTTATTAAGAAAAATAAGGGAAGAGCAAGTGATGCACAACGACTCAGAGAAAAGAACTTTGAAGAAAAATCACGTAAACTATTTGATATTGCTCACCAAGAAGCTGCACAGCTAATTAAAATTCATGAAGACAGAGTATTTTTGGAGAACCAGAGAAGCACTAGGCAAATGAAAATGAGTGGCATTGATAAACAGCTGTCAAAGAAGGAAGATCGGGCTGGAGAACGCAAACATAAAGACGAAGACAGACAAATACGAGAAGAGCATCTAAAGAATGCAAGTGCACAGTCATCAATAACACAAATACCTGACAGCAGCAACAGTGACAGTGAAGAAAACATAGAGGAAGAGTCTTCAGAATTAGACATTGCAACCAAAAAGCCTAGAATTCTTCAGGATATGTTGTCATCTTCAGATGTTGCATCAGCACTTGAAAGAATAAACCTATCAGACAGGAAGTTTACCAAGCTAGTGGCCAGAGCCTCGATGATGCAGCACTGTCTCGTTCAACAGTACATCGAAAACGATTGACACATCGATCAGTCATTGAAAGTCACGTACGGGAACAGTTTTTTGCTCGTGATAAGACACCATTACTGGTTCATTGGGACAGCAAGATCATGAAGGATACAACAAATAATACTGATCCTCACTCAAATACTGATAGAGTTGCTGTTGTTGTCACAGGTTGTAACACCGAAAAAATATTGGGTATCACTAAAATTGCAGCAGGAACAGGTCAAGCACAGGCCAATGCAACATACCAGCTGCTCAATCTATGGGAACTATCTGAAAACATTATAGGCATGTGTTTTGATACCACTGCTTCAAACACAGGTACAAAAACTGGAGCATGTGTCTTGCTCGAGAAAATGCTTCACAGAAATCTACGTTACTTTGCATGTCGTCATCATATACACGAGTTGATAATTGGTGAAGTGTTCATGGTTCTCTTTGGCCCGAGCCGTAGTCCTAATATTGCAATGTTTGAACGATTCAGAGCATGTTGGCCAAAAATAAATCATGCAAATTACAAACCACTTGATGATACCAGCATGAGTCATCCTGTGCTACAGATGCTTCGATCTGATGTTGTGCCATTTTTAAAAAGCTTTCTGTCAGCCGAAAATACATCCCGCGAGAAGACTACAAAGAAATGATACAACTCTGTCTTACAGTTTTGGGCTGTCCAGTGAATGACCATGACCAAGCTAATAGTCACTACTGCTTTCGTGTTCCTGGGGCCTACCATATGGCCAGATGGATGGCCAAAGTTATTTATTGTTTGAAAATTTTTCTGTTCAGAGACGAATTTAAACTGACTGTATCAGAAACTAAGAATTTGACAGAATTTTGTGTATTTGCTACTCATATTTATGTGTCTGCATGGATTTCATGTCCTATGCAAAGTGATGCATCAATTAATGATCTACAACTGTTAGCAAAGATTGATCAGTACTCTGAAATCAACAAGAAAATTGCAACTGCTGCCACAAAAAAAATTACAAAATCATTTGTGGTATCTCGGACCAGAATTGGTCTGGCTGGCATTATTCTCAAATAAGGTAGCAAACACTGAAAAGAAAATGATGGTGGAGGCAATGATTGCAGCCGGTTCGGATGCCAGTGTTAGAGGAATTAAATTTCCTCCTGCCAATGTTGAGATACTGAAACGAACACAACTACATGAACTAATATCATCCACCACAACAGCTGCACTGCTTTCAATTAGACTTGACGTTGCACTCTTAAATGGCATTGATCCTGAGAACTGGAGTGATTGTCCACATTTTCAACAAGCAGCCAATGTTGTGAAATGCTAAAAGTCGTTAACGACACCGCAGAACGTTCTATTGCATTGATGACATCCTACAACCAGTCAATAACCAAATCTAAGGCTGAAATGCAAAAACTGATTCAAGTGGTCAAAGACAATCGGGAGCGCATTCCTGACTCTTCAAAGGCCAGTCTAGCTTCTGCCAAAATGGCTACGAAGTGACTAACAAAAAAATTGTATTTGCAATGATGCCAACATCTGTGAATCAGACTTGACAATATGTTTTATTGCAGTTTATTATGATTAGTTCTTTACTTTTTATTGTTTGGTGTATTGTTGTGGCTGCCTAAATGATTTAATAAACAAAAAATTAGCACATTGACCTGTATAAGTAATTGATTACTGTGACGAAACAGAATGTAAAAATGCAACACAGCATGCCAAAAATAAATGGTTAATGAGCAACCTGTAATTATAGTCTGAATTCATTGAAATTTTGGATGGAAGTTCAGTTTTATATAAGGAAACTAATGACAGGGTGTGCAATTTCAAAAACAAAAAAAAAATTTTTTGGACCACCCTATTCTCGAGGGATCATAGACATTGGTGCACCGAGTTTATTCTTTTAGCATTTCATTTGATGGTCTAGTTAGACTTCATATATATATATAAGGATTAAAGACGCTTTTTTTTGTTTTGTCAGTCAGTTTGTCTGTCCGTTATGCTAATAGCGACAAAAAAAAAGACTAAAACCTATTGAAAATCTGATTAAAATTAATTTCCCTTCCGAAACATCGCATTAGTTTTAAGTTTCTATTATACATTGTTCCGGATGTTCTATATTTATAGTGAGAAAAAATAAGAATTCCAGATTAAACAAATGCCGTTAATTAAATTTCTGGGATGGTGTGTTATGAAAATTAGATGTACCATACCCTTATGGAGATTTTATCAAACCATATTTTGGTGTTAGAAAGTTGTTTTCCTTAAAAATCAGAGCATAATAAGAGAGAATTGAGATTTTACATAAATAGAGTTAAACTATTTTTCATAAAAAATCCGGAACAACCAATTTTCGTAAATGAGAAAAAATTAGAAGAGGGATTTCAAACATTTAGTAGCTTTATTAGATTTTTCATATAAAATTCGGATCATTTTTGGTGACGATTTGTAAGAAAATGAAGGTAATGTATGTCGATTTCTTTTTCGAAACAAAATCCGGTACATTCTTTAAGGATTAAACAACTTTTATTATGTTTCGGCAAGAAAATTAACTGTAAAATAAGTCTAAAAATTGATTTTCAATAATCGTTTCTAGCAAATTACTTTCTTATTTTAAAATCCTGAATAACCTATTGTCGATATTTTTGAAAAAAAAATTATTTGACATAAAGTTGTTTTAAGTTAAAAATTCGGAACAATCGATATTGATAAATAAACTATAGTGACGTAGTGTCAAAGAATATAAGTGTAATATTAGTCAATTATGCGATTTCAAACAATCATTTGACATAATTTTTTTTTATAAAACAATATCCGGAACAACTTTATAGTTAATGAAATATAA
Source organism: Biomphalaria pfeifferi (assembly GCA_030265305.1). Classification (NCBI taxonomy): domain Eukaryota; kingdom Metazoa; phylum Mollusca; class Gastropoda; family Planorbidae; genus Biomphalaria; species Biomphalaria pfeifferi. The sequence continues at coordinate 9,854,127 of JASAOG010000004.1, forward strand.
ATCAGTATAGATATTTTTATTTAGCATTTATATGCTATTTACATAAAAAAAAACCGGAACAATATATTAAAGATCATGTGTTTCTTGCAACGTTTAAGCATGGAAATAAAAAATACTATAACTTAGAAGAGCAAACAAATATTCATTGGCATTTATTTGTTTTTCACAAAACATCCGGAACAATCTATTATAGATAATTTAAACTATTGCAATATTTCTGAATGAAAAATTAAAGGTTAAATCAGATTTACAATAGCCTTTAGTGTTATTTGTTAATCTAATCGTGACGGACAGACCGACCAACAGACAAAACGCACAAAATAAGCTTCTTTTATTCGTACGGGGGCACTAAACAAAAAATAAATAAAATCTGATTTTTTAACAAATTTTAAGGAATTGGTTTAGCACCTGGTCATGCTACCGCACGAAAGTCGCTGCTTAGGAAGTCCATTTTAAAAAATTTGCCTGATGTTTACATACAAAGTGCATTATTAGCCTTTATAAACAAACAGCAATGTTTTCTTTTAATTTTAGCTCTAGTTGACCAGAAAAAACATCTTTAAGTATTATTTATATTTGTTGTAAACATTTCCTGTACATTTTATAAATATATTTGACTTAGTGATACTTAAAATACACAGTACTTATTCATCTTTGTTAGCATATTGTAACATTGCCTCCCTTACATTTACGTAATTGTTTTAGAATTGGTGTATTTTTATGAAAAAATCGCTTGCATAATTAATTTTATAAATTAAACGGTTTGCTTTTAGAAAACCAAAAGTAGCTGTTGCACCTGAACTTTTCAAGCCGGATTTAATGATGAAATAATATTTTTCATATCTCTTCTAGTTTTCGAGATCTGAGTGTGACAGACGGACAGACGGACAATTTGCACAAACCTAATAGCGGTTTTTTTCCCCTTACGGGGGCCGCTAAAAATGTGGGTGCGTGGTCCACAATCAAGGTGTAAAGAGACTTGTGTGTGTGTGTGCCTGTGCGTGTGTGTGAGAGTTAAGGAAATAGAAGACAGAACAAGCAAAATCGAAAGCATTCTTCAAAAAACAAAGCTTTTCTAAGGCAAAGTACTCTGCACTTACAACTATAACTATCAATAATGTATAAGTTATTTCCCATTTTGATGTCAAACAAAATAACTAATGAATAATAATTAATTGACAAATTGGTTTTTTTTTAAAAATTGATTCATGTTTTATTGGGTCTAATAAATAATTGTTTAAAGTTACAACTTGATCTTGGAAAGGGTTTGGGAGAAATAACGTGTTCAATCATCTTAGGGAACGAAACCTTCAATATTTAGCCGATTCTGTGAATACAGAATATCCCTAGTTCATTTAGTAGGTATCAAACAAAATAAATTAATTAATTTTTAAATTGATTCACGTCTTGTCTATGCCAATGAATACTTGTGCAAAGTTTCAGCTTGATCCGAGATTGGGTGTGTGAGAAATAACATGTTCAAACCTATTGCAAAACAGACAGAGTGAGCTCATATAAGCCAGTGGTTCCCAAACTTTTTTGTGTCGTAGACCCCTTGGAAGTCTTTGTAGACCCCTGGGGGTCTATATAAACCACTTTGGAATCACTGATATAAGCTTTGTAATAAAGGGAGACAACATTTTCGTTTTGTTACTTAGGTACACATTTCCCCACTGTCTCATTGCATTGGCACACCTCATTAAAATTCATGACACTCAGTTGTGAAAATGGGGGACACAAAGTTCAACTGACGAGAGACAACAGTTTAAAAAAAAAAGTGTCCCCATGGCCCTCGTTCTACTCGTGTAACACCTTCGTCCATTACCCTCCAAGTGCTTAACTTACTAGGCGCCTGACTTGAACGGGGCCGCTTCAGATGATTGTCTGACAAAATAGATACGTTCTTCCGACCTCTATCCAAGCGCCACCTGTCGACGCCCTTCTTGATTCAGGGACGTCATTTCAGTGATTTGGCAAGAGAAGGTAAAAAAATAAAAAAAAAATAAAGAGGGATAAGTTGTAGGTAGAGAACAAAGAATAGAAGAGGGATGGATTTCTTTTTATAACAAAATAATAACTGAAAGGGAGAGCGGTTGCGGGAGGCAAAGTTAAAAGAAAAGATAGCAAAATCATATAATATATATATACAGAGAAACAAAAATTGAAGATTTTATCAGGGGCAGAATGCACAATTACTGTCATATCTCTATTAACTTTAAGATTTATCTCCCTTTTCTTTATGAAAACCGAAAAAAAAAAAAAAAGGTAGGGGAAATGTCAATGAGTCATTCTCCGTTAATTTGTGTGATTAGACTCAAAGTGAAAATACTCAAAAGAGCATATTTTTAAATTGATACTTTGAAAGATATTGTCTCACTTGGCAATCATCTCTGGGACGCACATACCAGTGCTATAATCCATTATTTTTTCTGGCAAGCCTTCTGGTCTCAAATATATTCGTTAGAGCATAGTTTTAGACCTAGCCACCGACTATAGACCGAACACGCATTAAATCTTTTTTTTTTCTAACGTGAGTTACGTTGACATGTTACTAGCCGTGTTGGTGAGTGGCTATAGTCTTAAAAATTAACCTCATGAACTAAAACTATACTCAATTTTAGAAGTGGTTTCATTTTAGGGCGAATACAATGTACTTCAAGAATGAACATTTGGAATAGGGGTACATTTTAGGGCGAATACAATGTACTTCAAAAATGAACTTTTGGAATAGGGGTACATTTTAGGGCGAATACAATGTACTTCAAGAATGAACATATGGAATAGGGGTACATTTTAGGGCGAATACAATGTACTTCAAGAATGAACATATGGAATAGGGGTACATTTTAGGGCGAATACAATGTACTTCAAGAATGAAAAAATGGAATAGGGGTACATTTTAGGGCGAATACAATGTACTTCAAGAATGAACATTTGGAATAGGGGTACATTTTCGAACAAGAAAAATATTTAAACATATTTAAAAAAAGAAAAAAAAAAGCTTATATTAAGCGTACTTGTATCAATTAGTTTTGATCATTCGTGTAATTAAATTTGTATTAGATCTAGATTCTAGACCAGTGGTTCCCAAACTTTTTTGTCTCGTAGACCCCTTGCCATGTTTTTAAGTTTTCGGTAGACCCCCCCTCCCCTAGCATTTTTTTTGCAAATTAATTAACTTCAGATGTGCTTTTCTCACTGATTACTATGCGATATATATTTATTGATGACATTCAAAGCAAAATAAAGCAAAATAAAATTTAATATGCATTATAAGAAGTAACTAAGCAACAACTACAAAAAAAAAACAAACGCCTATTGGTGGGCAGCTTTGATAATAAAATGTCAATCTTGGGCTTCGATTTAGTTCGGGTTAACATTCTATCTTCTCGATTAGATGATGTCTGACTGATTTAAATTTGGAAAGTAAGAAAATTTATCATTGTCATTGCATGCTTCATTAATTTAATCCTCACATGAAACACTGAGATTATGCCTTCGTGTTGATCAAATTTAGGTTATCACATTGTAGCTGCAAGTTTACCTCATTCAATTTATGAAACAAGTTTGTGAAATAGACTATGTCCGATTCCCGTTTAATTTCTGTGTTTTAAAATAGGATCTTAGCAACTAGGAACTCAGAAAAAATAGTGTCAAAGATAAGCCTTTCGAAAACTATCATACTTCAGTGTGAAGGAGCAATTGATCAAAATTTCAGGCAAAAAAGCAATTCTTTATGAATTTCTTGATTCATAACAAAAATATAATAATACCACTACATTAGGGTTAACTTTAAGGTTAACTAGTCCAGCTTTTTAAAAAAAGTAAATCGTAATAACACGATAACCATTCATTGTCCAAAACTCATTTCACCATTACACCTTTGAACTGTATTGTTGCTTCGAGGAATTTTTAATGATATCAGATATAGCATTGTGTAAAACAGATTGTAAAACCTCTTCAATGGTTGGCAAAGTCAATATTCAGCTTATAGTGTTTTAAAACCTCTTTAATGGTTGGCAAAGTCAATATTTTACTTATAGTGTGCAGTTTTTTAGAGTTTGATATAAGCCTAAGTAAATATATTGTAAGACGTTCACAAACCTATTCTCTCCTATGATGTTGATTCAACATTTTTCTACTGTGTCTTAGTTCTGCATTTAAAAGTTTTCAAAAGTATTTCAAATCTTGATCTATTTTATTTCATGTTGACTTTTCTCGATGTTTCAGCTTCGATGGTTTCATAGCAACATAGCTTCAAACTTTGTTACATAAAAATACAGAACAAATGCAATAGTTGTTCAACAAAGAAAGAATGAAGCCAAATTTTTAATAACCAACAATTTACGGTCAACATTTTATTTTATAGACTCGGCCATGTAAATTATTACTTTCATGTCGACACAATTAAGGTATTTAAAATAATACGTTAAAATTTTTAAATAAAAAAATCATTCCACTAACAGGGTTGAAATTCAAAGGATTAACTAAGGTACAAATCATGTGTGAACGAGTCAATTTTATGAATGGTCATGCTTCAATGAGATCCGCCTCCGTAGACCCCATTAACAGGCCATAGACCCACAATTTATTTTTCACTTCCGTAGACCCCTTGGAAGTCCTCGTAGACCCCTGGGGGCCTATATAGACCACTTTGGGAATCACTGTTCTAGACTAACAATGAAAAAAAAATATATATAAAAAAAGGGGGAACGACCCTAATTCGAACTCAAGGCTCAAGCCTTATCTGACTTCTTAAGCCAACGAGGTAACTACTGTACTAGCAAGGAGTCTATAAACATCAAAGATAGTATAGTTATCTATTGTTAAAATTTCATATTTGTGTTCGGTAAGCCGAAGTCGGCAGCCTAATATAAGGGGGAGTAATCCAGCTTATACCACCACTTCAGTCAACTACTATTTCTTTCCCTTTGAGATACCAAACAAAATAATTTATTACAAATAGTTAATTAACTTTTTTTTAAAAAATTGATTCTTGTGTTGTCAGGTAAAAGAAAAAGATTGTGACAAATTTCAGCTTGATCTGAAATGGGGTGCCGGAGAAAAAACGTGTACAAACTTTTGACCAGACAGACAGAGACACAGACAGAAAGAAAGACAGAGTTAATAAAAGTTTTGTTAAAAATATGCTTATCGATGAGCTTGTATTCTATTATTCCGTAGCGAAAACAACACGAAATATGTTCTATCAAATACCTCGAAGAATAGCAGAATACAAATCTGTAGAAACTTTTCAATATCAGCTCTTAATGGCGACTGGCATTCCTGTTGTCTGCTCGCTCACAGACACTTCTTCCCCTGCGTCACAAAGTTCATGAAAGTATTCGCAACGCGCCGCACTATTTAACTAGTGTTTATCAAGAGGCGCAATTTAAGGACGCATCTCATACATTACAAACAGACTTGTAGCAAAGACTAATAACGAATGAAACTTTTTTTTACACGAATGAACAAACGGGATTAGTTTTTTTAACATTTTAATCAAATTAATCAGAAATTCTAAATTAGAAACAAGCTCTGGCCACACACGATATTTTAAACAAGATGTTTCACCCATCCGTTGACACAAATATAGGGCCGCCAAAATACTTTAAGAGAATACATGTAATACAAATTAGAGACGTGCTAAGATTTACAAAGATGCAACCAGAGAGATAAACATAGTAGTTTTATGTTTTGTCACTTCCATAATCTTATATATATATACATACTATATCTAGACTGGACATGGAGACTTTTTAACACTACAAAAAATGTGACAATTTTGTAGACAGTTGGGCTCAAGGCGTGGTTTTGTAAAGGAGTTCATAGAAGTGAAGTTGTTTTGTTTCCAACCCTAACCTATGTAACATAGAATTTAATTTTTAGATCTAAATCTAGTAATTGAACATCAAAAGTAGGAGTACTCTCGTCTCATAATTATTATTTTGCAATTTTTAAATACATAATCTAGAAAGATCAAGGTAATCAATCTATTTAAATGTACCTAAGATGATTGAATTCAACCTGAATTATTTCGATCAAGGATTTTTGAAACATTATCTCAATGGAAACAAACAGGAAATGGCTTTGTTTCATATATTTGCGTGAATTTCCGAGAAATAATTTTGCATTATTTCTAAACTTTGAAAACTAAAGATCATTACTTTTCTATGAAAAAAGAGTTTACGTACATAGGTCTGTGAATAGATAAATCGCGGATAAGAATTTATTTCCTGTTTCCAGTCTAGTATAATATATAAGTCTATGGTCACTTCATTTTCTGTCGTCAAGACAAAATTTTGAGATTTATATATTAGGCTACATATAGTTTATTTCTTATCATAAGCACGTGAAAACAGAACTTATCAAATGTTTGTAGTGCCCAAGATGCGGACTTATTTTCTTCTTGTGTGTGTGTGTGTGTATGTGTGCTTGTTTATGACCGCAAAAAAATTAGGGGGTGGGGGGGGGGAAGTCAGTTTACAACGTGCTCTTTTGATTTATGTAATTCATCATTGACAGGCGGAGACGGTGAAGTGAGAATTGAAAGCAACTCACGACGGACACTGTTTTTGTCTGCGTCAGCGTGGCAAAATATGTAGGTCACCGCTAGGTCTATGTAACCACATCATATAGTTCACACGTCCTTTATCTTCTGACTTAAAAAGACTTTACTCTATTTCTCTTTCCATTCTTACCAGCCATTCTTTTGAACATGTAGACTTTTGTTTTTCTGATCGTTGGAGCTGAATGGGCTAATTATAAACTGAAATACTAGAATCCTGTTTAAAGATGTGATAATCAATGATTAAAATAAGTGGGTAACGAACAAGACTTTGGGTTAGGGAGGATGGGTGGAGGGCGTGGACAGGGTGCTCGGAGTGTCGACGGGGCTGCGATATCAATTTTCTCAGCGGGAATTTTTGTGGTTGTAATTTCTATCACTCCCCGGTGGTCTTACAGCGGTGACATCTAGCACTGTCCTGTTTGGGATTGTCACTGAAAGAAACGAAGAGAGGGGGGGGGGGGGAAGTGAGAAGATGAGTTGGGCAGACGAGAAAGTGACGGTGGTAGAAAAAGAGGCAACCCTGTGGCTTTTCACACGGGGATAAACAAGTTTCCTCCACCGCCCCCCCCCCCCCTTTCCACAGCATGCTGACATCTACTAATCAGATTGTCTGTTACTATCCATTTACTATGACTTTTTTTTTAAATTGTCACTATCGTGTCTAAGCTTTGAACAGTTCTTTTTTTATTTTCCCTTAGTGGATCTCAAGCAGTAAATATTTACTAAAAAAAAAATATTTGTTACATTTGAATGACAATGACCTTTAGATGGCCCACAAATACTTTTATTTTAAATTTCTGGTGCTCACAAAATATAACATCAACATTTGTTATAATTATTTGCAACTGTTTGAAATGTAACGAAAGAATTTATTATCATAAGTTTGTCTACCATGACCTCTATCACGACTTTTTGTATCAGCACCTTCTTTATCATGACTTTCTGTATCATGACCTTCTCTAACATGACTTTCTGTATCATGACCTTCTCTATCATGGCTTTCTCTATCGCAGATCATATTGTGAATGGGAGTCAGGTCTCTAGTCTTAAAAGTGATTGTATCAAGCTAGAACCTCAACACAGAATAACACAAGAAAACAGTGGCGTAGCTAGGGTGGGGGAAGGAGGGGGGAGAATTTGAAAATCCACCCGGGCCCCTAGTTGAGAGGGGCTACCGAATGAGTGTTTTTTCACATTAAAAATTAAATGTTATGAAAAAAGGCAGGGGCCTCCAAAGAAGTCAAGCCCCCCGGGCCCCCAAACGATAAAAACTTCCTAGCTACGCCCCTGCAAGAAAAAAATATTTTTTAAAGGCAGGGTGTCTTTTATTTTTCCCAATGTAGATGCCCACCCAGTTTAGATAACTGCTTCCCAGACAAGTATTTCTAATAAAAACAAATGACACACACCAAACTAATAACATAAATTAGCTGCACTTTAAACATGCTTTATTTGGTATTGTGACGGGGTACGCCAGATAAATCATATGTAGTGTCCATATTTGGATTGCAATAGCTAATAGTCTAAATATATACTAGTCGAATTAAAGTATAAATATTAAAACATAAGAAACAATATTTGAAGGGCAATTATGAAACATCTGAAAGCTATTAAAAACGAATTGTGGTTGTGATAGTTGTGTAGTTGTTGTTCAGCTTCGACTTTGTTGAAACTTCACAAACGTTTGGTTTTATATGATCATTTATGTAGAGAACATTGCCCAATTGATAGCGTTAAACTAGGGGAAAGAAGAAGTATTTCATATTCTACAGTTTATTTTCCCTTAGTCGAAATCATAAGTTCCTCCTTCTATATCGTATCTTCACTATTTATCATTAACATAAATTACGTATTTATAATATGATCAGACCCAACTTCCACGTGGGTAAACTAGAGAAACTAAACCTTATATTGATGTAGAGACCAGCACTCACTTTCATGTTCAACCAGTGCTAACACAAGATCAGAGTTATGCTAACTACCAACTAAACGCGATATCTGTCCTAGTGATAGTCAGGAACTTCCTTAATGAACTCTTTCAAGTCCTATCAATTCGCGCTCATCTAACATCTGACCGAGTTTGTTTGGAATTACATGGCAAAACATTCTTCAGTTCTCCATGAACTTAAGCCTTTGACGGACAACATGTCACCCAGTGGGATGTCTACCTGTCCGCTCCACCCTTACTGATAGGCGCTGCTGGACATTTGAGTTCTAGCCGAGACCCAAGCACGAAATGCTGTTATTACTTTTGGTCGGGTTTTTTTGTTTTTTTTATAAGTCAATCTTCTTCGTGGTAATTGTCGTAAGAGTCTTGGAACTCTAGAGCCAAGGAAGTTCACCCCCATCGGTCTCTCTGAAGAACTATTCTGTCTGGGAATGATCCAAGGAAGTTCACCCCGATCGGTCTCTCTGAAGAACTATTCTGTCTGGGAATGATCCAAGGAAGTTCACCCCCATCGGTCTCTCTTAAGAACTATTCTGTCTGGGAATGATCCAAGAAAGTTCACCCCCATCGGTCTCTCTGAAGAACTATTCTGTCTGGGAATGATCCAAGGAAGTTCACCCCCATCGGTCTCTCTGAAGAACTATTCTGTCTGGGAATGATCCAAGGAAGTTCACCCCCATCGGTCTCTCTGAAGAACTATTCTGTCTGGGAATGATCCAAGGAAGTTCACCCCCATCGGTCTCTCTGAAGAACTATTCTGTCTGGGAATGATCCAAGGAAGTTCACCCCCATCGGTCTCTCTGAAGAACTATTCTGTCTGGGAATGATCCAAGGAAGTTCACCCCCATCGGTCTCTCTGAAGAACTATTCTGTCTGGGAAAGATCCAAGGATGTTCACCCCCATCGGTCTCTCTGAAGAACTATTCTGTCTGGGAATGATCCAAGGAAGTTCACCCCCATCGGTCTCTCTGAAGAACTATTCTGTCTGGGAAAGATCCAAGGAAGTTCACCCCCATCGGTCTCTCTGAAGAACTATTCTGTCTGGGAATGATCCAAGGAAGTTCACCCCCATCGGTCTCTCTGAAGAACTATTCTGTCTGGGAATGATCCAAGGAAGTTCACCCCCATCGGTCTCTCTGAAGAACTATTCTGTCTGGGAATGATCCAAGGAAGTTCACCCCCATCGGTCTCTCTGAAGAACTATTCTGTCTGGGAATGATCCAAGGAAGTTCACCCCCATCGGTCTCTCTGAAGAACTATTCTGTCTGGGAATGATCCAAGGAAGTTCACCCCCATCGGTCTCTCTGAAGAACTATTCTGTCTGGGAATGATCCAAGAAAGTTCACCCCCATCGGTCTCTCTGAAGAACTATTCTGTCTGGGAATGATCCAAGAAAGTTCACCCCCATCGGTCTCTCTGAAGAACTATTCTGTCTGGGAATGATCCAAGGAAGTTCACCCCCATCGGTCTCTCTGAAGAACTATTCTGTCTGGGAATGATCCAAGGAAGTTCACCCCCATCGGTCTCTCTGAAGAACTATTCTGTCTGGGAATGATCCAAGGAAGTTCACCCCCATCGGTCTCTCTGAAGAACTATTCTGTCTGGGAATGATCCAAGGAAGTTCACCCCCATCGGTCTCTCTGAAGAACTATTCTGTCTGGGAATGATCCAAGAAAGTTCACCCCCATCGGTCTCTCTGAAGAACTATTCTGTCTGGGAATGATCCAAGGAAGTTCACCCCCATCGGTCTCTCTGAAGAACTATTCTGTCTGGGAATGATCCAAGGAAGTTCACCCCCATCAGTCTCTCTGAAGAACTATTCTGTCTGGGAATGATCCAATGAAGTTCACCCCCATCGGTCTCTCTGAAGAACTATTCTGTCTGGGAATGATCCAATGAAGTTCACCCCCATCGGTCTCTCTGAAGAACTATTCTGTCTGGGAATGATCCAAGGAAGTTCACCCCCATCGGTCTCTCTGAAGAACTATTCTGTCTGGGAATGATCCAAGGAAGTTCACCCCCATCGGTCTCTCTGAAGAACTATTCTGTCTGGGAATGATCCAAGGAAGTTCACCCCCATCGGTCTCTCTGAAGAACTATTCTGTCTGGGAATGATCCAATGAAGTTCACCCCCATCGGTCTCTCTGAAGAACTATTCTGTCTGGGAATGATCCAAGGAAGTTCACCCCCATCGGTCTCTCTGAAGAACTATTCTGTCTGGGAATGATCCAAGGAAGTTCACCCCCATCGGTCTCTCTGAAGAACTATTCTGTCTGGGAATGATCCAATGAAGTTCACCCCCATCGGTCTCTCTGAAGAACTATTCTGTCTGGGAATGATCCAATGAAGTTCACCCCCATCGGTCTCTCTGAAGAACTATTCTGTCTGGGAATGATCCAAGGAAGTTCACCCCCATCGGTCTCTCTGAAGAACTATTCTGTCTGGGAATGATCCAAGGAAGTTCACCCCCATCGGTCTCTCTGAAGAACTATTCTGTCTGGGAATGATCCAAGGAAGTTCACCCCCATCGGTCTCTCTGAAGAACTATTCTGTCTGGGAATGATCCAATGAAGTTCACCCCCATCGGTCTCTCTGAAGAACTATTCTGTCTGGGAATGATCCAAGGAAGTTCACCCCCATCGGTCTCTCTGAAGAACTATTCTGTCTGGGAATGATCCAAGGAAGTTCACCCCCATCGGTCTCTCTGAAGAACTATTCTGTCTGGGAATGATCCAAGGAAGTTCACCCCCATCGGTCTCTCTGAAGAACTATTCTGTCTGGGAATGATCCAATGAAGTTCACCCCCATCGGTCTCTCTGAAGAACTATTCTGTCTGGGAATGATCCAAGGAAGTTCACCCCCATCGGTCTCTCTGAAGAACTATTCTGTCTGGGAATGATCCAAGGAAGTTCACCCCCATCGGTCTCTCTGAAGAACTATTCTGTCTGGGAATGATCCAAGGAAGTTCACCCCCACCGGTCTCTCTGAAGAACTATTCTGTCTGGGAATGATCCAAGGAAGTTCACCCCCATCGGTCTCTCTGAAGAACTATTCTGTCTGGGAATGATCCAAGAAAGTTCACCCCCATCGGTCTCTCTGAAGAACTATTCTGTCTGGGAATGATCCAAGAAAGTTCACCCCCATCGGTCTCTCTGAAGAACTATTCTGTCTGGGAATGATCCAAGGAAGTTCACCCCCATCGGTCTCTCTGAAGAACTATTCTGTCTGGGAATGATCCAAGGAAGTTCACCCCCATCGGTCTCTCTGAAGAACTATTCTGTCTGGGAATGATCCAAGGAAGTTCACCCCCATCGGTCTCTCTGAAGAACTATTCTGTCTGGGAATGATCCAAGGAAGTTCACCCCCATCGGTCTCTCTGAAGAACTATTCTGTCTGGGAATGATCCAAGAAAGTTCACCCCCATCGGTCTCTCTGAAGAACTATTCTGTCTGGGAATGATCCAAGGAAGTTCACCCCCATCGGTCTCTCTGAAGAACTATTCTGTCTGGGAATGATCCAAGGAAGTTCACCCCCATCGGTCTCTCTGAAGAACTATTCTGTCTGGGAATGATCCAATGAAGTTCACCCCCATCGGTCTCTCTGAAGAACTATTCTGTCTGGGAATGATCCAATGAAGTTCACCCCCATCGGTCTCTCTGAAGAACTATTCTGTCTGGGAATGATCCAAGGAAGTTCACCCCCATCGGTCTCTCTGAAGAACTATTCTGTCTGGGAATGATCCAAGGAAGTTCACCCCCATCGGTCTCTCTGAAGAACTATTCTGTCTGGGAATGATCCAAGGAAGTTCACCCCCATCGGTCTCTCTGAAGAACTATTCTGTCTGGGAAAGATCCAAGGATGTTCACCCCCATCGGTCTCTCTGAAGAACTATTCTGTCTGGGAATGATCCAAGGAAGTTCACCCCCATCGGTCTCTCTGAAGAACTATTCTGTCTGGGAAAGATCCAAGGAAGTTCACCCCCATCGGTCTCTCTGAAGAACTATTCTGTCTGGGAAAGATCCAAGGAAGTTCACCCCCATCGGTCTCTCTGAAGAACTATTCTGTCTGGGAAAGATCCAAGGAAGTTCACCCCCATCGGTCTCTCTGAAGAACTATTCTGTCTGGGAATGATCCAAGGAAGTTCACCCCCATCGGTCTCTCTGAAGAACTATTCTGTCTGGGAATGATCCAATGAAGTTCACCCCCATCGGTCTCTCTGAAGAACTATTCTGTCTGGGAATGATCCAAGGAAGTTCACCCCCATCGGTCTCTCTGAAGAACTATTCTGTCTGGGAATGATCCAAGGAAGTTCACCCCCATCGGTCTCTCTGAAGAACTATTCTGTCTGGGAATGATCCAAGGAAGTTCACCCCCATCGGTCTCTCTGAAGAACTATTCTGTCTGGGAATGATCCAATGAAGTTCACCCCCATCGGTCTCTCTGAAGAACTATTCTGTCTGGGAATGATCCAAGGAAGTTCACCCCCATCGGTCTCTCTGAAGAACTATTCTGTCTGGGAATGATCCAAGGAAGTTCACCCCCATCGGTCTCTCTGAAGAACTATTCTGTCTGGGAATGATCCAAGGAAGTTCACCCCCACCGGTCTCTCTGAAGAACTATTCTGTCTGGGAATGATCCAAGGAAGTTCACCCCCATCGGTCTCTCTGAAGAACTATTCTGTCTGGGAATGATCCAAGAAAGTTCACCCCCATCGGTCTCTCTGAAGAACTATTCTGTCTGGGAATGATCCAAGAAAGTTCACCCCCATCGGTCTCTCTGAAGAACTATTCTGTCTGGGAATGATCCAAGGAAGTTCACCCCCATCGGTCTCTCTGAAGAACTATTCTGTCTGGGAATGATCCAAGGAAGTTCACCCCCATCGGTCTCTCTGAAGAACTATTCTGTCTGGGAATGATCCAAGGAAGTTCACCCCCATCGGTCTCTCTGAAGAACTATTCTGTCTGGGAATGATCCAAGGAAGTTCACCCCCATCGGTCTCTCTGAAGAACTATTCTGTCTGGGAATGATCCAAGAAAGTTCACCCCCATCGGTCTCTCTGAAGAACTATTCTGTCTGGGAATGATCCAAGGAAGTTCACCCCCATCGGTCTCTCTGAAGAACTATTCTGTCTGGGAATGATCCAAGGAAGTTCACCCCCATCGGTCTCTCTGAAGAACTATTCTGTCTGGGAATGATCCAATGAAGTTCACCCCCATCGGTCTCTCTGAAGAACTATTCTGTCTGGGAATGATCCAATGAAGTTCACCCCCATCGGTCTCTCTGAAGAACTATTCTGTCTGGGAATGATCCAAGGAAGTTCACCCCCATCGGTCTCTCTGAAGAACTATTCTGTCTGGGAATGATCCAAGGAAGTTCACCCCCATCGGTCTCTCTGAAGAACTATTCTGTCTGGGAATGATCCAAGGAAGTTCACCCCCATCGGTCTCTCTGAAGAACTATTCTGTCTGGGAAAGATCCAAGGATGTTCACCCCCATCGGTCTCTCTGAAGAACTATTCTGTCTGGGAATGATCCAAGGAAGTTCACCCCCATCGGTCTCTCTGAAGAACTATTCTGTCTGGGAAAGATCCAAGGAAGTTCACCCCCATCGGTCTCTCTGAAGAACTATTCTGTCTGGGAAAGATCCAAGGAAGTTCACCCCCATCGGTCTCTCTGAAGAACTATTCTGTCTGGGAAAGATCCAAGGAAGTTCACCCCCATCGGTCTCTCTGAAGAACTATTCTGTCTGGGAATGATCCAAGGAAGTTCACCCCCATCGGTCTCTCTAAAGAACTATTCTGTCTGGGAATGATCCAAGGAAGTTCACCCCCATCGGTCTCTCTGAAGAACTATTCTGTCTGGGAAAGATCCAAGGAAGTTCACCCCCATCGGTCTCTCTGAAGAACTATTCTGTCTGGGAATGATCCAAGGAAGTTCACCCCCATCGGTCTCTCTGAAGAACTATTCTGTCTGGGAATGATCCAAGGAAGTTCACCCCCATCGGTCTCTCTGAAGAACTATTCTGTCTGGGAATGATCCAAGAGAGTTCACCCCCACCGGTCTCTCTGAAGAACTATTCTGTCTGGGAATGATCCAAGGAAGTTCACCCCCATAGGTCTCTCTGAAGAACTATTCTGTCTGGGAATGATCCAAGAAAGTTCACCCCCATCGGTCTCTCTGAAGAACTATTCTGTCTGGGAATGATCCAAGAAAGTTCACCCCCATCGGTCTCTCTGAAGAACTATTCTGTCTGGGAATGATCCAAGGAAGTTCACCCCCATCGGTCTCTCTGAAGAACTATTCTGTCTGGGAATGATCCAAGGAAGTTCACCCCCATCGGTCTCTCTGAAGAACTATTCTGTCTGGGAATGATCCAAGGAAGTTCACCCCCATCGGTCTCTCTGAAGAACTATTCTGTCTGGGAATGATCCAAGGAAGTTCACCCCCATCGGTCTCTCTGAAGAACTATTCTGTCTGGGAATGATCCAAGAAAGTTCACCCCCATCGGTCTCTCTGAAGAACTATTCTGTCTGGGAATGATCCAAGGAAGTTCACCCCCATCGGTCTCTCTGAAGAACTATTCTGTCTGGGAATGATCCAAGGAAGTTCACCCCCATCGGTCTCTCTGAAGAACTATTCTGTCTGGGAATGATCCAATGAAGTTCACCCCCATCGGTCTCTCTGAAGAACTATTCTGTCTGGGAATGATCCAATGAAGTTCACCCCCATCGGTCTCTCTGAAGAACTATTCTGTCTGGGAATGATCCAAGGAAGTTCACCCCCATCGGTCTCTCTGAAGAACTATTCTGTCTGGGAATGATCCAAGGAAGTTCACCCCCATCGGTCTCTCTGAAGAACTATTCTGTCTGGGAATGATCCAAGGAAGTTCACCCCCATCGGTCTCTCTGAAGAACTATTCTGTCTGGGAAAGATCCAAGGATGTTCACCCCCATCGGTCTCTCTGAAGAACTATTCTGTCTGGGAATGATCCAAGGAAGTTCACCCCCATCGGTCTCTCTGAAGAACTATTCTGTCTGGGAAAGATCCAAGGAAGTTCACCCCCATCGGTCTCTCTGAAGAACTATTCTGTCTGGGAAAGATCCAAGGAAGTTCACCCCCATCGGTCTCTCTGAAGAACTATTCTGTCTGGGAAAGATCCAAGGAAGTTCACCCCCATCGGTCTCTCTGAAGAACTATTCTGTCTGGGAATGATCCAAGGAAGTTCACCCCCATCGGTCTCTCTGAAGAACTATTCTGTCTGGGAATGATCCAAGGAAGTTCACCCCCATCGGTCTCTCTGAAGAACTATTCTGTCTGGGAAAGATCCAAGGAAGTTCACCCCCATCGGTCTCTCTGAAGAACTATTCTGTCTGGGAATGATCCAAGGAAGTTCACCCCCATCGGTCTCTCTGAAGAACTATTCTGTCTGGGAATGATCCAAGGAAGTTCACCCCCATCGGTCTCTCTGAAGAACTATTCTGTCTGGGAATGATCCAAGAGAGTTCACCCCCATCGGTCTCTCTGAAGAACTATTCTGTCTGGGAATGATCCAAGGAAGTTCACCCCCATCGGTCTCTCTGAAGAACTATTCTGTCTGGGAATGATCCAAGGAAGTTCACCCCCATCGGTCTCTCTGAAGAACTATTCTGTCTGGGAATGATCCAAGGAAGTTCACCCCCATCGGTCTCTCTGAAGAACTATTCTGTCTGGGAATGATCCAAGGAAGTTCACCCCCATCGGTCTCTCTGAAGAACTATTCTGTCTGGGAATGATCCAAGGAAGTTCACCCCCATCGGTCTCTCTGAAGAACTATTCTGTCTGGGAATGATCCAAGGAAGTTCACCCCCATCGGTCTCTCTGAAGAACTATTCTGTCTGGGAATGATCCAAGGAAGTTCACCCCCATCGGTCTCTCTGAAGAACTATTCTGTCTGGGAATGATCCAAGAGAGTTCACCCCCATCGGTCTCTCTGAAGAACTATTCTGTCTGGGAATGATCCAAGGAAGTTCACCCCCATCGGTCTCTCTGAAGAACTATTCTGTCTGGGAATGATCCAAGGAAGTTCACCCCCATCGGTCTCTCTGAAGAACTATTCTGTCTGGGAATGATCCAAGGAAGTTCACCCCCATCGGTCTCTCTGAAGAACTATTCTGTCTGGGAATGATCCAAGGAAGTTCACCCCCATCGGTCTCTCTGAAGAACTATTCTGTCTGGGAATGATCCAAGGAAGTTCACCCCCATCGGTCTCTCTGAAGAACTATTCTGTCTGGGAATGATCCAAGAAAGTTCACCCCCATCGGTCTCTCTGAAGAACTATTCTGTCTGGGAATGATCCAAGGAAGTTCACCCCCATCGGTCTCTCTGAAGAACTATTCTGTCTGGGAATGATCCAATGAAGTTCACCCCCATCGGTCTCTCTGAAGAACTATTCTGTCTGGGAATGATCCAAGGAAGTTCACCCCCATCGGTCTCTCTGAAGAACTATTCTGTCTGGGAATGATCCAAGGAAGTTCACCCCCATCGGTCTCTCTGAAGAACTATTCTGTCTGGGAATGATCCAAGGAAGTTCACCCCCATCGGTCTCTCTGAAGAACTATTCTGTCTGGGAATGATCCAAGGAAGTTCACCCCCATCGGTCTCTCTGAAGAACTATTCTGTCTGGGAATGATCCAAGGATGTTCACCCCCATCGGTCTCTCTGAAGAACTATTCTGTCTGGAAAAGATCCAAGGATGTTCACCCCCATCGGTCTCTCTGAAGAACTATTCTGTCTGGGAATGATCCAAGAAAGTTCACCCCCATCGGTCTCTCTGAAGAACTATTCTGTCTGGGAAAGATCCAAGGAAGTTCACCCCCATCGGTCTCTCTGAAGAACTATTCTGTCTGGGAAAGATCCAAGGAAGTTCACCCCCATCGGTCTCTCTGAAGAACTATTCTGTCTGGGAATGATCCAAGGAAGTTCACCCCCATCGGTCTCTCTGAAGAACTATTCTGTCTGGGAATGATCCAAGGAAGTTCACCCCCATCGGTCTCTCTGAAGAACTATTCTGTCTGGGAATGATCCAAGGAAGTTCACCCCCATCGGTCTCTCTGAAGAACTATTCTGTCTGGGAATGATCCAAGGAAGTTCACCCCCATCGGTCTCTCTGAAGAACTATTCTGTCTGGGAATGATCCAAGGAAGTTCACCCCCATCGGTCTCTCTGAAGAACTATTCTGTCTGGGAAAGATCCAAGGAAGTTCACCCCCATCGGTCTCTCTGAAGAACTATTCTGTCTGGGAAAGATCCAAGGAAGTTCACCCCCATCGGTCTCTCTGAAGAACTATTCTGTCTGGGAAAGATCCAAGGAAGTTCACCCCCATCGGTCTCTCTGAAGAACTATTCTGTCTGGGAATGATCCAAGGAAGTTCACCCCCATCGGTCTCTCTGAAGAACTATTCTGTCTGGGAATGATCCAAGGAAGTTCACCCCCATCGGTCTCTCTGAAGAACTATTCTGTCTGGGAAAGATCCAAGGATGTTCACCCCCATCGGTCTCTCTGAAGAACTATTCTGTCTGGGAATGATCCAAGGAAGTTCACCCCCATCGGTCTCTCTGAAGAACTATTCTGTCTGGGAAAGATCCAAGGAAGTTCACCCCCATCGGTCTCTCTGAAGAACTATTCTGTCTGGGAAAGATCCAAGGAAGTTCACCCCCATCGGTCTCTCTGAAGAACTATTCTGTCTGGGAATGATCCAAGGAAGTTCACCCCCATCGGTCTCTCTGAAGAACTATTCTGTCTGGGAAAGATCCAAGGAAGTTCACCCCCATCGGTCTCTCTGAAGAACTATTCTGTCTGGGAATGATCCAAGGAAGTTCACCCCCATCGGTCTCTCTGAAGAACTATTCTGTCTGGGAAAGATCCAAGGAAGTTCACCCCCATCGGTCTCTCTGAAGAACTATTCTGTCTGGGAATGATCCAAGGAAGTTCACCCCCATCGGTCTCTCTGAAGAACTATTCTGTCTGGGAATGATCCAAGGAAGTTCACCCCCATCGGTCTCTCTGAAGAACTATTCTGTCTGGGAATGATCCAAGAGAGTTCACCCCCATCGGTCTCTCTGAAGAACTATTCTGTCTGGGAATGATCCAAGGAAGTTCACCCCCATCGGTCTCTCTGAAGAACTATTCTGTCTGGGAATGATCCAAGGAAGTTCACCCCCATCGGTCTCTCTGAAGAACTATTCTGTCTGGGAATGATCCAAGGAAGTTCACCCCCATCGGTCTCTCTGAAGAACTATTCTGTCTGGGAATGATCCAAGGAAGTTCACCCCCATCGGTCTCTCTGAAGAACTATTCTGTCTGGGAATGATCCAAGGAAGTTCACCCCCATCGGTCTCTCTGAAGAACTATTCTGTCTGGGAATGATCCAAGGAAGTTCACCCCCATCGGTCTCTCTGAAGAACTATTCTGTCTGGGAATGATCCAAGGAAGTTCACCCCCATCGGTCTCTCTGAAGAACTATTCTGTCTGGGAATGATCCAATGAAGTTCACCCCCATCGGTCTCTCTGAAGAACTATTCTGTCTGGGAATGATCCAAGGAAGTTCACCCCCATCGGTCTCTCTGAAGAACTATTCTGTCTGGGAATGATCCAAGGATGTTCACCCCCATCGGTCTCTCTGAAGAACTATTCTGTCTGGGAATGATCCAAGGAAGTTCACCCCCATCGGTCTCTCTGAAGAACTATTCTGTCTGGGAATGATCCAAGGAAGTTCACCCCCATCGGTCTCTCTGAAGAACTATTCTGTCTGGGAATGATCCAAGGATGTTCACCCCCATCGGTCTCTCTGAAGAACTATTCTGTCTGGAAAAGATCCAAGGATGTTCACCCCCATCGGTCTCTCTGAAGAACTATTCTGTCTGGGAATGATCCAAGGAAGTTCACCCCCATCGGTCTCTCTGAAGAACTATTCTGTCTGGGAAAGATCCAAGGAAGTTCACCCCCATCTGTCTCTCTGAAGAACTATTCTGTCTGGGAAAGATCCAAGGAAGTTCACCCCCATCGGTCTCTCTGAAGAACTATTCTGTCTGGGAATGATCCAAGGAAGTTCACCCCCATCGGTCTCTCTGAAGAACTATTCTGTCTGGGAATGATCCAAGGAAGTTCACCCCCATCGGTCTCTCTGAAGAACTATTCTGTCTGGGAAAGATCCAAGGAAGTTCACCCCCATCGGTCTCTCTGAAGAACTATTCTGTCTGGGAATGATCCAAGGAAGTTCACCCCCATCGGTCTCTCTGAAGAACTATTCTGTCTGGGAATGATCCAAGAGAGTTCACCCCCATCGGTCTCTCTGAAGAACTATTCTGTCTGGGAATGATCCAAGAGAGTTCACCCCCATCGGTCTCTCTGAAGAACTATTCTGTCTGGGAATGATCCAAGAGAGTTCACCCCCATCGGTCTCTCTGAAGAACTATTCTGTCTGGGAATGATCCAAGGAAGTTCACCCCCATCGGTCTCTCTGAAGAACTATTCTGTCTGGGAATGATCCAAGGAAGTTCACCCCCATCGGTCTCTCTGAAGAACTATTCTGTCTGGGAATGATCCAAGGAAGTTCACCCCCATCGGTCTCTCTGAAGAACTATTCTGTCTGGGAATGATCCAAGGAAGTTCACCCCCATCGGTCTCTCTGAAGAACTATTCTGTCTGGGAATGATCCAAGGAAGTTCACCCCCATCGGTCTCTCTGAAGAACTATTCTGTCTGGGAATGATCCAAGAGAGTTCACCCCCATCGGTCTCTCTGAAGAACTATTCTGTCTGGGAATGATCCAAGGAAGTTCACCCCCATCGGTCTCTCTGAAGAACTATTCTGTCTGGGAATGATCCAAGAGAGTTCACCCCCATCGGTCTCTCTGAAGAACTATTCTGTCTGGGAATGATCCAAGGAAGTTCACCCCCATCGGTCTCTCTGAAGAACTATTCTGTCTGGGAATGATCCAAGGAAGTTCACCCCCATCGGTCTCTCTGAAGAACTATTCTGTCTGGGAATGATCCAAGGAAGTTCACCCCCATCGGTCTCTCTGAAGAACTATTCTGTCTGGGAAACATCCAAGCAGATGTAAATTTGTTACATGCCAATAGCCGATGGCTCTAGCGGCCTTACAACCATGACTTGAAAAGGTTTATTTTGTCCGGGACCACGACTAACAACTAAGTACTACTAATGTTTGATGGGGAGATTATTTCAAAATTATTTCAGACTTCAGGACAACTAAAAAAATAAGTAATGTAAAAAATATTTTAAATCAATTTCCACTTTATATAGAAACAATGTAGCAAACTGTTTGTGCTGGCATGTAATAATCTTCAAATTTGAAGAAACATCCGAAACATGTAAAAAAAACAAAACAACCTGTCTTACAACTAACATAAATGTATAGATCTTGACCTGTAATGAGCACAGAATTAAACCCAGAATCAGAATCGTTGGGTTTCATTTTCCCATATATTGTTTTATACTCATATTTAATTAATTTCATTGTAAGAATTATACTATGTGAAAAAAGGTTTTTTAAAGAAGGCAGACCTCCCCCCCCACACACACCTAAAGGAAAAGAGTAAAAAAGAAAGCCCGCAATAGAGGCTAAGAAAAGAAGCCTTGAGGCTGACCAAGGATTCCTATGATGAAAAGGCAAATCACAAATACTGAGACTTCCTAGAAAAATAAAAATTATTAATTCGATAATGAATGAAATGATATTTCAGATTTAAAAAAAAATGTGTTGTCAGGCAGCACGAACAGTTCAATGAAAAGTTTTCACAATAAGTCATTCAAACTCTTCATTTTTTAATACTGCGATCAAACCGATAGTGAGAGTTAATAGAAGCTTTGTATAGAGACTTAATGGTTTGATAACAAGTGACTCTATTTTGATTAAAAAATAATGTTTAAACTGTAAGAGAAGTGCATACAATTTTCTAGTTGAAATCGATTTGATTTCATGTTTTGCATAACCAACGTTTTTATTCCTTGCTGATGTGATATTTTTGTTTCTGTTATCGGCGGAGGTGATAGTGAAGCTACTGCTGTTGTTAATGATGGTTTGTTGGTGAGGTTATTGTTAACATTGTAAAGCATTTACACAATTGTGAAGTCCAGTAAAAAAAAATGGAGAAAAATTGGAAAGGGGTTTGGTGGTTGGGGTGGGCATGAAATGTTTTGTGACGTACATTTTAAAGTCTGCTTCTGCTACTGGCTATGTCTCTGTTAGATGTGGGGCGGGAGACAAGGGGTTTGGGAAGTTTTTTTGACCAAAAAGAGATTGTTTTCTTAATGTAACCATCTTGATTATCTACCCTCGGCCAAATCTCAGCATTTAATTACATTACAACCAAAGATACAAGTCGTTCTAAGGCAGCTATATTAGGGGGGTGGGGGTAAGGAGAACTTTTGTTTTAAAGTAAAGAAAGATAATTTAGGATAATAACTTAAAGGCAAGGTATCAAAGGGGGGCAACGATGGAAGTCAATAAAGTGAGGGAGGGATTCAGATCAAGTGTCGAACACTTTTTGTGTGCAACGAACTTTTACAAATCAGCAACTGTATGACTATAGGACTGTAAGATAATAGGATATAAACATTATGATGTATTGGGAGTGATAATCCGCTATGATGATAATCTGCTATGGTAGCATGATTTCATAAATATAATATATGATAAATGGAATGACAGAATGTATCTGATAATAAGATAACATTTTCAGTATGATAATATGTTCCAAATCAAAAATAATTTTTTGTTAAACTTTTTTCTGTAATTAACAATTTTATGAAATTGTTTGATAGGTTGGGGAGGGGATAGCTTTACCGTATCCCCCCTTTTCTGTAATAACAGGATAGTCATCTGCAGCCCCCCCCCCCCCCCTTATTCGCCTCTTTTTACCTCCAGCCAGCTGGATTCCTTCAAGGTGAACGCTGCTGTTTGTATAAATTCTTGTCAGCTACTCTGTTCAGCTGCCTCGTTTTACTGAAACGTATACAACCCCCCCCCCCTGTCTCCTAATATCTCCAATACTTCCCGCCCCCCCCCCCAGCAATCCTCCCCCACTGCATCCCCCCCCCCCAGCTTTTTTTTTTTTTTTTCATTCCACTGTGAATGGTGTGGTCCGACATGGGGGTCCAGAGTTGATTAACTAGGTAGACAATCTGCTGCGTATCTTATGTAATCATTCATTGGGTTTTCCCCCTTGATGTTTTGTGGTAGCTTTTTCTTTATCATCTCCCCTTTCTGATTCTGTGACGTGGGTAAAACGACATGACCTTGATACACGTTCACGTTAAAGGTCACCCTGACATAGTATGTTAATTAGAAAACTACCTAATGCGTAATGATTCATGAAGTGCATTTATTTTTACTTCATCTAGCCATCATTTCTGTTGCTGAGCTGTAAGCTTTGTTTTTTTGACGTCTGTGGCTAGGAAAAATAGCGTCCTGCTATTCTCAGCTGTAGTACAATAGGAGCGGACTTCGAATCATAATTGACCTTGGCATTGCCATACGACCCGCGACTGGTGCCATATGATGATGTCAGGCGTTCCTTCGTACTTGTTATCCCAATCTGTAAAAGTTTGATAATGCATCGAAATCTGAACTGGGTTCTACGCATTTTAGTGTTTCTGTTCAAGTAGGTAGGCTATTTCGAGATAGATGGCTGATGTAATTGCTTAGTATTTCGCTAGAAGGATATTCAGCTTAGTGGCCTCCTTTCAGCTTCCACCACCATGCTCCATGATTCCTCCGGTAGAAGAGGCTTCTGTTCTTAGGACATTACTCGTTCCATGTACTAGAACAAATTTGTACAAATGCTCCTTCCCTAGTGCTATTAGAGCATGGAATGGGTTGCCTGAGCAAGCCAGGAAAACCAGTGCTTTGGCAGAATTTAAGTCATTGGTTAACATGCATGACTAAATGCATGACGCGTAGGACGTAATCATCTTCTTTTTTTTTGAAGTAACGTCTGTATTATATAAGATAAGTTTTCAGTTTTCTTTTGTGGGCTTTCTGTAGCTATTTAGTTTCAAGGGTGGCGTTGTTAGCCCTGACTTGGGACAGGCAAAGAGGTCATTATGACCTCTCCTGTGCATCGAAATCTTAGATTATGCATGTATTTGTTCTACGCGTTTTATTGTTTCTCTACAAGTATTACGGCTATTACGAAATAGAAGGCTAATGTAATAGTATGTGGTATAAGCGCTTAAAACTCATATGAAGTACCGTATACTGTTATGTCATTACATTCTTACGGAAAGGGTGTTCAGCTAGTAGCCCTAGTGCACTGTTTGAAATTATCTTTTATAAATTCTAATGCGAGGGACGGTCGCCCTTTAATTAGAGACTATTATAACATCTATTTGTGTATTACGGACTCTTTTATGTCAGCCCATCGGCGCATTTTGGATGTTGGCCCTTCGGGCATGTGCCCAAACGCCCATATATCTAGTCCGCCCCTTTACAAAATGACACGAAATTTTAAAAAAAAATTCATTAGGCTCCATTATTGCTTTGATGAAGTCTTCTTGTCTTAGTTTTGTAAGCAGTCCCGCTTGCTTCAAAATATTATTTTTGAAAATAAAATGCTGAAAGGGAGATGAGTGACCTAAGCCCATGAATAAATGACCGCTTTGTTTTTTCGTAGTTGACAATAAGGACAACTGCCTGGTCGTCTGGTATGCGCCCTGGTCTCGGTGGTCCCGGGTTCATACCCTGCATACTGCGATCACCCCGTCGTCCAGCGGGAGGCTTGGACTATGAAGTAGATTATCTTCAAATAGAAGGAATATTCGAAAAGTGAAACATTTTACAAACATTTTACAAACATTTTTACAAACATTTTTACAAACATTTTTACAAACATTTTACATTTTTTCATTTGGTGTGTGTGTGGGGGGAGACAAAGAGTTTGTCAAGTCATATCTGCGCCTGTAGCTGCCAGCGTTTTTTCTTTAGTTCAACGAGAATGTCTGGTTATAACCTGGGCATGCTTTTAGGGAGAGACGCCTATCATACCATTAGTACTGCCACAGTTGTCTACAGTGAGTCTCTAACCAGTTTTTACAGCCAGTTTCAAGGAATTCTTTGTCACGTGTGCAGTCTATCAGTTGGGCTGGCGAACACCTTGTATCATAAGATTTTTTTTTTGGGGGGGGGGGGGAATTAATAGTCTCCTCATCTGGTTGCTTTGTTCTTATGGCACTACTAGGAAGAGTTATCAAGTACTTACGTCCGATAACCCATTCGTGCCCTGGTCAGGACAGTCTCTTATTTTGCGACCCCTATTTTCTCTATTTAAAAAAAATTAACGATTCCCGGTATTATGTGTGTAACACCATTCACTTATTCACCATATCAGCAATTAATTTCACATTTGTATCTACAGTTTACCAGAAGGCTGTCACATGATGCAGTTTACTTTTGCAAGTGTCCATTAGAGGTCTAGTTTGCGCCAAATTATGATCTTGACTAAATGGAAACATTTTAACGAGAGGCCAGGAATGAATGATTGGTATTTATACAGCACCTCTGTCGGAAGACGCCCATCAAACAGATGATCATGTATTCAGCTCTGTTTAATCTATGGCCATATGACAAGGTCTTCGGGGCTCGCAAAGACCTTCCTTCAGGGAACAGTTCCAGGTATAAGGAGAAGAGGCAGAGAAAGCGATGGGAAAACAACGTAAAAGTATGGACGGGCCTGCCATTGAAAGAGCTTCTAACTAAAGCAAAAGACAGAGAGGAATGGACAAAGACGGTCGACAAATCTTGCATGGTGCCCCAACTGTCCAACAGACTAAGGGATGGGTAATGGTTTAGTGTGGGACATGACTCCTTGAGCCAAGCCATTTACCTGCCATGTCGTAGGTCCAGTCCACTAGACATTTCTCTTTATTTCTACAGTGCATTATCATGAACCTTGAGATAGCCGCCACCACAACGACCCCCATGGCGGATAGGACGGTGCAATAGATGTACGCTAGAATGTGCTGTGGAAGCCCACCGGAGAAAATATTTCCTTTTCCCTGTTTGCCTTCCCGTCTCCCCTAAAGGACGTTCCCACGGGAATTCCGCGCTGTGGCAGGAGAAAGTTACCCCCTTAGCAGTTTGTCACTTGCTGCATTCCACCTAAAGGAAATACGGTGTGGCCGATCTGAATTTTAATATAAAATTTATTTTAAAAAAATGATTTAGTGACTGCCTTGATATTTACAGGCTTAAAGTGACTTGGGCTAACGGCTTCTACTTTTTACGGATTACATTGACTCTAGATAAATCCTTAGCATAGCGGTCCACAGAACTGATAATATACTCCATAAGACCAGTGACCTGTACTGTACTGGCAAGTTAGTCCAGTGGTACTTTGTGGTCCCAATTATATTATCTAGGATAATGACTATAGCCTCTAGATGTATAAAACTACCGAGACAAGCAATTAATAATTCTGAGATTTCAGTTGCAGCAAAAAAAAGGAGTTTATTTACAAACAAAAGAAAAAGATCATGAAAAATATAAATGGCAATAAAGGCTCACAAAAGAAAATGACAGAATGAAACAAAGCAAAGTAACAAGACAGTTTCCGGTCAATATAATTAAAGAACCATTATCATAGAGGAACAATAATGTCTTATGCCGAAAATTCAAAACGATGGTTTACAATAATATCATACATGCATTAACAATGAAATGGCGTCATTCATGAGACACACTACTGTCTCGTAACTAAACAAAAGATGTCTTTCAAAAAAAAAAAAAACATACAGAAGAGGATAAGAGACTAAGTAGACCTATACCTTTTACATAAATCAACTTAGTACTAACAAATCGATAAAGTCTACTTAGCTCATTATCGAAATACTCTTCCCACAACAGTGGCACACTCCTCTAGAGTAACACAACAATAGTACAACGCAAGTATTAGTCAAACATTATATAGATTTAGTTCAAACTACACTGGTCAGTTGAAAGACTCAAGAGAGAGTGGCAATTGTAAACAGTTAACAGGGACTTAAATCAAGTAATAAAGCGGACTAACTCTATAACAAAAATAAAGGTAGCCACCCTTCTTGTCCCTCTTGTCACTATGACATTTTGTTTTCTAAGGGAAAAAAATAGGGTCTAGCAGAATCAGTGTGCATCATCTTCCTTCATACCATATGTTCACTCATCGCAGGATAACCCGTCCAAGCATGCTCTGGGAATTTCCGTAAACTACATTCTTTTTTTCTTTTTTCCTTTCTGTTTAAAAAAAGAAAAAAAAAAGATTTCACCTGACAGCCTCTCGGAATGAAGGCTTATTCAACCCAGGTGTCGTATTACATGCATAGATTTGACTCTGCTGCTAAGCA
Source organism: Biomphalaria pfeifferi (assembly GCA_030265305.1). Classification (NCBI taxonomy): domain Eukaryota; kingdom Metazoa; phylum Mollusca; class Gastropoda; family Planorbidae; genus Biomphalaria; species Biomphalaria pfeifferi. The sequence continues at coordinate 9,881,022 of JASAOG010000004.1, forward strand.
GTTTAAGAATGTTTGGTGGATTGTAGTTGGATCTGCCCTTACCCATTTGTTCTTTCTATAGTGTCAATTTATTCCAACATGTTTTTCATACCATACGAGAGACCAGGACCGGCCCTACAGATTGCGGGGCCCTATGCGAAACGGATTGCGCGGGGCCTAATTTGGGTTGTGATAACGATAACACAAGGCAACACAATTTTTGTGTCTCTGAAATAACTATGATTTCCTGTTAGCTTATACATCCAAATGATAGAAAATAGTATTTGTTTTCCCAAAAGTTTGGGTTTGTGGTCATGACATTGATAGTTATATTATAATAAGTGAAAATTAAGATTTTGTATTAGAAAAAAAATTTGTCTTTGCATTTTATTCATACTTTACTAAGTACAAAATCATTGTCAAATTAGCTTTACGAGCCATCTAAAGTAGATAGTAGTTTTCCAACGAAAAACCGATAAACATTCAGATCTGCCTTTTAGATTTAAAATCGACTAGCAAAATATCGCTTTAGTTTTTTGCTTCTAAGAGGTCGAGATAGATTTAGATCTATATTTGTATGCCAGTAAATTAAGTATTTGAACTTCTTGTTTTTGTTAAAATTAAGCCTTTTATTACATTTTTATTAAAAGAAAGCTGACAATGCCGTTTTTTTAAATCGCGAGTAGGATTGGCTTTTTCTATATTGAATGACACCCCGATATGACAATTTTGTCTGTTTTAAGGAGATTTGCATCAGTTTTCAGAAGATTTTAATGATTTCTGATTTTCATAACTTTATCTTATATTTTATAATTTCAAGACAATTCCAGAAACCCTTTAATAATAAGTTAAAATGGTTTAATTTAATAATTTACACCCAGAATTCGCATCGCGCGGGGCCTATAAAAGTGCAAAAGACCGGCCCTGCGAGAGACTCAAGTGACCAAATCACAAGGAAATTCACAATGACGATTGGGCTCCCCGATGACCTACTTTTTTTTACTAGTCATAAAACGCAAACCTTAAATATATATATATGGCCTTTTCAAGAGGCTCTCATCGTAAAGACCTTCCTGCAGGGAACAATACCAGAAAAAGAATAAGAGGCAGACAAAGAAAGCGATGGGAAGACTACAACAAAGAATAGACAGGCCTATCGGATGTCCCTTCAGAGTTGAAGATAATTTACTTCCTAGTCCAAACCACCCGTAGGATGATGGCAGCAGGGCCCAGGCAGGGTATAAGTCCCGACCATCGAGAGGTCCGATCGACAGTCCAGCTCGCATACCGCACGACCAGGCAGCCATTCTTTGTTAGAGCATTCTATTTCAAATCCCTGAAATGGGATTGGATTATTTCTAAGCTATAAAAACACTAAAGCAGTGACATAGCAACCATGGCGAAAAGGCGATCATTGCGCCGGAAGCCACGACCGATAGGAGCCCAAACTTGCTTTTTTGTGAACGGAAATTGGGTTGACTATAAGAATTTAAATGTGTCGAATTATTGCATTATTATATTTAAGTCATTTAAGTCATTACTGTAGTATGAAATTTATTAAACTTTATCATTAAAGGAAGGTAACTCTTTTTTTTATATTGTAACGTGTTGAGATTTTTTAATAATAATAATATTATTAAATATTAATAATACTAATAATAATTTTTAAAAAAACGTGTAAGATCATTATAAGAATAATTGTGTTTGTTCTTGCTTAATTCTTATTGTATTCCTTAATAATAATGTAAATATCTACTTGAATTACATGAACTAATAGTATGAGTACACAGTAACATGTAATTTATTAGCACCAGGATGCGTAGCAATACCGATGTAAAAATGGTGTACACGTTTATTTCTCCCACACCCATTCTCGGATCAAGTTGAAACCTCGCACAATTATTCATTGACGTCCCGAAGACATGAATCAATAAAAAAAAAAGTAAGCAATTAGACAATTAATTATTGGTAATTAATTATTTTGTTTGATAACAACAACTAATACTTCAGATATTCAGTATTCAGATATGTGGCTTAATTTGTTGGGTTTAGTCTTCTTTAATAATTGTATTTCTGTCTCACACATTCTCTGATCAAGTTGATACTTTAAACAATTATTTATTGTACCCAACAAAACACGAATCAACAAACAAAAATACTCAATCAATTATTTATTGGTAATTATTTTGTTTGATCTCGAATAAGGGAAATAACTTATACATTATTGATAGATATAGTTTTAAGGGCGAGTTCTTCCTGTTTAGATATGCTTTTTTGTTTTTTAATTATATTTTGCTTGTTTTCAATGTTACTCTTGTCAAGTCACGTGGTATCTTACGTTATTGTTCAATGAAATTATTCAAACCTAAATGTAGCCTCCTATTTAACTATTTGGCTGCTATACGGAAAAAGAGACAGTAGAATTCATTCTCAACGACTGCAGGATGCTCATTAGAGATTTTGAAGATACGACTAGTCTAGTAAATGATAGAACGGGTGCATGCGGACGGGAGTCTTGTATGGAGACAGATACCTGGACAGTGCTCTAAGGGATTAATTTCAACATGGAGCCTTAAGCATGAAGACCTACAGAGTTTAGAGCCTTTCACATTTCTGTTCTGTTCATCTGTCCGTTCATCCTTACTCTCTGTCTCTCTTAATGTGATTGAGAAACACTCACACTTGAAACACTCACACCCTCTCACCGAATCAATTATTCTCTTTCACTTTCATATCTCTTTGGTTTCATCATTCTCTCTCTCTCTCTCTCTTTCTCTCTCTCTCTAATCTTTTTCTCTTCAATCTTTCTGTCACTTACTCTCTAACTTTCACTTTCTCTCTCTCTCTCTCTTTGTCTTCCTTTTCTCTGAACTCTCGCTCTCTTAATCATTCTCTCACTCTGACTCCTCTTTTTCACACACTTTATGACACACTTTCCACCACTCCATTAAATTCTTTCTCTCTCTCTCTTTCTCTCTCTGCCTAATTATTTTCTACCTATAAATTCTTCTCGTCTATCAGCCCCTTTATTTATTATCCGGTTTACTTCCCATTGAGTCTCACTGTTTTCCATATTGCTAAACAGTAAATGTCTACCCATTAACAGAGCCATTGAGAATAAATGTAATTTTTCTCTTTCACGTTCGATAGACTTAACAATATGGCGCCCCCCGACAGTTCATTAACAACGCCTCTTTGCCTTCTTCCTTATTTATACGTATCTCTAAACGCTTTTAGTAGTTCAATTTTCTTCAGCCCTTCTTAACTTCGTCACAAAGCAGTTCATCTTTTATCTCTAATGGAATTATTCCTTATGACCAGCCCAGACAAAAACAAAGAAGACATGCTTTAGAAATATTTACAAAAACGTTTCAGTGCAACGAGGTGCATTTTGGGATAGTTTGAAGTACGCGTTGTCCACGTGCACAATCGTAAGGAAAAAACCACAACAACCTGCTCCAAGAGTTCACCTCGTTGACATGGTAACCATCTAGAAAACAATGACAATACAACATGACCGATTTTATAGTTTAAATATAAACACGCGATCTGATTGGCTATTTACATGAACTCAACACTCTAAGATATCTTCTGCTTGTATGAAAAATACCAGTTTCTTTTTGGTTTTAAATAATTCAATAATAATGTTAAAACTATTTTAATAAAAACAACAACATAAATCTTCAATGTAGACATTTAGTTGACATCTTCATCAACAAAAGACGATTTCCTCTTCCACTTTGAACAAGCCAACAGTCAAGTCGTGTTCGTGCTCTCCCTGTCACTTGTATTATGTAAAACCTTTGGGACTTCAGTCCGTATTACTTCGTGTGGAAATGGACAACTCGAATGACATGGGAATTGACAAGGTCAAAATTCTAAAACGTTTCTAAAAAGCAACTACATTACAACGAAAACATTTGAAAGTTTGGAAAGAAAAGGTCATGTGACATTGAAGAATCATGGGAATTGAGAGTGTAACGAAAGCAGCGATTGGAGGATTCAGAGGTTGAAGGGACAAGCAAGTGGCAGACACAAACATTCAAAATAGACAAGGAATAGTTCTAAGCGGAGAGAAATAAAAGGCCAGACAGATGTATAGATAGATAGATAGATAGATAGATAGATAGATAGATAGATAGATAGATAGATAGATAGATAGATAGAACGACAGACAGACAGATAGACAGATAGACAAACAGGACTGGTGAACAGACTGACGTACAGACAGATAGACAGACATGTAACGTTTCTACTTATGTATTGTTGCCTTAGAAAGCTAATTGATTTATTTATCTTTATTGCATTTGGGGGTCACGTTGACATTCGTTGAGTTGGCTACACGTAGGACTTGATCTAATTGGGTCTTGTACGTGAGAATCATGTTGAAAGTCCATGTTTTTACGTTGTGTAGCAACTGTAGTGAAATTAGCGGCTACAATGAAGGTCAAACAGCGGTCGTGTATCAGGATGCAAAGAGTAAGCTTATGATACAAGATAAGTGCCTTGCTTAATCTTTGAACATCATACAAGAAATCCAAAGCAAGAAACTTATTTAAAAAACAATTCTATCTATCTAACTATCTATCTGTCTATCTATCTATCTATCTATCTATCTATCTATCTATCTATCTATCTATCTATCTATCTATCTATCTATCTATCTATCTATCTATCTATCTAACTATCTATATCTATCTATCTATCTATCTATATGTTGTCTGTCTATCTATCTATCTATCAAGGTCTACGGTCACGTTTCTCCTAAGGTACCTGCGTTCTTTTAATTCCTTTGTAAGTCCGCTACATGACGTCTTGCAGTTCATGAGGATTATTTACGACGATCGTATGCAAGTGTTCTGTTGCCATGAATGTCTCTCACACTCTCTCTCAGTGTCGTCACGTCTCACCCATTCTTCTTATTTTTAGACTTTCTAACAAGAAGAAATAGTGCTATAGATGTCATGAGAATGCTTTTCGAAGCTCAGAATATAGAAAATTGCTGGGCGTTGGGGCACCTCCGGGAGAATGCATGTCCAAAACTCGTTGAAGAAACGCTTGGCGTTGGGGCTCCGCCGAGAAAAAAGTTTATATACAAAACTGAGAATGTTAAGTAAACACTTGACGTTGGGGCTCCGCCGGGAGAGACTTGGTTGTAAAACGCTTGGCGCCTGGAGAATGCATGCCCAAATCTCAAAATAAAGAAAACTTTTGGCGCTGGGGCCACTCCCCAGACCCCGCTAGTGGACTTTACAGCGCTCACCTGACTCCATAACTAGCCAACGAGAAGGGGAGAGATGATGTTAATTTTTTTTTGTTGGCAAGGGCGCCACTACTAAAGTTTGAGAAACATTGCTGAAGTAAGTCCACTAAGACGGTAGCGTCTTTGGCTTTCCCTGATCATTAACTATTAAGACAGGAACACATAGCTATCTCTTCAGTAAACATAATATGCTCAACGAACGTTCCCTACCCACCTGTTTGTCTAGCTCTTTGGCCCCCCTGCTCCCATTTACGAAAGATCTAGATTCTACGCAAGCTCAACAGGTGAAAACATCCGCTGATGCAGAGCTGAAATGTGAAACCACGTACCTGTTTAATATCAACCTTCAGCTCGCTAAAGACACTTGTTGGTTTGATTCCATGGCTCTACCTGCATCTCGTAGAGTTAAGATTACTTTAAACAAATAGGAAATATATAAATATATGGTTTAGGGCTAGACATTTGAACGTGCGTATAGTCCCTGGGCATACCTCATCCAAGCCTCTTTCTAAAATTAAATTACATAAATCTTGATGCTATTTATCTAGGTCTGAATTGAGAAGTAGGTTTAGACAGCTAATTCAAGCACATCTTGTAGACTTAGACCCTACCGGTGCATTTGGCGGCAAGCTGTCTCCACAAAAATCTATCACTGGCAATGTCTGAAGCCTCCTCCCACCTGCTCTGAGGACCTCCATTAAATTGTGGTGCCAAGTTACACGAGAACGTCCCTGTTTGCGCTCTCCTCGTATTGGGCTCCATGTCATCGCAACTCTTGGTGTGCGTAATTCATTCTGTCAGAGAACATGTCCCGCAAACCTCATATGACGCTCTGTCACAACCTCACTAAGTGGTCGACTCCCAGTTAGGGATACAACTTTTTACCATTGTTCAAGATACCAAACAAAATAATTAATAACCAATCCATAATTAACTAATTGGTTAATTTTTAAAACATTATTCTTGTGTTGTCAGAAAAAATAAATAAATTCTGCATAATTTCAGCTTGATCCAAAATTGGATGTGGGAGAAATAACTTCTACCAACATTTTACCAGACAGACAGAGTGAGTTGATACACGCTTTGTAAAACATCTTCTAGCTATCTATGGCCTCCTTCAGTCGCGAAACGACTATGGATCATCTTGGTGAGATGAATGCCTGGGCATTAGCTGTGGTCGGAACGATGTCGCCCACACATCAGTTCCCCCCCTCTCCAAGCAGCTGATGTATCCAAAGGAACGGCAGTACCGATACAGTTTGGGGTCAGCGGCATCGCAGGTTCTGCCAGAGTGTAGCACTGGGTGCTGCAAACTGCCTTAGGGTCGCAAGCTCCTGATTTTTCCTCAGGGTTGACTCCCGAAGCCTTTCCCATGATTGGTTATAGCTGCAAGGCAACAGAGGTTTGAATTCAGAGTTTTCCTTCTCCTAGGTGGGTAGCCAGCCATGGCTAACGAGCCCCTCCTACCCGAAGCTTACTGGTTAAGGCGCCTGTTACTCGCCTTTGCCCCTTCTCCTGTTAGTGAGAACAGTTCCGCCGGACTCAATATCTGAGCTACACGTGAAGGCCAGGAGTTGGACTGGTTGTCAGTGGCTATTCGAGACGCATGCCATTTGGAAGCATTTTATAGGTAGTGGAGTGCTTACATCCATTACCACTTCCGGCAATGACAACCTTGCGGAACCTCTTCTAGCTATAGAGTTTAGCAACCCACAATAAATGTGTCTTTTGCCGAAGCTGTAGTCGAACGGTGCAAAATTTGTATTAAAACATCAACTCAATACTGGAGCCCATGATTTGTTTGATTTTTAAGCAAGACATTGGTCAATTTAAAAAAAAAAATGATTCGCATGTGTTTCTGTGATATTATGTTTATTTATGATGCCATCGTTTGATGCAGTTTGTGAAAAATGTAGTGGATAACTTCTTACATACTCTGGGTAAGAAAAAAAAGTGCACGCAGCTTTGATTCTGCTTCAGGGCCCCAATGTTAAAGGCCAAATAGAACCGAGAAGCCTACCATTCGAGTACAGAGCAGACGTGGCGAATGGAAACACCTCACACTTTGGCGGGAAATGTTTGTATGACCTTTTGTCAGATTCTGTTTACATCGCACACAAAACATTAGATCGAGATAAACAGGTCTTAGTAACCAGTAACAAACAAGGTCTGAGGGTGAAAAAACCCAATACAGTAAATCAGGATAAACACAGAAGGAGAAAGAGGAGGGAAAACAGAACGATGAAATTACTTTGAGTAACGAAAATGGCGCGAACTAAAATGGAAGCCAAATAGCACGAGGAAATTGTTGAAACTTTAGTCTATCTGGATGTCATATGATCAAGTTAAAGGTATAAAAAAAAGACGATGTGGGTAAGGGCGTGTCCCTTAGTACGCAGACGAACCCCATAGGGGGGCGCAGTTTACATAATTGAATGATGGGGCTGTGCCTTCGCGTTGAAAGAAAGTTGATTCGGTTGAGATAGTGGCGTACTCTTGTTCTCGTCTGTTGATTCAGTGCACGCACAGATATCTCATCGGAGATTCCCGGTTAGTGTGGGTAGCGAATCTTATCAGAGCACAGATTTCGTGCAGAGAACACACTAAGGAAAAGATGTTCATTACTTTTTCTTTCTACTTTTATTCTTTTTTTTTTTTTACAAAACTTTTATCAACTCACCCTGTCTGTTTGTCTGTCTGTTACAAATTTTATGCACGTTATTTCTCTCACACCCAATCTCGGATCAGGTTGAAACTTTGCACAATTGTTCATTGGCATACACAAGACATGAATCAATAATAAAAAAAATCATATTAATAGATATAGTTGTAAGTGCTGAGTTCTTCCCCTAAGATAAGCTTTGTTTTTAAACAAAGGATTTTAAAATATTTTTTACTTGTCTTTCTGTTTAGTGTCTACAATAATAAATTATCGATATTGTGCTTGAAAACTAAGGATGAGTGCAGTTTTTCACGTGACTACGCAGAACCAACTGTTTGTCCAGATTTTAAGAGATAGGGCGTGCTGCCCAGATTCTATATAAGTGTTTTTTTTGTTTTTTTTTCGCCATCTGCGCCAGTCTTTGGCAATGCTTTTCTTTCGGTCTCGAATGTATGTGCTATGAACTTTGTGAGAGTTCTCCAGCGGTGTCTTTTAGAAGTCATTTGCAGCCAGTTTTTATATTGTGGATGATTTGTTAGCAAAGAATGTGTTTAAAATATTTCACTTACCACAAAGAACTAAGACACATTTTAAATTCAGCATTTAAAAAACAATAAATTAACACAAGAAATATCTCTAAACTTTTTTCTTCACACAAATGAGATGCAGCTATGGTCTTTCAATTAGGTTTTTCTACCATTTGTAGAGCTGTCAGTGGGTGATACTAGTTCGCATTGAACAGCCCTTTTCTATAGCATAATTTAAGCAATATTTGTTTTGTTTTAAGTTATTCAAACCTTTTCATCATAACATTTTAAATTAACACTTTAGAGAAAACACTAGAGGACTGGACCACAGACCTTTATATAGTATGAGCTATTTCTTTACGTGATTCAGAACACTTAAGTATTATACAAATCTTGTTAGTATTTTATTGATTGTACTCTACCAAGGAGGTGCCACAGTTTCGAATCCCGGAAATTCTGCATAAAGTGAAGGCAGTTGGTCATTGTGCTGACCACATGACACCCTCGTTAACCTCAGCCATAGCAACAATGGATGGTAAGGTCTGAAAAGTCAAATCGCAATTTTTCTTTTTCATTTAATTCCAATCTATTATTCCAATCAGTGGTTTCGTGTGTGTTTCTCTGTGAGTGTCTGTGTCTGTGTGTGTCTGTCTGAGTGAGTGTGTTTTCAAAAAGTGCACTTTCATTTTCACTTTCGGCAAGTCTGCAATACTGTTTCAACTGTTTGTCGCTTTTATTTTATTTTCTTATTATTGGCATCAAAGGAGAGCCACTTCTTGATAAGCAGCTTTCACAGATCAAATGGGAACTTAGTAATTCCACTGTATAAGCTGTAGCAGGCTATCTTATCTTATTAATTACGGACGTTCCTTCAAAAGAGAAGATCATGACGTCCTACGCGTCCTTCTAGTCACTTGTGCATATTGCAAGTGAGACTTTAAAACATGTAATTTTTGTTACAGTTACAGGAACGTGAGCAAAGATAGTGTCTCTTACATATTTTCAAGTGTTTACAGTAAATTTATCAGAGTCGTGTTTTTAGTGCCGTGCTTCCAGAGAATCCAGACTCCATCTATTTTAATTCCGAACTGTATTCTGTAAATCATTCCACAATACGTCTGAATAGTCGCTCCATCTTACACAGAAAAGAGCTCCAACTGAAAAGTTTGATAACTCAATGATAAAAAAAGTGAAAGAAGAAAAAGAAGTGAAAGAAAGAAAGAAAATGACAGCACAAGACTGAGGCTCTGTTTTTGTCTGAGATGAGCACCAGCATGCAATGATCAATGGTCAAGGCCGGTGTAATTGTAACTGTTCTCTGACACCAAATGTAATCAATCAATCCCATCGTATACTGAGCTTCTTGGTCATTCACATGGACAGACAGAAGAGACTGAGAGCTTGAGAGACAGACTGACCAAAAAAAAAAGATAAGGTCAGAAAAAGATGATGAAATGATAAGAGAGAAAGAGACTGAGAGAGAGAGAAAGAAAGAGAGAAACAGAAAGAAACAGAGGGAGAAAGAAAAGAGAAAGAACGAGAGAGAAATGAATAACTCACAAATAGTAAAACAAAATAGAAAGATAGATAGATAGATAGATAGTGAGTAAAATAACTGTTTGTGTGTATGACTGAGAGAGAGAGAGAGAGAGAGAGAGAAAGAGGAGGATTGAAGAGACTATAACTCACTTCGAGGCTAAGTTCGTGTTAAGATAGTTGTATTGCTAGCCTCGCTAGATGATGTGTGGAACTAGATAACTGTCCACTACTGCTCCAGAGAGGGGAGGGTATCTGTCACACGTGGTTCTTAAAAACGAGCACTGGAGTGGAATGAGTGAGTCATGAGTTTACTTTGCAATCATCAATTACGCAAATTTCTAATCTAAACAAAACCTCAAAATACCAATCTGGAATGGTCTGGTCGTGATGCTTCTCCCGTCTGCATCTTTTCATTCATAAAATAAGTAACAGAGGTAAAAACAAATCAAAACAAGCCTTAACGTGGATTAAATCAATTTTCAGACTTCTAAAGTTCTCTCATTGAAATTAATCAATATTTCCTTTATACTTTAAAAAAAAAAATGAGTGAACTTTTGAAAGAGTGAAAATGCCTTACGAGTCGCGGGGAAAGGATCTGATTGCGTCATCATTTTCTGTGTTAGCACACAACGTGAAGTGGGGTGTACTTGTTTTCATATAGAAAGAAAGAAGAGAGAGAGAGGGACGGAGAGAAGAATAAGAAAATGATAGGTGAAAGATGGAGTGAGAGAGACGAGGAGAGGAAGAGAGAGGAGATAAATCGTCTGAAAGAAAGATAGAGAAGAGAAAAAGAATCATATACAGAGTAATGATGGAGATTGTAGGGAAAAAAAACAAGCCAAGCCGCTGACACATGGGGGAAGAGAAGGACAGACCGTTGTTCTCACGCTGTTTGTTCATTTGTAACTGTCGTATGCAAGTTACATTAAAATCTTAATTTGTTTCATTTATTCACGTTTGGCCCAGAGCAAATATAGCAAGTTATTTTTCTTTTTATCTTGACAATTGTTTGGTAATACAATTGATTATACATTGTCTGCTATTCCAAAGTATGTAACCACACAAACCCAGCTGCGTAATTTGTTTAAAGACTAGATTGGAAAAAAAATTTTTTTAGATTGCTTCTCAGATTTCTGTTCTTCGCAATATGTTAATCTACATTAGATTTTTAAAAAAATCGTTAAAAATACTTTTTAAAAAAACCAAGTGTAATTGTATCCATTAATTTTGCTGTCATGTAATTCAGTTTGTGATGGATCTAGAAAAACAATAACTCTGTGCGATTAGAAATATTTTTTACCAAATGTTTTTGTTCAACGCTATGTCGTTGTCACAATCATCAATTGTGGATGTCAGATGTCAAGATCTATGAAAATGCTATGATAGATGTCACGTTGAAGATTATCTTGATCTATATCACACCATCAATGATCGTGGTTGCCGAGGATCTTGAAATCTTCTTTTAATAAGATGATCGTATAGAAGTAGCTAGAACTAGTTGATAATACGATCATTCAGAATGTTGCCAGTTGATAAGAGGATCATCTAGAAGCTGCCAATCGCTAAATCGATCTAAGTTATGTTACTATATTCAATGAAGAAACTTCTCTTCGTCTAAAACAATTACTTTAATTCAGAACTTGAAAAAGCTATTCACAAATAATTACAATGGTTAAATGTACTTGAATAAAATAACAGATCTACACAATAATATAATTGAGCTCGAATACAAAACTCTAGTACATGTTCTCACTAACACGTTCCATACAAGACTGACTAAAAATCTAGAACCTTTCCCCTGGTATAGCGTTGTCACGTGTCTAACGCACCTCGTTGCAATGCCAACCAATAAATGCAGCTCAATGTACAAAAAATAATATTTCAAAACCAATCACATTTATTCTGACACATAGCCCTCCGCGTGGTGGAATTTCCCGAGGTCGCTGAGGAGCTAAATATAGATACTGTGTACGTGACAGTCGTACTTTTAGCTTTCTCAATATGCTAATATCCTATAACTTATCTGGACCAGTTGGTAACTTTGGGGGGTGTGGGGAGAAAGAGAGGGCTATCTGAGTGAATTTTAACGTAATCATTTTTTACGAGAAAATTTATTTTAAAAAATAGCTCATAGCTCAAACCTCCTCAAGCAGACATTCTAACCACTCCGCTAGTGAGTGCTTATGAATAAAGAAGATTCTATAGTTATCTATTTTGTAGTTATCTATTGTTTGTTTTAATTTTTTAAAAAAATTTGGGGGGGGGGGACCTGAATTTGAACTCATAGCTCAAACCTCCTCAAGCAGACATTCTAACCACTCCGCTAGTGAGTGCTTATGAATAAAGAAGATTCTATAGTTATCTATTTTGTAGTTATCTATTGTTTGTTTTAAACTTACTTTTAAGCGGTGACCTATAAAGTGGACAATTTCAGCTTATACTACCACCACAGTCAAGTACAATTTCTTTCCCTTGTTCGAGATACAAAACCAAAATAATTAATTAATTGGTTAATTTTTTTTAAAAATTGATTCTTGTTTTGTCAGGTAAAAGAAATAATTGTACGAATGTTTAGCTATATCCCAGATTGGGTGTCAGGGAAAATAACATGTACACATTTTGTACCACACAGACAGACAGAGTGAAGTGATATATCTTATAAGGTTTGTAATAAATACATTCTTTAAAAAAAAAACAAAGCTTATAAAAAGGGGAAAACTCCGCCCTCCTTAAAACTGTATCTACCAATAATGTACAAGTTATTTCCTTTATTCGAAATTAAATAAAATAATTAATTACCAATAATTAATTGACTGATAAGTATTTTTGTACATTAATTCATGTTTTGTTAGGTACAATAAATAATTTTTTAAAGTATTAACTTGATCGAGAATGCGTGAGGAAGAAATGGCGTTAACAATCATTTAAGTGTCTGTGAAAACTGAAGTATTAGTTTCCCTTGTTGCTATTAAACAAAATAATAAATTACCAGTAATTAATTGTCTAATTGGTTACTTTTTTTTATATTGTGTGAGCAGGTCAGGGTGTGGCGCTACTGAGTGAGGCCTTTTTGTTATCTGCTACTCAACATTTATTCATTTATAACAGTAGGCAGGTGGTAGCTCTACTAGGTGGGCTCAATCTGTGCACCTCGGTCAGCGACCAAGGGGCTAGAGTAGCCTAAGCAACCAGACAGCACAATCAAACTAAAGTAAACTAAACTAGCTAACTAAAGATAAAAAAAACAATTGAAATTTTAAACGGAACTTATATACACTTTATTTACAACCAACTTACAAAGCAATAAAAATATAGGTGAATACGAAAATAAACTTACAAATAAACAAAAACTATATATACGCACTACTAAATAATTAACCAACTCTACTTAACTGAACTTAACAACTCCACTAACCAAAACCCTCTGCCGCCTCTGGATCTATGTTGCTAAATCTACAACTAAACTGGATTACCGATTTCCCTAATTTGTACCTAGCCGTACACAACAATAAAATCTAGCAAATGACTAAAGACACAGACTACACAACATTATATACCAAATTAAACAGCATTAAAAAGAGAATCTTAAAATTTAAATCCTACAAAAATACAAAAAGGAAGATAAAAAGTTATTTCTATTCTAAACTCATATGGGGGCTCTATACCGTTTACAGACCTGCACATAAACTGATATAAAAAAATAACAACCAATCCAACGCTAATGCCAAAGACAAAAATAAGGAGAACTAACCAGGGACAAAAAAATAGGAAATAACATCCACAGCTCTAAGGCTAGTTAACTATTTTAAAAACTACTTTTCCTCTACGAGTAAAACACAAATAACAGAAAAAGACTTAAACTAGCAGAAAGTTATAAATAGCGGAAACTACAAAATACTCAGCACTGAACTAAAAAATTAAAAAGGACACTAAATTACAAACATCATAGCCCTGGCCTAAATAAATTACAAATTAAAATAAAGATAAAATTAGGTCAAAAATCAGATATAGGAGCGCCAGCTCACAATTGATTCCTGTCTTGTCTATGTCAATGAATAATTGTGCGAAGTTTATGCTTGATCCGAGAATGGGTGTGGAAGAAACAACATGTGCACACTTTTTACAAGACAGACAGACAGAGTTGATAAAAAGCTTTGTAATAATCTTGTTAGATTGCTGTTCTTTACAATATTTAAATATCTGCATTACATTTTGAAAAAAAACCTCATAGATTCTGTGTATTTAAGGAACAAACTACGTGCGTGAAACTTTCACATTGTCCTGAGCGCAGTGGTAGTAGGAACGGTGAGAATAATGTAGTGACATTTCAAAGATTCTTATTGCTACGAGGAGAGAGAGTAGCGTTATAGTGTTTTCTGGTTATTTCCCCTTACATAACACCGCAGACAATGTTGGCGGTAGATGTCACAAACAAATTATGTCCCCCCCCCTCTTTTTTTTTTCCTTTTAAAAGAAATTAGGTCACGCTTAACTAGTGATGGGAAGTCGAATCATGAAATAACAAAACTCTCGAGTTGGTGATCATTATCCTGTTGATAGTATTTGGTCTAAATATACATGTATATCTACAGATGTTGTCATCATAGGAACCATAAATCATATTCATAAAATTGATAACTTTATTTATTACATACATTTAAAACATGTTCACCTTTTAAAAAAAAGTTCCTATACGCACACACCATAATGAACGAGGATTTCCAAACATCACGCGCGCTCTGACATTAATTAGAATGACCTTGTCAAGAATTATATTGAAATAACTTCCATCTTCCTTCGTGGAGAATACAAAAAAAAAAAAAAAAACTACATAAGCAACTCATGTTTGTTTTAACAGAGTTGTTTCTTCTTTACCAGGTTTTCAGTTAAATTTTAAAATTTTGAGATCTTAAAGAAAACAATTAATTTTTTATGCTGTACAGAATTATCATATCTAATATATAAAGCAGAAAGTAGGGCGTATGTAGTGCCTATGTATGTCCCGCACAGAAATCAAAACCGTTTGACCAATCTTGATATAAATGCTTCTGAAATCATGACGGAGACCGAACTGTATGTTTAATGTCTCGACCACAACCGAATGGTCCTAAAATAGACAAAAAAAGTACCTAATTATATCTCTACTAAAAACAAAATTTTTAACAAATCGGGTAAATTCGTTTTCACAGTATTTTACATTTTGTATAAATATGTCGGCTGAACGGGTAAACCCATTTTCACACTCGACTTTTATTTCTTGGAAAAAATAACAAAAAATGTGAAGGGAATATTCTCCATGTATAACATAGATCTAAATTTAAACCAGTAGATCAGTAATACCAAAACTAAAGCACGCTTGCCGCGGGTTATATCCGGCTAGTACCTTTTATAAATATAACTTTTCAACACTCCCTGCATTTTGTACACAGGATACACCGGTTGTAAAGTTATATTATACTCTTTAAAATTATACACGTATAAATATATGATGAAGTGATGTTTGTGTGATTATTAAATGACGTTTTCAGAATTGTATTGGACATTTTTCATACATCATAAATCGTGGAAAAACAATAAATGCGTAGCTTTTTGGTGTATCCGGTGTACAAAATACAGGGAGTGTTGATAAGTTATATTTATAAAAGGTATATGATAATTTGTTTTCTATACACTTTTTAGCCCTGCAGAATCCCATTTTTTAAATCACTTCTGTTGGTACATCTAAATAATTTCAATATGAAGGAAGCAATAGACTTTCTCTCTTTGACTTGAAGCCTTTGTATATAAAAAAAAAGGGCAACTAACTAGCGGAAATAAAAAAGATTTAATACGAAGATTAACTACAACGCATTTTAAAAAATTATAACTTAATTTTTTGTTATTTAGTTGGCAACAGTAAAGTTCAACTTGGCGTCATTGACATTCATTCATCTTGAAAATGTCCAACTAGCTCGACATTCAACTGCTGGCGATTAAATGCATTAACGAGAACAAAAATGGACGCAGATGTGTTTAGAATGTTTAGAATGCATATATATGTGTTTAGAATGTTTAGAATGCTGATATGTGTGTTTAGAATGTTTAGAATGCTGATAGGTGTGGTTATAATGTTTAGAATGCTGATAGATGTGTTTAGAATGTTTAGAATGCTGATAGATGTGTTTAGAATGTTTAGAATGCTGATAGATGTGTTTATAATGTTAAGAATGCTGATAGATGTGTTTAGAATGTTTATAGGCCTTATGGGCGTAGCCAGGATTTTTTTCGGGAGGGGGGATTTTTTTTTATTCTTCCCCACCGCGGCTATAAATATGTGTGTGCCTATGTATGTGTGTGTGTGCGTGTGTGTGTTAATTGTACCCTAGAATCGGTTTTCCTGGAGTTAGTGGACAGACCGTAGACACAAAGCCGCCTTAATGGAGATTTTAAACTCCCCCCTCCCTTGGCTGCGCTGGGGCAAGTAATGGTTTAACATTAAAATCTGACTTAAAATTGTGACTTAAATATTATTGTTTTATTAAGTCGTTTTCGTTACACACGGCTGTATCTCGAAAAAAAAATGATAGGCCCCTTTGGCTTAGGGGCACTGATTGATACGCGCTTTGACAATATCAGTCGCCAGAACAATATAGTTTCACATTACCTTATTAAACCCTAACTTGAAAGCCAGGAGAAGAACTATCAATAAAACCAACCTCCTCTCAAACTTTACATCAAATAGAACTGCTTACAGCTAATCTAGTGCACCGAGGGAGTAATTTATTGGACACCGCCTGAATAACATTAGGAATAGAAAAATCTCACCCTTTTTTTGAACAGCGGGAGTCTGCATCAAATAAAGACATAAAATACATAAACAGAGCACCGTACTACTTGAGACCTTAAATGCTATTTTTCTCAACTATTCTTCGGGAAAGCCCGTTTCATTCTTTTCCCTCACTGGCCAGATTTCTTCAAAGATTTAAGCGGTATTAGTTAAACCAACACAAACGTGTGATGTATCTACAGTCAGCCACTTTGGCCCTCCAGTCACGTCTGGTGACGATTTTTGTTATTTTATTTTATCGTCTCTCGTGAAGAAGTGGGATAAATGAAAAAGTGTCACTTTTGTGACAATACACACGAAGAATGTTGACACAGGAGATGGAAGTGTGACGGAACAAGAACAAAGTTGTCTTTTAAAGAAAAAAGAAACTTTATAAAAGGAATTAAGAAATGTAAATCTATCTCTCTGATGGGAGTGGCAGAAAGTTAAAAATTTTAATTGCGTTATTTAAATATTAGAAATAGAATATAGACAGTGTTTCCCCGCAGATAAGTAGCGCTCTCCTAGTGAAACCAAATAGCAATTTTCTTTTGATATTACTTCAATGGATACGATTTAAAAACTATGATTTACCGTTTAGGTCATCTTTGAGCTATAAGAAATAGTTCGTAAGAAAGAAGAACAAATGTTTGCGAGTGGAATTATTGGATGTTGTGTAACGACTCTCTCCTTTTTTAAAATTTATTTATAATCTAATTTAAGAAATAGAAAAATTCTAAACCTTAATTTCGTAACATCTATTTAAAAAAAAAAAGAGGGGGGTTTGAAACAACATTATCATATAGCATTTTGTTTGTCTGGGTCATTTCGTGTTGAGGGACATTTTTTTTCACAGAACCTCTCTTGATTACCGTAATGATGTTGTTGTAAGTATATGGGAGTTATTCATTGCTTAGATGATTCCCCCCCCCCACTTTTTGGGGGAAAAGGGGGGGGGGGGGCGCTCTGTTAATGACATAATGCTAGCGATGAATAAATAATAAGCATTGTTTGTGAAGGTCAACTGTTGATTCAACACACTATTCAAGTTACAAAATATTTTTCTAGAGATGTTAATTGCCGAATGCAAGGGGTGTAACATTCCACACATAAGTTCTATATAGGATGCATTCTGTCAGAACCATCAGTTCACGCTAGCAGACAACAACTAAACTACAACGTTGAACACATTGATCTAGTGGACATTTTTAAAAATCTCTTCTTTTGCGAATAATGCACAAGGAAAACAAATGAATATTTAAAAATGATTACGCAGTATGTCAAAACAATCAATGTATTCCTGCTTCATGTTCAGATAATACAGTAAACTAAGCATTCATATTTTTGGTTTGTCATTGAACAACGTCTGAAAAATATGGCCTGTATGGGGATCGAACCCACGACATCTGCGATATTAATAAGGCGTTCTTACAAATAACTAGCCTTACTACTATACGCTAAATTTCAGCTCACAATATTTTATTCAAATGTTTTCACTTCCTGTTTTGACTACGACGAAAGGGAGAGCCAAAAGTAGAAATAGAAAAAAACAACAACATGTTTAGAGAGTAATTCATTTTGTGAATAATTCAATGGTAGCAGTATCAATCATCTAACATTTAAAATTGTAAGGTGCATGCATGTATTTGTGTAAGTATGCCCGGCATAGAAATCAGAACCAATCTGAATAAAACTTGGAATGAATTCTCCTAAGATCATGGTGGAGACCGTAGTACAAGTTTAATATCTGCCCCACAACTGAAAGGCCCTAAAATAAAATATATAAAAAAAAACAACAACTTAATTCATCTTTATTAAAGAATGAAACTTTTTAACAAATCGGGTAAACCCGTTTTCACAGTTGTTTATATTTGATGTGAATAAGTCAGCTAAACGGGTATACCCGTTTGAACACTCTACTTTTATTTTTGTGACCGTTAAAAAATGTGAAGGTAGCATTCTCCATGTTTGACGCAGATCTAAATTAATTCCAATAGATGAGTAATGCCCAAACTAAAACCCTCAGGTCGCGGGTCATATCCGGCTAGTCTAATATATAAAGTAGAATGCTAGGAGTATGTATGTACGGCATAGAAATCAAAACCGTTTGAACAAGCTTGATAATTGCATAATTGTTCCTTTGATCATGGCGGAGAGTGTAGTGTAAAACAAATACTTTAATTTATCGCAATTAAAGAACGAAACTTTTTAACAATTCGGGTAAACCCGATTTTTTAAGTTTTTATATTAGATATCAATATGTCGGCTTAACGCGTAAAACCATTTTCACACTCACATTTTTTTTAAATGCTAAGGGAACATTTGCCATGTTTGACATAGATCCAAATCCAATCCACTAGCTCAGTAGTACCCAAAATAAGGCCCTCAGGCCGCGGGTCATATCCCGCTAGTTATATATATTTATCTTTTGCAAATTGTCCATCGCTCGCAAGTTATGACTCAGTGCAAGGCATACATCTTGCCTCTCGCCATGGGAAGTTTGATATATGTTCTGGGAGACCTGATCAAATACACATTGAATGAGGTTGAACAGATCAGCGATTAATCATATTCACCAAGGGACACCAGCATTCTCCGCCTCTTTCAATCCCCCCTTCCATTCCATAATTCCATCTACACTGAAAGCGCCCATTACAGGATAATATAAAAAAAAAAAGGATTACAGTTCTTGTTTATGCCATATAGTTAGTTGCTCGCACACGATTTTGAGTTTTATTACCGTAAGGATAATGAGATTGTATTTGAGTGTGAAGATGGGTATTTAGATGCGATGTCTATGCTAGCAAACAGCAGAGATGAAGTAAAGTACATTTTCCTCTTCAGACCTTGCGATCTATGGGACAAATGATATAAAGGTCGTCTGCTTTTGTGGTCGACGGTTAACGAGGGTGTTATATGGCTAGCACAACCGTCTTTACTTTTTCCAAATAATGCCAGGTACCCTAGAGCTGGGTGGACTCAGAGGCACCCTTAAGATCCCTAAATTAAAAATCCCAGGCTTCACCAGGATTCGAACCTCTATTCGGAAGCCAAGTGCTTTACCATTCAGCCACTGTGCCTCAAACAAAGATGTAGTGAAGCTGGCATATATTAATAATCATTTACGCCCATGCTACTGGTGTTTACCTACCAGACCACATATTAACAATCATTTACGCCCATGCTACTGGTGTTTACCTACCAGACCACATATTAACAATTATTTACGCCCATGCTACTGGTATTTACCTACTAGGCCACATATTAACAATTTACGTCCATGCTACTGGTGTTTACCTGCCTGGTCGTGCGGTTTGCGCACTGGACTGTCGTTGGGATTTATCGACGGTCGAGGGTTCAAACCCTGCCCGCTCCCATCCCCCGTCGTCCTGCGGGAGGTTTGGACTAGGAAGTAAACTATCTTCAACTCTGAAGGAACATCCGAAACATGTAAAACATTTTACAAACATTTTACCTACCAGACCACATATTAACAATCATTTCCCCCCATGCTACTGGTGTTTACCTACCTGACCACATATTAACAATCATTTACGCCCATGCTAACAGACCATTTTTTTCATACGTGAATTTCTCCCTGTATATACACTTATTTCTTAAACTAATAGTTAACTTAGATCTGTCAAAAACGAGGGGGAAAATACAAATATTATTTATTATTGGTTTCAGGAAAAAAACAACTTATTTTCTAATAACTATAGAACAGTGCAGGTAGACAGAGAGAAAAAGGAACAGAGAAAAGAAAAGGAAGAGAAAAAGAAAAATAGACAAAAGAAAAAAGTTAGAGAAAGAAAATAAATAGATACGAGAAAGAGACTAGATGAAAATAAGAGAAAATGCATAGTAAGAGAGAAAAGAAAATAGTAAAAAAAAACACAAAAAAAACATGTCCATATGTTTGTGTGTATTTGTTACAACAGCATGTGACGTAAACTCTACACGTCTGCTCATTCGGCATGTCTGGGGATTAGATTACATCTTAACGTGGCTCCATAACCAGATGTCAGGAAAAGAGAACTCTCATAACAAACATGTACTTACACCAAAAATCTGAAAGAAAACACTCAAAATATATAAGCTTGTTTTTGAGGATGTAATATGTGCATGCCTCCTAGTATGCCTGTCTCATATAGTATCAAATTGAAACTGTTGTATTGGTTTTTGTTTCTCTATTCAATGTTCTATTGCAGTGATCGCAAACTGCAGGCATATTTTTTTTTTAGTTTGCCTTGTAAGAGAAGATTAAACTTGTTTGAAACGCACACACCTACAGAAGAGACTCAATAAGAGAGACACGTTTTTAGACAAGACGATGAAGATACAATAGTCAGCGACAAGAAAGCAATGCCAGACGGACTACGCAAAGGGTAGGCTTGTACTGTAACGGATTGAAAGGAAGACAACTTTTGTCTGAGACCATGCCACTTGGTCCTTCCCCCCACACACAATCTCTCAAGAGGAGTCAATTTCCCTGGCGACTCTTCCACGACATTTGCGGTAAAGCGTGGTTTGAATGAAGGGCCAGAGCAAAGAACAGATCGGCAATCAGTCTCGGGGGGGGGGGAGACCAAGTGATTGCAGGGTGACAACCTAGAGTTTAATGTGGTAGATTTAACATTCAGTTGGTAGGGAATATCTCAAATAGAAAGCAGTTATTTACTCATTTAGGCTAGCAGTAAAATCTTTCTATTTTCGGGCTAGCAGTAAAATCTTTCTATTTGCCAGAACAAATTACACAACATAAGACGTTCTCCCTCCACGTAATCTATTAACAATTTTTTAAATTAATTACTTTATTTATTTTTAACTTACATATTTTTAGAAAATACTTCCCTTTAATGATTTATTATCTTATCTAATTTAATCAAATCAGCACTACATAGAGTAATGGGTTAGCTATCTATAGCTTACATTATGAGTAGTTCTTTGTAGCCCGGCTTTTGATAGATTGGTATCTCTTCCGTATGATCTCTTTATTGTACTTTTACCTTCTTGATCTCTCCATCTCCTCTCTGTTTCTCTCTATGTCTCAGTCTCTCTCTCTCTCTGTCTATTACCAACTCCCTCTACTTACACACACACAGTATATCCTGAGTTTATGTAAGAGACGAGAGGTGACAATAAAAGCAAAAAGTTTGTTTAATTTTTTTGTTTAAAAGACGAACCATTAGAACTACTGGAGATGCTTTATTGTTTTTCGATACAAACAACTTACCTCAAATAATGCCTTGTTTCAAAAGATGGGTGCAAGAAAAAAATAATTCTAATAATAATATCTCAAAAGTCCCTATTTCCACTGCTAATCAGACAGTGAAGATGTCAGTGTATTTATTCATGATTTATTAGGACATTTTGTTATGTAGGCCTATATAAATTAAAATGCATGGCAGTGCATAGTTTAGCTTTGTTTGTGTTTTCATTAATATTACTAATTATTGATTATTATTTATCACTTAACATAAAGCAGCTATTGCACGTCATGTGAAGGTTGTATGTTGTTGACAAGTAAAGACACGTTTATTGAAAACGATGACGTTGTTTCCATAAGCTTTCAAAATAGTTTGGATGCTGCTATCAACTAGAGTTGAGGTTTTTCAATACTTTAAAACGAGTCAGACGACTGACCGAAGCATCTGTTGCCACTTCACGTAGAAAGGAGTTTTTAAAAAAAAAATCCAAATCGTCCAATTTAGTGATGTCAAAGGGTTGACCGAGTAGTTCTTCACAGCGATACTTCAAAGTCACGTGAGAGCTAGCTAAGTATTTGATTGGATCAAACATCTTTTAATGCCCGGGTTTTGACGCATCACATTCACACACTTATCGAACGAATATACACACACACCCACATCTTCCAAAATTTCAGTGTCATTTCATATTATCCCTTTTTTGGAATCGATAATCTAACACTATGAAGTTATTTGGCAAAGGTTCTGTCAGTCGAATTCAGGAGATGGAAGTCCTAAAATGTTGAATGGAAATTTAAACGCACACACCATTACAATACTCTTTCTTGTTGTCGTTATAGTAAGTTTTATTTCTAAATAAGAAAAGATTGGTGTCTTTCCATACAAGCAAAACAAAAGCACCATCATCAACGCCGTCGTTCATCGCTCACTGGTATTCACTGCATTAACAGATAGCGTCCTTTTATCTTGATTTGACCAGCTTTAGAAAAGTTAGAGCAATATCTCTGGGCTTGCTAGAAGCATAGAAAGTTAGGTCATTATCTCTGAGCGTGCTAGAAAGTTAGGTCACTATCTCTGAGAGAGCTATAATGGTAGGTCACTGTCTCTGAGAGAGCTATAATGGTAGGTCACTGTCTCTGAGAGAGCTATAATGGTAGGTCACTGTCTCTGAGAGAGCTAGAAAGTTAGGTCACTGTCTCTGAGAGAGCTAGAAAGTTAGGTCACTGTCTCTGAGAGATATATTTATATACATACTAAATGCATATTCTTTCTATTTTAAAACAGAAGCAAACATTGTATTTAAATTGTAAAAGCTTGTTTGACAGAAAAATACTTAATTTAGAAACATTATTTTAGAGAGAAAAAAAAACGACGGACAGACGGACAGACAGACAACACAAAACTAATAGCTGCTACTCCCTTGTCGGGTGCTGCTAAAAATCGTGAACATTTGTAAAATTTGACAATTTCAAAAAACTGCCTCAAATGGAAAAGTCCAACTAGAAAATATACATTTAGCTCTCCCTAGATCAAAGTAAAAACCTTTCCATTCGCTCTCTGGCTAAACGTTTCATTCAACCAATCGATGAATACAAACAAAAGTCTCTATTCTGATCAAGTCTGGCAGACGTTTGATGGAATGGACAATTTATTTAAGAGGACATTGAAACTCAATGAAGTAAAAACCAGGCGAGTGGATGTTGTTTTTATGGGCCTTCCCTTTGAGGAACATTCTAGACACGTAAAGTGAAACAGGAGAGGGGGGGGGGTAAAAAAATAAGATCGGGGATTAAAAGGAATAAAACTGAGAGACAAGGAAGAGAACAGATCGAATGGGATTAGGACATGCGACCAATGCCAGAAATGAGAGTGGTGATTAATATCCAGGAATATATACAGAGGAAATAAGAGAGAGAGATTGACAGACATACATAGTAAAATAAGTAAAGTTCCTCTTTCAGACCTTTTAGTCAATAGGGCAAATGATGTAAAGGTCACCTGTTTCTATGGCCTACGGTATACGAGGGTGTCATGTGGCCAGCACAACGACCAACCGCCTTTACTTTTCCCCAACTAATGTCAGGTACCCACTAGAGCTGGGTGGACTCAGAGGTGCCCAAAGATCCTAAAATAAAAATCCCAGTCTTCACCAGAATTCGAACCCGGGAACCCAGTTCGGAAGCCAAGCGCTTTTCCGCTCAGCCACCGCGCCGACATACATATATATATATATATATATATATATATATTAATGAAGAAAAGTGCCCCTTTCAGACTTTGCGATCTCTAGGGCAGAAGATGTATAGATCGTCTGTTTTCAAAGGATGGTGTCACGTGGCCAGCACAAAATCCAAAGTGTCTTTTACTTTCCCCAACGTACATTACCCACATAACAGTTGTGTGTGGCTAGACTCAGGGGGAAATTCTAAAAATCAAGAAATGTACAATACCAGTCTTTACCGAGATTCGAACCCGAATCCCCTCGGTTCGGAGGCTAAGCGCTTTACCTCTCAGCCAGATGAGCTGTAATAGTATTATGTTCTAAAACATTTTTCACTGTATTAAAAGACTATACATTTTCTTTCTCACAAACTTCATTATTATTTTTTTTTACAATATATATTTTATTTGGGGGGAAAATGTTATTATTACCTGTAAAATGTTTTGGGTTGTAGAGATTTTGTTCCACGTTCAGTTTGACTTCATTTAGTAAACACTAGGGCATTGGTCCCTTCTTATTAGCTGGCAAGGGACTAGACTCAAGGGTGGTGGACAGACATTAAAAAGTCAGTCGCGCGATCGATCAAACGTTCAGACGAACCAAATAAAAAAAAAATGCTTTCAAAGCTAAAATCCTAGAACAGAGTGGACCAACTGACCGCTGACCAGTATCGGTACTTGAGACAAAAGAAACGAGGACTCGGAGTATAAGGGAGGGGGCGAGTTTCCGTAGGGAAAGAGGGGTAGAGTCCATCAAATTAACATTCTTGGTCACCCCCTGTGGACGCTCTCCCAAGGAGACTCGAGTGGCGAAAAAGCCCCATAAGCTAAGGGCGTCTCACTAATAGAGCCGTCCATCGCAAGCGTCTAGCCGAGGTGGTCTGGGAATACCCCCTACTTTAGACAGATGGAAATAGAAATGTCTTATTTGCTGAGAGTTGTAGCCCTTGCCTTGAGCCCAATGTAATCTACCGACTTTTTTCTAGTGAGAAACTAAATGATCATGATGGAGTTATTTGAAGACAAAGGCACGATTTATGACTCTATTAATTAATACAAATTATAGTAAATAGTCTGGATAAAAGGTCATCATGGCATTATTAAGTAGTGTTTTCGTTTTTAAATCTGCTTTTCATTATATATTATTATATATATATATATATATATATATATGCAGAGAGACAGACAGACAGACAGATAGATAGATAGATAGATAGATAGATAGATAGATAGATAGATAGATAGAGACTGATGTGTTTTTTTGCTTGACTGATAAAACTAATTATTTGCCAATCAGAAGAATGTACAACGGGCAGTAGTTCTTAAAGACTTGACGTAAAATGGCCAGTAGTTCTCAAAGACTTGTCATTCGAGAGACGCGAAAAGAAGTGTCAGCGCCTGGGGAAATAAGGTTGGGTCTTTATAATGAGAAGTTACTACTGATGACTGCAATCGTCACTGCCTCCTTGGGGCTTTTTCTCCTTCCAAGTTCTTTTCTTTCTATCTTCACTGACTTCTTATTCTTCTTCTCTCTCTCTTTCTTTCTCTCTCTCTCTCCCTCCCTCTCTCTCTCTCTCTCTCTCTCTCTCTATTGCCACTCGATGACATTGATAAGTCACTTCAGAATAAAACAAGTAACAGTCACCCACAGTAAAGGGACCCTTTGCTAGAATTACTCTTAAGGTACAAGTTGCATTAAATTTGCGATAAAAATCAGACCCACCTTATTCACTGCAGTTTTTAAAGAATTACTCGGCGAATAAATAGGGTTTTACTGTAACTGACTCATTGTTAACAAGAGTTTCGTCATATAACATGATTCGCAGAGATAATTACAAATGATTACAGTAAAAACAAGTCTTTTTATCCATTAGCTGATTTCTATCAAGCAGATTAAGCGTATATAACGATTAATTAATTACAAAGAGAGTAGAAAAAAATGGAGGGGGGGGGGGGGGGGAAGAAAGCAGTTCTCTCTTCCTCATACTCCCTTTTAAATGATTCTTTTTCTTTTAATGAGATCCCCCCCCCCCCCCGTTTTTATATTCAAAACCACACACACAAGGCGACAACTATCGAAAATGCTTCCGAGTAGTCATTAAATAGTTGTTGTTTTTTCATTACTGAAATGATAATTTTGGAACGAGGGTATTAATAAACATAAGGGGACGTCAGATATCACGTGAACATAGACATTAACCATATTTGAAGTAGTAATTTAATCATTTTTGCAGGTTCCCGTAGTAAACATATTACTTGTTGACGAATTATATCATTACATTAAGAAACGGCATCAAGCTTACATTTTTTTTCCGTTTTATTAATTTTTTAATTTTTTTTTTTTAGTTTCGGTTGTCCCTTCAGAAATGAAGTTTATTACGATCGAAACATCCTACAGGACGGAAGGGGTGGTAGCGGGCGTGGTTCGAACTCGGAAGCCCAAAGCTCATGCCGCACGAGCAGCCAGCCATTGTTACAATTAAGGGCACATAAGTATGATAGCTGCACTAAATTACACATCTGCTCATGCAAATTACAGAAAATATGGCGAAATAAAAACAAGTTCTGACTAGCGGATACAGGGATAGGACTGTATGGACAACTGACACCTCTAACACAATCTCCCCAAAATAAAGCCCGAAAAAAGAGGAAACCTTTCAAAACAGTGTCGACTGCCTATGCCTCAAAGCCTATGGTTCGCGTCCCACCATGACACCTAACACAGCATGTGTGTGTGTAAATATATATATATATATATATATATACATACATTCACGCATTCGCTTTAGTTATAACACTGTTATTTTGATTTATTGTTTCTAATACGCTACATCAGTGACTATAGAAATGATACGCAAACTAAGACCCGCGGGTCTATAATATATTTCAATGGCCCTGATTGACTGACTGACCCATTCACTACTCATCACTAATTAAGTGTATATAACAAACATTATATATTTATGCAAATAATAATCTGATACAGCTCTATACTTGACCTATTTCTTACATGTATTCTGTTCAACGCATTGTTTTTCCTGGGAAACTAAAAATTAATCTTATTAGTTAAATAGTATTCTGCGCATTCTCTTAGAATTGCCGCCCCATTTGAATTTCCTTCAGACAACCCAGCATAACCAACACTGTGTGGAACAACCGAGAAGAACATCAGGCCAGTTTTCCATGACAGGCTGCAAGATTCTGCTTTTAAGCAGCTAAAGCTAGATAGAAAAAGAAGATACTGTGCCGTGAACAAAATTATCATAGAAAATAATTTGCCGTATCACTTATTGATTATCACTTGATATTTTATAACACTACATGTATTACCATATTGGTCATCTTTATTCAAATTTCCTTTACTGAACTACTTCTATTTCTGGTTTTAGCCAAGGGGAGAGAATTGAACCTCACCAGTCGCCAATCGGTGGCAATAACCCAGGCCGTTTGTCATCATTAAGTTGCCACCACTTGCTGGTCATCAAGTCGTCTCGGAGTGTAAATAACATTATCTCGGGTTTACTTCCATACTAGGCGGGGCCAGGCCTCAACCAAAATGGTAGGATAGTTTCGTGAGACGTGTTGTCATAGCTACTTACGCGCGAACAGTAGTGTATCTAGTAACGTCTTTATGTCATGCTTCTATCCTTAGTGTATATAGATCTGGAGCAGCTTGTAAGTATTTGTCGTCATAAGTACTATGGCATGCAGATGCGCTGCATTATACTTTTTATCGTTTTAAAATAAACAATCGTAAGTTGTTCGTGGATTTGGTTTTAAAGAAAAGCTTATGTTATATTTAAACAAACTAGAAATATTTTTTAAAGTGTTATAATACAGCGAAACAATGAACAGCGAAATAATGAAGAATGCTACAATGTTACAGCATATGTCTCAGAAATTAATCACATTGAGAAATGAACATTTTCGTTAACTCTTAATTGGCGCCAGTGATGTAGCAATCAGTGCGCCAGTGATGTAGCAATCAGTGCGCCAGTGATGTAAAGGTCATTTGTTTCTGTGGAACACGATTGACTGGGGTGCCATGTGGGCAGCACAACGACCAACCGCCTGTATTTTTCCCCAACTAATGTCAGGTACCCATTTGAGCTATGTGGACTCAGATGTGCCCTAAGATCCCAAAATAAAAAATCCCAGCCTTCACCAGGATTCGAACTCGGCATCCCAGGATCGGAAGCCAAGCGCTTTACCGCTCAGCCTTCGTATTGTGATCTGTTACTTATAAAAAGTGGTACATACTGGGATGTCTTTCTGAATTTTACAGGATTATTCAATTAGGTTTTTGCCACATTAAACCTTGAAGTTTCTAAAGGGAACTCACCATCATATCATTGAATCCTGGCTCGCGGGTACTTTGCTCCGCCACCTTTGGGAGCCCCTCTGTGTGTGGCACCTTGGGCACGATAGATCCCCATTGCTTCCCCTTTCTCCTACAAGTGTTATGTGAGCCAAAATTTGTCCTTCCACCAGCCCCACTTTTTTTGTTGTTGTAGTTACCTGGTGCAACGCAACGCTAGAACACATGGACATGCTGTGCCAGGGCACACAACGCAGCTCACTAGTTGAATGACATATGCGAAACAGGAGTGGGGAAACGAAGGTATACCAACATTTATAACGATGACGTCTGCAGCGATTGAATCTGCTTTGTTTTTCCCACGCCCCCCCCCCTCCCTATCTTTTCCCCCAGTGGTTTTGTGACTAACAACACAACGTGAGCCATGTGTACACGTGTTACAAACAACACCCGAAATCAGCAAAAGTGGTCAGTGTTCAGTTTAATCGGGGAATGACCACTTGCGTTATTAATTGTCTGATGTCGATATGGTATGGAGTCATCATCATTATCCCTCCTTTGTGTTCCTTATGAAACAATCAGGTCCTCAGTAAAAACACGCCACTCTCCACGGTCTCTTGCTAGTCTTTTCATTGCTTCCCAGCGATTTCCTGTCCTCTCGGCTTCATGTAGTACACTGCGTTGTCACGTTCTCTTTGGTCTTCCTCTGCAACTTGTGCCTTGGGGGTTCCAATCTAAGCCTTGTCAGTCTCTGGCATCTTTTCTAAGGGTGTGACCAATCCATCTCCCCGATGTAAGGCCTATCTAGCTCTGAGGCATAGGCAGAGAAAAAAAAATTAAAGTTAAGATATAGATTAGCTACATGTAACCTTCACCTTGATTTCCTCGTCGTTCGTTTCTTAATGTGATCTCAGTCAAAATCTGGTATGTGGTGTCCCGGGCATGCTACCTTGCCACATAGTGGCACCCGGGTGGAAACTGTCGTGAGAGGAAACGGTTTGGCCAAATGGGTAGCGAAAAAAGACCCCAGTGGTGGTGCCTAAGGTGTGCGAGAGAAGGGGGGTAAAAGAGCTCCCACAACATTGTCAACAATCCAGGCGCCGTTCCTCAAGGGTCCATTTCATAGATGGCGTGTTCCGCCTGGCATAGAATAGGAACATGGCAGTCTGAGAGTCCTGAGTGACTATGTCACTGGATATGACGGCGTTAAAAATATCAGGCCGGTCAGAGGGAGCTCTTGTTCGCCTTTGCTGGCCTAGAGTTTCAAGAGTCTATGGCACAGCTCTACCTGACAGTTTCAAATTGGTTTGCGGTGTTGAAATGTGTCACGTGAAAAGTGTACCACCTTCCAGACATTCTAGTACTGGATACTGGCCAGGTATTTTCCGTAGCATCGCAAAAATTACCGACCAAAGTAAAACATTCATTCAATATTTGAAATATGTTGGATCCCGGCAAATGTTTAAAAGACTGGTTTCATTCAGGAAATGGCTTTACCTCAGGGTTCGGATGTAAATAATGTAAATTTATAATAAATAATGAGCACAACTATTCATAATGAGTCAACATTTTTTTTAAAATGAAGTCAAACAGAAAGTACGCTAAAAACAAAGATTATACGTTAGAGACTACTGGAGACTGGATTGCATTTTTTTTTAAACTGGCCTAGTTGTATTGTTTATTGTAAATGTTAACGTAAGGCTTATTTTGAACATTGTCATTGAGAAAAAAGTCCCTGAAATAAAAGAAGTAAAAGAACTCTGGTAGCCTGGGTGTGACCAACACACAATTCGGTCTGTAGTTTAGTACTGATGCATTTTGCCTTGAGTTTAGTAATGGCAGCCTGATAGTGTGGCATACGATACGAACTGTCATCACTAGAAAGAAAAGTAATTATTTGAATACTATGCAGTTCCCTGTATTCTCGAGTCCAATATTCCTTTCAGTATTTTTGAAACAAAGGGAAACAAATCTTCATTTGCATTTGTGGTCAAAGTTTACGGTGGACATTTTGTGATCTCAAAGACGGAACTATTTATTTTTCTCCAACTGGGCCGCCTATCTCGGATGAACTTTAATCCTGACATACAGAGAAGGGAAAAACATTTGATGCATCCACTTGGAATCGAACGTTTGTTGAATAATTGAGCGTTTTTTTTTTTAAATAAATGAGTTCAATAAAAGAATCTTACAAATATAGGAAAAATAAAAAATCTTCGGAAGAAAAGAACAATTTAAAATGATTTGTCAAGCATCGCTTCTGGTGAGCATAAGCTTATCTACTTTGATTTTCTTCACCTCCAGTAGTGAGGTCAGGGGAGACAATTCTGTTGGAGATTGTGGTACAGAAAAAAAAAATACGTGAATGAAAGCGAGAGAGCTGAAACGAAAATGACCCGAGGGTACTTACTTAGACTATTGGCAAAAGCATCAGCAAGATAACCAAAGATTACATTGCCGGAATCCCCTCGGGGAAAGCTGTAATGACTGGATCGGAAGATAACAGAATAGAATACGCCTATGAACGTAAACCAAAGATTTAATAAAAAGAAAAAATGAAAGACGCTGTGGTAAAATGTGGGGAAGGGTAGAATATCGCCATTTTTTTTTTAAATTATTAAGAGATACCTTGACTACCTTGGACTAAACAATCGCGTTCTCTCCCCTTACACTCCCTCAAGTTAGACTTGTTATGGTCTCCCTTTGATCCGGACACTTGTTTAGCTACAAGCATCTCAGTTATCCTTTAGTCCACAGGGGAAGACAACTCTTTTTTTTTTTCTGTATTGAAGAAATAAATTAAAAAGAGAAAGAAGAAAAAACGACAAGGAGAGAAAGAAAAGGAAAAGGTAACACACAAACATTCTCGACCGAAACGTCACAAGAAAAAAAAAATCCCCCTTTCTCTGTAATCTTTTTTTTTTTTTTTTAACAAATTGTTTCGTTGAGCGTGTTTCATTAATCATGGATTACTGAACATTAGTTTAAGGTACAGTGGCGGTTAGGTGCTGAGAGGCATGCGGACCTTATAGAGCAGGGGTTCTCAGCCTGTGGGTCGCGAGCCCTTGGGGGTCGATTGACGATTAGCCAGGGGTCGCCTAAGATTATCGAAAATATGGGTTGTTTTTTGTTTTTTCTTCTATTGCTGTATGTGTGTGTGTGTGGGGGGGGGGGGTCGCGGCAAAGTGGGGGATTGTAAAAGGGGTCGCCGAGCATAAAAGGTTGAGAACCGCTGTTATAGAGTGACACTCTTCAAGGAGTGACAACACAGAAACAAAAATATGTTTAGTTGGTTTAATAAATAGACAAATTATCAGAATTCTTCATTGAAATTTTATTTTGGGAAGGGGTGATTGAAGGTATAGGTGGTCCACACCGCGTTACACTAACACTAGCAAGCTGATAGTTATATTGATTCTACAAATTACAATGACTAAATATTGTTGTGATTCTATATCTGGGCAATTAAATGTGTAGGCCTATATGCATATATAAGTTGCATATGCAAGTCATGGCCTGCTAACTTATGAATGATTGAAGTACTGACAGGCTGTTGGAAACCAAACAAAACGTATTCATTTGTTCCCTCTTCATTTTAATGGCCTCGCTAGATCTCTTTATAGATTCAATAGAACGAGCAAAATATAAAAATAAATTTAAAAAACAACAACGCTGATATAAGGGGAAAAATTCCGCATTTATCTTCCAAAAGGGGAATTTATTTCCTTTTTTATCGATTTCAAACAAAATAATTAATTACCATGGGAGATATAACGTGTACAATTATCTAAGGGGACAAACCCTACATATTTAAACATGTCAGACGAATTAATTTCCCTTGTTGGTATCAACCAAAATAATTATTTCCAAGCAATTAATTGACTAATTGGTAAATTTAAAATTGATTATTTTTTGTTAGGTATAATAAATAATTGTGTAAAACATGATCCGAGACTGAGTGTTGGGAGAGAGAACGTGTTCAAAATGTTGACCAGACAGACAGACAGACAGACTGAGTTGACATTAGCTTTGTAAAAAGAAAAAGAGATTCAGGAAATTATTTCCAAGTCTCATCTTCAATTATTGAAAAGTATTTTGGAAATCAGGAAATACAAGAGAATTATTTCTCAGGGAGAAATTGTCGAGACAAACTGAGAACACATTTATATTACATTCCCAGCATCCCACATTTATATTACATTCCCAGCATCCCACATTTATATTACATTCCCAGCATCCCACATTTATATTACATTCCCAGCATCCCATACCTTTTTTGCATCAGTTTCAGTGAGAAAACTATTGACTTCGGAAAATATTATGTGTGGGCTTGTTTGTGTGTGTGTGTGAATATGTTTACTAAAAACTAAGAAAAATATTTGCTTGGGAATAATAGGGTTTAGAAAATAATTGATATGAGAATGACATTTTTAATTAACTGGTTGCTAATATTTTGAACATAGCTTTCATTAAAACTCAAAAAGACCAAAGATTTACCGCCTCACCCATTTTTTTTTTTAGAGAAAAACAGAAAGAAAGAGAAAGAGAGAAAATTAGAGATTGAGAAAAGAACAGATAGAAAAAATAATAATTGAAGAGAGAAAAAAAAGGGCGAAAGAGCGAGAGAGAGAATAAAAAAGAAAGAGAGGAAAAGAAAAAGAAAAAGAGTGAGAGAAAAAAGAGAATCGAAAAGAGAAATGGAAAAATAGAGAAAGAGAGATTCAACGAAACAGAGATAGATTAAGATATCGAGGGAAAAAAAGAGTGAGTGAAAAACAGAGAGAAAAATATAAACAGAAAATTAGAAAAAAAAAAGAGAAAAAAAAGGTGTGGGGGAGGGGGGGGGGGTAGAGAAAGAGAATGTGATTAAGAAAAAACAACAACAATAAAATATATAAGAAGTCCAGAGTCACTAAGTATAGCCCGCTTAAGTGAAGTTCAATTTCAAGACAGTCCTGAACAGACTATTCTACATCGACAACAGTGAAATATTAACAAGTAACGTAGCTATAACATACAGACACACAAGATCCAAGTTAATGAAACACACAGAAATATACAATGACTTCATACTATCAATTCCATTCCATAAATATGTATAGAGACTGTCAGTGCCAGATTTTAGTTAGGTAGAGTAATATATACAGAAATATACAATGACTTCATGCTATCAAATCCATAAATATTTATAGAGACTGTCAGTGCCAAATTTTAGTTAGGTAGAGTATTTAGGCAGGATTTTTTTAAAAATCAGACTCCTAACATTTTAATGCATCAAAATAAATGCACTCTATATATTTAAAAACATATCATTTTTGTATGAAAAAAATAGAGCACCTGTATATTAAAAGTCGTTCAGTTATTTTCATATATTTAATATGCATTTTGTGTTTTTAAAAAATTACATTTTTTAAATGTGGAGGCAACCTATAAGGTTGTGGCCCTGTGCGGCTGCACGGTCCTGCACTGTGGTAAATCTGGCCTTGGAATAACAATTGTTGCAGGATGATGTCTTAGGCTCTCTAGTAATCTCAACGAAATAATAACACACACACATACATTTGTTCACATACATTCACACCCGCATGCGCACACACATGCACACAAAGCATCTTTGTAACCGTTGCTTTAGTTTAAGCACGTAATCGATAATTGAATTTGTCGCACACTTTTCCGATTACTCATTGTTTCCTTTTGCAATGTGCACTGGGTAAACCCGCTCGTGACGTCACCGACTCCCAAACAAGACAACAGAGTCTCACAATTTCAATTACACAATAGCATTTAGTTTTTTAAATTATCTTAGAATTTCATCAGGACAAAAGATTCAGATGTCTGGGGAAAAAGTAAAGGGGACGACTCGGGGTAGGGGCGGAATGACCGGCTTATTTGTCATAAAAGATTGCCCCACGTGACATCAACGTTTCAGGAACTTGTAGTAACATTCTTGCCTTGGACGTATCGCGGAGGTTGGGAACAAGACTCTATAAAAAGGCGGGAAAGAAACACAAAAGAAAAACAAAATATTTACAGATATTGCACCAGACGACGCAGCAGTGGCGGAAACACGGTTTTATAGGAATCAATATATTATGTGAGGATTGTGGGTAGGATTAAGACAAGTTTGCTCCTTGCAAGATTCAAATCCACGTCACGTGTCTTACCGGGCTTTTTTTTCCCCTCGTGGTTGTTTCAGGTACAAATCTCTTCATATCGCATGGATATTGGTTTTATATCCGTACAATAACGAGTTTAAAGTACGGAGTCGGGGGGGGGGGGGGTAGCGAAATGCCGTTTTTATTACTTTTACGTATTTGTATCGTCCCAATAGTTTGTTGGGTTTTCAAATAGATCGTTTTAATGATCTGCTTTTAGTAAAGTCCGAGAGAAAATGTTTGTGAAGAAATATGTATGTAAACATGTTTTACAAGTTTCGGATGTTCTTTCAGATTCTGAATATAATTGCATCCTAGCCCAGACCAGGTCTGACTCAACTCGCCTAATTCAACGTTTTAACTTCATACATTGTTATTGTATAATTGAACTTCGGTTTGGGTAGGCCCATACATCTCCCATTCCCTTGAAACAATGACTAATCTACAAACAAGCGTTTTGACGAAATACTGAAGTGGGCTCAATGGATCACTGGGGATACTGCTAGAGGTTTAGCCAGGGATACGGTTGAGCTAGAACTTTTAAGACCAGGTCCTAGAAAGAACGCCAATGAAAGTATTCTGGACTTGGTGCATACATTAAAGAGATAAACACGACCTTTTGGTGATAACAAGTTGTACCCATGAGGTGAGGGGGAAGGCACAAAATGTGTGTGTGTGGGAGCGAGAGGGTGTGTGAGAGAAAAGATACAAGCAAAGAAAAAAAAACCAGAGATAAAACAAAACAGTGTAGAGAAATACATAAAATCAAAAAAATACTTTTTAAAAAAAATCTTATCTGAGGGTAAGAAACACAAAATCTTTGCTATATATCTCAATACTGCAAGATTTAACTCCCTTTTCTATATAAGACTAAATAAATGAATTAAAACTAATTAATTAACTAATTTTTTTTTTGATATATTGATTCAAGTATTGTAATTGACTATGAATAATTGTGCATAATTTCAGCTTGATTCAAGAATGGACGATGTAACGCGTATGGGGCTTTTAATTAAACAGACAGACGGAAGGAGTTAATTTGTACACACAAAAAAAGAATTAATTATTAGTGTAAAAGAAGAAAAGGGAGAGAGAGAGACTATTTCGAATTAAGAAAACAAACTGTTGTTGTATTGATGTACGTAGCAGATCATCATCTTAGTTCTTTACTTTGTATGTCTTTTAAATTCAAACAAAATAAGTTCTTCTACAAACAAATGAACACATCTCTAGACACAACTAGTGCACAAAATATACGCTAATAATATGAGATTCGCCACTCGTCTCCGACACTGACAACAATCTTAAGCGATGACGACTGATTATTTAGCATGATGTTTGAGTGATATACTATTTGTATTCTTATTAACATAAGGCGCAAACTAAAACGAGACTCCTCCCCCTAACCCATCTCTATCATTCGTGTTCCAGATAGTTATGTTTCACTCTCATACCCCTCAGACCTGGAAGGATTTATTGGAGAGGCCCTAACGTGACCCGGCCGTAAATCCTTGCTACTTTCAAGGGGCCATTACTCGTGTCTCATCACCGATCGTAAATTGCTCCCCCTTTCTTTTTTCTTTTTTCATTTCCCCCAAAGAAAGACGAACCAAGCAAACACTCCTCTTCCGACGAAAGTCATTCAACATTTTTTCATTCAGGTTTAGGGCTAGCTTTTCAAATAACCACAGAGATGATTTAAACATGTTCACAATCAACAGCACCCCAACTCTATACGCTACAGTATTACCTAAATGACACACAATCCACTACGTCCCCGTTTGTTTTTTGTTTTGTAAGTATGCAGCGCTCATGTCAAAAGAGCCTATGAGTTTCCTAATGAACAATAATATTATGGTATTTTGTCCCACTTAAAGATCGTAGCATAAAAGACTACCATAGTTCATCTATCGACTGGATTGTTTCTATACTTGTAAAGCACTATTTTATTTTAGTCTCTATATTGTCAGAGCGGGCCTACTCAATTAGATTGAATGGTATTACTTTGTGTGAAAGTGTACGATCATGCTGAATCAAATGTAGTTTGTTATTTCATCAATAAGTTAAAAATGGTACGTGGCTGAGAGTCTTATTCCCCTCCTCCCCCTCCCCTACAAGGAACTTTTCCATTTCTTCTGTGTTGAAGTCTTTACCTTAATGCTGAAAAATGTATCTGATAGACAGACAGACAGATAAACAGGCATTTAGCGGATAGATCGATCGATCGATCGATAGATAGATAGAAAGATAGTTAGATAGATAGATAGATAGATAGATAGATAGATAGATAGATAGATAGATCATAAGCTTACACTTTGTATCCTGATACACGACCGCTGTTTGACCTTCATTGTAGCCGCTAATTTCACTACAGTTGCTACACAACGTAAAAACATGGACTTTCAACATGATTCCCACGTACAAGACCCAATTAGATCAAGTCCTACGTGTAGCCAACTCAACAAATGTCAACGTGACCCCCAAATTCAATAAAGATAAATAAATCAATTAGCTTTCTAAGGCAACAATACATAAGTAGAAACGTTACATGTCTGTCTGTCTGGATAGATAGATAGATAGATAGATAGATAGATAGATAGATAGATAGATAGATAGATAGAGATAGATAGATAGATAGATAGATAGATAGATAGATAGATAGATAGATAGATAGATAGATAAAAACTTATTATAGAATGGAGAAAAAGACAAACATTGTAAGGCCAAGATTTTGACCACAAAATAAATTTGAAGTGCATATAATTGGAAATATGTTCCGCCAAGTTTAGATTGCTTTATAATCGAAAGTAACATCCAGTTCACTATCACTGCAGGAATGTCATTGCCAAAGACAAGTTGTAAAGAGCGGGAGTATTCGGGAAAAGTGGGTGAAAACAAAGTGAGATTTCGGATGTGGAGAGCTGAGCGCATGCGCAGTTGTGCATCGCTAAACGTGGGAAATCTAAATACATGTATAAATGCATTAATTAAATGGCCTCCATTAACCAGGTGACAACATAGCCATGCATCGTGACTTAAGAGAACATAACTTAACAAGAATGAAGAGGTCAGCCCCTCCCCCCCCCCCCCCCCAAAAAAAAAAGCCAGACAATTTGAAAATATACCTCAACAGCCACCTCTCCTCCCCCAGACCAAAAAAAAAAAGGCATGAAAAGTTTTTTTCACTGGAAGAAATTTTAAAAACGTTCAAATACATCCCATGAGAACAGTAAATGGTGGGATTAAAGAACCGTAAGTAGGCCAAGAGAATGAAATTATATTAAAGTTTTATTCACTGATTTTTTTTAATTTTTTTTTTTTGCAATACCTTTATTCAGCTTGCAAATTCATCGGCTAAATCTAAATCTGGGTGGAACCTGGACAGGATCTCGAAAAGGGCTCTAAAGATTTTCCTACGAATTTGACCGTCGATGTATATCTTTGGGAAAAGAACTACTAGCTATTTGTCACACCGTGAAAACTCTAGTTTGGCGGTTATGATTATGCAACCAGGTGCTCTCTGCTATGTCAGCCAAGGCAAGTTGACGCATAAGCTGGTCTTTGAAGCGTTTCTACGTAGTGCCTCTGTTACGTCGACCACCTTTTAGCTCAACAAAAAAAGACTGCCTTTGGCATACGTTCGTCTCCCATACAGGATACGTGCCTGCCCAGCGTAACTGTCGGACCATAAGAAGTCCGCTGTAGACATTGATTTTTGTAGGCAGGCGGAGCGATTTATTCCGCCAAACTCTCGCCTGAAGGCGTCCAAAAGCGCTACTGGCCCTGGTCAGACGATTATCATCTTCCCTTTGAAGTGAGGCGTCATTTGATACTATACTACCCAGATATGTGAAGTTGTCTACCACGTGAAGGGGCTGTCCGTTTACGGGGATCTTTGGGGCTGAGTAGGTTTTATTAGTACTAATAGTAATAGACGTAGTAGTAATAGACATTTCATAACATTTTGGGCAGCGTCTTCTAAGTCTGTCTCTGTAGACCTATCATTAGAAATGTAGTTACTCTGACTCTGTTTAGATATTTATACATTCGTTTAACCAGGATTTTTTCTTGGGGAGGGGGAATTAGGGTGGGTGAAAATGTTCCATTTTTGTTTAACTTCTTCTCTCCTAACTGACGATGCCAACGTTGATTTGATCCCCATTAAACTAAATTGATTTTTGTATTTATAAACTTTAATTTGTGTTTTGTTAAATTTGATTTCAAGTATAACATTTTCTGATTAAAAAAAAACAACAAAAAATAGTTATTGAAGTTTAATCATAACACGATAGTGAAATACAAATGAACAAATCGAATAATGCTATCGAAACTAGGAAAATAATTGCGGAGAGAAAGAGTTAAATTTCTCAAACATTAGTTATTATGAACAAAATATTCACTCTTACGAAACAGTCATCAGCTTCATAAACGAGGAATTGTCTTTTTTGTTTTTTTAAGTAATTTTTTATATTTTACTGTGGACGTGGTTTCATAAGTTAAAAACTACCACGTATACATCATAGTCTAAATCTCCTACAGGAGCCAGGGGATGGCAGCTAGCAGGGTTCAAGTTAAGGGTCAACATGAGGATTGTCTCCATACAACGCAACCAGGCAACCACTTGAATTTGTTTATTGGTCCATTTTATCTGAATTCTTACTTTCACCGTTTTTTTTATACATCCACTGCGTAGCTTATACTTGATATTCTATTCTCCTACATGCCAAGTACCATAATCCCTCACTCTATACTGGTTAATAATTGAATAGTCTGCCCTTGGTGTGAAGCAGTTCTCCATATTAAGAAGCTAAATGCCAATGGAAAATGGCTACGAACTTAGGACAAGAGTGCTGCATCGATGAGATCAGAGACTTAAAACAGCGGTTCTCAACTTTTG
This sequence comes from Biomphalaria pfeifferi, assembly GCA_030265305.1. Classification (NCBI taxonomy): domain Eukaryota; kingdom Metazoa; phylum Mollusca; class Gastropoda; family Planorbidae; genus Biomphalaria; species Biomphalaria pfeifferi. Next base: position 9,920,597 of record JASAOG010000004.1, read on the forward strand.
TTTTGTCTCTAAAGCGAGCTTACTATTTAAGTAGACTTCACAAGTATTAAAACACTTTAACTGTTGTTTTTTTTTTCCTCTATTCACGTTGCACTGATAAGCGGTGATAGGCAAGTTTCAAAGGGTTAGGGAATTAGGGAAAAAGAAGTTTGCGATGCTTTCGAAAGCCCATTTACAAATGCATACTTTGGCATGGTGATACACCATACCCCACCCCTCCTTAGCAAGCTATTCGCCTGGTATCCCCGTGTCCCCGTGCTTGGGGTTGTGAATCACTGGCCTGAAGTTCGCTTCCGAAATGTTTCTAGAACAATGTGACCGTCCCGCAATCAGCCATGGGCGAGAATCGGTTTAAAAAAAAAGTATTCCGATGGCTGCTCATGACCGGGAGTGGGGGTTAAAGGTCAGTTATGATGACGTGTCAGAGAGCGATTAACTCACTAACGACAGGACAGGACCTAATGAAAGTTTGCTGAGTACAACGATGAGATGAGAGGAAATTAAGGTTGTGATGCCAAGGCCGTCTATTTTAGGAAAGGTCAAGACACTGCATTTAAATTTGCGTCTGTACTAACTCCATGGCATTAATTCAAGACCAGTGGCATAGCTAGAGTGGAAAGAGGGAGTCGAAATTTGAACCCCCACCCACAGGCCCCCACTTGAGTGGTCCCTCAAATGAATATCCGAAATTTTTTTGACATTGAATATTAAGTCAATGCCATGTTATCTTGCTATTCATGTTATGTAAATTAGTGTCCATAATGCCATGCTATCTTGCTATTCATGTTGTTATGTAAATTAGTGTCCATATTGCATGTATTCCACACATGTGTCAAAATGCAGATGTCCATAAAGAGGCCAAGCCCCCCCCCCCCTACGGGTGCCTCCAAATCCCTTGCTACGCCCCTGTTCAAGACACAGCATTTAGATCTGCGTCTGTACTATTTGCATTGCATCAAGTCAAGACAGAGCATTTAGATCTGCGTCTGCAGGCCTATCAGTTGCATGGCATCAAGTCAAGACAGAGCATTTAGATATAGTTGCATGGCCTCAAGTCAAGACAGAGCATTTAGATCTGCGTCTGCAGGCCTATCAGTTGCATGGCATCAAATCACGACAGAGCATTTAGATCTGCGTCTGCAGGCCTATCAGTTGCATGGCATCAAGTCAAGACAAAGCATTTAGATCTGCGTCTGCAGGCCTATCAGTTGCATGGCATTAAGTCAAGACAGAGCATTTAGATCTGCGTCTGCAGGCCTATTAGTTGCATGGCATCAAGTCAAGACAGCATTTAGATCTGCGTCTGCAGGCCTATCAGTTGCATGGCATCAATTTGAAATATAATGCACGTCTTAATTCTCACTACTCCTCTAGAGGTGCCAACGAGTATGGAAAGAACAGGATTGGGGAAAGTATCCACCAAAACCTCACGCATACAGCACACACCTCACATAGATACACTACACATAACTAACAACACACAATACTCACACAATATACATAATTACCGCTTAGAAACACGCGCCAGGGACATACAACACACACTAGAACACTAATTACACAGTCTACAAATTCTCACTCACACAAACACCACGGTCACACACACCATGCACATACAACACACACAAACACCAACATCGCATCATATATATATATATATTGTTACGATTCTCCCTCCTTTCTGACCTTCTGTAAACACTGCTAAACACAACACCATACATCAACACATCAAGAACTTGACAACAAGGCTCCAAATAATCTGGTACTTTAATAATGAGTGAATAAGTAGATAACAGCCAATACTAGACAATTGGCGTCAAACACATCAACAACTAAAATGTCACTCTGTACACCAACTTAAAGAACTCTGCTGTGTCTCTTTCTTGACTTGTACATCAACACATCAGGACTCAACCAGGACCGATCTCATGGCGACTAACTGTGCTGGTCTCGACGCTCTCCGGTCTTGAACTCCCGCTTTTCTATGCACTGTGTCACTCGTACACGCAGGCTTTCGATCACATGACCATAACATTGGTCATATTTGCGTGTAATCATGTAATCGTAGTACTGTCCCTTGTCCATGGCCCCCGCTGACCTGAGTGATTCTCGTGTGTGTCAACTGAGCCTATAGTTAACCCTTTTGCGCCGCCAATAGGGTCATAACAATATATATATATATATATATATATATATATATATATATATAAATTGTTACGAATCTCACTATCCAGGCTCTCTGCAAACTGCACCATATACCATCAACTTTAAGAACTTGACAACTCAGGGCTACAAAGTATCGTAACACTTTAATAGTTGAATAAATAACAGCCAATACTGTACAATTGGCAACACGTACACTGTACAATATCTCTCCGATAACGCCGTTCCGCCGTATCAACTCTTGCACTGGCCTCTCCGTCTCGTTCCATCTGTTTGATCAACAGTTCAGGACTGACTTCACACACTAGGCTCGTTGTGTCGGACTCGATCGCCAGTCGTCTCAACTGTACTTGACAGTACTCCGCACTGAACCGTCGTAATGCTCCGTACAGATCCACACCGTTGAACTGCGCCGTAGTCGACCGTGTTCTGAGCCCTGTCGTGAGCCTTCTGTCGTGAACCGTCTTGACAGCGACACCTCCGCTCTTTATATAGGGTCCCTGCTGGCCTTCTAGAACCGGACGGAACATCGCTAGACGTCTCTAGCTTCGTCACATGACTACATCCCTCGTGACGCTTCTGAGCTCTGTTCATGACGGCGATCCTTCACGAAACGTCATGTTGACACTCGTCTCAGCTGACCGTCGTAGCTCGTCACGGTTGACCGCTCGTCTAGCGCTGGCCTGGGGCAATTTGCATCGGCTGACTACACACACACCACTACCCCCATCTGTGCCACCACCAGGTTTATAACAATATATATATATATATATATATATATATATATATATATATATATATATAAGAAAATAAACTAGACCAGTCTTAAGTTATTGCTGTAACGAGTCGAATCTGTTGAAGCATTGGGGTCATAATCTCTGAGAAAAAAAGATTTTCATTCAATTTAGTTAATTGTTTGTGAATTGTGTGTCTTTGTGCAATATGTGCCGCTGGTGTGTCTGAAGAAATGTTGCAAGAAATGTGTTTTTACTTTATTCAAGTAGAAACGTCAATCACGTGTCTAGATAATCTATTTTGTCATGCTTTTTGTTAGAACACATAAATCCAATTTCATGTGAGTCCTAGCCTCACCTCGCCTCACTTGGTATGTTTGTTGATATTTGTTGAACAATTGAGGCACAACACATGATCTATCGACCGCGTTTCTCCATCTGTGTGTCCTATATTTTTTCCTATATTCACAAGATAGTAGCAGGTACAAGCTTCTCATGTTATAGACAAGTGATGGGCCGTAGGTGCTATTCACACCATTGAAACTTTTATTTATAACGAAGCCGTAAATGTTTTCTTTTTCATTGGATTCATCGATTGACTTTATCTGTGATGAGGACCGTGACACACGTGTCCGAAATTTATATGGCCCCTAGGCCTTAGGCATAGGCAAACCATGAAGCCACCTAGGGCCACCGATTGGTGGAGGCCTCGCACAAGACTCAACGATTTTTTTTTTTTGAGAAAAAAAATTGAAACATGGATCAAATCTCAAACATAGAAGCACCCTATGGCTCTATGTCTACTAGCCTAGCTCTAAGTGTTTACTATGATTCAAGGTTTATTCCCGAATGTATAGATTTACTTGTAAGACTACAGATGTTAGAAGACCGTTGATTCTTCCTTTTGGTGAAATTTAACTTGTTTGTTTATTTAGATCTAGATACAGGATAGTTTTTAAATCATTGCGTATTTTTAGGTCTTAGTTTTTTTTTTTTTTTTTTTTGCTTCTCTACTTCATTTAGAATTACCCTATTTACTTCTCCTATGGCCTCCAAATACCAAAGGCCGGCCCTGCCAGCAGGATGCAGTACTGCGGTCTGATTTCTTGCTTAATTGCGTGAACTTAAAACACAAATCTCTATAAATAAATTATTTTGTTTTAAATTTCTTTCTCCTTTTCTTTTGTTTCTTACCTTGTTTAAAAATTAAACTTTTACATTTTGCACTGGTCTATATATATTGTCTTCTCTTGTTCTTGCTTCAATTATGTTTTTCCTTGTTACAACTTCACAAACAAAATCCAGTGCAATCCTAAGGAAGTCCTACGAGGGCGATGAAAAATATTGATTTCCCCCCAACCCAAGTAGATTATATGCTAACCAGACTTGGGCGATTACTGGCATGCGCATTGAGATGGACAGGAAACACCGGATATGATATGCCGACGTCTGCTTGTCAACGACGTATGTTTAGCCGGAGATATTTACTCCCGTGATGGGAGATTACAAGTTAATTAAAAGGGACATCCTTGATGAGAGAAAAAAAATAGGGCTTCACTTATCAAATATAGAAATGTGTTTGTCAAATGGGTGTGTCTGATCAAATATAGAAATGTGTTTGTCAAATGGGTGTTTCTGATCAAATATAGAAATGTGTTTGTCAAATGGGTGTTTCTGATCAAATATAGAAATGTGTTTGTCAAATGGATGTGTCTGATCAAATATAGAAATGTGTTTGTCAAATGGGTGTGTCTGATTAAATTGTTGTAACGAAAGAGAAAAATGAGAGATAAAAAAAAAAAGAGACCGGACGAGAGAGAGAAATTGAGAGAGAAATTGAGAGAGAGATTGAGAGAGACATTGAGAGAGAAATTGAGAGAGAAATTGAGAGAGAGATTGAGAGAGAGATTGAGAGAGACATTGAGAGAGAAATTGAGAGAGAGATTGAGAGAGAAATTGAGAGAGAAATTGAGAGAGAAATTGAGAGAGAAATTGAGAGAGAGATTGAGAGAGATGACAAAATAATACAAAAAAGTTAAATAAAATAAAAGTAGGAGTTTGATACCTTACAGATTTATGGATAAAAAGAAACAAAAATATTATTAATAACGGCTCCCGAAATTACAGTGGTTGTTATAATTTAAGGCATAGGATTAGATAAAAGTGTTAAAGAATCTCTGTACCCTGTGGTATCTTGTCATCAGTCGGTCTAACAATGCATTTGTATAACTAGTGCCCTCATTACATACACGTCTCTGCTTCTTCTATCAACGGAAATAGTGTTACTTGTTCATAATTTGTAGTTTTCTTAACTCCTGATACTCATGCTGCAAATATTGAAACTTCCCTTTTTGCCTGCAAAGTGAACCACTTCGGGGGCCTATTTTGAGTTTGTATTTGCACATAAATTTTGTAATCTTGTTAGACTTGTAAATATGGCGGCTAAACGAATTTCTACAGTGCAAACAGCATGAGTTGCAACAGTCATTCCCAGATCTTCGGGGGTTAAAGGAATTTACAGGTTATAGAATACTAACTTAAAAAAAATGGAATAATCGTTGGAAAAATACTGCCATTATGCATACTGCCATTATGCATACTGCCATTATGCATACTGCCATTATGCATACTGCTATCTAATCTGGTGACTAGTTCAGCTCTCACGTGGCGACTTAGCTAAGCTTAAAGTTGTTGTTTCTTATTTCTATGACGAGGTAAAGAAAGTTTGTCAGTTGAAGAAGTCAGTGTTGTCAAAAGTTAATGCACTCGAAGGGTTCTCTTGGCATCTCGTCATATAAAAAAATAGCATGACAGGTGAATTATTTCGCTACTCATATCCCAACAGCTGCCTCATTTTCTGACAGCATTGATAGCTTAGTCAATTAGGTCCATTGGCAGAGACTCACCGGGTAAAGAAAGGGAAGACAGTTAGTAAGTTATGTGTATACAACGTCGGCGACCTGTCCTGACGATGAAACTCAAATGTTCAAAGCACCGTCACTTTCAACTCAGCTTGCTTCATCACACCATGGACCTCCGACCTCCTGAACATCGAAGCAGCGTTTAGTCTGAACGTTCATTCAACTAGTCTAACTTCGACTTGCCGGAAGCTAAAGAGTTGAATGTGTTCAGGCCTCTATAGAAGAGGCATTGCCCCACTGGCGTGTAGTTTTGCGTTTATCTATTTTTCTTTTGACGGGTTACTGCTAGTAAATAAAAGAACTGAATTTTGAATTCAATCACCCTTTAAAAAATACAAATTCGTTCACACAAACAAACGCAGTAAACACACACACACACATACTCAAGCCATAAAATAAAGAAATTAACGTAGAACTAAAAATAACTGACAGACAAAATGTAAAAAAACAAATAACCAACAGGAAGATAACTCCGCCAATCATCGTCTGGAACTGGAACTATTTTTTGCCTCCTGAAATCTAAGAATTTGCACCTCATAAAACATCTTCTTATCTCGAGTATCATCATGTACTGCAATGAATTTTAGCTGAAGGTAAAAATAGATCGACAGCAGAGATTAAAAAATGAGAGAGTAAGAAACGAATAAAAAAATATTGACAAGAAATCTTTTTTTTTTAATTACATTCTCCGGAAATGTATCGTGCCTCCCCCACCTCTGTCTCACAATGTCCTTTTACTTTTACTCTCTGTTCAGATTCTCTCATCCTCTTTCTTTTTCTCACTTGCTACTTTTATTTCAGTCTTTCTCTCTCTCTCTCTCTCTTAATAAATAAATACATGTGCCTAACTTGTTACGTTGAAATTGTTAATAGTCTTTATATTTGTTTGTTTTTTGACAACACTCCCTCAAATTATTTTTCTTTGCGTACTTCACTGGCATAGTAAAGTAGAGTTCCCCTTTCAGACCTTGCGATCTATAGGGCAGAAGATGTTAAGGTCATCCGTTTCAGATCCAATGGCATGGTCCGCATTATAACGTTCCCTCCCCCCCCCCTTTTTTTTTGATAGGTTGTTTGTTGAGTTGTAACTTAACAATTGAAAAAAAAAATTAATATTGAGCTTGAATAAGACTTGAACAAACAACTTTTCAACAAATACATGAGCTCCACCTTTATGAACAGAATATATATATACGTATATATACTAGCCGACCCGCGGCGTAGCATACGCCCCCCCCTCCTTCTTATTTTTCTGAGCCTCGCTTTCTGTCACAGCGAAAGTAACTTGGCGTAACTCTTGCAGAAATAAAAGAGTTATCTTTCCATGACTTGGTTGGGCCATGAAGAGAATTATATATAGAGATATAAACAGCTTTCGTCAATGTAGATGTCATTAGAAATACAATCAAATAAGATGTTAACAGTTTAAACTAAATATAACTCACTTTTAAAAAAATACAATAAACACGCGTCCTTCTGTGTCTCAGTTTTCAAATATCACATATGTAAAAGGTATAACAGCCGTTCACCTCTTTGTATCACTTACTCGAGCTACGTCAGAATCTATTCTACACACCCTCCATTACACCACCATATATACTTTTGGTCCTTGAATTCTGGTATATATTGAATGACATTCCGAAATGACAATTTTGTCTGTTTTTAAGGAGATTTGCATCCGTTTTTAGAAGATTCTAATAATTTCAGGAGATTTTTATGACTTTTTCGTATATTTTACAATTTTAGGAGAATTCCAGAAACCCTTTAATAATAAGTTAAAATGGTTTATTTTAATAATCTACACCTAGACTTCGCGCGGGGCCTCTGTTCATGCAGCTATTTTTGGAAAACGGGGGAAAAAGGGGGGAAAAAATTCAGTGCCTAAAAAAAAAGCGGACGTACTTATGTACGCTATTCAACCATTGCTATGTCTGTTTGATAAAATTGCATTGTCAATGTTCATCTCCTAACGTTTTCGGAAAATTACAGCTGCCGTTTCGATCATGCAAGGTACTTAGATATAGGTTACATGCTAAGAAATAATAGGTTCAAATATTTTGTAGTTTTTCGTCCACCACCCGAGGGAGAATTAGTGATGAGTCAGTCAGTAAGTGAATTAAGACTTTGGCTTATATAATAATACAGATCTTGCTTGTGTACAGTACAAATCTATGGTCTAAATATGCTGTAGTATTTAGATTCCCAAGTTGCTAATTGTTGCCAACTGTAGTTAAAGGCCACAGCAGGAAATATTTGCTTTGCTGTCTGGCCCTACCTTTTCACAGTTTTTCCCCCTTACCACTAAACCTTGTGTGTGTGTGTGTGTATGTGTAAGTATGAGCCCGTCTGCAAAAGTAATTAAAATGCTATTCCCCATTGGCTGCACAGTTCAACTCTGACCTCGCTCTTCATTAGCGTAATAGTTTCGGACAGGTGTGGGCCATAGTGTTTATAATAAATGGGCCGACAGGCGTCATGGTGAGTACGTAAAGCTGTCAAAGGCATATGCCTGAAAGATGTGGGGGCCAGCTGAAAATTCCGAAACAAAAGACCAGAGCGCTAGTCGCTTTGATAAATGATTGTCGCCCTCAGTGATCTAACCAATCCAGCCTAACGATTGTGTACACGCTGAGTACACAGGATTGTATATAGAAATATAAGGCTTGTCTTCGAGACTAAGGATGCAGACTGGTTAAGGGATAGATGTAAGATAATAGTCTTAAAACGACGGTAGTCGTAGTCATGTTTTTATTTGTAGTCATGACTGACTTTCAAAAACGTTGTTTAGGTCTACAATGTGCACAATGCTGCAGGTGCTTTGAAACGTGAACCTGGCATCTTGTTTCAAGCCTTTGAAGTCTTTGAGCCGCATGTTAATAAATAACTGAATGCGAGTGACTCATAGATTTTATTATGTCATGATCGATTTTGTTGCGCTTGGTGAAAAGATCAATGGATGCTTCAGGCAGATCGATACTTTTATTGACGGTACATGCAGTTCATTGTTTTATATATATATTATATATATAAGATTTGCAAGTATATAAGAATTGTCATGACCAAGGGGCGTATCAATCTGATTTTAGTGTCGAGGGCTGCGCCTTTGCCTTTCTAAATTGTTTTGAGTTTTACAAGTGCTGCTGTAAAACTGTGCAATTCTGGCCAGTAGTTCAGGTTTAGTTCATTCGTCTAAAAAGATAGCTCCGAGGTATTAATACCACATTTACTTATCCCAAATACATCGTCCATGTGTGACTTATAGATTTTAAAATATCTTTTCATTACATCTAAAGGAACTGCGCCTCCCATTACAGCTTACAGAAATACGTCTTCTAAAATGTCTTTTCCCATTACATCTTCCATGAGTACGTCTTACACAGCTTCTCTTTCCATTTTACAGGATTAAGTCTTATACAATTTCTCTTTCCATTACATCTTACAGGTGCACGTCTTATAGAACTTCCCTATTACATCTTACAGGTGTATGTCTTATAGAACTTCCCTATTACATCTTACAGGTGTATGTCTTATAGAAATTCCCTATTACATCTTACAGGCGTGTGTCTTATAGAGCTTCCCTATTACATATTACATGGCCACATCATTGTGCAAACGAGAAAACGAAGTGCAGTACTAGACTTAGTACAATGACTAAATGAGTAAATGACTAGTTAAGAGTGGCAACTGGTGCGCCATTAGTCACTGACGTGACCAAACAATTATAAACTCTCAGTACAAACATGTCAGGAAATGGGGCGGTGGGGGGAAATAATTCAAGATGTAGGCCAAACCTCCCCCCTTCTTCCCCCGCACCATTTCTATATCAAGGCTTTTTAGCATTAGCTCTCTGTCATTACTCAATGATTGATTGTCCTGTTATATAGTTCAGTGCTGGGTGTACTCGAAGTTATAACTAAAATGTGTTTGCTCGGCAGGATCGATTACACCCTTTTAGTGGGGAAACCGTTCCCACACCGTCCCTCACATCTCAAGAACTTCGCACGTGCTATCACTTGGTAATCGATTCCATAAAAATGATCGCAGTTCAATGCCAAGCAATAACAGTCAGAAGCCGAGAATGCAAAGAACCAATAAAGTCATTCTTATTTCTATTATTCATAAGCTGCGGTAAATTTATCATATGCGGTCAGGCTATCGGAATGTTTGACTTAAACACCAGTGGCGCAGCAAGGTACCCGAGGGCGTGACTTCAAGAATATGATAGCAGACGTAGGTAGAGTGTAAACGGAAGATTCCAGCGCCGTACCCTCAACGTCGTGCCTCCGTGGAAACGTCTAGTAGTGGAACTAGATAGGCCAATTGACGGGTTTCGAACCAGGCCTCTGTGATGTACTCCTGGGCGAGCTTTTGTGTTTGTTTTTTATTTCGCTCTTGGTCAGGATGGAACAACCGTCACATAGTAATAGGCAAGCTAGATTGGCAGTTACAAAATAGAAATATGAAGAAATTCCCCTTGGTTAGCGCTGCACTCGGACGCTTGTCGCGAGCAGGCTGGATCCGTTGGCCTATACGGTACGACCCAACCCAGTTATGGTCGCTACCATTGTAGAACCTTCAGACAGGGATGATAAGCTCCCTTACAAACCTGGTCGTTGGATAAAATCCTTTCTAACGACTAATCGGGATAATGGAGTGTAACAAATACCAAATAGAATCCAATCCAGATTATACCTTGTCCATTTATTACTGCCTTTACACTCAATCCAATAACGACTTTAAAAAAGTAATAGAGAAAAAAATGCATGTTAGATACGACATTCTGGGTCGTGATAGGCTTTAGGAAATCATTATTCAGAAAGATACATGAATTGTATTTGTTTACACAAGTTATTATAGATAATAACAATAATATATGGTTTGTTCAAATTATTCGCATACCAATACTTTCGTATTCCGTACACCGGATGCACCAAAAAGCTTGCCGTCATGTATGAAAGTCTCCAATAGGTTGGACATTGAATGTATAGAACAATGGAGGAGGATATTTTTTTTTCCAAGAAAGTTTGAAAACATGTTTAATTAGCGTTTTTTAACTGTTCTTAACTTGATTATATTTTTATAAAGGCTTGCTACACCCCGGTTGTGGCCTCCCCTCACCCCCCCCCCCCCCCCCCGACACACACATTGTAACACTGGCACTGTAAGTAAATGAAAAATGCAGAAAAACAAGATCGAAAAATCTAACGAATACGATAGTAAGGTTTGTCCATAGACCTAAATATATAGGATTTTTGAAACATTATCTCAATGGAAACTAACAGGAAATGGCTTTGTTTTATATATTTGCGTGGATATATAGTTCTGTGATTAATAGCCCATTCTAAAAAAAATCCGAGAAATAGTTTTTCATTATTTCTAAACTTTGAAAACTAAAGATCATTACTTTCTACGACAGAAAAGATTGATTGGGGCGACTTCCCTTACAGCTTGAAAAAGAGTTACGTACATAAAAATATATACATATAGGTCTGTGAATCGATCAGTCGCGGATAGAATTTGTTTCTGATTTCCAGTCTAGATATAATACTATGTCATTACCTTGTCATTCTGATTAGGAGAATACTACATTAGATTTTAGACATTTAAAAACGTATTTTTTTTTTAGCGAAGTTATCGTGTACCGAGAGATATAGGGATTTTATTGTTGCCACAATATTTACAACCATTAATGTAAATTGGGTCGACAGGTCACGTGTTAACGCAGGCTCTTTGGGAAAATAAAACAAAGGACCAAATTTTTGTCACTAGTAAAATAGAAATACTTAAAGGATAAGATTGAGCAGATAAGATAAATGTACGTTTTGTAGCTGTGTCTTCGTGACTATAGGTAGCAGGTTTAAGCAATCTTTGAATAATTCTTAACTATATCAAGAGTTGGATTTCTAAATTTTTTATTTTAAATATATTTGGCATTCCGATAATACTTTCTTTTCATTATTTTTGCCCCCCCCCCCCCCCCCCAAAAAAATGTCAGTAAAATAAAACAGAAACAAGACTGAAATTTAAAAATTATAAAAAACAAACAACATAAATCAGGTGTAATTGTATCCATTAGTTTGGATGACTCGTGTAATAGAATTGGTAATAGATGTAGACTATTAGCATTAGGGTTTATTAAAAGAAATTTCTATAAATCAAATAAGAACATAAAACTAAAATGTTATTTAACCTTGGTTAGGCCAATAATAGAATATGCATCCACCGTGTGGGACCCCTCAACTCAAGAAAACATTAAGAAACTGGAACAAACACAAAATAGAGCAGTGAGATTCATAACAAACGAATATTCACATTTGACTAGAGTAACACCTTTAGTAAAATCACTAAATTTAGAAAGCCTTCAGGACAGAAGACTCAAAAGTAAAGTAGCAGTTATACATAAAACACTGAACCATAATCTTCAAATACAAAAACAAAACTTAATAAAATACTCTGAAAGACACAAAAATAAAGGCACATTCCTCGTCCCATATGCTAGGACAAATTTGTACAAATACTCCTTCTTCCCTAGTGCTATTAGAGCATGGAATGGGTTGCCTGAGCTAGCCAGAAAAACCAGTGACTTGGCAGAATTTAAGTCATTGGTTAATATGCATGACTAAATGCATGTCGCGTAGGACGTAATCATCTTCTTTTTTGAAGTAACGTCTGTATTATATAAGATAAGATAAGAAGACTAACAATAATAAATCTGTGTGGTTAGAAATATTTGTATCGATAATATTGTTTCTGTTTAGCACAATTTCATGCTTTTAGCTTTCTCAATGCGCTATCATCCTAACACTTGTCTGGAGCAGCTGAAAGGGAGGGGAGGGGGGGGGGGGAAAGGAGTGGGTATTTGGGTCAAGGTTATTGTTTTAAATGTATTTTATACAAAAAATAATTTTACGACTAGAATTCGAACTCGGGGGCTCAAGCTTCCTTAACCACTAACCACTGAGCCAGCGAAGTTCTTATGAAAATGGAAAATTTTATAGCTATCTATTGTTAGTTTAAAACTTTTAAGCGATGACGTAATTCTTTACACAAAGTATGAAAGGGACTCATACCGTCACATCTGTAAAGTACAATTTCTTTCCCTTATTCGATACCAAATTTAAAAAATAAAAAAGATTACTAATAGTTAATTAACTAATTGGTTATTTTTTTCTTTATTGTTTCTTAGTTTGTAAAATTTCTTTAAAATGTTTTACATGTTTCGGATGTTCCTTCAGAGTTGAAGATAGTTTACTTCCTAGTCCAAACCTTCCGCAGGACGACGGGGGATGGGAGCTGGCAGGGTTTGAACCCGCGACCATCGATAAGTTTGAACGACAGTCCAGCGAGCAAACCGCACGACCAAATACAAGAAGTAATTTTACGAAATTTCAACTTGATCCGAGTTTGGGTGTGGTAGAAAATAAAACGTGTACAAACTTTTTACACGCTTTGTACGATGGGCTGACGACAAAAGAATCTCCATATCAGTGGACATCTAATCCGTTAGGCCTTGAGCAATCGCCACTGTTCGCCACTCTCTTCTTCACCAAAGTTTACTGCGGTCATGGTCTAGTGTCACATGTCTGTACCAACGTCCCAGCTTACAACCTTATGCTGTCAGTCACCGGGTCTTCAATCAATCAAGACTCACGAGCAAGTCTCAAACGTTGACTTGTTGCCGTCTCGTTAGTCATTACCCCCCCACACCTACCAGGCCCCGACCCCCATACTTACTCACGCGCACATCAATGCACACATCGATTTCTCGTCTATGACGTCATCGCCCTGTTTCCACGTGCGGGTGCCAGGCACACCTCCTGTCCCTTGCAGTGAGAGGGCGCATTTCCTTCACGTGTGTGAGTGAGTGCGATTTGTACTCACCAAGGCAGACGTTCTTCTCTATAATTAACAAAAGCAACAACTAACAACAAAAAGTAAACACATAGTAGTCTTTGTAATCTCCCACCATAGCAAACAGTTTGAAGCTAATCAGAAGTATAGTTCTCCTTTTTTCCGTCCTTATTTCCCCCCCCCCCCCTTTCCAACTCAGCGTGTCTCTTTTTGTGTATGTTCCTCTTGCCTTCAGAACAACTTTCATATCCCCCCCCCTTTTTCCCTTCTCACAACTTACCCTCCCCTCAATTTTGTTAACAGATGTGTGGCTCATTTCCAGACATGTCTTCCTGTTCGTCTCTTGATACACGGCGTGAAAAACATGAGGACTTCAAAGTCGATGGTTCTAGTTGCACTTCTATAGACCCGAGCTTCTTAAAAGCCTTGCAGGTATGGCAGTCATAGATAGACCAATAGCTGAAAAGTTTGTAAATTAAGTAGGCCTATAGCGAGTGTTGTTGTTGTTTTTTGTTTCTATTATTTGAGAACATCCAATCTTTTTTTGTTTAACTTAGAAGAACACACAAAAACAAATAATTGAATGGTTCCACGAAAGTGAACAACGAGCAGACTGTATGTATTAAACTTTATGTTTAATTGTTAGGAATAAAGACATTTGTAATCCTCAGTATTTATTTAGAGTTTTAGACAATAGTACACAAAACAGGTCAAGGCAAAGGTACGTATTATAGGAGGAAAATGAAGTTAACATTTCACCAATCCAATCATCACGCCTTGCAAGCGAAACTTCAGCTGTTACTTCCACGACATCTCCCCTTCCTGTGCCAATTTCGAGATTTAAAAAAAGAAAGAAATTCCACTAAATAGATCGCAATATGAAAAGGTCAAGACATTGTTGAAACATTTATAGAAGTAGGATTACATATAAAGTAATAAAGTTGCCTATAATTCATCACATAGAAATAAGAAAAAAAAGTTTTCAAATTACTTTGTTAAGTCTATAACATTTCTTAAAACCTAAGTCTTTGAAATGTCTTTTGGACCAGACATAAGTAAGTGGTTCTATGGTACATTAATAAGTTATAGATAGATAGATAGATAGATAGATAGATAGAGATAGATAGATAGATAGATAGATAGATAGATAGATAGACAGACAGACAGACAGACAGACAGACAGATAGATAGATAGATAGATAGATAGATAGATAGATAGATAGATAGATAGATAGATAGATAGATAGATAGATAGATGTCAGTGATAAAATGAATAAAATAAAATAAAACACATAGATAAATACAAATGATGCCGAGGAAGGAGCCGGGGTGGGGGTAACAGTTGTACATATTTAGGTCACTCACCTGCATACTCCGTGACAAGGCTCACTGTCAACAGCGCTGCCAGACAGCACAGGTAAATACTAAATCCACAGGCTACCATGACCTCCGAATTCTCAAGACACTATATCAAAACAGCAGACGGAACGAAACGTTGAGTCCAAGTTAGTATCCACACTCAAAGAAAACCGACAAACAAACAACAAACCAGTTGCACCTCCAAACATCGTAAAGCAGGCATCACTAAAAGTCTTAGCCCAAGAGCACAATCTAATGATGATTTGAAAATAATCAATTAACTTACCACATGTAAGCCTAAGCCGCTAGAATATAAAATCTTAGCTTTTTATAAAGAATATTTATGTGTCAATTTTGTTTTAGCTCCAACGTTGTCCATATATCGCCAAATAGTTGCTTTAGTTTCGTCCAACCTGATAGAATTATAGTCTAGATTTAGGCCTACTTATCAAACTAGGTGTTGTTTAAATCTGGTTTGATTAAAGACGTCCCCATTTAAATATGAAAACCATGCTTATTACAAAGCTTACATCAACTCACTGTCTGTCCATCTGTCTGTCTGACCAAAAGTTTGTCCACGTTATTTCTCCCACACCCAATCTCGGATTAAGTTGAAATAGTGCACAATTATTTCTTTTTAACTGACAACTTAAGAATCAATCAAACAAAAATTAACCAATTAGTTAATTAACTATTGGTAATAAATTACTTTGTTTGGTATATCAAACAAGGGAAAGAATTAGTACTTGACTGAAGTGGTGGTATAGGCTTAATTTGTCTTCTTTTTATTAGGCTACCATCTCATGGTTAGTGTACAGTTCACAAACATGAAATAGAAATAATAGATAACTATACAATCTTCCATGTTCATAGAACCTTCGCTAGCTAGCTCACAGGTTCGAATGCAGGTCATTCCCTTTTTGTTTTAATTTATTTTTATAAAAGTTTTTTTTTGTTTGTTAGTCTAGATCTATTACAAATTTAATTACATACTGATCCAAACTAAGTGATATAAGTACGCTTAATACCTAGAGTTGCGATGACATGGAGGCCAGTAGGCCCCTACGAGGAAAACGCAAACAGGGACGTCCTCGAATAACTTGGCGCCACAATTTTGATGGACGACCTCAGTGCAGTGGACACGAGGTGGGAAGAGGCTTCATATATTACCAGTGACAGATCTAAGTGGAAGCATCCTGCAGCCCAATGCGTCGAACGGCGCGGGAGGATCTAATTCTAGGTAAGTCTAAATTATTATCAAAATAATAATAACTTTATGTCATCGAAATCTATCGGTTGGATGAAAATGTGGAAGAGACATCTCCATTTGGTTGGTCTACAGTTTTAGTTGAAACTTGGCAGACCTCAAGAAACTGGCGTCATTCTGTAAAAATCTTGACTATACAGACCGAATCTACTTGTGGCAGAGTGATAGAGTGGTGGTCCTCCATCCCACATATATCAGGATCGTTTTCTTCAAAGTGACGCTAATCAGATTCGTTTTAAGACTGAAGATATGGTCACTGAACATCAATGATCTTAAGACGTGCTGACCTCCCCTCAAACTGGATCAAATAGCTGCTCGTTGCATTCTTCTACCACTGAACTGAACAATGCTACGTGACAAATAATTAGACACTCTCATATGAAATAATTGGTTAGGGTCCAATGAAAAGTTGTCAGGACGATGAAGGAAGAATATTAGTTTCTTGTTTTAGATGTGATTTCGATCATTCTGCCGTCTTGGCTACAATTTCCAATACCGGCCGTAGGTCGATTTAACCGATTGCTCCAAATTGGGCCCCACAATGTACATAAAGCATATCATTATCAGTCATGGCTCTTGTTACAGGCTTTAAAAGATGTAGGACTTAAACGGTTAGCATACATAGTGTATTGTACGTTTGAGATAAATTAATTAACCAACTGGCGCCTTTTGCGTTTGCATTGCTTCCTATGTTGTATGATAAATGCTGAAATAGCCTAATGAGCTAATTAATAGTAATAGTTGTTAACTTGTTATTGTCAAACAAACAAAAAAAAAGAAAAAAAGCAAGCATCAATTAAATTGGGTTCCGCAATTCGTAAGGCCGGCCTATTTCCCCCAACCTATATCTCTTTCTCTTAAATTCTCTCTCTCTCTCTCTCTCTTGCTCTGTTTTATTTTACTTTGACTCACTTCAGTGTTAATATGAACACAAACTAGTGTCATGTGCAATAAATATGTCATTGAGAAAGCTAAAAGCTAAACAAAAACCATCGGTAAGAATATCGCTAAGCGCAGATTTATTATGTCTCTGTCAGTTCCCTGTACAATTACATGACTGGTCCAAACTAACTGATACAATTACCTGACTGATCCAAACTAATTGATATAATTACACTTAATGTAAGCTTTGGTTTTTATTTATTTATTTAAAATGTTATTCCTGTTTCTTTTGAGACTTAAAATGAACGCATAGAGTGTAAACGTTGTAATCATTTCCTAACCTTCAATAAACTCTCATTACATTACATTGTTATATAATAATACAGACGTTACTTCAAGAAAGAAGATGATTACGTCTTCTATGACTAAATCGCAACCCAGAATGAGTAAGACTAATTGTTTAAAGCCTACGTTCTCTAATTCACTGTATGAATAAGTCACTAACGTTACTCACATCAATAATTGTACAACAGATCTAAAAAATGAAAGAAAGAGAACGTGAAGCTCTGAACAGAATATATATACATCCGCCAAGAAAACGAATTCCTTTATTTTGTGCTTCGGTTTATTTAGTGTCATAGGAACATTCCGTGATAGTAAAATCCCAATAGAGGAAAATTGTGAATGAGAGAGGAAAAGAATGAGAGAGGAAGAGAATAGTGGCAGAGTGAGTGAAAGTTTTTAAAACGGGGGTGGGGAAACGCACAAAGCGCGGCTATCCACACGAGCAGACGGCGTCGAAGCGTTTCTTGTTATCTGTCCACTGATCTAAATATAGTAACACTCGTGGGAGCGACGAGAGTTTAGGGGGCGGGGACGACTTTGAGAGTTTAAGGTGTGAAGTTCCTTTAAAAAAACAAAAATAGAACATAAATACTAGACCTAGAGATCTACTTAACCAGACCAATAGTTTAAGACTGATCAGGTCAGCTCGTCAAGGACCAGTGATAAATGATTAGTTGCATAGTTATATGTATTCTCGCTTTAAAGTCTGTTCTGTTCTCAATGCGCCATGAGGCTACATTATGTTTGTTAACAACGCTTTATAAATTACATAATTATTATTATTAATTCAAAACACCTCCAGTCCGTCGATCCAGTAGCAAGATTTTCTTGTTATCTACCACTACATCTAAAGTAGTTCCACTAAATGTATCAAGGTTTTATAAAAAAAGGACATTCTAGCCTGACTTGTGGAGCAGATAGATTTGTTCCGTATTACGTTGATCTAGATTTCTAGACTTACAACTTTGACTAAAGACGCACTGACATAACTATCAGAGCCTCCTGGTAAGATGTACAAGGTCCTGGTCAAATAAAGGCTACTTGCTTTTGCAATCACTTTTTTGTCTGTACTGAGGGACCATATCAGGAGCCGGGTCTTGAGTGCTTACCCTTGCTCACTATGAGGGCCGGCATAGACCACCTAGGCAGCCGTCTATAGGGACTCCGATTGGTGGGGGCCTCGCACAGATCTCATTTATATAATTTTAGAGAAGAAAAAGCGAAATGTGTTTTCAATGTTATTGTTAGAGTACACGAGGTTTTTAATAAATTGCATTTTTTTTCAGTGTTTATTTTTTATTTACTATTTCATTGAGGCTTCCAAATTAACTTCGCATAGGGCCTCCATTTATCTAAGGCCGGCCCTCCACCTCTATTCTGAAAATATACATTAGAAAGAGGCTTGGGGTGGCAAGTGAGGCAGTATCCATATGATACCAATTACCATTATTGTTCATTATCTCTCAAAGAGTTCCAAAACAGAGCGCCTCCTTGCACCGTCTCCAGTTTATCGATCTCAAAACGGTTAGCGCGCTTCTTTCAGAACCCTAAGTATTTGAACACTCACTGGTATTTTACACACTAGACTCTTAAGGACCAAATGTAAGACGCGAATGTAAGTCAATGAAGAGGCTAAAACCTCTCATTTGTTCTGAGCCCACCTTCTTCTATGCCTCTGTTTATTCATATGTTCTGGATTGCCTTAACGTATTAGTCCATTAAGCCTATATAGCGTCAACAAATGCATCTGATCCAGGGTCACTGTAAAACATTTCAGCGCCCCCTCCCCCATGATTCACTAACCTTTTAAAAGAATCGATTTAAAACAAGCAAAATATTTTTAAAAAGCTCACAACAAACCGCAAAATCACTGCATTATCTCAATACTGCAGGAATAAGCTCCTTTTCTATATAAAACAAGGTTAAATAGCTACCAATAATTGATTTACTAATTAGTTAATTTTTTTTTATGGATTCATGTATTGTCAACGACTATGAATAATTATGCGAAATTTCAAATTGAACCGAGAATGGAAAGTGATCTAAAACGTGTACAAAACGAAATAAGGGAAATAATGCCACATATACAGCTACATCGCTCAATAAGAAGCATTTATTTCCCTTTTCGATACCAAACAAAATAATTAATAGTGGTTAAAGATTAAAGTGTTTTTTTTCCCTTTGATTGATTCATGTTTTTTTTTAGGTACAACAAACAACTGTGTAAAGTTTCAACTTGATTTGAGAATGGGTGTGGGAAAAAACTACGTATCCTGCGAATGGCACCAGACGGGCAGAGTGAGTTGATATTAGTTTTGTAATAATCAACTTTTTAAAAAGACGTAGGGGCCTATGCTGCCTTTTTAACCATCATCAAGAGTAACTCTTTTTTTTTCTGAAAATCTTCTCCACGATCTTCTGTTTTGCTCCCTTCCAAAGGCCCAATAATTAAAAAAAAAACAACCTTTGACCTTTGCTCTGCAGCACTTGCTGATTGGAAGACATTCTACGAAAACAGTCGACAAGGGAAATAATGACATTCGTGTCATAACCAAGAATTCGGAAACATTCGTCACAAACGAACGAAAACGAATGAACAGCAACTAAAACAAAAGCAATACCAAATGGTCAAGGGAGAAAACTTCTTTCTTACGACGATATTTGTTATTAGAATTATTTCTATCAACTCAAGCAGCCCTGTGAAGGAGGGCGCTTTACAGGCTTGAATGTAAATCACGAGAATTCAAGCAACAGGTTTAGAAAAAAAACAACAACTTAAGCAAAATACAGCCCACAAGTTCATAGTATTACCATTTTGTTTCTTTACACTTATGATAGGTCATGGGCGTAGCCAGGATTTTTTTTCGGGGGAGGGGGGGTTTGGGGTGGATTTTTTTTTAAACATGGTAGACATGTGTAACTTCTCTTGACTACGATTTTGGAATTAGATGACTATTTTCCTTTACATGTGTGGTGGGTTTGGCACAGAACAAACTAAATGACATGACGAAGGCAACTCGTAGGACGATTCCAAACTGAATATTATACATTAAAGACCTGCAGCCATACGTAAACACATGGTGTAGAACCAGGCACTAACAGGGATTAGAGACGACGTAGGTCCAGTAACGTTCTGACACTACAGCGACAAGAGATGTCGGTCGAATGGACAGTGCCCACGTTGGTCTGCCTTGTTATGCGCGGACACAAGGTGCCATCTAGGCGGAAGGGTCAGTGGATATCGGGGTGGCCGGTGTTTTCTGAAAAGGTATCCACTCCACTACACATGTTATATCGAAAAGGGAATTTTTATCGTCAAAATCATCTGTTGGGGGGTTTTAAACTAAAAATATCTGGAGTTGTTGGTTTTTTTAAAATTCAAAACCACATTTAGCTACGGTCATAGAATTTGGTGACTGTAGTTTGCTTTAGAAATAATATTGAAGAGAGAGGCTTTCAACCTTAAAACGCTCTGTAGAGGGATTTTAAACTCAAAATTATCTTGAGGGGTTTTTAATTTTTAAAGAAGACATCTGGAGGAGAGGGGTTGAAACTCACCCCCCCCCCCCCATAGGCTTGGCTATGCTCAAAGAATTTTAGTGTGTAATTTGCTTTTTTTATATTGAAAAGGTATTTTTTAGCATCAATTCCCTTTGAATGGAAATTTAAACTCAAAACACCCAATAGGCTTGGATACGCTCATAGCATTTTGATTGCAAAATTTATTTATTTTTTTATTTTGAAGATTTAATTTTATCTTCAAACCCCGTTTTGCTAGAGCAAGTTATTGTTTAGTATTAAAATTTCACCTAGAATAAACAAAATTAAAGCAAAAGATCAGTCACTAAACTCCGATTGGGGGTTTTAAACTCAAAACCCCCTGGTATGGGGTTTCAAAATCAAAACCCCTTGGTAGGGGTTTCAAACTCAAAATCCCTCTAAACACCCTGGTAGGGGGTTTTCCAACTCAAAACCCACTTTTCAACTCAAAACCCCCTTGGCTGTGCTAGGGCAAGTTATTATTTAGTATTAAAATTTCAACTAAAATAAACAAAATTAAAGCAAAAGATCAGTCACTAAACTCCGATTGGGGGTTTTAAACTCAAAACCCCCTGGTATGGGGTTTCAAAATCAAAACCCCTTGGTAGGGGGTTTTCCAACTCAAAACCCACTTTTCAACTCAAAACCCCCTTGGCTGTGCTAGGGCAAGTTATTATTTAGTATTAAAATTTCAACTAAAATAAACAAAATTAAAGCAAAAGATCAGTCACTAAACTCCGATTTCATTTCGGGGGGGGGGGGGGGGTTGAACCCCCAAACCTCCCCCCTCCCCACCTGGCTACGCCCATGTGATAGGTCATTAGCAATTTGATGATTTAGAAAGCTTGTGTACCATTACCATCTCTTCATTCAGGGGCGGACTGGGTGTCAAAATCGGCCATGGCATTTCTATACAAACCGACCCATAAATTGTATATTATACGATGGCTTCCAGTTATAGGCCTACCTGTCATCAAAATTATTATGTTAAGTTTGATAATGTATCGATATGCATGCATACAGTGAACTCTGTTTCTTATAAGAAAGGTAGGTCTTAATACGTTGCTTTTTAATCACTAAGTGTGTAGATAGAAGCCTACTAGTAGCACTGTCTATGGATGTAAGTCATTACATTATATCGGGAAATGTGTTATTGTAATAAATTAGTATTACACTGCAGAGCCTGTGAAAGATTTTTTTTTTTTAAACACGACGTTCAGAGGGTTACTTTTACACGAGAATATTTAAAAACCTTTGACAATTTAATACATGTCATGGTGGCATCCATGCATCCCATTCAGCGGCCCTACCGGCCCATGTAGGTATCGGCCCAAAGGGCATTTGCTTGAATGCCCATTTTGCCAGTCCGCCCCTGTCTTCACCTCAGAAATGTTATTGCAATTTATTTGCAATTGTCAGCTCTTGTCCTTTACGTGCACGACTAAACTTTAACACATGGTAAGCGCAGGAACGTCTGTATTTTATAAGATAAAGATAAGATGGTTTGTATGGATAGACGTTAAAGCGATTTTTTTTAAAATTCAAATATGAATGCATGTAGAAATAGAAACAGTAAGTTTATGAGACGAAAAGGGTAAGTCATTTGCGATTGTTTTCTGTTTGTGTGTGTGTGTGTCTGGAAGTTGGGTGCTCCTAATGACTTGATTAGTAGGTAGTTAATTCAACATTTATATCTGCTCCTCAGAAGCTGTGTAAGAGCTTCAAGGGTTTATGCATCACTTAACCTACTTACGGCCTACATTAGTGTCTCATAATCTGGCATTTAGAGATTACATATGGGATCCCTCAAAACAGGCCACAACTTTAAGTATTCTGCTAATTTCATGAAAAGTTACCCTTTCATCTATTTCTAACATCGGTGTCATGTGGCCAGCACAACGACCTTTAGTTTTCCTAATGTCAAGTACCCATTAGAGCTGGGTGGACTCAGAAGTTTCCAGAGATCCCGAAATTAAAAATCCCTGTCTTCAGACAGGATTCGAACCCTGAACCCCCGGTTCGGAAACTAAACACTTAACCGCTCATCCACCACGCTTTCTGCGAGCTTCATAAATTGATATCTAGATTTAAATTTGATACTACGTTTCGAGAAGAGACTTATTCGCCTGTATTTGAGATTGTATTAGAATTTAAAGTCCGTTATAATATTTTATGACGCAATAGCTTGCACACTATAAGGAGAACATTTATCATATTTCTTTTTAACCACCGAGACCGGGTCATCGATGGAACAGACAGACCATTAGTGATTAGACAAACCTCACTCTCAAGTCAATGTTAGCCAGCAATCACAAAGATCTCAACCTATGGGCACCAGGAAGAACAAGCGGAGTTATGTACACAGAAATGACCACACTTAACAAACAGGATAGTATCAATGCTTTATTAATGACGCCCACTGTCTTATAGAGAGGTAGATCAGTTTTATAAAATAGTTTCGATAGGATTAGGTCTAGATCTACTAATTTCGCTGTGTATCCCGAACTTCTCCACTTTTTTTTTCCAAATATGGATCAATTCATGAGATCGAATCCCTTCTCTTAATTCTGCCTTTCTGCATTTGGGTTATAAGGGATAGATTTAGCTTGTGTTCCTTTATATAGGTCTGTTGCTTCTAAGTTTTAGAAAAACTAGAAACGAAAAACAATCTTCCGGAATAGAATCTATATAACAATAACAATAGTGAGCCTAATAGTGTCAATAGCTCAGGCTAGCCCCAGGAAAAAAAAAATAGATTCTTGAGTCTAGTTTTACCGAATCTAGACTAGACAGTGAGTAGAATCTAGACCTATTATTAGTATTAATCTAGATTAGATTGTAAGTCTTATTATATTAATTAATCTAGATCTACAATATTGATATTTATTTATAATTTAATATAATATAGATCTAAATATTTATTATTATTATATTTATATACATGATCTATAACTATAATAAATATATAAATATAAACAATAATATAACTAATATAAATATAACTAATATAAGTGAATAAGAATTAGATTCTATCAATTATCAATCATTAACTTTATTTAAGTTATCATAATAAGTCTTTAACTTCATCATTTAGTAAGTTAAGTTACCATCAATGATCAAAACCATCATTCTTGAATCAAAAATAGTGTGTTTAGTTAAAAAACTATTGTATGATATATTAATATATGATCTAAATTAACAACCCTGTCAACAGGAGTAGCATCATCAAAATGAGAAGATAATTTAACACATTAATAACACATAGACTCAAGATTCTAGATCTAATGATAATAAAAATAAAAGTAACTGTCAGGGTTGCATTTTAAACCTTAGCTTTTTTGCCCGGGCCCCTGACATTCAACATGCACTTTCATGCTTAAAGTAAATTATTAACTAGATGTTAACAATATAATGTTTATTGAGATGAAAGTAACAATGGACAAACTGATAAACTTAAAGTAATGATCTAGCACCAGTGTTCAAAATACTTTTTCAGGCATCTCTTAATCAGGGCAGATTACCAAGGGGCTGGAAAGAAGCTAACGCCACTCCCTTATTTAAAAAAAGAGAAAAGTCTGACCCAGGATTCTACAGATCAGTATCACTAAACAGCATCACTTCAGTGACTTGTAAAATCCTATAACACATGATAATATAAACCACTTAAAGACAAAATTAATGTCCTTTGGAAATATTATATATTGGTCATGTGAAGCACAACAAATAGGACTAATTGATGATTTTTCAAAGGTCTTCTAATAATGAGCCAATAGATGCTATCTTATTAGATTTTTCTAAGGCAATAACCACCATAGCTTGCTTAATAAAAAAATTAAAACATTTTGTCATTCTGGTACATTACACCAATGGATTCAGGATTTTTTTATAGGAAGAGAAGAAACTTATATAATACAGGAGACGTTACTTCAAAAAAGAAGATGATTATGTCCTACTCGTTATGCATTTAGTCATGCATATTAACCAATGGCCTAAATTCTGTTTTAAGTCACTGGTTATCATGGCTAGCTCAGGCAACCCATTCCATGCTCTAATAACACTTGGGAAGAAGGAGCATTTGTACAAATTTGTCCTAGCATATGGAACAAGGAATGTGCCTTTATCTTTGTGTCTTTCTGAGTATTTTATTAGATTTTGATTTTGTATTTGACGATTATGGTTCAGAGTTTTATGTATAATTACTACTTTACTTTTGAGTCTTCTATCATGAAGGCTTTCTAAATTTAGTGATTTTACTAAAAGTGTTACTCTAGTCAAATGGGAATATTCATTTGTTATGAATCTCACTGCTCTATTTTGTTTTCTTGAGTTGAGGGGTCCCAAACAGTGGATGCATATTCTATTATTGGCCTAAGTAAGGTTAAATAACATTTTAGTTTTATGTTCTTATTTGATTTATAGAAATTTCTTTTAATATACCCGAGAATGCTTTGTTTGATTTTTTTATAGTTTGATCAATATGTGGATTTCATGACAGTTTTTTTATTTCTTATAACATCTAGGTATTATGCGTTTTTAGTATTTTTGTTACTAGTTTGCCAAGAACAAGATAAGTTGAATTTGTTTTAGTTTTTTTGTTACTTTTAATAACTGACATTTTTCTGGGTGGAAAGACATGCTCCAATTTGATTTTCATTTCTGTTATTCATCTAATTCTCTTTGTAAAATTTCTGTACCTTTTTTTCTTTTTATTGTTCTATATATTATGCAATCGTCTGCAAATAATCTGACTTTGTTCCTGAACTAATTCAGTTTGGTAAATCATTTATATAAATAAAAAATATTAGTGGACTTAAGACTCTTTCCTTGAGGTACACCTGAGTTTACTGTTATTGGTGTTTAATAATAAATGTCTCTAAATCAACACAAATAACAGTATTGATTTTTTCATTTTATCTCTGCAGAGATTGGTGATCTGTTCATAATAAGATTGGTGATCGGTTCTTAAAAAGGGCTGTGCTGAAAATGGCTATAGCACGCCCCCCAGGAATGGACTTTGACCATAATTGGCCAGAAAGTACAGAATGCTTGATGTTGGACTTTGGGCCAATAGAAATAGTGCACATGTGGAGATCAATGCCAGAATGTGATGAGTTTGTTGGGGCCAGGTAAGCCAAACACTTGAATAACTTAAATGGATAAAGGCTTTTTGTGCTGGACACTAAAATATTTCTCATTTTTGTACTACTCTAGGCGCAGCAAACATACAGTTGTTCCTTACAAAGAAGCTCTCTATGTGTTTGGTGGAGACAATGGGTAAGCTACAAGTACAATTTTTACACTAAAGGCAGAAAAGTGGCAGAGGTTATTACTAGGAAATTTTTTGAATCAGGGCCAGTCTTAGGCCACTGCAACCTATGCGGCTGCAGTGGGCCCCGCGCAATGCGAATTCTAGGTGTAAATTATTAAATTATACCATTTTAACTTATTATTAAAGGGTTCCTGGAATTCTCTTGAAATTATAAAATATAAGAAAAAGTCATGAAAATGTCTTGAGATTATTAAAATCTTCTGAAAACTGATGTAAATCTTAAAAAAGACAAAATTGTCATTTCGATGTGTCATTCAATATATGGAAAATGCCAATCCTACTCACCATTAAAAAGGCATTGTCAGCTTTCATTTAATAAAAATGTAATAATAAGCCGAATTTTAACCAAAACAAGAACTTCAAATACGTAATTTACTTCAATAGTCAATAGCATACAAATATTGATCTAAATCTATCTTGACCTCTTATATAAAAAAACAAAAGCGATATTTTGCGAGTGGATAGTAAATCTAAAAGGCAGATCTGAATGTTTATCAGCTTTTTGTTGGAAAACTACTATCTACTGTAGATAAAGTTAATTTGATAGTGATTTTGTACCTACTAAAGTATGAATAAAATGCAAAGACGAATTTATTTTCTAATACAAAATTTTACCTTATTATCCTTATCACAACCCAAATTAGGCCCCGCATAATCCGTTTCACATAGGGCCTGCAACCTGTAGGACCGGCCCTGTTTTGAATTAACAGCAGAACTATACTGTTTACTAATTTCAGGATTTACCTTTACCTATCCCTTAGTCTGTTTAGACCGTTGGGGCACCATGCAAGATTTGTCAACTGACTTTCTCCATTCCTCTCTTTGTGTTGCCTTAGATAGAACGTCTTTCAATGGCATGCTCATCCATTTTTTTATGTTGTCTTCCCATCGCTTTCTCTGTCTACCTCTTCATATTTTTCCTGGTACTGTTCTCTGAAGGAAGGTCTTTGCGAGCACTGTAGACCTTGGCCATAGATTTTTAGCTCGTCTTTTTAGGATAGTTAGCATGCCATCGTGGGGTCCAATTGCTGTAATTATCTCTTGGTTTGTGATGCGGTCCTTAAATGTGATTCCTAGGATCCTTCTATTGCATCTCAATTCCATTGCTATGATCCTCCTCTCTAGCTCTGCAGTCAGTGTCCAAGATTTGCAAGCATATAAAAATGTAGCCATGACCAGGGAGTGCATCAATCTGATTTGGGTACAGAGGGCCATGCCTATGTCTTTCCATATTGTTTTAATCTTAACCACTGACATTAAGTTTTTCTAATGTCCAAAATTGCTTTGGTACAATGATGAATTATTCTTTGACTTATAATTCATATTAATTGCTGACAGGAAAAACATGCTCAACGATTTGCTCCGTTTTGATGTGAAAGACAAGTCATGGGGACGAGCTTTTACCACTGGCAAGCCTCCAGCACCAAGATACCATCACTCTGCAGTGGTTCATGAAAGTAGCATGTTTGTATTTGGTGAGGGAGACATCTTGATATTTTTCAAATGATAAAATAGGCAAAAGGTAACCCTAGCAATTTTTAGGGGCAGATAATGTAAAGCTCTATGTTTCTATGTCCGATGATCAACAGGAGAGTAATTGGTCAGTATAATGACCAACCACCTTTACTTCCCCAACAAATGTCATTCACACATTTGAGTTCAGTGGACTCAGGAAGCCAAGTGATTTACCATTCAGCCACCACAACTACAAGAGATATAAATACCGGTACTGGATTTTTATTGTGCACTATAAAAAATTTTGTAGCTATTCAGAAAGTCCAGTTCATGACCCAATAGCTCTAGACTGGGCTGTAGAAATGAAAGTTTTACTGACTTTGTAGATTTCATAAACCATATTCACAGCTTTTGCCTTTTTTTTTAGTCAACAATATTTACTTTGGAGTGTACTCCTTAAACCCATAAATGTGGTAATAATAATCATAATAAATCACTAAATTTAGAAAGTCTTCAGGACAGAAGACTCAAAAGTAAAGTAGTAATTATACATAAAACACTGAACCATAATCTTCAAATACAAAAAAAAATTTAATAAAATACTTAGAAAGACACAAAGATAAAGGCACATTCCTCATCCCATATACTAGGACAAACTTGTACAAACACTTCTTCTTCCCTAATGCTATTAGAGCATGGAATGGAATGCCTGAGCTAGCCAGAAAAACCAGTGCCATTTGGCAGAATTTGAGTCATTGGTTAATATATTTCGGCATTAACGGTCCACTGCATCAGTGGATTAAAGATTTTCTGATAGGGAGAGAACAAACTATAATAATAAATGGCTCTAAATCAACACCAATAACAGTAAACTCAGGTGTACCTCAAGGAACAGTCTTGGGTCCACTACTATTTTTAATTTACATAAATGATTTACCAAATTGCATTAGTTCAGGAACAAAAGTCAGATTATTTGCAGACGATTGCATAATATATAGAACAATAAAAACAAAACAAGACACAGATATTTTACAAAGAGAATTAGATGAATTACAGAAATGGGAATCAAATTGGAGCATGTCTTTCCACCCAGAAAAATGTCAGTTGTTAAGAGTAACAAAAAAACTAAAACAAATTAATTCCACTTATCTTATTCATGGCAAACCAGTAACACAGACTAAAAACTCAAAATACCTAGGTGTTATAATAAATGAAAAACTGTCATGGAATCCACATATTGATGAAACTATAAAAAAATCCAACAAAGCATTAGGGTTTATTAAAAGAAATTTCTATAAATCAAATAAGAACATAAAACTAAAATGTTATTTAACCTTGGTTAGGCCAATAATAGAATATGCATCCACCGTGTGGGACCCCTCAACTCAAGAAAACATTAAGAAACTGGAACAAACACAAAATAGAGCAGTGAGATTCATAACAAACGAATATTCACATTTGACTAGGGTAACACCATTAGTAAAATCACTAAATTTAGAAAGCCTTCAGGACAGAAGACTCAAAAGTAAAGTAGCAATTATACATAAAACACTGAACCATAATCTTCAAATACAAAAACAAAATTTAATAAAATACTCTGAAAGACACAAAAATAAAGGCACATTCATCGTCCCATATGCTAGGACAAATTTGTACAAATACTCCTTCTTCCCTAGTGCTATTAGAGCATGGAATGGGTTGCCTGAGCTAGCCAGAAAAACCAGTGACTTGGCAGAATTTAAGTCATTGGTTAATATGCATGACTAAATGCATGACGCGTAGGACGTAATCATCTTCTTTTTTGAAGTAACGTCTGTATTATATAAGATATACATGACTGAATGCATGACACGTAGGACGTAATCATCTTCTTTTTTGAAGTAATGTCTGTATTTTATAAGATAAGATAATTGGTGCCCTCTGCCTAATTTGTCTATTTTGTTTTACTTCAACTATTTATTGTTGTGACTACTTTTGGGCTTCACTGAAAAAAAATTGGCACTAGCTATTTAATTTATTTTCCTCACAAACTTTCACATGCCACATATCAATTATGATCATTCTCATAACAGAGCCATGTACTTAGAGCTTTCCTACAAAGTGTGATATTTTATTGCAGTCAGAAATGAAAAGAGAAGACTAATATAAACTTGATTTCAATTTAATGCATGGACTTTGTTTTGACAAGAACAAAAAAAAGTGTTCAGTCCATCTGCCATTTTTTCATTTCAACATTTAATGTTAAAACTTGTTTTAAAGACTCTCTGACACTTCATTATTCTCTTTCTCTATTCACCTATCTTTAGGCAGATGCAAAGCTCTTAAACATTGACCCTCTTTCTCTTATTAGCTTGTTTACTGTTCATAGGTGGTTGTACATGGATTCTGAAAATGGTTTTAGCAATTTTCCTCAAAAATTGACAGTTTATGTATATCTTAGAAAAAAAATTACTAGCTAATTGGTTACATAGTGAAAACTCTGGTTTGAGCATTAACATGTTTTAAAATATAATCATCTTAAAATTAAATTAGGCTGTTTTGAACCTTCTTTCAGTGAGTATTCCTGCACTTGACTCAAATATGTCTTAGTATTCAGTAAAGAGTTGAATAAAGAAATGAACGTTCATGTAAAAATGTTTGTTTTTAAAATGTTTTACATGTTTTGGATGTTCCATTAGAGTTGAAGATAATAACTTCCTAGTCCAAACCTCCCGCAATACGACGGGAGATGGGAACGGGCAGGGTTTGAACCCGGGACCATCAATAAATCTGAACGACAGTCCAGCACGCAAAACGCACGACCAGGCAGCCATGTACATTTTGTGCATTCTCTTATGTAAAAATTAGCTGGATTGTAATCAAAGAACTTGATTGTGCTAGCTTTCTGGAAGACTCCTTGCACTTTGGGAAATAAACAGAATAAGAAATTATAGACCACCATCTGCTTCATAAATGAAGAATGAATTTTTTAAAAACTTTTTTTTTTACTTGTTTTTTTTTAAATGTCAATATTTGTTTCTGAATACATTTTGACTTGTGTTTCTTCTCTCTCAGGGGGATACACTGGAGATATTCATTCGAACTGTAACTTGACCAACAAGAATGATCTGTTTGAGTACAAGTTTAACACTGGACAGTGGCTGGAATGGAAATTTGACTCTCGGTAAAGTCCAGCAGTTTAATTTTTTTATTTTGCAAGCTTTTCTTCTTTGAGCTAGTTCTCATTGTATGTAAATGCGGTTTGTAATGCTATACTTTCAGAGATGAAGTTCGTGACCCAAGCCCAAACAAAGCCAACAGCAGAACTGTGGCTAGAACTCAGAGGCTGCCAGTGCCCAGGGCAGCTCATGGGGCAGCAGTGTATGATGGAAAGTTATGGATATTTGCAGGCTACGATGGCAATGCACGTTTAAACGATATGTGGACAATATCTCTACTGGGTGATACGAAGGGCTGGGAGGAGGTCAGTTTCATTAATAATGTTCATTCACTAAAAACACTGTATTTCTGGACATGCAATCATCTTGAAACACAGGACATGTTCATTCACAATCCAGTTGTAGAAACTAGTATATATAGCTCCTCCTTTGTGATCGAAGATGAGCACAGTTCTCATGAACTCGAACTGTAATAGTCCAATCCTTGCTTTAAAAAGCCGGCCACATATGTGGCATAGGTAGGTTCGGTCAGTTGCATCTAGGCCTGCTTCTTCTCTCAGCTTTCTGTTAGTACTGCTCTCTTTCAAGGAAACTAGTATAAGACAATAATAGCACTGTATTTCTGGACATTTACAATTTAGTCATAGAAACTAGTATTAGACAATATTAACACTATATTTCTGGAAATACTATCATCTTGAAACAGAGGACATGACTAGACAGTTATTAGGTAAATAAGTTCAAAACAATTGTCTTGATGTGATTAGATTAACTGGAATGAACTGTACTTGTTAGTTCTTAATGGAAAAAAAAATTGTCTCCACTAGGCTACAGTAAGAAGTCATTAACTCCCACTATGCACCTTGTTTATTATTTTCTGTATTTTGTTTTATTTTCTCATTACAACAATGAGGAATGAAAGTGTTTCAGACATTGCCTTGCCTTTGTAGGATATAGATCTAGCCACCAGAATTGAGTAGAATATTAAACAACTAATATACATTTTTAAAAAAATCAATTCCTCCTTTATGAAGCTGATGGTGGTCTATAATTTCTCATTCCATTTATTTCTTGTAATGCTTCATTATTTCAAATTTCTTCTATTAATTGTGTATGTAATGATTTCAGCATACGATAGTGTACACAATTTTGAATGTAGGAATTCTTTCTGAGGTGTGTTAAAGGATGTAAGCCAAATTCTTAATTATCTTCTTTTTTAAAGATATGTCTAAATTGTATAAGATAAGATAATTCAATTTTAAAATGATTATATTTGGAAAAATTATAACTGTCAAACCAGAGTTTTTACTGTGTGTCAAATTAGGTAGTTTTTTTTTCCCCAAAAATATTCATAAACTGTCTTATTTCTAGGAAACTTATTAAAGCCATGCAGTGTCCAGGTTCCACCCAGATTGAATCCATAAAGAGTTCAAGCTAATATAGGAGGAATTGTAAAATAAAAAAAGAATGTATTGTTTGTTTTTTTGCTTATTAAGAATAAAAACGGTCACAGATGAATTTAACGCTTACCCTCTCTTATATTTTAACTCACTGACTGCTCTTGTTCAACATACTGTGTATCATATCTTTAGGTTCACCAAAGTGGAGACATTCCACCTACATGCTGTAACTTTGCCCTGGCTGTGGCCAGAGACTCTATGTATGTCTTCTCTGGGCAGAGTGGGGCTAAGATCACAAACAACTTGTTTCAGTTTAGTTTTGTGGAGAAACAGTGAGTAGCTCTCCATAAACATGTAGATCTATATGGTTGTTAAGTTTTAATATTCTGGACAAATATTTTACATTGTACTTTTTTCTTTTTTAAATAAACAACTCTCTTATTCGTTCAATAACTTTGATTGATAGGTGGACAAGAATCTCGACAGAAATGATATTGCGAGACACACCACCTCCACCAGAGAAACGTTATGGTCACACCATGGTGGCCTTTGACAGACATCTATACGTGTTTGGTGGCGCCACAGGTCAAACTTTGCCCAATGAACTTCATTGGTAAGAACAATTGAAATCTTTTTGTTTCATCTAGTTTGTGTAAGAAGCTTTTTGTTTCATTGATAAACAATTCAATTGTTGTTGTTTTTTTAAACACTTAAAGGAATAAGAACAAATTGTAGAGTGCAGCAATAGCAATAGCATCAATTTAAATTTACATCCTAATTCTATTAACACTGCCAGCCCTTAGTCTTACACCTAACTGTTCCCTATGCTTGAGTTCCTGATGGTCACGACTCCCTTTTCTTACTATCTTTCTTGTTCTAGGTTTAAAAAATGTGTTCAAAATGTTTCTTATCAATCAATCTTAGAGTATATCAACTAAAATATTGATAAGCTTTTAGCTTTTTACAACCCTAGACCTACAGTATCCTTGCTTGGGTAATTTTGATAGTGAATTTTCAGAATTTTTTTTTTGTAAATCCACACCAGTTCAATGTAAACACATGGGGGCGGATATTAGCAATGGCTAAACCTGTTTAATCATGATTGATTGGTTATTTCTTTTTTTTTTTTTAGATTCTTTCAGATTCTGATACATGTTTTTCATATAATAAAGTAATAATAAAGTATGGCCCTATATCTTTTGATGATTGGGGGGGGGGGGGGGGGGGTATCTAAGAAAATATTTTTGTACTGTCCAAGCTGTAACAAAGAAGACTCACAGGCAGTGAGAATTAAACCCTAGTCTATATCTTGCAACCTGACACTTTTTTGTCCACAATACCCAACAAGCTTGTATCTTTCATTTCCTATTGATTGTCACTTCATTATGTCCTCAGTTTTGACCTTGATTCACAGACCTGGTCTATCATAGCTCCTAGTCTAGCAAGTGAGGTAAGTGTTTGTTAGAGAAACTGGTATATCAGTCTGAATTAGAAACAAGTGTCAAACCCGTCAAAATAGCGAGAAATTTCCCGACAAAATAGCGCAGACGTATATATGATGTGTATAAAAGTATCGGATTATTAGTAATTTAATGTCCTGGGCATCATTTTTGTTGATGTCTCTATTTTTTTCAATATTAATAGATCTGAAATTATGCCATATATGCAAAGAACGACAGTACTTTAAATTTTATATCATTGGCCTTTTTCACCTTTAATTAAAATGCATAACTTGCTAAAAATAGGATTTTAAAATGTGGTGACCCGACAAAATAAGATGAGAAAATAAGAAAGTGTGTTGTACTATAATCAGAAATCTGGGCGTCTTTTGCCGCAACGTTTGCAAACTAAGGTGTGTCAGGATTAGTTAAGATGGCGATCACATTTCTTATCTCGCCAAAATTTTTTTAATCTCAGGCAGTGACTGACTACCACGAACAAACAATTCAGAGGAGGGATGGCACCATGCATTTCAACTGTATTGGTGGTCATCACCCTAATGTGTACAAGTTAATCTCTCACTTCCTCAGAGAACAGAAGAACACTGAGAACAAGATTCTGAGGTACAATGCTGGAGAACGAAGTAAAGCACCAAGCAAGACAAAGTGCATCCAACTTAACAGACGACATGAAGCTAAATTGCTAATGTACGGAAACAAGCCAGTGATGGAATTTCTACGAGACATTTCCTACAATTAACTTTGTTTCCTACAATTACCTTTTTGAAATTTTGTGTGTGGGGGTAAATTTAACAAGAGTTTTCACAGTACACTTTTATTAAGTCAATAAAATGCTATATTTTGAAATTATTCATTTTACCTTATTATGATTTTTGCTTATTTATGTTTTAAGATATCTAAAGTGTTTCCTGCAAAATGACTGAAAAATTATGATAACATGAAAACAAAAAGAAAAATTGTGGCTCTATTCATATTTTACGATAACTAAAATATTTCTTTCAAAATGACTAAAATATTTCTTTTCTGCGCTATTTTGTCGGCGCTATATTGTCTGCACTATTTTGTCCGCGCTATTTTGACCCTAACCCAAAGCCAACATTTTCATGTTTCTAACCGTTGGATTTAATCATCTAAATAATGTTAAAACAGCTTGTATTGTTAAACAATCAACAGGCTATGTTTAATTCTTTTCTTGTAATGTTAAAAATTTAGCTTGTAATGTTAAAAAGTGAACTGTAGAACTGATAACAGTCTCAATCTCTAATCATAATCAATATTCTATGTATTCTTTCAGATTCCTGCGGGTAGATTGTTCCATGCTGCAGGTGTTGTTGGTGATGCTATGTATATATTTGGTGGGACTATTGACAACAATGTCAGAAGTGGAGAGATTTATAGATTTCAGGTTAGTTTGTGACACCATTTGGCTCGTTAAAGGGAAACTCCGATAGTTTTCAAATTTTAGTTATTGACTTATTTAAATTCTGCGTAAAAAGTTGTAATAGTAAACATTATATAATTTTTTATTTAAATGTTCAGAAAATTTTATATTTAATAAATTAGACAGAAAATTCTTCACGTCCCAAAAAAAACGGGGTTCTGCGAGATGTTTTTAGTTTTTAAAAACGTGACGTCACAAGGGTGCTGGCTAAATTTAGATCTAGACCTATATAACCGATAAACTCTCTAGATCTAGGTCACCTATCGGATCGCATTTATTGTTACGCTTCACAGCTAGATGTAGTCTCCATGTTGATTTATAATCGGTCTTTGTTTATAAATAATATTCTAGATCTAAACCTCTATTTCTACTTGAAGAAAATGAAATACTGTTCTTCAGCTTGTTGCAGTAGTTCCAATCACAAAGATAAAATCAGCAAGTATGCTGACACAGAAATTAGTGTCTCTTTTCATTTGTTTCCAAGAGATGAAGTTTTAATGGGATAAATTTATTCGTCTGAAGAGCAAATATTTTACAAAGGCATTAGCTAATTCCTATTTATGCTCAAACCATTTTGAGAGAAGCTGTTTCAGCAACTTCATTGCTGTGGAAATGGGATTTGAAAAAAAAAATGAATCTAATACCAGGTGCAGTACCAACAATACATTGGATTTCCAGGCCAAAGAATTCAATTATAGGATTTGAGTGCACTCTCGTGACGTCACACAGAAATTCTGTGAAAATCTGACAGTTTTGGATGCGCAGAAAAATTATGTCACAAAAACATCAATTACTAAGTTATTCTTGCAAATAAAAAAAAAAGAATAATAAATTCATTATCTATAAATCAAAACACATATTATATCAAAAATTGTCAAAACCATCGGAGTTTCCCTTTAAGATTCTTCTTTTTAATAAAAATAATGCTATATAATGAGAAGTATTTTTTTTTGGAGAGATCAAGGTAGTTTTAGGAATTTGTTTAAAATGAATGGTTCTATTAGAATTCTTATTACTTTGCAGTTTTTTTTTTTTATTTATTGTCTTTTTCAATAGTTAGCGTAAATGCTCCTTTCTTAATTATAGGGGCGTGGTGGCTGAGTGATAGAACACTTGGCATCTGTCTTAGGTTCAAATGTTGAGATTTTAGTTTTGGTCTTTGTACTGGTCACATGACACCATCATTAACTGAAGCCCTGAACTTTACATCATCTGCTCTATAGATTACAAGGTCTGAAAGGGGAAATTTACTTTTTTTAAAATGTGTTTTGTATTCCCATAATCACCATCTTACAACTTGCTAGGTTGCTGTCTTTATATTTGAGTAAAGTATTTTAACCTTTGTGAATCCCTTTGCTTCAAGATAGAAGTGTTTTTTGTTTTTTTTATGTATATTTTATTTTCTAAGACGGATCTCCCTTGCACCATACAGGTGATTGATGTGAGCTAATAAAAAACTCTCAATGTAATTTCCTATTTAATATGAGATTTAGATCTCTCATAGTTTAAGGTACCATAATCTCAAGCATAACTTGTGTCCTTTCATTTGTTGTGTGTGTCACTGACTGAGGTGTTCATTTCTAACCAGTTCTCTAGCTACCCTAAGTGTACATTACATGATGACTATGGACGCCTGCTAGAAAGCAAACAGTTCTGTGATGTTGACTTTATTTTTGGGGATGATAAGGTGAGTTGTGATGATTTTCTGGTTGGGGATGTCAATTATGATGTTGACTTTGTGGTTGGTGATGTGTATAATGTGAGTTGTGAGACTGACCTTATAGTTGGTGGGGAAAAGGTTAGTCTAATCTAGCCAAAACATTTATTTAATCTGGTCAGTTACATTCTGAGAAAATTTTTATATATATACTTATTGGAATGGCACTTTTGAAGCTCAAATGTGACTTCTTTCCTTTTACTACATACCTACCAACTCAACTACTATCTGCCTAACCTAACCTTACCATCTATTTCTCTGTAAAGTATGTCTTATAGTCAAATCTTGTGTCTTGTAATACTGGACTGTGTTAGATAATTAAGAAGGGTTGGATCCTGGTACTTTAGTTTGATTACCCTGGAAGCTGGTTAATTGCAACACATAGCTTTGGCCTAGAGTTCCTCTCAATCTTAAGTCAAGACCTGTTCTCCTGGGTTAACCAGGCATGAGTCATCAGCCTATAAACTTAATAAAATAAATAAAACATGTTGAACATAACCCTATCAGAGACATGCATATCATGGGTCTTCATGATGCATACAGTGTTCCAAATATGAAGTTGAAATTAATGTCTAGGTGTCAAATAAAAAATGTTAAATGTAAGAAGTATTTACAATAGGTTGCCCTTTTTAGCGGCCCCCGAAAGGGGAAAAGACACTATTAGTTTTGTGTGAAATGTCTGTCCGTCCATCCGTCCCGTTAGATCTCGTAAACTAGAAAAATGAAAATCCGACATCATATTTTAGTCCATTCAAAGTTCTGATGCAACTGCTACTTTTTTCTTTTCTAAAAGTGAAAAATCTAATTTTTAAATCACTTATGCCAGCAGTTTTTTTTCATAAAAATACACCACTTTTACAACTATTCACTATTAATAATAACAAACACGGGGAGGCTTTTTAGTAAGGGAGATAGCAATTTACCATATTTTTAACACATTTATGGTTTTGAACTTTTTGTTTAAAAAATATTTTTTTTACATTTGTATTGCTACATTATGCAAGTTTTGTCCTACTAACTACTACATTTACCCAAAAATAATGATTACTTTTTTTAAAGAGAAAAAATCTATTTAGTATGCATATAAGTTGGACATAATTTAAAACAACTAATAATAAGTAGGTTTTCATATTATCGCAGGAACTGCAGTGTTGCATCACAGCCATAGAACACTTAACTAAAGGAATTTTTTATTTTTTTTACGGAAATGTTATTTTCTTTTTTTTTGAGGATTTGAATAAGAGATTGACCCTTTATAAAACAATTAGATCAATTAGATATTCATTATAAGACATCAGTTAGGCCAGGTTCGCATTTAACTTCACATTCACTTTCACCTATCCTTTGGTCTGCTAGACTGCTGGGGCACCACACAACCTTTTTTCTCCATTTTTCTCTGTCATTTGTCTTTGATAGAATTTAACTCTGATGTTCTTTCTGAAAATATTGATACCTGCCTTTTTACCTGCCTGGGTGTACCACTTCGGGGGCCGATTTTGAGTTTCTTTTTCCATACAAACTGTCTTTGTTACCTTGTTTTCCTTTTATTTTATAATTTGAAATAATCTTTATTATTTTATAGGACCAAAAAAGAATCCCTGCTCATATAGCTCTTGTTGTAGCCAGGTCGCCATGGTTGAGAGACAAGATCAGGCAATGCAAATCACAAGTAAATTTTTTTTTCCAATTTATTTCATTATTTTAAATTTCCTGGTCACTGCTTCACCATAGTATTTCTATACAGCTTTTAAATAGGAGCTTTAACTTTAAAGGAAAAATAAATTCTAAGCACATACTGTTGACAACTAAATACATAGAATGATAGTGATTAGGTCATAAAGAAGCAAAAGTTGACATTTTTCATTGAGACAAATCTCTAGTTATCTTTGTTTTTCTTTGCAACAGCAGACAAAAAGTGAATCTGGCAGACTTGAAGTGTTCTTACCAGATAAAGATCCTGGAGCTTTTGAGATGATTTTGTCCTATATCTACACTGACAAAATAATTCCTGGAAAAATAGGTAAGCAACTACTAACTGGTTTTGAATATTTATCATCAAAATTTTCGTGTAGCTTGTGAATAATTTGTAACTTTTAAAAAATTACATTTTTATGACTTTTCCGCATGAAATATTTGTTTATAATCCAGTTTCTGCTTTTTTTTTAACATTTACAAGTCTTTCCGCAGAGATATAAAAAAAATATTTGTAAATTGTTTTAACAAAATATTTTTTTAAAAATATATATTACAATACATTCACTTTTAATTAAATTATTATTCTTGTTTGGTGTTTACTTTATCACACTATGGGTGAGGGTATAGCAGTGATCAGCCTAAAAGATGTTATTTTAAAACTGTTAATTATGCTGTTCTTTTGTTGACCTCTAGAGTTGATTCCTAACAGTTAACTTCTTTATGTTATTCAGGTCAAGACACCAACAACACTGATGTGATACTAGCCATGATGGAGGTCTACAGGTTGTCATTACAGGTACATTACTAAATGGTGTAAAATATATATGGCTCTAAAAGTAGATTATGGGCTAACGAGAAAAATTTCCTGGATACAAGTAGAGATGTATGTAAAAAGAAATGCCATTACTGAGTTCATCCAGGTCCAATGACTACCTGACATCAATTGGGACAATTAATAGCAGCTGACCAAAAACAAATGACCATTGACTTTTCACTTGTCTGGTCAGGATGGCAGTGCTTTGAACGAACTGTCATCATCATGGTCCCGAGTTCAAATACTGCACTAAAGGAATGTCTAAAATGTATAAATCAAGACACAAAGATCTTTAGATATCAAAAGGAAACATTACTTACTACATGCTATAGTTGTAGATATATATTACAAGTTTTTAAATTTCTAAATTTGTTTATTTGTCCATATCAAAATATTTTCAGCTTGAAATGGACCGGCTACAACACCTCTGTGTACAATTCTTGGAAGCCAGCATAGGAATCAAGAGTGTTCTGTTTGCATTGCAGAATGCAGCTCGTCTGCAGTTAGATTTTCTAAAGGTACTCAAGTCATGCTTGGTTTCAGTATTGTTATTTTTAGAAATGCCTGCCAAAAATATTTAGCTTTTAAATCTTTTATCAATCACATCAATTATCATTATTGTTTGTGTTAAGTGTAAGTCATAGTTTTCCTGTATAGAAAACAAGAAATACAAAGAAAATGTCAATATTTTATTGTTAGCAAATACTTATTCTAACAAGTATATCAATGCACTCCTGAAACTCTTTTCTGTTCCCTGCATTTCATATTTACTTTAATATTTGAAGTTTATTTAAGACTCAACCTCTGAAAACTATACATGCTTTGTAAATCTAATTATCAGTTTCCATGTATTTGTCTCAATTTAAATTGTGCTTAAGAACAAAAGACTCTGTTGACTCTGGACAAATTCTCTACTCTTTTGACTGATTGGACAATTCTCTTCTCTGTTGACTCTGATTGGGCAAATTCTCTACTCTGTTGACTCTGATTGGACAAATTCTCTACTCTGTTGACTCTGATTGGACCCTAATTTTATTTATGAGCTCTGACTATTCAGCCAGAGAGTTATGTTGACTCAATCTAGAGGTTGGAGAGAATATTTCTGAAAAAGGGACTAAATGTTTCTGTACATTTTCAGGCATTTTGTCTCCGGTTTATTGTCAAGGAGGCCAACTTCAATCAGATAGTGATGAGTAAAGAGTTTGAGTCTCTGGATAAGCCACTTATAGTTGACATTATCAGGAGAAAACTGGAGCCTCCTGTACGTCTTCTTGACCCACAACCTGAGCCACTTGCAAGTAAGCATTAAGTCACTAGTTTACTTTTCTCACTAAGTTCTAGCCTATTTATTCAAATATTTTAAAACAAAAGTTTTTAAAGTCAGCTATCTAAAAGAAAACAGTTTAGCTAAAGTTAGCAAAAACATTTCTATAATGTCATAATATTTGGAAATGCTGTTTATCATAGCTTAGATCATTATAGTTTCTTCAGATACAATGAAGTCCCTATAGTCTGAAATGATTAGGACCAGACCCATTTAGGATTAACAAATATATTTGGATTAAGTGAAATTATTATTAAAATAAATGTAATACATTAAATTTATGTAATTACATAAACTGGGATAGGATATAGTGATGAACACAGTTTGTTTGATTTCATCTCTCTGAAAATAATCTAGCAGTTACCTCGGCAGAGACTAATACATTTGGCATAATTTTGCTTAAAAAAAGAGGTCTTCTTCTCTTCAAAAAAAAACGTAAAAGACTTTCTTAAACCAATATAGTTTAAAAACACATATAGCATTGATGATGAAATAGAAAATCGTGATGATGAATAAGCTTCTCACATTTTTAAAATCTTAAGCCTTTCTCATCATAACTGTTTTGTTCAGTATACTATTTTGAAATGTATTACATTATACACTTATTCACTGGTTTTGTTTTTTTTTATTCCTAAAAATATCCTAATTTCAGTTTAGTTAACTTTCGGATTACTGAAGTTTGGATTATCAGGATTTCACTGTGTTTCAATATTTCAACTTCATTGCTTCCGTTTATTGAATTTACAAATACTATTCTGTATCTTAAAAATTTGTCTTGGCCTAGATACTGAAGTGACACTAGAGGTTATAGGAAATTTTATAAAATTATAGGAAATGTGGAGACAATATTTTAGCCTCTTGAGGCTCAGGGTGGCAGTTATTAAACCTTGCCAATAACCCAGTTTTCTCCTTGGAAATTATTTTAAGCATCACTTTGTTGGGATTGAGAAAATTGTTAACTTCAGTGGCTTACAACTGAAAGTGAATGAAGAAGGCAGAGAATAGATTGAAATGGCTGTCACAAAGGGTGTTGAGAAGTGGGTTCAAATTAGACTAAAAGTTGATATAAAAAATGTAATAATTTTAATTTTGAGGAAAAATAAAATAAATCATTTGTAGTAAACGTGCATGGATTGTTGTGTTCACATTGAGACTTGGATGAGAAGGGCTTAGGATTCTTTGGATGTTTGAGATGTGAAGCCCATTTATGATCACAATTTTTTTTTTTAATACCAACAAAGTTTTTGCCAATGGGAAGCTGTAATGGAAATATGTATAGACCTATTAAATAATCTAAACTTGCAAGTGATAAAAAAATCTAAGCAAATAGAAAAAAAATTAACTTTGTGGTCTTTATTAGCTACAAAGATCAAGAAAAAGTTGATCTAATAGCTTATGTTTTAATGAAACAATTTGTTTTTAGTTTATTAATTTCAATTTCAATTCAGAATTAAATCCATTGTCATTTGTTATCTCAGGCAACTCACTGGAAAAAGATTTAACCCGTTTCCGTATCACTGGTGAGGAGTTCTGTGACATAACTCTGGTGCTAGATGGTGTCCACATCCCTGCTCACAAGGCCATCCTCGGTGCCCGCAGCAGCTATTTTGAGGCCATGTTTAGATCTTTTACACCTCAGGACAACTTAGTCAACGTAAGTTTTTACATTCATTTTTAAATCTGGCCAACTTAATTTTCTAGACAAGTACTTCCCAAACATTTTCTATGTTATTTAAGTGTTTTTTAATTATAGTTTGATTTTTTTCCTCTAACAGATTGCCATTGGGGAAATGGTTCCATCTAGGCAAGCTTTTGACAGTTTGATGAGATACATTTATCATGGGAATATTATTATGCCTCCTGAGGACTCTCTATACTTGTTTGCTGCCCCTTACTTCTATGGTTTTACCAACAATCGTCTACAGGTATGTACAATCATAGAGCTTTCAAATAGTCTATCAATAAACACAATTACCAGCCACTTTAGACATAATTTTATTTAATGATTGAACTTTTTTTTCTAATATTGTATTCTACCATCTCTTATTTTGATCTTTAAAAAAATACTTTTTGTACTTGTTGAATAAAGAGGAAAATTTTATATTGAAATGTAGATCTAATAAAGATATGTTTTACTCACACATCTCATACAAATTACATACAAAATGGATATAACATGCATCTATAAATTAAGTAAAATTAAATAATGGTATAAATAAAAAAAAAACAGATTGGATTTAAACCATAACACAAGAACATCAAAAAAAAAGCTTTACAACTTTAACACATTTGGCCAGCACAATGACTACTCTTCTGTACTTTTCCGCAACTAATGTCAGGTACCCATAAGAGTTGGGTAGACTCAGGAATGTCTTCCAAATCTCTATTAAAAAAGCCCATTCTTCACCAAGATTCAAACCTGAGACTTTTCTGTTTGGATGTCAAGCACCTTACCACTTAACCACCACACCATGCCATAAATAAACTTAAGTCATTGTTTGCCTAAATCAATAAGGAAAGCCAAAAAGTAGAGCATAGTTAACTGTATACTTTCAGACCTTGCAATCTATAGGGCAGATGATGTAAAGATCTTCTGTTTCTGTGGCCCGCGGTTAAAGAGCAGGATGTCATGTTGCTAGCACAACAACCAACCCTCTTTTCTTTTCCCCAACTAACTAATGTCCAGTACCCATTAGAGTTGGGCATATTCTTGAGGCGCCCTATAGATCTTGAAATTCAAAATCCGAGATTTGAACCCAGAACTCCCAGCTCAGAAGCCAAGCGCTTTACCACTCAGCCACTGCACCTCCAATTAACATAAGCAGCATAAAATAAGCCCAACAATCCTAAGAGCATGCTGTTAGATACTCTAGTCAATAACATGTTGACTTTTAAAATATATTACTGACAGTACAAACACTCATGACGTGAACATATGAGAAATCTGAAATAGAAATCTGTTAGTTCTATGGCTATCTTTCTCCACAGGCTTATTGTAAGCACAACTTGGAGATGAATGTTTCCTACCAAAATGTTATACAGGTTAGTGGCACCTACATTTTATTGCATTTATAATCTCTGACCTAACATCTCCATTTTTTTTAGGGGAATAGTGTTGATTTGAGTGGTGCAATATAATATTGACTACATCTGTTATGTCTAATTGCTCAAATCATGAACTTGATAAATATTTTTTTTGTTTTTTTTTCAGCTTTATAAATATTATATTTACATATTTTATTTATTCACACAATTAAGAGCCATTCTGTATCTGATTATTTAATTTATTAAGAAATAATTCTAAATCAAAAACATAATATAGTTATATAACATTGTTTGAATTTAATAAATAATGCTAAAAAAAAGTGTATTTTTTTAGGGCA
The DNA here is from genome assembly GCA_030265305.1 of Biomphalaria pfeifferi. Lineage (NCBI taxonomy): Eukaryota > Metazoa > Mollusca > Gastropoda > Planorbidae > Biomphalaria > Biomphalaria pfeifferi. The sequence goes on from JASAOG010000004.1 coordinate 9,964,835, forward strand.
TTATTTTTTCTTATTGCATTAAAAAAATATCTTCTTTGGAACCTGGATGTCTGTAGTTTTAGCAAATGAGTTGTACTTGTTTTAGCATCTAGTGCTTTGACAACTTGCCATGCCTTTTAATTTCAATGATGTTCTAACTGTATAAACACCAAACCTGTATGAAGATTTGACTTGATACTCTTGGTTCAGCAGTATAGCACTTCATCACTTATTCCTTACATCTTATTACTTGATGCTGTTTAATTGTAGAATTAGTTTGTCTGTCACCTTGAACATTTGTTCAACATAAGTTATCTCACTTTTTATCTTCATACAGATCCTAGAAGCGGCAGACAAAATTCAGGCAACAGATATGAAAAAGCATGCCTTGAGTATTATTGTTCATCACTTTACCAAGGTCAGTGACCAATGAAGTTGAAGCCAAATATTTGTTTTTGCTTATTTGTTTGGTATCCATCCATATATGTGCAGCAATGAAACTGCCTTTGAAAAAATAATAGATTATGGCATTGTGTCATTAGGTCTTTTATATTGTGTCTACAAAATCAATTTGTGCATCTTGGCAGTATATCTAAATAAAAGCTCCTGGGGATTGAAGTAAAACAGCACAAAATCAAACCAACAACATCATGCTTTCAGATGATAATAATAATGGTAGTGTCTTCGATTCCAAAAATCAGTTTGCATGCAGTGTTTCACATGACCATGCTAACCCAGTTGCAACCTGCATATTTTGCCACACCTGATGCAGACAAAGCTATTTTCCAGTGGGACTTTTAAGTTTTCATTTCATATTCTGCTCTGGTCTTTGCAAGGGCTTTTCTTTGAGTCTCAAATATGTGGCCTATGTGAGAGCTCTCCATCTTTTTCAAGGCTCTCTGCTGCTAGCTGATCTCCTCTATGCCAGCGAGGGCAAAATGGTGCATGAGTTAATTTTTACAGCGCTTTCAGGGATCACCTGTCAGATACTCAAGCCATTATTCTGATGGCTTTTATGATATGATTTTCTGATAGTAGTAACATATCATGAACATCTGGCATAGACTATATAATGGCAGCTCCTGAAGAACAAATTTTTAATGAAAGAAAAACAGTGAATTACTGTAAAAAGGAATTTCTCAATTCTATCTATAATAATAATAATAATAATGTGACAGAATTTAAATTTTTTATCCCCATTATTGTTTGGATAACAGCACTAGAATTTTGCCTCTAAGCAGACACATACAACATTCCTATGTTATAAAGAATAAGGCCTTGTTATCCAAGAGATATATCTTGTGTTTTACTGTAAATACCATGTTTTGGAATGGGGTGGGGGTGGGGGAGAGCAATAAAAAAGTTACGCTGAGGTTGTCAATTGTAGTCAAACTGAATTTCCATTTGATTGGATCAATAAATTTATCTTATCTTATCTTATTACCTTGTCAAAACATATACAAGAAAATTCACCAGCGACTCTTCTATCTCAGAAAGCTAAGAAAATTTAACCTAGACAAAACAATAATCAAACTTTTCTACACAGCAACTATCAGCAGTGTAATCAACTTTGCCATCACCTGCTGGTATGGTAATACTTAACTGGCACAAAGACATAGACTTAATAGACTAATTAAAAAAGCATTGTATATCACTCAAATACAGCTACCATCTCTTGAAGAGCTTTTTCAAGAAAGATGCATTTCCAAAACACTCATGATTCTTAAAGACAACCTGCACCCATTAAACCACTGTTACATAAGATCTGAACGAAGTGATCGTCTCCTTTCCGTTAGGACTAAAACAGAAAGATTTAAAAACTCCTTTATCCCACTATCGGTCAAAGTGTTACAAGATCAGCTGTCGTCCTCGAGAAGTACATAGAAGTCAAACTCATAAAGCGCTGGTTGTGAATGTTTATGTGTTTCGTGAGTGAATGTTGTTCGAATTTTTCATCCATATTGTTTTTGTAAAGTAGTTACGCTGAGGTTGTCAATTGTAGTCAAACTGAATTTCCATTTGCTTGAATCAATAAAATTATCTTATCTTATTTTAGAGTGATAACAATGAGTTTGTAAAAAATTATGTTGCTGATACCCAACCATTACTCTCAAAGTCACTGCCATACATCATTTAGGTGTTGATCTACTTGACTTATTCTTCATCTGCTCCAAATGTCATTCCAGTATCCTAAGCTTTGCTGATGACTGCCCTCTTCCCCTGCAGATTCCAATCAAGTGCCTGCTTTGCAACATTAGAAGTTGATTTTTGCAAGGCATGTCCTTTCCAGCATTTAGTTTTTAACACAGGATATATTTGTCACTGTGTGCACCTTTGCCAACTTTGTAATTCTTTTGATTTCAATTTTATTTTACAGACTGCCAAATTGCCTTCATTGAGACGGCTGAGCAAGGAACTGCTTCTGGATGTCCTTGATGCCTTGGCTGATGAAATGAGTGACTCTCATGCTTGCCAGGATATGTCTGGGGTCAGCTTGACTGATTCCAATATGTCAATGTGACATTCACTTTCACTTGGTCACCAGTTAATGCAAGTACTTAGTCAAATTACAAAGCAATAATCTCAACAATATTTCATTTTGTCCTCTGCCTTTTATTTTTTGTATTGCAATGCTAAATATTATTATGTAAATAATTTGTTGAAACCTATCTGGTATGTTTTAATCTACTTCTAAATAGAATTCATAATGTATTATTATGAGCATATACATCTCCTTAGATGTTTTTTTGCAAATTTATTGATGGCTAATGAGTTAAGATCCCTGTTTTTTTGTTTCACTATATTTTTGTTAATGATTTATGATGGTATTCTCAACGATAATTAACATGGGTTTTTATATGTTACATATAAATTTGTTTAATTGTAACATTTCTTTAGAAGTATAATTATCTTAGAACACATATTCAAAGGTAGAGGTTACAATAGTGTTAATGTTGTTATTGAAACATACAAATGTGAAAGGATCTGACTCATCTCTACAAGGTTTTCTTGTCTGTTTATATTTTAAAGGGAGCCAAAAATGTGGCAAGTAACCACCAAAAAGTGAATGTAAGCTTACACCTACTTACTACTGCCTCTTCATAGCTTGTCTTATATTTTGTTAGAGAATTAGTCAAATCTTGCTCTGATTGGGGAGAAGTTGAATATCCTTTTATTTTTAGTGGACTTAAGTTTTTCAAAGAAGCATTTACAAATTAGATCTAAAAGAGTGCATTTCTGTTTTACAATTCCACAATAATGTAGTCTCCCTTAGATCTATCAAATGTGCTTCTCTACAATAAAACAGCTTGTATGTGTCTAGATGGTATGTTTCCATTGATCTTTAGGAGTGTGGCATATGTCAAGATTTTATTACAGAGACAAACATTAATCATCTTTCCAGTAATACTTTACTTTTTGAAAGTTCTCTTTTCAAACATTAAAATTGATAGAATTAACAAATGTGTATAATGATTGAATAACAAAGTTAGAACATTTTGGCTTTTATTGTATCTAGAAACTGTATGTTCAACCAAACCATACGAACTAGTCTTCTGTGATTTCCTTGTCAGCATTGATGTATGTTCTTTCATTCCATTGGTCAACTTTGCAGTGATCAAAGTCTTTTTTTTTTTTGTAACATATAATTAAAACAAACATTATTTACTTTTTTGTTTTATGTCTAAGTCAATCTTAGCATGTTGACTCAGTATAACTTGTAGTAGTGCAATAGTAATTAACTGATAATGAGATACTTCGTTAAATAGTCATACTTTATTAAGCAAGGTAGTGCCATTTTTAGTTGTTTTTTCACTTGTCTTGTTAAATCCATAATGAAAACTGTTTAGACCTATAGGATAATCTAATATTTAAAGCAAAAAGTAAGGCATATGTATGTATGTATATCCCGAAAGAAAATCAAAGCCTTTGACCAATCTTGATAAAAAATGGCATAAATGTTCCTTGATACTAAAGGGAAAAACTAAGATATGTCAAGTAGCCCTTTTGGAAAAAAACTAACATATTTAAAGTAGCCCTAAAACAAACTTAAGAACCTCAAAAAAACAAAAGCAGCCCAACTCAATGAAAGTATTATAATTTCATGGATCTAGGTCATATAGCCATGTTTACATGAGATAAGACCAAAAGGTCATGCATGTGCAGAGCAGAATATTTTGTGAAGGCTAGATCTAGTATATTGTAAATTATTCTGTGCATCTCTAGAAAGATGTCTGGATGTTTCTCACTTTATACATTTCTACATTTATTCTTTCAGTTCATTGTCGATTGAATTCTTGGCTAGTTTCCACTTTTGTCCCCCAGCATTGGAGAGGTCACTTCTGTGAGGTAATCAGCTATAAGCACCACTGCATAAGACATGTGAATTTCATTCACACATTGACTGAAAACAGCATGTACAATGGTATGGTTTTGTTATGTTGAACAACTGTAATATTATGTGCCATGTTAAATTGTTAGGAAGTTGTAGTGTTATTGCATGTATACTTGTAGTAAGTGCACAGAGTTATTCTCTCTCAGAATCTCTATACATCTGGACAGGAGTATTCAACCCATAATTAAGATAGTATTACTTGAAAAATACTAAAGCACTATAAAAGTTGGAACAATACAGCAAATTAAATCTCAACTTCAGCGATCCAAGAAAGAAAAACTTTCATAACTAGAGCACAGTGAAAACGCCCAACTAATTTAACTCCAATAAATCAACTACCTCCAAGCACTCAGCTCATACAAGATCAAAACATTATGTTCATATAAAATGTGGATATATATTACATAACTCTTTTGTACCTACAAAACTTATTGACATAATTAAATTATTTTATTATAACATTACTTTGATATATCTGTACAGTTATATTGTTAGTTTCATAGAATTAAATTGTTACATACAGTATTCTTTCATCATTGTGACATGTTTGATCTGTTTGTTAGTGACAATGACTATTGTAAATAATAAATAGTGTTACCAATGAACTGTCTATTACTTGTTTTTTGTGTGTAGTTGGCATTGTGAAAACTAAATTAACATTGTTGATTTCATTAATATTTAAAGGATAGTTTAAGGTCCCTATCACGTATCAATTGAAATATTATGTCAAGTATCAAGGTGAACCTCGGAATTTTCTATGACATGATATGGCACATGGCATTTATTGACACTTGATAGAAAATTACTTGATTGGTTGTAGGAAATGATTTCATTGGTTAAGCCAAGTGTCGGGAATTGAAATTTAGATAACGGTTTGAAGGGGAAGTTAGTCTGGAAGTAAATTTCGTAGAGATAAGACGTACTTTAGTTTGAGTTAGAATTTGTAGAGAGAAATCTTGTATTTTATTAGATCTAGTATTAAACTTGAATATTTCTATTATTGTACTATGAAACAAAGTTATTCATCCGATACAGTTTTATGTCTGTACATTTCAGTTATTGAATTAAAGTCCTGTATTTGATTTAAAAAGGAATTTCATTTATTGAATCTCTAAGATAGTATTTAGATCTAGAGATATACATCTGGAATCCTCGGCATCAGTGTCACAAGATATCAGCACCCCTGACGAATTCGGCACAGATCAACAACTAACTCAACTAACTAGAGAGAAATTTACAAACAGCGACTGTCAAGCTCTTTAACTGTGATCTCTTTTGACTGTGAAGTCACCCCCCCCCCCCCCTGCATTTTAACACTGCCCACTGGTTGCATCATCGCAGGTCAGTGTTGAGGCCTACTATAACGATTGGTCTTGCCCATACTCACTAGCTGGCCCCTGGTGGTAAATCCCACTGCATGCTACTGCTAAATACATAGGCTAGGCATACTAGTCACGTAAGTTTGAATATATATGGGCTAGGTTTATATTAGCAAAAAATACACAGCGCTGTTAGTCCAGTGTTTGCTCAAAAAAGTGAAACATATACACCTGGGACCTAGCTAATAGGGTTACCAGACGTCCGGCAAAAGGAGACCATGTCCTCCTTTTCAGATTTATGTCTTCCATCCGGCAAGTTAAAAAATGTCAAAACTTTTTCGTAATTGGATGTTATCCATCAACCAAGTTTATTCCTTCATATTTTCTCCTTTAATTGCACAAACTCACTAATAGACTCACTAGTAGACAGCAAGCAAGATGACAATTTGTTTAACAACCTTCTTCTTGTACATGTATTTGTTTGTTCAAAGATGTTAAAGAAGAAATCAGTTACTCACAAGATCTTCTAGTGTTAATTTTTGCCTTCAGAGGCATAATAACAAAGTGTTTTTTATTAATCAAAAGAGGGAGATACATCCTCCATAGAGAGTCACTACATCCTCCATAGAGTCACTTTTCTTATAATATGTGCAATCTAAACAAAAAATATTTGTGCATTTATAATAGAGTTCCTATGACGTCCGCAACGCTCTGGTGAATGTTCATGCCAATTAAATTACAAGAAACATTGGGGGAAACAATGTTAGGCTGGCCTAATTGTTTTCTGTAAATAATAGACAATGTACAGCCTGCGTTTTCCAAACAGTGGGGCACCTGCCACGCCCCAACGGAGGCTCAACGAGCTGATAAAAAAGGGAGGAGGGGGGGGGGGACAAAAGCTGTCAATCTATTTTTTAAAGGATCAAAAAAAAAAAGTTTTTGTATTGTAGCTATGTAGTCATGCTTGAATATTAATGGAATAAAAGTACATTATTACCAATGTTTAAAATATTAATACGAGACGTTGTTTTAACTTCTAAATTTGGAATCCTAACAAAGATAAAGGCACATTCCTCGTTCCATATGATAGGACAAATTAATACAAATGCTTCTTCTTCCCTATATTAGAGCATAGAATGGGTTACCTGAGCCAGGCAGGAAAACCAATGACTTGGCAGAATTTAATCATTGCTTAACATGAATGGCTAGATGCATGACGCGTTGAACATAATCATCTTCTTTTTGGAAGTAACGTCTGTAGTTTATGAAAAGATAAAATAACATACTGTAAATAGGCCTATAAATGCAATAAAAAAATTTAAAAAAAGTAAAATTGTAGATTTCCTAATATCTTTAATTTTTTAAAAACATTTTCGGGTGCTTCACGTGTAAGTTCCAGAAATACTGGCATTTTTTGCTTTTGTTTATGACTTCCTTTTTAACTTTATATTAATTATAATAGAGAGCTATAGGCCTAGTTGTAGCTAGCATGCACTGAATCGAGAATAGCAGGGCCGCCGCTAGCTATTGTGCAATGTGTGCATCGCACGCAGGCGGTCGAATGTAGGGGGCGGCCAAATCATTATTCCAAGGTTATCTTTATTTTTTAATATTTTTAGTTCCATAAAAAATTAATCAAATATTTTAATATTTTATATAAATGTTAATTGTTTCATTATCCTTTTAAAACTATTTTAAAAAACATCAACAGCACGATATTCGTACATAAGAAGTGTAGACTATTCTTGGGTCATCATAGATGTAGATCTACACTAAGTTGTAGGCTACTAGCTGTTTGGTGCAACAACCGACCGACTTACAACAAAAAGGGGGGGGGGGGGGGGCGACGAAAAAATGTTTTATTTTCATTGTAGTTATCAATCCGCGTCTGAATATGACCAAATGTTTACAAATTAAAATATCTTTAAGTAAGAGACGTCGTTTTATCTTTTAATAAGACCTTGTCAAATGTAGACCCGAGAGAGGCGCAGGCAACAAGAAGGGTTGTAACTTTTGAAGAAACTATTTCAAAACGTCTCCGTTAGTGTGATTCTTCTAGATTTTCTTATCTGAGATTGGTCGAATTTCTTCCGACTATTGTAGGCCTACTTCATTATAGTGACGATTTTTTGTGGGAAAAAGGTCTGCGACAGAGACGTCTTACTTAGCACGTAGATGATCTTTAAAAAAGATCACGCCCATTACAGAAGTGCGTATGCTATATACACCTAGAATAAATACTATTGACCAGGGCTGACTCTTTATTACTAGATTTTTTTCTTACTTGAATGAATAGCGCGTTCTAAAAGAAAACTTATTAATGTTGTGGCCTTTTTTGTATTCTTTATTCTTATGAGTCTTATTCTCTGAGTCCACTCAGCTCTAATGGGTACCTGACATTAGTTGAGGAAAAGTAAAGGCGGTTGGTCGTTGTGCTGGCCACATGACACCCTCGTTAACCGTAGGCCACAGAAACAGATGACCTTTACATCCTCTGCCCTATAGACCACAAGGTCTGAAAGGGGAACTTTACTTTTTTTTACTTTTTATTCTTATTACAAGAAAAGGTGTAAATGCTAGGAGAAAGAATTTCTGAAGATGATAACGACAGAATACGCTCAGCGCCAGGGCCCGGCCCCCTAATCCGACCCCTTGCTGACTTGAGCGGAAACCCGCCGAATACTCAATTCTATCTTCAGAAAGAACTTTATACAACGCTTAGAAATTATGTAGGCAACATTATTAAAAAAAAACAAAAAAAAACGGAATTGTTTTACATCGCAATCAATGTCCCCTTGTTCTAAAAAGGGGAAGGGGAGCTTAAACGAAAATTTCGTCATGTAGGGGGTCGCCATCCGGAAATGTTCGAGAAACACTGCCTAATTGTGTTTTATTTCAAGTAACTTTGTAAGTGACTTTTACTTAGGATTATTTATTTTAAATCAATTCAAGAAAAATACTCAGCGCTGAGTTGCTTCATTTTGTCGTAGTGGTGTGTTGGATAAATTTGTAGGCACCTCCAAATTCGCGTATATCAGATGATTGTGGACACAATGCACTTCTCTCCAAAATACAAGCGTGATAATCATAATCAAAGTTTACTGAACGTTGAAAAAGTTTCACCGTTAATGGCGTTGGTGTTTCGAGTCACTTTATTCTGCAGAAAATGGTCCATGTCGTTTTTTTTTTAGGAATAAATAAATAAAGGCAACATTACAGGTACAAAAGGAGTAAATGATTAGGGCCATATTAATCCTGAAATACACGATTATAATACAGAAAGAATTTTTTAAAATGCTCTTTAAAAAAAAACAACATAGATGCAACGCATTAAAGAATGCACGATTTTGAAAAGCAGCCTTGGCAATCCTTTATAGAATGAATTATTATCGGCAATGTCTCGCTTTTAAAGGAGTCACAAATAGTTTATTTGACACACACACATAAAAAGGATATTTGTATCAATTAATAAAGGCAATATCGAAATTTGAATGAAATAAAAAATAAAATCCTTAAATTTGTATAAATACATAAATACTTTCATAAAACATTAGATTGTACACCAGATATGTCTCATACTGAACAAATCACTAGGCCTACTATTATTGCCTCTTTTTCTTATATATCTCATGTTGAACATACATGAACATTTTCTGGGGTTTTGCCATGTCACGTATGACATATGTATAGTTTTAGAACCCCTGTAATATTTGGTGACTAGTAATCACTGAACCATTCCGTGCACGTTAGCACGAGATTTTTCCTGGTCGGGGACTGACCACGAGGTGGACACCTGAGTTGATCTTGGACTCTCGTAGAGAGAGGTTTATTATGGATATCTTGTCCAGTGTAGTAATGTATAGATATTAAGGTTGATTTTGGAGTATATGTGATATCTGAAGTATTTCATTGGATTATAATGCACTATGTTTTTGTGAATATTTCTTGATGGCTGGACTTGCCAATATCTTTTATGATTCATTATTTTATGTAATAAAAACCATGTCTGCTACCAGTGAGTCTATTAATTATTCTAAAGCTTGTAATCAAAGAGTTCAGCATGTTAGTGTTCTCACGCACTAGCAAATCTAGTGCGCGAGTGAAAGTATTTAACTAAGAATACAAAGAATATTATATTATCTACAAGAGGTATCTACATAACACGACATTCGCGTTATCACGCCTACAACAAGAACTAGGCTGTGACAACTGGAGAAGGACATTATAACGTTGTAATAGAAAAAAATGCAAAGTTAAAATTGGAAATAAAACATCTAGAGGGCATGACAACGGTGCGAATATGAAAGGGGAAAAAAAAAGGAATACTCTACGAACATGGATTTAAATTACATTGCGGCTTTTGGTACAGTGTCCAGCTCGTTCTTAATACATTTTTTCTTTTAGAAAAAAAAAAGGGGGGGGGGGGGGGCGGCATTTTAAATTTCGCACGCAGGCGGCCACAATTCTCGCGGCGGCCCTGGAGAATAGTGATGCTAATTAACAAAATAAATAAGACCAATAAAAACAAGGTTACAAAGACAGTTTGTGTGGAAACACAAACTCAAAATCGGCCCCGAAGTGGTCCACACAGGCAAGTTAAAAAGTAAGGTTTCAATATTTTCAGAAAGAACATGAAATTCTATCAAAGACAAATGACAGAGATGAATGGAGAAAGAATGTTGACAATCTTGTGTGGTACCCCAGCGGTCTAGCAGACCAAAGAATAGGTGAAAGTGAATGTGAATTTAGATGTGAACCTGGCCTAAATGATGTTATTTATACGGCTCCTTTTGTCTCGGAAGGCAAAGGATGCGCCCAGACGAGTCAGTCTTTGGTTTCGTCTTGAGACGGGGCGGAATCTGGTGTGGCTAATCAAGTCGATTCTAGAGCGGCAGACTTTGCCACAATTCGTGCCTGTGTATGCATCTGATTCAGGGCTGGCGGACAGGGCGCGGCTTTCTTTTGTTTCCCTCTTGATTATGGCTGCTTCGTTTCTTTTACTCTCAGCTTGTATGTTGACTTGCTTTCACTGCCATAAAGAAGAGTGCTCACAACACAGGCATTGTATACTAGGATTTTGGTTGCTGTAGTCAATTTGGCATTTTCCAAGACGCGCTTGGAGAGTTTTGCCAATACAGTAGTAGCTTTAATATTCTTTTGTCAGCTCGTTATCTAAATCTAGGTTACTGGCAATTGTTGAACCCAATTAGGTAAATTCCTGCACTACCGTAAGAGTGTGGTTCCCAATATGTATCACAGGTAATTCTGCGACGTCTTGTGCCAGGATTTCGGTATTTGAGAGACTTATTGTAAGGCTTAACTCCTGACAAGCAGCTGGTTAGATGTCTTATTGATCTAATTGTTTATTATTACTAATAGTGAATAGTTGTAGGCCTAATAGTATGTATTTTTATGAAGAAAAAAAACTGCTTGCATAAGTGATTTAAAAAATTAGATTTTTCTGAGAGTTGTTACAAGTCTAGTAGCTAAGTTGGCTAGACTTCTAACAACTCTCAAGTCGACCGACTACTGGCCTACTTAGTTACTAAACTTCTAACAACTCTCTAGTCGACCGACTACTAGCCTACCTAGTTGCTAAGCTTCTAACAACTCTCAGGTAGACCGACTACTAGCCTACTTAGTTACTAAGCTTCTAACAACTTTCAGGTCGACCCTCTAGTAGCCTACCTAGTTACTAGACTTTTAAAGACTCTCAAGTCGACCGACTTCAATCCTACTTAGTTATTAGACTTCTAACAACTCTCAGGACGACCCACTACTAGCCTACTTAGTTACTAGACTTCTAACAACTCTCCGGTCAACCCACTACTGGCCTTCTTAAATACTAGACTTCTAACAAATGTCAGGTCGACCGACTACTAGCCTTCTTAATTACTAGACTTCTAACAACTCTCAGTACGACCCACTACTAATCTACTTAGTTACTAGACTTCTAACAACTCTCAGGTCGACCGAATACTAGCCTACTTAGTTACTACACTTTTAACAACTCTAGAGACGACCCACTACTAGCCTACTTAGTTACTAGACATTTAACAACTCTTAGGTCGACCGAATACTAGCCTACTTAGTTACTAGACTTCTAACAACTCTCAGGACAACTCACTACTAGCCTACTTAGTTACTAGACTTCTAACAACTCTAAGGTCGACCAACTACTAGCCTACTCAGTTACTAGACTTCTAACAACTCTCAGGTCGACCGACTACTAGCCTACTTAGTTACTAAGCTTCTAACAACTCTTAGGTCGACCCACTACTAGCCTACTTAGTTACTAGACTTCTAACAACTCTCAGGTCGACCGACTTCTAGCTTACTTAGTTACTAGACTTCTAAAAACTCTCAGGTCGACCCACTACTAGCCTCCTTAGTTACTAGACTTCTAACAACTCTCAAATCGACCGACTACTAGCTTCTTAGTTTATAGACTTCTAACAACTCTCAGGTCGACTAAATACTAGCCTACTTAGTTGCTAAGCTTCTAACAACTCTCAGGTCGACCGACTACAAGCCTACTTAGTTACTAAGCTTCTAACAACTCTTAGGTCGACCAAATACTAGCTTACTTAGTTACTAGACTTCCAACAACTCTCAGGACAACCCACTACTAGCCTACTTAGTTACTAGACTTCTAACAACTCTCCGGTTGACCGACTACTACCCTACTTAGTTACAAGACTTCTAACAACTATCAGGTCGACCGACTACTAGCCTGCTTAGTTGCAAAGCTTCTAACAACTCTAACGTCGATCAACTACTAGCCTACTTAGTGTTACATATCTAGGCATTGTTACCTATTTACTATTGTTTTTTGTTTTTTTCTTTTTTTTTTCTTGACCTGTTGCGGTCGAGAGACGGGTAGAAAATTCCCGAGGCGGTCTGCCCCTTTGTGTAATAAGTTTTTTATTATTATTTTATTAGCGGCGGCGAGTCAAGCAACACAGACAGTGTGACCGGTCCTTGACCTATGTGTGTACCTCTGGGTAAAAAGAGGGTGTTTATTTTTCCGTCTCTTTAGAGAAGGTTCTGCTCTGTCTGGTTGATCACTTGTTCTGTTCTCGAGTAGTATTCTAGAAACTACTAGATTGGTCTTGATCTCGACGCGCGGTAGACTATATAAAGACCGCCCGTGTAACGTTGAGACGGACAAGACATACGGAGACAGCCGTGAGACAGAATAGCGGAGACATTGCGTGACCCCCTGCGTGGTATACCTATTTAGTGTAAGTTAAGATTTTTCTTTTTCAAGGCCTTGCTTGTATTTGTAGTTATAATTTTAAAACTCTTGAATTGTAATATTTTTACATGCCATTTTTGTAAAAGGGTTTGGTCAACCCATCAATTCTGTATTGAGTAAATGTTTGTTTTTCTTGCTTGTAACTTTATGTGATTCATTTAAAAGTACTATTTGATTTATATTTGATTAAACATTAAGTTGATATTTTATCTTCCGATTTCTTGTGTCATTTTTTTTTTTGTTATTCATTGTAAGTCTTTGGTTGAATTCAGACTTAAGATAAGTGACACAACTGCTTTTTCTATTGTCACGTTCCCCTAGGCAAGCCAATTAAAATTAGAATAGATATAGAATTCAATTCGTAATACGTGACAAAAGAAGATTGGGGGCGTTCGTCCGGGATATTTTTCTGAACCTATTTTCATCTTACTTGAGTAATTTTGTAAAGGCGAAGTTGACTTTAAAAAAATTTTTTTTTCAGGGAGTCGGAAGTAGAGTATTAATAGTATTGACCAAACTCTCTTAAGGTCTTTTGTTGTACTGATTTTGTACTGTATATTTACATTGGATACATTTTTTTTCTTGTAATAGTTGTTAGTTAGCCATGGATATTCAGGTTTTTCTTGCAAATCCCTCTGTGGAAGAGCTTGATGCTTTTACTAGGAAGGAACTGGTCCTTATTTCTAAACATTTAGGGTTAAAAATAAAATCAAATGCCCTTAAACAAGAAATCAGAGATAACATTGTAATCCATTATGTAGACGAGGAAGTGTTTTCTGAAGACCTTTTAGAAACCCTTAGACCCGATGAGGGTAAATCAGATTTAGAACTTCAGATAAAATTAAAACAAATGGAAATAGAAGCCCAGTTAGCTTTAAAAGAGAAGGAAATTATCTTGGGGAAACAAAAAGAATTAGAGCTTGCAGCGGCTAGAGAGCAGAAAGAAATAGAAATGAAATTACAAATAGAGTTAAGAAAAATAGAGTTAGCTGCAAATGTAAGACCAGATTCTTCCCCTGCCAATCATACTGCTGAAGCAACAAAATTTTTGAAAATAATTCCACGCTTTAATGAAGCCACAATTGACAATTATTTTCCACAATTTGAACTTTCTGTGAAAAATTTTAATGTACCTGAAACTTTGTGGCCCACTTTGCTGCAAACAGTTTTGACTGGTAGAGCTGCAGAGGTATTTTGTTCTTTGACCATTGAACAACAAAAAGATTATAATGTTGTTAAGGCCTTAATTCTTAAGGCATATGAACTTGTTCCGGAAGCTTACCGAAAGCAGTTCAGGGATTGTCGCAAATCGGATGGCCAAACCCATGTAGAATTCCTGCGGGAAAAGGAGCGACGCTTTGAAAAATGGCTCACTTCCAAGGAAATCGGCACCGACTTTGCCAAATTCAAGAACCTAATGCTGATGGAAGAGTTCAAGAGTTGTGTGCGGCTGGACGTCCGTACGCATATAGCTGATCGTGGCGAGGAAGATGTGCACAAGGCTGCAGTGTTGGCAGACGATTATATAATATCACATCAATTTGCCAAGTATACGACGGATGTCAAGCCAAAACAAGTCAAACAGCCTGAGTCCACTGCTAACAACTCCACCAAGAACAGCAGTACAAATGACAGAAAACCTACTACAAGTAAAGCTACTTGTTCCTACTGCAAACGAGAAGGCCATAAAGTTGACGATTGCTGGAAATTGAGGAAGAGAAACGAAAAAGCTCCTTCAAAAGTCAGCGCTTGCACAGTACAGTGGTCGTCGAGGTCTACTCCTTCATCATCAAGTCATATCAAGAATACCTCGACACCACCTTTTTCAAATGTAGTGACTGTACAAGACTCTCCGAAAATGTCTCCACGATGTTCAAATGACTCAACAGCGAGTTCTTCAAATTCATCTTTGCGATGTTCCAATGACTCAAACAAGAGTTTTTCAAATACATCAAGCCGATGTTCCAATGACTCAAACAACAGTTTACCTAATACATCACATCGATGTTCCAATGACTCTTTCCAGAGTTCCCATAATACATCACCCCGATGTTCCCACGACTCCATCAAGAGTTCCCATAAGGCATCACCCCGATGTTCCAATGACTCCATTAAGAGTTCTCCAAATACATCCAAAAGATGTTCTACTGACTCAAGAAAGAGTTTCTCCACTGCGTCTCCTAGAGATGTCAATGACTCCAGCGAGAGTTCGACCCAAGTCCAGTCTGCATCAACCAAAATTGATATTTCCTTAGAGGATTTTAAGCCTTTCATTTCGGAAGGATTCGTATCACTACCCGGTGATTCTACAAGTCTACGACCTATCACCATTTTGAGAGACACAGGTGCCTCACAATCGCTACTTTTAGAGGGTATCTTGCCCTTGTCAAAATCATCATCGACTGGGAAGAGCATCCTGTTACGAGGCGTAGAGCTTGGATGTATAGATGTGCCTCTACATCTAATCGACATAAAGTCAAATCTCATTACTGGACCGGTTGTTGTAGGTGTCCGACCAACATTACCATTGGACGGCATCTCGTTGCTGTTAGGCAATGACTTAGCAGGTGGAAAGGTGATAGCCGAACCCATCGTCACTCAAACACCCGACTTATCTGCCACACCCGAGGAAGACCTAGAGTTATATCCAGCGTGTGCAGTAACAAGGGCAATGAGGTTGAAAGCACCTCAAGAAGAGAACGTTATAAAAGCCAACAGTAACCACGATGATGTGGACTTGAGCACCACATTCTTTGCTTCTCTTGAAGAAGAACCAACGCCAAATTCTGAAAAGCCGGCATCAACTCGAAAACAGTTGATTGAGGACCAAAAGAAGGATCCAGAGCTCGCCAAACTCCGAGAAACCGCAATGACATCACAAGAGGCAGAGCTAGCATCAACGTGCTACTACATCCAAGATGATCTGCTCTTCAGGAAATGGAAACCTCCAGACGCATCCAACGAAGAAGAATGGAGAATATGCCATCAAATCGTGTTACCAGAAAGATACCGAGCGTACATCATGAATCTGGCTCATGACAAACCAATGTCAGGTCATCTCGGCATCCACAAGACATACCACAAGATTATGTCACACTTCTTCTGGCCACGTTTGAAGAAAGATGTCATCCAGTACTGCCGATCCTGTCATGCCTGTCAGATGGTTGGCAAGCCAAATCAAAAGATCCCTGTTGCTCCTCTGAAGCCGATTCCAGCCTTTGAAGAACCTTTCAGCAGAGTACTTATTGACTGTGTTGGTCCTCTCCCAAGGACAAAAGCTGGCAACCAATACCTGTTGACCATTATGTGTGCTTCAACTCGTTTTCCTGAGGCTATTCCTCTAAGGAACATAAAAGCATCAAACATTGTGAAGGCCTTAATCAAGTTCTTTACTCTATTTGGTCTACCAAAGTCCATCCAATCGGACCAAGGAACGAATTTCACGGCCAATCTTTTCAAGCAAGTCATGACTCAGTTGGGCATCAAACACTGCATGTCGAGTACGTATCATGCCGAGTCGCAAGGCGCTCTTGAGCGATTCCATCAGACTCTCAAGAACATGATCCGAACCTATTGCTTTGAGCACGAAAAAGACTGGGACGAAGGAATCCACATGCTGCTGTTTGCAACCCGTGAATCCGTCCAGGAATCGTTGGGATTCACCCCTTTTGACTTAGTCTTTGGCCATTCGGTGCGCGGTCCCTTGAAATGTATAAAAGAGACTTTGTTGTCACCAACAGCCACTGAAGGACTTTTAGACTATGTAATTAAGTTTAAAACTAGACTTTATGATGCTTGTGTTCTGGCCCAAAATAATTTACAAAACACCCAATCCAGCATGAAACGCTGGTATGATAGAAAGGCCCGTGTTAGAGAATTTTCTCCCGGGGAGAAGGTGCTTGTATTTTTGCCCATACCAGGTCAACCCTTGCAAGCCAGATATTTTGGTCCCTATGAAATTGAGACCAAAATTAGTGACCTCAATTACACAATCAAAACTCCTGACCGTAGGAAAAAGACTCAGCTATGTCATATAAACATGCTGAAGCCTTATGTATCTCGGCCAGATCACTCAGAGAAGAGTAATTGTGTTTTAAATACAGTCAAAAGTTGTTCAAATAGCCATGTTTCTCCTATTGATGATGATATTGTAAAAGAGAAATTTGGACAATACAAAATACTAATTCTTTTGTATTACAAAATTTGGATGTAAAACTGTCTCATCTGTCTTCGACAGAAAGGCCAGTTATCATGAAACTCATTAATGAATTTAATGACATTTTTTCTGATGTACCAAAACAGACTAATGTTATAATGCATGATGTAGATGTTGGCGAGGCTACTCCAGTCAAGCAGCATCCTTACAGGGTCAACCCTGAAAAACTTGCCATACTTAGGTCAGAAATCAAGTATATGCTTGAAAATGACCTCATTGAACCAAGTTCCAGTAGCTGGAGCTCCCCATGTGTCTTGATACCTAAACAGGACAAGACTTATCGTTTTTGTACAGACTACCGTAAGGTAAGTGCTGTAACAAAGACCGATTCGTTTCCTATCCCTAGGATAGACGATCTCATAGATTGTATTGGTGACGCTAAGTACATCACCAAAATAGACCTACTTTCAGGTTATTGGCAGGTTCCCCTGACTGATAGGGCAAAGGAAATCTCCGCCTTTGTCACCCCTGATGGTCTGTACCAATACAAAGTGATGCCATTTGGCATGAAGAATGCTCCTGCCACTTTCCAGAGAATGATAAATGCCCTGCTTGCCGACATGGAGAATTGCCACGCATACATAGACGATGTAGTAATTTTTAGCCAAGATTTTTCTAGCCATTGTAAACAACTGCATTGTCTTTTTACTAAACTTTTACATGCAAAAATTACTGTAAACCTGAGTAAGAGTGATTTTTGCCAGGCTTCCATCCAATACTTAGGCCATATTGTAGGACAAGCCCAGGTGAAACCTGTAATGGCCAAAGTAGAAGCTATCCAAGCTTTCCCTATCCCTGCTGATCGGAAACAACTCCGAAGATTTTTGGGAATGTCTGGATATTATAGAAAATTTTGCGAAAATTTTTCTGTCATTGCCAGTCCTTTAACAAACCTCCTGAGAAAGAACATCCGATTTACTTGGACGGATGAATGTCAGAAAGCCTTTAACCAAATTAAGCAGATATTATCTAGCTCCCCCATTTTGATGGCTCCTGACTTCGGAAAACCTTTTAGGTTAGCTATTGACGCCAGTGACACAGGTGTTGGGTCAGTCCTTTACCAAGAAGATAATTTCCAAGTAGAGCACCCTATTTGTTTCTTTTCCAAGAAATTTAATAGACATCAAAGAAATTATTCTACTGTGGAAAAAGAATGTCTTGGGTTGATTCTTTCTATACAACACTTTGATTTTTATATCAGTGGGTCCAGATGGCCACTGGTTGTATTTCCTGACCACAATCCCCTTACATTTATCCACAAAATGTCTGGCAAGAACCAACGACTTCTCAGGTGGAGTTTATTTTTACAAGAGTACAACCTAGATCTTAAACACATAAAAGGCAGCGAAAATGTTATCGCCGATGCCTTATCTAGATTGTAAAAAGTATTTTGATGTATATTCTGTAATGTAAATCTCATTTTTGTAATTATTCTAAAAAGATTTCCATTTCGTGGAAATGTAAACTTTTTATTTTTAGGAGGGAGGTGTTACATATCTAGGCATTGTTACCTATTTACTATTGTTTTTTTTTTTTTTTCTTTTTTTTTTCTTGACCTGTTGCGGTTGAGAGACGGGTAGAAAATTCCCGAGGCGGTCTGCCCCTTTGTGTAATAAGTTTTTTTTTTTTATTTTATTAGCGGCGGCGAGTCAAGCAACACAGACAGTGTGACCGGTCCTTGACCTATGTGTGTACCTCTGGGTAAAAAGAGGGTGTTTATTTTTCCGTCTCTTTAGAGAAGGTTCTAGCTCTGTCTGGTTGATCACTTGTTCTGTTCTCGAGTAGTATTCTAGAAACTACTAGATTGGTCTTGATCTCGACGCGCGGTAGACTATATAAAGACCGCCCGTGTAACGTTGAGACGGACAAGACATACGGAGACAGCCGTGAGACAGAATAGCGGAGACATTGCGTGACCCCTGCGTGGTATACCTATTTAGTGTAAGTTAAGATTTTTCTTTTTCAAGGCCTTGCTTGTATTTGTAGTTATAATTTTAAAACTCTTGAATTGTAATATTTTTACATGCCATTTTTGTAAAAGGGTTTGGTCAACCCATCAATTCTGTATTGAGTAAATGTTTGTTTTTCTTGCTTGTAACTTTATGTGATTCATTTAAAAGTACTAAATGATTTATATTTGATTAAACATTAAGTTGATATTTTATCTTCCGATTTCTTGTGTCATTTTTTTTTTGTTATTCATTGTAAGTCTTTGGTTGAATTCAGACTTAAGATAAGTGACACAACTGCTTTTTCTATTGTCACGTTCCCCTAGGCAAGCCAATTAAAATTAGAATAGATATAGAATTCAATTCGTAATACGTGACATTAGTTACTGGACTTTTAACAACTCTCAAGTCAACCAACTACTAGCCTACTTAGTTGCTAGACTTCTAACTTTTCTCAGATCGACCGTTTACAAGCCTTCTTACTTACTAGACTTGCAACAACTCTCAGGTCGACTGACTACTAGCCTTCTTAGTTACTAGACTTCTAACAACTCTCAAGTCGACCCACTACTAGCCTACTTAAATACTAGACTTTTAACAACTCTCAAGTCGACCGACTACTAGCCTACTTTGTTAATAGACTTCTAACAACTCTCAAGTCGACCGACTACTAGCCAACTTAGTTGCTAGACTTCTAACAACTCTCAGGTCAACTGACTACTAGCCTACTTAGTTACTAGATTTCTTACAACTCTCAGGTAGTTCGACTAAAAGTCTATTTAGTTACTAGACTTGTAACAACTCTCAGGTCGACTGACTACTAGCTTCCTTAGTTACTAGACTTCTAACAACTCTCAGGTCGACTGACTATTAGCCTCCTTATTTACTAGACTTCAAACAACTCTCAGGTCAACCGACTACTAGCCTACTTTGTTAATAGACTTTTAACAACTCTCATATCGACCGACTACTAGCCTACTTAGTTACTAGACTTCTAACAACTCTCAGGTCAACCGACTACTAGCTTCTTAGTTTATAGACTTCTAACAACTCTCAGGTCGACTGAATACTAGCCTACTTAGTTGCTAAGCTTCTAACAACTCTCAGGTCGACCGACTACAAGCCTACTTAGTTATTAAGCTTCTAACAACTCTTAGGTCGACCAAATACTAGCTTACTTAGTTACTAGACTTCCAACATCTCTCAGGACAACCCACTACTAGCCTACTTAGTTACTAGACTTCTAACAACTTTCCGGTTGACCGACTACTACCCTACTTAGTTACAAGACTTCTAACAACTATCAGGTCGACCGACTACTAGCCTGCTTAGTTGCAATGCTTCTAACAACTCTAACGTCAATCAACTACTAGCCTACTTAGTTGCTAGACTTCTAACTTTTCTCAGATCGACCGACTACAAGCCTTCTTACTTACTAGACTTGCAACAACTCTCAGGTCGACTGACTACTAGCCTTCTTAGTTACTAGACTTCTAACAACTCTCACGTCGACCCACTACTAGCCTACTTAAATACTAGACTTTTAACAACTCTCAAGTCGACCGACTACTAGCCTACTTAGTTACTAGACTTCTAACAACTCTAAGGTCAATCGACTACTAGCCTACAATTTATTACTAGATTTCGTACAACTCTCAGATCGACCGACTACTAGCTTACTTAGTTACTAGACTTTTAACAACTCTCAAGTCGACCGACTACTAGCCTACTTAGTTACTTGACTTCTAACAACTCTCAGGTCAACCGACTACTAGTCTACTTAGTTACTAGACTTCTAACAACTCTCAGGACGACACACTACTAGCCTACTTAGTTACTAGACTTTTAACAACTCTCAAATCGACCGACTACTAGCCTCCTTTGTTACTAGACTTCTAACAACTCTCAGATCGACCGACTTCTAGCTTACTTAGTTACTAGACTTCTAACTACTCTAAGGACGACCCACAGCGCTCTTCTAATGTTGGAGCTAAAAAATAGTTAGTTATCTTGTAATGGTAGATTTAAATGTTGGAGCTAAAAAGAATTAGCTCTTTCATAATGTAAGAGCTAAAAAGAACTGGCTTTCTTGTAATACTGGAGCAAAAAAAATTAGTTCTCTTGTAATGTTGAAGCTAAAAAGATTACGCGCTCTTGTAATGTTGGAGCTAAAAAGAATACGCTCTCTTGTAATGTTGCAGCTAAAAATAATAAGCTCTCTTGTAATGTTAAAGCAAAAAAAAAAGCTCTCTTGTAATGTTGCAGCTAAAAAGAATAAGCTCTCTTGTAATGTTGCAGCTAAAATAAATACGCTCTCTTGAAATGTTGCAGCTAATAATAATACACTCTCTTGTAATGTTGCAGCTAAAAAAAATTAGCTCTCTTGTAATGTTGGAGCTAAAAAGAATGAGCTCTCTTGTAATTTTGGAGCTAAAAAGAATTAGATCTGTCATAATGTGAGAGCTAAAAAGAACTGGCTTTCTTATAATACTGGAGCTAAAAAAATAGCTGTCTTGTAATGTTGGAGCTAAAAAGAATAATCTCTTATGTAATGTTGGAGCTAAAAAGAATGAGCTCTCTTGTAATGTTGGAGCTAAAAAGAATTAGATCTGTCATAATGTGAGAGCTAAAAAGAACTGGCTTTCTTATAATACTGGAGCTATAAAAATAGCTGTCTTGTAATGTTGGAGCTAAAAAGAATAATTTCTTATGTAATGTTGCAGCTAAAAAGAATAAGCTCTCTTGTAATGTTGCAGCTAAAAAGAATAAGCTCTCTTGTAATGTTGCAGCTAAAAATAATAATATCTCTTGTAATGTTGCAGCTAAAAATAATAATCTCTCTTGTAATGTGCAGCTAAAAAGAATAAGCTCTCTTGTAATGTTGCAGCTAAAAAGAATAAGCTCTCTTGTAATGTTGCAGCTAAAAATAATAATCTCTCTTGTAATGTTGCAGCTAAAAAGAATAAGCTCTCTTGTAATGTTGCAGCTAAAAAGAATAAGCTCTCTTGTAATGTTGCAGCTAAAACGAATAAGCTCTCTTGTAATGTTGCAGCTAAAAAGAATAAGCTCTCTTGTAATTTTGCAGCTGAAAAGAATAAGCTCTCTTGTAATGTTGCAACTAAAAAAATAGCTAAAAAAGAACAAAAAGTTATCTTAAACTAAATCTGAGTTTTAGTTTTGGCACAACTAAATCTAAGCAAGCATGTTACCTACACGCAAGACAAAATGGACCTCCAAATTGGGGCACTCATCTCGAAGTACTTGCCAGGACTCGCTTGTAAGGCGATCTAGACAACTTACATCTTCCACGTAAATACGTATCACAAGGCAACACAATTTTTGTGTCTCTGAAATAACTATGATTTCCTGTTAGCTTATACATCCAACTGATCAAAAAAGTATTTGTTTTCCCAAAAGTTTGGGTTTGTGGTCAGGACATTGATAGTTTAGATCACGTATTGGATAGCATTATACAACGTTTAAAATACATGTAAGACTTATAATACACTTATGATGTTTGACAGTCTTCACAAACATGGTCCATACAGATGAATAAAAGTCAAAAATTGCATGTTCTTTTAGACTGACGATTATAGACTAAATCACTATTACGGACTAGGCCCCAGATATAGTCCCCCATCATATTCTCGGTATACTGTCCTTGGTATTGACGTTCAAATTCCTTCAGGTCTTGATGGAACCTTTATCCTTGTTTCTCTGAGTATGCTCCCATATTTTCCTTGAAAATACGCAGATGAGCATCTAGGATGTGAACCTTTAGCGACATTCTGCATCCCATAGAATGATAGTTTCTCACAAGTGTCTCCACCAGCTCCACATAATTCTCGGCCTTATGATTTCCAAGGAATTCATGAACAACTGCGATGAAGCTGCCCCAAGCTGCCTTCTGGATGTCTGTGAGACTGTTATGAAAATGCTGAGATTCCATTATTTTCTTTATTTGTAGTCCCACAAAGATCCCAGCTTTCACTTTGGCCTCTGACAACTTGGGGAAGAATTCTTCTAGGTATTTCACAGCTGCCGACTCTTTACCCAGAGCTGTAACAAACTGCTTCATGAGCCCCAGCTTGATGTGCAAAGGAGGCATTAGAACTTTCTTAGGATCCACTAGAGGCTCCCACTTGACATTGCTACTCCCAATGGTAAAGTTGGTCCGTTCTGGCTAATCCCGACGATGGTAGTGTTGCTTGGTGTCTCTGCTATCCCAAGACAAAGATAGCATGGAAACTTGGTGAAACCACCCTGAAGACCAATTAAGAATGCCACCATCTTAAAATCATCAATTACCTCCCAACCATACTGTTCATAGTTTTGAGCCTGCAGAAGCTGTCTGACGCTATTGTACTCCTCCTTAAGTTGTGCTGAGTGAGCCACTGAGATAGAAGGTAGCTGATTGCCATTGTGGAGAAGAACAGCTTTCAGGCTGCGGGAAGAACTATCGATGAAGAGACGCCAATCCTGTGGGTTGCAGGGTATCCCTATTGCATCCAACAGACCTTTCACATCATGACAGTAGCAAAAGTTATCATGAACGGTGAAAAAGACTAAAAATCTTTGATGACGTTTTCTCTGACATGTAACTTGAACACTCTCATCTAACAGGTTCCACTGTTTCAGTCGGGATGTCAGAAGCTCAGCTTTAGCTTTGGTGAGACCAAGATCTCTCACTAAATCAGATCAGGGGAATGTGGAACTGGGGCAATCTAAGAAGGAATATCAGGATAGAGCACAGCAGCTGCATTTTTGCCAGATCGACGCTTTGATGGATCTACCATGCAAAAATAGCAGTTGTTCAGATGATCTGTAGCCTCTCGCCAAATTCTTGGTATCGCAAACTTCATGCTTCTCTTCTCCCCCTGAACCAACCTTCTAAAGTCGTCTTGCAGCAGTCACAACTAACATGTGGAGCCCAAGATTTATCTAGATCTCCAACTGGCATGCCAAAGTAGGATTTATATGCTTCCTTCATTGTTGCTGATGTTGTCAAAGAATGTTTCTTCGCACGTTTCTTTATGAATTCGCCGCAAACATAACAGAAGGCATCTGCTGGATAGGTGCAACCTCTAGATGCCATATTTTACATAAAGTCAATGAAGTCACTGATTTCAATCAACAATCAATATTCACAATGATTTTATCTGAAAAATCTAAAAAAATTCAGACTTATATTTAAAGGTACAAAATTAATTCATACATGTAAATGCATATACACTGCAAAACAGAAAATGTTAGCAGTGACAAAACCAAAGTTTTGCCTGAATAAATGAATTATAATAGGTGTTCTGGACCTAAGAAACAAGAAAAGAACAATTTCTTGTAGGGAACAAGAAAATTTTTTTTTGTTGCCTTGTGAATTGCTCCAGCTGACCGTAGCTGACGAATGCTTCCAGAACATCGTCACAGGGGTATTCATAGCTCAGCGTCAATGCTGTCAAGGGAAACAGTACATTAAAATAGTTATAGCATATGTGCACTCCAAAAGTGTTAACAATAGATCATCTATATATGTAACAAAATTAATACGTTTTTTTTTGGTATAATCAATTTATTTCTATATTGGACAATGTGTATTTAAATCAACCCAACTATATAGAGAATTACACAACAGCCACCCGCTCCATCATAAGTACGTCAAGTCGTCGCGAAGACTAGAACCGAGCGGTACAAAAACTGGTTCGTTCATTACTCGGTCAGACTATATCAACGCCACTCGTTGATCAGGAAACATGAAAAGCACCAAGATGCCTGTGTGTAGTCGCTGAATGTACTCTTTATAGTGTGTCTGTTCTATTTATGTGTTATGTTTCTGTTGTGTTGTCTTGATATGAAAAAAGAGACCTTGTAATGACAGCAAATTTCCATAAGGATCAATAAAGCAGTCTTAGTCTTAGTCTTAATTAATGCACATTGGTGATGAGTGTCAAATCGCTTGACTTCCTAACCGAGGGTTCGGGTTCGAATCCTGGTGAAAATTGGGATTTTAGGAGCGTTACTGAGACCACACAGGTTTATTGGGTACCTGACATTAGTTAGGGAAAAGTAAAAGGCAGTTGGTCGTTGTGCTGGCCACATGACATCCTCGTTAACCGTGGCCCACAGAAACAGATGACCTTTATATCATCTGCTCTTTAGATCGTAGGGTAAGGTGTAATTTACTTACTTTTTTTTTACTTTCTCTCATATACCCATAGTGTTTAAATTAGTCTATTAACCAAATTGTATTTACTAAAAAACGAACACACTTATGTATTTTTTAATCGCTGTATGAATGTATGTCCCATCTCAGAACCATTGCGTTGTACATACTCTTTCCGTGTTATGTAGTTTAAATGTTATCAAGTTACCTTGACCAGCATCTCGGACCGGGAAACAAAATATATACGTCATTATTAGCCTTTGTAAAATAGCTATTACAAAAAATTATATTTAACAGTCTCCAATTAGACAGTACGAAGAGCTTAACTCGGAGATACGCCAATGAACTAATGTCTATAATTTATAAGATAAGTTCCACTCACACGTCACTTCCGTAAATAATCTGAACGGCTCCAGTAACACGACTGCCGCACGATCTTTATTTTCTTCTTGTGCGAACAATCCATCAATGATCAACTTTTCAATTTTGGATCCACAAGAGCGCCCAACTTGGTCAGCATGGCAGTACCTTAGAGAGGTTAAAAAAACAATTTGTTGCTGGTTGAAAACATTTAGAAATTGTTCTGTCAGTACTCGGTGGCAAGGGGGAGAAGTAGATGTAGACTAGAAATCTAATTACAGGTTTAGTTTAAGCTGAGTTGTCTTCCCACGCTTCCTACTAGGCGTCAGGGAAAACTCCACTATTTGATGTTCACCCCCCCCCCCCCTCTGCAGATGTTCCGTTGTATGATTAGGCGGTTGCCCGGCAAAAAGTAAGGTGGCCGAGTGGCTTCCGAACAGAGGGTCTCGAGTACAAATCACGTACAAGCCGCGAACTTTGGATTTTTGAAGTCCACACAATTCAAGTAGATACCGCACTACAGTAGAGAAGTAAAGATGGTGGTTCGTGCTGGTCACATGACACCTAGGCTAAATATAGAAAAAGATGATCTCTACTTCACCTACCCACATAGATATCAACGTACTGCAAGTGGTACCTCCCTAGGCACTTTCGCTCAGGCATTAGTAGCTTAGATAAGCATACAAGTTAATAGTTCTTTATTCATAATAATAAAAGCCAGTCACGTCTAAATCTGAGTAGTAACGCGCATAGCTTCCGAACCGAGTCTCGGATTTAAGACCCTTTGAAGACAGGGATTTCGAATTTCGGGATTTTTAGAATGTCCCTGGGTCCATCCATCAGTTCTTAATATCATCTAACCAATTGATCGCAGGATCTAAACATGTTAGTTAACTTTCCTTTACTTAACTCTTAAACTTTAAAACATACACACACACACACAGATAGATAGATAGATAGAGAGAGAGAGAGAGAGAGAGAGAGAGAGAAAGAGAGAGAGAGAGAGTTCTAATTATAATGAGTTTTATAAATAGTAACATCTCACCCGTCTCCAGAGTAAAACCAGCTGTCACAGCCTAGTTCTGGTTGTAGGCGTGATGACGCGAATGTCTCTGTGCGTTGTACTGGTACTACTATAATATTCTTTGTTTTCTTAAATACTTTCACTCGCGCACTAGACTTGCTAGTGCGTGAGAACACCAACATGCCGAATTCTATGACTACAATATTTAGAATAAGTAATGGACTCACTGGTAGCAGACATGGATTTTATTACATGTAAAATATAGTTCACAAAAGATATTGGCTTGTCCAGCCATCAAGAAATATACAAAAGATGTAGTACATTAGAATCCAAATGGAATACTTTAGATATCACACATGCTCCAAAAATCAACCTTAATATCTATACATTACTACACTGGACAAGATATCCATAATATTCCTCTCTCTACGAGAGTCCAAAATCAACTGACTTGTTCACCTCGTGGTCAGCTTCCGACCAAGCAAAATCTCGTGCTAACTGCACGGAATAGTTCAGTAGCTACCAGTCACCAGATATTACAGGGGTTCTAAAACTGATATATTACATACGCCCCTTCCCCTGGAGACGATTTTTTGACAAAAGTACATATGATAGTAATATCCTATACATATGTCTAGTAGCTTAATCACTCATGTCAAGCTGATCTAATTAATCACTTCAATACTGCTTGCTCAATTATACATAAGTATTAATGTCATGTCATTCATTTTAACTATGCATTGTTCCATATACTAATTGACAAATGCATTGTTCAACTCTCAAAATGTTTGCTTAGAAAATTATACATTAGTATGATTACATCTACTATTCAAGTATGTAATGGAAAAAATATCAATACAATCTGAGGCTTTAGTCTCATGAAATATAGTTAATAATAATATATCATCTATTCACAAGTATACTGAAATATTTTACATGAGCATGTTTAATTGCTATGTGCTCATTCTGTTAACATACATTGACATCTCAATTATGAGAAGAAGAAAAAATTATTTTTAGTTATTTTACATCCAATTATTTATATAATATAACACACCCAATGTGTATCATCTGACACACTAAGTGAATTTATTAAAGAAGTTCCCAATAAAGTTTACATACATGTATATAAGTATATTTGTGTTCAGTATTCATTATATCACTCTAAGCTCTATCATCATTATACAAAGTTACAGTGACATTGTCTATAATTGTTATTAATAGCACACATATGTGGTATTTAAAGTACAATAGCATAAAAAATGATAGCATTCAAGTGTGTACCACTTGGAAAAAAATATTTACATTTGTGAGTTGTTTTTCAAAAAAAAATAATTAAGGTCAACAGTTCAAGTAGTTCACTGTTGTTTACAATATGTTTGTTTACATTACTGTGTTAATCATCCACATTATTAGCACATCTAGTCATTATAATATTCTATGTTATTGTCAAACTGTGATAATTAAATATGTAATGTACAATGAATTAAAAAATGATAGTACAATAGCATCAATGAAAGAAAAAAAAATGTCATCATGACCCAATAAAAGGATACCAGTAAATGTACAAAGATATGTCATGACCTAGTTACATGATAACAAGAAATAATGTCAGCTTGACCTGACTGAAAAATGTCAAGTTGTTTCTAATTGTATTGTGACGTTACTTAGTTAGAATACTTTGACTGATATGTACAATATTATTGTCCTCATTTGTATCTGTTTCATGATCTACCTGTCTTGACAAAAAATCAGCTAATACATTTTCATGACCAGGTATACTTTGTAGGTCAAACTTGTAATCAGATAAAATTAGTGACCATCTATTTATTCTGTTATTCTTTAGTTCTTTTCTTTTAAGTGCTAACAATGGTTTATGGTCACATTTAATTGTAAAAAATCTTCCTAGTAAATAGTGTTTTAGTTTGACTATGCTCCATACTATAGCTAATAGTTCTTTTTCTATTAATGAATATTTTCTTTCTGCTTTAGATAATGTTCTACTTATATGAACTATAGGTTTCAGATATGACTCTTTCTGTTGCAGTAGGCATGCTCCTATACCATTACTAGATGCATCAGTGTACAGTAGGAGTTGTGAAATAGGATCAATACTCCCTAATTCTACTTTCTCATTAAACTTATCCTTTAGTTTGGTTAGTGCTTTTCTGCTGCTATCATCTAAGTTTATTATATTTGAATGTTTCTTCTTAGTAAACTCTACTAAGGGCTGAATTAGTTGGGCATAGTTGGGTATAAATGTTCGATAAAAGTTGCACAAGCCTAATAGTGCTCTGACATCCTTTTTTTGTTTTAGGTTCCTTAATGTTTCTTATTTTACTGATGTTTGCTTTGGTAAGAGTTATTCTGTTGTTAGTAATGTTGTAGCCTAAAAAGTGAATTTCATCCTTTACAAGATTTAATTTATTGGGAGCTATTGTCATCTTATGTTGTTTTAGACGAGCAAATATTTGTTCAAGTGTGTCTAGATGTTCCTTTTCTGACTTAGTGAAAACACAAATGTCATCCACATATGAAATTACATTGTCTATGCCTGATAATAGTTTGCTCATACATTATTGAAAAGTGGCTGTGCTGTTAACTTACCCAAATGGCATGACATTCCATACATATATCCCTTCAAACACGGGTAAAATACATTTGAAAGCTGTGTATTGTTTTGACTTTTCTTCCATTTTTATTTGCCAGAATCCTCTATTTAGATCCATGGTGGTAAATAGTGAGGCTCTGCTTAGTATATTAATTATAGTGTCTGTATCAGGTAAAGGTTCAGGATCTATAATAGTACAATTGTTTAGCTCTCTATAGTCGCAAGAGATTCTCACGTTATTATTTTTTTCTTAATAATCACCATAGGTGATGCATATGAACATACTTCTGATTTTTCTATCTTGTTTTCACTTAGTAATTTCTTTAGTTCTACTTTTACTAATTCCTCATAGGCCTTTGGGATGTTATATGCCTTTGTTTTAGATGGTAGTGTCTTATTTAAGTGTATTGAGTGTTGAATTAGATCAGTGCAGCCTAGTTTTAATGTAATGACATCATTGTATTTTTCTATCAAGTTATCTATATTGGTCCTGTCACTACTGGAGTCTTGGGTGGTAGCATGAATAGTTATAGTGTTTGCAGCATATCCCTGTATAGTTCTTATTGAATCTGTATCCCTATCAATTACTTCTATCTCTTCAAATTTTCTTTTAAGAAATTTTACTAATTTGTCTATGCTCAGTTTACATTCTTTGCCATTTTTGTCTACTTTGTACACTTTGTTGTTTATTTTTCCTATTATATTCTATGGACCTTCATTTTTGTTTTTACTATAATTATTTTCTATCTTGACATATACTTGGTCTCCTATGTTTAATGTCCTTAATTTTCTGTTCTTATTTTTTATATCTCTATGTCTGTTTAAGTTTTTATCCATGTTTATATCAGCTAACTTTATTCCCTGTCTTAAATTTTGTTTTGTTTGTGTTATCCATGGATGGAATTCTTCATAGTTCTCTAGGTCTAGCATATTATCAGCCCATAGTTCTAGTGGACCTTTAGGTTTCCTATCAAAAACTAATTCATATGGACTGAATTTTGTTGTTTCATGAGTAGTAGTGTTGTAAGCAAAGATGGCATAGTTTAAAGTCTGATCCCAAGTATTCATTGCTTCTGTTTCAAATTTATAAATTATAATTTATAAATTTGATTGTCTTGTTCCATCTTTCAATCACACCGTTGGATTGTGGCGAATAAATTGTACTGTGTAGAAGTTTGATGTTTATATAGATACTATTTTTTTGTCTATTCTTTATCCATGAATCTAGCTGAGTTATTGTCAAATCTCTAACACCATGTGAGTTCCCTATTATGAGGTCTTGGGCAGGGGTATCCATTACAACTACTTTTATCTCACCTGTAATCCAGGGAGATTCAATCCAGACCTTGGCAGTTTTACATATGTCAAATTTTTGTACATTGGCATAGATCACCTTAACAGTTTCTTTTAAATATTGTTCTGGTTTGACTAGATTGGATCTTACAATGGATGTTGTTCACCATAATCTCTCATTGCTTTAATTTCTACTGAATTTACATAGGATGGAAAGACATTTACTTTAGACATGTCTGCTTGTAGGTAAGCAACATTCTCTTCTCTTTGGACATTGTTGTTATTGTTATTGCCTCTATTTCTGTTTCTGTTTTGATAGTTAGTATTGTAATTAGACTGCTGGTTGTATGCGTCCCTCCTTGATTGTCTATTAGTATTATAGCTATTGTAATAGAAGTTATTTCTAAGGCTCCTTCTTTCTCTGGGGCTTGCACTCTGGTTTGATCTGTAGTTTCTATATTGATTTTTATAGTTTGTGGTGATTATGTTTTGTATATAATATTGTAAATGGTACGTCATAGAACCTTGGTTGTAAGACTGAAAGAATTCTATGTTTATTTATTAATTTTACTATTATTTCATTGGTTCATTGGTTGGGACAGAGTGACAGCGCTTGAAATTTTGTTATTGTTGACAGGGGACCGGAGTTTTGTGTTAGCATAGTAGGAGCCATTGTAAGGCAGTTCTGATAGTTAATGTATATTTAGGAATTCAGCTTTGTTGGCGTTATCTACAGTTATAATTTGTTCCTATTTCTTTATTAAATATTTCTCATTTCTAATGCATCCCTGGTGTTCTTGAAGTATTGCATACGTAATGTATCCATGTCAAAGTCATAGGCTAGAAGTTCACAACAATCACAACATAGTTACTAGGATTGTTGTAGTTATTTTGATTGTAGTTGCTATGGTTGTGGTAATTAGTGTAACTTCTATATCTAAAGTTGCTAGTATTAGTTTGTCTGCATTGGCTTTTAACATGGCCCTTCTTGCCACAATTAAAACAAGTTTTTGAGGTAGAAAATTTAAATTTATCATTAGTATTACTGTTAGATGTATAAACTGTTGCAGCCAATTGATGTAACTCTCTTTTATCCATAGTATGACCAGGATGGCTATCCTTAAAAAGGTTTAGATTAGTAATGAGATCAGTTTCTGTTTTTACTTTCTTTTCTTTAAGAAAAGTGAACATAAGTCTGTCACATTAGACAGTACATTGTCAATTAGGATCATGTCTAAAATTTGAATTGGATCTTTTATGTCACATTTAGCTAGTTCTAACCATTTAAGCATATTTGCCTTCATGTCAAAGATAAATCTATTAAATCTCCATGCTTGTTCAGTTTAATTTCTTTAAAGAGTTTTCTGTAATAGTCTTCGCTTTTCCCGAAATGTTCCAAAAGTCTAGTTTTAACAGCTATGTAGTCTTTTTTTTTGTTCAGCTGTGAGTGTGCTTATTATATTTAGGGATTCTCCAGATAAATTGGCTAAAAGATGTTTTGCCATATCCTCATTGCTTAAATTGTAAGTAGATGAAATATGTTCAAACTGTACTAGGTAATTTCCCAGTGTATCCTTTTTAAAGTTAAATTTATGAAATTTGGAAATAAATGGTTTGTTACTAGTTTGCTGGGTAATAATGTTGGGGTTTATTTTTGCTGCTTCCAATTTTGCTAACTCTACTTTGTCCTGACTTTCTTTTTGTTTTGCCTCTAATTCTTTTTGTTTTGCCTCTAATTCTTTTTGTTTAGTCTCTAGTTCTTTTAGTTCTTTCTGATGAGCTCTTTCGCAGCTCTTTCTTCCCTATCTTTAATTTGTTTCTTTTCTTCCCTTTCCTCCCTTTCTTTCTTTTCAGCCTTTTCTAATTCTTTTTTGATAAACTCCTTTTTCTCCTCCCCTTCTAGTTCCATCACCTTCACAAGTTCTAGAATTTTATTATATGATGCCATGGTTATTATTAATGTATCAATTTATGTCTAATGAGTAGTTAAAGAAGTAAATTAAAGTATAAAGTTGTAAAATGAGATATGTTACAGATATGTTACACTGGAAGAATGTGTGTGAATTATCTAAAGTGTATTTTTACAAAATAAATACAAGTTCAATGAACTTTCTTAATTAATAGTCCTATATTCAAATAATAATATATGTTTCAAATCAATATTATTCATAAATGCAATAGCTCAAATATTTCTCAATGTTAAGTATGTATGGCTATTGTTTATGCCAATAATAATAGAAATAAGATTAATTTAATAAGAAGTAAAAAAATTATATATACAAATATATCAAAAAGGACAAATACAGAAACAATAGGAATGACGTCACAGTCTGCTATAAAAAATATCAATAACAAGAAGAAATGAGACAGGAGAGTTACAGATATGTAGATACAAGACTTTACACAAACAACAATATAAATGCAAACAGAATACTCTGACAAAATACACAAACAAGACTAAAACAGCTAATAAATAATTCCCGATATGATCAAGTACCTCCCTACCAACAAGGATGACCTCAAACGCGTTGGTCTTATTGAAGGTAAAAGAACAGATAGGATGTTCCCTAATAGATCCTATTATTATGATAAGTCATAAAATAGTCCCTCTCCAGCCACCCTTGAAAGTAACAAATATATAGAAAGTGAAGGAAATTCAATGTCAATATCAATACTCAATATAAAAATTCAATCTTAAATAGTTAACTTACATCCTCTTTCCAACGTAGCGTAGTAGTGTAGATTATCCAAAAGGTAACTTATCCAATAAGTATAATCCAAATAATGCAATAAGATAATCCAAAAGGTAAGTGTAGTAATGCAGGCACGTGTTATTTCTTCGGCGTACAACGATAACTAGGAGAGCGCCAATAGGTGCAAGTTAGTCCAACTTCAACGTCAAAGATAAATAATCTAAAAGTACTTGCACATTGCACATATAAATAATCCAACAGTACTTAAGTAGAAAACTTCAGCTTAGATAATCCAAATACGTAAAGTCGCTGAAAAAATAGAATGACCATCAGTGAACAGAGGTCTAAATGGAGGACCTTCTGTATAGCAATGTAAGGTGAAACCTCGACAATGCAGGAGCGTGTCAAGAGTTGGTGACGAGACGACGTATCAGCTGTCTTCAAGCGACGCCTTGAATTTTTCACCCACACAAGTGTATCAGCTGTCTTCAGTTTCTGCAGATGATGCTGTCACGCCGTGCTGAATTTGAAGATGTCGACAATAGTGGAGAAATAAGCATTGACCAGGTATACAAGAAGTAGCTGCAAGTCCAAATCAGTCAATGACATATGACGAATTAATTTAAACAAATACGGTTCTAGTAGAAATGTCAATTTGTTTCTTTGAATGGTATGAGTTGATTCCACCTATTGCTATCTCCGCATCTCTAGGAGGCGGGGTCTATGTGGATGTAAACGACGTTAAAGCATAAAGTGATTGAGATTCTTCCTTGAAGAGATTACTGACTTGGAGAACACAATAACTTCGGTGTGTAACAGTCACAATTGTGTGTAGAGGTCAACCAGGGAACGAAAAAAAATGCAGAAATTAACTTCTGTGTGTAGAGGTCAACCAGTGAACAAAAAATTGCAGGCTCTGGCTAGTTCAATGATGATTTACTTGAATACTTGTGACTGGTTTCGCTTGAGTGGTATTTGAGTTTTGAGTCCGTGCGTGTCTAGCACACAACATACTGGCCACCATATGTCACAGCCTAGTTCTAGTTGTAGGCGTGATGACGCGAATGTCTCTGTGCGTTGTACTGGTACTACTATAATATTCTTTGTTTTCTTAAATACTTTCACTCGCGCACTAGATTTGCTAGTGCGTGAGAACACCAACATGCCGAATTCTCTGACTACAATATTTAGAATAAGTAATGGACTCACTGGTAGCAGACATGGATTTTATTACATGTAAAATATAGTTCACAAAAGATATTGGCTTGTCCAGCCATCAAGAAATATACAAAAGATGTAGTACATTAGAATCCAAATGGAATACTTTAGATATCACACATGCTCCAAAAATCAACCTTAATATCTATACATTACTACACTGGACAAGATATCCATAATATTCCTCTCTCTACGAGAGTCCAAAATCAACTGACTTGTCCACCTCGTGGTCAGCTTCCGACCAAACAAAATCTCGTGCTAACTGCACGGAATAGTTCAGTAGCTACCAGTCACCAGATATTACAGGGGTTCTAAAACTGATATATTACACCAGCGCTTGACAAATTCAAGACATTCAGCTGTGTTTATATCTCTAGGAAGCGGCGCAGCGTAAATATCTTTATGTTTGCTGAACTTGCTCAACCGAACCACAATTTGACACATGTTGGCCAGCCGTAGAGACACGTAGAGTTTGTCTGTCTTCTGCTCTACAAAGTAACGTATTAACGCCTGCAAATACGCCAAGGAGTATCTCTCTCTGATAACAGCATGTATAGCTTATATCAGAAAAGAGATGTAGTATATCGTATATGGTATATGCTATTAAACATTTTTATTCATTCTTTAAAACAAGCTTTGAAAAAAAAATAGTGTTATACCGCCAATTTGAGGATAGGCAGAAAAATTTAATTTAAGGTGGAATAGTAAGCTTTTTTTTTTGCTCTCGAATTTTCGCGAGGTGGCGAATCTACCTAAAATCTTTCATAGCGAGCACCTAAGTAAGCAATTTCATAATCTAAACTGCAACTGTTAATTATTTATCATAAAAAAATATTTTCAGTTTTCCCCTCAGAACCTAAGCAATTAATTTAGTTTAATACAAATGAAACTTCGTTTTGTTAAAGAACTAACATTAGTCTCGCAAGGTTCTGGAAAAAAAGGGAAAGAGACAGACAGACAGACAGACAGACAGCTTATTTAGTTCTCTTTCCACACCTCTCCACTTTCATTTTGGATCTACTTATGAAACCGGAAACACCAAAATGCTAGCTATTTATAGTTTTACCGCCAGGTCTGAAAATTTCAAACGATTTTAATAGAAAAAAAAAACTTAGCAGTTCTAACAAATTACGAATGTTATGGCACGATTATAATTTCGTTATTTGTTTCATAGAAATGGAAAGTTTTGACTTGGAGCCAAGGACGTGACTAGTTAAGAACTAGACTTGGA
The DNA here is from genome assembly GCA_030265305.1 of Biomphalaria pfeifferi. Taxonomy (NCBI): domain Eukaryota; kingdom Metazoa; phylum Mollusca; class Gastropoda; family Planorbidae; genus Biomphalaria; species Biomphalaria pfeifferi. The sequence goes on from JASAOG010000004.1 coordinate 10,000,536, forward strand.
CTTAAGGAAGAATAGCGACAAGCTTTGACGGCTTAGAGAGAGGCAGCTTTTTATGAACGTAAATTTAGCTTGACGACATTCGAAGCTGCCATGCGTTATTATTAAACCTCTTAGTCGACATTTGCTACCAGCGTTGACTAACTTGTATTGTTGGCCATTCGCCTGTGTTATTATTTCCTTATTTGAGAGTTACCTCCGTTTAAGGTGTCTGCGTAAGACACAGATTGGAAGCACCTAACATAAGAATAGTTGCTTGCTCTTAAGAGACTCACCTGCGCAGTCAAAGCTGAGGTACCTCACAGAATATGGCAACACCTTCTTCACAAACTGCTCCGTCCTCCCGTCTTCTATTCTGTCCAAGTTAAACTTAAGACTCCTCCAGATGGAGGGTGTCGTCAGGGGGTCACCTCAAGCTCGGCAGGTCAAGGACATGTTGAAGCGATCCTTGTTGGGCAGCCGAGAGTAAATCTTCTTTAACACAACATAGGGCAGTTGCCTCCAGTTGCCTCTCGTGTTACGTTTAACCCAGAGGTCCATGAAAAAAAAAGGAATTAAAACAAGCTTAGTTTTTTAAACAAATAATCAAATGAAAATTTTTTCCCCCAAAGAACATACCACATGACCAGAAAATTTCCTTTTTCCGACCTTGCAATCTATAAGACAGATGATGTAAAGGTCATGTTAACAATGGTGTCATGTGGACAGCACAAAGACCAACCGCCTTTACTTTTACCCCGACTTATGTCAGGTATCCAGAAAATCAAAATGTCAGTCTTCCCTGGGTTTCGAACCAGAGGCCTTATTGGTTCGGAAGCCTAGCCTTTTGACGACTCAGCAACCACGCGATTCCTACCAAGCATTATGCCAGCTGTGTTTGGTGCGCCTGTGTTTGCCCAAGAAAGCTATGGACAGCGAGAAAACATGGGCCACAGCGCTTGAAGAAAAGCGTGACACACGGAAAATAGCCAGCTCCTCTACCAACCAAAGCGAACGCCACCTTGACCTGCAATATATGTGGACGGGAGTGTCTTTCCAAAATAGGGCTTCACAGCCATATGAAAAAGTGCTCGAGATGAACCCTAGTCGTTCTACGACTGAAGGAGGCCGATGATGATTGAATAATCTGCCCCTAGCACACTACTACCGCTCTGTTTGCGTGTCTGACCTTTGTCAGTGAAGGTCAACCTTGTGCGTTTTCTGGACTGAAGTGTGCAGAGGCTGGATGACTTGGCTTTGCGTGCCGAATATGGCCCGCGGACCGTAGTTTGTTCATCACAGACATAAGTGATACCTCTAAAAAAAGCTAACATCATTTTTGTTTATAAAGTGCACTTGAAAGGAAAGAAGAATGCCAGAGCGGCAAGAAGACACACTTTAAAACAATTATTTAATTCAGTTCCTTCATTACCTACACATGTCGACATAAATTTGTCAGGAATATATAAACAACTCTAAAAGCTATCAACTTGCAGCATGGCCTCTTATTCTATCACATTATGCAGGGCCAGATTTACCTGTGACAATATAAGATATAATGTAGGAGCCGAAAGCAATATTTAGCATTATCGAAAAATATCCTAATTTACAAATTACGAAGGGTCCAAGAAGGGCCCTATAAACAATAAAGGGTCTTTTCAAGTCCAAATAAAACACAAAACCATCGTTCAGACTAACTCAGGTTAAAAATTTGCCCGCTGCCAACCTCGTCATGCTGTGGTAGGTTTGGGGCATAATATAATCATCTTTAAATCTCTAAAACATTTAAAATAAACCTATAAGGTTATTTAAGGGTTTGTAAACCAGTGCAAGGTCGCATCTAATTCTGGTGATAGAGAAAAAAAAGCAAAGTTCTAAATTAATTAGAGATTGTAAAAGTTCCTCTTTCAGACTTTGTTGTCTATAGGGCAGATGATGTAATGGTCATCTGTTTCTGTGGCCTGCCGTTAACGACGGTGTCACTTGGCCAGCATAATGACCAACCGCCTTTACGTTTTCCCAACTAATGTCAGATACTCATTAGAGCTGGGTGGATTGAAGGACGCCCAAAGATCCCGAAAAAAAAATCCCAGTCTTCACCAGGATATGAAACCATAATTTTGTGCACTTTTTTTTTAGAACTATTAAATCAAATTACAAATCTAAGTGTTCAAAAAAAGACGATATGAACGGGTGTCACTGTTTATTTGATGATCATCTCTTAATACTTTGGTTACTGTCGAATAATGTTCGAGTTACTTGAAAACATACTTGACTAACGTTCCTTACAGCGCAGGCCCTGAAATTGTTGACACTGTTAGTTGACAGCTTTATTCGCTTCGATGCTGGTTCCTCTTCACTTTCCATGGGCGTCTCAGGACGTTTTTTAATGACTCCGGCGGCGGCGACAACATCACTAATTTTATTAGTAGCTACAAAATCAACAAAAAAATATTTTTAATATATAAACGCATCAATAACTCTAAAGGAATCAATGACCACAGAGTCATTTCTGACGTACATTGACTCAGATGTTTGAAGTCTAGGTAGGGGACAAGGCTGTGCAAGGAGTTATACTTAGCACAGCGCGCCACTGATCTAGATATTCTAGACTCAAAACTTTAGTAAACTTTTATTTTTGGTTGAAGTAATAGAATAGGTAAAGCCAACTGAAAAGGAAACTTATGTGTTTATTCTAACTAACGACTAGCCTTTTAGTGTCTCACCCCGGGCAATGATTCTCAGCCTCCCCGTGGCACCCTGGTGGATACTTTAGAGGAGACGATTAGACCAATAGGGAAGAAAAAAAAATAATCCCAGTTGGATCGAGTCCATTTTAATGGTGGAAATGGAAGAAAGCCCCCTCAAACATACGCCGCTATCCACAAACCATACTTCAAAGGACGGTTATTTTTGACAAACACCTGCACTGCTGATGCGGTACAGAGAAGGAATATGAGGGAGTTTTCCCGGTGTGCTCGGCCATTGGCCTCGTTTCTAATCCTAGCGCCTTTGGATATGAACCATTGGTAATAACGATGTCATAATATGGTTGGATCTTTCCCAGAAGTTTGTTTAGACAGACAGATGGAGGCAAGCTTCCCTAAATCTGGAGTTCCAAGAGTCTTGGACTCGACTCTTTGGACTATAACAAAGAAGAAAGAAGATGAATAGTGGCTCATGTTGACATTTTTGTAAGTGAAATATAATCAGTATTTTGCTTTTACTCAGACCCTAAATACATTATTATAGACGTTTAAAATCTACACATCTCTGTAGGTTAGTCATGGGCGTCAGCTGGTGTTTGACTTCCAAGTGATGTCTGCAAGCAGGATCCAAGGATTACAGCCATTAACTACGAGGAGCGGGGGGGGGGGGGGGGTCGTGGAGACAAAATTGCGTTCAGTAACGACTCTCACCAAGAACGAAGTGATTGCGACCTTTTTAGGTAGGAGTAAATGGGATAGCTCTAAAAGTATTGCGTTCTCCTGCACGAACTGTTGCAACATTAGAAATGTTAGGGAACCAAAACCTGCAGTGTTTAGTCGCTGCTAATTCTTCTCTTATCTCCTTATTTCTTACAGACGTTACTACAAAAAAAAATAATTAAAAAACTAAAATAATTACGTCCTACGCATGTGTCAATCTAGCCTTGCATGTTAATCAATGACTTAAATCTGTCAAGTCGTTTTTTTTTCTGGCTGATTCAGGCAACCCATTCCATTCTCTTATGTCACTAGGGGTAAAAGGAGGCCTATATGATTCAAGATGGAGGAAACCTGTCACATGTAATTCATCTGGCCGCCTCCATCGTCTTTCAAAACACAAGGAGGAAGTTTTTTTTATGATATATAACTTATCAGATCTAGATTATTGTGTTTTTGTTATGTAAACAACTTACACAGCATGGCTTTCGATAAACATAAAAATATGTTACATCTAGATCTAGAATCTTGATCTGTTCTACTGACTCTCTAGTAGACTCTAGCCTAGTCGAGATATATAAAGACGATCTAAATGTTATCCTAAAATTTAAAACTTTGTCCAAAATAAACACACTAGTCTATTTCTAAAAAACAGGGCTAGCCATGTAAAAGTTAGATCTGGGTATAGTGTATATAAAATATGATAAAATAATGTCCATTATGACTAGATATATAAATATGAATCAAATATGTTGTCTTCAATAGGGCGACCATATATAAACTCAAAAAACAGTGACGATCTTCGCAATGAACAAAAAAAAATAGCTGGCAACTCTTAACTATCGTGCTACTCGTCAACAAAATACTACTAATAATAATGGCTTGTCTTCGAGTCCGAAGATTAGTGATGAATGCAGTATTTCCCATGGCTGCGCAGCCCCAGCTGTGACCTAAATATTTTGCCACATCCAGGGAAAGCATAACCATTGTCCGCAGTTGGTCGACTTAGATTTTCTTTACGACGTCTGCGTTTGTCCTCGGAAGCGGATTTTCTTTTAGTCTCAAATTTGTATCCCGCGGCCCTTGTGAGTGACATCTAGCTTGCAACCAGGTCAACCAAGGCAAGTTGACGCCTAAGCCGGTCTTTGAAGCGTTTCCGTAGGGCGCCTCTGTTGCGTCGACCATCTTTTAGCTCACCAAAAAAAATACTGCCTTTGGCATACGTTCGTCTCCCATACGGGATACGTGCCCTGCCCAGCGTAACTGTCTGACCATAAGTAGTCCCTCTATACTGTTCGCAAGGACATCGCTGTTTATAGTGCGGTCTTGCCACCGTATGTCCATTATGGAGCGCAAGCATCATTGGTGAAAGCGCTCAAGTAGTTTTATTGTCTTGGGCCCCCGCCAGATTCAGATAACAAGTTTTAACCATATAGATATTTAATTTATTCTGTTTAAAAGCTGTGATTTCTACAAATGGATTGGACTGCCCCCACCCACTCGAAAGTTTAGGGGTGGCGGGTCCCCAGCTTGGATCCGCCAGTGGATGAATATGGATTATAGATTTTTTACCTGATCTTGTTCTAGACTTAGTCTAGAATCTAGATCTATACTTAGTTTATATTCTAGATCTAGACCTAGTCTTGATTTTAGATGTAGAACTAGTCCTAGTCTGGATTTTAGATTTAGTACTAGATCGTGATCTAGACCTAGTCTAGATCTAGACCTTGTCAAGATTCTAGATCTAAACCTTTAGGTGTAGAACTAGTCCTAGTCTGGATTCTAGATTTAGTACTAGATCTTGATCTAGACCTAGTCTAGATCTAGACCTTGTCTAGGTTCTAGATTTAGACCTTCTCTAGATTCTAGATCTTGACCTAGTCAGAAGACTTGATTATAGATGTAGATTGAAGGAGTCTGATTTTGGCAGACAAGATAAAACATTTATTTAATAAAACAATATGCTTCACTCCATGGTAGTTACAAACATAATCAAATGCATTGAAATATATTTATGTTCGCATAACAGCGATCTCAAACATATCCCATATTCTAACTCCACCGGGACAGATATACATACTACTTTCCTTATTAAATCACGTGCGCATCAAATAACAATAACAACTCTAATAATACATAACCAACTCTCGGTACAGAGAAATAACAACTATAAATATATGTACTGTCTCAAGTGACCACCGGCTTCGAATGCCCAAAAAGATACTACCTAACTCGGTTACTACTGTTCGGGCCGGACCAAAGGATACTACTTACTGAACTTAAAAGTCAATTTTTTTTCAGTCTTACATCCTGTTTCTATATCTGTAGTTTCACGTGTCTTTTCATTCTCTTAACCTGAGGTGAACATATAACAGGAATATCAACAGAGACTGGGACAATATCTAGATTACATGTAGAATTACTCTAGAAATCTAGATTTAGTCTAGCTCTAGATTCTAGTTATCTATATATATAATTCTCTTCATGGCTCAACATTTGGGACACCAAGAAGTAAAGAAAAGTTCACTTTTATTTGTGGAAGTCGGTCTAGAGTTACCCCACGTAACATAAGGAGCGAAAAACAAAAGTTCAAATTACAATGTAATGCTGTATGACAAATAAACATATTGTTATAACTCTACCTTTCACTGTGAGTTGCACCCCGCCAGTTAGAGACAAGACTTGGAAGAAATGTTGAAATTTAAGAGATCGGGCCTCAGCCCATGTCTAGGTGTTTATAAAGAAGCTGTGCCTAAAGAAGAGCTTTATTACAATATACTTAATATAAAACAATTACAAAAGGGGTTAAAGATGCTTTCTTGTACGTTCGCAAAACGCTATTATACTAAACGAAGGCATTCTAACTTTCTTTCTTCTCTTTTCCTTTCCTCTTTTTCTGTTGCCTCTTCTGCCACTTTTTTTTAGCTTATCTCTTTTCCATTCCTCTTATTTCTGTTGCCTCTCTGAATTTTTTTTCTACCACATTTTTTTAAGCTTGTCTCTTTTCCATTCCTTTTTTCTGTTGCCTCTCAGATTTTTTTTCTCCTATTTTTTTTAAGCTTGTGTTTATTCATTCCTCTTTTTCTGTTGCCTCTCTAAAAAAAAATTTCTACCACTTTATTTAAAGCTCGTCTCTTTTTCATTTCTTTATTCTGTTGCCTCTCTAAAAAAATTTTCTACCACTTTTTTTTACCTATATCTTTTCCATTCCTCTTTTTTCTTAACAGTATGTAAACATATTTTTAAATTTAAAAAAACCCACTAAAGATTTAAGTTGTATGGTGTATCTTAACCTAACAGGCTCACGAATACAATCAAAGTGCTAACAGACATTAAGGCTAGTCTTATTTCACTTTAGGTCTTCTTCCAAAACGGGGCACCAGTACATAGACATGGGGGGGAGGGCGTGGGTTAGGGGCTAGAAGAAAATACTTTGCATTCACTATTTTTTTCAATGAAACATTGATACTGCGACGTTGCAGTAAAACATTGAGACTACACTCGAAAACAATTCAGTCCCGGATTCACCCAACAACACATCCACAAACAAGATGCATCTTTATATAACTTACTTTTACTTTTCTATCATTTTTCTATTAATATTTCCTACTTTTAAGTCGTTCATTTTTTCATTTCCTATGAAATTTTTTTTCAACCACTTTTTTTTAACTATCTTATTTCCTTTCCTCTTTTTTCTGTTGCCTCTCTTAAACTTTTTATTATACTTTTTTTAAAGCTCGTCTACTTTCCATTCCTTTTTTCTGTTGCCTCTCAGATTTTTTTTCTCCTAATTTTTTTAAGCTTGTCTCTTTTTCATTCCTCTTTTTCTTTTGCCTATCTAAAAAAATTTTCTACCACTTTTTTGAGCTTGTCTCTTTTTCATTCCTCTTTTTCTGTTGCCTCTCTGAAATATTTTTTCTACCACTTTTTTTAAGCTTGTCTCTTTTTCATTCCTCTTTTTCTTTTGCCTCTCTAAAAAATATTTCTACCACTTTTTTTAGCTTGTATCTTTTCCATTCCTCTTTTTTCTTAACAGTATGTAAACATATTTTTAAATTAAAAAAAAACCCACTAAAGATTTAAGTTGTATGGTGTATCTTAACCTAACAGGCTCACGAATACAATCAAAGTGCTAACAGACATTAAGGCTAGTCTTATTTCACTTTAGGTCTTCTTCCAAAACGGGGCACCAGTACATAGACATGGGGGGGAGGGCGTGGGTTAGGGGCTAGAAGAAAATACTTTGCATTCACTATTTTTTTCAATGAAACATTGATACTGCGACGTTGCAGTAAAACATTGAGACTACACTCGAAAACAATTCAGTCCCGGATTCACCCAACAACACATCCACAAACAAGATGCATCTTTATATAACTCACTTTTACTTTTCTATTTCCTATCTTTAAGTCGTTCATTTTTTCATTTCCTATTGAATTTTTTATCAACCACTTTTTTTTAGCTTATCTCTTTTTCATTCCTCTTTTTCTGTTGCCTTTCTTAAATTTTTTTCTTATACTTTTTTTAAAGCTCGTCTACTTTCCATTCCTTTTTTTTCTGTTGCCTCTCTTAAATTTTTTTCTTATACTTTTTTTAAAGCTCGTTTACTTTCCATTTCTCTTTTTCTGTTGCCTCTCTTAAATTTTTTTCTTATACTTTTTTTAAAGCTCGTCTACTTTCCATTCCTTTTTTCTGTTGCCTCTCTGAAATATTTTTTCTACCACTTTTTTAAGCTTGTCTCTTTTTCATTCCTTTTTTTCTGTTGCCTCTCTAAAAAAAATTCCTACCACTTTTTTTTTAAAGCTCGTCTCTTTTTCATTTCTCTTTTCTGTTGCCTCTCTAAAAAAAGATTTTTACCACTTTTTTTAGCGTGTATCTTTTCCATTCCTCTTTTTTCTTAACAGTATGTAAACATATTTTTAAATAAAAAAAAACCCACTAAAGATTTAAGTTGTATGGTGTATCTTAATCTAACAGGTTCACGAATACAATCAAAGTGCTAACAGACATTAAGGCTAGTCTTATTTCACTTTAGGTCTTCTTCCAAAACGGGGCACCAGTCCAACAAGATTTCGGACCACTCCCTCTCTTGGACATTAAACTTTGCTAGTTTAATTTCAAAGTGTTTCAGATAGTCACCGATGTCGTCCTTGTCTTCTGCAAAAGGTTGTATTTTCTTTTTCATCCATGCAGCGCTACTATGGCTTTCTATGTTGGCACTATTGTTGCTGTTCCCTTCGATGGGCACACTTACACCAGCCTCTATCCTCATCTGCTCAACTTGAATTCTCACTTTTCTGTCCGCCTCTTCTTTCTTCTCCCTCTCTGCACGTTCCGCCTCTCTAACCTTTTCCCTCTCCAACTTTTCTGCCTCTCTAACCTTTTCCCGCTCTATGCGATCTGCTTCTTCTTTTTCCTTTTCTCTGGCCTTTTCCGCTTCTCTAACCTTCTCCCTCTCTAAGCGTTCCGCTTCTCTAATTCTCTCCTTCTCCAAGCGCTCTGCTTCCGCCGCCACCATCTGCTGCACATATGCAGTTAGTTCTTTGCCTCGCAGTTCTAATTCTGTCTTGGCTTCATGAATTAGCTTTTTTCTAAATTCTTCTAGGTCGTAACCTGAAGTAGTTGCCATATTCCTTATTTGTTACTTTATCCTACTTTATGGTACCTCTTATACCAACAAACAAAACCCTTGGCGTCTAACTACCAACTTAGACTAATAACCACTTCTACCCTTTCTCAAGATACACTTAGTATCCTTGGTACAAGTGTGTAGGCTACACTTTGACCCGACTGAATACGCTGTGCGACACACGCACACTCAACCGGCAACGTGTTGCTCAACACTAGTGGCCGGTAAATAGACCATTTGTCTATTTACAAATACTAAAATTACAAACTGGCAATCAGGCTTCACCTCGATTGTTCCCCAGATCTAGTCTAGATTACTCTAGATCTTAGTTACTTCTTACCTGCTTTTACAGCCAGGAGTGTATATAACTTACACCTCATACAAATAAACTATGAAAATAAACTTAAATACGATAAACACCAAACTATAGATCTAGTTCTAATGAATGAGACTTTCGTCTGACAGTAAGACTTAAGACGGGAGTATTGCAAACAATTAATACATGACGTTACTAAAAAATGCTTAACTAATTGATTCACACTCACATACAGGACGCATTAACAGCTAAACATATATATGGACCTCTTGCTAGATTACACCTAATTTTAAGGATATCCCCAATCCACCACGATTTAACCTGGTAGTGATAATCTAGCGAGTGGTCACTTCCCTACAGACTCTAATTATTCTAAGGAGAAAGTAGTTAAATAACACTTGACTTATCTGTCTAAGCAGCGGCGATAACTCCACAGTCAGTCTCGGGTCCACACTTCCTACGCTAATGTCTGTCCCGGCGGCAAGGCTCACGGCGATGTCTTCCCTAGCGGTGAGACAAGAACAACGAACGTTTTGGCTCTCCAAGGTCCTTCGGTGCTGGTCTGCAATGGCTCCGGTTCTTCGGTGGTACGGCGTCTGGTTCTGGTTCACGGTGATCTGTCGTCTGGCTTCAGTTCGTCGGTGGCGTAGAGTCTGGTTCCGGCGCAGGTACGGTGGTTCCAGGTGGTCGTCTGTCCAAAGTGAACCTGGAACGCTCCAACTATTGACACAGCGACAAAGTCAAAGTCTAGTGCTAAACTACCGGCTATCTGGCTATCTAACGTGTAGCACAGAATTCAGCCGAGCTGTAGATCAAATTAGCACTACTGTACTTAAGTGCCGTAGGCAGTACGATGTCTCCTACGTCAAAAAATCTTTGGCGTGACCCCAACGGTCGATCTTGGCCTTGCAGAAGGTGACCTTCACGTTCGTTCTCACTATGCCGGGCAGGCGATATCTCTTCAGTACGGAATCGACAGGACGGTTTTCTTCCCTCCACAAAACTGTAGCCTTCTCGATACAAGCTTCAATACGATGCCACAAGTATGGGCATTTACAAATCACAACTGTAGATCTAGATCTATATTTCGTTACCTCCTAGTTCTACGAGTCCAGGATCTCACTGGCTTTCCTTCGCCGACGTGGCTGTATAATCAGGGTCTAGCTGCAGACTAGGCCGATGACGTTAACTTCTGCCTCCTCCTAACAGAGGGCTTCTATTCTTCTTGATGTTGCTGCCAGTAAGCTCCGAGTCGGGGGTCGCCACGTTGTTCAGGCTTCCGCGCGGTGGTGAGGCTTGTAGATATATCTAGTGTAGATCTACGTCTGGCTGGAGGTACTACCGAACTCAAAACTACTTCAGTAACACCGGCGAAAAGCCGAAACAATCAAAATAGGTAGTCGACGCTGATGCTGTTTACAAATACATTTAATAACTAAGAAGGGAATCGTCCGATGTCAGCTATGTCCGTACATTCGAATCTCTATTCTACTGCTCTACACAAAGCATCCTCTTTCTAGCTTCACTAAGAGCGTTCTTGTTTTTTAAAGATCTGTCACGTCATTTGTCGCTAAGTAAAACTTTCCCCTTATTCCCGAAACAAATAACTAATTCCTAATCATGTCATAACACTCTCTAAAAAAATTGTGTTGTTGGGTTAATCAGGGACTGAATTGTTTTCGAGTGTAGTCTCAATGTTTTACTGCAACGTCGCAGTATCAATGTTTCATTGAAAAAAATAGTGAATGCAAAGTATTTTCTTCTAGCCCCTAACCCACGCCCTCCCCCCCCCATGTCTATGTACTGGTGCCCCGTTTTGGAAGAAGACCTAAAGTGAAATAAGACTAGCCTTAATGTCTTTTAGCACTTTGATTGTATTCGTGAGCCTGTTAGGTTAAGATACACCATACAACTTAATCTTTAGTGGGGTTTTTTTTAAATTTAAAAATATGTTTACATACTGTTAAGAAAAAAAAGGAATGGAAAAGATACAAGCTAAAAAAAGTGGTAGAAATCCTTTTTTAGAGAGGTAACAGAAAAAGAGGAATGAAAAAGAGACAAGCTTAAAAAATGGTAGAAAAAATATTTCAGAGAGGCAACAGAAAAAGAGGAATGAAAAAGAGACAAGCTAAAAAAGTGGTAGAAAATTTTTTTAGAGAGGCAAAAGAAAAAGAGGAATGAAAAAGAGACAAGCTTAAAAAAAGTGGTAGAAAAAATATTTCAGAGAGGCAACAGAAAAAGAGGAATTAAAAAGAGACAAGCTCAAAAAAAGTGATAGAAAATTTTTTTAGAGAGGCAACAGAAAAAAGGAATGGAAAGTAGACGAGCTTTAAAAAAAGTATAAGAAAAAAATTTAAGAGAGGCAACAGAAAAAAAAGGAATGGAAAGTAGACGAGCTTTAAAAAAAGTATAAGAAAAAAATTTAAGAAAGGCAACAGAAAAAGAGGAATGAAAAAGAGATAAGCTAAAAAAAAGTGGTTGATAAAAAATTCAATAGGAAATGAAAAAATGAACGACTTAAAAGTAGGAAATATTAATAGAAAAATGATAGAAAAGTAAAAGTAAGTTATATAAAGATGCATCTTGTTTGTGGATGTGTTGTTGGGTGAATCCGGGACTGAATTGTTTTCGAGTGTAGTCTCAATGTTTTACTGCAACGTCGCAGTATCAATGTTTCATTGAAAAAAATAGTGAATGCAAAGTATTTTCTTCTAGCCCCTAACCCACGCCCTCCCCCCCATGTCTATGTACTGGTGCCCCGTTTTGGAAGAAGACCTAAAGTGAAATAAGACTAGCCTTAATGTCTGTTAGCACTTTGATTGTATTCGTGAGCCTGTTAGGTTAAGATACACCATACAACTTAAATCTTTAGTGGGTTTTTTTTTAATTTAAAAATATGTTTACATACTGTTAAGAAAAAAGAGGAATGGAAAAGATACAAGCTAAAAAAAGTGGTAGAAATATTTTTTAGAGAGGCAAAAGAAAAAGAGGAATGAAAAAGAGACAAGCTTAAAAAAAGTGGTAGAAAAAATATTTCAGAGAGGCAACAGAAAAAGAGGAATGAAAAAGAGACAAGCTCAAAAAAGTGGTAGAAAATTTTTTTAGATAGGCAAAAGAAAAAGAGGAATGAAAAAGAGACAAGCTTAAAAAAATTAGGAGAAAAAAAATCTGAGAGGCAACAGAAAAAAGGAATGGAAAGTAGACGAGCTTTAAAAAAAGTATAATAAAAAGTTTAAGAGAGGCAACAGAAAAAAGAGGAAAGGAAATAAGATAGTTAAAAAAAAGTGGTTGAAAAAAAATTTCATAGGAAATGAAAAAATGAACGACTTAAAAGTAGGAAATATTAATAGAAAAATGATAGAAAAGTAAAAGTAAGTTATATAAAGATGCATCTTGTTTGTGGATGTGTTGTTGGGTGAATCCGGGACTGAATTGTTTTCGAGTGTAGTCTCAATGTTTTACTGCAACGTCGCAGTATCAATGTTTCATTGAAAAAAATAGTGAATGCAAAGTATTTTCTTCTAGCCCCTAACCCACGCCCTCCCCCCCATGTCTATGTACTGGTGCCCCGTTTTGGAAGAAGACCTAAAGTGAAATAAGACTAGCCTTAATGTCTGTTAGCACTTTGATTGTATTCGTGAGCCTGTTAGGTTAAGATACACCATACAACTTAAATCTTTAGTGGGTTTTTTTAAATTTAAAAATATGTTTACATACTGTTAAGAAAAAAGAGGAATGGAAAAGATATAGGTAAAAAAAAGTGGTAGAAAATTTTTTTAGAGAGGTAACAGAATAAAGAAATGAAAAAGAGACGAGCTTTAAATAAAGTGGTAGAAATTTTTTTTTAGAGAGGCAACAGAAAAAGAGGAATGAATAAACACAAGCTTAAAAAAAATAGGAGAAAAAAAATCTGAGAGGCAACAGAAAAAAGGAATGGAAAAGAGACAAGCTTAAAAAAATGTGGTAGAAAAAAAATTCAGAGAGGCAACAGAAATAAGAGGAATGGAAAAGAGATAAGCTAAAAAAAAGTGGCAGAAGAGGCAACAGAAAAAGAGGAAAGGAAAAGAGAAGAAAGAAAGTTAGAATGCCTTCGTTTAGTATAATAGCGTTTTGCGAACGTACAAGAAAGCATCTTTAACCCCTTTTGTAATTGTTTTATATTAAGTATATTGTAATAAAGCTCTTCTTTAGGCACAGCTTCTTTATAAACACCTAGACATGGGCTGAGGCCCGATCTCTTAAATTTCAACATTTCTTCCAAGTCTTGTCTCTAACTGGCGGGGTGCAACTCACAGTGAAAGGTAGAGTTATAACAATATGTTTATTTGTCATACAGCATTACATTGTAATTTGAACTTTTGTTTTTCGCTCCTTATGTTACGTGGGGTAACTCTAGACCGACTTCCACAAATAAAAGTGAACTTTTCTTTACTTCTTGGTGTCCCAAATGTTGAGCCATGAAGAGAATTATATATATAGATAACTAGAATCTAGAGCTAGACTAAATCTAGATTTCTAGAGTAATTCTACATGTAATCTAGATATTGTCCCAGTCTCTGTTGATATTCCTGTTATATGTTCACCTCAGGTTAAGAGAATGAAAAGACACGTGAAACTACAGATATAGAAACAGGATGTAAGACTGAAAAAAAATTGACTTTTAAGTTCAGTAAGTAGTATCCTTTGGTCCGGCCCGAACAGTAGTAACCGAGTTAGGTAGTATCTTTTTGGGCATTCGAAGCCGGTGGTCACTTGAGACAGTACATATATTTATAGTTGTTATTTCTCTGTACCGAGAGTTGGTTATGTATTATTAGAGTTGTTATTGTTATTTGATGCGCACGTGATTTAATAAGGAAAGTAGTATGTATATCTGTCCCGGTGGAGTTAGAATATGGGATATGTTTGAGATCGCTGTTATGCGAACATAAATATATTTCAATGCATTTGATTATGTTTGTAACTACCATGGAGTGAAGCATATTGTTTTATTAAATAAATGTTTTATCTTGTCTGCCAAAATCAGACTCCTTCAATCTACATCTATAATCAAGTCTTCTGACTAGGTCAAGATCTAGAATCTAGAGAAGGTCTAAATCTAGAACCTAGACAAGGTCTAGATCTAGACTAGGTCTAGATCAAGATCTAGTACTAAATCTAGAATCCAGACTAGGACTAGTTCTACACCTAAAGGTTTAGATCTAGAATCTTGACAAGGTCTAGATCTAGACTAGGTCTAGATCACGATCTAGTACTAAATCTAAAATCCAGACTAGGACTAGTTCTACATCTAAAATCAAGACTAGGTCTAGATCTAGAATATAAACTAAGTATAGATCTAGATTCTAGACTAAGTCTAGAACAAGATCAGGTAAAAAATCTATAATCCATATTCATCCACTGGCGGATCCAAGCTGGGGACCCGCCACCCCTAAACTTTCGAGTGGGTGGGGGCAGTCCAATCCATTTGTAGAAATCACAGCTTTTAAACAGAATAAATTAAATATCTATATGGTTAAAACTTGTTATCTGAATCTGGCGGGGGCCCAAGACAATAAAACTACTTGAGCGCTTTCACCAATGATGCTTGCGCTCCATAATGGACATACGGTGGCAAGACCGCACTATAAACAGCGATGTCCTTGCGAACAGTATAGAGGGACTACTTATGGTCAGACAGTTACGCTGGGCAGGGCACGTATCCCGTATGGGAGACGAACGTATGCCAAAGGCAGTATTTTTTTTGGTGAGCTAAAAGATGGTCGACGCAACAGAGGCGCCCCACGGAAACGCTTCAAAGACCGGCTTAGGCGTCAACTTGCCTTGGTTGACCTGGTTGCAAGCTAGATGTCACTCACAAGGGCCGCGGGATACAAATTTGAGACTAAAAGAAAATCCGCTTCCGAGGACAAACGCAGACGTCGTAAAGAAAATCTAAGTCGACCAACTGCGGACAATGGTTATGCTTTCCCTGGATGTGGCAAAATATTTAGGTCACAGCTGGGGCTGCGCAGCCATGGGAAATACTGCATTCATCACTAATCTTCGGACTCGAAGACAAGCCATTATTATTAGTAGTATTTTGTTGACGAGTAGCACGATAGTTAAGAGTTGCCAGCTATTTTTTTTTGTTCATTGCGAAGATCGTCACTGTTTTTTGAGTTTATATATGGTCGCCCTATTGAAGACAACATATTTGATTCATATTTATATATCTAGTCATAATGGACATTATTTTATCATATTTTATATACACTATACCCAGATCTAACTTTTACATGGCTAGCCCTGTTTTTTAGAAATAGACTAGTGTGTTTATTTTGGACAAAGTTTTAAATTTTAGGATAACATTTAGATCGTCTTTATATATCTCGACTAGGCTAGAGTCTACTAGAGAGTCAGTAGAACAGATCAAGATTCTAGATCTAGATGTAACATATTTTTATGTTTATCGAAAGCCATGCTGTGTAAGTTGTTTACATAACAAAAACACAATAATCTAGATCTGATAAGTTATATATCATAAAAAAAACTTCCTCCTTGTGTTTTGAAAGACGATGGAGGCGGCCAGATGAATTACATGTGACAGGTTTCCTCCATCTTGAATCATATAGGCCTCCTTTTACCCCTAGTGACATAAGAGAATGGAATGGGTTGCCTGAATCAGCCAGAAAAAAAAACGACTTGACAGATTTAAGTCATTGATTAACATGCAAGGCTAGATTGACACATGCGTAGGACGTAATTATTTTAGTTTTTTAATTATTTTTTTTTGTAGTAACGTCTGTAAGAAATAAGGAGATAAGAGAAGAATTAGCAGCGACTAAACACTGCAGGTTTTGGTTCCCTAACATTTCTAATGTTGCAACAGTTCGTGCAGGAGAACGCAATACTTTTAGAGCTATCCCATTTACTCCTACCTAAAAAGGTCGCAATCACTTCGTTCTTGGTGAGAGTCGTTACTGAACGCAATTTTGTCTCCACGACCCCCCCCCCCCGCTCCTCGTAGTTAATGGCTGTAATCCTTGGATCCTGCTTGCAGACATCACTTGGAAGTCAAACACCAGCTGACGCCCATGACTAACCTACAGAGATGTGTAGATTTTAAACGTCTATAATAATGTATTTAGGGTCTGAGTAAAAGCAAAATACTGATTATATTTCACTTACAAAAATGTCAACATGAGCCACTATTCATCTTCTTTCTTCTTTGTTATAGTCCAAAGAGTCGAGTCCAAGACTCTTGGAACTCCAGATTTAGGGAAGCTTGCCTCCATCTGTCTGTCTAAACAAACTTCTGGGAAAGATCCAACCATATTATGACATCGTTATTACCAATGGTTCATATCCAAAGGCGCTAGGATTAGAAACGAGGCCAATGGCCGAGCACACCGGGAAAACTCCCTCATATTCCTTCTCTGTACCGCATCAGCAGTGCAGGTGTTTGTCAAAAATAACCGTCCTTTGAAGTATGGTTTGTGGATAGCGGCGTATGTTTGAGGGGGCTTTCTTCCATTTCCACCATTAAAATGGACTCGATCCAACTGGGATTATTTTTTTTTCTTCCCTATTGGTCTAATCGTCTCCTCTAAAGTATCCACCAGGGTGCCACGGGGAGGCTGAGAATCATTGCCCGGGGTGAGACACTAAAAGGCTAGTCGTTAGTTAGAATAAACACATAAGTTTCCTTTTCAGTTGGCTTTACCTATTCTATTACTTCAACCAAAAATAAAAGTTTACTAAAGTTTTGAGTCTAGAATATCTAGATCAGTGGCGCGCTGTGCTAAGTATAACTCCTTGCACAGCCTTGTCCCCTACCTAGACTTCAAACATCTGAGTCAATGTACGTCAGAAATGACTCTGTGGTCATTGATTCCTTTAGAGTTATTGATGCGTTTATATATTAAAAATATTTTTTTGTTGATTTTGTAGCTACTAATAAAATTAGTGATGTTGTCGCCGCCGCCGGAGTCATTAAAAAACGTCCTGAGACGCCCATGGAAAGTGAAGAGGAACCAGCATCGAAGCGAATAAAGCTGTCAACTAACAGTGTCAACAATTTCAGGGCCTGCGCTGTAAGGAACGTTAGTCAAGTATGTTTTCAAGTAACTCGAACATTATTCGACAGTAACCAAAGTATTAAGAGATGATCATCAAATAAACAGTGACACCCGTTCATATCGTCTTTTTTTGAACACTTAGATTTGTAATTTGATTTAATAGTTCTAAAAAAAAAGTGCACAAAATTATGGTTTCATATCCTGGTGAAGACTGGGATTTTTTTTTCGGGATCTTTGGGCGTCCTTCAATCCACCCAGCTCTAATGAGTATCTGACATTAGTTGGGAAAACGTAAAGGCGGTTGGTCATTATGCTGGCCAAGTGACACCGTCGTTAACGGCAGGCCACAGAAACAGATGACCATTACATCATCTGCCCTATAGACAACAAAGTCTGAAAGAGGAACTTTTACAATCTCTAATTAATTTAGAACTTTGCTTTTTTTTCTCTATCACCAGAATTAGATGCGACCTTGCACTGGTTTACAAACCCTTAAATAACCTTATAGGTTTATTTTAAATGTTTTAGAGATTTAAAGATGATTATATTATGCCCCAAACCTACCACAGCATGACGAGGTTGGCAGCGGGCAAATTTTTAACCTGAGTTAGTCTGAACGATGGTTTTGTGTTTTATTTGGACTTGAAAAGACCCTTTATTGTTTATAGGGCCCTTCTTGGACCCTTCGTAATTTGTAAATTAGGATATTTTTCGATAATGCTAAATATTGCTTTCGGCTCCTACATTATATCTTATATTGTCACAGGTAAATCTGGCCCTGCATAATGTGATAGAATAAGAGGCCCTGCTGCAAGTTGATAGCTTTTAGAGTTGTTTATATATTCCTGACAAATTTATGTCGACATGTGTAGGTAATGAAGGAACTGAATTAAATAATTGTTTTAAAGTGTGTCTTCTTGCCGCTCTGGCATTCTTCTTTCCTTTCAAGTGCACTTTATAAACAAAAATGATGTTAGCTTTTTTTAGAGGTATCACTTATGTCTGTGATGAACAAACTACGGTCCGCGGGCCATATTCGGCACGCAAAGCCAAGTCATCCAGCCTCTGCACACTTCAGTCCAGAAAACGCACAAGGTTGACCTTCACTGACAAAGGTCAGACACGCAAACAGAGCGGTAGTCCTGTGCTAGGGGCAGATTATTCAATCATCATCGGCCTCCTTCAGTCGTAGAACGACTAGGGTTCATCTCGAGCACTTTTTCATATGGCTGTGAAGCCCTATTTTGGAAAGACACTCCCGTCCACATATATTGCAGGTCAAGGTGGCGTTCGCTTTGGTTGGTAGAGGAGCTGGCTATTTTCCGTGTGTCACGCTTTTCTTCAAGCGCTGTGGCCCATGTTTTCTCGCTGTCCATAGCTTTCTTGGGCAAACACAGGCGCACCAAACACAGCTGGCATAATGCTTGGTAGGAATCGCGTGGTTGCTGAGTCGTCAAAAGGCTAGGCTTCCGAACCAATAAGGCCTCTGGTTCGAAACCCAGGGAAGACTGACATTTTGATTTTCTGGATACCTGACATAAGTCGGGGTAAAAGTAAAGGCGGTTGGTCGTTGTGCTGTCCACATGACACCATTGTTAACATGACCTTTACATCATCTGTCTTATAGATTGCAAGGTCGGAAAAAGGAAATTTTCTGGTCATGTGGTATGTTCTTTGGGGGAAAAAATTTTCATTTGATTATTTGTTTAAAAAACTAAGCTTGTTTTAATTCCTTTTTTTTTTTCATGGACCTCTAGGTTAAACGTAACACGAGAGGCAACTGGAGGCAACTGCCCTATGTTGTGTTAAAGAAGATTTACTCTCGGCTGCCCAACAAGGATCGCTTCAACATGTCCTTGACCTGCCGAGCTTGAGGTGACCCCCTGACGACACCCTCCATCTGGAGGAGTCTTAAGTTTAACTTGGACAGAATAGAAGACGGGAGGACGGAGCAGTTTGTGAAGAAGGTGTTGCCATATTCTGTGAGGTACCTCAGCTTTGACTGCGCAGGTGAGTCTCTTAAGAGCAAGCAACTATTCTTATGTTAGGTGCTTCCAATCTGTGTCTTACGCAGACACCTTAAACGGAGGTAACTCTCAAATAAGGAAATAATAACACAGGCGAATGGCCAACAATACAAGTTAGTCAACGCTGGTAGCAAATGTCGACTAAGAGGTTTAATAATAACGCATGGCAGCTTCGAATGTCGTCAAGCTAAATTTACGTTCATAAAAAGCTGCCTCTCTCTAAGCCGTCAAAGCTTGTCGCTATTCTTCCTTAAGTCCAAGTCTAGTTCTTAACTAGTCACGTCCTTGGCTCCAAGTCAAAACTTTCCATTTCTATGAAACAAATAACGAAATTATAATCGTGCCATAACATTCGTAATTTGTTAGAACTGCTAAGTTTTTTTTTTCTATTAAAATCGTTTGAAATTTTCAGACCTGGCGGTAAAACTATAAATAGCTAGCATTTTGGTGTTTCCGGTTTCATAAGTAGATCCAAAATGAAAGTGGAGAGGTGTGGAAAGAGAACTAAATAAGCTGTCTGTCTGTCTGTCTGTCTGTCTCTTTCCCTTTTTTTCCAGAACCTTGCGAGACTAATGTTAGTTCTTTAACAAAACGAAGTTTCATTTGTATTAAACTAAATTAATTGCTTAGGTTCTGAGGGGAAAACTGAAAATATTTTTTTATGATAAATAATTAACAGTTGCAGTTTAGATTATGAAATTGCTTACTTAGGTGCTCGCTATGAAAGATTTTAGGTAGATTCGCCACCTCGCGAAAATTCGAGAGCAAAAAAAAAAGCTTACTATTCCACCTTAAATTAAATTTTTCTGCCTATCCTCAAATTGGCGGTATAACACTATTTTTTTTTCAAAGCTTGTTTTAAAGAATGAATAAAAATGTTTAATAGCATATACCATATACGATATACTACATCTCTTTTCTGATATAAGCTATACATGCTGTTATCAGAGAGAGATACTCCTTGGCGTATTTGCAGGCGTTAATACGTTACTTTGTAGAGCAGAAGACAGACAAACTCTACGTGTCTCTACGGCTGGCCAACATGTGTCAAATTGTGGTTCGGTTGAGCAAGTTCAGCAAACATAAAGATATTTACGCTGCGCCGCTTCCTAGAGATATAAACACAGCTGAATGTCTTGAATTTGTCAAGCGCTGGTGTAATATATCAGTTTTAGAACCCCTGTAATATCTGGTGACTGGTAGCTACTGAACTATTCCGTGCAGTTAGCACGAGATTTTGTTTGGTCGGAAGCTGACCACGAGGTGGACAAGTCAGTTGATTTTGGACTCTCGTAGAGAGAGGAATATTATGGATATCTTGTCCAGTGTAGTAATGTATAGATATTAAGGTTGATTTTTGGAGCATGTGTGATATCTAAAGTATTCCATTTGGATTCTAATGTACTACATCTTTTGTATATTTCTTGATGGCTGGACAAGCCAATATCTTTTGTGAACTATATTTTACATGTAATAAAATCCATGTCTGCTACCAGTGAGTCCATTACTTATTCTAAATATTGTAGTCAGAGAATTCGGCATGTTGGTGTTCTCACGCACTAGCAAATCTAGTGCGCGAGTGAAAGTATTTAAGAAAACAAAGAATATTATAGTAGTACCAGTACAACGCACAGAGACATTCGCGTCATCACGCCTACAACTAGAACTAGGCTGTGACATATGGTGGCCAGTATGTTGTGTGCTAGACACGCACGGACTCAAAACTCAAATACCACTCAAGCGAAACCAGTCACAAGTATTCAAGTAAATCATCATTGAACTAGCCAGAGCCTGCAATTTTTTGTTCACTGGTTGACCTCTACACACAGAAGTTAATTTCTGCATTTTTTTTCGTTCCCTGGTTGACCTCTACACACAATTGTGACTGTTACACACCGAAGTTATTGTGTTCTCCAAGTCAGTAATCTCTTCAAGGAAGAATCTCAATCACTTTATGCTTTAACGTCGTTTACATCCACATAGACCCCGCCTCCTAGAGATGCGGAGATAGCATTAGGTGGAATCAACTCTATATCAAAGGACATACCATTTAAAGAAACAAATTGACATTTCTACTAGAACCGTATTTGTTTAAATTAATTCGTCATATGTCATTGACTGATTTGGACTTGCAGCTACTTCTTGTATACCTGGTCAATGCTTATTTCTCCACTATTGTCGACATCTTCAGATTCAGCACGGCGTGACAGCATCATCTGCAGAAACTGAAGACAGCTGATACACTTGTGTGGGTGAAAAATTCAAGGCGTCGCTTGAAGACAGCTGATACGTCGTCTCTACGTGAGCGCTCGTCACCAACTCTTGACACGCTCCTGCATTGTCGAGGTTTCACCTTACATTGCTATACAGAAGGTCCTCCATTTAGACCTCTGTTCACTGATGGTCATTCTATTTTTTCAGCGACTTTACGTATTTGGATTATCTAAGCTGAAGTTTTCTACTTAAGTACTGTTGGATTATTTATATGTGCAATGTGCAAGTACTTTTAGATTATTTATCTTTGACTAACTTGCACCTATTGGCGCTCTCCTAGTTATCGTTGTACGCCGAAGAAATAACACGTGCCTGCATTACTACACTTACCTTTTGGATTATCTTATTGCATTATTTGGATTATACTTATTGGATAAGTTACCTTTTGGATAATCTACACTACTACGCTACGTTGGAAAGAGGGTGTAAGTTAACTATTTAAGATTGAATTTTTATATTGAGTATTGATATTGACATTGAATTTCCTTCACTTTCTATATATTTGTTACTTTCAAGGGTGGCTGGAGAGGGACTATTTTATGACTTATCATAATAATAGGATCTATTAGGGAACATCCTATCTGTTCTTTTACCTTCAATAAGACCCAACGCGTTTGAGGTCATCCTTGTTGGTACGGAGGTACTTGATCATATCTTATTTATTAGCTGTTTTAGTCTTGTTTGTGTATTTTGTCAGAGTATTCTGTTTGCATTTATATTGTTGTTTGTGTAAAGTCTTGTATCTACATATCTGTAACTCTCCTGTCTCATTTCTTCTTTTTATTGATCTTTTTTATAGCAGACTGTGTCGTCATTCATATTGTTTCTGTATTTATCCTTTTTGATATATTTGTATATATAATTTCTTTACTTCTTATTAATTTAATCTTAGTTCTATTATAACTGGCATAAACAATAGCCATACATGCTTAACATTGAGAAATATTTGAGCTATTGAATTTATGAATAATATTGATTTGAAACATATATTATTATTTGAATATAGGACTATTAATTAAGAAAGTTCATTGAACTTGTATTTATTTTGTAAAAATACACTTTAGATAATTCACACACATTCTTCCAGTGTAACATATCTGTAACATATCTCATTTTACAACTTTATACTTTGGTTAATTTACTTCTTTAACTACTCATTAGACATAAATTGATACATTAATAATAACCATGGCATCATATAATAAAATTCTAGAACTTGTGAAGGTGATGGAACTAGAAGGGGAGGAGAAAAAGGAGTTAATCAAAAAAAAATTAGAAAAGGCTGAAAAGAAAGAAAGGGAGGAAAGGGAAGAAAAGAAACAAATTAGAGATAGGGAAGAAAGAGCTGCGAAAGAGCTCATCAGAAAGAACTAAAAGAACTAGAGACTAAACAAAAAGAATTAGAGGCAAAACAAAAAGAATTAGAGGCAAAACAAAAAGAATTAGAGGCAAAACAAAAAGAAAGTCAGGACAAAGTAGAGTTAGCAAAATTGGAAGCAGCAAAAATGAACCCCAACATTATTACCCAGCAAACTAGTAACAAACCATTTATTTCCAAATTTCATAAATTTAACATTAAAAAGGAAACACAAGAAAATTACCTAGTACAGTTTGAACATATTTCATCTACTTACAATTTAAGCAATGAGGATATGGCAAAGCATCTTTTAGCCAATTTATCTGGAGAATCCCTAAATATAATAAGCACACTCACAGCTGAACAAAAAAAAAGACTACATAGCTGTTAAAACTAGACTTTTGGAACATTTCGGGAAAAGCGAAGACTATTACAGAAAACTCTTTAAAAAAATTAAACTGAACAAGCATGGAGATTTAATAGAATTATCTTTGACATGAAGGCAAATATGCTTAAATGGTTAGAACTAGCTAAATGTGACATTAAAGATCCAATTCAAATTTTAGACATGATCCTAATTGACAATGTACTGTCTAATGTGACAGACTTATGTTCACTTTTCTTAAAGAAAAGAAAGTAAAAACAAAAACTGATCTCATTACTAATCTAAACCTTTTTAAGGATAGCCATCCTGGTCATACTATGGATAAAAGAGAGTTACATCAATTGGCTGCAACAGTTTATACATCTAACAGTAATACTAATGATAAATTTAAATTTTCTACCTCAAAAACTTGTTTTAATTGTGGCAAGAAGGGCCATGTTAAAAGCCAATGCAGACAAACTAATACTAGCAACTTTAGATATAGAAGTTACACTAATTACCACAACCATAGCAACTACAATCAAAATAACTACAACAATCCTAGTAACTATGTTGTGATTGTTGTGAACTTCTAGCCTATGACTTTGACATGGATACATTACGTATGCAATACTTCAAGAACACCAGGGATGCATTAGAAATGAGAAATATTTAATAAAGAAATAGGAATAAATTATAACTGTAGATAACGCCAACAAAGCTGAATTCCTAAATATACATTAACTATCAGAACTGCCTTACAATGGCTCCTACTATGCTAACACAAAACTCCGGTCCCCTGTCAACAATAACAAAACTTCAAGCGCTGTCACTCTGTCCCAACCAATGAACCAATGAAATAATAGTAAAATTAATAAATAAACATAGAATTCTTTCAGTCTTACAACCAAGGTTCTATGACGTACCATTTACAATATTATATACAAAACATAATCACCACATTCCCCCCTTACCAAAATAAGCTATTAATATAACTTATGAATAGCGTAAAAAGTTACTCGCTTAGAATTCAGTATCAAGTAAAGAACGAGTGCACAAAGAAATACACAGATACACAGATACACAGATACACAGATACACAGATACACTCTACACTCAATAGCATTGAACTCAAAACCAAATTGGAAAAAGAAAAAAAAAAGACAGAATCACACAAAAATTACAAGTTAACATATCTACATTCCCCAATTAACTCTCCTTGTTCACAATTTCAACCAATTTCTTTACAACATCCAGAATTAACTAGTATTGGAGAAAAAAAATCACTTACTATACATCATCCGTTTAAAACTACTCAAAACTGGTCATTAAGTACTCATGTCTAATACAAATAGGAGACTTGCTTCACTACATTGTGACTTTGTATAAAAGGAAATACATCTCAACTGATATCAGCATTTATATTAGGTGTTTGGTAATGCAGGCCTTGGTCACTCATCAAGGTAATTCGTGTAACTTCTTATCTGGTCAACATTGGCAGTAAGCTGAGAACTATCTGTCAAACTGTGCACATAGAATGGAGTCAGATGGGTTGTCGACATATAATAAGATAAGAATAAGATAAAATGTCCTGAGGATTGGGGGGGGGGTAAACACTAGGTATGGAGCTATAATTAGTCATACATCCTACGAATGTAGGCATTAAAACGTCATGAATGGAGTCAATTGTTATGAGGGTGTTATGGTGGAAAGCTGCCCCACCAAAAGACTTGTACTGTCAGACGTCACCTTGTTTCACTATTCCCTTGTTACACATAGTCTCATAAGCCGAGGTTTTAAAGCGTTCTTCCTACACCAAGAAGATTACAGGTAGTGGTGTAAAGACATGTTGACAACGCTCTGAAGTTTGATCAAACGTGGTGGAGTCACATTACTGGGGGTGGAGAGGAACTGCACTGTTGCAGTGCTGTTTTCAAACTTGTTGCACATCGTCTGAATCAAGTCTGAATCAAGTTTTAATCAAGAGTGACTCGAAGGCGATACGAGAAAATACTGCCAGTTGTCAAGGAAAACAATGTCTCTATACACAGCAAACTTGTGACTGGTACAGACAGTTTCGCATTGTCTCGTACTAACACGCAGTTGTTTCCTTCTGGTCGCTAGATCAAAGGTCACTAAGTCCAATATTATGCCTAATACTTCGACACTGGTATGTTCACGTTGTTGTTGTTGTTTTTTTCCCAGTCACAGGAACTGAAAGTAGTCTCCACACACACAAACAGTCAGCTACTGTATGGCTGTAACTCTGTATTTGACCTTGACCTTGAGAAAATTTAGTCCAAACTATACTAGTAGCTCTACACATGTGAAGCTTCAAAATACATGCACATTCTAAAAGCAGGTCAGCCTTGAATTTCGCCACCACTATCAATCAAAAAAAATATAATTCATCACTACGCTGGAGCGTGCACTGCCCTCAGAACCTAATAGTAAAACGTTTCTCTCTATGGTCTCTAGTAAACGAACAAGTTCCCATTCCGTCCTCTTTGCTGTTGACAACGGTAGAAGCTTGAGGGTGTCATTGCTTCCTTCAGTTCTTGGCGTCTGACGTCATCGTCGTTTCTTCCTTTCCCACGTCCATAGCCAGCTCGATCAAATTCTCTTGGTCGCCATGGACCTCTCCATCTATCTCGGTTACCATAATATCTGTTGACTGGCGGGCTGCCATAATATCTGTTGACTGGTGGGCTGCCATAATATCTGTTGACTGGCGGGCTGCCATAATAGTTGTTGACTGGCGGCCTGCACATTAGAACCCCCTGGACCAGTTACGTTTGCTGTTTCTTTTCGTTTCTCTTCTTCGACGAAGTCAAATTCCGTTTTTCCGCCTTCTGTAACACTTGTAGGGTATTTTCTTGGGTTGCTTTTAACTATGGCCGTCTGGTGCACAAATAGATCTTCCTTATTTTCGTCCCTGCCAACATGATCATAACTTTCTTCTTCTGGTTTTTGTTTTTGTTGTCTGTCTTCAACTTGTTGTATCGTTTCTAAAGGAATTGTTGGACAACGGTCTTCTACGTCTTTAGAATCGTAGTCTTGTCTCCTTTGTTGTTGCCCTTGCAATTCAGTCGTCACTGATTGGTCGATGTCATCAGCTTCTTGTGTTGGCTCCCAGTTAAAAAATTGTTTCCATCTGTCGATCTGAGCCTCACTGGGACACTCTATATTTGGTACATTCCCTATCACCACTTCGAATGGACCATTCTCAACAACTATAGCTTCAACCTTTTTATTGAAATACGGAGAGTTAATGTGTACTATAGCTGTTGGGTAGCTCTTTATTTGCCCTCCGAAACCTTGTACTCTGCATTGTCTTTTAGTGTATTGGTGAGGTCTCACAAGTTTAGCTAAGAGTACACATTTGGTGGCCCCAGTATCGCGTAGGGCGTGGGTATGATAGCCATTTGCTATAGCTGGACATACGTAGGGTGAAAGGCTATCCGCCAAGACTCCAACATGGGCTACAATATCGTTCTTGTAGTATTCTGTTCTCCGGGCATCTCGACAATACTTCGCTATGTGCCCCATTTCCCATAGTTGTAGCATCTCACTTCACTTCTCTGGGCCGGTGACTGATTTAGTCTATAATCATTTCGTTCTCTTTGTATATCTCTGTTTGGGGTGGACTTTGTTGTTGTGATGTTTCTTCCTTTGTAAATCATGCTGTTGTAGAGACTGCTGCGGCGGCAAATTCGATTTCTTCACTGTTTTCAACCGTTTGTAGTATTTCGCCCGGATGTGCCGCTACATAAGTTTGACACAGTTCCATAACGGTCTCCACACTTCTCGGTTTTCTTTCCGGTAGGAAGGCAAACAGATTCTTCCCAGCTGTTGATATGATTTTGTCCACGATGATAAACTGCTTTAGACTCTCGAAGGATTCTTCAATTCCAGACGCTTGAACCCATTTTTCGAACGTTATTTTCACATCAGAAACAAATTGCTTCATGTTGCCGTCTGATGGTGGTTTTAGCTCATGGAACTTCTGTCGGTAGTCGTCCTCGCTGTATTGATAGAAATCAAGTAATGTTTTCTTAAGGATGGCATAGTTCGCTACCTCGTCATCGCTTAGGACTTGTAGTGCGTCGAGGGCCTTTCCTTCAACCAAACTGAGAAGTTGTTTGGCCCATTCGTGTTGCGGTTCCTTTTCAAGTTTGATCAACATCTCGAATCTGTTGATAAATGCATCCATCTTGTCCGTGCCTTCTATGAATTTTTGTCTCTTTGTTTGGGGCGTGTTTCTTCTCCTCGTGTCTCTATTTTCTTGCTCCTCTACATCCTTTGCTTGATTCTCTTTTTCAATTGCAGCGATTTTGGCCTTTACTTGCTCCTCTTCTAGCTTCCATTTAAATCTCATCTCTTCTTCCTGCATTGCCATCTTCCGTTCTTCTACTTTCGCCCTTTGTTTCCTTTCTTCCTCTTCTACTTTCGCCCTTTGTTTCCTCTCTTCCATTCTAGCATCTCTCTCCTCATTCTGTCTTATGATTTTAGCAACCCACTCGTCCAATTCTTCTCTCTGGTAGCTAAGACTCTTCCCCGTTTCGTAAAGTTTTAGTAGCTCACCGTATGCTTTTTCGGCCAATTTATGGACGTAGTTTTGTTCTTATACTTTAGGACAAGAGTTTTAGTCCCTGAGTTAATTAATTTCCCAGCTCTTTACTCCAAGAAAGTAGAGCTTACTGCTAACCAAAAGATAATAGATACAAATCTCCTAGTTTATGTCAAAGGTTTGACACGTTAGTGGTACTATAAGGATGAAATAGTTCACCTGTCAACTTGTTGACACACTTGCTGCACCACCATTGTTGTGATTGTTGTGAACTTCTAGCCTATGACTTTGACATGGATACATTACGTATGCAATACTTCAAGAACACCAGGGATGCATTAGAAATGAGAAATATTTAATAAAGAAATAGGAACAAATTATAACTGTAGATAACGCCAACAAAGCTGAATTCCTAAATATACATTAACTATCAGAACTGCCTTACAATGGCTCCTACTATGCTAACACAAAACTCCGGTCCCCTGTCAACAATAACAAAATTTCAAGCGCTGTCACTCTGTCCCAACCAATGAACCAATGAAATAATAGTAAAATTAATAAATAAACATAGAATTCTTTCAGTCTTACACTCAAGGTTCTATGACGTACCATTTACAATATTATATACAAAACATAATCACCACAAACTATAAAAATAAATATAGAAACTACAGATCAAACCAGAGTGCAAGCCCCAGAGAAAGAAGGAGCCTTAGAAATAACTTCTATTACAATAACTATAATACTAATAGACAATCAAGGAGGGACACATACAACCAGCAGTCTAATTACAATACTAACTATCAAAACAGAAACAGAAATAGAGGCAATAACAATAACAACAATGTCCAAAGAGAAGAGAATGTTGCTTACCTACAAGCAGACATGTCTTTCCATCCTATGTAAATTCAGTAGAAATTAAAGCAATGAGAGATTATGGTGAACAACATCCATTGTAAGATCCAATCTAGTCAAACCAGAACAATATTTAAAAGAAACTGTTAAGGTGATCTATGCCAATGTACAAAAATTTGACATATGTAAAACTGCCAAGGTCTGGATTGAATCTCCCTGGATTACAGGTGAGATAAAAGTAGTTGTAATGGATACTGTCACGTCAGTTTTAGAACCCCTGCAATATTTGGTGAATAGTAATCACTGAACCATTCCGTGCTTGTTCGCACGAGATTTTGTTTTTTGGTCGGAAGTTGACCACGAGGTGGACGGCAGTTGATCGTGGACTCTCGTAGAGAGAGGTTGATTATGGATATCTTGTCCAGTGTAGCAATGTATGGATATTTAGGTTGATTTTTCAAATACGTGTTATCTGAAGTATTTCATTGGATTATAAAGTACTATGTTTTTGTGAATATTTCTTGATGGCTGGACTTGCCAATATCTTTTGTAAACTATATTTTACATGTAATAAAAACCATGTCTGCTACCAGTGAGTCTATATATATGAAAATTTTTAAAAAGCAGCATTTCTCAACCTTCGGCGAAAAACAAAACAACTGGGGCAGTGCTATAAGGTTTCCCTAGTGGCGTTCAACAAAAGCGTATTCTTGCTTTTTTCACTGCAGAAACGCATTCTCCTGACAAGTACAGCTCTTTATTCATCAATGGAGTTCGGGGCGAAGCCCCGGCGCCAAAAGCGTTTTCTTGCATTCTTCACTGCTGAAACGCATTCTACTGACAATTACAGCTCTTTATTGATTAATGGAGTTCGGGGCGAAGCCCCGACGCCAAAAGTGTTTTCTTCTTTTTTTCACTTCTGAAACGTATTCTCCTGACATCTACAGCTCATTATTCATCAATGGAGTTCGAAGCTAATTATTCATACTATTAAAAAAGGACCTTTTGAACAATGTTGTACTTGAAAATTATTTTAATATTAATTTATAGGCCCTTATACATTGCAAATAAAAACCGATTTGTTCCTTGAAAAGATAGGATATTTAGATATTGGCTTTGGGGATCGCCGCCGAAAAAAAAAAGAATTCAATAAATAGTATTCAATAAAATTAGAGTATAAATTGTGAGTTATAGTCCCAATTTATTTAACTAGAAAAATATCAGATTGAGTAAAGGTTGGTTGGTAAAAGGCGACTATGAAATCATTTTTTTAGTTTATAACTCATCTCAATCATTGCTCTTATACTGAAAAATTTCTTTTGAATTCTAACTTTTCCAATGCAAAGTCTTACTTTAAAAATTATGATAAATTCATGTGAAATTAAATAAACTCTGTCTGGAAATGGGAGGGGCGGTAGAGTGAAAACGATTATTCCTCGCTCCTTTAATAATTTCTGCTAAAGATTGCATTTGGCATTAAAGAATAGGGGTTGGGCGACTTAATATAAGAATTTAATTTATAGCATATAAAAATTATATTAGTGACCGATATTTTAAATTTTGTAATTTCTTAACTATAATACAAAAAGAAAAAGTATTGTTTTGTCCGATGGTGGAAATGCGATTGCATGTATCGCTTCTCCCACCTGGTACAACTCTTTTTCATTTAAATTTACTAATGATACAATTTGAGATAAGATTGTGGTACGACATAATATACAATGGGTCACATATCAATACGTAACTATGATTCTCCACAAAAATAGGACCGCCCCCCCCCCAGCACTCAGAGGGCTATAGTGGGGAGGGCAGTACATGCAATCGCCCCCCCCCCTCACCCCACCGAATCGGCAAAAATACCAGAAAGGGAGCAACATAATATAAAATTTATATATTAATTTAACTAATTTTGTTCACAAACTATGATTTCTCCATGAAAACGGACCGCCCCCTCCCCACTCAAAGGGTTTAGGTGGGAAGGGCAGTAGAGGTATTCGCCCCCCCCCCCCCCAATCGGCCTACAGGAACCGACATAATGTAAAGATCGGTTAAAAAACCAATAACAAGTTTCAATGATATAGATATTAAATTGATTCTATTAGCAAGCTGTGATTTCTACAAATAAATTGTACCGCCCCCCCCCCCCCCCACTCGAAAGTGTATGGGGGGGGGGCGGGATTGAAACCATCGCCCCCTCCCGACTCCACCAATCGGCCAACATACTAGAGGCGGGGGTCGAAATAATCTAAAAATAGGTTGAAATATAAATTATTAGTATATATTTTTAACATAAGTAATAAATTCGTATACAAATTGTGTGAATTCTATAATAAAATTCGCCCACCTACACCCTCCGGGGGGGGGGGGGGGGGGTCGGCCGAGTGTGGGGGGCGATCGCCCCTACCGCCCCCTCTGGATCTGCCAGTGGTTTACATTGATAAGTAAAGTTTCTACAGAGATATTGAGACGTCAAACTAAACAATGTGTTCAACTCCAATTGTGCTTTTCCCAATATAAACACCTTCATCTTCATCTATCTGATTTCCAGAATGGTTGTGTGGGTGACCAAACCAATAGCCTAGTCCTGATATAGGTTGCCCCCATATAAAGATTGGAGAACCACTGCTTCCTTCACATGTTGCATTACCATAGCTGTAAAGAGACCAGATTTGATTGGATCTCACTTCTTTCAGGATCTTCCTTTTCGGTGCCGATATGAAGTCACGTGTTTTACCGACGCTCATTCGTTTGGCCCATTGATGTGGATGTCCGAAAATAACCACCAAATTGACATCTTTATACATTCGTTCTTGCGATTTTTTGTATAGCTCAGCCATAAACTTTTGGTAATCATTCACAAGATTTTCTAGCTTTCCAATTAGTTCAGGATCATCAACTAAACATTCAAAGGAACACCAGTCATTTTCAAATTCTAGATCTTTGTCTGTTTCTATAAGTCTGTCGCCAATCAATTTGTTTGTGAAGTCTATGTGATACTATAAAATTCCATCGCTAGAAGTGCTGCTTTTGTCAGCGTCATCTTCTTGAGAACTTTTGCTGCCTTTGTCAGAACCATCTTCTTGAGAACTTTTGCTGCCTTTGTCAGAATCATCTTCTTGAGAACTTTTGCTGCCTTTGTCAGCGTCATCTTCTTGAGAACTTTTGCTGCCTTTGTCAGAATCATCTTCTTGAGAACTTTTGCTGCCTTTGTAAGAATCATCTTCTTGAGAACTATCGCTGCCTTTGTCATCGTCATCTTCTTAAGAACTTTTGCTGCCTTTGTCAGAATCATCTTCTTGAGAACTTTTGCTGCCTTTGTCAGCGTCATCTTCTTGAGAACTTTTGCTGCCTTTGTCAGAATCATCTTTTTGAGAACTTTTGCTGCCTTTGTCAGAATCATATTCTTGAGAACTTTTGCTGCCTTTGTCAGAATCATCTTCTTGAGAACTTTTGCTGCCTTTGTCAGAACCATCTTCTTGAGAACTTTTGCTGCCTTTGTCAATGTCATCTTCTTGAGAACTTTTGCTGCCTTTGTCAGCGTCATCTTCTTGAGAACTTTTGCTGCATTTGTCAGAATCATCTTCTTGAGAACTTTTGCTGCCTTGGTGAGAATCATCTTCTTGAGAACTATCGCTGCCTTTGTCATCGTCATCTTCTTAAGAACTTTTGCTGCCTTTGTCAGCGTCATCTTCTTGAGAACTTTTGCTGCCTTTGTCAGCGTCATCTTCTTGAGAACTTTTCCTGCCTTTGTCAGAATCATCTTCTTGAGAACTTTTGCTGCCTTGGTGAGAATCATCTTCTTGAGAACTATCGCTGCCTTTGTCATCGTCATCTTCTTAAGAACTTTTGCTGCCTTTGTCAGAATCATCTTCTTGAGAACTTTTGCTGCCTTTGTCAGCGTCATCTTTTTGAGAACATTTGCTGCCTTTGTCAGAATCATCTTCTTGAGAACTTTTGCTGCCTTTGTCAGAATCATCTTCTTGAGAACTTTTGCTGCCTTATTCAAAATCATCTTCTTGAGAACTTTTGCTGCCCTTGTCAAAATCATCTTCTTGAGAACTTTTGCTGCCCTTGTCAGAATCTTCTTCTTGAGAACTTTCGCTGCCTTTGTCGGTGTCATCTTCTTGAGAACTTTTGCTGCCTTTATCAGAATCATCTTCTTGAGAACTTTTGCTGCCTTTGTCAGAATCATCTTCTTGAGAACTTTTGCTGCCTTTGTCAGCGTCATCTTCTTGAGAACTTTTGCTGCCTTTGTCAGCGTCATCTTCTTGAGAACTTTTGCTACCTTTGTCAGAATAACCTTCTTGAGAACTTTTGCTGCCTTTGTCAGAATCATCTTCTTGAGAACTTTCGCTGCCTTTGTCAATGTCATCTTCTTGAGAACTTTTGCAGCCTTTGTCAGAATCATCTTCTTAAGAACTTTTGCTGCCTTTTTCAGCATCATCTTTTTGAGAACTTTTGCTGCCTTTGTCAGAATCATCTTCTTGAGAACTTTTGCTGCCTTTGTCAGCGTCATCTTCTTGAGAACTTTTGCTGCCTTTGTCAGAATCATCTTCTTGAGAACTTTTGCTGCCTTTGTCAGAATCATCTTCTTGAGAACTTTCGCTGCCTTTGTAAATGTCTTCATCTTGAGAACTTTTACTGCCTTTGTAAATGTCTTCATCTTGAGAACTTTTGCTGCCTTTGTCAGAATCATCTTCTTGAGAACTTTCGCTGCCTTTTTCAGCGTCAACTTTTTGAGAACTTTTGCTGCCTTTGTCAGTGTTATCTTCTTGAGAACTTTTGCTTCCTTTGTCAGAATCATCTTCTTGAGAACTTTTGCTGCCTTTGTCAGCGTCATCTTTTTGAGAACTTTTGCTGCCTTTGTCAGAATCATCTTTTTGAGAACTTTTGCTGCCTTTGTCAGAATCATATTCTTGAGAACTTTTGCTGCCTTTGTCAGAATCATCTTCTTGAGAACTTTTGCTGCCTTTGTCAGAACCATCTTCTTGAGAACTTTTGCTGCCTTTGTCAGAATCATCTTCTTGAGAACTTTTGCTGCCTTTGTCAGCGTCATCTTCTTGAGAACTTTTGCTGCCTTTGTCAGAATCATCTTCTTGAGAACTTTTGCTGCCTTTGTGAGAATCATCTTCTTGAGAACTATCGCTGCCTTTGTCATCGTCATCTTCTTAAGTACTTTTGCTGCCTTTGTCAGAATCATCTTCTTGAGAACTTTTGCTGCCTTTGTCAGCGTCATCTTTTTGAGAACATTTGCTGCCTTTGTAAGAATCATCTTCTTGAGAACTTTTGCTGCCTTTGTCAGAATCATCTTCTTGAGAACTTTTGCTGCCTTATTCAGAATCATCTTCTTGAGAACTTTTGCTGCCATTGTCAAAATCATCTTCTTGAGAACTTTTGATGCCCTTGTCAGAATCTTCTTCTTGAGAACTTTCGCTGCCTTTGTCGGTGTCATCTTCTTGAGAACTTTTGCTGCCTTTTAAAGCGTCATCTTCTTGAGAACTTTTGCTGCCTTTGTCAGAATCATCTTCTTGAGAACTTTCGCTGCCTTTGTCAATGTCATCTTCTTGAGAACTTTTGCAGCCTTTGTCAGAATCATCTTCTTAAGAACTTTTGCTGCCTTTTTCAGCATCATCTTTTTGAGAACTTTTGCTGCCTTTGTCAGAATCATCTTCTTGAGAACTTTTGCTGCCTTTGTCAGCGTCATCTTCTTGAGAACTTTTGCTGCCTTTGTCAGAATCATCTTCTTGAGAACTTTTGCTGCCTTTGTCAGAATCATCTTCTTGAGAACTTTCGCTGCCTTTGTAAATGTCTTCATCTTGAGAACTTTTGCTGCCTTTGTCAGTGTTATCTTCTTGAGAACTTTTGCTTCCTTTGTCAGAATCATCTTCTTGAGAACTTTTGCTGCCTTTGTCAGCGTCATCTTCTTGAGAACTTTTGCTGCCTTTGTCTGCGTCATGTTCTTGAGAACTTTTGCTGCCTTTTTCAGCGTCATCTTCTTGAGAACTTTCGCTGCCTTTTTCAGCGTCATCTTTTTGAGAACTTTTGCTGCCTTTGTCAGTGTTATCTTCTTGAGAACTTTTGCTTCCTTTGTCAGAATCATCTTCTTGAGAACTTTTGCTGCCTTTGTCAGAACCATCTTCTTGAGAACTTTTGCTGCCTTTGTCAGAATCATCTTCTTGAGAACTTTTGCTGCCTTTGTCAGCGTCATCTTCTTGAGAACTTTTGCTGCCTTTGTCAGAATCATCTTCTTGAGAACTTTTGCTGCCTTTGTAAGAATCATCTTCTTGAGAACTATCGCTGCCTTTGTCATCGTCATCTTCTTAAGAACTTTTGCTGCCTTTGTCAGCGTCATCTTCTTGAGAACTTTTGCTGCCTTTGTAAGCGTAATCTTCTTGAGAACTTTTGCTGCCTTTGTCAGAATCATCTTCTTGAGAACTTTTGCTGCCTTTGTGAGAATCATCTTCTTGAGAACTATCGCTGCCTTTGTCATCGTCATCTTCTTAAGAACTTTTGCTGCCTTTGTCAGAATCATCTTCTTGAGAACTTTTGCTGCCTTTGTCAGCGTCATCTTTTTGAGAACATTTGCTGCCTTTGTAAGAATCATCTTCTTGAGAACTTTTGCTGCCTTTGTCAGAATCATCTTCTTGAGAACTTTTGCTGCCTTATTCAGAATCATCTTCTTGAGAACTTTTGCTGCCATTGTCAAAATCATCTTCCTGAGAACTTTTGATGCCCTTGTCAGAATCTTCTTCTTGAGAACTTTCGCTGCCTTTTTCGGTGTCATCTTCTTGAGAACTTTTGCTGCCTTTTAAAGCGTCATCTTCTTGAGAACTTTTGCTGCCTTTGTCAGAATCATCTTCTTGAGAACTTTTGCTGCCTTTTTCAGCGTCATCTTCTTGAGAACTTTTGCTGCCTTTGTCAGCGTCATCTTCTTGAGAACTTTTGCTACCTTTGTCAGAATAACCTTCTTGAGAACTTTTGCTGCCTTTGTCAGAATCATCTTCTTGAGAACTTTCGCTGCCTTTGTCAATGTCATCTTCTTGAGAACTTTTGCAGCCTTTGTCAGAATCATCTTCTTAAGAACTTTTACTGCCTTTTTCAGCATCATCTTTTTGAGAACTTTTGCTGCCTTTGTCAGAATCATCTTCTTAAGAACTTTTACTGCCTTTTTCAGCATCATCTTTTTGAGAACTTTTGCTGCCTTTGTCAGAATCATCTTCTTAAGAACTTTTGCTGCCTTTTTCAGCATCATCTTTTTGAGAACTTTTGCTGCCTTTGTCAGAATCATCTTCTTGAGAACTTTTGCTGCCTTTGTCAGCGTCATCTTCTTGAGAACTTTTGCTGCCTTTGTCAGAATCATCTTCTTGAGAACTTTTGCTGCCTTTGTCAGAATCATCTTCTTGAGAACTTTCGCTGCCTTTGTAAATGTCTTCATCTTGAGAACTTTTACTGCCTTTGTAAATGTCTTCATCTTGAGAACTTTTGCTGCCTTTGTCAGAATCATCTTCTTGAGAACTTTCGCTGCCTTTTTCAGCGTCAACTTTTTGAGAACTTTTGCTGCCTTTGTCAGTGTTATCTTCTTGAGAACTTTTGCTTCCTTTGTCAGAATCATCTTCTTGAGAACTTTTGCTGCCTTTGTCAGCGTCATCTTCTTGAGAACTTTTGCTGCCTTTGTCTGCGTCATGTTCTTGAGAACTTTTGCTGCCTTTTTCAGCGTCATCTTCTTGAGAACTTTCGCTGCCTTTTTCAGCGTCATCTTTTTGAGAACTTTTGCTGCCTTTGTCAGTGTTATCTTCTTGAGAACTTTTGCTTCCTTTGTCAGAATCATCTTCTTGAGAACTTTTGCTGCCTTTGTCAGCGTCATCTTTTTGAGAACTTTTGCTGCCTTTGTCAGAATCATCTTTTTGAGAACTTTTGCTGCCTTTGTCAGAATCATATTCTTGAGAACTTTTGCTGCCTTTGTCAGAATCATCTTCTTGAGAACTTTTGCTGCCTTTGTCAGAACCATCTTCTTGAGAACTTTTGCTGCCTTTGTCAGAATCATCTTCTTGAGAACTTTTGCTGCCTTTGTCAGCGTCATCTTCTTGAGAACTTTTGCTGCCTTTGTCAGAATCATCTTCTTGAGAACTTTTGCTGCCTTTGTGAGAATCATCTTCTTGAGAACTATCGCTGCCTTTGTCATCGTCATCTTCTTAAGAACTTTTGCTGCCTTTGTCAGAATCATCTTCTTGAGAACTTTTGCTGCCTTTGTCAGCGTCATCTTTTTGAGAACATTTGCTGCCTTTGTAAGAATCATCTTCTTGAGAACTTTTGCTGCCTTTGTCAGAATCATCTTCTTGAGAACTTTTGCTGCCTTATTCAGAATCATCTTCTTGAGAACTTTTGCTGCCATTGTCAAAATCATCTTCTTGAGAACTTTTGCTGCCCTTGTCAGAATCTTCTTCTTGAGAACTTTCGCTGCCTTTGTCGGTGTCATCTTCTTGAGAACTTTTGCTGCCTTTTAAAGCGTCATCTTCTTGAGAACTTTTGCTGCCTTTGTCAGAATCATCTTCTTGAGAACTTTCGCTGCCTTTGTCAATGTCATCTTCTTGAGAACTTTTGCAGCCTTTGTCAGAATCATCTTCTTAAGAACTTTTGCTGCCTTTTTCAGCATCATCTTTTTGAGAACTTTTGCTGCCTTTGTCAGAATCATCTTCTTGAGAACTTTTGCTGCCTTTGTCAGCGTCATCTTCTTGAGAACTTTTGCTGCCTTTGTCAGAATCATCTTCTTGAGAACTTTTGCTGCCTTTGTCAGAATCATCTTCTTGAGAACTTTCGCTGCCTTTGTAAATGTCTTCATCTTGAGAACTTTTGCTGCCTTTGTCAGTGTTATCTTCTTGAGAACTTTTGCTTCCTTTGTCAGAATCATCTTCTTGAGAACTTTTGCTGCCTTTGTCAGCGTCATCTTCTTGAGAACTTTTGCTGCCTTTGTCTGCGTCATGTTCTTGAGAACTTTTGCTGCCTTTTTCAGCGTCATCTTCTTGAGAACTTTCGCTGCCTTTTTCAGCGTCATCTTTTTGAGAACTTTTGCTGCCTTTGTCAGTGTTATCTTCTTGAGAACTTTTGCTTCCTTTGTCAGAATCATCTTCTTGAGAACTTTTGCTGCCTTTGTCAGAACCATCTTCTTGAGAACTTTTGCTGCCTTTGTCAGAATCATCTTCTTGAGAACTTTTGCTGCCTTTGTCAGCGTCATCTTCTTGAGAACTTTTGCTGCCTTTGTCAGAATCATCTTCTTGAGAACTTTTGCTGCCTTTGTAAGAATCATCTTCTTGAGAACTATCGCTGCCTTTGTCATCGTCATCTTCTTAAGAACTTTTGCTGCCTTTGTCAGCGTCATCTTCTTGAGAACTTTTGCTGCCTTTGTAAGCGTAATCTTCTTGAGAACTTTTGCTGCCTTTGTCAGAATCATCTTCTTGAGAACTTTTGCTGCCTTTGTGAGAATCATCTTCTTGAGAACTATCGCTGCCTTTGTCATCGTCATCTTCTTAAGAACTTTTGCTGCCTTTGTCAGAATCATCTTCTTGAGAACTTTTGCTGCCTTTGTCAGCGTCATCTTTTTGAGAACATTTGCTGCCTTTGTAAGAATCATCTTCTTGAGAACTTTTGCTGCCTTTGTCAGAATCATCTTCTTGAGAACTTTTGCTGCCTTATTCAGAATCATCTTCTTGAGAACTTTTGCTGCCATTGTCAAAATCATCTTCCTGAGAACTTTTGATGCCCTTGTCAGAATCTTCTTCTTGAGAACTTTCGCTGCCTTTTTCGGTGTCATCTTCTTGAGAACTTTTGCTGCCTTTTAAAGCGTCATCTTCTTGAGAACTTTTGCTGCCTTTGTCAGAATCATCTTCTTGAGAACTTTTGCTGCCTTTGTCAGCGTCATCTTCTTGAGAACTTTTGCTACCTTTGTCAGAATAACCTTCTTGAGAACTTTTGCTGCCTTTGTCAGAATCATCTTCTTGAGAACTTTCGCTGCCTTTGTCAATGTCATCTTCTTGAGAACTTTTGCAGCCTTTGTCAGAATCATCTTCTTAAAAACTTTTACTGCCTTTTTCAGCATCATCTTTTTGAGAACTTTTGCTGCCTTTGTCAGAATCATCTTCTTAAGAACTTTTACTGCCTTTTTCAGCATCATCTTTTTGAGAACTTTTGCTGCCTTTGTCAGAATCATCTTCTTGAGAACTTTTGCTGCCTTTGTCAGCGTCATCTTCTTGAGAACTTTTGCTGCCTTTGTCAAAATCATCTTCTTGAAAACTTTTGCTGCCTTTGTCAGAATCATCTTCTTGAGAACTTTCGCTGCCTTTGTAAATGTCTTCATCTTAAGAACTTTTGCTGCCTTTGTAAATTTCTTTATCTTGAGAACTTTTGCTGCCTTTGTCAGAATCATCTTCTTGAGAACTTTCGCTGCCTTTTTCAGCGTCATCTTTTTGAGAACTTTTGCTGCCTTTGTCAGCGTCATCTTCTTGAGAACTTTTCCTGCCTTTGTCTGCGTCATGTTCTTGAGAACTTTTGCTGCCTTTTTAAGCGTCATTATCTTGAGAACTTTCGCTGCCTTTTTAAGCGTCATCTTTTTGAGAACTTTTGCTGCCTTTGTCAGTGTTATCTTCTTGAGAACTTTTGCTTCCTTTGTCAGAATCATCTTCTTGAGAACTTTTGCTGCCTTTGTCAGCGTCATCTTCTTGAGAACTTTTGCTGCCTTTGTCAGAATCATCTTTTTGAGAACTTTTGCTGCCTTTGTCAGAATCATATTCTTGAAAACTTTTGCTGCCTTTGTCAGAACCATCTTCTTGAGAACTTTTGCTGCCTTTGTAAGAATCATCTTCTTGAGAACTTTTGCTGCCTTTGTCAGCGTCATCTTCTTGAGAACTTTAGCTGCCTTTGTCAGCGTCATCTTCTTGAGAACTTTTGCTACCTTTGTCAGAATAACCTTCTTGATAACTTTTTCTGCCTTTGTCAGATTCATCTTCTTGAGAACTTTCGCTGCCTTTGTCAATGTCATCTTCTTGAGAACTTTTGCAGCCTTTGTCAGAATCATCTTCTTAAGAACTTTTGCTGCCTTTTTCAGCATCATCTTTTTGAGAACTTTTGCTGCCTTTGTCAGAATCATCTTCTTGAGAACTTTTGCTGCCTTTGTCAGCGTCATCTTCTTGAGAACTTTTGCTGCCTTTGTCAGAATCATCTTCTTGAGAACTTTAGCTGCCTTTGTCAGAATCATCTTCTTGAGAACTTTTGCTGCCTTTGTCAGCGTCATCTTCTTGAGAACTTTTCCTGCCTTTGTCTGCGTCATGTTCTTGAGAACTTTTGCTGCCTTTTTCAGCGTCATCTTCTTGAGAACTTTCGCTGCCTTTTTCAGCGTCATCTTTTTGAGAACTTTTGCTGCCTTTGTCAGTGTTATCTTCTTGAGAACTTTTGCTTCCTTTGTCAGAATTATCTTCTTGAGAACTTTTGCTGCCTTTGTCAGCGTCATCTTCTTTAGAACTTTTGCTGCCTTTGTCAGCGTCATCTTCTTTAGAACTTTTGCTGCCTTTGTCAGAATCATCTTCTTGAGAACTTTTGCTGCCTTTGTCAGAACCATCTTCTTGAGAACTTTTGCTGCCTTTGTCAGAATCATCTTCTTGAGATCTTTTGCTGCCTTTGTCAGCGTCATCTTCTTGAGAACTTTTGCTGCCTTTGTCAGAATCATCTTCTTGAGAACTTTTGCTGCCTTTGTAAGAATCATCTTCTTGAGAACTTTCGCTGCCTTTGTCAATGTCATCTTCTTGAGAACTTTTGCTGCCTTTGTCAGAATCATCTTCTTGAGAACTTTTGCTGCCTTTTAAAGCGTCATCTTTTTGAGAACTTTTGCTGCCTTTGTCAGAATCATCTTCTTGAGAACTTTTGCTGCCTTTGTCAGAATCATCTTCTTGAGAACTTTTGCTGCCTTTGTCAGCGTCATCTTCTTGAGAACTTTTGCTGCCTTTGTCAGAATCATCTTCTTGAGAACTTTTGCTGCCTTTGTCAGAATTATCTTCTTGAGAACTTTCGCTGCCTTTGTCAAAGTCATCACCTTGAGAACTTTTGCTGCCTTTGTCAAAATCATCTTCTTGAGAACTTTCGCTGCCTTTTTCAGCGTCATCTTTTTGAGAACTTTTGCTGCCTTTGTCAGTGTTATCTTCTTGAGAACTTTTGCTTCCTTTGTCAGAATCATCTTCTTGAGAACTTTTGCTGCCTTTGTCAGCGTCATCTTCTTGAGAACTTTTGCTGCCTTTGTCAGCGTCATCTTCTTGAGAACTTTTGCTACCTTTGTCAGAATAACCTTCTTGAGAACTTTTGCTGCCTTTGTCAGAATCATCTTCTTGAGAACTTTCGCTGCCTTTGTCAATGTCATGTTCTTGACAACTTTTGCAGCCTTTGTCAGAATCATCTTCTTGAGAACTTTTGCTGCCTTTTTCAGCTACATCTTTTTGAGAACTTTTGCTGCCTTTGTCAGAATCATCTTCTTGAGAACTTTTGCTGCCTTTGTCAGCGTCATCTTCTTGAGAACTTTTGCTGCCTTTGTCAAAATCATCTTCTTGAGAACTTTTGCTGCCTTTGTCAGAATCATCTTCTTGAGAACTTTCGCTGCCTTTGTAAATGTCTTCATCTTGAGAACTTTAGCTGCCTTTGTCAAAGTCATCGTCTTGAGAACTTTTGCTGCCTTTGTTAGAATCATCTTCTTGAGAACTTTCGCTGCCTTTTTCAGCGTCATCTTCTTGAAAA
This sequence comes from Biomphalaria pfeifferi, assembly GCA_030265305.1. Classification (NCBI taxonomy): domain Eukaryota; kingdom Metazoa; phylum Mollusca; class Gastropoda; family Planorbidae; genus Biomphalaria; species Biomphalaria pfeifferi. The sequence continues at coordinate 10,042,160 of JASAOG010000004.1, forward strand.
CTTTTGCTGCCTTTGTCAGTGTTATCTTCTTAAGAACTTTTGCTTCCTTTGTCAGAATCATCTTCTTGAGAACTTTTGCTGCCTTTGTCTGCGTCATGTTCTTGAGAACTTTTGCTGCCTTTTTCAGCGTCATCTTCTTGAGAACTTTTGCTGCCTTTGTCAGAATCATCTTCTTGAGAACTTTTGCTTCCTTTGTCAGAATCATCTTCTTGAGAACTTTTGCTGCCTTTGTCAGCGTCATCTTCTTGAGAACTTTTGCTGCCTTTGTCAGAATCATCTTTTTGAGAACTTTTGCTGCCTTTGTCAGAATCATATTCTTGAGAACTTTTGCTGCCTTTGTCAGAATCATCTTCTTGAGAACTTTTGCTGCCTTTGTAAGAATCATCTTCTTGAGAACTTTCGCTGCCTTTGTCAATGTCATCTTCTTGAGAACTTTTGCTGCCTTTGTCAGAATCATCTTCTTGAATACTTTTTCTGCCTTTTAAAGCGTCATCTTTTTGAAAACTTTTGCTGCCTTTGTCAGAATCATCTTCTTGAGAACTTTTGTTGCCTTTGTCAGCGTCATCTTCTTGAGAACTTTTGCTGCCTTGTCAGCGTCATCTTCTTGAGAACTTTTGCTGCCTTTGTCAGAATCATCTTCTTGAGAACTTTTGCTGCCTTTGTCAGAACTATCTTCTTGAGAACTTTAACTGCCTTTGTCAAAGTCATCATCTTGAGAACTTTTGCTGCTTTTGTCAGAATCATCTTCTTGAGAACTTTCGCTGCCTTTTTCAGCGTCATCTTTTTGAGAACTTTTGATGCCTTTGTCAGTGTTATCTTCTTGAGAACTTTTGCTTCCTTTGCCAGAATCATCTTCTTGAGAACTTTTGCTGCCTTTGTCAGCGTCATCTTCTTGAGAACTTTTGCTGCCTTTGTCAGGGTCATTTTCTTGAGAACTTTTGCTGCCTTTGTAAGAATCATCTTCTTGAGAACTTTTGCTGCCTTTGTAAGAATCATCTTCTTAAGAACTATCGCTGCCATTGTCATCGTCATCTTCTTAAGAACTTTTGCTGCCTTTGTCAGAATCATCTTCTTGAGAACTATCGCTGCCTTTGTCATCGTCACCTTCTTGAGAACTTTCGCTGCCTTTTTCAGCGTCATCTTTTTGAGAACTTTTGCTGCCTTTGTCAGTGTTATCTTCTTGAGAACTTTTGCTTCCTTTGTCAGAATCATCTTCTTGAGAACTTTTGCTGCCTTTGTCAGCGTCATCTTCTTTAGAACTTTTGCTGCCTTTGTCAGCGTCATCTTCTTTAGAACTTTTGCTGCCTTTGTCAGAATCATCTTCTTGAGAACTTTTGCTGCCTTTGTAAGAATCATCTTCTTGAGAACTATCGCTGCCTTTGTCATCGTCATCTTCTTAAGAACTTTTGCTGCCTTTGTCAGAATCATCTTCTTGAGAACTTTTGCTGCCTTTGTCAGCGTCATCTTCTTGAGAACTTTTGCTGCCTTTGTCAGAATCATCTTCTTGAGAACTTTAGCTGCCTTTGTCAGAATCATCTTCTTGAGAACTTTCGCTGCCTTTTTCAGCGTCATCTTTTTGAGAACTTTTGCTGCCTTTGTCAGTGTTATCTTCTTGAGAACTTTTGCTTCCTTTGTCAGAATCATCTTCTTGAGAACTTTTGCTGCCTTTGTCAGAATCATCTTCTTGAGAACTTTTGCTGCCTTTGTCAGCGTCATCTTCTTGAGAACTTTTGCTGCCTTTGTCAGAATCATCTTCTTGAGAACTTTAGCTGCCTTTGTCAGAATCATCTTCTTGAGAACTTTCGCTGCCTTTTTCAGCGTCATCTTTTTGAGAACTTTTGCTGCCTTTGTCAGTGTTATCTTCTTGAGAACTTTTGCTTCCTTTGTCAGAATCATCTTCTTGAGAACTTTTGCTGCCTTTGTCAGCGTCATCTTCTTGAGAACTTTTCCTGCCTTTGTCTGCGTCATGTTCTTGAGAACTTTTGCTGCCTTTTTCAGCGTCATCTTCTTGAGAACTTTCGCTGCCTTTTTCAGCGTCATCTTTTTGAGAACTTTTGCTGCCTTTGTCAGTGTTATCTTCTTGAGAACTTTTGCTTCCTTTGTCAGAATTATCTTCTTGAGAACTTTTGCTGCCTTTGTCAGCGTCATCTTCTTTAGAACTTTTGCTGCCTTTGTCAGCGTCATCTTCTTTAGAACTTTTGCTGCCTTTGTCAGAATCATCTTCTTGAGAACTTTTGCTGCCTTTGTCAGAACCATCTTCTTGAGAACTTTTGCTGCCTTTGTCAGAATCATCTTCTTGAGAACTTTTGCTGCCTTTGTCAGCGTCATCTTCTTGAGAACTTTTGCTGCCTTTGTCAGAATCATCTTCTTGAGAACTTTTGCTGCCTTTGTAAGAATCATCTTCTTGAGAACTTTCGCTGCCTTTGTCAATGTCATCTTCTTGAGAACTTTTGCTGCCTTTGTCAGAATCATCTTCTTGAGAACTTTTGCTGCCTTTTAAAGCGTCATCTTTTTGAGAACTTTTGCTGCCTTTGTCAGAATCATCTTCTTGAGAACTTTTGCTGCCTTTGTCAGAATCATCTTCTTGAGAACTTTTGCTGCCTTTGTCAGCGTCATCTTCTTGAGAACGTTTGCTGCCTTTGTCAGAATCATCTTCTTGAGAACTTTTGCTGCCTTTGTCAGAATTATCTTCTTGAGAACTTTCGCTGCCTTTGTCAAAGTCATCACCTTGAGAACTTTTGCTGCCTTTGTCAAAATCATCTTCTTGAGAACTTTCGCTGCCTTTTTCAGCGTCATCTTTTTGAGAACTTTTGCTGCCTTTGTCAGTGTTATCTTCTTGAGAACTTTTGCTTCCTTTGTCAGAATCATCTTCTTGAGAACTTTTGCTGCCTTTGTCAGCGTCATCTTCTTGAGAACTTTTGCTGCCTTTGTCAGCGTCATCTTCTTGAGAACTTTTGCTACCTTTGTCAGAATAACCTTCTTGAGAACTTTTGCTGCCTTTGTCAGAATCATCTTCTTGAGAACTTTCGCTGCCTTTGTCAATGTCATGTTCTTGACAACTTTTGCAGCCTTTGTCAGAATCATCTTCTTGAGAACTTTTGCTGCCTTTTTCAGCTACATCTTTTTGAGAACTTTTGCTGCCTTTGTCAGAATCATCTTCTTGAGAACTTTTGCTGCCTTTGTCAGCGTCATCTTCTTGAGAACTTTTGCTGCCTTTGTCAAAATCATCTTCTTGAGAACTTTTGCTGCCTTTGTCAGAATCATCTTCTTGAGAACTTTCGCTGCCTTTGTAAATGTCTTCATCTTGAGAACTTTAGCTGCCTTTGTCAAAGTCATCGTTCTGAGAACTTTTGCTGCCTTTGTTAGAATCATCTTCTTGAGAACTTTCGCTGCCTTTTTCAGCGTCATCTTCTTGAAAACTTTTGCTGCCTTTGTCAGTGTTATCTTCTTAAGAACTTTTGCTTCCTTTGTCAGAATCATCTTCTTGAGAACTTTTGCTGCCTTTGTCTGCGTCATGTTCTTGAGAACTTTTGCTGCCTTTTTCAGCGTCATCTTCTTGAGAACTTTTGCTGCCTTTGTCAGAATCATCTTCTTGAGAACTTTTGCTTCCTTTGTCAGAATCATCTTCTTGAGAACTTTTGCTGCCTTTGTCAGCGTCATCTTCTTGAGAACTTTTGCTGCCTTTGTCAGAATCATCTTTTTGAGAACTTTTGCTGCCTTTGTCAGAATCATATTCTTGAGAACTTTTGCTGCCTTTGTCAGAATCATCTTCTTGAGAACTTTTGCTGCCTTTGTAAGAATCATCTTCTTGAGAACTTTCGCTGCCTTTGTCAATGTCATCTTCTTGAGAACTTTTGCTGCCTTTGTCAGAATCATCTTCTTGAATACTTTTTCTGCCTTTTAAAGCGTCATCTTTTTGAAAACTTTTGCTGCCTTTGTCAGAATCATCTTCTTGAGAACTTTTGTTGCCTTTGTCAGCGTCATCTTCTTGAGAACTTTTGCTGCCTTGTCAGCGTCATCTTCTTGAGAACTTTTGCTGCCTTTGTCAGAATCATCTTCTTGAGAACTTTTGCTGCCTTTGTCAGAACTATCTTCTTGAGAACTTTAACTGCCTTTGTCAAAGTCATCATCTTGAGAACTTTTGCTGCTTTTGTCAGAATCATCTTCTTGAGAACTTTCGCTGCCTTTTTCAGCGTCATCTTTTTGAGAACTTTTGATGCCTTTGTCAGTGTTATCTTCTTGAGAACTTTTGCTTCCTTTGTCAGAATCATCTTCTTGAGAACTTTTGCTGCCTTTGTCAGCGTCATCTTCTTGAGAACTTTTGCTGCCTTTGTCAGGGTCATTTTCTTGAGAACTTTTGCTGCCTTTGTAAGAATCATCTTCTTGAGAACTTTTGCTGCCTTTGTAAGAATCATCTTCTTAAGAACTATCGCTGCCATTGTCATCGTCATCTTCTTAAGAACTTTTGCTGCCTTTGTCAGAATCATCTTCTTGAGAACTATCGCTGCCTTTGTCATCGTCACCTTCTTGAGAACTTTCGCTGCCTTTTTCAGCGTCATCTTTTTGAGAACTTTTGCTGCCTTTGTCAGTGTTATCTTCTTGAGAACTTTTGCTTCCTTTGTCAGAATCATCTTCTTGAGAACTTTTGCTGCCTTTGTCAGCGTCATCTTCTTTAGAACTTTTGCTGCCTTTGTCAGCGTCATCTTCTTTAGAACTTTTGCTGCCTTTGTCAGAATCATCTTCTTGAGAACTTTTGCTGCCTTTGTAAGAATCATCTTCTTGAGAACTATCGCTGCCTTTGTCATAGTCATCTTCTTAAGAACTTTTGTTGCCTTTGTCAGAATCATCTTCTTGAGAACTTTTGCTGCCTTTGTCAGCGTCATCTTCTTGAGAACTTTTGCTGCCTTTGTCAGAATCATCTTCTTGAGAACTTTAGCTGCCTTTGTCAGAATCATCTTCTTGAGAACTTTCGCTGCCTTTTTCAGCGTCATCTTTTTGAGAACTTTTGCTGCCTTTGTCAGTGTTATCTTCTTGAGAACTTTTGCTTCCTTTGTCAGAATCATCTTCTTGAGAACTTTTGCTGCCTTTGTCAGCGTCATCTTCTTGAGAACTTTTCCTGCCTTTGTCTGCGTCATGTTCTTGAGAACTTTTGCTGCCTTTGTCAGCGTCATCTTTTTGAGAACTTTTGCTGCCTTTGTCGGTGTCATCTTCTTGAGAACTTTTGCTGCCTTTATCAGAATCATCTTCTTGAGAACTTTTGCTGCCTTTGTCAGCATCATCTTCTTGAGAACTTTTGCTGCCTTTTTCAGTGTCATCTTCTTGAGAACTTTTGCTGCCTTTGTCAGCGTCATCTTTTGAGAACTTTTGCTGCCTTTGTAAGAATCATCTTCTTGAGAACTTTTGCTGCCTTCGTCAGCGTCATCTTCTTTGAGAACTTTTGCTGCCTTTGTCAGAATCATCTTCTTGAGACCAGATTTGATTGGATCTCACTTCTTTCAGGATCTTCCTTTTCGGTGCCGATGCGAAGTCACGTGTTTTACCGACGCTCAATCGTTTGGCCCATTGATGTGGATGTCCGAAAATAACCACCAAATTGACATCTTTATACATTCGTTCTTGCGATTTTTTGTATAGCTCAGCCATAAACTTTTGGTAATCATTCACAAGATTTTCTAGCTTTCCAATTAGTTCAGGATCATCAACTAAACATTCAAAGGAACACCAGTCATTTTCAAATTCTAGATCTTTGTCTGTTTCTATAAGTCTGTCGCCAATCAATTTGTTTGTGAAGTCTATGTGATACAATAAAATTCCATCGCTAGAAGTGCTGCTTTTGTCAGCGTCATCTTCTTGAGAACTATCGCTGCCTTTGTCATCGTCATCTTCTTAAGAACTTTTGCTGCCTTTGTCAGAATCATCTTCTTGAGAACTTTTGCTGCCTTTGTCAGCGTCATCTTCTTGAGAACTTTTGCTGCCTTTGTCAGAATCATCTTCTTGAGAACTTTTGCTGCCTTTGTCAGAATCATCTTCTTGAGAACTTTTGCTGCCTTTGTCAGAATCATCTTCTTGAGAACTTTTGCTGCCTTTGTCAGCGTCATCTTTTTGAGAACATTTGCTGCCTTTGTCAGAATCATCTTCTTGAGAACTTTTGCTGCCTTTGTCAGAATCATCTTCTTGAGAACTTTTGCTGCCTTATTCAGAATCATCTTCTTGAGAACTTTTGCTGCCTTATTCAGAATCATCTTCTTGAGAACTTTTGCTGCCCATGTCAGAATCTTCTTCTTGAGAACTTTCGCTGCCTTTGTCGGTGTCATCTTCTTGAGAACTTTTGCTGCCTTTATCAGAATCATCTTCTTGAGAACTTTTGCTGCCTTTGTCAGAATCATCTTCTTGAGAACTTTTGCTGCCTTTTTCAGCGTCATCTTCTTGAGAACTTTTGCTGCCTTTGTCAGCGTCATCTTCTTGAGAACTTTTGCTACATTTGTCAGAATCATCTTCTTGAGAACTTTTGCTGCCTTCGTCAGCGTCATCTTCTTTGAGAACTTTTGCTGCCTTTGTCAGAATCATCTTCTTGAGAACTTTTGCTGCCATTGTCAGGGTCATCTTCTTCTGAACTTTTGTTGGATTTTGTCGTCTTCATTTGTGTCTTGATAATTGTGATTTAGTACAAAATAAGTTTTCATCTTATTCCAAATTTCATTAACAGCTTAATGAGCGATTGTTGTTTTCATAAACATTACTGAATGCTAGAAAACAAACATGCTACTACCCCCACCCCTTCCAATGATAAGCATTGAGATCTAGACTTATACGTAACTGCGCACAAAATTATTTATTATAAATTTAACTCTTAATTCCTGAACGCGATAATCCTTCTCAAGAACGCGATAGTCGTTTCAAAACTGATCTAGACCTAAATTTAATCTCTAGCCAAATTCACATTTATTTATTTTTACTTTGAAAAATTATGACGGTCAAACTAGAGTTTTTCCCAAGTGTGGCCAGCAATGTTGTAATTCTTTTCTCATCGATATTCATACAAGTGATCCTTCTTCCCTATTTCCATTAGTGAATGGAATGAGTTGCCTGAATCTGCCAGGAAAACCAACGACTTGGCAGAGTTTAAAACATTGATTAACATGCATGACTAGACTGACACATGCGTAGGACGTAATTATCTTCTTTTTGTTCCGTAATATATAAGATAAACATCGACTGTTAAATTTCTAGGAAAATCGATAGAGCCATTTTTGAGATCAGCGACCTCCCACCCTCAATGAAGGAGTGAATAGATGTATTGTATAAAGCGGAGTGAATAGTTTCTTTGCTGACTGTTTGGTACATGCAATACATTTATCTTTCAATACAAAGTTACCACAATCTATGTGTACATCTAAAGAAATACATTTATTTATTCACAATTTGACCCCAACATATGTCAGGTGCCCATTAGAGTTGGGTTTAGGGGGGAAAGGCCTTAAAAATATGGAAGTATAAAGTTCCGGTGACCGCCTCGTCTCGGGTGCCAAGCTTAATATCATTCATCCACTACCCCCCCCCCCTAATTACTTACCATAAGACATCAGATGCTTGTCTCGTCACTTAGGACGTCTCAAATAGCTAGACAGTTTGATTAACTCTCAGTGCGCTAACAATCAAGATTTCTGTCACGATTCATGGGATAGTAAAAATCTGATTTTCAAAGCCTTTTATATTTCTGATACCTTAGCCTGAAATGTGGGGGTTAGACAGAAGAAAAACATTTATGTAGTTTTTACAAAATAAGTAAAAATTTTTAAATTTAACATTGACTTGAGACAAGTAAAAATATTTCTTTAAATATTCACTTAAAGTAGGACATAGCATCACATTCAATACAGTGATCAAAAATATGCAAATATGACTTTACCTACATGAAGTCAGAGAAAAAAATCTTCTTATATAATATAGACGTTACTTCAAAGCAGCGTGCAATGATTGCCTACGAGTCATGCATTTAGTCATGCATATTAACCAATGACCTAAATTCTGCTAAGTCACTGGTTTTCCAGGCTGGCTCAGGCAACCCATTCCATGCTCTAATAGCCCTAGGGAAGAAGTACTTAATAGTGTAGTGTGTAACTACTGCACACTATTGCAACACATTTATAAAGCACAAAAGAAAGACGGAATGTGTTCCTCTATTTAGTTACTGCTATATAGCCCTACATTCTAGATCACATCGATCAACTTAAGAAAACTAAAGCTAACATATAAACCCACGAACACACGCCCTCGTGAACGATTGATTTAAACTTAAATGTGATTTTTTTTCCCGCACAGCATTTTGATCTCGTGAGAGATTTTCAATTTTCGGATGTAAAAAAATCAAGCTTAAACTTGTCTAGCACAAAGCAGATGGAGCTCGTTTCAAATGTCAAATTTTTTCTGTTTTTGGTATAACAACTGTATTTAATAAGTTTATAGATATTATTCATTACCCATTGGGACTGTTTCACCTAGACTCATCACATAGTGAAGTAATAAAAATGGAATACTTAAACGCAAAGGTCTAAATTCCGGAGGCTGTTTACAGCATGACTAAGTGAAGCAATGGAAGAGAAATAATTAAACGCAAAGGTCTAAATACCGAAAGTAGCTTGTAAGATAACTTACTAAACCAGAGGTTCTCAACCTGTCGTTCGCGACCCCCTTGGGTTCGAATGACGATTTGCCAGAGGTCGGCTAAGACCATCGAAAATATGGATTGTTTTTGTCTATTCTTCTATTGCTGTATGTGTGTGTGGGGAGGGAGTCGCGGCAGAGTGGGGGATTGTAAAAAAGGGGTCGCTGGGCTTAAAAGGTTGAGAACCGCTGTACAAAAAGTTCCCAAATATAACACAGAAGAGTTCCGTGGTTCCGTAGTTCGTGTTTCATAATTTATTACATGTTTCTCAACTCCCCTATATGCTTCAAAGTCCATCAGCTCAGCTCAACAATTTATATATAGATTTATATATAGATTTATATATAGATTTATATATAGATTTATATATAGATTTATATATAGATTTATATATAGATTTATATATAGATTTATATAAAGATTTATATATAGATTTATATATAGATTTATATATAGATTTATATATAGATTTATATATAGATTTATATATAGATTTATATATAGATTTATATATAGCATGCCGGGCCACTAAAAAATGTTTAGCTACTGGAAGCATAAACATCTCTTAAACTTTATGTTCTGTGATATGTTCCATATTTTGTGAATTGGAATATCCTATTCGGTAGCTCTTGTTTCGTATTAAGTGAATAGAATTTCTTTTTTTTCTCTGTACTTGGTTTCTAAAATGTAATATTCCCACGTTTAGAAACACGTCATGGCACTGAAGGACATGCAGGACACTACAGGACATGCAGGACTTTACAGGACAAGTAGGACACTACATGCAGGACACTACATGCAGGAAATTTTTCCTCTCTCTACGAGAGCCCAAAATCAACTGAGGTGACCACCTCGTGGTCAGTCCCCGGCCAGGAAAAATCTCGTGCTAACTGCACGTAATAGTTCAGTGACTACTAGTCACCACATATTACAGGGGTTCTAAAACTCATATATTACATAAATCAACAAAAATTACAAAAATCAACCTTAATATCTATACATTACTACATTGGACAAGATATCCATAATATTCCTCTCTCTACGAGAGTCCAAAATCAACTGATGTGTCCACCTCGTGGTCAGTCCCCGACCAGGAAAAATCTCGTGCTAACTGCACGGAATAGTTCAGTGACTACTAGTCACCACATATTACAGTGCTAACTGCACGGAATAGTTCAGTAACTACTAGTCACCACATATTACAGGGGTTCTAAGACTGATATATTACAGCAGGACACTACAGGACATGCAGGACACTACAGGAAAGGAAGGACACTATATGACAGGAAGGACACTACGTGACGCTGCATGAAAACTGAAAACCAATGAAATGTGTAATAATATTAGGCAGTATTTATATAATATATATAAAATCAGACAGATATGAAAAAAAATGTTTCCAACTCTAGTAACTTAGCCGAACTGAATAAAAGCACAACAGTCACTGAAATGTAACACACTCAAGTCAGCTTTCTAAAATACTTCCTGGCAAAGTTGTTGTTCGCGCGAGACTTGGCGGGCAGTGACAATGTCATTACAACTACTAGATTTAACTACTCTGCGGTGTTTCCAAACGAATGACATTATCCATTCTAATACCACCCGATAGTTTAGCCGTAAATCAAGCCGTTTTTTCGTAATCCCCATTTTGTACCGTGTACATGATAACTATTTCTAAGAACTCTTGTGTTTTAGTGTGTGTCGGAGATTTTAATCTGTTGCGATTATCCGAATAGCTGTAATAGCTAATGTCTTGTGTTGGTAACTGATGTACTCATTTTAATGTCAGCACAGTGTAATGAGAGTAGGTTAGTTTTGTTAGTTAAATATATTGTGTATAGTTTTAGCGACGGTAAAAGTAGTGACGTAGTCAGACAGACTAATGACGTAGTAGACTTAGACGAACAGAAGACCAACATGGCGTTATGTTAGAAGTAGGTTGTGATTTGAATAGTTGTTGAATAGTAGTTAGATATAGCGACGTTTTAGGAAGACTGGACGGATTTCCCAGTGATTAATAAAGTATCATTTTATAGAACTGAATGTTGTTATTAAGTATATCTATTTTGTAATGTTCTGTGGCTAATGTTAAGTAATAATTGATACATAGTCGAAGTCAGATTAGATTAGCCCACAACAACAGTTAAGTACTGCCGAATGAAGATGAAGAAAAGGTCTAGTTAATGAAGACAAAATATGAAACAGAACAGGCCGATATTTTCATCTCACCAAGTTATACGATAGACAACGGGAATATCAATTTCCTCCCAAGACCCAACACAGCGAGACAAGAAGGCAAAAGGTTAGCCGAGAATCAATGGTAGTGCCATGCCAGACACACTACTAATTTTAAAAAAACAGATTTGAAATTAGAAAAGCTATTTTGGCTAGGCGGACACTTCCTGACTGTTTGATTTATATCCTTGTTAAAATAGAAGATTGGATAGTTAGAATGAAACTTGAGAAAAGCAAAGGCGGTTGGTCCTTGTCCTGGTCACATGACCCCCTTTTAAACGTGGGCCAAGAAACAGATGACCATCATCTGCTATAGATTGTAAGATCTGAAAACGAATCTCTGATATTACGAACCACGCGCTGCGTGGGTCTGTTTAGAGGGATTAAATTCCTTTTTTTTTAATATACAAGCAGGCAATTTTCTCTTTTTGTTATCTCTGAGATAAGACGCACTGTTGGCACCCTCTCCAAAGATTAGACACACTCACTGTAGGGGAAGCCTGTGATAAAACCTTATTCCTCGTAGCGTAGTGATACATTTACTGACAGTTCGCCATATCCCAAGGACTATTTCGGTTTTTGATTTACCAGAACATGTGCGGTCATGTTTTTGATCGATGAGGTCAGGAGTCACACCACATGGACAGTGACGTCATACGAAGTGCTAACTACAGCAAAAAAAAGAAAAATTTATGACATTTTCAGGCTAAACTTTCTAGCAAGAGGTCATACGTAAATAATGGGTCAACCTTTTACCTTTGACATTGTACTTCATTAGCTTTGTTTACTAAGTAACATATTAATGTTTTGCTATATTTAGGCGAGAAAGATTCTAATACCAGAACAAATTATCGATAGTCAATGTAACTTAGCAAGAGCGTTATTACATTATTTGTGTGACCAGTCGATTCTTGGGCAATGAGTTTAGGAACTAGTAAATCTTCTCAATCTACATTTAGAAATACGGAGTGTAAGTACAATGTAAAGTAGATAATAGTAATACCTTAAGAATAGTTTAATTTAATTATATAGTATTATTAACAAACATAATGTAGGCTCAGAGCGCTGTGATAATATACAAATGCTGTAGGCTCAGAGCGCTGTGATAACATACAAATGCTGTAGGCTCAGATCGCTGTGATAACATACAAATGCTGTAGGCTCAGATCGCTGTGATAACATAACAGACATACTGTAGGCTCAGTGCGCTGTGATAACATAACATACAAATACTGTAGGTTCAGGGCGCTGTGATAACATGACATACAAATACTGTAGGCTCAGGGCACTATGATAACATAACAGACAATTTAGACTCAGGGCGCTGTGATAACATAACAGATAATTTAGACTCAGGGCGCTGCGATAACATAAGAGACAATTTAGACTCAGGGCGCTGTGATAACATAACAGACATATTGTAGGCTCAGGGTGCTGTGATAACATAACATACAAATACTGTAGGCTCAGGGCGCTGTGATAACATAACAGACAATTTAGACACAGGGCGCTGTGATAACGTAACAGACAATTGTAGACTCAGATCGCTGTGATAACATAGCAAACATGAGCACGAGGGAAAAATTGACAAATCGAACAGATCCTCATAATGTTTTTGAATGTAGTGAAGTATGTGGTTGGTCTGAGATCAATAGGGAGCAAGTTTCCAACCTTTCTTCTAAGCACTGAAAAAGCCAGTGAATCGTGTGTTTTTTTGGGAGAGGGGGGGGGGACACGTGGCTAGGCTAGAAGCTTTGAGACAAGGCTCTCTGAGGCACTAGCGGATCTTGAACTTTTAAGTTGGGGGGGGGGGGGGTCCCAAACCATAACCCTAACGCCGAAAAAGGGGGGGAGGCGATTGCCCTTACCACCCAAACCCCCCCCCCCCCCCGCTGATCCGCTCTGAGGGACATAAGATGGCCCCCTTGTAGTCGAGACAGTAATTTAATTTGATTTATAGAAGCAATTTTATCTGCACACACAATCATTACATTGACAATTAGATTCGATTGTGAACACAATGAGCCCTTTTCGTTTTGTTAACGCAGCTGTTCAAATAGTTGTCTATTACAATTTACATAGCTTTCCAGTCTGCCTCTAACGCTTGTACAAATATAGTTGCGAAAGTCTTTAAGGGTGTCAATTCTAGAAATTTCACTGCTGTAATTTTTAAAAATCATTGATACCGTTTCATATTTGACTAGTAACTCTGTCCATTAGTATAGAAAATAAACACATATGGATATTTTAGATACAATCTACCTACTTTAGGACCACGTTATATTTTAGAATTTATCTTATTTTGGTTTTGACGTTTTGTTTCGTTTTCAGTTGTTATTGATGTAGAGTACATTACAGAGGAAAATGAAAATCTTGAAGACAGAGAAAAACAATGCAAGAAAGAAGAATATCACAAGGACAATTACATAGCTTTGGGAGATTTCAAGTTTCCATGGGCACAGTTCAGAAAAGAATACAAACAAATTCGAGAGCTTCCTGACCTTTTCAAATGTATGTCTGATCTGACAGTCAATATCCGGATGAAGGTAGCTACTGGAAACGGACTCATTCAGAAGACACGCCGTCATACCCTTCAGCTTTGCCCGTGTCACAAATGTGGGGGGGGGGGGGAAGGTGATCATACCCACGCCGTGGTTACCGTGACAACGGTACTCAACGTGCTTGATGACGAAGTGGACGACGCCCAGAGACGGGGTTACGATAGGGGCAAATGGAGGCGAGCGCCATTAAGGCGATACTATTTTACGACAGTTATAGCGACAAGGTCTGTCAAATGGCTGTGTGAAGCGTCTAGTGTGGTAGCTTGACTTGTTGCCACCGCTGGCTAGCATCTGTGAAAGGGGAGCAGTTTTGTAAGTCTCTCTTGCCAGTACATAGCCTCTCTACAACAAGTCCTATGCAGTACCTCCTCGTGGTGGCAGATGGAAACTGAGGCTGCGAAGCCTCAGGCTAAACTGCAAGGATCTAGGAGGAGGTTTGGCCCCAAGATGTGAGGCAGGCATGGCCCGTCGGCGTGCGGACACGCCCTGTTGCCCACAAACCAAACCCCTAGCTATAGGTCAATAGCCGCACTGCATTGTGTGTGTGTCCCTGTATGGTCTAAGGCTAAGGGAGTAAACCCTAACAGAAAATCCGGTCCTGGAGCCCCGTAGGCGGTGGGACAGTAGTAGGACTACTGCTCTCTGGCAAACTCCTGCAGCCACCTGTCCCCAAATTGTGATGGCTCGCCATCCCTTTGGACCCGGTCAGTATGGAAGAGAGGCGTGTGCTGACGTGTGGGCAGCCCAGCACTCGCAAATTTACCGCCCAGGCTTTCCCCCAGCAATGGAGAGGTCACTCCATCTCTGGCAGTAATGTCTTTGGAAAAACACGGAGAATGGTAGTTACCGGTGATAAGTTCTAGCTGATTGGCGTAAGCTGGAACGCCAGGGACCACTCTTGACGGTAGGAAGGGCTTTTTAGCCTCACTGGATAGCTACTGCCTGCCTTAAGCCGAGCAGCCCTCGGACAGTAAAGTGCTATCCCGCCACAGCTTGCCGCACCACTGGGTGCTTGGTGCTAGAACAAAATCAAAAAGCAAGCTGCTCACCCGCACCTGCAAATACAATTAAAAGAAAACCCTCAACATTAATGCGTTTAGCAAGCTGGAACATACGGACAATGTGTCCTGGCTTCAATACTGACTCTGAACTCGTCACCGACATGCGTCAAACAGCTATCATCGACAGAAAACTCAGCAGACTAAACATTGATGTTGCCTGTCTGCAAGAAACTAGAGTGGCAGACAGCGGATCTCTTACAGAAAGCAACTATACATTCTACTGGCAAGGAAAACCAGAACAAAGCCCTAGAATACATGGCGTCGGCTTCGCAATAAGAAACAGTCTCGTCCCCTTCATCGCGATGTTTCCCATTGGCAATGAAAGAGTAGCACAAATGAAATTTGCATCACCGCAAGGCAAAGTTAATATAATTTGTGCTTACTCACCAACCCTTGCTGCACCGGAAGAGGACAAAGACAGATTCTTTCAACCTCTAGAGGACGTAATTAAAAGTATTCCAAAATCCGAGCACCTCTATATAAATGGAGACTTTAATGCCCGTGTTGGTGATGGAAATGATGCATGGCCACAATGCTTGGGACCTCATGGTGTTGGCAAAATCAATGACAATGGCCAAAGGCTACTCGAGTTCTGTAGCTCTCATTAACTGTGTATAACAAATACATTCTTCTCTGGCAAGGAACGCCATAAAGTCTCTTGGCAGCACCCACGCTCAAAAAGGTGGCACCAGCTTGACCTCTGCATCACCCGAAGGATGGATCTGAAAAGTGTCATCCACACCCGTTCATACCATAGTGCGGACTGCAACTCAGACCATTCACTAGTGCTAAGCAAAATCAAACTACTTCTCAAGAGGGCTTATACTTCCACTCAACCCAGAACTAGGCGAATTAACGTCAACCATATAGGTGACCCAGAGAAGTGTGCACTCTTTGGCGAGCTCCTGAACAGTTCAATCCCCTCGTTAAGTGATGAAGAAGACATCTCTATCAGATGGGAGAAATTAAGAGATGTAATCTATATTTCGGCAATCACCGCCTTTGGGTCTCAAAAACACACAAATGTAGACTGGTTTGAGGCGAATCTAGCACATATGGAACCTTGCATCTAGAAAAAGCGATCTGCACACCTCGCTTACAAGACAAAGCCAAGTCCAAGATCTTTGGAGGCCTATAAAAGTGATAATAAAGAGGCGAAACAAATGGCTAGAAAATGTGCTAACAACTTTTGGAGGGATACCTGCAACAGAATCCAAGACAGTCTCCACTCAGGAAATAGCAAAGCTCTATTTGATGGCATTAAAGCGGCCCTGGGTCCAATAGTGTCTAAGCCTACTCCCCTTCCATCCAAATCAGGAGAAAAATATACAGATCAAACCAAGCAGCTAGAACGATGGACAGAACACTACCTCGAAGTCTATGCCACACAGAATACAGTAGACGATGTCGCCCTGGCTTCTCTACCAGATCTTCCAGTACTGGAATGCCTAGATGAGTTTCCGAGCCTTAGTGACCTCAAAAAAGCAATTAACTGCATAAAAAATAGAAAATCTCCTGGGACTGATGGTATCCCAGTGGAAGTAGTGAAAGTCAACGAATCACTCCTGCTCCCTGAACTCTATATTCTCCTCTGCCGCTGTTGGGAAACAGGTCATGTCCCACAGGACATGCCTGACGCAACTATAGTCACAATATACAAGAACAAAGGGGATCGGAGTGACTGCAACAATTACAGGGGTATCTTTCTCCTCAGTATAGTGGGCAAGATCTTTGCTAGAGTGGCACTATCCAGGCTGCAAGTGATAGCTTCTAGAGTCTACCCAGAGTCTCAGTGTGGATTCAGGAGTGGTAGATCCACTGTAGACATGATATCTTCTCTACGACTACTGCAGGAGAAATTCAGAGAGAGAGACAGACCCCTTTACATCGTTTTTGTTGATCTGACTAAAGCTTTTGACATGGTCAGCAGAAGTGGCCTTTTCAAACTCCTAAGGAAAATAGGTTGCCTTCCCAAACTACTGCAGTTCATTGAGTGTTTTCACGAGGAAACTAAATGCACTGCCAAATTCAATGGAGCCCAATCAGCACCTTTTGAGGTTTGCATTGGTGTCAAGCAGGGATATGTGCTCGCCCCTACTCTGTTTGGCATATTCTTCTCCTGTATACTGCATTATGCGTACAACGACATAAACGAAGGTGTGTTTCTCCATACAAGATCCTCTGGAAAACTATTTAATGTATCAAGGCTGGGGGCAAAAACCAAGGTTAGGAAGCTACTCGTCAGGGAACTCCTGTATGCTGATGATGCAGCTATTGTGGCTGATTCTGATATTCAGCTAGATAAGATAACCAATGAGGAAGTGCTACAAAGAGCAGGGTGCCAGAACATCCGCTCCGTTATCAGCAGCAGACGCCTTGGCTGGCTTGGCCACGTTCGTAGAATGCCAGTAGGTCGACTTCCACAGGACATCCTGTATGGCGATCTAATAGGCAGGAGAGCAGCTGGTCGCCCACTTTTACGTTATGCGTATGTATGCAAACGCGATATGAAGCTCTTCAAAATCGACACTGGCAACTGGGAAGAGGTGGCACTGGACAGATCCTCATGGAGAGAGAGCATAAAGGAAGGGTCAAAGATTGCAGATGTCATACACAACAGAAGCAGAAAGAAGGGTGAAAATGAAACGGCGCCTGGTGATTATATATGCTCAACCTGCGATCGCAGCTGTGTATCAAGGATTGGCCTCTTTAGTCACACAAGAAGTTGCAAAGGGAAAAGATCGTCTCTCGAGACGTAAAATGCCACATATAGCGATAAGGTCGACAAACTCCCCGCCCTAGACGGTTACCGGCTCCTGGAGACGGGCAAGGAAATCAACATAGACACGTGAATGGTGCGCGATATTTGGCCTGATATTGAAGGTCATAATAAAACAAAAGAAGTAATAGTTTTTAGTATCATGTCTTCCGAGTATACCGGAACAGAAAATATGCCATGGACAGTTGTGTTTACATTTAAATATCTATTAATAGACCATCCATTTTTACCCTTGGTATGGCATGTTTGCATTCTTTACAATGTTTATTATGTGGTTATCATGACGTGAGTTCTGTTGATAGTTTTTAATATGACTCAAGACTGATCTCTAATTCAGTTCTAGTGTCTACTTTATACTAGCAGTAGTGTAACGCCAATTAATACAAGTGTAACGCCAATGAATACAAGTGTAACGCCAATTCATTCAAGTGTAACGCCAATGAATACAAGTGTAACGCCAATTAATACAATCTTACTCCAACGAATTCTTAGAAACAAAGACTGAGCATTTCGGTCAAAGATTGAAAGAAATCTTGAATGAAAATGTTATAACATGAAAGAAATCTCGAATGAAAATGTTAACATGAAAGAAACTGAAATGAAAATGTTAACATGAAAAACATCTCGAATGAAAATTTTAACATGAAAGAAATCTCAAATGAAAATGTTAGCATGAAAGAAATCTCAGATGAAAAGGTAAATATGAAAGAAATCTCGAATGAAAGTGTTAACATGAAAGTAATCTCGAATGAAACTGTTAACATGAAAGAAATCTCAAATGAAAATGTTAACATGAAAGAAATCTTAAATGGAAAAGTTAACATGAAAGAAATCTCGAATGAAAATGTTAACATGAAAGACATCTGGAATGAAAATGTTAACATGAAAGAAATCGCAGATGAAAAGGTTAATATGAAATAAATCTCGAATGAAAGTGTTAACATGAAATAAATCTCAAATGAAAATGTTAACATGAAAGAAATCTCAGATGAAAAGGTTAATATGAAAGAAATCTCGAATGAAAGTGTTAACATGAAAGAAATCTCAAATAAAAATGTTAACATGAAAGAAATCTCGAATGAAAATGTTAACATGAAAGAAATCTCAAATGAAAATGGCGTGGGTATGAAGGAAGTGAGATTAAAAGAAATTAATTGTGTGATTGGAAGATTCATATCTCTAACCACTTCAGTCCTCATTAGTCAATAAAGTTATACTAAATTTTATCATAAGAGATAACCGCTGACCACAACAGTTTAAGTGTGCGTGCATTTTCTCTCTTTATCTCAATCTCTTTCTCACTATCTTTATTTCTTTCGCTTTCTCTTGTTCTATGTTTTCTTTAAATGTTTCCAATTTTATCTCTTTCTTTATCACTATTACGACTTTCTTCTCTTTATTTTAAAACGTTCTCAACTGTTAAGAATTAGCGATTACTAAAGAGCAAGTCTGAAATAGTTTCAAAAACGTTAACAAAATGAAAGCTGGTGGGCCTGATGGAATAAAAGTGCGAATCTTAAAAGAATGTGCTGAACAACTATCTGAACCTTTCTAAAATATTTATTTTCCACTTCATTACTTAATCACTAGATACCATATGTGTGGAAGTTGTCCCTAATTGTACCTGTGCCAAAAGGTTTCCAAACCAAAGGAAATGAATGATTTTAGATCTGTTTCACTTACTTTCATTGTGTCTAAATGTTTCGAAAAACTGGTTAAATGTTTTTCTATTGAAGGATATTTGTACTAAGTTAGGATCATTTACAATTTGCTTGCCAGAAGGATAAGGATGTAGACGATGTCATCCTAAATATTTTACTTTGTGTCTACAATCATCTAAAGTTGTTGTTTATTGATTTCTTATCAGCTTTCAATACCATCCTACTTCCTTTGCTTATTAAAGAAATGAGAGCAGACTAGTTCATATATCATACTCTAGACTAATGAGTTTTCGAAAGAGACCTCAAAGGGTTAGGGTTAACAACACAACATCTAACGCACGTTTAGTTTGCACAGGGGCGCCCCAAGGAGCTGTGACGTTGCCATTGTGGTACATTTTATACAAAAAATAATTTTAAATCGGAGAAATATTTTTTGCAAGTATACAATTGGCCCTTCTCTCCGAGGAATTTAGATATAACTGAGAAGTTAGGAGAGAAGTACAAAAACATTGAAACATACTGCCATGATAATTTGTTAATATTAAATGTCAACAAAACAATGCGAATGATAATAGATTTTCGTAAGGAAAAGAAGGTCAAACGACATTGTTTGAGTAGAGAATATTGAGGTAGTCTAAACTTTTAAATACCTTTAAGCTGTGTTCGATGATAAATTTAAATTTGACTGCAAATACTGATTATGTCAGTGAAAAAATAACTATGACTAATTTCCTCCTTTAGTGAAAAAGCCTTGTAAGGAATAGTGGGTGTCCCCACCAGATTTAGTTGCATGTAATCAAACGGGGCCTCAAAGAAGTGAATATTGATTACTTGGAAGGCATAGCCCTAGACCAGCGAAAAAAAATGGGTCTCAGCTATGGAAAAAAGCGTGCCACAACGAAAAAGGACTGGCTCCTCTACCACTAAAGTCAAAGTCACCTTAACCTGCAATATATTTGAACGGCAGGAGAGCCGCTGGTCGCCCACTTTTACGTTATACGGATGTATGCACACGCGACATGAAGCTCTTCAAAATCGACACTGGCAACTGGGAAGAGGTGGCACTGAATAGATCCACATGGAGAGAGAGCATAAAGGAAGGGTCACGGATTGCAGATGTCATACACAACAGAAGCAGAAAGATGGGTGAAAATGCAACGGCGCCTGGTGATTATATATGCCCAACCTGCGATCGCAGCTGTGTATCAAGGATTGGCCTCTATAGTCACACAGGGAGTTGCAAAGGGAAAAGATCGTCTCTCGAGACGTAAAATGCCATATATATATATATATATATATATATATATATATATATATATGTATATATATATATATATATATATATATATATATATATATTGTTACGAATCTCACTATCCAGGCTCTCTGCAAACTGCACCATACACCACCAACTTAAAGAACTTGACAGCTCAGGGCTCCAGAGTAACGTAACAGTTGAATAAAAAAAACAGCCAATACTGTACAATTGGCAACACGTACACTGTACAAATATCTCTCCGATAACACCGTACCGCCGTATCAATTCTTGCACTGGCCTCTCCGTCTCGTTCCGGGCTTGCACTGAGTTCAACAGTTCAGGACTGACTTCACACACTGGGCTCGTTGTGTCGGATTCAATCGCAGACCAAGATCAAGACGCCAGTCGTCTCAACTGTACTTTACAGTACTCCGCACTGAACCGTCGTAATGCTCCGTACAGAACCACACCGTTGAACTGTGCTGTATTCGACCGTGTTCTGAACCCCTGCCGTGAACCGTCTTGACTGGACACCTCCGCTCTTTATATAGTGCTCCTAATGGCTTTCTAGAACCGGACGGAACATCGCTCGACGTTTCTAGCTTTGTCACATGACTACATCCCTCGTGACGCCCCTAAGCTTTGTTCACGACGCCGAACCGTCCTGTTGACACTCGACTTGGCTGACCGCCGTAACTCGTCCCGTTTGACCTCTCGTCTAGCGCTTGCTGGGGCGATTTGAGTCGGCTGACTACACACACACCACTACCCCCATCTGTGCCACCACCAGGTTTATTACAATATATATATATATATATATGAAGAAGACAGGTTAATTGTGTGAATTGTTTTGGGCTTTAGCAGGGGTTATAATATTGGAGTCAGGGCCAGAAGCAACAAGAGCTATAGCTTAAGTCTCTCATGAAATATATTGACCCTATTGGCGGCGTAAAAGGGTTAACTATAGGCTCAGCTGACACACACGAGAATCACTCAGGTCAGCGGGGCCATGGACAAATGACAGTACTACGATTACATGATTACACGCAAATATGACCAATGTTATGGTCATGTGATCGAAAGCCTGGGTGTACGAGGACACAGTGTGTAGGAAAGCGGCAGTTCAAGACCGGAGAGCGTCGAGACCGGCCATGAAATCGGTCCTGGTTGAGTCCTCAGGTGTTCATGTACAAGTCCAGAAAGAGGGACAGTAGAGTTTTGTACGGTGATGTACAGAGTGACATTTTAGTTGTTGATGTGTTTGATGCCAATTGTCTAGTATTGGCTGTTATCTACTTATTCACTCATTATTAAAGTACCAGATTATTTGGAGCCTTGTTGTCAAGTTCTTGATGTGTTGATGTGTTGTGTTGTGTTTAGCAGTGTTTAAAGAAGGCCTGATTAGGAGAGAGAATCGTAACTCTGGTGTCAGAAGTGGGATTTCCTATGGCTTCTGTAAAACTGCTAGATGAACTGAATCTGAAAGAACTGAAACAAGAGCTGAAATAGCGAGGACTGAAGTGCTACGAAAGGAACAACAAAACTCTTAAAGAACGTCTCCGGCAAGCCCTGGTGGATGAAGAGGAAGATCCGAACACGTACTTCTTTGAACTCAAACCCGATGTGGTAGAGCTCTTGATCACATTTCAAGAACAGATGTTGGCTGGCTTTCAGAATGTGATCGAGGGTGACTCGCAGAAAGAAACAGATGAAGAAACAAGAGAAGAGACAGAGACCAATAGTTCAACAAACGCTTTTGCTATAGACTTCCATGGTGTGATTGCCTCCATCAGCCAGATAGAACAAGACAACGTTGTGTCTTACCCCAAGCTTGTAGCTGAGGACATTAAAGACATCTGTCAATCTGCCATTGCTGATGAGAGGAACTCAAATCTTAATGGCTGCACCCAGATGTTTGGCAAGAACTTTGTGTGTCGAGCTTTGCAGGGAGAACGCCAACTACAAGAAACCCATCGGCAAGGTCTGCACCCAACTGACGTTTGTCCTGCTGACGAGACCATAGTGAGAAGCCCTGGTGATGGTCAAGTAAGTGAACTGGAGCCTGATGCTGAAGATGAGGGTCCTTCGCAAGTGGAGTGCTGCCAACTTGCTCCACTAGTTTGCCCTCCGGACAAGCCTGAAGATGATGTGTGCCACATTTTCCCCTCCTGTAGACCTGATACCCATTCCCAAAACCCGTCTCTTGAAAGTCCTATGAAACAACCTGATAGGCCAACGATCTTGGTGACCCCAGTCCTGACATCCTATCCCTCCCCGTGTGTTAAGTGGCTGCCCTCAGTAGTGAGCGACCGAAGAAGGCGACATTTGCTAAGTCCAAAGTGCACGGCGATGCAACCACGACGTCAGTGCAGCCAGGTGAAGGTCAACTGGAGGAGAAGCAGAAAGAGACATACGCAGACTACAACACAGATGGCTCCATCGAGATTGCAAATTAAGCCCATTGTCTCCCCCACCGATCGACCCCCACCTGCGTCGATAAACCTCCAACGCCCATGTCGTGAGGTAGATTTTGTCCGGGACGGACAAATCTGAGAAGGGGGCAGTGTTATGACCCTATTGGCGGCGCAAAAGGGTTAACTATAGGCTCAGCTGACACACACGAGAATCACTCAGGTCAGCGGGGCCATGGACAAAGGACAGTACTACGATTACATGATTACACGCAAATATGACCAATGTTATGGTCATGTAATCGAAAGCCTGCGTGTACGAGGACACAGTGTGTAGGAAAGCGGCAGTTCAAGACCGGAGAGCGTCGAGACCGGCCATGAAATCGGTCCTGGTTGAGTCCTCAGGTGTTTATGTACAAGTCCAGAAAGAGGGACAGTAGAGTTTTGTACGGTGATGTACAGAGTGACATTTTAGTTGTTGATGTGTTTGATGCCAATTGTCTAGTATTGGCTGTTATCTACTTATTCACTCATTATTAAAGTACCAGATTATTTGGAGCCTTGTTGTCAAGTTCTTGATGTGTTGATGTGTTGTGTTGTGTTAAGCAGTGTTTAAAGAAGGCCTGATTAGGAGAGAGAATCGTAACAATATAGTGCTCCTACTGGCCTTCTAGAACCGGACGGAACATCGCTCGACGTTTCTAGCTTTGTCACATGACTACATCCCTCGTGACGCCCCTAAGCTATGCTCATGACGCCGAACCGTCCTGTTGACACTCGACTTGGCTGACCGCCGTAACTCGTCACGTTTGACCTCTCGTCTAGCGCTGGCTGGGGCGATTTGAGTCGGCTGACTACACACACACCACTACCCCCATCTGTGCCACCACCAGGTTTATAACAATATATATATATATATATATATATGAAGAAGACAGGTTAATTGTGTGAATTGTTTTGGGCTTTAGCAGGGATTATAATGTTGGAGTCAGGGCCAGAAGCAACAAGAGCTATAGCTTAAGTGTCTCATGAAATATATAGCACTGACATATATAATCTGGTCATACAAGGCCACAATTGAGCCCATATGTCAAATAGCTAAAGGCCTTTTCAAGTATAAATAAAACTCTAGACGCTGCTATAATACTAAATTTGTTTTTTTTAAATTTCCAGACAGTTCAGCAAAATCTTCCTCTAGTCAGCCATGATCGTAGGACGCTGAGTGATGTACAAAACAATAAAAAAAGAAAAAGAAAAAAAAATCAAAGGCAAGTTTCATAGTAAATGAGTATTTGAAAAAAAAGGTTTTATTTGTTTTTTAACTTCCAGAGACTTCAGTGTTATCGCATTGATCAGTAGACGTGAAATTAGGGTTCAGATTCCAGTCTTTCTTACGATGTTCTTGTAGAGTTCTTCAGCAGAAGTGACGCCATCTTGGTACAAAAAAGGAAATGTTTACTCAATCATTGTCGACCTTGATCTCTTGAACTTACCACCTAGACATAGTGCACACGCTAGCCGAGTTTTCGTAGTGTTGATCTAAAATGACATTATTTACAGATTTAGGTTTCAAGTTTCATCAACAATTACGTTTCATCATACATTAGGTAAATTTTTTTTTAAAAGTTTAGATAGTATTTACAATTGTTCTTTCTTTGATTTTGAAATGATCAAACTTTTCAAAGTCCCAAGTCTGCTCACCGCTGTAGGTGGAGAGTAATCAATTAGTGGAATAATTTTTTATGGAGGAGACTGATCTGAACCAGGGTTCCTTAGAACAGCCAGTGCGAAATGAGCTACTGTCTCTGTTCAATATTAAGTGTCTCTAAACGAATAAAATAAAAATATATTTCATCTTAGTTTGAAATGGGGAGAGACCTATTACTGAAATGAGATAGTTTAAATATTGATACCGTAACTAGAAGAAACAAAACCAAATATTCGACGAATAACTTTTTATTTTGAGCTTTTTTTTTTCAACAAGAAATATTACGTAGATTTCGCAAACAGAGCAATGAATCAAAATGTATACGCTCAAAATAATTTTTGTTTGTCGGAACATGGAAGAAACTAACCAACATATTTATATCAAATATTTTCCATTGAACCAACATTTAAATATGTCTGAACCAGAATATTACAGTTCACGTACTACGTTTATCAACCAATAAACAAATATGCGTCCTTTTTGTAATGGAAAAAAAATACCTTTAAAAAATGTAGAATACGCTCAACTTTAACATCAGGTCTTTGCAAAAGATCACTGTAAGTTACTTTTAGCAATTTGCAAGGAAATTTGTGCCAATCCAAGTGAAACTGCATCCATGCTTTTATATGCAAGTGAACAAATTCTGACCATTCTTTACAAAGAAAAAGGAAACGATTATGCGTCTAATTGCGCCACGTCAATTCTAGTGAAATATGATCTACTTATAGATACCAAATAAAAGCATAAAACTGTCCCATAAGAAATGAAACCTACAATGTACAAAATAAGAGATCCCGTAGTAACATAAAATTTATAGATCTAGTAAATATCAGAAATTCCTAATTCAAATCGATCGCACAGTGTGGAGGACAATATCTGTAGATATTGAAGATGAAAGACAATTGCACATCAGTAAATATTTATAAATATAAATAAATATAAATAGAAGAAGTTTATGACACTGGATATATTTAAAAAAACAAACAATATAGATCTAATATGTATTTAAATTTGTCTAGTTGTGTATCTTCAGCTAAGAAAAATTCCAATTTTCATATTTCAAGGGCCACTCACTTTCTTTGATATAAATTTTTGGCGCCAGATTTAAATGTCCACCACCATACACGCGGTTAAACTCAGACAGAATGGCGTCCATGGGATTGCGGACCAACAAGATGGCGCTGTTATATCGACTCATCGTCCCTACATCGCTGCCGTGAGTCTTGACCAGAAGAACTCGTGATCCGTTACCAGGCATGGGGGGTTTAATTCCTTCACCAAGAAACCCTGATTCAAATAACTCAGCATCGAAATATTCACTGCCAGTAAGAACACCTGAAAATAAGCGCAGTTTTATTTAGATGAACACTCTCATTAGCTGATACTATTAATTTGTTTTTGTTTTTGTACTTAATGACAGCCTTGTGGCCAGAGCCTCTTATTTCATATTTCCTATAACAAGGTTATCTTTGCCTATGATACTTGTAACACTCTTGAAATTGAATGATGCAAAATGTTATTGATAGTATCAACTTAAAAAAGAAGGTACCACAAGTAGTCACTATCAACTTTTTTCAACATCTGTCTGAGGTTTAGACCCCAAAGAATATTTCTTTTTCAAGCAAGCCATATTGTATAAATTTAGCGTTTTCATAAAAATGAATTTTCTCTATCTTGAAGATCTGCGTGTATCACTATTTACACATACATGAAGGGACATGATAGTTAAAAAAATGGGCTTAAGAAGGTCTCTAGTTTGAGGCCTGGTAAAAATACTAACATTATTTGTCCTGATACTTGGACTATATTTTAATTTATTGATTAATTGAGAGATTTAAACAGAACGACGTTTTGAAACATTATCACACAAAAACAACATAAGAAATGTTTTTAAAGATTGATGAACATATTGGAGCGAGCAGTTAAGTTTGAGTGATTGTTTCTGTTAGACCAAAATGGAGCTTAGTTTTACAATAAAAGTTAGAAAAGGGTTTGACTTTAATGAACATTTATAATTTTAGTAGGATGAGCTCGTTAGTTTGGCTACACGTTTGGAAGACGATAAACTAGGAATCAAAAACCTCTGTTGTCCTGCAGCTAAACCTAAACATGGGAAAAGTTTTGAGATTCAATCCTGAAGAAAATTTGGAGAATGTGACCTTAAAGACCGGCAGTCCTAAATTGATATTTTAGTTGTTTATTTTTTTTAGTTTTAAACTATAGACTATTAAAAAACTATCAAAATTAACATCATTTAGCGCCTATGTTAATTCGCAAGTGGTCTTAAAGTGTGAGAGAAAATCAAATAGTCTCTACTAACGTCGGTAATCACAACGTACGAAAATGATCATCAATATATACATTGGACTAAGACTGACCTGTAGAATCTTGAAGTAATGACCTTAACCAAGTGTTTCCTGAACCAGGAAACCTCGCCAAAGTCGTAGGGAACAGGTTTGAACTGGAAAAACTGACCGGTCCACATGATGGGGACAATGCCTTGCAGATTGATGCTTTGTAACTTAAGACCACGATCGTTGCCACACCAAACAGTCCGAGAGTCAACAAAGTCAGAAGTCTACATCGTGATAGCGGTATTAGCAGACGACAGACTAGTTGGGCTCGCGAGCAGAGCAGAGGTCAAATGTTTCCACACAATGTTGAAGGTAATGTGATCACTTTTTATAATCCGTTACAGACTAAACAATTTAATAGACAAGAAACTTAATAAACCAAATACAATTTATTAGAGCTATGATTTATAGGACGATACAAATTTAATGTATATTAATCAACAATGTATGTATATTATTTTTTAACAATCTTTATGGTATCCTAGCTAAAATGTATGGTCAACGATACTGAATAGATTTGTTTAAAATGAAACCAGACCAAAATCTCCTTGATCTACAGTAATGAGTCCAAGTGTTGAGTGTGTCAAGCCAATCAGTCTACCCCTTGTCAGCTTCATCAATGTATTTATCACTGGCCGTGCAGCTGATAACAATGTCTGATAAGTGTCGAGAAGACCTTTATATACGCTTCGAACAATACACTCCCTTGCTTGTGATTTTTACACTCAATTATGACAGAAAGAAGACATCAAATTAATAAACATCATTATCTTTTTACACTTAGTTTCTTCTCTTACAAGCGAAATCTAATTGTAAAAATAAAATTGGTTTACTCAAGTTTAAGGCTGAATGCCATCCACAGTGGCAGACTGTAGTTTGAAATAGCTGCATGCAACATATGGCTGCAATTTGAAATAGCTGCTTGCAACATATGGCTGTAGTTTGAAATAGCTGCATGCAACATATGGCTGTAGTTTGAAATAGCTGCAAGCAACATATGGCTGTAGTCTGTAGTTTGTTAAATTAAAGTTTCCATCTCCTAGAAGACGGACTAAAGATAATTGACTCTCTTCCCACCCCCCTCTAGCTACACGTGATTACAAAAAAATATATCTAGCATTTAGTTTGTTCAGCTTGTACAGCGTGACGTAGGATATACTTCCACTCCACCTATATTTGTCTTAGAAAGATACCTTTGAGGTTACTTCCACTCCACACATATGATTTGTCTTAGAAAGATACCTTTGTGGTTACTTTCACTCCACACATACGATTTGTCTTAGAAAGATACCTTTGAGGTTACTTCCACTCCACACATACGATTTGTCTTAGAAAGATACCTTTGAGGTTACTTCCACTCCACACATATGATTTGTCTTAGAAAGATACCTTTGAGGTTAGTTTGTCAACAGTGAGGAATAGAAATAGCGAATTACAGATGAGTGTACAAAAAAAAGTAACATTTTTACGAGGCTCTTAACTAAAATGTTTAAAAGGTTTTTAAAAAGTTCATTTCTTAAGAATGTATTGACACTGAACGAAACGGCATTCAGCAAACTTTCTTTACATCATTATCTTTATTCCTTGGCTGGTTTCTATAATTATAAATTTCCATGGACAGGTTGTTAACCAATAGCACAACCTCTATGTCTCGGGGAGGGGGATGCACCTTCTGTCTCGCGTCTTTCCACCAGACCGGTCCGGCTTGGTAGTACTTGCCAGGAGTGATGAGCTCCCGCCGGTATAGTTCTCAGGGTCACTGTCACACCACGGCAAGGTATGTGTATCAGTGACAAAAACTTTCTTTTCAGTGTAAAAGCTGAAACCATGCATTACAGTAATGTGATAGCCTACATTTGGATTATGTGCCTTGAATCAGAGCCAACTAATATCCAAGACCAGCAGTACAGACATCCGTTATGTTTTCCTTTGATCTAGTGTGGAGTCTAGATGATGTACTTGGGAAATACTTTGATGTATCAAATATCAGAAGCATGACTTATTTTTCATGTTTAGCGTTTTATTTGTAAATAACCCAAGACTTAAATAGATTTTTTTTCTAACGCAATTTTCTAGTAAAAAACAAGTAACAATTTGGCTCATTGATTCTATACATAACATGGGACTTTTTGTGTGTGCTATGTTACAGTCCTTGGGTGTTATATTAACACATGCATATCATAGAACGTGTAAGTATAAATACAGCAGAATGTTTCTTTCATTGTTGTTGTTAAAGTCAAAGGAAATATTAAATAGCCTTTTTGTCTCGTATGTGTTATGGAATCATTCCAAAGGAGATCTTATAGACTACTTATAATGCTAAGTTTAGTGCTAGGGTTTTGGAAGCATTCCAAAGGAGATCTTTTAGACTACTTATAATGCTAAGTTTAATGTTA
This sequence comes from Biomphalaria pfeifferi, assembly GCA_030265305.1. NCBI lineage: Eukaryota > Metazoa > Mollusca > Gastropoda > Planorbidae > Biomphalaria > Biomphalaria pfeifferi. The sequence continues at coordinate 10,071,249 of JASAOG010000004.1, forward strand.
GGGTTGTGGAAGCATTCCAAAGGAGATCTTATAGACTACTTATAATACTAAATTTATTGCTAGGGTTTTGGAAGCATTCCAAAGGAGATCTTATAGACTACTTATAATGCTAAGTTAAGTGCTAGGGTTTTGGAAGCATTCCAAAGGAGATCTTATAGACTACTTATAATGCTAAGTTTAGTGCTAGACTTAAATAGATTTTTTTTCTAACGCAATTTTCTAGTAAAAAACAAGTAACAATTTGGCTCATTGATTCTATACATAACATGGGACTTTTGTGTGTGCTATGTTACAGTCCTTGGGTGTTATATTAACACATGCATATCATAGAACGTGTAAGTATAAATACAGCAGAATGTTTCTTTCATTGTTGTTGTTAAAGTCAAAGGAAATATTAAATAGCCTTTTTGTCTCGTATGTGTTATGGAATCATTCCAAAGGAGATCTTATAGACTACTTATAATGCTAAGTTAAGTGCTAGGGTTTTGGAAGCATTCCAAAGGAGATCTTATAGACTACTTATAATGCTAAGTTTAGTGCTAGACTTAAATAGATTTTTTTTCTAACGCAATTTTCTAGTAAAAAACAAGTAACAATTTGGCTCATTGATTCTATACATAACTGTCACGTCAGTTTTAGAACCCTTGCAATATTTGGTGAATAGTAATCACTGAACCATTCCGTGCTTGTTCGCACGAGATTTTGTTTTTTGGTCGGAAGTTGACCACGAGGTGGACGGCAGTTGATCTTGGACTCTCGTAGAGAGATGTTGATTATGGATATCTTGTCCAGTGTAGTAATGTATAGATATTAAGATTGATTTTGGAGTATATGTGATACCTGAAGTATTTCATTGGATTATAATTCACTATGTTTTGTGAATATTTCTTGATGGCTGGACTTACCAATATCTGTTATTAATTATATTATATGTAATAAAAACCATGTCTGCTACCAGTGAGTCTATTAATTATTCTGAATATTGTGGTCAGAGTTCAGCATGTTAGTGTTCTCACGCACTAGCAAATCTAGTGCGCGAGTGAAAGTATTTAATTAAGAAGTCAAAGAATATCATTGTAGTACCAGTACAACACACAGAGACATTCGCGTCATCACGCCTACAACAAGAACTAGGCTGTGACATATGGTGGCCAGTATGTCTTAAATGACGGAACGAACCTACACTCTTTAACAAGTAAATCGTCGATCGTCTACATATAATCTGGCGTAGAAGTACAAAGGACTATTTTTCCAGTATGGCGGCAAAAACAATTGAACAGAACTTAGAGGCCTAACAAACGTTTCTGCAACAACAAGAAATTAACTCAGGTGACCTGGCTCCAGCATGATCTCAAATCGATTCCTAGATCTAAATACGTTACCATAGATCTAAAATATAACCAACTAGACTAATAATACAATATCAAGTTTAAAGGTAACTTAACTAGAAACTTCACCTTACAGACTCATTTTGAACCAAGATATGATGCAGATTGATGATAAACACTAGGCCCATGCATCTTAACTTTGAGATCTACTACTTCAACATCATCATACACATAATAGTCCATTTAATTGTGTATGACACTGAATACAGTTATGCCTGATGAGCCGCAATCTGGGTGAAAAATTAGTGTAGCAATCTCAGAATCTGTCTGTGCTACAACCTGATGAGCCGCAATCTGGGTGAAAATTACTGAAGAAAATCCGAAGCTGCCTGTCTGTACTAATCAAGTCCGACGTCATTCAAGTCGACTATTTATCGTGATGTACGTCATTTGAGACTCACCTAATTATTTGTTCACTGTTCCAGTAACAAACAGTGGTACACTTGGGCACGTGATACCACCATATCGTCTTAACTGATCTTATCAACATCTTCTGTGAAGAACTTTTCCTGTCTTATACTGCTATTTGAGTCAGTCATTCACTATTGGATTATCTTCTAGAAGCTTAAGTACTTTGGAGTATATATATATACTATCTCTCATTCTAGTCATCGTTGCCCATATGATTTGTACTAAGCCTTTATTGGATTACTAGCTACCAATGTAATTAATTCTGTTTGGATTATTGAGCTCACAATTGGATATATTATGACTGGACTATTGGATATATTACCTTACTTATCTCAATGATTTATTCGATGATTGGATTATCACTGGACAATGGATCTACACTAAGAGGATTGAACTTATCTACATCAGACTACACTAGAAAGCCCCTGTAAGTTTGAATAATTATTGTATGTACTTGTTTTACATTGACATAATTTAAAAGTATCCAATAAATTGATGTTGACTATTGAAGATAGTCACTAGTGAGTAACCATTTACATTTTTCATTTTTCTAAGTATTTGTAAGGGTGGCTGGAGAGGGACTATTTTATGACTTTTATAATAATGGGATCTATTAGGGAATATCCTATCTGTTCTTTTACCTTCGATAAGACCCAACGCGTTTGAGGTCATCCTTGTTGGTAGGGAGGTACTAGATCATATCAGGAATTATTTATTAGTTGTTTTAGTCTTGTTTGTGTACTTTGTCAGAGTATTCTGTTTGCATTTATATTGTTGTTTGTTCAGAGTATTCTGTTTACATTTATATTGTTGTTTGTGTAAAGTCTTGTATTTACATATTTGTAACTCTCCTGTCTCATTTCTCCTTTTTATTGATTTCTTTTTATAGCAGACTGTGACGTCATTCATATTGTTTCTGTGTTTGTTTTTCTTTATACATTGTACATATATTTTTTACTTCTTATTAATTTAAATTTTTTTTCTATTATAAACAATTTATCATAAACAATAGCCATACATACTTCATATTGAAACATACTTGAACTATTGCATTTGTGAAAAGTATTCATTTAATACATATAATTATTTGAATATATGACTATTAGGAAAGTTCATTGATCTTATATTTATTTTGTAAAAATATAGTGCATCATAACACACTCATTCTCCCAGTGTAATATTTGTAACATATAATATAATACTTGTAACATATTTTTTTTGTGCAACTGTATATTTTGATTTACTTCTTTAACTACTACATTGATACATTAACATTAACCATGGCATCATATGATAAAATTCTAGAACTTGTAAAAGTCATGGAACTAGAAGGTGATAAAAAGAGACAATTTATAGAAAAAGAATTAGAAAAGGCAGAAAAGAAAGAAAGGGAGGAAAAAGATAGAATAGAAAAAAAAGAAAAAGAAGATAAAGATAGGGAAGAAAGAGCTGCGGAAAGAGCTCATCAGAAAGAACTAAAAGAACTAGAGACTAAACAAAAAGAATTAGAGGCAAAACAAAAAGAAAGTCAGGACAAGGTAGAGTTAGCCAAATTGGAAGCAGCTAAAATTAACCCCAACATTATTACCCAGCAAACTACTAACAAACCATTCATTTCCAAATTTCATAAATTTAATATTAAGGAGGAAACATTGGAGAATTACCTAGTTCAGTTTGAACATATTTCATTCACCTATAATTTAAACAATGAGGATATGGCAAAACATCTTTTAGCTAATTTATCTGGAGAACCCCTAAATATAATAAGCACACTCACAACTGAACAAAAAAAAAGACTACCTTGCTATTAAAACTAGACTTTTGGAACATTTTGGAAAAAGTGAAGACTATTACAGAAAACTCTTTAAAAAAATTAAACTAAATAAAGATGGAGACTTCAATAGAACTATATTTGACATGAAGGCAAATATGCTTAAGTGGTTAGAACTAGCTAAGTGTGACATAAAAGATGCTATTCAAATTTTAGACATGATCCTAATTGACAATGTACTTTCCAATGTAACAGATTTAGTGTTCACTTTTCTTAAAGAAAAGAAAGTAAAAACAGAAACTGATCTCATTACTAATTTAAACCTTTTTAAAGATAGCCATCCTGGTCATACCATGGATAAAAGAGACCTACATCAGTTAGCTGCAACAGTCAGTACATCAAACAGTAATACTAATGATAGATATGATAGATTTAAATTCTCTAACTCAAAAACTTGCTTTAATTGTGGCAAGAAGGGCCATGTTAAAAGCCAATGCAGACAAACTAATACTAGCAACTTTAGATATAGAAGTTACACTAATTACCACAACCCTAGCAACTACAATCAAAATAATTACAACAATCCTAGTAACTATAACAATCAATGTAGAAACTATAGATCAAACCAGAGTGCAAGCCCCAGAGAAAGAAGGAGCCTTAGAAATAACTTCTATTACAATAATTATAATACTAACAGACAATCAAGGAGGGACACATACAACCATCAGTCTAACTACAATACTAGCCAGCAAAACAGAAATAGAAATGATAGAGGCAATCACAGTCCAAATAACAATAGTAATAGTCAGGGCAATAGAGAAGAATTAACAGCGTACATGCAGTACAATAAGCCAAAATTAAACCTATACCCCTCATACGTAAATGGAATGAAAGTAGAAGCCCTTAGAGATACAGGAAGCAGTGCCATATTAATAAATTCAAAACTAGTAAAACCAAATCAAAAACTGCCAGAAAAGATCAAACTTATATATGCCAATCAAAACAAATTTGATATTTGTGATACAGCCAGAGTACACTTAGATACCCCATGGATAACTGGAGAAGTAGATGTTATTATTTTAGATACACCAGCCCAAGATTTGATAATTGGTAATGTCAATGGTGTAAATGATATAAGTAAAGAAGAAATTATGGAATGGGCAGCAAAGAAGGGTGAAATTTGTGAACTATCTGTTGCACAAGATACAAGTCTTACTAGAAACATTTCAAGTAATGCTGACATTATTAGAGTAGAAAATTTATCAGGATACACTACATGGCAAACTATCATGAGAGAATTTAGCAATGTTGCACATGTTAAATGGGTAGATATAAGAACTCAGGATAGATCAAATAAGAATGCATTTGTGCACTTAGACACAGTAGAAGATTGTTATAGAATTATTAAAGCATTTAATAACAAGTTATTTAGAGGAAGATATATTACTGTAAGCTATGAAAATGTTTAACTTCATAATACAATTAGAAACAACTGACATTTTTAAATCAGGTCAAGCTGACATTTTTTTTCTGTAACTAGGTCATGACATAATTTTGTTACACTTGTATCATTTTATGGGGTCATGATGACATTTTTTTCTTTCATTGATGCTATTGTACTATCATTTTTTATTGACTGTGCATTACATATTTACTTATCACAAATTGACAATAACATAGAATATCACAATAACTAGATGTGCTAATAATTTATATGGTTAGTAAACACAATAATGTAAACAAACACATTGACCTGAAATATTTTTTTTTGAAAAATAGCTCACAAATGTAAATATTGTTGATTTTTTTCCAAGTGGTACACGCTTGAATGCTATCACTTTTTATGCTATTCTACTTTAAATACCACATATGTGTGCTATCAATAGCAATTATAGACAATGTCACAGTAACCTTGTATAATGGTGACGGAGTAATATAAGGAATACTGAACACAAATATACTTGTATAGATGTATGTAAACTTTTTTGGGAACTACTTCAATAAATGCACTTAGTATGTCAGATGATACACATTGGGCGTGTTATATTGTATAAATGATTGGATGTAATATAACTTTAAATTTTTTTTTCTTTTTCTCTTCTCATTATTGAGATGTCAATGTATGTTAACAGAAGGAGCACATAGCAATTAAACATGCTCATGCAAAAACATTTCAATATAATGTAACTATACTTCAGGAGAATAAAGTCTTAACTTGTATTGATTTTTTTCAATAACATACTTGTACAGTAGATGTAATCATACTAATGTATATTTTTCTAAGCAAACATTTTGAAAGTTAAACAATGCATTTGTCAATTAGTATAGGGAACCATTCATAGTTAAAATGAATGACATGACATTAATATTTATGTATAATTGAGCAAGCAATATTGAGGTGATTAATTAGATCAGCTTGACATAAGTGAGTAAGCTACTATATATATATATAGAATATTACAATCATATGTACTTTTGTAAAAGATTTTTTTTTAAAATCTTTTCTAGGGGAAGGGGCGTATGTCACGTCAGTTTTAGAACCCCTGCAATATTTGGTGAATAGTAATCACTGAACCATTCCGTGCTTGTTCGCACGAGATTTTGTTTTCTGGTCGGAAGTTGACCACGAGGTGGACGGCAGTTGATCTTGGACTCTCGTAGAGAGAGGTTGATTATGGATATCTTGTCCAGTGTAGTAATGTATAGATATTAAGATTGATTTTGGAGTATATGTGATACCTGAAGTATTTCATTGGATTATATTTCACTATGTTTTGTGAATATTTCTTGATGGCTGGACTTGCCAATATCTGTTATTAATTATATTATATGTAATAAAAACCATGTCTGCTACCAGTGAGTCTATTAATTATTCTGAATATTGTGGTCAGAGAGTTCAGCATGTTAGTGTTCTCACGCACTAGCAAATCTAGTGCGCGAGTAAAAGTATTTAATTAAGAAGTCAAAGAATATCATTGTAGTACCAGTACAACACACAGAGACATTCGCGTCATCACGCCTACAACAAGAACTAGGCTGTGACAATAACATGGGACTTTTTGTGTGTGCTATGTTACAGTCCTTGGGTGTTATATTAACACATGCATATCATAGAACGTGTAAGTATAAATACAGCAGAATGTTTCTTTCATTGTTGTTGTTAAAGTCAAAGGAAATATTAAATAGCCTTTTTGTCTCGTATGTGTTATGGAATCATTCCAAAGGAGATCTTATAGACTACTTATAATGCTAAGTTTAGTGCTAGGGTTTTGGAAGCATTCCAAATGAGATCACATAGACTACTTATAATGCTAAGTTTAGTGTTAGGGTTGTGGAAGCATTCCAAAGGAGATCTTATAGACTACTTATAATACTAAATTTATTGCTAGGGTTTTGGAAGCATTCCAAAGGAGATCTTATAGACTACTTATAATTCTAAGTTTAGTGCTAGGGTTTTGGAAGCATTCCAAAGGAGATCTTATAGACTAATTATAATACTAAGTTTAGTGCTAGGGTTTTGGAAGCATTCCAAAGGAAATCTTATAGACTACTTATAATGCTAAGTTTAGTGCTAGGGTTTTGGAAGCATTCCAAGGAGATCTTATAGACTACATATAATACTAAGTTAAGTGCTAGGGTTTTGAAGAAAGATATAAAAGATTTAAACGTTCTGAAAAAAAAAAGTTTCCTTTCAAAATGTTTTGTTTGGTCTCAAGATTGAATGAAAACATTTTTCGTTGCTAGTGTACTTCTCTATTTTTAACCCACGCCCTCCCCCCCATGTCTATGTACTGGTGCCCCGTTTTGGAAGAAGACCTAAAGTGAAATAAGACTAGCCTTAATGTCTGTTAGCACTTTGATTGTATTCGTGAGCCTGTTAGGTTAAGATACACCATACAACTTAAATATTTAGTGGTGTTTTTTTTTAATTTAAAAATATGTTTACATACTGTTAAGAAAAAAGAGGAATGGAAAAGATACAAGCTAAAAAATAGTAGTAGAAATCCTTTTTTTAGAGAGGTAACAAAAAAGAGAAATGAAAAAGAGACGAGCTTTAAAAAAAAGTGGTAGAAATATTTTTAGAGAGGCAACAGAAAAAGAGGAATGAAAAAGAGACAAGCTTAAAAAAAGTGGTAGAAAAAATATTTCAGAGAGGCAACAGAAAAAGAGGAATGAAAAAGAGACAAGCTAAAAAAGTGGTAGAAATTTTTTTTAGAGACGCAACAGAAAAAGAGGAATGAAAAAGAGAAGCTTAAAAAAGTGGTAGAAAAAATATTTCAGAGAGGCAACAGAAAAAGAGGAATGAAAAAGAGACAAGCTAAAATAAGTGGTAGAACATTTTTTTAGAGAGGCAAAAGAAAAAGAGAAATAAAAAAGAGACAAGATTAAAAAAAATTAGGAGAAAAAAATCTGAGAGGCAACAGAAAAAAGGAATGGAAAGTAGACGAGCTTTAGAAAAAGTATAAGAAAAAAATTTAAGAGAGGCAAAAGAAAAAGAGGAATGGAAAAGAGATAAGCTAAAAAAAAGTGGTTGAAAAAAAATTCAATAGGAAATGAAAAAATGAACGACTTAAAGGTAGGAAATATTAATAGAAAAGTAAAAGTGAGTTATATAAAGATGCATCTTGATTGTGGATGTGTTGTTGGGTGAATCCGGGACTGAATTGTTTTCGAGTGTAGTCTCAATGTTTTACTGCAACGTCGCAGTATCAATGTTTCATTGAAAAAAATAGTGAATGCAAAGTATTTTCTTCTAGCCCCTAACCCACGCCCTCCCCCCCATGTCTATGTACTGGTGCCCCGTTTTGGAAGAAGACCTAAAGTGAAATAAGACTAGCCTTAATGTCTGTTAGCACTTTGATTGTATTCGTGAGCCTGTTAGGTTAAGATACACCATACAACTTAAATATTTAGTGGGTTTTTTTTTTAATTTAAAAATATGTTTACATACTGTTAAGAAAAAAGAGGAATGGAAAAGATACAAGCTAAAAAATAGTAGTAGAAATCCTTTTTTTAGAGAGGTAACAGAAAAGAGAAATGAAAAAGAGACGAGCTTTAAAAAAAAGTGGTAGAAATATTTTTAGAGAGGCAACAGAAAAAGAGGAATGAAAAAGAGACAAGCTTAAAAAAAGTGGTAGAAAAAATATTTCAGAGAGGCAACAGAAAAAGAGGAATGAAAAAGAGACAAGCTAAAAAAAGTGGTAGAACATTTTTTTAGAGAGGCAAAAGAAAAAGAGAAATAAAAAAGAGACAAGATAAAAAAAAATTAGGAGAAAAAAATCTGAGAGGCAACAGAAAAAAGGAATGGAAAGTAGACGAGCTTTAGAAAAAGTATAAGAAAAAAATTTAAGAGAGGCAAAAGAAAAAGAGGAATGGAAAAGAGATAAGCTAAAAAAAAGTGGTTGAAAAAAAATTCAATAGGAAATGAAAAAATGAACGACTTAAAGGTAGGAAATATTAATAGAAAAGTAAAAGTGAGTTATATAAAGATGCATCTTGATTGTGGATGTGTTGTTGGGTGAATCCGGGACTGAATTGTTTTCGAGTGTAGTCTCAATGTTTTACTGCAACGTCGCAGTATCAATGTTTCATTGAAAAAAATAGTGAATGCAAAGTATTTTCTTCTAGCCCCTAACCCACGCCCTCCCCCCCATGTCTATGTACTGGTGCCCCGTTTTGGAAGAAGACCTAAAGTGAAATAAGACTAGCCTTAATGTCTGTTAGCACTTTGATTGTATTCGTGAGCCTGTTAGGTTAAGATACACCATACAACTTAAATATTTAGTGGGTTTTTTTTTAATTTAAAAATATGTTTACATACTGTTAAGAAAAAAGAGGAATGGAAAAGATACAAGCTAAAAAATAGTAGTAGAAATCCTTTTTTTAGAGAGGTAACAGAAAAGAGAAATGAAAAAGAGACGAGCTTTAAAAAAAAGTGGTAGAAATATTTTTAGAGAGGCAACAGAAAAAGAGGAATGAAAAAGAGACAAGCTTAAAAAAAGTGGTAGAAAAAATATTTCAGAGAGGCAACAGAAAAAGAGGAATGAAAAAGAGACAAGCTTAAAAAAGTGGTAGAAAAAATATTTCAGAGAGGCAACAGAAAAAGAGGAATGAAAAAGAGACAAGCTAAAAAAGTGGTAGAAATTTTTTTTAGAGAGGCAACAGAAAAAGAGGAATGAAAAAGAGAAGCTTAAAAAAGTGGTAGAAAAAATATTTCAGAGAGGCAACAGAAAAAGAGGAATGAAAAAGAGACAAGCTAAAAAAAGTGGTAGAACATTTTTTTAGAGAGGCAAAAGAAAAAGAGAAATAAAAAAGAGACAAGATTAAAAAAAATTAGGAGAAAAAAATCTGAGAGGCAACAGAAAAAAGGAATGGAAAGTAGACGAGCTTTAGAAAAAGTATAAGAAAAAAATTTAAGAGAGGCAAAAGAAAAAGAGGAATGGAAAAGAGATAAGCTAAAAAAAAGTGGTTGAAAAAAAATTCAATAGGAAATGAAAAAATGAACGACTTAAAGGTAGGAAATATTAATAGAAAAGTAAAAGTGAGTTATATAAAGATGCATCTTGATTGTGGATGTGTTGTTGGGTGAATCCGGGACTGAATTGTTTTCGAGTGTAGTCTCAATGTTTTACTGCAACGTCGCAGTATCAATGTTTCATTGAAAAAAATAGTGAATGCAAAGTATTTTCTTCTAGCCCCTAACCCACGCCCTCCCCCCCATGTCTATGTACTGGTGCCCCGTTTTGGAAGAAGACCTAAAGTGAAATAAGACTAGCCTTAATGTCTGTTAGCACTTTGATTGTATTCGTGAGCCTGTTAGGTTAAGATACACCATACAACTTAAATATTTAGTGGTTTTTTTTTTTAATTTAAAAATATGTTTACATACTGTTAAGAAAAAAGAGGAATGGAAAAGATACAAGCTAAAAAATAGTAGTAGAAATCCTTTTTTTAGAGAGGTAACAGAAAAGAGAAATGAAAAAGAGACGAGCTTTAAAAAAAAGTGGTAGAAATATTTTTAGAGAGGCAACAGAAAAAGAGGAATGAAAAAGAGACAAGCTTAAAAAAAGTGGTAGAAAAAATATTTCAGAGAGGCAACAGAAAAAGAGGAATGAAAAAGAGACAAGCTTAAAAAAGTGGTAGAAAAAATATTTCAGAGAGGCAACAGAAAAAGAGGAATGAAAAAGAGACAAGCTAAAAAAGTGGTAGAAATTTTTTTTAGAGAGGCAACAGAAAAAGAGGAATGAAAAAGAGAAGCTTAAAAAAGTGGTAGAAAAAATATTTCAGAGAGGCAACAGAAAAAGAGGAATGAAAAAGAGAAGCTTAAAAAAGTGGTAGAAAAAATATTTCAGAGAGGCAAAAGAAAAAGAGGAATAAAAAAGAGACAAGCTTAAAAAAAATTAGGAGAAAAAAATCTGAGGCAACAGAAAAAAGGAATGGAAAGTAGACGAGCTTTAAAAAAAGTATAAGAAAAAAATTTAAGAGAGGCAAAAGAAAAAGAGGAATGGAAAAGAGATAAGCTAAAAAAAAGTGGTTGAAAAAAAATTCAATAGGAAATGAAAAAATGAACGACTTAAAGGTAGGAAATATTAATAGAAAAGTAAAAGTGAGTTATATAAAGATGCATCTTGTTTGTGGATGTGTTGTTGGGTGAATCCGGGACTGAATTGTTTTCGAGTGTAGTCTTAATGTTTTACTGCAACGTCGCAGTATCAATGTTTCATTGAAAAAAATAGTGAATGCAAAGTATTTTCTTCTAGCCCCTAACCCACGCCCTCCCCCCCATGTCTATGTACTGGTGCGCCGTTTTGGAAGAAGACCTAAAGTGAAATAAGACTAGCCTTAATGTCTGTTAGCACTTTGATTGTATTCGTGAGCCATTTAGGTTAAGATGCACCATACAACTTAAATCTTTAGTGGGTTTTTTTAAATTTAAAAATGTTTACATACTGTTAAGAAAAAAGCGGAATGGAAAAGATATAGGTAAAAAAAAGTGGTAGAAAATTTTTTTAGAGAGGCAACAGAAAAAAGAAATGAAAAAGAGACGAGCTTTAAATAAAGTGGTAGAAAATTTTTTTAGAGAGGCAACAGAAAAAGAGGAATGAAAAAGAGACAAGCTTAAAAATATAGGAGAAAAAAAATCTGAGAGGCAACAGAAAAATGGAGTGGAAAAGAGACAAGCTTAAAAAAATGTGGTAGAAAAAAATTCAGAGAGGCAACAGAAATAAGAGGAATGGAAAAGAGATAAGCTAAAAAAAAGTGGCAGAAGAGGCAACAGAAAAAGAGGAATGGAAAAGAGAAGAAAGAAAGTTAGAATGCCTTCGTTTAGTATAATAGCGTTTTGCGAACGTACAAGAAAGCATCTTTAACCCCTTTTGTAATTGTTTTATATTAAGTATATTGTAATAAAGCTCTTCTTTAGGCACAGCTTCTTTATAAACACCTAGACATGGGCTGAGGCCCGATCTCTTAAATTTCAACATTTCTTCCAAGTCTTGTCTCTAACTGGCGGGGTGCAACTCACAGTGAAAGGTAGAGTTATAACAATATGTTTATTTGTCATACAGCATTACATTGTAATTTGAACTTTTGTTTTTCGCCCCTTACGTTACGTGGGGTAACTCTAGACCGACTTCCAGAAATAAAAGTGAACTTTTCTTTACTTCTTGGTGTCCCAAATGTTGAGCCATGAAGAGAATTATATATATAGATAACTAGAATCTAGAGCTAGACTAAATCTAGATTTCTAGATTAATTCTACATGTAATCTAGATATTGTCCCAGTCTCTGTTGATATTCCTGTTATATGTTCACCCCAGGTTAAGAGAATGAAAAGACACGTGAAACTACAGATATAGAAACAGGATGTAAGACTGAAAAAAATTGACTTTTAAGTTCAGTAAGTAGTATCCTTTGGTCCGGCCCGAACAGTAGTAACCGAGTTAGGTAGTATCTTTTTGGGCATTCGAAGCCGGTGGTCACTTGAGACAGTACATATATTTATAGTTGTTATTTCTCTGTACCGAGAGTTGGTTATGTATTATTAGAGTTGTTATTGTTATTTGATGCGCACGTTATTTAATAAGGAAAGTAGTATGTATATCTGTCCCGGTGGAGTTAGAATATGGGATATGTTTGAGATCGCTGTTATGCGAACATAAATATATTTCAATGCATTTGATTATGTTTGTAACTACCATGGAGTGAAGCATATTGTTTTATTAAATAAATGTTTTATCTTGTCTGCCAAAATCAGACTCCTTCAATCTACATCTATAATCAAGTCTTCTGACTAGGTCAAGATCTAGAATCTAGAGAAGGTCTAAATCTAGAACCTAGACAAGGTCTAGATCTAGACTAGGTCTAGATCAAGATCTAGTACTAAATCTAGAATCCAGACTAGGACTAGTTCTACACCTAAAGGTTTAGATCTAGAATCTTGACAAGGTCTAGATCTAGACTAGGTCTAGATCACGATCTAGTACTAAATCTAAAATCCAGACTAGGACTAGTTCTACATCTAAAATCAAGACTAGGTCTTGATCTAGAATATAAACTAAGTATAGATCTAGATTCTAGACTAAGTCTAGAACAAGATCAGGTAAAAAATCTATAATCCATATTCATCCACTGGCGGATCCAAGCTGGGGACCCGCCACCCCTAAACTTTCGAGTGGGTGGGGGCAGTCCAATCCATTTGTAGAAATCACAACTTATAAACAGAATAAATTAAATATCTATATGGTTAAAACTTGTTATCTGAATCTGGCGGGGGCCCAAGACAATAAAACTACTTGAGCGCTTTCACCAATGATGCTTGCGCTCCATAATGGACATACGGTGGCAAGACCGCACTATAAACAGCGATGTCCTTGCGAACAGTATAGAGGGACTACTTATGGTCAGACAGTTACGCTGGGCAGGGCACGTATCCTGTATGGGAGACGAACGTATGCCAAAGGCAGTATTTTTTTTGGTGAGCTAAAAGATGGTCGACGTAACAGAGGCGCCCCACGGAAACGCTTCAAAGACCGGCTTAGGCGTCAACTTGCCTTGGTTGACCTGGTTGCAAGCTAGATGTCACTCACAAGGGCCGCGGGATACAAATTTGAGACTAAAAGAAAATCCGCTTCCGAGGACAAACGCAGACGTCGTAAAGAAAATCTAAGTCGACCAACTGCGGACAATGGTTATGCTTTCCCTGGATGTGGCAAAATATTTAGGTCACAGCTGGGGCTGCGCAGCCATGGGAAATACTGCATTCATCACTAATCTTCGGACTTGAAGACAAGCCATTATTATTAGTAGTATTTTGTTGACGAGTAGCACGATAGTTAAGAGTTGCCAGCTATTTTTTTTGTTCATTGCAAAGATCGTCACTGTTTTTTGAGTTTATATATGGTCGCCCTATTGAAGACAACATATTTGATTCATATTTATATATCTAGTCATAATGGACATTATTTTATCATATTTTATATACACTATACCCAGATCTAACTTTTACATGGCTAGCCCTGTTTTTTAGAAATAGACTAGTGTGTTTATTTTGGACAAAGTTTTAAATTTTAGGATAACATTTAGATCGTCTTTATATATCTCGACTAGGCTAGAGTCTACTAGAGAGTCAGTAGAACAGATCAAGATTCTAGATCTAGATGTAACATATTTTTATGTTTATCGAAAGCCATGCTGTGTAAGTTGTTTACATAACAAAAACACAATAATCTAGATCTGATAAGTTATATATCATAAAAAAAACTTCCTCCTTGTGTTTTGAAAGACGATGGAGGCGGCCAGATGAATTACATGTGACAGGTTTCCTCAATCTTGAATCATATAGGCCTCCTTTTACCCCTAGTGACATAAGAGAATGAAATGGGTTGCCTGAATCAGCCAGAAAAAAAAACGACTTGACAGATTTAAGTCATTGATTAACATGCAAGGCTAGATTGACACATGCGTAGGACGTAATTATCTTAGTTTTTTAATTATTTTTTTTTGTAGTAACGTCTGTAAGAAATAAGGAGATAAGAGAAGAATTAGCAGCGACTAAACACTGCAGGTTTTGGTTCCCTAACATTTCTAATGTTGCAACAGTTCGTGCAGGAGAACGCAATACTTTTAGAGCTATCCCATTTACTCCTACCTAAAAAGGTCGCAATCACTTCGTTCTTGGTGAGAGTCGTTACTGAACGCAATTTTGTCTCCACGACCCCCCCCCCCCCCCGCTCCTCGTAGTTAATGGCTGTAATCCTTGGATCCTGCTTGCAGACATCACTTGGAAGTCAAACACCAGCTGACGCCCATGACTAACCTACAGAGATGTGTAGATTTTAAACGTCTATAATAATGTATTTAGGGTCTGAGTAAAAGCAAAATACTGATTATATTTCACTTACAAAAATGTCAACATGAGCCACTATTCATCTTCTTTCTTCTTTGTTATAGTCCAAAGAGTCGAGTCCAAGACTCTTGGAACTCCAGATTTAGGGAAGCTTGCCTCCATCTGTCTGTCTAAACAAACTTCTGGGAAAGATCCAACCATATTATGACATCGTTATTACCAATGGTTCATATCCAAAGGCGCTAGGATTAGAAACGAGGCCAATGGCCGAGCACACCGGGAAAACTCCCTCATATTCCTTCTCTGTACCGCATCAGCAGTGCAGGTGTTTGTCAAAAATAACCGTCCTTTGAAGTATGGTTTGTGGATAGCGGCGTATGTTTGAGGGGGCTTTCTTCCATTTCCACCATTAAAATGGACTCGATCCAACTGGGATTATTTTTTTTTCTTCCCTATTGGTCTAATCGTCTCCTCTAAAGTATCCACCAGGGTGCCACGGGGAGGCTGAGAATCATTGCCCGGGGTGAGACACTAAAAGGCTAGTCGTTAGTTAGAATAAACACATAAGTTTCCTTTTCAGTTGGCTTTACCTATTCTATTACTTCAACCAAAAATAAAAGTTTACTAAAGTTTTGAGTCTAGAATATCTAGATCAGTGGCGCGCTGTGCTAAGTATAACTCCTTGCACAGCCTTGTCCCCTACCTAGACTTCAAACATCTGAGTCAATGTACGTCAGAAATGACTCTGTGGTCACTGATTCCTTTAGAGTTATTGATGCGTTTATATATTAAAAATATTTTTTTGTTGATTTTGTAGCTACTAATAAAATTAGTGATGTTGTCGCCGCCGCCGGAGTCATTAAAAAACGTCCTGAGACGCCCATGGAAAGTGAAGAGGAACCAGCATCGAAGCGAATAAAGCTGTCAACTAACAGTGTCAACAATTTCAGGGCCTGCGCTGTAAGGAACGTTAGTCAAGTATGTTTTCAAGTAACTCGAACATTATTCGACAGTAACCAAAGTATTAAGAGATGATCATCAAATAAACAGTGACACCCGTTCATATCGTCTTTTTTTGAACACTTAGATTTGTAATTTGATTTAATAGTTCTAAAAAAAAAGTGCACAAAATTATGGTTTCATATCCTGGTGAAGACTGGGATTTTTTTTTCGGGATCTTTGGGCGTCCTTCAATCCACCCAGCTCTAATGAGTATCTGACATTAGTTGGGAAAACGTAAAGGCGGTTGGTCATTATGCTGGCCAAGTGACACCGTCGTTAACGGCAGGCCACAGAAACAGATGACCTTTACATCATCTGCCCTATAGACAACAAAGTCTGAAAGAGGAACTTTTACAATCTCTAATTAATTTAGAACTTTGCTTTTTTTTCTCTATCACCAGAATTAGATGCGACCTTGCACTGGTTTACAAACCCTTAAATAACCTTATAGGTTTATTTTAAATGTTTTAGAGATTTAAAGATGATTATATTATGCCCCAAACCTACCACAGCATGACGAGGTTGGCAGCGGGCAAATTTTTAACCTGAGTTAGTCTGAACGATGGTTTTGTGTTTTATTTGGACTTGAAAAGACCCTTTATTGTTTATAGGGCCCTTCTTGGACCCTTCGTAATTTGTAAATTAGGATATTTTTCGATAATGCTAAATATTGCTTTCGGCTCCTACATTATATCTTATATTGTCACAGGTAAATCTGGCCCTGCATAATGTGATAGAATAAGAGGCCATGCTGCAAGTTGATAGCTTTTAGAGTTGTTTATATATTCCTGACAAATTTATGTCGACATGTGTAGGTAATGAAGGAACTGAATTAAATAATTGTTTTAAAGTGTGTCTTCTTGCCGCTCTGGCATTCTTCTTTCCTTTCAAGTGCACTTTATAAACAAAAATGATGTTAGCTTTTTTTAGAGGTATCACTTATGTCTGTGATGAACAAACTACGGTCCGCGGGCCATATTCGGCACGCAAAGCCAAGTCATCCAGCCTCTGCACACTTCAGTCCAGAAAACGCACAAGGTTGACCTTCACTGACAAAGGTCAGACACGCAAACAGAGCGGTAGTCCTGTGCTAGGGGCAGATTATTCAATCATCATCGGCCTCCTTCAGTCGTAGAACGACTAGGGTTCATCTCGAGCACTTTTCATATGGCTGTGAAGCCCTATTTTGGAAAGACACTCCCGTCCACATATATTGCAGGTCAAGGTGGCGTTCGCTTTGGTTGGTAGAGGAGCTGGCTATTTTCCGTGTGTCACGCTTTTCTTCAAGCGCTGTGGCCCATGTTTTCTCGCTGTCCATAGCTTTCTTGGGCAAACACAGGCGCACCAAACACAGCTGGCATAATGCTTGGTAGGAATTGCGTGGTTGCTGAGTCGTCAAAAGGCTAGGCTTCCGAACCAATAAGGCCTCTGGTTCGAAACCCAGGGAAGACTGACATTTTGATTTTCTGGATACCTGACATAAGTCGGGGTAAAAGTAAAGGCGGTTGGTCGTTGTGCTGTCCACATGACACCATTGTTAACATGACCTTTACATCATCTGTCTTATAGATTGCAAGGTCGGAAAAAGGAAATTTTCTGGTCATGTGGTATGTTCTTTGGGGGAAAAAATTTTCATTTGATTATTTGTTTAAAAAACTAAGCTTGTTTTAATTCCTTTTTTTTTTCATGGACCTCTAGGTTAAACGTAACACGAGAGGCAACTGGAGGCAACTGCCCTATGTTGTGTTAAAGAAGATTTACTCTCGGCTGCCCAACAAGGATCGCTTCAACATGTCCTTGACCTGCCGAGCTTGAGGTGACCCCCTGACGACACCCTCCATCTGGAGGAGTCTTAAGTTTAACTTGGACAGAATAGAAGACGGGAGGACGGAGCAGTTTGTGAAGAAGGTGTTGCCATATTCTGTGAGGTACCTCAGCTTTGACTGCGCAGGTGAGTCTCTTAAGAGCAAGCAACTATTCTTATGTTAGGTGCTTCCAATCTGTGTCTTACGCAGACACCTTAAACGGAGGTAACTCTCAAATAAGGAAATAATAACACAGGCGAATGGCCAACAATACAAGTTAGTCAACGCTGGTAGCAAATGTCGACTAAGAGGTTTAATAATAACGCATGGCAGCTTCGAATGTCGTCAAGCTAAATTTACGTTCATAAAAAGCTGCCTCTCTCTAAGCCGTCAAAGCTTGTCGCTATTCTTCCTTAAGTCCAAGTCTAGTTCTTAACTAGTCACGTCCTTGGCTCCAAGTCAAAACTTTCCATTTCTATGAAACAAATAACGAAATTATAATCGTGCCATAACATTCGTAATTTGTTAGAACTGCTAAGTTTTTTTTTTCTATTAAAATCGTTTGAAATTTTCAGACCTGGCGGTAAAACTATAAATAGCTAGCATTTTGGTGTTTCCGGTTTCATAAGTAGATCCAAAATGAAAGTGGAGAGGTGTGGAAAGAGAACTAAATAAGCTGTCTGTCTGTCTGTCTGTCTGTCTCTTTCCCTTTTTTTCCAGAACCTTGCGAGACTAATGTTAGTTCTTTAACAAAACGAAGTTTCATTTGTATTAAACTAAATTAATTGCTTAGGTTCTGAGGGGAAAACTGAAAATATTTTTTTATGATAAATAATTAACAGTTGCAGTTTAGATTATGAAATTGCTTACTTAGGTGCTCGCTATGAAAGATTTTAGGTAGATTCGCCACCTCGCGAAAATTCGAGAGCAAAAAAAAAAGCGTACTATTCCACCTTAAATTAAATTTTTCTGCCTATCCTCAAATTGGCGGTATAACACTATTTTTTTTTCAAAGCTTGTTTTAAAGAATGAATAAAAATGTTTAATAGCATATACCATATACGATATACTACATCTCTTTTCTGATATAAGCTATACATGCTGTTATCAGAGAGAGATACTCCTTGGCGTATTTGCAGGCGTTAATACGTTACTTTGTAGAGCAGAAGACAGACAAACTCTACGTGTCTCTACGGCTGGCCAACATGTGTCAAATTGTGGTTCGGTTGAGCAAGTTCAGCAAACATAAAGATATTTACGCTGCGCCGCTTCCTAGAGATATAAACACAGCTGAATGTCTTGAATTTGTCAAGCGCTGGTGTAATATATCAGTTTTAGAACCCCTGTAATATCTGGTGACTGGTAGCTACTGAACTATTCCGTGCAGTTAGCACGAGATTTTGTTTGGTCGGAAGCTGACCACGAGGTGGACAAGTCAGTTGATTTTGGACTCTCGTAGAGAGAGGAATATTATGGATATCTTGTCCAGTGTAGTAATGTATAGATATTAAGGTTGATTTTTGGAGCATGTGTGATATCTAAAGTATTCCATTTGGATTCTAATGTACTACATCTTTTGTATATTTCTTGATGGCTGGACAAGCCAATATCTTTTGTGAACTATATTTTACATGTAATAAAATCCATGTCTGCTACCAGTGAGTCCATTACTTATTCTAAATATTGTAGTCAGAGAATTCGGCATGTTGGTGTTCTCACGCACTAGCAAATCTAGTGCGCGAGTGAAAGTATTTAAGAAAACAAAGAATATTATAGTAGTACCAGTACAACGCACAGAGACATTCGCGTCATCACGCCTACAACTAGAACTAGGCTGTGACATATGGTGGCCAGTATGTTGTGTGCTAGACACGCACGGACTCAAAACTCAAATACCACTCAAGCGAAACCAGTCACAAGTATTCAAGTAAATCATCATTGAACTAGCCAGAGCCTGCAATTTTTTGTTCACTGGTTGACCTCTACACACAGAAGTTAATTTCTGCATTTTTTTTCGTTCCCTGGTTGACCTCTACACACAATTGTGACTGTTACACACCGAAGTTATTGTGTTCTCCAAGTCAGTAATCTCTTCAAGGAAGAATCTCAATCACTTTATGCTTTAACGTCGTTTACATCCACATAGACCCCGCCTCCTAGAGATGCGGAGATAGCATTAGGTGGAATCAACTCTATATCAAAGGACATACCATTCAAAGAAACAAATTGGCATTTCTACTAGAACCGTATTTGTTTAAATTAATTCATCATATGTCATTGACTGATTTGGACTTGCAGCTACTTCTTGTATACCTGGTCAATGCTTATTTCTCCACTATTGTCGACATCTTCAGATTCAGCACGGCGTGACAGCATCATCTGCAGAAACTGAAGACAGCTGATACACTTGTGTGGGTGAAAAATTCAAGGCGTCGCTTAAAGACAGCTGATACGTCGTCTCTACGTGAGCGCTCGTCACCAACTCTTGACACGCTCCTGCATTGTCGAGGTTTCACCTTACATTGCTATACAGAAGGTCCTCTATTTAGACCTCTGTTCACTTATGGTCATTCTATTTTTTCAGCGACTTTACGTATTTGGATTATCTAAGCTGAAGTTTTCTACTTAAGTACTGTTGGATTATTTATATGTGCAATGTGCAAGTACTTTTAGATTATTTATCTTTGACGTTGAAGTTGGACTAACTTGCACCTATTGGCGCTCTCCTAGTTATCGTTGTACGCCGAAGAAATAACACGTGCCTGCATTACTACACTTACCTTTTGGATTATCTTATTGCATTATTTGGATTATACTTATTGGAAAAGTTACCTTTTGGATAATATACACTACTACGCTACGTTGGAAAGAGTATGTAAGTTAACTATTTAAGATTGAATTTTTATATTGAGTATTGATATTGACATTGAATTTCCTTCACTTTCTATATATTTGTTACTTTCAAGGGTGGCTGGAGAGGGACTATTTTATGATTTATCGTAATAATAGGATCTATTAGGGAACATCCTATGTTATTTTACTTTCGATAAGACCCAACGCGTTTGAGGTCATCCTTGTTGGTAGGTAGGTAGTACTAGATCATTTCAGGAATTATTTATTAGCTGTTTTAGTCTTGTTTGTGTACCTTGTCAGAGTATTCTGTTTTTATTTATATTGTTGTTTGTCTAAAGTCTTGTATTTACATATCTGTAACTCTCCTGTCCCATTTCTTCCTTTTATTGTTTTTTTTATAGCAGACTGTGTCGTCATTCCTATTGTTTCTGTATTTGTCCTTTTTGATACATTTGTATATATAATTTTTTTACTTATTAATTAAATTTTTTTTCTATTATACCTGGCATAAACAATAGCCATACATACTTAACATTGAGAAATATTTGAGCTATTGCATTTGTGAATAATATTGACTTGATACATATACAATTATTTGAATATATGACTATTAATTAAGATCATTGAACTTATATTTATTTTGTAAAAATATATTACAAAATAATTCATACATTCTTCCTGTGTAATATTTGTAAAATATCTAATTTTTTTTGCAACTATATACTTTCATTAATTTACTTCTTTAACTACTCATTAGACATAAATTGATACATTAATAATAACCATGGCATCATATGATAAAATTCTAGAACTTGTGAAGGTGATGGAACTAGAAAGGGAGGAGAAAAAGGAGTTTATCAAAAAAGAATTAGAAAAGGCTGAAAAGAAAGAAAGGGAGGAAAGGGAAGAAAAGAAACAAATTAGAGATAGGGAAGAAAGAGCTGCGAAAGAGCTCATCAGAAAGAACTAAAAGAACTAGAGACTAAACAAAAAGAATTAGATGCAAAACAAAAAGAATTAGAGGCAAAACAAAAAGAAAGTCAGGACAAAGTTGAGTTAGCAAAATTGGAAGCAGCAAAAATTAACCCCAACATTATTACCCAACAAACTAGTAACAAACCATTTATGTCCAAATTTCACTAATTTAACATTAAGGGGGTATCATTTTATAATTACCTAGTTCAGTTTGAACATATTTCATCTACTTACAATTTAAACAATGAGGATATGGCAAAACATCATCTAGCCAATTTATCTGGAGAACCCCTAAATATAATAAGCACACTCACAGCTGAACAAAAAAAGACTACATAGCTGTTAAAACTAGACTTTTGGAACATTTTGGGAAAAGCGAGGACTATTACAGAAAACTTTTTAAAAAATTAACTAAACAATGATGGAGACTTCAATAGAATTATCTTTGACATGAAGGCGAATATGCTTAAATGGTTAGAACTAGCTAAATGTGACATAAAAGATCCAATTCAAATTTTAGACATGATCCTAATTGACAATGTACTGTCTAATGTAACATTTAGTGTTCACTTTTCTTAAAGAAAAGAAAGTAAAAGCAGAAACTGATCTCATTACCAATCTAAACCTTTTTAATGATAGCCATCCTGGTCATTCTATGGATAAGAGTTACATCAATTGGCCGCAACAGTTAATACATCTAACAGTAATACTAATGATAAATTCAAATTTTCTAACTTAAAAACTTGCTTTAATTGTGGCAAGAAGGGCCATGTTAAAAGCCAATGTAGACAAACTAATACTAGCAACTTCAGATATAGAGGTTACACTAACTACCACAACCATAGCAACTACAATCAAAATAATTACAACAATCCTAGTAACTATAACAATCAATATAGAAACTATAGATCAAACCAGAGTGCAAGCAACAGAGAAAGAAGAAGCCTTAGAAATAACAACTTCCAATACAATAACTATAATACCAATAGACAATCAAGAAGAAACACATACAACCATCAGTCTAACTACAA
Source organism: Biomphalaria pfeifferi (assembly GCA_030265305.1). Classification (NCBI taxonomy): domain Eukaryota; kingdom Metazoa; phylum Mollusca; class Gastropoda; family Planorbidae; genus Biomphalaria; species Biomphalaria pfeifferi. Next base: position 10,093,832 of record JASAOG010000004.1, read on the forward strand.
CACTAACTATCAAAACAGGAATAGAAATAGAGGCAATAGCAATAACAACAATGTCCAAAGAGAAGAGAAATAAATAAATAAATAAATATATATTAGGAATCATAGATATAGCTACCAGATGGGCTTTTCCTCTTAGGGATATTAGGGCAGAAGATATATGCACCTCACTAAGAACAATATTCTTAAAGTTTGGATTCCCAAACAAAATCCTATCAGATAATGCACCCATTTTTAAATCAAACTTAAATAAAGCCTTCGCAGAAATGACTAACATCAAACTGGTACACAGTACAATTTATTCGCCACAAGCCAACAAGATAAGAATGGAAAAAGAAGGTTGACAGATCTTGTGTAGTACCCCAACGGTCCAGCAGATCAAGGGATAGGTGAAAGTGAATGTAAAGTTAGATGTGAACCTGGCCTAACTGGTTCCCCTTTCTGACCTTGTGGTCTGATAATGTAAGGTTCATCTGTTTTGTGGCCTACGGTTAACGAGGGTCTCATGTAGCCAGTGCAGCGATCAACATCCTTTACTATTCCCCAACTAATGTCAGGTACCCATTAGAGCTGGGTGGACTCAGAGGCGCCCAAGGATTCCGAAGTTGAAAATCCTAGTCTTCACCAGGATTCGAACCCGGGACCCCCTGTTCAGAAGCCAAGCGCTTTACCGCTCAGCCACCGCTCCTCCCCTGGCCAGACAGACGTCTTATATATATGATATAATTGTTTTGAAAGTGCTCAATCTGATTACTATTCGTTTAAATTATGTCTAACTTAAAATGCATACTAAATAGATTTTTTCTCTTAAAAATATATACAAAATTTGTTTGTGTGTAAATATAGTACTTAGTATAACAGAACTTACGTAACTTTTCAATACAAATATAAAAACAACATTTTTGACAAAAAAATCTACAAATGTTTGCATAAATGTGTTCGAAATATGGAAAACAGACGTCTCCCCTAATAAAGAGCCACAAGTGTTTTAGTGTTTAATAGTTAATAATTGTAAAAGTGGTGTATTTTTATGAAAAAACTGCTTGCATAAGTGATTTTAAAAAATTGATTTTTCGCTTTCGGAAAAGAAAAAGTAGAGGTTGCATTAGAACTTTGAATGGTCTAAAATATTGTGATGTCTGATTTTTACTATCTTTTCTAGTTTACGAGATCTAAACGGGACGGACGGACAGACATATCACACAAAACTAATAGCGTCTTTTCCCTTTTCGGAGGCCGCTAAAAAGTTTATAGTTGTGTACACTCAGTTCTTTTTTTAATGGTATTGTAAGTCGAGTGTGTGTGTGTGTGTGTTGCGTGATCACCCCACCCCGCCCATTGTGATCTGCTTGTGACGTAGGCTATTGTTAAACACCAGACAAAATGAGACATGCTGATGACGTAAAAGTAGAACATTCAAGTCAGACAACCTGTGGACGTGACTGGTACAGTCGTAGTTGTGACGTTGTTAATCACGTGACTGTACTTTTGTTTCAGTCCTAAAACAAAACGTTTCTATAGAAATGACTTTTGGATCTCAATGAGTGAAACTCGACTCAGACAAAATGGATTTCTTTAAGATGTATATCATGTTTTACCACCTATAAACAATTGTCTGACGGCTCTTATTTCTTTTGTTTTACTTCACTATAACGAAAAGAATGAATGCTTAACTTTTAAATACGAAATAATTACATTTGAGATTTAATGATAATTTAATAATAATGCGGACTACTTAGATAGAATGCCAGTGACATTTGATCAAAGGGAAAACCTTCTTTCACCCACAAAGTCCGTAGTTCAACCATTAATAGGATGCTTATTTAGTTCATTGAATACTTTGAACATTGTTAGCCTCCTTCAGTCGTAGAGCCACTATGATTCATCTCGTAGAACACTTTTTCAAGTAACTGTGGAGCCCTATTTTGGAGAGACACTCCTTTGCATACAAAGCAGCTAGAGGAACTGAGGATGCCATTCTGTGGTTTTTTGGACGAGCTTTATAAGCATCTCGATATACCCAAAACATATGCACGAGTCCTCTTCGTAGATTTCTCCTCGGCTTTCAATACCATACAGCAACATCTAATGATAAACAAACTGAGTAATTTAAATGTAAGCCCTTACTTACAAGCATGGGTTCTAAACTTTTTAACCCAACGGCCCCAGTATGTTAAAGTTAACAACACCAAATCGTCAACTCGAGTACTATGTACAGGTGCTCCACAAGGTTGTGTACTTTCTCCTGTACTATACACTCTTTACACTAATGACATAAGAAGCATCTATGACTTAAACTCATTAAATTCACAGATGATAATGCCATGGTCTTATTTCAGGAGACGAAACTGAGTATCGAAGCTCGATAGAAGAGTTTACAAACTGGTGCACCGACAACTTTCTAGAACTGAATGTAACAAAAACTGAAGAACTTATAATAGATTTTAGAAAGAAAAAGCAAACTATACGTGAACTGCAAATAAACACTACATCTATAGAACAAGTAAAGGCATATAAATATCTAGGCGTTATCATCAACAACAAGTTTTCATGGGAAGACCACCTTGGAACTCTGACAAAGAAAACAGCCCAGCGACTCTTTTTTCTATACAAACTAAATAGCTTTAAACTAAACAAGAAGATCCTTGAGACTTTTTACGGCGCGACTATACAAAATCTGCTAACATACGGAATAACTTGTTGGCAAGGCAACGCCTCATCTAAACTTTTGCGACGTCTAGAAAACATCATTAAAAAGCATCAAAAATTATACTTACAACATTGCCACATTTAAAGGAGCTTTTTGAACAAAAGTGCCTAAGATAAATCGAAAAAATCTTGGAAGACAACGGCCACCCGCTCCATCAGAACTACGTTACGTCGTCGCGAAGTGGGCGACTGCTGTCAATAAAATAAGAACGGAGCGGTACAAAAACTCGTTCGTACCTCAGTCGGTCAGACTCTATCACCGCCACTCATTGATCAGGGAACATGAAATGCACCAAGATACCTGTGTGTATTCGCTGAATGAACTCTTTATGTTGTCTGTTGTATTTATGTGTATTTTTCTGTTGTGTTGTCTTTATATGAGAAAAGAGTCCTTGTAATCACAACAAATTTCCGTAAGGATCAATAAAGCAGTCTTAGTCTTAGTCTTAGTCCCCACTTTAGTGCTAGAGGAAAGTTCTCTAGCGCCAAAACAGGAAGGACGAATGGTGACAGTTGGTTACTCCATGTACGAATATGTGTGAACGGCGCCACCTGACATCCGCCACAATCTGTCTGAGTTAGTTGTGGATTTCAGCCTCCCATCGATCCTGCCATTCTCGATAGGTGGCAGAGGCAATACTCTTTCTCAGGTCCGAGCAGGTAATTTGGGTTCCTGACACCGCTTTAATTAGGGCTCTCTTTGCTTCTCTGTCTGCCCTTTTGTTTCCCTCTAGGCCCACACGGGAGGGGATCCAGATGTAGGTTACATCCCAATTGTCAGCTCTTATTTGGTCAAAAAGCTTTAGGCTCTTGTGTGCCAATGAAATGTCAGTCTTCATCTGCCCCAAAACTTGCAACGCAAGGATAATTTGCTCCCTTCTAATGCTTTGACGGCCATAAGTGCAAGCGATATTGCATGTAAAATAGTGGTCGGTTGTGGATTTGTTGGGTTTGAAACCGCATTGGTAGTCAACTAAGATTTCTTCTGAATATTTTCCAAGTCTCTTAGTTATAAGCCTGAACAGTATCTTATAAGTCACATTTAGTAGAGAGATTCCTCTGTAAGTACAGCACTTTAACTTGGATCCTTTTTTGTGCATTGGTGTTATAAGAGCCGTTTCCCATTCTGTTGGTATTATTTCTTCTTCCCAAATTCTTGATATTAGTCTGTGTATTTGGGAATGTAAGTCTTTCCCTTTATATTTAATTAGTTCTGCTGTGATTTGGTCCTCTCCTGGTGCTTTGTGATTCTTCATGGTCCGAATTATTTCTGATGTTTCAATGAGTGTTGGAGGGTTCACTAAGGGATCTGGTCCCCCATGTGGCAGTTCATATTCTCCATTGTCTCCATCTTCAGTGGTATTTAGGATCTCCTCAAAGTATTCAGCCCATCTCTCAATGACCCTGCTGTTTTCTGTAATAAGCTGACCATCTTTGTTCTCACAGCTGTGAGAGAAAGCCCCTGTTTGCCATAGATGTTTTGTAGGGTTGCCAGTAAGGTTTCGGGAATATGCTTGAGGAACTGATAATGGATTTCATCTTCTCCTGGCGCTGTGTCATGTGATTTGTTCAGCGAGTCCCTCAGTTCTTTAAGCGAGAACGGTTTATTATAGTCTTCATTGTTCTCTGATCTGAATTCAATGGGGTGTCTTTCCTCCCTTATTTTGACTTTTTGGAATTCTGGCGTGTAGAGTGCAGTGGATGATTATCTGCTATTGAGGATGCCATCAGTAAGCTATATCTCTGGGGGACGTAACAGTTCGTCCTTGGTTTTTCTAATGCCCTATTGCATTAGTTTTTTTCTCTTCGATCCGCCTTACTGCCTTTCAAATCTCTTTAGCAGAAGTTTCGGCATCCAGACTGCTAAAAAATTTTCTCCAGAAATTCCTTTTGGCTGACCATATGGTTTGTCTAGCCTTCGCTCTAGCTATCCTGTATTGCTTTAGATTTTTCTGAGAAGGATTCTTTATAAATACAGCTAGCCGTTTTTTTCTAACGCTAATAGCACTTTTGCAAGTTGTATCAAACCATGGTTTGCAAGGCCGATTTGAATTTGCGGGGGTTAGGGGAACAACTTTCCTGGCAATATTAAGTAATTTGCTAGCAAAGTTTTATCAGCTGGATTCTGTTCATTAAGGATATTTTCTGTGATATCCTCAGAGCATCTTTTTTGGCATTGTTCCCAATCGGCCTTATTCAGTTTCCACCGCTGAGGTCGTCCCAATGAGGGGAGATTGTTAGTAATGATGATTGGAAAGTGATCACTTCCCCGTAGATCATTGCTTACTGGAGTGATCGTTAAATAAACTTGTGTGTTACCCGTGCTTGTAATCGTGCTAGTATTTGTAATCGTGTTCGCATTATCGTAGTCTGTGCATCGTGACCAGTCTGTACAGTGTATTGTGTGTATCAGTCGTGTTTTATTGAAATAAAGCCTTGTTTCTAAGGTTATGAATTGATTTAGTATATTACAATTTATTTCAATAAAACCATTCTTAAATGGACAAGTTTTTGCGTCCCAATAGACTGGATGCTGATCCTAGTTCAACTAATGCTTCAGTTACATGGAAACATTGGATTTCTTGTTTTGACAGATTCGCAACGAAGGTAGGGGCTAGTGAAAGCGAACAGTTTGACCTGCTATGCAACTTTGTGTCTCCATCCTTATATCAGTATATTTCTACTTGTTCTAAATACTCAGAAGCAAAATCTATTCTTGAGAATTTATTTGTGAAGGCCCCTAATGAAACATTGGCCAAACATTTGCTTGCAACTTGCAAACAAGAAGTGGATCAAAGTCTTGATCAATTTGTACACAAGCTGAGAGTGTTGGCCAGAGATTGTCAGTTCCGAGATGTTGGTGCTGACAAAAATGAAGAGGACGCCATTCGCGGCATGCGTTCGAGTGTAATTAGACAGAGGCTAAGATTAAGATACTTATGCTTAAGATTACTTATGCTGTTCCTTTTGGAAGCCCTAAATGATTGTATCCCCCACAAGGCGGGCACAGGGACAGACCTCCACCAGCACTGGAAGGCATGGCATAGTTTTATTGTCAAGCTTGGTGGCGTTTTATTTTGAAAACAAGGCATCCTTAAATACTTAAAATCATATACATTATAATGAAATCGATAGATACACTTTCAAAAGCAGGTTCTTCTATGGAACAACCAGATAGGCCTGTTAACTACCTCGCCCTATGGTCAATTTTAGTCAACAACCACAAAGAGGAGTAATTCAATTAATGGGGTATCACGAAACACAGGCAGAGCCATGTACAAAAAAATGACTATGCCAAACAAACTGGACAGTATTAACTTCCCCTAACCCCCGCAAAGAGCAATCTGCAACCGTCCAACTAAGAGCAGGACACACACCTCTGTTTAAATTACTATCTCAACAAAATAAATCCCACACAACTCCCCTTTTTGTAGACACTGCGCCCAGCCTTATAAGTTATAAAACCGTAAACCATATCCTTTTTAATGCTCCTTCCTAATCCACTTGAGCAGACATTACTACCACTACAGCCTAACATAACCAACACCCTGTAGGGCAGTGCTGAACAACTGAAGAAAACAACACACTTTTTTTACTTTGCACAATCTGTAAAAGAGCTGACAGCTCAGTAGTAAAAAGCCAGCTAGAAGAAGAAGAAGAATGAAATAGTGATATAGACCACACACAAATAAATAAATAAAACACCTGCTTTGCATAATTTCTTTATTTAAATACGCCATTCTTATGTTAATTCTCTTCTCTGTTCAGATTGACATGATGCACAACAATCGAACCCTCAGGATCAAGAGAGATAATCTGAATGGTCTAGATGTGGCTGAGATCTCGTTCAAGGGGAACAGGTTCACATTAATCATCTTTCTTCCGCACCAAATGAACAGCCTCACTGACCTAGGTGACTTGTGATTTCTTTTCTAGTTTGTGACAAAACATTTACTTAGTGTATAAGGGAAACTCCGATGGTTTTGACAATTTTTGATATAATATGTGTGTTGATTTACAGATAATGAATATATGATTCTTTTTTTTTAAATTTGCAATAATAACTTAGTAATGGATGTTTTTCTGACGTAATTTTCCTGCGCATCCAAAACAGTCAGACTGTCACCGGGTTTCTATGTGACGTCACACTAGCCTACTAATTTAATCTATTGACTTGTGTAACGGGAGACCATACAGAAAAGTTAACATTCTCTTAAAAGAAATTTATCTTTGTCTAAAAGTAGATTTACATGCTTGACTAGCCACGGCAGTGTGTATTTTCTCGCCTGACCACTCAACACACAACAAACACTATCGCTTGGTTGTCTTGTCATGACCGACTACACCTGATCTCGACTAGCCTTACACTGACCAGTTTTTTTCGAATCAGTCAGACACACGATCTATTTACTGCTTGGGAAAGGGAGGGGCTTAGATGAAAATGTTACTTTTTTTTCTCGAGTTGGTTATCCTAATGCTTTTAGATCTACCTATACATGTATTTATAACTGTACCATAGCTCTGGAATAGGCCGTCACTAAGCCCAACAGCTTGTAAGAATGAAGCGATACGATTGGTTAAATCTAGTTTCCTTTTCAGCATTGTTGATAAAAGTGACGTATGCCTAACCTAAAAACAAAATCTCAAAGAGCCCCCTTTTTTTTTTTTTTTTGAGATGTCAAGAATTTACTGACTAATTTATTAAATATAAATGTTTCTAAGCATTTAAATAAAAAATGTTAAATTTTTACTATTACAACTTTTTAAGCAGAATTCAAATATGTCAATAAATCAAATTTGAAAAACCATCGGTGTTTCCCTTTCAGAGACAATTGAGTTGGGCTAAAACTCTCGAGAGCTAGAACATTTATTGCATCATGAATATAAAAAGACCACGCAAGACGTGGTTCTATAGAACCATAGCGTTTTTGTTAATGTGGCTGAGTAATAAAGCGCTTAGTATCCGAACCTAGTGATCTAAAGCTTTAATCTCGTCACAAAAACTGGCACTTTTAGGAATTTCGGATTTTTAAGGACGCTCTAAGTCGACCCAATTCTAATGGCTAACTAAAAGTAAAAAGGTGGGATGTTCGTTGCGCTGGCCACATGACACCTTCCTTAACCGTTGGCAACATAAATCGATGACTTTTTCATTCTCTGGTATCTGGGTAAAACTTTGCTTTGCATTTATATACTTTAGTTAGATAAGGTAGAACTAGTCACGTGACGCACGGAAATGTGACGTTTCACAAAGCACGTACTTGACTGCTAGTTATAGTGAACGATGTATTTGATGGACTATGACTCTGACTATCCCTCACTTGCAAGTAAACACAGGTGTACTCAATTGTTTGGGAGGATGTGTGGATTTTGTGTACAAAGTACTGTGATACTTTAGCAGACAATCAAAGCTGGTGATTTGTACAGCCAATAGAGCCAATATCACACGGCCACCAATCCATTCTTGAAATAGTAATTGAAATACATAACACGAGCTATTCATACACTCAGCCAGTTCAGGGTATCTTAAAGTGACATTTCGGTTAATATCGAAATGAGGCGAATAAGAGATGTATTTATGGATTTAGTCCCCTTAAAACGTTTTGACACGTTTTTTCTCCCACTTCCCATTCTCGGATCAAGTTGAAATTTTTCCAGAATTATTCAAAGCCGATGACAATACACTAATCAATTCAAGCTTTAACCACTTAGTTTATTTTAATTTTTGTTTTATATTGCATAAAGGGAGCTGAACTCTGCCATTTTCAGACAAATGACATTAATTGGCATTAATTGGCCCTTAGATAAGCTTTGTTTTTTAAAAGTAATCTTTTTCTATTGCTTTTTTTTATTTATTTATTCATGATTTGTAAGGGACAATAAACAATTAAGCAAAGGTTCAACGCATTTCTTTGTCTGATGGCTAACGAGGGGATCATTTGGCCAGCACAAAGACCAGCCACCTTTAATTTCCACAACTACTATCCAAGGCTCATCGGGGTTGGGTGGACTCAGGGGCGTCTTTAAAATCCCAAAATAAAAATCCTAGTCGACACCGAGATTCGTACCTAAGACCCATCGTTTCGAAAGTCAAGTGTTTTATCACTCAGCCACTACTTGCGATTATTTATGCATTTCATAAAATACTTCCTTTAGAATTATAGGTGCACATCTACGTTGAATATAATTCCTTACATATTGTAAGCCCAACAAAATGTAATTATTTCGCTTTCGCTTATTTTCCTAGAAAAAGTTTTTGATCCAGCCTGACTATATAAAATTTCTTTCTTTATTTTGTCAGAAACGTCTTTGGCCCAGCCCCACAAAGTGGATGAAATGTGCACTGGGTTGGACCACGTCGACATTCAACTGACTATTCCAAAGTTCAAGACTGAAACGTCCCTTGACCTAATTCCTGCATTGAAAGCGCTGGGCATTGAGGATGCTTTTGAACCAGGTGTTGCCAACTTTAGTGGAATCACGCCAACAGGTATGTCAGTCTGTCACTTTATAATATAACATTTAATAATGTGATATAATATACAAAAAATATAATACTAATTAATTAAATATTTAATAATACAATATTTAATACAATGATGTAATATTTAATACAATAATATAATATTTAATACAATACTATACTTACTATACTATAGTGTACTATACTTTACTATACTATACTATAATGTACTAAACTATACTATACTATAGTGTACTATACTTTACTATACTATACTATAGTGTACTAAACTATACTATACTATAGTGTACTATACAATACTATACCAAACTATATTATACTATACTATACTATACTTTACTAAACTATATTATACTATAGTTAACTATATTTTACTATACTATATTATAAAAAAATATGAAAGTAAGATAGCTAGTTGTTTGTGAACCTTCTAATAGAATTATGTTATTTTTTTTACACTGAAGTGACTTGTCATGTGTTATGCGCTTTGGACTGCCGTGATGATGTTCCCGACCTTCTAGCTTCCATTCACTGACGTCCTGTGTGACGTTTCAGCTAAGACGTAATAATCCTTAGCTCTGGCGAAACGTCCAAAACGTCTTAATAAAAACGAACAGTTGAATAAGATTATTGAGTGTTGTCAGGGTTGTATTAAGGCCTTAGCTCGTTTACCCGGGCCCCTGACATTCAACAGGCACCTTCGTGCTTACAAATAAATAAGTGATTCCTCTTGACAATGTAAATGTTTAATGATAGACATTTAAGTTATGATGAACATTCTAATATTGTGGATCTATTGATTACACAAAAATTCTACACCTTGTTATCCAACAACGTACACATTAATGTTCAAAATCACAACACAAAACGCTGCTATATCTAGTCACCAGCGTAGACTTCCACTCCCATACAACTCCCCTAAACAGGGAAACACAAAAGAATCTCAACAACCGTTACACCAGCATAACAAAAACACTCCATCAGCTTACAAGCAAGGCAACAAAAAGAAAGTGCGTTCAAAAATTGTGCACTTTTTACACATTGGTGCTAGAATGCCATAACTTACGCACCGACAAGTGTAACGAAATTCATTGTTGACTTTCTTAATCTTTAGGTCCTGTGTATCTTATCCAGGTCGTCCACAAAGCGGTCATTGATGTCCAAGAGACCGGAACCGTGGCAGCGGCCGTTACAGTCGCTAAGGGGACTATAACGTCCGAGCCCGTCAATCTACAACCGGAAGAGAAATTCATCGTTGACCATCCTTTCATCTACTTCCTGAGGGACAGGCAGACTGGACAGATACTTTTCCAGGGAAAGTTTTCAGGGTGAAGGTCTCTATGCCACAGTACAAACAATGATGTCTTTTCATGATGAAATGCTGATATGATGTTATGATGATGATGATGTGATGAAGAATAAATTTTGAAACTACTAGAAATAACAAGTTGGAATAATGTGGAAGACTGTGTTTTGAACTTTTAGTGTTTTTTTTTTCAGTAAATCTACCAAACTTTAAAAGGTGCCTGGTTTTGGATGAAGAAGTATATATATATTGATATATAGTTCGTCCATTGTGGTTTGATGATGACTACTTTTGTCATCCAGGGAGGCTGAGGGCTTTGCACTGGGGTTTTGTGCCTCCTCATGTGGCTGGGCAAACATGATAAGCAAGAGAAGATAATTAGCCTTAGTGGAGGTTGTTCAATGCTAATTAGTGCCCCAGCTTAGAACAAAAATACCGAGTAAATATGCTAAATTATATTTCTTTTGATCGATGATAATTATGAATAATAATAATAAAATTATTATTATAATTTTATACTATAGGGTTACATTTGCTATCGGTATTTTATATATAAATAGTATGTAGACACTATCGCGAATACTGTTACCATCCTGTAATGTAATGTAATTCAGTAATGTGTCATGTCTTATAGTTATTGCGCAAATACAAATTTTTTTTATATTAAAACACGAAAATATTGTTTTAGTTTTTTGTTCTTATTTTTGTATAGAAAAAATATTACGCGCTTGTGGCGAGGTTACTAAGTGGTAAAGCGATAGGATTTCAAACCTGAGGTCTTGGTTTCGAATCTCAGTGAAGACTGGGATTTTTAATTTTGGAATTTTTATGGCCCCCTGTGTCCACCCAACTCTAATGGGTACCTGAGTTTAGTTGGGGGACAGTAAAGGCGGTTGGTCGTTGTGATGGCCACATGACACCCTGCTCGTTAATCGTTGGCCAAAGAAACAGATGACCTTAACATCATCAGGCCTATACATCGCAGGCTCTGAAAGGGGACCTTTTTCTAAAATTAATATGTGTTAGAACTCAAGACCATAATGACCGCAGTCCGAAGGATAATATATATATACTGAGCCGTTTTGGGAAAAGATCTAATGCCAATCGCGTCTATTTTAAGGAAAACTAAAAATGAGGACGACGCAATAGAGGTGTCCCGGAAAACTAAAAGGGAGGACCACGTAATAGAGATGTCCCGGAAATGCTATAAAAGATCAGTTTGGGCACTTTTTTCCCATAGAGAAAAGCAGACAACCTGTGAAAGAGACAGCTTGAGAACACTCCCCCATGTCCAAGACAGCCACAGACGACGGAAGGAAAACTTAAAAAGACCCCCGACGGACATAGGCTTTGAATCAAAGTAGGAATATTACTATGTCACAACTGCGTTTGCGTGATTAAGTACTATCTTCGGAATTGAAAAGAATGTCTTATATAGACATGCTTGTGTTTCTAACTATATTTAACGCATGCTAAATACATATTATAGAATATAGATGCTTGTGTTTCTAACTATATTTAACGCATGCTAAATACGTGTTATAGAATATAGATGATTGTGTTTCTAACTATATTTAACGCATGCTAAATACATGTTATAGAATATAGATGCTTGGCTGCCTGGTCATGCGGTTGGTGGTTGTGCTGGCTACGTTACACCCTCTCTAAGAACGACGGGGGGGTGGGAGCTGGAAGAGTATTGACCCGGGACCATCAAGACAACCAAACAACAGTCCAGCGCACACACCTGTTACTTTGTAAAACTCATCTGTTTCTTTGTAAAACTCATATCTGTTTCTTTGTAAAACTCATCTGTTTCTTTGTAAAACTCATATCTGTTTCTTTGTAAAACTCATATCTGTTTCTTTGTAAAACTCATCTGTTTCTTTGTAAAACTTGTCTGTTTCTTTGTAAAACTCATCAGCTGACTCCGTGTCTGACATGTACCCGAGATGTCATGTAGCCAGCACAAATGAGTGTTTATGCAATTTCTTTGAGATTTTATTTAAATGTTAAGAATAAAGATAAATGTTTATTTTGTTTAATATTTTATTTACAGTCCTGGAAATAATAAAAAATGATCTTCTTATTAGTAACCATTGGTTGTTCTTAGTCAACTGGTCAGTGCTGACCAACAACAACAGTTGGCTTTGTCTTCAGCTTCTTCAGATATCTCTCAAAGACTTTACCAGAAGGTAGCTCTGGACAAGTCTAACGTCGTCTACTCACCTTAATTTAAATATTTAAGTCTTTATGTATAAGAAAAATAATTCTATAGCCATTTTGTTAAAATACACATTTTTATCCATTTTTTTTAACATTATAAAAATATGAATCTCATTATAAAGGAATATAACAAAATGTTGTATATTATGATGCTCAAAATAAACAGATGAAAACAAACATTTTCAATTTTAACTGACTTATACAGCTGCATATGTACTACCATGCATCTTAATACAGCAAGATATTGTTGTCTCTATTTCAATATCAAGAGAAATTTACTAAGTACTACAACTAATTAATTAACTGATTCGGTTATTAATTAATTTTTTTTTGGGGGGGGGTCATTAACAATGAATATTTTTTTATTCGAGAATGGGGAACCGGAGAACAAACGTGTAAAACATATCTGCAGACAGACAGACAGAGTTAATATTAGTTATGTAAAAAAAACTAGTTAGAAAGAGAGAGAGAGACACACACACTTCTGGTAAACGTAATATCTGAACAAAGTACTGACAACACCCAGAACAAAGCTGTGACCAGGTTTATTTTAGGAGATGCATTTACTAAAAAATAATTTCAAGACTACGGTCCGCGAGCAATATCCAGCCCATGAAGCAATGATATCCTGACAATGACGCAATGATTCCTTGACCATGGCGCCATTATATCATGACCATCACGCAATGATACCATGATCCCGACGCAATCATATCCTGACCATGACGCCATTATAACCTGACCATGACGCCATTATTTCATGAACATGACGCAATGATATCCTGACAATGACGCCATTATATCCTGACCATAACGCCATTATATCATGACCATGACGCAAAAATATCCTGACTATGACGCAATGATATCATGATCACGACGCAAAGATTCCCTGACCATGACGCCATTATATCATGACCATGACGCAATAATATCCTGACTATGACGCAATGATATCATGATCACAACGCAATTATTCCTTGACCTTGACGCCGTTATATGGCTGGCTGCCTGGTCGTGCGGTTTGTGCGCTGGTTTGTCCTTTTTATTTATCGATGGTCTCGGGTTAAAACCCTGCCCGCTCCCATCCCCCGTCGTCCTGCGGGAGATATGGACTAGGAAGTAAACTATCTTCAACTCTGAAGGAACATCCGAAACATGTTAAACATTTTTACAAACTTAAAATTAAAAAATATCCTGATCATGACGCAATGATATCCAACAATCGACGCAATGCTATCCTGCCTGCGATGCAATAATATGTGGCCCATAACGCAAAAATATCCGATTTCGAAATATCTACCAACAATTAATATCAATGTCTCAATGGGCAGGTTCCATTAGATTCGGTAAATATTGTCCGTGACAGACGTGACGTTTATTTCTATAAGTTGGACATCTCTAAACTACAAGATTTCATGAGAGAAAGGAAGTTTTATTTTATTAATTTCCATCCTCAAAGCGGAAAGAGCCTAGGACCTTCCTATTCGTAGTCGCTGATTGGTTGATTGTAGAAGTATTTCTTTGGATAAATTTAAGATAACGATATGGTACGACTTCAGAAAACACAATTTAAAACAAATGTAAACTTTACAACCTTCCACTTAAGAAATGCGTCATTTTTTCATTTTAAAAAGTCAATCGTTAGAATGACTGTCGTCATTATCATGTGTATTTCCGAGTGACATTTCTAATATATTTTGACTCGCTATAAGTAATGACCTATTTTTCTATTCCGGTTAAATAAAATCTGTAAAACTTTACTTTTTATTTATCAAATCTACCAGCATCCATTCATGTTTAACAATGACGTCACTTGGGGCAAGGGGAGACACTGCAACTGAAATAAAGAACGTACTTGGCATTACTTCCCTTGGTAACTCGGTGTTTCCAATTTACAAAGAGCTAATTCAACAGGTAATCAATCAATGTTCAATTGTAAATCATGAAACTTGATTAATTACTATTGCATTGACGTGCCCTATTATTTGAAAGTTACTGTCGTTCTTGTCTGAAATAATAATAATGTATAATTAAACATTAGTAGCTCGAATGTATTAGTAATATAACAGCTACTGCTACTAACTTCTTCTTGGTGGTCGAAAGTACTTTTACTAAAAAATTTTATGAACTCTAAAAATGGCTATGGAGTCCAGTCTTCGCTATCAAAGATCCGGCCGCACACAAGGCATAGGTGGTTTAAGTCTGTTGCAGAGTTAGTTTTTTAAAATCTCATTTTATTTTGTGATCTGACTTCTTTGCTGAGGGTTGATTTCTTTACCTCGTATCTTGTAGCACCAAAATGTACGCCTAGAAGAGAGATCAAGAATATTTATTTCCCAGTCGTGGTTCTTAATTTCTAATTCTTTAATGATGGTCGTAAGGGTGTCTTTTTATATAGCTTGGGCTAATCCCAAGCGCCTTAACAAGTAAGCTTCGTGCAGGAGTGTCTCAATAGCCATAGCTGGCTACCAACCTAGGAGAAGGAAATCTCTGAATTCAAACCTCTGTTGCCTTGCAGCTATACCCAATCATGGGAAAGGCTTCGGGAGTCAACCCTTAGAAAACATCAGGAGATGGCGACCCTAAGACATTTTACAGTGCTACACCCTGGCAGAACCTGCGACGCCGCTGACCCCAAACTGTATCGGCACTGCCGTTCCTTTGGATACATCAGCTGCGTGTAGAAGGGGGAACTGATGTGTGGGCGACATCGCTCCCACCACAGATAATTCCCAGGCATTCATCTCATTTCCATGAAATGACCCATATTCGCTTTGCGACTGAAGGAGACCATAGATCCTTTTAAGAGCGCTTTCCAGCAGCTCCCCTCTAAAAATTTGTTTAGGAATGTGAATTTCAGGAATACGACTACACTACTTGTAAAAAAGAAGAAACTCGATAGACTGTGAAGAGACAAAAGTTGACCTGGTTTGGTCTTATAGTAAGACGTGACTCACTGTCTAAATTCATTCTTACAGTGGAGGAAGATTAAAGAAAGAGTCGCCCAATGAAGAGCTGGCTAGACAACGTAAAAGACGGCATGGGCCACTCTTATGATATTCTTCAAAGAACAGCTGCTGACCAGAAATAGTGGAAAGATTTGGCTACACAAACTGTCACAGCACCCCTACGACAAAGGTCAATGGGCAGATCAGATTAAAAATTATTATAGTTGCTATCTTTATTTTTACTATATTTTTTTAAGAGTATTTCAACCTATTTGGCTTAAAATGGATCAATTATTGAAATGAAAAAAAAAATACATTGTTGTCTCCACTGAGAGATATTCCGAAATTATAGCAGTTCTGCAGATGTACCACACTAGGACAGCTAACGAGTATCTTGACCCTTCAAAGGAAAGTTCAGATCTACTAAGACTAAGACTAAGACTAAGACTGCTTTATTGATCCTTACGGAAATTTGTTGTGATTACAAGGACTCTTTTCTCATATAAAGACAACACAACAGAAAAATACACACAAATACAACGGACAACATAAAGAGTTCATTCAGCGACTACACACAGGTATCTTGGTGCATTTCATGTTCCCTGATCAATGAGTGGCGGTGATAGAGTCTGACCGAGTGAGGTACGAACGAGTTTTTGTACCGCTCTGTTCTTGTTTTGATTGACAGCAGTCGCCCACTTCGCGACGACCTGTCGTAGTTATGATGGAGCGGGTGGCCGTTGTCTTCCAAGATTTTTTCGATTTTTCTTAGGCACTTTTGTTCAAAAAGCTCCTTTAAATGTGGCAATGTTGTGAGTGTAATTTTAGATGCTTTTTTAATGATTTTTTCTAGACGTCGCAACAGTTTAGATGAGGCGTTGCCTTGCCAACAAGTTATTCCGTATGTTAGCAGACTCTGCATAGTCGTGCGGTAAAATGTCTCAAGGATCTTCTTGCTTAGTTTAAAGCTATTGAGTTTGTATAGAAAAAAGAGTCGCTGGGCTGTTTTCTTTGTCAGAGTTCCAAGGTGGTCTTCCCATGAAAACTTGTTGTTGATGATAACGCCTAGATATTTATATGCCTTTACTTGTTCTATAGATGTAGTGTTTATTTGCAGTTCACGTATAGTTTGCTTTTTCTTTCTAAAATCTATTATAAGATGTCTACGAGGTCATTTACAACCTAACTTTTCACCGGATGTCCCAATTGAGACTGTTGTTATCAATATTTACTCTCACAGTCAAAGTTTGTGTCATTTTCGTTTTTTTATGTTATATAATCAGTGGCGTAGCTAGGATGGGAGATTGGGGTCCAAATTCGAAAGTCCACTCCCACTTGGGGGGATTCCCAACAAATGAATGTTCTATTGCTTTTTTTACATTGAATATTAAATATTACGCCACTGCTTGTAATCATTTTATTTACTTGGTGTCAAAAAATACATGACAGCATTAATTTAGATGATGTTACAGAGTGACCTTTCCTGCACAGAAAGCACGACGTGAGGTGATATGATTTGAGATTTGTCCCTTGTGTATTATCTGTGGCCAACAACGGTTTTGGTCATTAAAACTTTTTTGTTAATTTTACTTATATATTGTATCAATTGGAATTTAGACATATTTTTGAGTACTTTATCTCATGTACTGGTGTCGAATGTCAAAATTCAGGGGCCCCTAAAAAGGTCTAGCCAAGCCCCAAATCATTAATTACATTTTGTTCAGAATAGTGGCAATGCATTATCAATAATTATTACATCATGTTCATTAGTATTACTAATATTATTATTGTTACGACCTTCTCCTAATCAGGCCTACTGTAAACTCTGCTAAACACAACACAACACATCAACACATCAAGAACTTGACAACAAGGCTCCAAATAATCTGGTACTTTAATAATGGTCAATTAAAACAGCCAATATGACACAATTGGCAACACAATAAGCTACTACAAACATTACACTGTATATCACCGTACTAAACTCTACTGTCTCTTCCTGGACTCGTATGTTTCACTGGAGGACTCTACCAGGACCGACTTCATGGCAGACAAACAGTCCTAGTCTCCGGTCTTGAACTGCCGCTTTCCTACCCACTGTGTCTCTGGTCTGCGCAGGCTTATGATCAGATGACCATAACACGGGCGCTATTCACGTGCAAAGATCATGCCAGTACTGTCCCTTGCCTTTCAATATAGCACGCTAAACTGTATTACTGGCCTGTGTCACATATTTCAGCTGATCACACACAGTAAACCCTTTTGCGTCGCGGATAGGGTTTTAACATAATTATAACAATAATAAATATTAAAATTCTGTCCCATATTACAGATAAACTCATTAAGAGATGTAGAACTTAACACCGCCAACGCCATATTTGTAGAATTTAACTTCCAAATCGTTCCAAAGTTTATCCGCGACACCAGGAACTATTTTTCAGCCCAAACCGGCAACATTGATCTGTCCGCCAATGGAGGTCCAGAGAAACCAATCAACGACTATATCGCAGACAATACTAAAAATATCATTCAAGATGCACATTCACCAGGTAAATGTCTCCACAGTTAGCAAAGTTCAACAAAGCTTTTGATTTTCTTTTTTTATACATAATAAAAATAGTGTCACCATATTGTGATCATAATAACTACCTTTTCTGACAAAGAATTGACTTATAAAGTTTCAGTCTGTCTTTTAGAAATGAACTTCTTGCATCCTAGCCCTTAAACTTCTAATAGCAGGACCGGCCTTAAAAAATTGGAGGCCCTAGGCCAACAGGTACATCATGTGACCCCATTTGAAATAAAAAAATAAAAATTAAGACCTCAAAACGAATTAAAAACCTTCCTGTAACTATATCAAAATCAACAAACACGTTGAATGTATGTAGCGCCGATAGCATGTGAATGTGCTTCGTGGACGATTCAGGATCATCTGTCAAGAAATAATGTTTCGACATTTCACCAAAAGGAAGAAACAATGGTCTTCGTACATATGTAGTCTAACACGTAGATATAACCATTCGTGAATAAACATTGAATCGTAATAGAGACTTAGAGCGCGACTAATAGACATAGAGCTATTCAGACATAAGAGGCATCATAGTGCCAACGAGACTAAAAGTAAGACTAAGACAACTTTATTGATCCTTATGGGAATTTTTCATTTACCCTTTTCTCCAATAAAAAGAAGAAAATCAAAGAAACATTTACATAAATAGAACAGACACAACAAAAAGACCTTTTTTTTTTTGCTTCGGTCTTCCAACCTTTCTCTTCCCATGTGTGTTCCAGTATAGGACTTGTTTAATAAGGCTAGAGTTATACACTTCTAGTTCTATACACTTCAGTTCTAGTTCTAGGTTATACACTTTGAATTAGCGCGGGTCCTATGAAAGTGCGGGGACCACTGTGGTCGCATAAGTGCGGAGCCCACTGCAGTCCCATAAGGCCGGCCCTGCAAAATAGCGGCGTATGCTACGCCGTCGGTCGTCTAGTATAATAATAACTAACATTTTCCAACTGTCGTCTTGCCACCTCCCCGCGTACTGCTAAGGCCACGTCTGTCTGGTAGTTAAGTCCTCATTCCTTTAGCCATTTTGTATTCAGTAGCAGACATTTTAAGCCTCTGGAGATAATTGCCTCTCTTTAGCAGCCTCTCATGTGACTAAAGAGGCGAGCCCTTGATGCCGAGGCCAGGACATCTGTAATCCCCAGCATTTTCACCATTCTTTCTACTTTTATTGTGTGTATGTCAGGACTTCGGTTTATCTATTTTAGATATTGAAACGCCAAAGTAATAAAGTATAATTTTAACTACAATATGTGCGTGTATTAAATATAATTATGTTTCTTTTTTACTTGATAATTATACTTGTCCCGAGAGTCAGCCTTACAGACACACCACACACAATCAGTTGTACAAACATTAATAAACAATGTGTATGGAGATTTAAAATAAAAAAGAATTTAATACAATGATATTTATACAACGATGTTGAGTCTAATGATGTGAATGATAAGTAATCAGAAATAATTATGAAAATTTATAAAACTGAAAAGTCATAATTTCATTTTAAGTATCTTACATTTTATGATTTTCGATAACATTGACTTCAACATCACAGTTTCATGACTTCTGCCAAAGATTCGTCTCTGTAACAGGTACTGTATAAAACTGTATGGAAACACCACTTTTATAGTAGCATACAAGGACTGCCATTAACTTCTGACCAACAGGAATTACAGCGATGATTATTACAACAGTGTCCAGGGTAATACCAGAACCCACAGTATCAAAGTGTAACGATAAAACTAAAACCCGATAAAAATAACCCTAATGTCTGATCTAAAACTACACATACAAAAAAATCCGTATGATAATTATATTTACAATTTGAAATAAAACTCACCCTTAACAGGGGCCGAAGTGTTCTATCGGAATGAATTTAATGTAATAGCCAAGGCTGTCTAGTAGCCTACTATTAAGGACCACAAATTGTCTATCAACTTAAAGATGGTGAATGCACCCCAAAGAATTGACATAATAAATTATGTCCCTCTAAATTGCTCAATGTTTATTACTGCCCTTTTCCTAATGATAAAGTACTGGCTAAACAGTGCAACTTAAGTCCATTCGATTTTATTAATAATATTATTAATCTAATGGGAAGGTATAGGGTTACATTTCTTGTATTTTATATATAAAGTATCACACCACTGTTGTATTTACTTATACATACAGGGTTAGTTCCCTTTTGAGATTTTCTTAGATTTACTTTCAGTAGTTTAAGACGAAAATGAATTGTATTTGGTATCATTGGTATATCCAGATGTTTATTTGTGTATTGTTTTACATATTTCCTTCAATTTATAAAAATATTTCTAATTAAGGCAATTTATACTTGCCTGACGCAGAACTAGTTTTCCTATAGATTGCCTACTCATTCAATAGAATGTATACTCAAAGTAGGAGATGGAGAATCATTTCGTACTTTGCCTTAACAAACCAGAAAATATAGAATGACTGCATTTCGCTATTAGCATATACATATATAAATTTTATTATATAGTGAGTTCACTTTACTTCCTTGATGCAATTAATGACTCATTAAACTACGCGTCTGTAGTTTAATAATGTATGTTAAGTTAAAAGTTAAGTTACCCTTTCAGACCTTGCGATCTATGGGGCAGATGATGTTAAGCTCATCTGTTTCTTTGGCCAACAGTTAATGAGCAGGGTGTTTTGTGGCCAGCACAACGACCAGCCGCCTTTGCTTTCCCCAACTAAAGTCAGGTACCCATTAGAGTTGGGTAGGCCCAGGGCGCCCTAAAAATCCCGAAATTCAAAATCCCAGTCTTCACCGGGATTCGAACCCAGGACCTCAGTTTTCGGAAGCCAAGCGCTTAACCATTCGACCACCGCGCCCCCTAAAATGTATGTATTCAGTAGTTAATATTTTTTTAAAATACAGTGTACAATTCAGACCTTTCAGTCTATAGATCAGATGATGTGATGCATTTTTTTACGGCTAAAAACAATGACATGCAGTTAGCACAAATCAGTGAATGTGTTATTGTTTGAAATTTTGGACAAACTTTTTGTAAAACAGAATTTTGTAACGTAAATATGTTTTTCGCTTGATGCGTTGTTGGTTTTTTTACAGTCTTGATAGTATCCAAATGATAGTCCTATCTATAATCCTGATTTTCGTTGGTCAACTGGTCAGCGCTGACCTACAAAAACAATTGGCTTTGTCTACAGCCTAGTCAGATTTCTCTCAAAGACTTTACCAGAAAGTTGCTCTGGACAAGTCAAATGTCGTCTACTCACCTTACAGGTAGTTGGAATATTTAAGTATTTAATTATGTATATAAAACAATTCTATAGCCCTTTTGTTTAAATAAACAATTTCATCCATTTCTATTGTTGACATTACAAAAATATGAAGCTAATTATAAAGAATGTATTACTGCTGTAGGCCTATATTATGATGCTTAAAATAAACAGAGGAAAATACATACAATTTTCCCATTTTTACTAACTTTTATGCAACTACATATTTATCACCATACATCTTAATACTGCAAGATATGTGTGTCTCTTTTTCAATATCAAACAAAGTCTATAAAAATCTAGTAAGGAAATGAGAGAGACTACTTCTGATAAACGTGATATCTGAACAAATAACAAATAACTGACAACAGCCAGCACAAAGCTGTGACCATTTTTATTGTAGGAAATGCATTCAATAAAACAATAATGTCCTAACAACTGTCCGCGAGCAATATCCAGCGCATGAAGCAATGATATCCTGACGATGACGCAATGATATCCAACTATGAAGTAATTATATTATGCTCACGACACAATGATTTCCTGACCATGGCGCAATGATATCCTAATTATGGCGCAATGATATCCTAATTATGGCGCAATGATATCCTAATTATGGTGCAATGATATCAATGATATCCGACCCTCGACGCAATGTTATCCTGTCTTCGATGCAATGATATGTGACCCGTGACGCAAAAAAAAAATCCGATTTCGAAATATCTACCAACAATTCATATCAATGTCGCAATATTGATTCGGTAAATATTGTCCGTGGAAGACTTGACCACCTATATATATAATTCTCTTCGTCGCTCAAGAGTTTTGTCGAGAAGAAGAAGTAAAGGAAAGATCACTCTCTTATTTCTGAGGAAAGTCCACGAGAAAACAAGAAAGAGAGGGGGGAGAGAACACGTAGTCACAAAATAGCATGGCCGGTGGCCGGACCGTTGTAACCATGAAATATTACTCTTTTTTTTTTAAATTTCTACCTCACGTTTAAAAAAAAATGGGGGGGGGGGAAGTAATCTACTCTGTAGTAACTATCAAGGCGACAGAACACACTCAAGAGATTGGACACCATGCTAAGATCACTCTTTTATTTTTGCAAATCGGAAGGAGGTAATTTAAGAGGCGAAAGAAATTAAGGGGGCGGAGAGGGGGGCGGGAAGTAGTATTCATCCGTCACTAAATAGCAGAACCGGACTTAACCATTTTAGAGCCCTATGCGAAACAGATTTCGCGGGGCCAAGTTTGGGTAGGGAAGCGGACAATAAGTGAAAATTAAGAGTTTGTATGAGAAAATAAATTCGCCTTTGCATTTTATTCATTCTTTACTACGTACAGAATTACTTTACGAACCTTGCGAGTAGCAAAGTCATACAGTACATCATTAAAATTCTATTTCCTTCATAGATCACGCTCAATAGCAAGAATTACCAAATGTTTCAATCTATCTACAAGAATTGTTGATCTCAAGAAATTCTTCATTAGTTTGAGGCGCGAGAAGCTTCTATCACTACATTCCACAATTGCGGATATTGCATAATGCCTTTTTTTTTATCTCGCATAGGATTGGCGTCTTCCATATTGAATGACACCCCAAAATGATTTTAATTTACAAAATGTGTGTGTATTTAAGATTTTTTTTTGTACTTGAGAATTATACTAATACCGAAGTTCAGCCTAAATGACACACCATAGATAATCAGTTGTACATAAATTAATAAAACGATGTGTATGATGATTTAAAATAGACAATATGAATTCAATACAAATGGTATTTATAAAATCATATTGAAATAAATAATGTGAACGATAAGTAATGACAAATAAATATGAAGATAATGAATCATAAGTTCATTCTAAGTAATGACTTAAATAGTGTTAATAAAGTAAGCGCTTGCCAAAATTGATTTCAACAACACCACAGTTTCATAAACTATATCAATGATTTTTCTCTTAACAGGTACTGTATAAATTGTCTCTAAACATCAATCTTGATAGAAGCATACAAGAACTGTTCTTAACTCTTGACCAACAAGACTTACAAAAATGACAACCACAGTATCTAGGATAATACCTGAGATGAACTCCAATTGATGGCAAGGCTGGAAGGATCAGTCCTCCCGTAGAGCCTTGGCGAGAAACACTGATGTTAGACGCAGTGCCTTTAAGCTTCCATAAAGGTAAACCATGGTAATATCAGAACCCACTGTATCGACTCAACGATGAAATAGATAACGCCAACACTGAAACCCTATAGAAATAAATAACAGAGATTCTAACGTCTGATCTAAAACTAAAATACGAAATAATCCGTACAACAGATATCTTTACAATATGAAATAAAAATCACCCTAATCAGAGGTCTAATAGCTCTACCAAGAATAACTCCAAGGCAATATGTCCATTAGTCGCAGTGGCTGAGCTGTAAAGCTCAGGAAAGTGTCTGTGGTCCACGGTTAACGAGGGTGTCATATGGCCAGCACTACGACCAACCGCCTTTACTTTTCCCAAGTAATGTCAGGTACCTATTAGAGCTAGGTAGACTCAGAGGCGCCCAAGAATGCCGGAATTTAAAAATCCCAGTCATCACCATGATTCGAACCCGTGACCTCTGTTCGGAAGCTAAGCACTTTACCGCTCAGCCAAACGCGCCTCCTTCTTTCATCTTAAATACAAATTTAAAAAATCAATATAATAATGTTCTAATCAGTTATCTTAACTCAAGGATCATTATAAAAAAATCTGCAGATAAAGAAAAGTCTACATCAGATTTCGACTCAGTTCTACGGATTCTATTTGTACGCTTTTTTATTGCATTTCCAATCACTTTTTTTTGTTCTTATGAATTATCTTATGTAGTAAAAAAAAAAGCCGCGAGATCCACTGAGGCTTTCAAGACACGTTGAAACTTATAGGAGGACAATAATAGAGATAAAACCTCAGCAAGGTGGACAGAAAAATAAAAACAAGACAAAGTTGATGTTAAAAACTAGGCTCATAAAGTATTTAATGAAAAATGGTTATAAGTCCTAGGTTATAAAATTAATTGCAGTGTTCATAATTTTTTTTTTTTTTTTTTAAATTGCGAAGTATGTATTTCAGGCACAACAATGAATAACGTTGAAGCCTTGTTTAACATTATAAACGCGGAGTAGCAAACTGCCACGATTACTACAACAAAGCGTGTTATCAGCTTGATCAAAATATAGTCAATTCTGGTTTGAAACATTTTACATAATCTTAAGGACATTTCATTTTGAGAAGTAAACACTGACACTAGCAAGTAACCGGATGTGGAAACAAGTTGATATCCAATCATTTTCTCTGCCGGTAGAATTATCTATTGATTATAGTGCTGCACTCACGATTGTGACAAGCAACATCAAATTATGTAACAATTATTTGGGTAGACATAATTTTAATGTGCTATTCTCAATGCTTTCTAGTGAATTTAAAATATAGAGTTAGCATTGTAACCAATTCGTATTTGAAAGTTGGTTTCATAATAATATTATATAAAAAATATTACTCCGATTTTGTTCTATTGGGTTAAAAATCTCTATTATATATAAAGAGAAAAAGTGTAAAGGATGTTAAGTTATTCACATGACCAATGTTTGGCGGTGTTTGAGATCTTGTGTGTTCATTCTTCACTAGTTTAGTCATCTTTTAATTATTAACCTCCATCGCGTTATTGAATAAAGTACAGTTAGTATATATTGTATATTATTATTGAGTATTCAGTTGATATATTAGATCTGCGTTGTTTTTGCTTTGTTTTGTTTTTTTCTGCGCTTCAAAATGAACAAAATATATTGAATCTATTTTATATTAGAATAGTAGATAAATATCCATAATAGAAACATTATAGGTAAATTTATAATTTTTGTTTTTACAGTCCGTAAAGTAGGAAAATGATCTTTTTATTAATAACCTTGGTTGTTCTCGGTCAACTGGTCAGTGGTGATAAAAAACAACAGTTGGCTTTGTCTTGGGCCTTGTCAAATTTCTCTCAGAGACTTTACCAGAAGGTAGCTCAGGACATGCCCAATGTCGTCTACTCACCTTTGAGGTAACTAGATAAAAAATAAAGTACTCCTATCAAACCTTGCGATCTATATGGCGATGAGAATTTAATCAATAGCCTTGATAGGTATTTTTTTTTACTGTCTTAAGGTCAGAGGCTGCTAGGTTTTGCTACTTACTATGAAGACCTCAATACTCGAATTCTGGATCTTCTGCTATTATGAGTTTATTCTACTTACTTTTATTTAAATGTATAGTGTTATCCTAGTCCAACAATTTAATTTCCTTAACCTCCTAATCTTTATGACTAATTTGTATTTAATTGAATTTTACATTTAAGTTTTAGGGATATATTCATGTTGGCAAATATCGCGAGAGTCATTCATTCAAATAAAACCTTGAAATTTGAAATTTTGAGGGGAAAAAATGAAAAAAAAAAAACAATTAAAAAAAAAACCTTACCATCGCCAGAAGAGTTCTCAGTTGGATTCATTTTCTCATATTCTTATTATTCTTTATCTCAGATGAAATCAGTTACAGATGTTGAAATGACAACCACAAACGCCCTTTTTCTAAAACCTTACCTCGAACATGTTCCAAAGTTTATTCCAGACTCCATGGGATATTATTCTGCCCACATCGCCAGCATACAATTCTCCCACCTTGGAGGTCCTGAGAAACTAATCAACGGCTATGTCGCAGCTCGGACTAAAAATAAAATCAATGATCTTCTTCGACCAGGTACATAGGAGCTCCTTTCATTTAGTACTGATAGTGTTTGTGTGTTTGTATGTTTGTGTTTGCAACCTTCTATATTGTTATCGTTTTAAAAATGTTTGTAAAATGTTTGTAAAATGTTTGTAAAATGTTTTACATGTTTCGGATGTTCCTTCAGAGTTGAAAGTAGTTTACTTCCTAATCCAACCCTCCCGCAGGACGATGTTATTCCTGGACCATCGATAAATTCAAACGACAGCGCGCAACAATGGCGAAAGTTTTTCTAGTGTGTCAAGGAAAAAGTATATACAAGGAGTAAAATTTGACCAGAAGAGAGGGGGGGGATAGATGTTGCAGATAATGACCAGTCCCAAGGAGATGATCGCCAAATGCATGACGCCAACGACCAGTGCTCGGTGCTGGTCTTGTCTTCATTTAATTATAACTGCGTCAATGCGAGATGTGTCAGCCAAATCACCCCTACCCAATTTCTCAAAATATATCTTTTCAAAGTATCTTAGTGTCGTGAATTAGTTTCTGTCTATTGTCGCACCTAGTGTTTGTTTACATTTGTGAATTTAAGTTAGAGTTTGTACTGCCCACATTTCATGTCTTGATTTGTACTATGTGTGGAGTTATTGTGGTCATTCAGCATAATGAAGCTTTAGATGTTAACATGGTTTTTGCTATATTAAAGTATGACACTTAGCTATTTTGTATATTACACAAAATAAACAAAATATCTTTTGGAAAGAAATCGAAAAATATCATCTAGTGTGATTAGCAGAACTCACATATAAATAAAAGGGAGGGTATAGCATGTCATTGCCATTCAGGAATCTGACTATATTCATGAAATAAGCAAAACCTTTATATTAAAAAAAAAATTCGCTGGACGGTGTTAGAATTCATACTATACATACAATATTATGATAGAGTCAAATAGACATTGTTCTAAAAGCTACGTGCTTTTATTTAATTATCGTAAAATTTATATCTCGCGCTAAAACGTCCCCTGAGCCAAAATGGCGCCGCCTAAACGTCACATACTATTTTGGCAATATTACAATATCATCGAGGCTTGCAAAGACTTTCAGGGAACACTACCAGGAAAAAATATGAAGAGGCAGACAGATAAACCGATGGGAAGACGACATTGAAAGAGGTTCTCTCCAAAGCAAAAGACAGTGAGGAATGGAGAAAGACGGAGGACAAATCTTGTGTAGTGCCCCAACGGTCCAACAGAATTAATGTATAGGGGACACTTTTGTCACAATTATCTGTTTCTCAAAACGTCAATAAAGTCGTTGTTTACCCTTCACAACTAAATTTTGAAAGTACACTAAACAACTAGCTGTTTCCTTTTTATATGCCAATTGCTGTGTGTTGATTATTTGTTTAGTCGTATCAGAGTCGTATCAGAGTTGCCTTACGT
Source organism: Biomphalaria pfeifferi (assembly GCA_030265305.1). Classification (NCBI taxonomy): domain Eukaryota; kingdom Metazoa; phylum Mollusca; class Gastropoda; family Planorbidae; genus Biomphalaria; species Biomphalaria pfeifferi. The sequence goes on from JASAOG010000004.1 coordinate 10,121,525, forward strand.
AACTTTCAGGGTGACAGAGAGCGATTTTCAGAAAAAAAAGGGGGTGTATACTACGCCGAGGGTCGGCTCGTCATTTTTAATGCTATAAAAAATGATTGTTCTTCTACCAATTAATACTTTATTATCTTTGTTATCGATATCTAAAGGTTACATAATGTATCATCTATTTCATAATTTAAGGAAGCATCAATAACTATACATCTGTGCTGCTGATCAATACGATCTTTTTGAGTGGAACCTGGGAAACAGTTTTCGATAAACGAAGAACGATAAATAAAAAGTTTTATCAGCCTGGAGGCAAAGTAAAACAAGTGAGTAGCCAGTGTCTTGGTGTGTAAGTCACAGAGCTATCTGCAGTTGACGCATTAATATTTAGTAATGCAATCTGCCAATATCTAATATATATTTAAACATTAAGAGTGTCAAAGTTCAAAAACGACTTTTTTTTAGACGGAAACGTGATCACAAGTTAACCATTACAGTCTTGTTTACCAAGGTGCACTAATATAGTAAAAATGTTTATAGTTTATTATATAACATTCACAACGAAATATAACAAATGAAATAATGATTTTTTAACAAGTTTTCAAAAATATTTATTCAGAAGAATGATCACCACATCTGCACTACTACTTTGTCCTTTTACAATATATATGACATATATTATTTAAATCCAAGGTCTTGTAACTTCAAAAGTTACAAAAAAGTTTGTGGGAACTCTCTTTCTTTGCCTATCTTATAAATTGCTTGTACAAGTTATGTCACCGACACCCAATCTCGGATCAAGCTGAAAATCTGAACAAATTATTATTTCTTTACCTGACAACACAAGAATAACAATTTACAATTAGGTAATTAATTATTAGTAATTATTTTTTGTTTGGTTTCTCGGAAAAAAGAAAGAAATTTTACTTGACTCAAATGATGGTAAAAGCTAAATTATTCCCGACTAGTCGACAGTGGCGTAGCATACGCCGCTATTTTTGCAGGGCCGGCCATAGGCCACAGAAATCTGTCCGCAGTGGGCCCCACACTTTCATAGGACCCACACTAATTCTATGTGTAAATTATTAAATTAAACCATTTTATAACTTATAACAAATTTCTCGCAGCCGCCTGATTTTCCAGGAGCTCCTAGAAATCTCCTGAAATAGCAAAATATTTAAAAAGTCATGAAAATCCTTGATACACAGGTGCGATAGCAGGTTGGGCATATGTAATCACCAGGCGCCGTTGCATTTTCACCCTTTTTTATACTGCTGTTGTGTATGGCATCTGCAATCCGTGACCCTTCCATTATGCTCTCTCTCCATGTGGATCTATCCAGTGCCACTTTTTCGCAGTTGCTAGTGTCGATTTTGAAGAGCTTCATGTGGCATTTGCATACATCCGTATAACGTAAAAGTGGGCGACTAGCCGCTCTCCTGCCTTCTATTAGATTGTCATACAGAATGTCCAGTGAAAGTCGACCTACTGGCATTCTGCAAACGTGGCCAAGCCAGCAAAGGCGTCTGCTGCTGAAAACAGAGCGGATATCCTGGCACCCTGTCATGCCTCACGGAGCACTAGGGTTTTACAGAACACAATTTGGAAGCTCAAAACCTATATGTTAAAGATGAAGGCTCTTACAATAAAGAAAGTAAAGTTCCCCTTTCAGACCTTGAGATCTATGGGGCGGATGATGTAAAGGTAATCTGTTTCTGAGGCCTACGGTTAACGAGGGTGTTATGTGGTCAGCACTTTACTTTCCCCGACTAATGTCAGGAACCCATTAAAGCTGGATAGACTTAGAGGTGCCGAAGATTTCGAATTTAAAAATCACAGTCTTCACCAGGATCCGGACCCTGGATACCCTGTTCAGAAGCCAAGCGCTTTACCTCTCAGCCAAGTCGCCTCCATCTCTTAAATACATGCGTTAAAAAATTTAATACAGCAAATAAGATTTGATTTGGAGGACTTCACAATGACTTTTCATTTCAATATTCAGGTAGAGATGATGACTGATGACAGAAATGTCAACATAAAAAGAGATGGTGTCAGCAAGGTGGATGTCGCTGAGCTTCCCTTTAAAGGAGGTAGATTTAGCTTGTACATTGCTCTGCCGCCTGCAGTAAATGGTATCAATGACCTAGGTAAGTTTTTAAAATCTAAATTTAAAATAAAAAGTTTTGATCGGAAACGTACTTACTTAAATTTAGATCCTCCCGCGCCGTTCGACGCATTGGGTGGCAAGCTGTTTCCACAAAGATCTGTCACTGGTAATGTCTGAAGCCTCCTCTTACCTGGTGTCCACTGTTTTGAGGTCCTCCATGAAAGTGTAAAAGTTATATGAGGACGCCCCTGTTTGCGCTTTCATCGTATTGGCCCCCATGGCATCATAACTGTTGGTATGCGTAGTTCATTTTGTCTGAGAACATGTCCCGGTAATCTCATGCGACGCTCTGTCAGAACCTCATTAAGTGGTCGACTCCCAGTTCGGCAAAGGATTTTATTGTTTGAGACCCGATCTCTAGAACTGACTCCTGACATCTGTCTCAGCCATTTTGGTTGGGCCACATTTAGTCTTTGCTATAACCAAAAAAAAAACTAAACGAAGAGAATTGAAAAAAAAAAGTCTAAGAAGGAGTGAGTGGTAACAATAAATAATGAGAACGAAACAGAGAGGAAGAGAGACAGACAGAGAGAGAAAGACAGAGAGAGGAAGAGAAGACTAAGATTTCGATGTGATTGAAAAAGAGAGAGAGGGGGGGGGGTAAATAAATACTTCTTGATTGTACAAAAAAAAATATATAAAATAAGCAAAATTTTAAAAAAAATTGTTTTTTTTTTTAACAAAAGCAAAGCGTATCTAAACTGAAGATTTCCTCCCTAAAAGTATTAGCTTCCATTGTCGCTATTAAACAGAATAATCAATTACCAATAATTAATAATCTAATTGGTTACTTTTCTAAATTGATATATGTCTTGTCTATATCAATGAATAATTGTGCGAAGTTTCAACTTGATCCGAGAATTGGTGTGGGAAAAATAACGTGTATACACTTTTTACCAGACAGACAGATAGACTGACATAGAGAAAGAGTGATTTGTAAAAAGAAGGGGGAAAATCAAAGGATGATTGTGAAAGATTTAATGAAAATTTCAAGAGTAGAAGAAAGATTAAGTAAGATATAGTGAAAGACTGTGAAATCTATTATGTCTAGTAAATTGTAGGTAATCAAAATCGTTAATAATACTTGGCATTAATGCTTCTTGAATTATGGCGGAGACCGTAATGTACATTAAATGTGCCCCCAAAATAGTAAGACCCTAAAAATAAAAATATAAAAAGGCTACCTAAATTTACCTCTGTTGAAAAAGAACTCTTTTAACAAAATGGGTAAACCCGTTTTGACAGTATTTTATATGTGATATGAATTGTCGGCTGAACGGGTAAACCCATTTTCACAGTCACACTCTACTTTTATTTTCGAGGCAAAATTTTTTTTTTAATGTGAAGGGAGCATTTTCAAGGTTTGACATAGATCTAAATTCAATCCCAGTAGATCAGTAATACCAAAACTAAGACCCGCAGGCATCGAGTCATATCACAAATAAATATGGTGTGTGTGTGTGTGAGAGAGAAAGAGACAGAGAGAGAAACAGAGGGGAAAAGATATACTAGAAGACTATGTAGGTAAATTTTATTTGTAACTAGAACCATGTGACAATATGTCTACGTTATATCTTCTGTGTGCAGAGCAACTTCTAGTCCAACCAGATCAAGCGGACCAACTGTTGACCGGACTAACCTCTGTCAGAGCTCGATTAGTTATCCCTAAATTCAAGACAGAGACTATGCTAAATCTGAACACTCCTGTAAAGGAAATGGGCATTACGCAAGCATTTAATCCAAGTTTAGCAAACTTTACGGGAATAACACCAGGTACTAAGTCTAATAGAATTATAAATATTAGTGTATCACAATCAAGTGTAGAATTTTTTTGTTTTTTTTATTTTAGGACTTCATAAACGGAACAATTAAAAACAAGAAATAAAAAAAAAAATAAACATAACTGAATAGACCATAGTATAAAATTGCTATTTATAGTTTTCCTATAACTTTCTAGTAGCAGAAACAAAGTATTTATATTTCATTTTAGTTAATACAATATTGACTCTTGTGTGTAGAAGCCAAAGAGTTAAATATATTTTGTTTACGTTTCTCTAGTAACCTCATGACAATTAGTTAAATGCTATAGTAAAAATAGATCCATAAATTTGATCTAGCAAAAAAAATAAAATAAAGTTCAGTGGCCTATGCTAGGGTGGGGGTCCAAATTCAAAAATCCCCCCCCCCCCCGACCCCCAACTTGAGGGTGCCCTGAATTTTTATAAGGATAAGATAAGAAAATATAATTTTTATTGATCAAATCAAATGGAAACTCAGTTTGGCTACAATTGACAACCCTAGAGTAGTTATTAATATTAAGCCAATGCCATGTTATATTGCTATTCACGTTGCTATGCAAACTAGTGACCATGTTGCATATATTTCACACATTAAACATCCATTGATTAAGTACATTAGCTCATGTCATGATTTCAAATGTCAAAATGCAGGGGCCCCAAAAGAGGCTTTGTCTTATAGTGATGTCTTTTGGTGAATCAGTGGCGGGTGCCATTAATGTAAAGAGGTTATCTTCAGGACCTCTCCATCTTTAAGAAAGTTTCATCGCTGACCATTCTTTTGTCTATTTCCTAAGAGATAATCAAACTGGACAGATTCTTTTGCAAGGGAAATTTACAGGTTGAAACTTCACACCAATGGGAGAAAACCTTTTAACCTTTTAAATATTTAATAAATTTATAAAAGTTTCGAGTTATTTCTCTTAAATGTTTCTGCCTAAGGGTTGCGACTATCAAATCTCGAGTTAGTGGTAAAGCGCTTGATCTTCTAAAAGTGTGGTCTCGAATTCCAGTCCTCTTGAAGACCTGATTTTTAAACATCGAGATCTTTAGGGCGCTCTTGTATCCGAAAAAAGTACCAAGCTTTTGTTGAATAAAGAAAAGGCGATTGATTATTGTGCTGGCCACGTTACCAATGCCCATTGATCGCTAGGCGTGAAAGGAAATTTCTTTGACCATATCCATTTACTATGTAGATAATGGATTTTAAAAAAAATGAAGCAATTCTTATTACAGAGTCGTAAAAATATTGTGGACTTTAATAAGGGGAACTTTAGAAAAAGTATCAACATTGGATTCCTCCAGAAATTAACATTTAGCATTTCCAGCGCTTAGATTAATAAACGTTCATATATGAATCACAAATTAAGCCATGTATATCTACTTCCTCAGTCTTAGTCTTGTTTTACGTACAGTCGAACCAGTTGTTCTGACCACAAGTCATTCGGACCAGCCTCTTCTTCAAAACGAGTTTTTTAGTATCCCAACTAAATTATTGCACAGTTGAATCTATTTTTTTTTGTATCAGACATCATTGGGACGAGTTCGTTTTGGTGCTAATAAACAGCATGTCTGATTAACCGGATTTGTATGTATATAAAATAAACAGAGCTGCCATGTTTTGGGTAGGACAACTATTCTAATCGATGACCGTATCGAATTGGCGATCTTTTTTTTCCCTGTGAGCTCGGAAGATGGCGAAAGAGAGGCGCTCCATGGAATCACAATGAAGAAACAAGCAATAGAAAAGAAGAATACTTTTTAAAAAAACAAAGCTTATTAAAGGGAAAGAATCGTTAATTACTGCCACTTATCTGAAAATTATAGGGTTTCTGCTATATAAAACAAATTAAATAAATTAGTACTAAATGACCAACTAATTGGTTAAATTTTGGATTGGTTCGTGTATTATCATTGTCAATGAATAAATTTATGCCAAATTTCCACTTGGTCTGAGAATGGGAAGTCGGAGTGAAAGAAACGTGTCAAAACGTGATATAGGGGCTAGAACTCTCTTCTTCAGTAGCATTTATTCTTCTTAATTCCACATCAAACAGGATTAATTATCCACCAACAATTAATTAACTAATTGGTTATTTTTGTTATGTTCTGTCAAGTTTAATGAGTAATTGTGCAAAAGCTTTAACTTGATCCGAGAATAGGAAACGGGAGAAAAACGTTTAAACATTTTACAAGACAGACAGACAGACAGACATAACAGAGTTGAGTTGATACAAGCTTTGTAAAAATCTGGGTCACCTTGCCTTCACTGACTAATAAGGCAGAGAACTCATACAACTATTTCTTAACATGTATTGAGGACCCCACCCCCCCACACCCAAAAAAAAGCCTTGTAGAAATATAAGCGCACATGATGTAAAAACGATTTTGTCGCTGTTATATCTTACGTAATATTTAGTTCCCAAGAACAGAAAAGTGGGCATATAGAAAAGTGTGCGGTGGCTGAGTGGTTAAGCGCTTTGCTTCCAAACCCGAGGTTCCGGGTACGAATCTCGGTGAAGACTTGGTTTTCGTATTGCGGAATTTTTTTTAGGACGCCCCTGAGTCTACCTACCTTATGGGTTTCTAAGGGAAGTAAAGATGGTTTGCCAACGGTCTGGCTTCTTGTCGTTAACAGTTAGCCGGAGATACAGATGACTTTAACATCATCTTCTCTATAGAGCGCAAGCTCTGAAAGGGGAACTTTACTTACATTTTTCAAAAGGCTTTTTTTTTTTCCTGTATATAACAAATAAATGTTAAATTAAAAAACAATTCATTATTTTTTACCCCGCCTCTTCTCCCCGAGAGAGAATCCTGGTGAAGTGAAAGTGAAGATCTACTACACTTTATAATATTCCAATGATTTGCCTTAAGATTAGACTTAAAAGAAAATTATCTAGACCTAGTTCTCTAGCCAAATTTAATTTTTTTTCTTCATTTTACTTTGATTTATAACGATTTAACTACAGTTTTCCCACTGTGGCCAACAAGCTAGCAATTCTTTTTCCAACGATTTACAACAAATGTCATATTTCTACGAAAAACGTTAGAGCCGTTTTCGAGAATCGCATTCACCAATGTTCCATGAAGATACGAGTTGAAAGGAGGTAATAGTATAGTAAACAAAATGTAAAATAACATTTTACTATGGGACCGGACACCAAGAACGACATGATTGAGAACTGCTGGCGTCATTGTCTTGTACCACAAGATAAAGTTTAGACAGCTGCACAGTTTTAATTGTGGCCCGCCAGTAACACTGAACTTTGAGCTATCTCTTCGCCTTCACAACGTTTGGACGAATACTTATACACAAGAAGAAATCAAAAATGTTTGGCTGCTGGAATAAACAAAGGGCGTAATAGTCGTTATATATATATATATATGTGTGTGTGTGTGTTTGCGTGCGTGCGTGCGTGCGCGAGTGTGTGTAACATTGCTGTTGAAGCAGTATGCATCTGTTTGATGCAGTTACAAAGTAAAGTTCCCCTTTCAGACCTTGTGATCTTTTTTTGGCAGATGATGTAAAGCTCATTTGTTTCTGTAGCCCACGGATAACTAGGTTGTCATGTGGCCAGCGCCACGACCAACCGCCTTTACTTTTCACCAACAAATGTCAGGAACCCATTAGAGCTGGGCAGACTCAGAAGTGCCCAAAGAACCCGAAATTTAAAATCCCAAGATTCGAACCCGGGAAGCCGGTTTGGAAGGCAAGTGCTTTAGCTCTCAGCCTCATCTGTTAGATATAAACAAAGTCTATATTGTCTGAACCAAAAATAATATATTTTTTTTAAAACTTTCTTTACGTATCTGTATTAAGTTTATTAATATTAATGAATGATCCTGGCTTTATGGAAACCTAGTCCTAAATGCACTGAGAATCTCTTATCAGTCTCACTTTCTCCCTAATTATAATAAACTAAAACAAACTGCAATTCCCTTGATACCGAAATTTGAAACCCAGCAATCCAACACAAGAAAACATGTTAGACAACTCTGGGCTATGGTTATCATCATATAATCAGCCTTTAGATAGTCTAAGAAGATAAGCATTAAAATGGTACCGTTGTTCTCAAACTGCATATACGCGTAACACTATTGACCATTGTGAGGGCAATTTGAAGCGCACACCACAGCACCAGATAATCATACTTAGAGCTCACACATGTGGTTTGACGCTCCTTGACCCATGCTTTACAGAGATGGTTTCGAGTGTTTTTAAGCAGCAGATTAGATCAAACAGATTAAAAATAAGCAAGATATTGAAAAAAAATATAGCAGAAAGGGAGCTAAACGCTGTAATTTTCAGATAAATTGAAGCAGCTGTTCTTTCCCTTCGATAGGCTAAGTATTGTAAAAAGTATACTTTTTTCAATTGCTTATTATTTCATATAAAGCTGTAATAATTCCAAGATTCTATCCGAGAGCTTTACACAACCAAATTCTACATATGACGATGCGCAAAATGCTCAGTTCCGTCGATATATTTTTAAACTCTTTTACTGAATACAAAAAAACATTTGAGTCGACTACAGGAGTTCCCGATGAACTCTTGTTCAAAATAAAGTAGATTTAATTTGAAGATTTGAAGATTTGAAGATATATCTGACATTTTTTAGACAGACCAGAATTTTCTGTACTTAGCCAATTAGTTAGAAATGCTTATCCTAAAGATATACTTAAACTATAAATTTTTTTCTGAAAAAAATTTTTTTCTTAGCCATTTATTAAATCTGTGTTCACTTGTAAAGATATTGCAAGGTGATAGGCGGAAAAAAGTTATACAAATATGTTTAAATTTTAAGCTATATATTAAGTTATTTGTTTAAGTCAACATCCTAGCTGTCAAGAAACACTAGCTGAGCTGGTTCGGTCATATTGTGAGAAACAACTCACAGTTAAAAGTCATTCTACAAGGTACAGTGGAGGGAGCACGAAGAAAGGGTCATCCAAAAGGAAAGTTGGCTGGACAATATAAAACAACGGACCGGCCTCTCTCTTGAAATCCTGCTTTGAACAGGTACTGATCATGCGAACTGTCACAGAAACACTACCACGAAAGTCAGAGGTCAGGTGATGCTGATCTTACTTCATTTAAGAAAGGGCAATAATTCTATTACATTCTCGAAGTGTCCATTTTTTAAAGATTTGGGAAACACTGGTAAACACTGATGGTGATTACAGTTGTATAGTCACAGCATGTCTACACACTACAAGGAAAAAAAGATTCTTAAAAGTCATCCGGGAAAACTATTTTTTGTTTCGCTGTGGTTTAAAGTTTTTAAATTGCGAACAAAAAAAATGCAACGTGACTTGTAACTAATAAGTCATATTTCTTATAGTCTTAACCATATTAAAACATAAAAGTACTAGAATTAGAAAACAAAGGTTTTACTAATGTGACTTGTGTGTGAGTGTGTGAATTCCATTTCTTGGAGATTTTTATACACGAGGCGAATCCATTAATAAGAAACTTTTTAGTGTATCCGGTGTGCAAAGTATTTTAATGATCCATTGTTGTGCACTTTTTGACCACCACATAATTGTAACACAAAGAGATTTTAGTGGCTGTGTGATAAGCAAGTAGCTTGAAGATCACAGAGAAAAACGTACTGGTCGTAGTGAAGACTGGGATCTTTAACTGTAGGATCTTTAGGGGTCCTCTGAGTCCCACCAGCTCTAATGGGCACCTGAAACTAGTAAAGTAAAGGTGGACCACAGAAAAAGATGGCCTTTACATCATATGTTCCATAGATCGCAAGGTCTGAAACTACACCTGCCGTTTGGTTTAATAGGCTTCTGCTACGTGTTTCTGATTGCCTCTATCTATAGTGATCAATTATTAGATACATTTACTTATTTTGTTTTTTCGCATTTGACAACAAACATGATTAAATGTAGGCCTACATGCTTTATTTAAATATTTTAGATATAAATATGTGTTACAGAAATTAATGCATATAACTAAAAAAAAAGTATATCTAGACATAATGCACATGGTCAGCAGTGCTTGTATCAAAATGTTCGTCTTACTGTTCATTATTGCGGCTGTTCATGCCCAACTGGCCAGTGCCCATTCACACAAACTAACCACGGCATCTATAGCGTTCTCTCAAAAACTTTACCAGAGAGTCGCTGCCACGGAGCCAAATATTGTCTACTCGCCGTACAGGTACTTTTAATAAGATAATTTATAGATAACTAATGATGCATTATAAGTGTTGTGGGCAGTATGGATACGTGAAGTACATGATTTAAAGTTGTAAGATCTTTATTTTAGGGATTCCCAATGAAGGTGTTTATTGATCCAGTGAAAGTAATTGGATGATTGCACAAAACATAATAAGTCGTCTGCCTCAGACGCACAGTTCTATTACTTCTTAACTTTCACTCATGGGTACAAATCGTTAGGTCTATATTTTCACACCACTGTGTTTCGACTCCGCTCTAACTTAAAATTATTATTAAACTATGTCATCAAAAAATGCTGCACAGCTTACATAAAATTATTTTAAAAAGCATCTAAAATCACATTCACATTACCATATTAAAATGAACTTTTTGAACAAAAATGTCTCAGAAAAATCTGAAAAATCTTGGAAGACAACAGCCACCCACTCCATCATTACTACGTCAAGTGGGCGACTTCTATCTATCAAGACCAGAACCGAGCGGTACTGGTTCGTTCCTTACTCGGTCAGACTATATCAACGCCACTAGTTGATCAAGAAACATGAATAGGACCAAGATGCCTGAGTGTAGTCGCTGAACGAACAGTTTATGTTGTGTCTGTTCTATTTATGTATATGTTTCTGTTGTGTTGTCTTTATCTGAGAAAAGAGTCCTTGTAATCACAACCAATTTCCATAAGCATCAATAAAGCAGTCTTATTATTAGTCTTACTCTTAGTATGACTTAATTTAGGTATAACTATTCATGTCAAATAATGTTGTGCTACTGATTAGCATCCATTCAGCGTTGACAATGATGCTACTAGGAGCAAGGGGAGACACTGCAGCTGAGTTGAGAAAGACGCTCCGAGTTACTTCCTTCGGCAGATCGCTGCACCCGACTTATAGCGAGCTAATTAGCGAGGTAAGAATTACATGTATTTCAGTTCATTTGTACAACACTTGTTTCTAATCACTGTCTATCTGCCTGTCTTTCTGTATGGTAAAAAGTTTGTTCACGTTATTTCTCCAAGACCCATTCTCGGATCAAGTTGAAACTTTGGCCAACTATTTATTGGCATAGACAAGACATTAATCAATCAAGAAACTTGCCCAATTAGTTAATTGATTTTTTTCATATCTAATAAGAGAAGTAATTTATACATTATTGAGAGATATTGTTGTAAGTGCGGATTTGTTTCCCTTAGATGAACTTTATTTTTTAAATTCATTGTCATAAGTGTGTTATAAACAATAATGGTTTATTAAAAAAGTAAAATAAAGATCCCTTTTTAGTCCTTGCGATCTATTGGCAGATAATGTTATGGTCATCTTTTTCTTTTGCAAACGGTTAACAAGCAGGGTGTCATGTGGCCAGCACAACGACCGCCTTTACTTTCCGCTAAGTTATGTCAGAGTTGGATGGTCTAAGAGCACCCTAAAAATACCGAAATTAATAATCCCAGTTATTCACCGAGATTTGAACCCAGGACTCCAGGTTATGAACCCAACAGTTAACCACTCAGCCACTGCGCCCACAATTTTTCATTATGACGTCCTTGTCTTATTTTATATTAAAATCTTTTCCCACCATAATGTTTTTTTTACTTTTTTAAAATATACACCCTACTACACTTTCTCTTAGCATTAATATTGTTTCTCTTATTCTCTCGTGTTACAGATAAACTCAGTTACAGAGGTGGAGCTGAAAACAACAGACGCCATCTTCGTAAAAACCTTACTTCCTTGTCACTCCACACTTTATTCAGGACAACTACTTCTACTATAATGCCCTGACCGTCAACATCGAGCTTCAGGCTACTGGAGGACCCGAGAAACAAATCAACTACTTCATAGCAGGAAGAGCTAGAAATATTATTCAGGATGTTCTTTCACCTGGTAAATGTCAACACTGTTTATAAAAGATATCTGGGTATTTTATTTGTTTATTTTATCTATGTTCAGGAGTTAAGTTTGGGCGGAAAGGATGACCACCCTAGGTATGGTCTGTAGCCGATTTTCAGGCTCAGGTCGGGCCGAACTGTTATGTAAAATATATTCTGTGGTTAGGATTTAGTGAATTGGTATTTAAAAAGAAACAAACTGGGAAGTATCTAAATCAGGAATGTCAAACCCGTAGTCTTTAAGAAACACATGTGTCACATTTAGTTGGTATTGGAGTAAAACTTGTCACATTTAGTTGGTATTGGAGTCACACTTGTCACATTTAGTTGGTGCTGGAGTCACACTTGTCACATTTAGTTGGTGCTAGAGTCACACGTATTCATCATGACTGCAAAAGTCACTTTTATGATGTCCTACAACCACATTTTTTATCTAATAGTGTTTTTTTTCCAGTATTATACTCATAGCCCTTAATATTACCTATACTCTATATACACGTATTTTAAAATCAAATTAGTGCTTGCCGTATTTGGACATTAAACAGCCAGGATCTCATGAACTGGTTGTATTGACCTCAAGTATATCCCCCCTTGGTCGTGTGGGTAGAATAGAGATGAATGCCTGGGCATTAGCTATGGTCCAAACGGTGCAGCCCATACCGAATGTTCCCCTTTTGTATCGAAAGGAACAGCAAGTGCCGATACAGTTTGTGGCCAGCCTCGTCGCAGGTTCTGCCAGGGTATAGCTTTATGGTGCAAACTGCATAAGGGTCGCAAGCTGATTTTTTTAAGGATTGATTCTCGAAGCTCCATGTTGGAATGTAAAAATATTGCAAGGCCAACTGTTTGATTTGTGTGAAAGTGTCTCCCTGTTTGTTTAATAAATTTTAACGCATTAAAATTTAACATTGACAAACATAAAACAGGTCAAAGATATTAACATATTAAAATAAATAGGCAAGGTAAATCAATATTACAAATATTACAAATTACCGAAATGCAAATTAATATTTTTTATTTTTTTTTGCATTCCAATTTTTAAAAAGTAAATAACAATTCTAAATGTTATACTGGCAGGAAGCACGATTCCAATACGGCGATGATCTTGATGAATACCATCTATTTCAATGGGACCTGGGAACAAACGTTTAATGAAGGCAGAACAGAACTGGAAGATTTTAACAAACTTGACGGAACATTGAGAAAAGTGAGTAGCCAAACATTTTGTGTGACTGCATGTCTTGACTTACTTGACTTAATGGTTTTGACTTCCAGCTTAGCATAGCGCCCCAGCAGCACTTTGCATTCGAACTCTGTTCCGGGCCTTTTTTTTCCTCATTAGGGTCCATATCCATCCTTCCAACTTTATTTCCTGGTCGACGGAGCTTCTCCATGTTTACTTTGGTCTCCCGACCTTCACATTCGTTTCTCATGAGTAACCATGGAAACGTGGCTAACCAATTCAAACATGTATGAAAGTTGGTTTTCTAGATGGGAAGACAAGGAAGACAAAAAAAAAGGGCAAATTCATTATTTAGTAAAAACAATTCTATTGTCTTAATGTCTGTATACGAAAAGATACCAGTGCAGCTCTACGGTTAAAATCAAATGATATATTTTAGAGTATGTAGAAAACTTTACCAATCAGTTGTGGCCCTTTCGTCTGCTTACATTATAAAGCCACTGCCACACACATACACACATACACACAATAGACGCTAACCCCCCCCCCCCCACGCCGTCCTGCTGGAGAGCTTAGCTAGTTTGTAATATCTTTCATTTCGAAGAAACTTCCGGAACATGTAAAAACAGACATAAACTTTTAACAAAAATAGATCAAAAAAACATGCAACCCTCAGTACGCTGTAATCCGAACACCAACCGGTCGAGAGGAAACTGTCTCATTACGAATGTTAGCCCCTAGGGAGGAACAAAAAGTTATAGAAAATGAGAATCAGAGTAGAACAGAGCTTGATATTGTCTGCCCCATCTAAAGCTCACCTCCCAGGAATCAACCTACTGATTCTACCATGTCTGAAGAAACCACCAGCACCACTGAAGACATAGCAGATGAAACTACACATACATACAATCTTAGAGTAAGGAGAACTAGGCCCAACTACAAAGTGTAAAAGCTCATCAGCTTACTAGAACTCTTACTTTGACATTCAGTTTTGTCTCCAAAATGACATTTGTTTATTTTACTACTTTCATTTGGTTTTGTTGACTTGCGTAATGAGATATTTGATCAGCTATATCTAAGCTATTTGATTTACACTTACTTATATCAACATGTAACATTATGTCATGCTATTCTACATTGTTTGTTTACTTGAATCTCTATTATTATTCTGCACTTACTTAATTCTTCTATTGTTTATAATACTAGTTAGCATTATTTGAACCGGGGGTGAATGCAGGGAGGGGGGGGGGGGTCTTTAGTCTTGGCTGGCTACTTAACTAAGAGAAAAATAAATTATTCTGAATCCAAACCTCTGCTGTCAAACAGTTATACCCAAACATGGGAGACGCTTTTGCACTGGTGTCACAGTGCTACACCCTGGCAGTACTAGCGACGCTGCTGATCCCAAACTGTATCCAGCCAATAGAATAAAATGTATATATGTATATATATATATATATATATATATATATATATATATATATATATATATAACACTTTGCCTTCACTATCCCTTAGTCTGTTGAGCCGTTGGGGCGCCACACGAGATCCGCTGACCGTTTTCTCCATTCCTCTGTATGTTTTGGCTTGGATAGAATTATAACATACAAATTTAAATAAAAAAATAAAACAGACAAAAAAGAGATTTCTTTTTACACAAGGAATCTTTTCTTTCCTAGCACCATAATAGCAAAGAACGGGTTGCCTGGATCAGCCAGCAAAAAAAAATAGTATGCTCGACTAGATTATCAAATAGATAAGCGTAGGACTTAATTTTTTTTTTAAAGGAAAAGTTTATAATTGTAAAGATAAGATAATATTTTAATTCGACGTTTCTGGTTGTTTTAAAGCTCCAGTCTACCTCAGCCAAGTACTCCACAAGGCTGTGATTGATGTCAAAGAAAAAGAAACCGTGACAGCTGCTGCGACCGTTCAAATCAAACTTCTGGTCTCTGCTGTCCCTTTAGAAAGATTCATCGCTGACCACCCCTTCCTGTACTTCCTGAGAGACAATCAAACTGGACAGATTCCCTTCCAAGGCAAATTCTCTGGATAGAACCTAATAATTTATTACAACACCAAGAAAAAAACAAAATTTTTACAGATTTAAACAAAAATCAAAAATTCAAAATACCACACGAGCGACATAGTCACGGATGAATGCCTGTATGTCTTGTATAAAATATTTCTACAGACGTATGTTAGCTGGAACGTATGCGCGAATGACCGGAAGTGTGATATGTGCCATGAAGTAAAATAAAGTTTCTGTGTTTTGATTGAGTTGTTACATGCTTGATGTAATTACAGCTGAACCCAGGGATACCTAGATTTGGAGACCAATTGTCATAGTCTCTTAAGAGCTAGTGAAATATATAGATATAGTAGAAAGCTGTGACATATATTTGGGGGCTCGTTCTGCTCGTTAGTTAGTCTAACCCAGGGACACCTAGACTTGGAGAGATACTAATGTATCTAGAGGGCTATTGAACTAAAGAAGCTGTAACATATACCATATCTCCTTTAACACAAGCAAGTTATTATAATTACAAAGCTTATATCAACTCACTCTGTCTGTCTGGTACAAAGTGTGAGCACGTTATTTCTCCCACACCCATTCTTGGATCAAGTTTAAACAAGGAAAATTAATCCTTCAGTATTCGGAGATATGGCTAACTTTTTAGGGTTTTGACCCCTTAAATAATTGTCAACACTATTTCTCCCACAAGCATTTTCCGATCAAGTTGAAATTTTATAAAAAATTTTATTGAACTCACAAAACATGAAACAATAAAAAAAAAAGTAGTAAATCAATTATTGGTAACTAGTTATTTAGTTTGATATCGAATAACGGAAATAAGTTCTACTTTCATGTATAATAATGGCAAAGTCTTCGCTTCCAAAGATTAACTCTTTATCTCGTAATTATTTCCAACGTTCTGAAATATCTTTTTTTCATATTTGTACATTCTGCCCTTATCTTATTTTATGTAATACAGACGTTACTTCAAAAAAGAAGATGATTACGTCCTACGCGTCATGCATCCATGCTTTTATGATTAAACTGAAATAATATTTTTGTTGGTAATCATAAAACGTTACTTTTGGTATACAATTATAGGAGAATGCATGCTCTTTTTTTTATATAACACAAATTTAAGTTTATAATGCTAAAAATTAATTAAATTGGGTTAAATCAACGATGGTATCGTTAATTAGGAGAGAAAGAGTTAAGGATGAGTTTCACATGACTACGGAAGCCCAGTGACAAGTTAGTTACAACCTGTATATTTTTGCGCATCTAGTGGTTTGTTGAAAAAGGATTTGTTTTTTAATGTTTACTTATTTCAAGAAATTAGCATTGCAAGATTTGAAACTGGTTATACTTGCAATAGCAGGAGAAGCATTGTTTTTGTTTGTGTCAGCAGATGTGGCCGCACCTCCTGTTCAGTAACAACACTTGATAACACACAAATACTCAACAGCTTGTGTCTAACGACAAACGATTATTTGGACAGACTTAATAAGACGTCACTTAATCTTATTATCGAGGACGTGATACGTCGAGAGCATTGTCACATTTGTCGTATCTATTAAGAATAATAACACATAAATGTAAACAGAATATCACAATTATAACAATAATTATTTCGTACAATCAAAGCATTTATCAATTGTTTGATTTATATATAACTTAAATATAAACAAAGCGGAAATTAAACAAAATTTTCTCCAAAAATGTCTATGAAATTGAACTGAAATCATACTGAAAATAAGTTTAAATTTAACTAAATTAAAATTAAATTAAACTTTTAACTAAATTTTGTGTAAAGTTATGATGAAATTAAACTGAAAGAAATGCTATTGTTTGTTTGCTATACATTTATATTTATGCTACAGTTATTAAAGTCACAATGATCGTCATAGCCGTCATCGTGCCCGTCATTGGTCAACTGGTCAGTGCTGACCAACAACAACAGCTGGCTTTATCTTCAGCCGTATCAGATTTCTCTCAAAGACTTTACCAGAAAGTTGCTCTAGACGGGTCTAACGTCGTCTACTCACCTTACAGGTAATTGGAACATTTATAAGTCAGTAAAATAAAAAGTGTTGTTTTATTTTATATAGGAAAGGTTGGCTGACTGATTAAGCGCTAGGCTTCCGAACCTGGGGTATGGGTTTGAGTATCTATTTTAGGATTTATTGGTAGCCTCTGAGTCCGCCCAACTCTAATGGGTACCTGTCTTTAGTTTGGAAAAGTAAAGGAGATTGGTCATTTGATCGCCATATGACACTCTCATTGACCGTTGGCCAGAGAAATAGATTACCTTAACATCGCAAGGTCTGAAAGGTGAGCTTACTTAATTTTTGGAAGCATTAAGTAGAGTATAAAGGTATTTCCCAATTTGGCAAATACAGCAAACAAATGTCAACTAGAAATGTTTTTACAAATCCTCTATTTAAGTCAGAATTTCGTGGAACCTGGAGGGTGGAATCTGGACACGGATCTCAAAAAAGGCTTTAACGATTTTCCAAAAAATTTAACTGTTAATGTATATCGCTGAGAAAAGAATTTCTAGCTCGTTGGCCACATGGGGAAAATTCTAGTTGGACTGTTATAATTTATCAAAGTGAAAAATAAAACAAAGAAAGAAATTTACAATTGGCTGAAGAACGTGGTCTAGATCTAGATCCAACATCGTTTTGAAAAGATAATGGCGTTCTTGAAAGTGAAAGGACTATCGCGTTCTGGAATTTCCGAATGTAAGGTATTTTGGATTTAAGATTTAAATAAATTAATGTTTAGTACCATTGTGCGCATCGTCTTCTAGCTCTAAAGGTCAATCATTGGAATATTAAACCTGTAGCAGAACTATACATTAGGGGGGAGGGGGAGTCGGGTAAAAAAAAATTTTTAGGTTTTTAAATCTAACATTCATTAGTTATAAAGAGAAAAACAATCGCTCTATAAGTTGTTTAAAAGAGATATTATCTTTTTAGGAAAGTATTTTTTAATATCTTTCTTGTTTTAAAGAACATCGTGACTAAAAGACTTAAGTTTAATAGAAAAACTATACTGAAAGGAATAAAGTGTGATTATGTATAAGTCAGAACGCAGCGATATCTATACATTTCACATGGTAACTAGGACATCAGATCTAATTGAAGTTTTTATCCTCTAATAACATATTTGTCAGTCATGTTTGGTCCATCTTATCTTATCTTATATAATACAGACGTTACTTCAAAAAAGAAGATGATTACGTCCTACGCGTCATGCATTCAGTCATGCATATTAGCCAATGACTTAAATTCTGCCATGTCACTGGTTCTTCTGGCTAGCTCAGGCAACCCATTTTATGCTCTAATAGCACTAGGGAAGAAGGAGTATTTGTACAAATTTGTCCTAGCATATGGGACGAGGAAGGTGCCTTTATCTTTGTGTCTTTCAGAGTATTTTATTAAATTTTGTTTTTGTATTTGAAGATTATGGTTCAGTGTTTTATGTATAATTGCTACTTTACTTTTGAGTCTTCTGTCCTGAAGGCTTTCTAAATTTAGTGATTTTACATAAAGTGTTACTCTAGTCAAATGTGAATATTCATTTGTTATGAATCTCGCTGCTCTATTTTGTGTCTGTTCCAGTTTCTTAATGTTTTCTTGAGTTGAGGGGTCCCAAACGGAGGAGGCATATTCTATTATTGGCCTAACCAAGGTTAAATAACATTTTAGTTTTATGTTCTTATTTGATTTATAGAAATTTCTTTTAATAAATCCTAATACTTTGTTTGATTTTTTTATAGTTTCATCAATATGTGTATTCCATGACAGTTTTTCATTTATTATAACACCTAGGTATTTTGCGTTTTTAGTCTGTGTCACTGGTTTTTTTGTTACTCTTAACAACTGACATTTTTCTGGGTGGAAAGACATGTTCCAATTTGATTCCCATTTCTGTAATTCATCTAATTCTCTTTATAAGATATCTGTGTCTTGTGTTGTTTTTATTGTTCTATATATTATGCAATCGTCTGCAAATAATCTGACTTTTGTTCCTGAAGTAATGCGATTTGATAAATCATTTATGTAAATTAAAAATAGTAGTGGACCCAAGGCTGTTCCTTGAGGTACGCCTGAGTTTACTGTTATCGGTGTTGATTTAGAGCCATTTATTATTGCAGTTTGTTCTCTCCCTATCAGAAAATCTTAAATCCACTGATGCAGTAGGCCATTAATGCCAAAATATTTTTATTTTTTAAGCAAACTATCGTGGTGAACTTTGTCAAAAGCCTTAGAAAAATCTAGTAAGATAGCATCTATTTGTTCACCATTATCTAAGCCTTTAGAAAAATCATCAATTAGTCCTATTAATTGTGTTTCACATGATCTATATTTCCTAAAGCCATGTTGGTATGGTGTGAGGACATTTTGTTTGTCTAAGTGGTTTATGATGTTACTACATATTATGTGCTCTAGGATTTTACATGTGATGCTGGTAAGTGATACTGGTCTGTAGTTTCCTGGGTCAGATTTTTCTCCTTTTTTAAATAGGGGGGGGGGGTGACATTAGCTTCTTTCCAGTCCTTTGATACTCTGCTCTGGTTAAGTGAAGCCTGAAAGAGTATTTTGAACACTGGGGCTAGCTCATTGCTTAGTTCTTTGAGTAATCTAGTAGGTCCAGAAAAACCAATCAACGATTACTTTGAGGCCAAAACGGAACATGTGATAAAGGATTGACTAGAACCAGGTTAGAGATTTCTTGAACATTTCACCGAATAAAAAACAATTTTGACATATTTTGTGACGTTAAAAACAAAACTTTTAAAAATGTGTGCCACCTGTATCGAATGTGATAATATAGTCCATTTGATCATCTGCACCTTCCATTGTGAATAAGTCTTTTGAGCTATTGAGGCGCCACGCAAGATCTGTCAACCGTCTTTCTCCTTTCCTCCCTGTCTTTTGCCTTAAATGGAATCTCTTTCAATGATATACCCGTTCATCCTTTAACGTTGTCTTTCTATTGCTTTCTTTGTCTGCCTATTCTTCTTTTTCCTGGTACTGTTCCCTGACTAAAGGTCTACGATATCCTGGATGACTTTAAATTTTGCCAAGTCAATGGTTTTCCAGTCTGGTTCAAGCAACCCATTCCACGCTCTCATAGCACTAGGGAAGACATAGCATTTGTTCAAATTTGTTCAAGCATATATATTTGTGTCTTTCTGAATATTTTATTAGATTTAGTTTTTGTATTTGAAGATTATGGGTCAGCAATAGTATTTAGAATCCTTTAGAGCTGAATTCTTTTCAGCATGTTGAAATAAATGGTTTTATTGTTTCTAAACCAGGTGCTATAGATAATTTAACAGTGATGCTTCTCGTCAACACCATCTTTTTTAACGGCACCTGGAACTCGCCGTTCGACGTCACAAAAATAAGAAAGCAAGATTTTCAACTGCTAGGTGGCGCTGTAAAACAGGTAATGACTAGTGTTGTTAAGCACTTCCATGCTGTGTCTTATGCAGATAAATCAAACGGAGGTAACACTCAAATAACGAAATCAAATAACACAGACTAAAGTCCAACTATATAAGTAAGTCGACGCTGATAGCTAATGTATAATAACGAAGGGACCCGTCGAATGCTGTCAAGCTAAATCTCTACGTTTATAAAACCTGCCACTCTCTATAGCCGTCAAAAGTAGTCTGTTTACATTTCGCTATTCATCCTCAATAAACCTAGTCTAGTTTTTACTAGATTAAATCGCTTACTAAAGTAAGGGAAGTAATGAAGTTAAATATATATCTATAGTCCTCTCCACTTACAGTCTACACCTGAAGCCTTCGAAAGGAAAAGCAGCAAGCATGCTCAAATAGTGACATTGTCTCTACGTAAATACTCGTCCGTTCAATGAAACAGATAACTAATTCCTAATCGTGTCATAACACTATTTATTTACACGATTACCATTTGAAGTTCTCCATACATTTAAGTCTCCGTACCGAGATGATTTTTTTTTGCAGCATGTTCTGGCAGTCTGCAGGTTTCCTCAGGGTTTGCATTTCTTACCGGCTACGCCCGATGGTTTCTTCTTTTTTCAGAACAATGTCTCGCGTCTCGCGCGATATATCGCTTTCCCAAACATGGCTATTTAGTTCGTGACATCTAGTATCTGTAGCAATTATACATACACAATTGAACCATAATCTTTACATACAAAAAATAAAATTTAATGAAATACTAAGAAAGACACAATTATACACATTGTCACGTATTACGAATTGAATTCTAATTTTTAAAATGGCTTGCCTAGGGGAACGTGACAATAGAAAAGCAGTTGTGTCACTTATCTTAAGTCTGAATTTAATCAAAGACTTACAATGAATAACAAAAAAAAAAATGACACAAGAAATCGGAAGGTAAACTATCAACTTAATGTTTAATCAAATATAAAATTACAAGAAAGAAAAATAAACATTTACTCAATACAGAATTGATGTGTTGACCAAAACCCTTTTACAAAAATGGCATGTAAAAATATTACAATACAAGAGTTTGAAAATATAATTACAAATACAAGCAAGCAAGGCCTTGGAAAAAAGAAAACAAAATATTAACTTACACGATCAAGTGGTATACCACGCACGGGTCGCGCAATGTCTCCGCTATTCTGTCTCACGGCTGTCTCCGTATGTCTGTCTGTCAACGTTACGCGGGCGGTCTTATATAATCTACCGCGCGTCGATATCTCGTAACTTCTAGAATAGAAAGTCATCAACACCCAGATCTAGAACGCTCTTCAAAGAGACAGAAAAAAAAACACCCTCCTTTCAACCAGAGGTACACACACAGGTCAAGGACCGGTCACTGTCTGTGTGGCTTGACGAATAAAAAAAAAGAAAAAAAAAACTTATTACACAAGGGGCAGACAACCTACTCGTCTCTCGACCGCAACAGGTCAAAGAAAGAAAAAAAAAAAACAACGCCTAGATACGTAACACCTCCCTCCTAAAAATAAAAAGTTTACATTTCCACGAAATGGAAATCTTTTTAGAACTACAAAAAATATTTACATTACAGAATGTATTTATCATGATATATATAAAAAAAAATATATACATCAAAATACTTTTTACAATCTAGATAAGGCATCGGCGATAACATTTTCGCTGCCTTTTATGTGTTTAATATCTAGGTTGTACTCTTGTAAAAATAAACTCCACCTGAGAAGTCGTTGGTTCTTGCCAGACATTTTGTGGATAAATGTAAGGGGATTGTGGTCAGTAAATACAACCAGTGGCCATCTAGACCCACTGATATAAAAATCAAAGTGTTGTATAGAAAGAATCAACCCAAGACATTCTTTTTCCACAGTAGAATAATTTCTTTGATGTCTATTAAATTTCTTGGAAAAGAAACAAATAGGATGCTCTACTTGGAAATTATCTTCTTGGTAAAGGACTGACCCAACACCTGTGTCACTGGCGTCAATAGCTAACCTAAAAGGTTTTCCGAAGTCAGGAGCCATCAAAATGGGAGAGCTAGATAATATCTGCTTGATCTGGTTAAAGGCTTTCTGACATTCATCCGTCCAAGTAAATCGGACGTTCTTTCTCAGGAGGTTTGTTAAAGGACTGGAAATGACAGAAAAATTTTCGCAAAATTTTCTATAATATCCAGACATTCCCAAAAATCTTCGGAGTTGTTTCCGATCAGCAGGGATAGGGAAAGCTTGGATAGCTTCTACTTTGGCCATTACAGGTTTCACCTGGCCTTGTCCTACAATATGGCCTAAGTATTGGATTGAAGCCTGGCAAAAATCACTCTTACTCAGGTTTACAGTAATTTTTGCATGTAACAGTTTAGTAAAAAGACAATGCAGTTGTTTACAATGGCTAGAAAAATCTTGGCTAAAAATTACTACATCGTCTATGTATGCGTGGCAATTCTCCATGTCAGCAAGCAGGGCATTTATCATTCTCTGGAAAGTGGCAGGAGCATTCTTCATGCCAAATGGCATCACTTTGTATTGGTACAGACCATCAGGGGTGACAAAGGCGGAGATTTCCTTTGCCCTATCAGTCAGGGGAACCTGCCAATAACCTGAAAGTAGGTCTATTTTGGTGATGTACTTAGCGTCACCAATACGATCTATGAGATCGTCTATCCTAGGGATAGGAAACGAATCTGTCTTTGTGACAGCATTTACCTTACGGTAGTCTGTACAAAAACGATAAGTCTTGTCCTGTTTAGGTATCAAGACACATGGGGAGCTCCAGCTACTGGAACTTGGTTCAATGAGGTCATTTTCAAGCATATACTTGATTTCTGACCTAAGTATGGCAAGTTTTTCAGGGTTAACCCTGTAAGGATGCTGCTTGACTGGAGTAGCCTCGCCAACATCTACATCATGCATTATAACATTAGTCTGTTTTGGTACATCAGAAAAAATGTCATTAAATTCATTAATGAGTTTCATGATAACTGGCCTTTCTGTCGAAGACAGATGAGACAGTTTTACATCCAAATTCTGTAATACAAAAGAATTAGGTATTTTGTATTGTCCAAATTTCTCCTTTACAATATCATCATCAATAGGAGAAACATGGCTATTTGAACAACTTTTGACTGTATTTAAAACACAATTATTCTTCTCTGAGTGATCTGGCCGAGATACATAAGGCTTCAGCATGTTTATATGACATAGCTGAGTCTTTTTCCTACGGTCAGGAGTTTTGATTGTGTAATTGAGGTCACTAATTTTGGTCTCAATTTCATATGGACCAAAATATCTGGCTTGCAAGGGTTGACCTGGTATGGGCAAAAACACAAGCACCTTATCCCCGGGAGAAAATTCTCTAACACGGGCCTTTCTATCATACCAGCGTTTCATGCTGGATTGGGTGTTTTGTAAGTTATTTTTGGCCAGAACACAAGCATCATAAAGTCTAGTTTTAAACTTACTTACATAGTCTAAAAGTCCTTCAGTGGCTGTTGGTGACAACAAAGTCTCTTTTATACATTTCAAGGGACCGCGCACCGAATGGCCAAAGACTAAGTCAAAAGGGCTGAATCCCAACGATTCCTGGACGGATTCACGGGTTGCAAACAGCAGCATGTGGATTCCTTCGTCCCAGTCTTTTTCGTGCTCAAAGCAATAGGTTCGGATCATGTTCTTGAGAGTCTGATGGAATCGCTCAAGAGCGCCTTGCGACTCGGCATGATACGCACTCGACATGCAGTGTTTGATGCCTAACTGAGTCATGACTTGCTTGAAAAGATTGGCCGTGAAATTCGTTCCTTGGTCCGATTGGATAGACTTTGGTAGACCAAATAGAGTAAAGAACTTGATTAAGGCCTTCACAATGTTTGATGCTTTTATGTTCCTTAGAGGAATAGCCTTAGGAAAACGAGTTGAAGCACACATAATGGTCAACAGGTATTGGTTGCCAGCTTTTGTCCTTGGAAGAGGACCAACACAGTCAATAAGTACTCTGCTGAAAGGTTCTTCAAAGGCTGGAATCGGCTTCAGAGGAGCAACAGGGATCTTTTGATTTGGCTTGCCAACCATCTGACAGGCATGACAGGATCGGCAGTACTGGATGACATCTTTCTTCAAACGTGGCCATAAGAAGTGTGACATAATCTTGTGGTATGTCTTGTGGATGCCGAGATGACCTGACATTGGTGTGTCATGAGCCAGATTCATGATGTACGCTCGGTATCTTTCTGGTAACACGATTTGATGGCATATTCTCCATTCTTCTTCGTTGGATGCGTCTGGAGGTTTCCATTTCCTGAAGAGCATATCATCTTGGATGTAGTAGCACGTTGATGCTAGCTCTGCCTCTTGTGATGTCATTGCGGTTTCTCGGAGTTTGGCGAGCTCTGGATCCTTCTTTTGGTCCTCAATCAACTGTTTTCGAGTTGATGCCGGCTTTTCAGAATTTGGCGTTGGTTCTTCTTCAAGAGAAGCAAAGAATGTGGTGCTCAAGTCCACATCATCTTGGTTACTGTTGGCCTTGACGACGTTCTCTTCTTGAGATGCTTTCAACCTCATTGCCCTTGTTACTGCACACGCTGGATATAACTCTAGGTCTTCCTCGGGTGTGGCAGATAAGTCGGGTGTTTGAGTGACGATGGGTTCGGCTATCACCTTTCCACCTGCTAAGTCATTGCCTAACAGCAACGAGATGCCTTCCAATGGTAATGTTGGTCGGACACCTACAACAACCGGTCCAGTAATGAGATTTGACTTTATGTCGATTAGATGTAGAGGCACATCTATACATCCAAGCTCTACGCCTCGTAACAGGATGCTCTTCCCAGTCGATGATGATTTAGACAAGGGCAAGATACCCTCTAAAAGTAACGATTGTGAAGCACCTGTGTCTCTCAAAATGGTGATAGGTCGTAGACTTGTAGAATCACCGGGTAGTGATACAAATCCTTCCGAAATGAAAGGCTTAAAATCCTCTAATAAAACATCAATTTTGGTTGATGCAGACTGGACTTGGGTCGAACTCTCGCTGGAGTCATTGACATCTCTAGGAGACGCAGTGGAGAAACTCTTTCTTGAGTCAGTAGAACATCTTGTGGATGTATTTGGAGAACTCTTGATGGAGTCATTGGAACATCGGGGTGATGTCTTATGGGAACTCTTGATAGAGTCATGGGAACATCGGGATGATGTATTATGGGAACTCTGGATAGAGTCATTGAAACATCGGGGTGATGTCTTATGGGAACTCTTGATAGAGTCATGGGAACATCGGGATGATGTATTGTGGGAACTCTGGATAGAGTCATGGGAACATCGGCTTGATGTATTTGAAAAACTCTTGTTTGAGTCATTGGAACATCGGCTTGATGTATTTGAAAAACTCTTGTTTGAGTCATTGGAACATCGGCTTGATGTATTTGAAAAACTCTTGGTTGAGTCATTGGAACATCGTAAAGATGAATTTGAAGAACTCGCTGTTGAGTCATTTGAACACCGTGGAGACATTTTCGGAGAGTCTTGTACAGTCAATACATTTGAAACAGGTGGTGTCGAGGTATTCTTGATATGACTTGATGATGAGGGAGTAAACCTCGCCGACCACTGTACTGTGCAAGCGCTGACTTTTGAAGGAGCGTTTTCGTTTCTCTTTCTCAATTTCCAACAATCGTCAATTTTATGGCCTTCTCGTTTGCAGTAGGAACAAGTAGCTTTACTTGTAGTAGGTTTTCTGTCGTTTGTACTGCTGTTCTTGATGGAGTTGCTAGCAGTGGACTCAGGCTGTTTGACTTGTTTTGGCTTGACATCCGTCGTATACTTGGCAAATTGATGTGATATTATATAATCGTCTGCCAACACTGCAGCCTTGTGCACATCTTCCTCGCCACGATCAGCTATATGCGTACGGACGTCCAGCCGCACACAACTCTTGAACTCTTCCATCAGCATTAGGTTCTTGAATTTTGCAAAGTCGGTGCCGATTTCCCTGGAAGTGAGCCATTTCTCAAAGCGTCGCTCCTTTTCCCGCAGGAATTCTACATGGGTTTGGCCATCCGATTTGCGACAATCCCTGAACTGCTTTCGGTAAGCTTCCGGAACAAGTTCATATGCCTTAAGAATTAAGGCCTTAACAACATTATAATCTTTTTGTTGTTCAATGGTCAAAGAACAAAATACCTCTGCAGCTCTACCAGTCAAAACTGTTTGCAGCAAAGTGGGCCACAAAGTTTCAGGTACATTAAAATTTTTCACAGCAAGTTCAAATTGTGGAAAATAATTGTCAATTGTGGCTTCATTAAAGCGTGGAATTATTTTCAAAAATTTTGTTGCTTCAGCAGTATGACTGGCAGGGGAAGAATCTGGTCTTACATTAGCAGCTAACTCTAATTTTTTTAACTCTATTTGTAATTTCATTTCCATTTCTTTCTGAGCCGCTGCAAGCTCTAATTCTTTTTGTTTAATTTCTCTCTGCTCTCTAGCCGCTGCAAGCTCTAATTCTTTTTGTTTAATTTCTCTCTGCTCTCTAGCCGTCTGGGCTTCTATTTCCATTTGTTTTAATTTTATCTGAAGTTCTAAATCTGATTTACCCTCATCGGGTCTAAGGGTTTCTAAAAGGTCTTCAGAAAACACTTCCTCGTCTACATAATGGATTACAATGTTATCTCTGATTTCTTGTTTAAGGGCATTTGATTTTATTTTTAACCCTAAATGTTTAGAAATAAGGACCAGTTCCTTCCTAGTAAAAGCATCAAGCTCTTCCACAGAGGGATTTGCAAGAAAAACCTGAATATCCATGACTAACTAACAACTATTACAAGCAAAAATATGTATACAATGTAAATATACAGTACAAAATCAGTACAACAAAAAACCTTAAGAGAGTTTGGTCAATACTATTGATACTTTACTTCCGACTCTTTGACACAAAAAAAATTTTTTTAAAAGTCGACTTCGCCTTTACAAAATTACTCAAGTAAGACGAAAATAGGTTCAGAAAAATATCCGGGACGAAAGCCCTCAAACTTCTTTTGTCACGTATTACGAATTGAATTCTAATTTTTAAAATGGCTTGCCTAGGGGAACGTGACAATAGAAAAGCAGTTGTGTCACTTATCTTAAGTCTGAATTTAATCAAAGACTTACAATGAATAACAAAAAAAAAATGACACAAGAAATCGGAAGGTAAACTATCAACTTAATGTTTAATCAAATATAAAATTACAAGAAAGAAAAATAAACATTTACTCAATACAGAATTGATGTGTTGACCAAAACCCTTTTACAAAAATGGCATGTAAAAATATTACAATACAAGAGTTTGAAAATATAATTACAAATACAAGCAAGCAAGGCCTTGGAAAAAAGAAAACAAAATATTAACTTACACGATCAAGTGGTATACCACGCACGGGTCGCGCAATGTCTCCGCTATTCTGTCTCACGGCTGTCTCCGTATGTCTGTCTGTCAACGTTACGCGGGCGGTCTTATATAATCTACCGCGCGTCGATATCTCGTAACTTCTAGAATAGAAAGTCATCAACACCCAGATCTAGAACGCTCTTCAAAGAGACAGAAAAAAAAACACCCTCCTTTCAACCAGAGGTACACACACAGGTCAAGGACCGGTCACTGTCTGTGTGGCTTGACGAATAAAAAAAAAGAAAAAAAAAACTTATTACACAAGGGGCAGACAACCTACTCGTCTCTCGACCGCAACAGGTCAAAGAAAGAAAAAAAAAAACAACGCCTAGATACGTAACAACATACACTACATAACGACAAAGTACTACAAATACTCCCTCATTCCTAATGCTATAAGAGCATGATATGGGTTGCCTGAGTCAGCCAGGAATACCAATGACTTGACAGAATTTAAGTCATTCATTAACGTGCATGACTAGATTGACCGAGGTACATGCGTAGTCATCTTCTTGTTTTGAAGAAACATCTGTTGTTATCGTTCGTATGTGAATCTATATTGTGCATCTATATTGTTATTGTACAGTAGTTACGCTGATGTTGTCAATTGTAGTCAAAACGAATTTCCATTTGATTGGATCGATAAAAGTTATCTTATCTTATCTTATTTCATAGGATAAGATCTGTTACTCTGAAACGGTCCAATCTCTCTCTCTCTCTCTCTCTCTATTATCTCTTTCTCCATCTTTTTCTCATTCTCTCAATATTAATGAATTTTTGAATGGTCAAGGTTTAGTCAGTTGGTTTGCAAAATTGTATTAGACGATTAGATGCCAAAGTCGGCAGAAAATGGTGATGAGCAAAGTTTTGAAAGTACATGATATTCTTACTAACAAGATCGAATGACTTTTTAGTAAAGGAAAAGATCAATTGCTATTTATACTTGTGACAACAAGGTAAACTTCAGTGTAAGTGAATAAAACTTAGAACAGCACTTATATTAACTATACCTGTTTCTTGTTTGTATGTTTCTTTCATGTTTCGATTTTCGCAACTCATTTCTCGACCCTCTCTACTTATCCAACAGTCCTCAAACTTTGCATACACGCTCATGCACAATGACAACACATAAATCAATTTACAAAATCAACTAATTAGTTAATCATTTCTCGACCCTCTTTACTTATCCAACAGTTTTCAAATTTTGCATACATGCTCATGCACAATGACAACACATAAATCAATATACAAAATCAACTAATTAGTTAATCATTTAGTCTTTTCCTTGATTGAGATGCCAAACAAAATAGATTATAACCAATAGTTAATTAACTAATTGGTAAATTAGTTTTTTAAATTGATTGTTGTGTTGTCAGGTAAAAGAAATAATTGTGCAAAATTTCATCTTGATCCGAAATTTGGTGTCGGAGAAATAACTTGCACAAACTTTGGACAGACAGACAAAGAGACAGACAGGCAGAGTGAGTTGATAAAAGCTTTGTACTTATAAAAATATGTGTATGTTTCTAAAGGTTGACATGATGAGTGGATATCAAATACAAACAAACATAAAGACAGATGACGCTAATAAAGTATGGCTGCCTGGTCGTGCGGTTTGCACGCTGGACTGTCCTTCAGATTTATCGATGGTCCCGGGTTCAAACCCTGCCCGCTCATATCCCCCGTCGTCCTGCGGGAGGTTTGGACTAGGAAGTAATTATCTTCAACTCTGAAGGAACATCCGAAACATGTAAAACATTTTACAAACATTTTACAGTAGATGTAGCCGAGATTGCATTTAAAGGAAAACGCTTTGCCTTGTGCATTGCATTGCCACAGCAAGTTGATGGCATCACTGACCTAGGTAAGACACAACTGTTGGATTTCTGAACTATTGAGAATCAAATAATTATGTCAGGCGATGATATGAAATATGATACAATTGTGTTTATTTTAGTTGTTTTTTTACTGTAGTGTTTAACTGACTGTTTAACGTGACCTGATTACAAGTTATTCACTGTAAGAAGTACCATTGCATTAGACATCTAGCTCATATACAGGAAAACCAGTGACTTGGCAGAATTTTAGTCATTGGTTACTATGCATGACTGAATGCATGACGCGTAGGACGTAATCACCTTCTTTTTTCAAGTAACGTCTGTATTATATAAGATAAGATAGGCGTTTAGCCTTCTCTTTAGCCTTCTCATTTAGCTGTATCATTTTTAGTGGTACGCAAAAAAAGGAAAAGCATCTAATAGTTCTGCATAGTGTGTCTGTCAGTCTGTGTGTCCGTCTGTCTGTGAAATTAGATTTTGAAAACTAGAAATAAATAAAATGCATTTTATGATATTCTGAGACTTGCAAACTCAAGTTTTAAAGGTACATCTGAAATCGAACCCTTCGCTTTCGAAAATATATATGTGAATATCATAATCGCTTGTTTTACTTTTAAAAAAGATTATTTTTTATATTTCTATAACATTTGTATTTTTTTAGATTAAGAAATGCCGCAATTAGTTGTTTTTTTGGGTTGGTTGTTTAGATGTTTGTCCGTTCGTCCTGTTTGGACTCGAAATACTGGTGACCTTCTACGAGTTTTAAGTATAACTATGATTATGATATGCGCACTTTTTGAAGAGTTACTACAGGATCTGACAGTCAGGAGAATGGCCCAAGCCTTGGACACATTCAGTCATTAACTCTTTCTCTCCGTATTTATTATTCCACGTTTTGAAGGAATTCTTCATTTCTCTCATTTAGTATTTCACTCCCCTGTTATGATTGAGCTTCAATAGCTTTGTCGTTTGTTATCAGAAAATGTTGTGTTTGGTATAGAATTAAAGGGAATTGCATGCTGTTTTTATATAACACAAACTCAAGTTTATACAATTAAATATTAATTTAATTTAATGAGGTCAAATCAACGATGATATCGTTAATTAGGAGAGAAGGAGTTAACCCCATTTCAAAGAAATTTTATTGCCAACTCTTTTAAAGCTAAAGCACCGCACCATCAAATTCATTTGCCTTCCTAGAGAGATCATCAGGCCACAGTATAGCTTTGCTGATCTAATAGCAGACAAAATTATATAAGGCTAAAAAGCGGATTTTAGAAAAGGTGGTCATGTTTAAGATTATATTACAATGGCTAAAACCGATAGCAGATAAAATGATATAAGAAGAATAATCGGGTTTTACACATGATGGCAGCACAACAGAACAATGGCTGCAACAAAATGATTTAAAACTCCTTAATCCCACTTTCAGTCAGTGTGTCAATGTCATTTGTCGTTAATGAGAAGTACATAATAGCCTAATAAATATACCCTGAGTGTGTATGTGTTTGTGTTTTGTCTGTCAATGTTGTTCCTGTTTGCATTATATTATATTATTGTTATAGTAGTTATGCAGGGTTAGTCAATTGTAAAATAGTAAAAGTCAGACATTGAAAACTGCTCTCCTTTCCAAGAGGCCCGTACAAGACCCTGGCCCCAAAACACCCCAATAGAAAGAAAATTATATGGAGCGCTCCCTGATTTGGAATCTGAACGCTCCAACATGAAAATGAGAACGAGGAAGAAGAAGAAGACATTTTTATACTTTAATCCATGTCTTCTGTATTGAGAAACACAACGTAAACAAAAACAGAGAGAGAATCTTTTAAACGGTCTTCTGGTAACTCTAATCAAACGCCATTCCAACACAAACCAACCTCCAACGCCGACACATTTTACTGTGGTTTTTTTTTCCATTTTATTTTTCAAATTTCACTCGTTGTACAAAATGGTGTCGATGAATTAAATTTTAAAGTTAAATTTTAATTGAGTATAGCTCGTCCATCATGGTTCGATGATGGCCACCCTCAAAGCTTCTCTGTAAGCGTTTAGCATAAACCCAGCCACCTGGGAGACAGAAGCTCATGACAGAGCATCATGACGTCGCACTAATTGCGCACCAATTGCTGAGGACAAGAGAACGGCGCTGGCAGAAGAAAAGCGCCAGAGAAAGAAAAGCAAGGCCAATGACACTAGCTCCAGTTGGAATAACCTGCCCAGTGTGCTCACATAGGTCTCACCAGCCACACGAGGAGGGCATAAAACCCCAGTGCAAAGCCCTCAGCCCCCTGGATAAGAAAAGTGGTCATCATCGAACCACGATGGACAAACTATACTCAATTAAAATTTTTAAAGTTCACTGTGTACAAGAACACACAATTCTTTAAAGAATAGTTAATGCACACGCCTTTATTTTCTTCCACATTTTAGCGTCCATTCCCTGTTGACAATGACTTCACTTGGGGCAAGGGGAGACACTGCGACTGAGATGAAGAATGTTCTCGGTATTACTTCCCTTGGCAACTCAGTTCATTCTATTTACGGGGAGACAGTTCAGCAGATTTGTCAAATGTATTTTTAGACGTATTAAATTAATTAGAATAATTGCTTAGATTGATTTAATATAAGCTATACTCCCAGAATCATTGTTGTTGTTTTTTGTTTTTTTCCAAAACAGTTGAATTCACAATCGCAAGCTCAACTTCTAACCGGAAACACCATCTTCATCAATCCTAGCTATCCCATAGTGCCAGAGCTCATTCAGGAAACAGCGAATAAATATTTGGCTAAAACTGACAACATTGACATGGACGCCAATGGAGGACCAGAAAAACCAATCAACGATTACATTGAGGCCAAAACGGAACACGTGATAAAGGATTGACTAGAACCAGGTAACCTATTTAAGAGAACCTTTTTTAATAAAGAATTTCTCCTCACAGATGTACCTGTAGGACTTTAGTATTATTTTTTATAAATATATCCAGTGGCTGTTGGTATTGTTCCTAAGTTAGACCTATCATTCTGTAAAGTATAATGTTTGATTCTGACGACCAAGGAGGAGTTTAATATTTCACGTGACCACGTCAACCCTAAATTTACCTTAATCAAATGCAGAAAACCGTGGTCCTCCGTGGTCTTTCTAAAAATTTTTTTTTTTCGTAGTCTTCGACAAGTGTTTTTAAATTTCTCTTAAATGTGTATTGCGACCATTATGAGAATTTCCTGCTGTTTTTTTTTTAAAGGTCATCTACGTCCAGCTGCTTTCTTCTAGGCCAGTGAGAGTGAAATAGCGCCAAGGTTTAACTTTACGGCGCTTCTAAGGGGAATCATTCTTAGTTTTCTTCTTCTTTGTAACTGTCCTACGAGTTGATTCTATATCTCTTGGCCTATAAAGGCTTGCCTTCATGAGTCCATGTGACTGCCTGAAAAGGCAGAGGGCACATTATTACATCCCTATTGCCGATGTCTCGTATCCAAGGATGCTTGGATTAGATGCGATGCCAAAGGCCGAGTGCACCGGGGAAACTTACCCATATTCCTTCTTTGTATATGAATAAACGCTCTTTTGTATATACTTTGGATACTGTTTGTTTACTCTTCTTCTTTATAAAACGTCGTTTTCTCCATAGGTGTGTGTATCTGCGAAATGGTGGGAGGTGCAATTGAATACTTTTAAATTATGCATACTGAATAACTTTGGTTGAATATTTTAAATGCCAACCAATTAATTAAGTAGTTACATTTTAAAGTACAATGACGGCAAAACATAGCAATGCACATAGTTACAATTAGGTTGTCATAATATTTTAACGTTTTAAATTGCTTTGTTTATGGCGTTATTTTTTTCCAATAGCATATAATGAATATTTTGGAAATTTAAGGTTCATAAAATATATGTGGTGAGAATGTCAACAATAGGTAATGAAATAGAAACATTCAAAGAGTGAAAATAGAAACTTAAATGATATTAAAACATTTTAAACATTGTAGTCACATTTTTTTTCCACTTTGTCTACATTGCTTATGGTTGTTTCCTTTGTGCTTTGCTACATGACCCCAGTTCTTTACATTAACTTCTATCAAACGTGCGTACACATCTATGTGTGTACATACTTATGCAAACATAGGCATTTAAACTTTTATAGTGTTTCTTTTGTTGTCTCCCTTTTAATGACAATTTTTGATTTCCTCCCTTGAGATTTGGAAAACTACTTCCTCATCATCGAGGTGGAAATCCTGTCTGCTAGAGTCAGTATATCGGGAGTTTCTGTTTTAATCGAATAAGATCTCTCGTTTTCTCCTGCCTAACTCGCTCGTCTTTGTAGATCGAAAACTATGGTGTAAATCTTTACAGTCACAAGGTCAAGGCGTGGCCTTCGTGATTGTGTAATGTCTTAAATTGTCTTAACCCTTGTCAATTTCAAGGGGCGATCACTTTTTTTTTTTTATTTGGAGTACTAGCTTTTTTAATTATATGGTTACAGGGTCTTTAAATATATAAAAGGGTCATTTGGGATATATATCTATACACAGCATACACACATTCATATATATATATATATATATATATATATATATATATATATATATATATATATATATATATATATATATATATATATATATATATATATATATATATACATATATTCTCCTTTCTTTAAGTTAATGGACAATCTTGGTAGTTTTATTTAGCGCTATATTGTTTCACTTTGCGTTCAATGATTTTCTTTAAAATGTGATCTAATAATACTCTACCTCAACGCTTATGGTAGATA
Organism: Biomphalaria pfeifferi; assembly: GCA_030265305.1. Lineage (NCBI taxonomy): Eukaryota > Metazoa > Mollusca > Gastropoda > Planorbidae > Biomphalaria > Biomphalaria pfeifferi. Next base: position 10,156,270 of record JASAOG010000004.1, read on the forward strand.
ATTTGTAGGTAGGTATTCCAAATAAGGTTTCTATATTCTGATAGAATAATTACATTGATGTCTCTTAGTTTTTTTATTTATGGCTTTAGGTACTTTATTAAAGAAAATAGCAGTATTTACATTTGCACAGGTTTGACTGTTTGCGTCAATAATATCTTCTAAAGTTGTTTTTTTTTGCTGCCTCAACCAGCTCACATTCACTAAATAAATGTTTCTCTGGGTTTTGGTTTTCTTTTTTACAAATTACAAAGGTATATTTGGACCCTGTTGTAGTTGAGAGTCTTCCTTTTATTGGGGTCATCCCGAAGAGTAATCTGCAGGCTACTTCTCGTGCTTTGAGTGTTATGTGTATGTTGTGTAAATGCGTGAATGTGTCTGTCAGTTGGTTGGTTAGGGTTAAATCCCAACCAATTATTTTTGTATTTTTTTTTATAGGATACCTCAGCCATTTTAGCTTTTGACTTCAGCTGTCGAGCTTAATACATCCTAGGAATCCTTGGGCTTTTGCCTCTTTTTTGGGCGTTGCCTCTTTTTTGGGCTTTTGGCCTCTTTATTGGGCTTTTTTTTTTTCTTTTATTAAAAAGAAGACACACAAAACATCGTTCTAAATTAATAATAACACAAGGAAAATTTCATTAAAAGAAGTCATATCAAAGTCATATTCCAGGATTTTCCGTATGATCGCGGAGTAGGCTGCAGCGAAAATCCATAAATTGCTGACAGCAAGGGATCCAGAAAATGATGACAGCAGAAGTCCAATAGAATGATACAGCAATGGCCCAGAAAAAGGTGACAACAAAGGTCCATAAAATGGTGACAGCAAATGTCCAGAAATTGGTGACATCAAGGGTCAGAAAATTTTTTTTGAAAGTGTTCCTTTAAATAAGTATTGCCAAAAATTATTTTTATTATTATTTTTAGTTTTTTTGATTTTTTCTTTTTTAAAGACTTATGAGTTATTAAAAATCATTTTTATTTATATTATATATTATTTTTGCAACAATGTTTCCCTTAAGAACCTAAGACTAAGGACCTCCATCCTATATCCTCAGGAATTCTTTGGGGTCTGCTAGAGTTACAAAAATGTACATATAATGAAGCAATTTGGTTTCTATAAAAGTACAGAGCTCAAAGTAAGTATGTGTATGAGGAGCTTCAAAATTATTTCATTTTGGAATATAACTCATTTTAAGGTTAAATTTTTTTTTTTTTTCTTTTTTTTTTTTTGGTTGTACTTGTGTTGTTGTTGTTTTTTTCTGTTGCTGCTTTTTTTTTTTAAACAATTAAGTAGTCCATTCGGTCCATTTTCATGAAATCCTGTCCTGTTTGGGTTGTCTTGAAATTTTGTTGATGTGTTCAAAGGGATGTAACCAAAATAAATTTCACCTTGCATCTTCCAGTCCTAATTGTCTCTCTTGTTGAAAGAAAATAAATAAATAATTTAAAGGTAATTTTTAGTAGGTATAATTTTAAAGCAAATAAATGATTGTATTATATACATACACATGCAAATTTTAAATAGTTTCTACTTATGTAAACACACACACCCATACATTCAAACTTATTTTCTTCATTGTTTAAATAGGCTTTGTAAATTGATAATTTATGATACAATTGTACCTTCCAGTTCATTGGAAGAAAATAAAGGAATCCTTGGAAAAAATAAAATAAATTTTAAAAAAAATTAAAATAAAATAAAATAACATATGTGCATACAATGGATCAATGTAAAATTACATTGGGGTTAGCCTTTATAGTGTTCAATTTTAAAATCAACTATATTTCTAAATATTGTATCCAACTCATTAGGGTTAAAATTGACATTTTGATACATAGCTTTAAGTCTACTGTTCCATACTAAGTTTCTGTATTCTGATACAATTATTAAATTGAAATTTTGTATCATTTTGTGTTTGGCTTTAGGCAACTTATTTAAGAGAATAGATAAATTAATATTTACATAGGTCTCACAATTTCCTTCCAATAACTCTCTTACAGTATTTCTGACATTACTAAATACAGAACATTCTAAATATAAATGCTTTTCATTATCATTATCACAAATTTTACAAAATTTTACACCAGGTATTTTTTTTGAAAATGGAGTCATCCCAAAGATGAGTCTGTAAGAAATTTCTTTAGCCTTTGTTGCAATGTGTTTGTTATGAAGATTAGTGAAAGTGTCTTTAAAATCTGTTATATTTAAATCTATTCCCCATTTAATCCTCATGGCTAAATTTTCTTGTAACTGTTTTTTCAATGTTGTGTATATTTCTTTATATTTATTGTGTATTAAGGGTTCATTGCCAGGAAGAGTTCTTGAAATGGATCTATAAAAAGGATGTAAGTTTGTACCAAAATAGTGTGGAGTGTTGTTTTGTATTGGAATTAAATTGCTTAATCTCAAACCATAATAATATATTGTAAAGGGAAAATCATTTGGATTCTTAACTACTTGACCTATGAATTTTAATCTGAGTGCACATATTTTAGTTTTGATGTCTTGTAAATTGATCCCCCCATCCTCTTTGTTTTGAATGATTGTAGTATGTTTGATGTTTTTAAGTGTGTTTTTGAAGATGAAACTTCTAATTAAGCTATTTAATTGAAATATGTATTTTGTAGGAGGTCCTATAATATTGGCTAGATAGACTATCTTTGGGATGACCAAATTGTTTATAAGAATGGCTCTACCAAAAATGGTAGAACTTGTATGCTTGTACATGTTAACTATATTGGATGCCTTAATAATAATATTTCTCCACTGATCTTCACAGAACAAAAAAGGATTACTATTGTATTCTATGCCACATATTTTGATTCTGTTTACAAGTTTCAAGGAATATCTTTCCTTAAATGTCCACCTCCCTACACCCATTATTGAGGATTTATTTATGTTAATTTTGGATCCACTGGCATGGCCAAAAAAGGTAAACTTTTTAACTATGTTATTAATATCCTTTTCAGAGGAGGGAAAAAATTTGTGTCGGCCTTAACTTTGGCTACCGGGATGGGTCCCGGGATTTTTGTTCCTTTGATAGATGGATCTGACCTAATAGATTCTAGAAACGGATATAGACAGAGGATATATAAAAGGGGGATAAGGGACAGCCCTGTCTAACCGATCTTTGAATTGGGAAAGATTGGCTTAGAGAATGATTGATTATTAGTCTACTGTTGGCATTGGTGTAAATTAGTTTAATAAATTTAATTAAAAAAGGGCTGATTTTACATTTTTCTATTACTTTAAAGAGGTAGTTATGGCTGACTCTGTCAAATGCTTTCTCTTGGTCTACAGATAACAAGGAAACGCTAGAGTTTTTTTCATGGCTGTAAATGATAAAATCTCGAATGAAATGTGTCATTCCATCAATATTCCTGTCTGGGTGGGTGCAGTATTGGTCTTGTTCTACGAGTTGGGGAATGAAGGGTTTAAGTCGTTTAAAGATCATTTTTGTCAGTAGTTTATAGTCTGTATTAAGTAGTGAGATGGGCCTGTAGTCACTTGGAGAACTGATCTCTGTTGTTTTTTTGGCTAATAGTGTAATATATGCTTCGTTGAAATTTTCTGGAAGTTGTCCTATTTTAATAGCGTCACTATACAGTCGCAGTAATAGGGGACTTATTAAGGGAAAAAAAGTCGTATAGACCTCAAATGTCACACCGTCCGGTTCGGGAGATTTATTGTTTTGTGTCGAGTCTAGTGCAGTTTTGAGTTCATCTGGAGTAAATGGGGTCCCCAAAAATTCTTCATCAGCCTGCTTCAACTGTTTACAATATTTTAGAAAACATTCTTGAGCCTCCTTATTTATAGGTTCCATCTGATAGATATTTGTAAAATGACTCGTGAAAACGTCTTTAATTTTGTCTTCATCTTCAACTTTTGAGCCGTGTATATCAAGAACACTTATTATGCATTTATTTGACTGAACATTTTGTTCAATTGACAAAAAGAGTTTATTAGGACCTTCCTGACTAATATAGTTTCTGCATCTTACTTCAGCTCCTTTGTAGATGTAGTTGTTTAATTCTTCCAGCTTTAAAGAGGCTTGTGTTTTATCTATTTCATCCTCAGCGTGTTATAGAGTGTACTTCAGTTTTTCTAGTTCTTGTTTTCGCCGTGTTTGTATTAGTGTTGATATTACCTGACATTGTTGTTTTATTGAATTTTTAACTATTGTCCATATTTGTGCTAGGTTAACGTTTGGATTGTTTAAATCTTGCAAGCACGAATTGAGTGTGTTTGAGATTAGTTCTATAAAAAGAGGTATTTCTAGGAGAGAGTTATTAAATTTCCAAAGACTAGTTTTCCTTTTCTTTTTTTTACTTTCCTTACTTATTGTAACTATTACTGCCTTATGGTCTGAGTATTCCAGAGGCTCTTCTTATTTATATGGTACTCCGCTGGAACATAAAATCTGTCTAGTCTGGAGGTTACGGGATAAGCTTTGTTCACCGAAGTAGTGTCCTGACCTGTGGGGTTTACACTCCTGTACGCATCAATTATTTTGAATTCGCTCTCAATGTCTTTCAGAAAGTTATTTATGGTAGTGTTCATCTGTAAAGGAAGATTCGCCGTTGCTGTGTACTGCTTATCTAGTGGGGACGTGATGTAATTAAAATCCCCTCCTAAAATCAAAGTATCCCCTTTATATGTGTCATGTAATTTTCCACTCAAAAATTCAAAAAATTCCCGTTTCTCAGTTTTTTTTGCTGGTGCATAGATGTTAGCCAGTGTAATTGTTTCATTTCTTGTTTCCACTTTTATGATGACTACTCTCCCTTTATTGTCACTATATTTGTGTACTATTTTAAACCTATCTGACACTTGAAAGATGGCTACCCCCCTGGATCTGCTACCATAACTAAAACACCCTTCCTTAAAGCCCATATCTGTTGTGTATATGTGTGCTTTGTGTTCTGTACCTAAATTTGTTTCTTGTAAAAAAATAAAGTCTGGTTTGTACTTTCTTGATAAATGGACTACGTATTTTTGTTTGTTTGTGAGTCCATGAATGTTGAGGGTCAAAAAGGTGATGTCCTCCATGATTATATATTTAAACGGGTTTGTTTGTAACTAGGGCGTATGTGTGTGTTTTTATGAAAATTGAAAATGTATTTGGTATTTGATTCCTGTAAGAATATAAAGTCCAGTTTTCGTGTTTCAATTGAGTGAACTATGTATGTTTGTTTGTTTTTCAGGTTTCGAATGTTAAGTGAAAGAATTGTAATGTTTGCCATGGTTGTGTGTTGGTGGGTTATTGCGTTGTGTGTGTGAGTATGACTCTGTGTGTGTCAGAGTCCTCCCCTTCGTCAATAACTAGAGTTGCAGGAGAGCTGGGGATATCTTCCAACACCACCATTTCCTCTCCCGTTCTCTCCCTTTCCCCTCTCACCTCAGAGCCTTCCCCCCCCCCCCTGGTCATCCGAGGTAGAGGACAAAGAAAGAGTTCTTTTCCTGTTTGTTTTGTTTGGAGAGCTTGGCTCCGAACTAGCGTGACCGGTAGTTTTCATTTTGTGTGTGTGTGTTAGACCATGTGCTACTTTCGCCTTTTTGGGGGGGGGGAAGGGTACCCTTCCCACTGTCCATGCGTTTTTCAGGTGTTGTACCTTTTTTTTTATATTTTACAGGTTCGAACCCGTCTTCATTTACCTCGGGAGGTATAGCTTTGGTCTGCCCTTTTTCACTATCTTTCTTTAAGGCCGACGCATAAGTGGGTTTTTTTTGCTTCAACGGGCCTGGGGGGAGCCCTGTTGGGACATTGGTTTGACCAATGATCCTCCTTCTGGCAGAAAAAGCATTGCTGCCTTCTCCCCGGTGTAGTGATTAAGACCTTGTAGGTCCTGGGGTCTTCTTCATACTTCAACTGTATGTAATGGGGTAGCTCGGTACTCTTGCGGAGTTTGATCCAAGCCGCCCACTTGTCACTAACCCCAAGTCTAACAGCTTCTGGTTTTGAGCCTTCTGCGGCGAGGGTACTGTAAATCTCCTCAATTTTTTTCTTCGAGATGGTGGGTGACACCCAGTGAAGCGTCACTTTTACTCTCTCTTCCTCCAGGGTGGTAACCTCCACCCTGAAGTTGTCATCACTACCGAAGACCTTTCCTATGATCCTGTTCCTCACCACCGGTGAGGAAACACCCAGGAACCATAGGAAAGGGTTCTCAAACCGGTACAGGGAACCCACCTCCTTCGGCCCGAGCCTCAAGGCGGCGACGATGGACGCCATCGAAGCTCGAACTGCTCCCTGTCCGGACAGTTTTATTAGTAGAGTACCCGGTTGGTGGACCAAACCACCCTCCAGATCCTTTTTCTCTATTAGGAAAGTCTTAATAGACATAGTAAGAAAACACTCCTCACACTCCAAAAGAAAAACACAAGAAAGTTGAAAAACACAAGAAAGTTTAAAAACCGTAACATCCCGATGAATAGAAACTCCAAAGAAAACACAAATAAAGAAAAAAAAAATACTTCCAATAGATCAGATTAAACCGTAGAAACAGAATACTTCCAATTGATCAGACTAAACCGTGGAAACAGAATACTTCCAATAGATCAAAAAAACCGTTGAAACAGAGGCTAAAAATGCTGCCTCGACCTGGTAGACCAACCAATTAAGTACTTGAATGGATGCCTGCTTTGTGCGCATCTAATATGGCAAAGGCCAAATATTATATTTGAAAAATGATAGTTATAATTGTGGTAATTTTGAAATGCATACTTCCATTCTGCATTAACGTAAAAAGATATTACTCTTTTTGCAGCATTATATTTTCCGTATCAAATTTGAAGTTTGTACGTACGTAAATTGTAAATAATTAAATGTAATACTTTTCTTTCATAAATTAAGGATATGTTTCAAGTTTAATCTGTAATGAATATTGTTTCAGTGTAGGAACTGTAACAGATTCAACAATGATGCTGCTAGTCAACAACCATCTTTTTCAACGTACATGGCACTCCCTTTTTGACGAAGAAGAAACAAGAAAGCAAGATTGTCAACCGCTAGACGGCACTGTAAGAGCAGACAGAAACATTTAAAAAAAACAACAAAGCTTATCTAAGGGAAAGAACCGCTTATTACTGCCATTTATTTGGATATGTCAGGTTTGAGCTCTTTTTCGAGTATCTTAAAGCCATATTTACATCCATATTTCTCATTAAGTAGCATTTATTTCCTTTATTTCAATATTTAAAAAAAACATCACCAATATCTAGTTAACTAATTGGTTGATTTATTTTTTTTATTCGTGTCTTGTCAGGTACAATTTATAATTCTGCAAAGTTTCAACTTGATCCGAGAATGTCAATTGGAAAAAACATGTTTGGACATCTTACCAGACAGACAGACGGACTGAGTTAAAATACGCTTTGTAAAAACTAGGTGACGTAAGCATGACTGCTAGGTCATGCGGCATGCGAGCTGGACTGTCTTCAGTCGTCTCGATGGTCCCGTGTTCAAACCCTGCCAGCTGCCATCCCCCATCGTCCTGGGGAAGGTTTGGACTTGGAAGTAGATTATTTTCAACTATGAAGGAAGATCCTAAATATTTAAAGTATTTACAAAAGAAAACTAAGATCCCAACGAAATATTTATAGAAAGTAACGCTGTTAATTATACTTTTGTCTTATAAAGCTTTTCACTATTCCAGACTTTATGGAGATTAATGCATTGTAATCACATAATGGTGATTGTGGATATTAATACATTGTAATGACATAAAGGGAAACTATCGTAGGATTTTAAAGATAAAGTTTGAACTGCAGTAGTCTGCTCTTTGTTAAATATTTATTTATAAGATCCAGTTTAGCAGTAAAAAAAAAGGTGATAGGAAAAGAATCTAAAGAAGCGATCTAAAGAATTGTGGCAATGTAATGGAAGATAAATGAGAACAATGGGGAAGATATGTTAAAGTAAATAGACGCAACAATGTCAATGATGCCATATTGAAAGATCACTGTTGTTAACTTAAGTATTCAATACGTTCTATTGATGAGGGCTTTAAAAAAAGCGGAAAAAAATGATTTTTGTAAACCGAAAAAATCTTGCTTTTTAAAAGTTTGCCTCCAATTAAAAACAAGAAAAGTAAAGTTCCCCTTTCAGACCTGTGATCTATTGGGTAGATGATGTAAATGCTATTTGTTTCAGTGGCCTACGGCTAACGAGGGTGCCATATGGCCAGCACAACGACCAACCGCCTTTACTTTCCCCCAACTAATGTCAGGTACCCATTAGAGCTAGGCGGGGGTGGACTCAGAGGCGTCCATAGATCACGAAATTAAAAATTCAAGTCTTCACCAGGATTCGAACCAAGGACCCGGGTTCAGAAGCCAAGCGCTTTAGTGCTCAGTCACCGCCCCTCCCCTCCAATTAGGACAATCTACAATTTAAATCCTGTATGAGTTAAGGATTATATTTTGTTAGGGAGAAAAACTAAATATTAAAATATGTTTTATTTTGCCCAGATGTTTTCTAGATTATCTAAACAGCACTTTGGGGGATTGAAATATAGTAATGGTTTTATTTTACATTTTTGTTATAATTGGGTTATTAAAACTATCAATGCCAGCAGAGCCGGAATTAAGTAAGTAGAGGCCCTGGTGTTGAAATGAAATGTATTCGAGAAGTTTTCTTACAAAACTCATACCATTTGTCAAGAGTATTTTCTTTTTGTTATGAAATATATTAATGGTGAGAAGAAAAATCATTTTAACATTAAATATCACTACAGGTTGACGTGTTGTATTTTGACATAAGATATCTCTACAGTTTGACATGATGTATTTTGATATATATCTTTACATATTGACGCGATGTATTTTGACATAATCTCTACAGGTTGACATTATGTATTTTGCATATGATATCTCTACTGTTTGACATGATGTATTTTTTTTATATATCTTAACAGATTGACGCGATTTATTTTGACATAAAAGCTCTACATGTTGACAAGATGTATCTTGACATATGATATCTCTACAGTTTGACATGATGCATTTTGGCAAATGACATCTTTACAGTTTGAAATGATGTTTTTCGACATGATATATCTACAGGTTGATATTATGTATCTTGACATATGATATATCTACAGTTTGACAAGATGCATTTTGATATATTTTATAGGATGACACGATGTATTTTGACACAATATCTCTACAGGCTGACATGATGTATCTTGACATATGATTTCTTTACAGGTTGACATGATGTATTTTGACATATATCTCTACAAGTTAACAAGATGCATTTTAAAATATGATATCTCTACAGGTTGACATGATGCACGGGTCAGATCGAGGTACATTCATGAAGAAAGATGACGTCAATAAAGTAGACGTAGCCGAGATTTTTTTTAGAAGAAAAAGATGCGCCTTGTACATTGCGCTGCCAGAGGAAATTGATGGCATCACTGACCTAGGTAAGACAAAACATTGGAAATTACCTAACTTTATAAAACGTTATATAACCTTTATTATTAACGAATCACCATAAGAAATAAACATAGTTATGCAAGTTCTTGATGTTATATGAATATTTTCATGTAATTTAAAAATTTAAATATCTAATAGTTTCACTTTGTTCATTAAGATCTTAATCATCATCATCATCAAACTCCATTTTAGTGAGGGCTTGAGCGGCTCAAATCCTCTCTTGCAAAAGCCCTGTACAGAAACCTTGATTTCAAGCGTAGTGCATACATGTCACCATACAGGTCGAGAATTTAGGGTTTCCCAGACCTGTACAGACGGAGATCAGCAAGTCTGGGACAGTCCAACAGAATATGAGGCACGGTTTCCTCTTTCCCCGCAGCGGGGCACCGTGAATCGAAATTTGGCCATAGCCGTGAGAAATATGAGCCAAAAGGACAGTGGTCTGTCCTGCACTGTGCTATACTAGTTTGCTCAGACATGGACAGCCTCCACCGCTCACACCACTTTTCCATTTCCATTTAGATCTTTTAATCTTCTCAAACAAAGTGGATACATAGTCACAGGATACGTTTTCCTATCATTTGGTTACCTTTCGACTTTGACTTATTTTGGCCTCTGCTTTTTACAGAGATACTTCTACAACAGCCTGGCAAGGTGGATGACCTTTTCACTGACCTTCATTGGAAACTTGCGGAAATGGCTATTCCCGAAGTTTAAAACTGAGACCAACATTGATCTAAAGGACGCTTTAATTGAAATGGGAATAATTGAAGCTTTTTCAGAGGGATTGGCAGACTTTAGTGGAATATCACAAGGAGGTAATTTTTACAAAGCTTTTAAATCAACTCTCTGTGTCCTTCTGTCTGGTAAAAAGTTTGCACATATTATTTCTCCTATACATAATCTATGATCAAGCTGAAATTTGACACAATTATTTCTTTTACCTGACAATACAAGAATCAATGAAAATTAATTAATTAATAATTGGTGATATTAATTATTTTGTTTGTTATCTCAAACTAGGGAAAAAATTTGTACTTGACTGAAGTGGTCGTAAAAGCCAATTAGTGTCCATTATAGGTCGTCATCTGATTCTCAGGGAACACAACATGACAAATAGGACGCGACTATAGAAACAATAGATAACTATAAAATCGTCCATGTTCATAAGTTCTTCGCTAGCAGAATGGTTAATTTGTTGCCTGGAGAAGCCTGAGAAGGCTTGAGCCATGAGTTTGAATGCTTTTTGATTGTTTGTCTAGATCTATTACAAATTTAATTACATGACAGATCCAATCTAATTGATTCAATGCTTAATGTTTGTTTTTTTGTTTATTTGTATTTATTTAATTGCGTATATCATTATGTAACATTACGTGTTGAGAGCCATAACGAGGTAACAGAACAAGAAGACACAAACACAAAAGAAAAAAGAGCTGAGATAGGGATAGTTGGGATAAATGGACTGAGATAGGGATAGTTGTGATAAATGGTCTGAGATAGGGATAGAATGGACTGAGATAGGGATAGTTGGAATAAATGGACTGAGATAGGGATAAATGGACTGAGATAGGGATAGTTGGGACTAATGGACTAAGATAGGGTTAGTTGGGATAGAATGGATTGAGATAGGGATAGTTGGAATAGAATAGACTGAGATATGGATAGTTGGGATAGAATAGACTGAGATAGGGATAATTGGGATAGAATTTACTGAGATAGGGATAATTGGGATAGAATGGACTGAGATAGGTATAGCTGAGATAGAGTGGACTGAGATAGGGATAGGTGGGATAAATGGAGTGAGATATGGATAGTTGGAATAGAAAGGACTGAGAGAGGGATAGTTGGAATAAATGGACTGAGAAAGAAATAGTTGGGATAGAATGGACTAAGATAGGGAAATTTTAGATAGAATGGACTGAGATAGGGATAGTTTGAATAGAGTGGACTGAGATAGGGATAGTTGGGATAGCATGGACTGAGATATGAATAGTTGGGATAGAATAGACTTAGGTAGGGATAGTTGGGATAGACTGGACTGAGATAGGGATAGTTGGGATAGAATGGACTGAGATATGGATAGTTGGGATAAATAGACTGAGATAGGGATAGTTTAAATAAATAGACTAAAAGAGGGATATTTCGGATAGAATGGACTGAGTAAGGGATAGTTGGGATAGAATGGACTGAGATAGGGATAATTGGGATAGAATGGACTGAGAAAGGTATAGCTGGGATAGAGTGGACTGAGATAGGGATAGTTGGGATAGAATGGACTGAGATAGGGATAGTAGGGATAGAATGGACTAAGATAGGAATAGTCGGGATAGAATGGACATATTGGGATAGTTTGGATAGAATGGACTGAGATAGCGATAGTTTGGATAGAATGGACTGAGATAGGGATAGTTTGGATAGAATGGACTGAGATAGTTGGGATAGAATGCATTGCATTAGCTGTGCTTCATTAGTTTATTAGATTTCAAAGGCCATTCTGAATAAAAACTCCCTTTTTTTTTTACAGATCAAATTTACATCAGTAAGGTAATCCATCAGGCAGTCATTGAAATTCAGGAATCTGGCACAGTTGCAGCAGCTGTTTTTCTTGGTGAGGCCTCAAGTAGGACGATATCAGTTAGAGTTACCTTTAACGCTGACCATCTTTTCTTCTATTTTCCAGGGAAAATTTTCAGGCTGATTTTGAAAAACTAAAACAATAAACTATATTGTCCAAGACAGTCTGATTTTATTTATATTCTGAATAAAAACAACTTTGTCCTAATGGTTGTCGTTTGTTGTTGGCCCATCTATGTGTTTGATTGTATCAATGTACGAGCAGCCATTAAGTAAAATAAACTTTTCCTTTATGACCATGTGGTCTATAGTGCAGATGATGTAAAGGTCATCTGTTTCGGTGGCCCACGGTTAACGAGAATGTTCTGTGGGCAGCACAACGACCGACCGCATTTACCCATTAGAGCTCCAGTGTAAATCTGGTCGAGTGTATCAGTTAGAAATCTAGTCTAGAGTCTCCGGTGTAAATCTTGTCTAGTGTCTAAGAAGTATTTCTATTCTAGTGCCTCCGTTGTAAATCTTTGTGCCTCCAATATAAGATAAAATAGTCTAGTGCCTCCAATATAAGATAAGATAGTCTAGAGCCTCCAATATAAGATAAGATAGTCTAGTGCCTCCAATATAAGATAAGATAGTCTAGTGCCTCCAATATAAGATAAGATGATCTAGTGCCTCCAATATAAAATAAGATGATCTAGTGCCTCCAATATAAGATAAGAGATAGTCTAGTGCCTCCAGTGTAAATCTAAATAGTGTTTTCAGTGTAAATCTAGTCTAGTGTCTTGAGCGTAAATCTAGCCTAATATTTCCAGTGTACATCTAGTGTTTTCAGTTACAGTCTACAGACTAAATCTAGTCTAGTCTACTGTCTAGATCTAGTCTAGTGTCTATGGTCTAGAACGTTATAAACCTGTTGTTAAAATTTTCCATTGTGGGTCTATCGTCGCGCAACAGTGTACTAGAAAGAACAGCAGTTGAATAGACCTCATTCACCAATCGTAAACAAACAACATTTAGTCACGTGATCTTATTGATAAAACAATGGGAAAAACTGTCACGTGACAACCATCATGAATTAAACATGAGATTGTAAATTATATAGAAGAGATAGGGCACCACGTGGCTAAATGTTGTTTGTTTACGATTAGTGAATGAGGTCCATTGATGAAATAGGCCTGAAGAGAACTATGCGTTATCATGGATGGCTGTTGATATTTGCCTTGTTCTGTAATCAACTTAATAATCATGCATTGTAATTCTTTCCTTGGCTTAGAGTTTCTCCCATTAGATTTATTTCAATACTCATGAATGTTTATTACTGCTGGGGGTGTTTATCTGAAAATTAAGAAAGGTTAGTCACGAAATCTGTCACAAAAGATGACTCCATAGAAATGGAAAGAGACATGACAACGATAATCTGAACTTTTAAAACTAAGACAATTTATTATAAAAAAAAAAAACACAAAAAACTCATCATGAAACCGCCCATAGAAAATTGTGATTTGGAGTTTCAGTTTGAGTTGAGTTTTGAGTTTAGGCACATCGGCACAATTTAGGCCCCATCCGTACAGGGTAAGGCATATGACCAAGCTCTATTCTTTTTTAGTGTAAGTGTGTGTGTGTTGGTTTGTTTACTCGGATGTGTTTTGATTATATTAAAGATGCATCTTGTTTGTGGGTGTGTTGTTGGGTGGATCCGGGACTGAACTGGTTTCGCGTGTAGTCTGTAGGTGTGTCTGCCACGTCGCAATATGAAGGTTTCAAAAACAAAAAGGTGAATGCAAAGAGTTCTCTTCTAACCCCTAACCCACGCCCTCCCCTCCCCCCCCCCCCCCCCGTGTCTATGTAGTAGTGCCTCGTTTTGGAAGTTGACCTGGAGTTGTGTGAGCTAGCCTTAACGTGCGTTTGCGAGTCTGATTGAGGTTCATGTGCCTGTCGGGTTAAGATGCACCTGAAGTTTGAGTTTATGTTCTTACTATACTTGTTATTCTTTCCCTTTCCTTTTTAACTTCCCCGGCTACATGTAATGGCTGTTATATATATAATTGTTGTTACAAGTTATTGCTGCTAGTTTCCTTAAACTGACAGAGATCATCTGGCGATAGTCTGGAGATTTCTTACAAAGGCTCTGGGGAGACACATTGAAGAACAAAAGGAAATCCACTGCCATGGACAGACGTAACCACGTAAAATAGTGCACTCCTTCATAATCCTCAGCCTCGAAGCCAAGCCTTTGTTTTATATGATTCTCACTTGTCAGTACTGTAGAATTAAAGCTTGAAAGCATAGAACGCATAATGTATTAGACAAAACTAGAACAAATACAAAATAAAGCTGTGAGGTTAATAACAATACACATATTCAAATTTGACTAGAGTAACACTATAAGTAAATCACTAAATTTAGAGACACTTCAGGACAGAAGACCAAAAAGTATATTAGGAATAATACATATAACATTGAACCATCTCTACTCAATCCCAGCTCTCCCCTATGGCTTATCAAAATGATTCTTTTATCTATGCTTCCGTTTTATTGTACACTGGATATACCAAAATGCTTGTTATTTTATGAATTTTCCTCCATGTTGACGCGTAGCCATAGACATAAATAAATATAGACTGGAAAAGGAAGTAACTTCATGTAAATTCAAAACATGTATATCTATTGTATTCGGATTTCTGAATTCTGAAAAATTGCATGATCTTCATTCTGAGAGATTAAAAAAAAAACACTAGTCAAAATATTGTAATACTTATATAGGTTATGGCTGAAATAGATATGAATACTTAACTTTTATACTGCTCATAAATGCTGTATACTAAAGTACACAAAATTGCAAGTCACAAATTTTCGTTTCATAAAACTCTATAATCGGCCAGTCTATATTTATTTATTTCTATGCGCGTAGCACGATAGTTAAGAGTTGACAGCCATTTTTGTTCATTGCGTAAATCGTCACAGTTATTTGTGTTGATAAATTGTCACCTTATTGGAAGTAACATCTTTGATTTATATTTATAGATCTAGTCATAATTGCTTATATTTTAATCATATTTTTAAAGGGCTATCCCTGTTTTTATAATAGACTAAAAAAAGTTTAAAAGTTGGAATTGAGTTTCGTAGAGGATAAATCTACTTATTAAATAAGAAATTTAATAGTAGATTTAGTATTCATAGTGAATTTTTAGCTCACAAATCTGATTTCATTTATATTTATGAACTTAACTTGTTTAAAATGTAAATATTGATGAAATAAACAAATTATCGGGTCTAGATCTACAAGAAATGTCAGAGAGGCGGGGACAAAATGGCGGCGTTGTGATGGCAGAAAATAACAAAATATTTAAAAAGTGGGATCAAAATCGTCTGAAACAATTATTTTTTAAATGCGCTTTAAAATTAATGCGACGACGATTAATACACAAAAACTATTTGAATATATCCAGAATATTAGGCCTTACATGACCTCAAGTGGTTATAAGTTGATGAGGAAATTTCCTTATCAAAATTCACAAAAACTGTAAAAATCCCATAGCCCACAATGATAACCGTATTTTCAAGTTTTTGAGAAATGCGACGGAGATATCGCGATAAAACTTGGTAGAATTGTAGCCAGGCATGATATCTACCGTGAAAAAAAAATGAATGTTTGATCATTCTCCTAGACCCTGTATTGCTAAAAACAAAAAATGAGTATTTTTTATAATAAATGTAAAAATGACAAATAACTTTAAAAAAACAACAACCCGTAATTAAGCTTTATGTAGGCCATTGTCTAAAGTAATCGATAACACAAGTTTAAAACTTTTCACATTTCATTCAAAAGTGTAATAAATTTGCAAGTGTGGCTTATGTGAAAAAAAGTCAAAAACGCAATCTCAAGTTTATCGGTCATTTTTTACTTTCACACTTCCGCCTAGCTACTAGATAGTCTTATATCTCGACTACGAAAGTTAAAGATCCTTAAAAATCATCAGAACAGATACAGCTAGCCATGCTGAGTAAGTTAGTTACATGACAAAAACACAATAATCTAGATCTAATAAGTTATATATTAAGCCTATTAAAAAACAAACAACTCCTCTTCCTGTTTCGAAACATTATGGAAGTGCCCAGATGAGTTACAGGTTTGAGTTTCCTTATTCTTGTATCGTACCGGTGCACCTTTATCTCTAGTGCCTAAAAAGAGTGGTATGAATTGGCTGAGTCAGCCAGGAAAACCAACGTCTTAGCAGAGTTTGTCATTGATTAACATGCATGACTTGATTGACACATGAAATGCGTAGAAAGTAATTATCTACTTTTTTTGAAGTAACATCTGTAATATATAAGATAAGATGATAAGATAAGAGAAGATTTAGCAGTGACTAAACTAGCCGATTTCGGTTGGCTAACGAAGCCAGAGCTCATGCCTGAGAACTGAGTTTCAGTTCTAACTCTTTCTTTCCTAATCTACGGTACCATCGTTTATTTTACCTCATTAAATTAATTAATGTTTAATTTTATAAAAATGTCTGTGTTATATAAAAAGAGCATGCACTTCCCTTTAATTCTATACCAGATACAACATTTACAGATAAAAAACGACAAAGCTATTGAAGCTTAATCATAACATGGTAGTGAAATGGTAATGAGCATAATGAAGAATTCCTTCGGAACGTTAAAGATAATTACGGAGAGAAAGAGTTAAGGCGATTAGATGGTGCATCTTTTCCCAACTTTCTCTTGCCTAAGGGGTTTCAGACCCTTTGTTCTTGGTGAGGCTTGTTACTGAAGCAATTTTGTCTCCACGATGCGCCCCTGTCGTTAATGCCTGTAATCTTCGGATCCTGGTTGCAGACATCTCTTAAAAGTCAGACACTAGCTGATGCCCATGACTAATTTACAGAGACGTCAAGATTTAAAACGTCTATTGTAATATACTGAGGGTCTAAAAAATAATTAAAAATATATTATTGGTTTTCATCTCACCTACAAAAATGTCAACATTTGCCACCATTTATCTTCGTCTTCTTTCTTTCTTTATTGTAATTGTCAAAAGAGTTGAACTCAAGACTCTTGGAACTCCAGACCGGAAGCTTACCTCCATCTGCCTGTCTGAACAAACTTCAGGGAAAAATCCAAGCGGATTCTTACATCCCTTTTACCGATGGCTCATATCCCAAGGGGCTCGAAATTAGAAGCGATGCCAGTGGCCTAGCACATCCGGAAAACTCCCTTATATTACTTCATCAGCCGTGCAGCTGTCCGCCATAAAAATGGTCATTCGAAGAACGGTTTGTGGAAAGTGGCATGTTTTGGGGGGCTATCTTCCCTTTCCACAAGTGCAATGGACTAGATCCAACGGGAGCTATATTTTTTTGCTTCCCTATTGGTCTAAATCGTCTCCGCTAACGACCGTTTCCCAAAGAGCGCTGCGGTGAGATTGAGAAAGCGTTGCACGGGTGAGCCACTATAAGACTAGTTGTTATTTAGAATCAGAAGATAAGATTACCTTTAAGTTGGCTTCACCTTTTTCCTTACTTCAACAAAAAAGATTTGTGTCTAGAATATCTCTACCAGTGGCGCACTGTTCATGGTACGACTCCTAGCACCGCCTTCCCACCTACGCTGATCTAAATTTCAAACCTCAGAGTAAAGGTACCTCAGGAATGATTCTAACAAAGTGGTCATTGATTCTTTTAGTGTTACTAATGCGTTTATATATATAAAACAAATTTTTTGTATTATTTTTGTAGCAACTAATAAAGTCAGTGATGTTGTCGCCGCGGGCGGAGTCATAAGGAAGCGTCCTGAGACGCCATTGGAAAGTGAAGAAGAACCAGCATCAAAGCGAATAAAGCTGTCAACTGACGATATCAACAATTTCAAGGCCTGCGGTGTAAGTTAAGTAGGTTTTCAAGTAACTCGAAGATTATTCGACAGTAACCAAAGTATTAAGAGATGATTAGATGATTATCAAACACACGGCAAAACCTTTTAACATGGTTTTTTATTCAACACAGATTTTCTAATTTGATTTAACAGTTCAAAAAAAAGTGCAAAAATTTCTTGTTTCAAAATGTTTTGTTTTAATACTTTCATATTCATATTTCATATTCAACTCTAATGGGTACCCGAGTAAAGTAAAGGCGATTGGTCATTATGCTATGCACATGATCTTTATATTATCTATCCTATAGATCGCAAATTCTGAAAGGGGATCTTTACTGGTCATGTGGTATGTTTTGAGGGGAAAAAATTCATTTGATTATTTGTTTTAAAAGTTAAGTTTGTTTAAATCCGGTCTTTTTTTCTGTTTTAATGCAATTTTTTGGGTGGACCTCTAGGTTAAACATAACACGACAGGAAACTGGTGTGCACTGCCCTATATTGTTTTAGAGATGATTTATTCAATGCTGCCCAACAAGGATCGCTTCAATATGTCCTTGACCTGCCGAGCTTGGGGTGACCCCATGACGACCTCCTCAATCTGGAGAAATCTGAAGTTTAAGTTGAACGGCACGCAAGACGGTCGAACGGAGCAGTTCGTAAAGAATGTGAAACCCAAGTTTTTAAGACACCTTAGTATCAACTGCACAGGTGAGTTGTTTTTTTTTTTTTTTTTTTTTTATCAAGCAACTATTCTAGTTTTAGGCACTTCCACGATGTGTCTTATTATTTAGATAAATCAAATGTAGGTAACTCTCGGATAACGAAATCCAATAACACAAGGCCAACACTATAAGTCAGTCGACGCTGGTACTGAATGTTGAACAAATCATTGAATAATAACACAAGGGAAATGTCGAATGTCGTCAAGCTAAATCTCTACGTTCACAAAAAGCTGCCTGTCTGTGAGGGCCTCAAAAGTAGACTGTTTTATATTTTGCTATTCTTCCTAAAATCCTAGTCTTGTTTAAACTAGTAACATCATTGTCTCTAAGTCAACCCTATGAAACCTATAACCAATCCCTAATCGTGCCTTAGTATTTCCAATTTGTCAAAAACTTTTTCTTGATCTTGTTCCATCTACACGGTATGGAGTTCAGAGACTGGAGGGAGGGTTGCACTAAAAGGTCAAACAAAAATAAGTTACTGAAAACAACGTGCATCTTCCCCCCCCCCCCTTTTTTTTTCTCTATTAAAACTGTTAGAGAGATTTCCAAACATGGCGGTAAAACTATAAATAGCTAGCGTTTTGGTGTACCCGGTGTGTTGATAAGCCTTTGTTTTCTAAAAGGTAAATGATAATTTTTATGCTTTTTCTTCAAAATCTTTATATAAAGAATGAATACAAATGTTTAATAGCGTATGCTTTAACTGTTTATGCTATATAGGATCTATTACATCTATTTTCTGACAGAAGCTAAAGATGCTGTTAATAGAGAGACAGACTCATTGACGTATTTGAAGGCCTTGATACGTCACTTTATAGATCAAATGACAGATAAACTTGTATCGTTGCGGCTGGCCAACCTGAGTCGAATTGTAGATCAGGTGGCCAAGTTCAGCAAAAAAAATGATCTTATTTACTCGCTACGCCGTTTCTTAGAAATACAAACAAGGTTAAATATCTTGAATTTATCATGCGCAGGTTTTACTCTCGACCAAGGTGAGATGTTACTATTTAAAGAGCTAATTAAAACTATAGCCATTTTTTAAATTACGTTTAAGAGTTCACTAAAGGAAAGTTTACTAACATAATTAGATCCTGCGATCAATTGGTTAGAAGATATTAAGAACACATCCTTCAATAGTCGACGATTAACAAACATCCACTTTACTCTCTGTGGCAGAGGCCAATCCTTGGTACACAGCTGCGGTCACAGGTTGGGCATATCTAATCATCAGACGATGTGGCACTGTCACCCTTCTTTCTACTACTGTTGTGTATGGCATCTGCAATAAGGGACCCTTCCTTTATGCTCGCATTTCATGTGGATCTATCCAGTGCGACTTTTTCCCAGCTGTCAGGGTTGTGTTAATTTGTTTTTGCTCATTAGCACGGACCCGTGACATCCAACAGGCACCTTCGTGCTTGCAATAAATAAGTGACTCACTGTTAACAATGTAACTGTTTAATGATATGAATATAAGTTATAATAACAAACAGATGGATTAACAGCATTGAGTTTAAAACAATATAATAATGTGGTTATATTAATTAAACAACCATTCTGCACCTTGCTATTCCACAACGCAACATATTAGTACTAACGACACTGGCCAACTGAAGAATCTAGTCTCCAATGTTAACTTGATAATCCCATAACTAACTCCCTGCAGAGACATAAGAAAAGACAAATTGAAACGCCTAGCCTAATACGCAATGACAGCGAAACAACTGCGAAAGGCAGTAATGCTTTAGATACTCACCCTAAACACTAAACAGTGGTATACAGACGAAAGACACGTTACAACAGCATAATAAAAAAAACCTGCATAAGCTTAAAAGCAAGGCAACAAAGAAGGTGCGTTCAAAAATTGCACCTAACAAACATTGGAGCTAGAATACCATAATCTATGCACCGACACCAGCTGTTAGTGTCGATTTTTAAGCCTTTTACTTTCCCCAACAAATGTTAGCTACCCATTAGAGTTGGATGGACCCAGGGAGATCTCAAACATCCCGAAATTCGAAATCCCTGTCTTCATAGGGCCTTAAATAACAAGAGGGGGGGGGGGGAGAAAACGTGGGTATTCACACGTCGCTACGGATGGCTGCGCGCTGGACTGTCAAACCCTGCCCGCTCCAATCTCCCTTCGTCTTGCGGGAGGTTTGGATTAACACGTAAACTATCTTCAACTCTAAAGGAACATCCAAAACATGTAAAACCTTTTACAAACAAACATTTTACAAACACTAAATAGCAGGGCCGGACTTAAGCATTGTGGGGCCCTATTCGAAATGGATTTCGCGGGGACAAGTTTGGGTAGGGAAGCGGACAATAAGTGAAATTTAAGAGTTTGTATGAGAAAATAAATTCGTCTTTGCATTTTATTCATTCTTTACTATGTACAGAATTACTTTACGAGCCTTGCGAGTAGCAAAGTTATACATTATATCAAAATAATTATGTTTCCTGCATAGATCCCGCTCAATAGCAAGAATTACCAAATGTTTCAATCTATCTTTGAGAATTGTTGACCTCCTGGTAAATCGACATGAGGGCGCGGGAAATCTGTTTTAGGTTAAAAATTGTTTAATTTAATAATTTATACACCTTGAATTAGAGCAGGTCCTATAAAAGTGCGGATCCTTTGAAAGTGGGGGCCCACTGCGGTCGCATAGGTTGCAGTGGCCTAAGACCGGCTATGCAAAATAGCAGAGCATGCTAAACGGCCGGTCGACTAATTATTTATAAAGAACTACTAACTTGTATGCTTATCTAAGCTACTAAAGCCTAAGCGGAAGGCGTTGTGCCTAGGTAAGTACCACTTTCAGGACGTTGTTTTCTATGTGGGTTAGCTGACGTATCATCTTTTTCTATTTATAGCCTGGGTGTCAAGTGACCAGCACGAACCACCATCTTTACTTCTCTACTGTAGCGAGGTATCCATATGAACTGTGTGGACTTCTAAAAATCACGAAATTTGCGATTTGAACTCGAGACTCTTGGTTAGGAAGTCACTCGGCCACCTTACTTTATACCGTGCTATGGCCTAATCATACAACGGAACATCTGCAGAGGGGGGGGGGTTAGGGTTAGGGTGAGCATCAAATAGTGGAGTTTTCCCTGACGCCTAGTAGGAAGCGTGGGAAAACAACTCAGCTTAAACTAAACCTGTAATTAGATTTCTAGTCAACATCTACTTCTCCCCCTTGCCTCCGAGTACTGACAGAACAATTTCTAAATGTTTTCAACCAGCAACAAATTGTTTTTTTAACCTCTCTAAGGTACTGCCATGCTGACCAGGGTAGGCCACTCTTGTGGATCCAAAATTGAAAAGTTGATCATTGATGGATTTTTTACTCAAGGAGAAAATACAGATCTCGTAGCAGTCATGTTACTGGAGCCATTCAGATTATTTACGGAAGTGACCAGTGAGTGGAACTTATAAATTATAGACATTACGTCATAGGCGTAGCTCTGAGTGAAGCTCTTCGTACTGTCTAATTGGAGACTGTAAAATATAATTTTTGGAATCGCTTTTTTCCCAAGACTCATTATTACATATACCTGTTTTTCTAATGTCCGATATGTTGATCAAGATAACTAGATAACATTTGAAATATATAATTCGGAAAGATTATCTACAATACAATGGCTCGGAGAGAGGACATACATTCATACAGCGATTAAAAATGTATAAGTGTGCTCGTTTTCAGTAAATACAATTTGGTTAATAGACAACTAACACTATGTATATATTAGAATAATTCAACTATTATCCTCATTGTTAAAAAAAAGAGTTCCTCTTTTTTCCTTGCAATCTATGGGGCATATGATGTAAAGGTCATCTGTTTTTTGTGGCCCACGGTTAACGACAGTGTCATGTGGCCAGCACAACCTAATGTTAGGTACCGATTAAAGCTGTATGGACTCGAGGCGCCCTAAAATCCCGAAATTCAAAATCCCAGTCTCCACCAGGATTCGAACGTGAAACCCTCGGTTCGGAAGCCGAACTATTTACCACTCAGCACCGATATGTAATAATTAAGACCAAGGCTGCGTTATTGATCCTTACGGAAATTTGATTGTGCTTACAAGAACTCTTTTATCCCGGTGGCCGTTCTGCCTTTTTTGCGATTGGCGTCCACGACCCTATAAAACTCTGGTACAACCCGTTTGCATATGACCAGGGGTGTTGCAATTCAAGCAGCAAAATGGTGTTCTATTTTGTCTGATATAGGGTCGCCGTTCGTCTCTAGTTTCTTCTATCTCCTTCTGACCATTTGTATTGTTATTTTATGTAAGTTCTGTTATACTAAGTACTATATTACACACACAAATGTTTACTTTTTTAAAGAGAAAAAATCTATTTAGTACGTATATAAGTTGGACATACTTTAAAACATTAATTAATAAGTAGTTTTTTTTATTTTATCGCGTGAACTATAGTTCCTCCACATTGACACCTCATTGACGCGGAACACTTAAGCAAAGTTAATAAAAATAGTTTTAGGAATTATTTTTTTTTTACTTTTAATTGAGGAATCAGAGATTGACCCTTTACAAAACAATTAGATCAATTAGATATTTATTATAAGACATCAGTTAAGCCAGGTTCACATCTAACTTCACATTCTTTTTCACCTAGCCTTTGGTTTGGTCTGCTGGACCACTGGGGCACCACACAAGATCTGTTAACCTTTTTTTCTCCATTCTTCTCTGTCATTTGTCTTTTATAGAATTTCCTTCTGGTAATATTGAAACCTGCCATTTTACCTGCATGGGTTGACCACCTCGGAACCGACTTTCAGTTTGTGTTTCCACACAAACTGTCTTTGTAACCGTGTTTATTAAATGGATTAGCTTTGTAAACTTAGTCATTTTTAGTTACTTCGTAGTAAGGACTTCGTTTTTTTTTTGTGTTTGAAAATTGAAATACACCAGAAAATGTTAAGCACATATAAACAAAATATAATACACTAGGCCTTTGCAACCTATGCCACCGTAGTGGTCCCCGCACTTTCATAGGACCCGTTCTAATTTAAGGTGTATAAATTATTAAATTAGATTATTTAAAAAATTAAAACGGATTTCCTGCGCCCTCTTGTCTAGTTACTAGGAGCTCGCGGAAATCTCCCGTAATTGCAAAATATACGAAAAAGACCATAAAATATATTGAAATATATAGACATAAGTTGTCATTTTGGGGTGTCACTAGATATGGAAAACACTAATCCAACGCGCAATAAATAAAAACGGCATTATGCATAAGCGTAATGGTGTCATCTGGCGAAAGAAGCATAGTCCAAACCTCCCGCAGAACGGCGGGGAATGGGAGCGGGCAGGGTTTGACAGTCCAGCGCGCAGCCATTCGTAGCGGAGTGTGAATACCCACATGTTTCCCTTCTCCTCTTGTTATCTCGTGGACTATCCGCAGAAATAAGAGAGTGATCTTTCCTTTACTTCTTCTTCTCGTCCAAACTCTTGAGGAAGAGCAGAATTATATATATAGATTCTCCCTGATATCAAGAAGCTCTATCCGTTTTTAAATCTACTTTTTTTTTGTTTTATACCTGCATTTCTCAATAGTGTTTGGTGCTTTAAAAATAAATGTTACATTTAGAATATGATTTAATAATTCTTTATATATCTAAACAAGTAGAAAATAATTGATAAAGAGTATGGAATATGTTTCTCTAAATCTACTAAGTTTCTGTTAAAGAAAAATTATGTTTAACACTAGTTTAAAGTGGATCCTCTTTCTTTGACTGCCTCATATCTTCATTGATGGACATTATCAATAAAGTATATGCAACGGGTGTCATTTTCAAGAATTTACATTTCTTTCGTAATTGAAATAATTCTAGATACCAACTTTTAAAAATACCCCTTGTCAATTAATTTTAAGTATTCCATTTTCCAACATTTTCATTTAGTTATATCTCATTCTGATTATACTTTTTTGTCTGCTAACAGTGCTGACAATCAGTTTTGATTACCTCAGTAAAGAACTAATCATCAGTTTAGCAGCATACAAGAAGTTGAAGATTTTCCGCATCGTAGTTAAACAAATTAAAAACGAAGAGTCATTGTCTTCAGCAGACTGGAAAGTCATGGTTAAAGCCCACCCAAACCTTAATACAGAGTTCCTGTGCATAGTGAGTCGCTTTACTTTGGATCCCTTTTTCGTTATTCAATTGAACTATATATAATTAAATACTTATAAACAAAACTTGAAAGGATCATTAGCTAAGTTTAACATACATCTAAATCCAATCCACTAGATTAGTAAACACAAACTTAGATCCGCAGGCCGCGGTTAATGTCAAGCTAGTCTGTGAATCGATCAAACGCGGATAAGACTTTGTTTCCGATTTCGAGTCTAGATCAGGGGTCGGCAACCTGCGGCCCGCGAGCCACATGCGGGTCTTTGGATGTTAAGCTGCGGCTCTTTAGTTCCATGCGCAAATATTATTTATTTTATTGAAAAAAAAAAACTTTTAAAAATTGTTCTGAATCGATTCTATGTCTCAGCCACTTGTACTCGCTTTTTTAGCGATTGGAAGATATTCAATTTTCTTCTGCCTTATCACTTGATATAGATGTGAGTCTAACCACATAAAAGACGGTGCGCAAAATCGTTTCTGAACGTCTCTCTCTCTCTTCGTCTCTCTATGAATCTTTATCTTTGTCTCTCACTTTGTCTCTCTCTAAATATTTATTTTTGTCTCTCTCTTTGTGTTTCTCTGAATCTTTATCTTTGTCTCTCTCTTTTTCTCTCGGTTTGTTTGTCTCTAAATCTTTATCTTTGTCTTTCTCTGATTCTTTATCTATGTCTCTCTGAATCTTTATCTTTCTCTGATTCTTTATGTCTCTCTGAATCTTGATCTTTATCGCTCTCTGAATCTTTATCTATGTCTCTCTATGAATCTTTATCTATGTCTCTCTCTGATTCTTTATCTTTGTCTCTCTCTGAATCTTTATCTTTGTCTCCCTCTGATTATTTCTGTCTCTGTCTGAATCTTTATCTTTGTCTTTCTCTGAAACTTTATCTATGTCTCCCTCTGAATTTTCATCTATGTCTTTCTCTGAATATTTATCTTTGTCTCTCTCTTGGTCTCTCTATGGATCTTTATCTCTCTCTCTCTCTTTGTCTCTCTCTATGAATCTTTATGTCTTTCTCTGAATCTTTATCATTATCTCTGTTTGTCTCTCTCTCTCTCTCTCTCTCTCTTTTTCTCTCTGACCGATATACATATATATATATATATATCACAAGTAAGTACATTGAATTTCATAAAATATTATACAAAATTCTTTAGAAAATAATTTTTTTATTAAAACATTAACATATAGCTAGTGTAAAGCTTTATTGCAGTACTAAGAGAGCACCTAAACATTACCCCCAAGCTCTAACACTGTCCTACTGACGTTTCTTTTACATTAATTTTACAAATATTATTCTTTTAGTTCTACATTATTTCTTCATAAATAGAATGGCGTGAATTACTACTTATTAAAAAGTATCATGAAGTCAGTGATACCATTAACAAAATTTAAGTGGATAGTTCATGAAGGCTTCAAAGAACAAGAATGGTCTGAAGATGCGATTGGGGCAACTGTCAGGGATATTTCAGAATTTTTTTCAGTACGTGAACTTATATTTTTTAACTTCGCTTCTATATAGCGTATCTTTCATGGATAAACTATTGTTATAACCTCGCCATGCACACAGCCACCAAATAGTGAAGTAGGATCAAACTATAAGAGACCAGGCTGACAAGGGTGTTGATAACTTCACCAACTCATAATTAAAGAGCTAAAAGAGGAACTTCGTAACTGAAGTCTGAACCTAAATGGTAGCAGTGAGGCGCTTACACTCATCTCGGGAAAGCCCCTGATCGATGAAGCAGAAGATCCGGTGACCTACCAGGAGTTTGCTGATCTCCTTGGTAACATTCAGGAAGATATTGATGCAATGCGTGAACAAATTAACAAGATGGGGAACAAGGTAGATGAAAGTATATTGCAAGTGGAGGGATACATAGACCAAAGAGATTAAATTGTGACGCAAGCGAAAGGAGAAGTCTCGTTGGTGAAAGAGCTGTTGCCTGTAGACTTGTGAGTTTTACTTTCAAGACAAGAAAGGACGATCTCAACGGGATGTACCAAATCGAAAGGAAAGAAACAAATGAAAAAAAAAAACAGGAGAAGTATGTTATACAAATGCAACGACTGCCTTCGATAGAAACTACTGTCTTTATAACTGCACACTGGCGTGTAACATAAACTGTACAGGCAGCGTCTCAAACTGCGTAGCAAAGAAGATACCTGCAAACTGAATGGCAGAGATGATACCAGCAAACTGCGTGGCAGATAAGTAACCTGATAACTGCGTGGCAGAGAAGATACCTGCAAACTGCGTGACAGAAGAGATCCATGCAAACAGTGTGGCAGATACATTACCTGCAAACTGCGTGACAGAGAAGTTTCCTAAAAACTGCGTGGCAGAGAAGATACCTGCAAACTGAATGGCAGAGAAGATACCAGCAAACTACGTGGCAGATTGTAAACTGCGTGGCAGATACGTTACATGCAACTGCGTGGCAAAGAAGATACCTGCAAACTGAATTGCAGATTGCAAACTGCGTGGCAGATACGTTACCTGCAAATTGCGTGGCAGAGAAGATACCTGCAAACTGCGTGTAGAGAAGATACCTGCAAACTGCGTGGCAGAAAAAATACCTGCAAACTGCGTGGCAGAGTAGATACTTGCAAACTGCGTGACAGAAGAGATCCATGCAAACATCGTGGCAGAGAAGATACCTGCAAACTGCGTGGCAGAGAAGATACCTGCAAATTGCGTGACAGAGACGTTACCTGCAAACGGCGTGACAGAAGAGATACATGTAAACATCGTGGCAGAGAAGTTACCTGCAAACTGCGTGTAGAGAAGTTACCTGCAAACTGTGTGGCAGAGAAGATGCATGCAAACAGCCTGTCGGTGGACATGCTTTCAAAATGTATGACAGAAGAGCTACCAGCAAACTGCATAATATTACGCATCTTCTGCATTTGGATGGCAGTTTGTATGGCCGGGTTATAGTATATTATAGCGTAGTGTCTCAGTTTAACTAGATCTTAATATAAATCTCATTATGTAACAAATTGTAAGTTACGCTTAGTAAATCATTTTTATCATCTTTACCAGAGAAGCATAGAAGAAGTATGCATACAACTACAGACTTGTTCCCCAATAATGGCCAACATTTTCAATCAGATACTAGAGTAAGTTGTGATCCCAATTGTATTGTTATAAATATATGGTAAAAATAATTCAAAAGGAAATAATTAACAGATTTAAGAGTTATAAACACACAGATGTGATCATAGACTTCAGCTTCAGCTATCAATTCACAAGAAGTCTTTAAGCCTCGAATCTATATGTCATCTATCTATCATGTTGAACGGTGCGCTTGAGGCACCATCAGTGTCAGAGCGGAAGCGGAGTTATAACAGTATAATACCTTTAAATACGTAATGGAAGGGGACTTAACGAGGACAAATCTCTATTGATGGTGTATGATTAATATAACTAATTCATAATGTGAAGTCTAGTCTCAGTCACTACAATAAACGATGCTAACTCTATGAAAGCCTAGCCTCAACTATAGGTCTTAGTATGCCTAATCTACAGTCTTTCTTTAAATTTATGTCGTCACAATTGTGCTACTTGTAAGCAGTAACTTAAAGTGCGTCTCTCCAATTTAACAAACACATAATATCAATGTCTGCCTTGATCATTGCTTCTTCATCATCTAGACTTGGCGGAACCTTGTTTTCTTCTGCAATGTCAATATTCTTTTTAGTCTAATCTCTGTGCGCATCTACTGAAGTAGTTGGAGAGGGGTGTGCGCTGAAGTCGATGTCGGTGTTTTGTAACTGCCTTTAAATACGTCATCATCTTCTTTTCTTGAGTGCTTGCCCTTAGATTTATTTAACATTTAAAAGATTAGTAATAAAAATTGAAAATTCAAACATTACATGCTTAATTTAATCTACATCTTTTTCCTATATATATCTCGTCGCAGCTGTCCCAAGCTAAAGAAACTATCAATATTGGTTCCAAAGGCAAAGTGTAACACTTTTTCTAACCAGCTAAGATACAAAGTCAATTACAACAGCTCCAAGACCCAATTAAAAAAATTTTGGATAAATGATAAAGAGATAAAGATTGATAGCAAAGATGTTTTGATATACAAACGAACCGTCCACTATGACGTCTCATACCCAAGAAGGGTTAGTTTGAGTAGACTACATTTTTTTTTACCTTCATTTACATCAATATTACTTCTTCTTGGTTTCTAGGTTTCGGGCTCATTTTTTTTAATTTTGTGATTATTAAAATTTGGGAAAAAGAAGGGTGGTTGGTCGTTGTGCTAACTACATGACACTCTCGTTACCCCCCCCCCCCAAAAAAAAAAAACATTTGTGTATATTTTCTAAGAATAAAAAGCAATAAAAATGAGAGAAAATGACTTTAGAAATAATTTTAAAACTTGTAACGACTGTAAATTTACAAAGCTAATTTGAAAAGTCAGGAATATTTTTTCTAGATACCTCTCCGCCACCCTCAATTCATCGTGCAATTAATTTTTAGTATCTTGAAATTATAATTTTATACAAAATCTATGATAAATATTGTGGCTATTGGAAATTATTTTTTTATATCGTTTTTGTTAAGCCAAACTTTCAGACTTAGCATTTTCAGCGCGCAATAGACAATCACTTTGGGGAAATTGATTCCAAATAATCGACTTCATTTTATTCAACATAAGCTATTTTTTTTTTATCTTGCTTGTGTCACGTATTACGAATTGAATTCTACTTTTAAATGGCTTGCCTAGGGGAACGTGACAATAGAAAAGCAGTTGTGTCACTTGTCTTAAGTCTGAATTTAATCAAAGACTTACAATGAATAATAAAAAAAAATGACACAAGAAATCGGAAGGTAAAATATCAACTTAATGTTTAATCATAATATAACTCAATACAAAATGGAAGGGTTGACCAAAACCCTTTTACAAAAATGGCATGTAAAAATATTACAATACAAGAGTTTGAAAATATAATTACAAATACAAGCAAGGCCTTGAAAAAAAGAAAAATCTTAACTTACACGATCAAGTGGTATACCACGCACGGGTCACGCAATGTCTCCGCTATTCTGTCTCACGGCTGTCTCCGTATGTCTGTCCGTCAACGTCATGCGGGCGGTCTTTATATAATCTACCGCGCGTCGATATCAAGACAAATCTAGGAATTTCTCGAACCAAATACGTCATCAATTTCCCAGATCTAGAACGCTCTTCAAAGAGACAGAAGAAAAAAAAAACACCCTCCTTTCAACCAGAGGTACACACACAGGTCAAGGACCGGTCACTGTCTGTGTGGCTTGACGAATAAAAAAAAACTTATTACACAAGGGGCGGACAACCTACCCGTCTCTCGACCGCAACAGGTCAAAGAAAGAAAAAAACAACGCCTAGATACGTAACACTTGTTATATCTACATCTCTCGCGTTGGCTATATATGGTCGTGTGGTATTCGCTTAGGACTGTCGCTCGAGTGTCACGAATGTCCTTCCCGCTGACATCCCTTGAAGATTCGGGTTAGGAAGTGATAATGTTCACAATATTAAGAAAGATCATTTACAATCATTCTTTTAAAGTAATATTTACTTTTTCAGTGGTGGGGCCTTGAGTAATCTAAACAGTATCGCACTAAATGACATACAAACAGATGATAAACACCTATATTGAAAATGTAAAGAAACTAAACTAAAGCAGAAAGATTTACAAAGGATATACATTATGAGACATCATGATTACAATACAATTACATCAACTTTAATTGTTTTTAAACAGATATCATTTAAAAAGAATAAAATGATGATACGTTATTAAATTAAATCTTGTTGTTTTTCTAAATATATTTTTAAGAGCAATACTTTTATAATATTGTTTTCTGTGGCTTGCACACGTGATATGCGCCCTAATGTAAACACAACACACTATGATTAGGTAGGGCTACATCAGAACGAGACAGCTGGATGTCACTCACGAAGGCCGCGGGATACACATTTGAGACCATAAGAAAATCCGCTACCGAGGACAGACGCAGACGGCGAAAAGAAAATCTAAATCGGTCACCTGCGAACAATGGATATGCTTGCAATGGTTGTGGCAAAATATGTAGGACACAGCTGGGGCTGCGTTGCTACGGGAAAAACTGCATTTATCACTAATCTTCGGACTCGAAGACAAGCCTTATTATTATTGTCATAAACGAACGAGTAGTCATTCTCTGGTGCTGCCAGGGTCAAGTTTCGTTAAAGAGAAACACAAATCATTGTAGTCCCTTTACCAGTTTCCACTGAGGAATTTTCTTGGCATCCAGGTCATAGGTTGTAAAACAACCGATCTCTCGGGACAGAAGGTTATTGACATGTGCGATGAAACAAGTTTGGTTCTTCTCAATGGCGTTGATTCCCCAAGTTCATTTATCCACTCCGGGCATGGAGGGGAATCGAAACCAGATTTGTGCCTGGTGTCTGCGGACATAGTTGCGAAGTGTCGACTGGATATCCTGGGAGATTTGGGATCGGATCATCTACCGCTAATGGTCTCTATTGATCTCGGTACGACAAAAAGACCAGCCTGCCCTAGACGTAAGTGGGTGTACGCTAAGGCGGACTGGCAACTTTTCAGGAGTTCATCGGATGCACTCCTGGA
Source organism: Biomphalaria pfeifferi (assembly GCA_030265305.1). Classification (NCBI taxonomy): domain Eukaryota; kingdom Metazoa; phylum Mollusca; class Gastropoda; family Planorbidae; genus Biomphalaria; species Biomphalaria pfeifferi. The sequence continues at coordinate 10,187,680 of JASAOG010000004.1, forward strand.
AAAACTTGATATTGATTTTGAAAACATTGACGCAACTTACAGCCTCTTTGTGAAGGCTCTTTTATCGGCGGCTCGTAGGGCCATTCCGCGAACCAGTGGTAAGCGCAAGTACCGATCCTTTTGGTCTCGAAAGTTGGCACGTCTTGTCAGGCAACGAAAAGCAGCACGAAGAAGGCATGCACGACAAAGAACCGAAGAGACGAGACGAGCCTACAACAAACTTACGGCATTGGTGAGGGATACGGTGTCGGAGGAATCGCTTAAAAAGTGGTCGGACGTTTGTGCGAACCTGGACCTTGCGGATGGACGGCAGGCATGGAAGTTACTAAACAATTTGGCTGGAGTGGTGGAACCGAGGGTAGCGGAACCCCTGCAAAGGCCAGATGGCCCTGTTATTACTGACAAAAAGAGAGCGGAGGCTTTGAACAAACACTTTGCTGGAGTCTCTAAAGCTCACCCAAAATCTTCCGTGTCGATGGCCCTTGACCGTGTTAGAAGAGCCAATGAAAAACGTAAGTGGGTCGACGGCAAGGCTGGGACGGAAACATTCTCAGAGCCCTTTACTATGATGGAGGTGGCTTTCGCTATCAAAAAGGCCAGGCTACATAAGGCAGTGGGGCCAGACGGTATCAGCGCTGAGATGCTCAAAAATCTCGGAATGATTGACCTCCTAAAACTGCACGGCTTACTAAATCGGACATGGATTCAAGGGGATTTCCCAAAGGCATGGAGATTGGCTACCTTTGTTCCTATTCTTAAAAAGGGTAAGAATGCAAACAGCCCTGAGAGTTACAGACCAATTTCCCTCACATCGTGTGTGGGGAAGGTTGCGGAGAGAATCATTAACCGACGGCTTACGTGGTACCTCGAGTCCCACAACCTAATTTGTCAGGAGCAGGGTGGTTTCAGACAACGGCGTAGTGCAATGTACCAGGTAACAGTCTTTATGCAGGAGGTGGCAGACGGTTTCCAGAGAGGCGGAGGGGAGAAGAAGGGTGAGTCGACACTTGCGGTCTTTCTCGATTTAAAGCAGGCATACGATAGAGTCTGGAGGCAAGGTTTGTTGCTGAAGTTGATGGACCTTGGGGTTAACTCCAATATGTACCGGTGGATCAAAAGCTTCCTAACGAACAGGTTAGTTCAGACACGTTATGGTGAGCAGCTATCAAATAAAAAGATACTTGAACAGGGGTTGCCTCAGGGCTCGTCACTCTCGTGCACACTTTTTCTGGTATTTATCAACGATTTGACCAAACGCCTAGGGTGTCGCTCACTACTTTTTGCAGATGACCTGCTAATCTGGAAAACTGGGAGATCTGCAGTCGCTCTAGCTGCGGAGATCCAACGTGACCTAGTCACGATTTCTTGCTACACACGGTTGTGGAATATGGAGGTAAATTGTGCGAAAACAGTCTGGACCCTCTTCACTCTTGGCAAAAATGTCCACAAAGAAAAGATTTCTCTTCCAATCAATGGTACCGAATTAAAGATGGAAACCAAGCCGAAATACCTGGGAGTAACCCTGGACCCTAAAATGGGTTTGTCCGATCATGTGAGACTGGTACGAGAACAAGCCTCGGAGAGCCTTAAGGTAGTCAAGCGATTAGCCACGACCAAATGGGGAGCCAAAGCGAACGTGTTACGGGCCCTCTATATTGGAGCGGTAAGGGCAAGAATGGAGTACTCGTCTCTTGCACAAGTCTATGCCTCACAAACGTCTCTAGCGGGGCTGGACTCAGTGCAGAACCAAGCAATTAGACTCATTTGCGGTGCATTTCGTACAACGCCAACTGCGGCATGTGAGGTCATGACAAATCTCTCACCACTGAGACTACGAAGGGAGCGAGCCGTTATGATTGCTTACGAAAAATTCAAACGGCTAGAAGAAGGCTGCCCGGTCAGAAGTCTGGTTGACAACTGGCAGGGCGGAAGTCGGCTGAAGCGGAACTCTTTCATGCACTCGGTGCGGGAATTGTCCAAAGAAGTCGATTTACCTCAGAACAGAGCTGCTCTCGCTCTGCATGGGGCTTCTTCTCCGGCGTATGCTCCTGGAATCCCGGAGGTGAGGAAATCGCTGATTGACCCAGAAATTAACAAGAAATGCACAAAAACTGTTCTACGAAACACAGCCAGGAAAACTGTCGCTCAATACCCAGCTGGATCCATTAAGGCGTACACAGATGGTTCCACGAGAGAGAACCTTGGGCAAAAAACCTCTGGGTACGGTGTGGTGGTTCGATTCCCTAGCTCGGCAGAAAACGATGAGATTCTGGGTGCGTGTTCTGGCAGGAGCAATTACGTAGCTGAAATGGTAGCAATTCAAAATGCAGTAGAGTACATTGAAGAACGACTTAACGAGCAAACAGCACAACCCAGTCCTATTGTGCTATTCACAGACTCTCTGTCGAGCCTACAAGCCATTGAAAGCTCCGCCGATACGCTCCCGGAACCACTGGCAAAAACACTGGCGTGCGTGGGACGCCTCCAAGAAAAACACGAAATTCGGACGACATTCCAATTCATACCAGGGCATGTAGGAATCGAAGGCAATGAAAAAGCTGACTTACTTGCCAAGCTCGGGACAAAGCTGGACCCTGTGGACGAGCCACAGACTTTTGAGCAGGCGCGTGCGATAGTGGACGAATGGGCAAGAGATAAATGGTGCAAAAGCTGGGGAAACGGTAATACGGGCAGGGAAGTCTGGCAAAACGTAAAAGGGCCCTCAAAATCGGACGAATGTTGCAACTAAATAGGGAAGAACAGGTGACAATCACTAGATACAGAACGGGACACTGTCCATTTGGTGCCTATTTTGCTAAATTTAATCCAAACTTTGATTCTCACTGCAGGCACTGTCAGGACGACGTCGAGAAAGTAAACCACATCCTATACGAGTGCGCAACACTACACCCTAAACATGGCCATATGAGTGAAGCAAAAACTGTTTTGCATGAAGAGCTGGCTCTGTACGGAGACGGAGAGGTTCTGAGAAGAACTGCCGCTTTCCTTGTCCGTGTTATCAGAAAATAGAGTTCTCAACACGGTGCCCTAGTGCGATGAGACTCACACGGTCTGCAGCAGTACCGCCCTCTTACAGGCAACGAGGATAACCCTAGGAATGTTAAGGGCCTTGAAGGTATCTGTGAGGGGTAATCATGAATGTGAGCGTAAAAATTAATAATTCACAGAAAATGTAAAAAAAAATAATTAAATACAATTAAAAAATGTAAATAGTGTTTTAAGAAGATTGGCTTGTAAAAAAGAGAACTTTTATATTTATATGACATCAACAAAAGCATTAGCGACGTCAAGGTTGCTCAGCACGCTGCAATTTTGTTTACAATTATGTCACAGAGGTGTTGCCAACTTAGTATTTTGAGATTTTCTTTTTGTTACACTTGCTTAAACCGGTGCAGCACGATTGTTTGTAGGCATACATTATATAATTAACTTTATAAACTCTTTTTTTTCTAACAATTATATTAATAAAGTTGCAATAACACAAATATATGCTGAACTTGTTTTTTTTGTGTTGATTTGCTTTTTTATTTTTTTTTAATGGTTAAGTCTATATAGCCTAGATCTAAATATATGATCAATATTATGTTTTGCTCTGTTGTATTTGAGTCACTGGTAAAATAGTAATCCTGTACCAGTTTCTAATATTTAGGTTATTATGGCCAATATAGAGCGTGAAAGGATGACATTGTGACCCGCTTCTATTGAACCACGGAGAAAAGAATCCGCAATGCTATAAGCCATTTAAGAATAAATTCAAGCTGTAGTAGCCGTGTAGCTGTAGTAGCCATGAAAAACAAAACAAACGTAGAAGAAAATCCAACTCTAGTAACTAAGTAGGCTAGTAGTCGGTCGACTTGAGAGTTCTTAGAAGTCTAGTAACTAAGTAGGCTATTAGTGTGTCGACCTGAGAGTTGTTACAAGTCTAGTAACTAAGTAGGCTAGTAGTCGGTCGACCTGAGAGTTGTTTAAAGTCTAGTAACTAAGTAGGCTAGTTGTATGTCGATCTAAGAGTTGTTAGATGTCTAGTAACTAAGTAGGCTGGTAGTCGGTCGATCTGAAAGTTGTTAGAAGTCTAGTAACTAAGTAGGCTAGTAGTGTGTCGACCTGAGAGTTGTTAGAAGTCTAGTAACTAAGTAGGCTAGTAGTGTGTCGACCTAAGAGTCGTTAGATGTCTAGTAACTAAGTAGGCTAGTAGTGTGTCGACCTGAGAGTTGTTAGAAGTCTAGTAACTAAGTAGGCTAGTAGTCGGTCGACCTGAGAGTTGTTATGTCTAATAACTAAGAAGGCTAGTAGTCGTCGATCTGAGAGTTGTTAAAAGTCTAGTAACTAAGTAGGCTAGTAATCGGTCGACTTGAGAGTTGTTAGAAGTCTAGTAACTAAGTAGGCTAGTAGTCGGTCAACCTAAGAGTTGTTAGAAGTCTAGTAACTAACTAGGCTAGTAGTCGGTCGACCTAAGAGCTGTTAGAAGTCTAGTAACTAACTAGGCTAGTAGTCGGTTGATCTAAGAGTTGTTAGATGTCTTGTTACTAAGTAGGCTAGTAGTGTGTCGACCTGAGAGTTGTTACAAGTCTAGTAACTAAGTAGGCTAGTAGCCAGTCGATCTGAGAGTTGTTACAAGTCTAGTAACAAAGTAGGCTAGTAGTCGGTCGACCTAAGAGTTGTTACAAGTCTAGTAACTAAGTAGGCTAGTAGTCGGTCGACCTGAGAGTTGTTTAAAGTCTAGTAACTAAATAGGCTAGTTGTATGTCGATCTGAGAGTTGTTAGATGTCTAGTAACTAAGTAGGCTAGTAGTCGGTCGACTTGAGAGTTGTTAAAAGTCTAGTAACTAAGTAGGCTAGTAGTGGGTCGATCTGAGAGTTGTTATGTCTATTAACTAAGAAGGCTAGTAGTCGTCGATCTGAGAGTTGTTAAATATCTAGTAACTAAGTAGGCTAGTAGTGGGTCGATCTGAGAGTTGTTATGTCTGGTAACTAAGAAGGCTAGTAGTCGTCGATCTGAGAGTTGTTAAAAGTCTAGTAACTAAGTAGGCTTGTTGTATGTCGATCTGAGAGTTGTTAGAAGTCTAGTAACTAAGTAGGCTAGTAGTGGGTCGACCTGAGAGTTGTTAGAAGTCTAGTAACTAAGTAAGCTAGTAGTGTGTCGACCTAAGAGTTGTTAAATGTCTAGTAACTAAGTAAGCTAGTAGTCGGTCGACCTGAGAGTTGTTTAAAGTCTAGTAACTAAGTAGGCTAGTAGTGGGTCGATCTGAGAGTTGTTAGAAGTCTAGTAACTAAGTAGGCTAGTAGCCAGTCGATCTGAGAGTTGTTACAAGTCTAGTAACAAAGTAGGCTAGTAGTCGGTCGACCTAAGAGTTGTTACAAGTCTAGTAACTAAGTAGGCTAGTAGTCGGTCGACCTGAGAGTTGTTTAAAGTCTAGTAACTAAGTAGGCTAGTTGTATGTCGATCTGAGAGTTGTTAGATGTCTAGTAACTAAGAAGGCTGGTAGTCGGTCGATCTGAAAGTTGTTAGAAGTCTAGTAACTAAGTAGGCTAGTAGTGTGTCGACCTGAGAGTTGTTAGAAGTCTAGTAACTAAGTAGGCTAGTAGTGTGTCGACCTAAGAGTCGTTAGATGTCTAGTAACTAAGTAGGCTAGTAGTGTGTCGACCTGAGAGTTGTTAGAAGTCTAGTAACTAAGTAGGCTAGTAGTCGGTCGACCTGAGAGTTGTTATGTCTAATAACTAAGAATGCTAGTAGTCGTCGATCTGAGAGTTGTTAAAAGTCTAGTAACTAAGTAGGCTAGTAATCGGTCGACTTGAGAGTTGTTAGAAGTCTAGTAACTAAGTAGGCTAGTAGTCGGTCAACCTAAGAGTTGTTAGAAGTCTAGTAACTAACTAGGCTAGTAGTCGGTCGACCTAAGAGTTGTTAGAAGTCTAGTAACTAACTAGGCTAGTAGTCGGTTGACCTAAGAGTTGTTAGATGTCTTGTAACTAAGTAGGCTAGTAGTGTGTCGACCTGAGAGTTGTTACAAGTCTAGTAACTAAGTAGGCTAGTAGTGGGTCGACCTGAGAGTTGTTAAAAGTCTAGTAACTAAGTAGGCCAGTTGTATGTCGATCTGAGAGTTGTTAGAAGTCTAGTAACTAACTAGGCTAGTAGTCGGTCGACCTAAGAGCTGTTAGAAGTCTAGTAACTAACTAGGCTAGTAGTCGGTTGATCTAAGAGTTGTTAGATGTCTTGTTACTAAGTAGGCTAGTAGTGTGTCGACCTGAGAGTTGTTACAAGTCTAGTAACTAAGTAGGCTAGTAGCCAGTCGATCTGAGAGTTGTTACAAGTCTAGTAACAAAGTAGGCTAGTAGTCGGTCGACCTAAGAGTTGTTACAAGTCTAGTAACTAAGTAGGCTAGTAGTCGGTCGACCTGAGAGTTGTTTAAAGTCTAGTAACTAAATAGGCTAGTTGTATGTCGATCTGAGAGTTGTTAGATGTCTAGTAACTAAGTAGGCTAGTAGTCGGTCGACTTGAGAGTTGTTAAAAGTCTAGTAACTAAGTAGGCTAGTAGTGGGTCGATCTGAGAGTTGTTATGTCTATTAACTAAGAAGGCTAGTAGTCGTCGATCTGAGAGTTGTTAAATATCTAGTAACTAAGTAGGCTAGTAGTGGGTCGATCTGAGAGTTGTTATGTCTGGTAACTAAGAAGGCTAGTAGTCGTCGATCTGAGAGTTGTTAAAAGTCTAGTAACTAAGTAGGCTTGTTGTATGTCGATCTGAGAGTTGTTAGAAGTCTAGTAACTAAGTAGGCTAGTAGTGGGTCGACCTGAGAGTTGTTAGAAGTCTAGTAACTAAGTAAGCTAGTAGTGTGTCGACCTAAGAGTTGTTAAATGTCTAGTAACTAAGTAAGCTAGTAGTCGGTCGACCTGAGAGTTGTTTAAAGTCTAGTAACTAAGTAGGCTAGTAGTGGGTCGATCTGAGAGTTGTTAGAAGTCTAGTAACTAAGTAGGCTAGTAGCCAGTCGATCTGAGAGTTGTTACAAGTCTAGTAACAAAGTAGGCTAGTAGTCGGTCGACCTAAGAGTTGTTACAAGTCTAGTAACTAAGTAGGCTAGTAGTCGGTCGACCTGAGAGTTGTTTAAAGTCTAGTAACTAAGTAGGCTAGTTGTATGTCGATCTGAGAGTTGTTAGATGTCTAGTAACTAAGAAGGCTGGTAGTCGGTCGATCTGAAAGTTGTTAGAAGTCTAGTAACTAAGTAGGCTAGTAGTCGGTCGACTTGAGAGTTGTTAAAAGTCTAGTAACTAAGTAGGCTAGTAGTGGGTCGATCTGAGAGTTGTTATGTCTGGTAACTAAGAAGGCTAGTAGTCGTCGATCTGAGAGTTGTTAAATATCTAGTAACTAAGTAGGCTAGTAGTGGGTCGATCTGAGAGTTGTTATGTCTGGTAACTAAGAAGGCTAGTAGTCGTCGATCTGAGAGTTGTTAGAAGTCTAGTAACTAAGTAGGCTTGTTGTATGTCGATCTGAGAGTTGTTAGAAGTCTAGTAACTAAGTAGGCTAGTAGTGGGTCGACCTGAGAGTTGTTAGAAGTCTAGTAACTAAGTAGGCTAGTAGCCAGTCGATCTGAGAGTTGTTACAAGTCTAGTAACAAAGTAGGCTAGTAGTCGGTCGACCTGAGAGTTGTTACAAGTCTAGTAACTAAGTAGGCTAGTAGTCGGTCGACCTGAGAGTTGTTTAAAGTCTAGTAACTAAGTAGGCTAGTTGTATGTCGATCTAAGAGTTGTTAGATGTCTAGTAACTAAGTAGGCTGGTAGTCGGTCGATCTGAAAGTTGTTAGAAGTCTAGTAACTAAGTAGGCTAGTAGTGTGTCGACCTGAGAGTTGTTAGAAGTCTAGTAACTAAGTAGGCTAGTAGTGTGTCGACCTAAGAGTCGTTAGATGTCTAGTAACTAAGTAGGCTAGTAGTGTGTCGACCTGAGAGTTGTTAGAAGTCTAGTAACTAAGTAGGCTAGTAGTGTGTCGACCTGAGAGTTGTTAGAAGTCTAGTAACTAAGTAGGCTAGTAGTGGGTCGACCTGAGAGTTCTTACAAGTCTAGTAACTAAGTAGGCTAGTAGTCGGTCGACCTGAGAGTTGTTATGTCTAGTAACTAAGAAGGCTAGTAGTCGTCGATCTGAGAGTTGTTAAAAGTCTAGTAACTAAGTAGGCTAGTAATCGGTCGACTTGAGAGTTGTTAGAAGTCTAGTAACTAAGTAGGCTAGTAGTCGGTCGACCTAAGAGTTGTTAGAAGTCTAGTAACTAACTAGGCTAGTAGTCGGTCGACCTAAGAGTTGTTAGAAGTCTAGTAACTAACTAGGCTAGTAGTCGGTTGACCTAAGAGTTGTTAGATGTCTTGTAACTAAGTAGGCTAGTAGTGTGTCGACCTGAGAGTTGTTACAAGTCTAGTAACTAAGTAGGCTAGTAGTGGGTCGACCTGAGAGTTGTTAAAAGTCTAGTAACTAAGTAGGCTAGTTGTATGTCGATCTGAGAGTTGTTAGAAGTCTAGTAACTAACTAGGCTAGTAGTCGGTCGACCTAAGAGCTGTTAGAAGTCTAGTAACTAACTAGGCTAGTAGTCGGTTGACCTAAGAGTTGTTAGATGTCTTGTTACTAAGTAGGCTAGTAGTGTGTCGACCTGAGAGTTGTTACAAGTCTAGTAACTAAGTAGGCTAGTAGTCGGTCGACCTGAGAGTTGTTAAAAGTCTAGTAACTAAGTAGGCTAGTAGTGGGTCGACCTGAGAGTTGTTAGAAGTCTAGTAACTAAGTAGGCTAGTAGTGTGTCGACCTGAGAGTTGTTACAAGTCTAGTAACTAAGTAAGCTAGTAGTGTGTCGACCTAAGAGTTGTTAAATGTCTAGTAACTAAGTAAGCTAGTAGTCGGTCGACCTGAGAGTTGTTTAAAGTCTAGTAACTAAGTAGGCTAGTAGTGGGTCGACCTGAGAGTTGTTAGAAGTCTAGTAACTACGTAGGCTAGTAGTGGGTCGTCCTGAGAGTTGTTAGAAGTCTAGTAACTAAGTAGGCTAGTAGTGTGTCGACCTGAGAGTTGTTAGAAGTCTAGTAACTAAGTAGGCTATATATATATATATATATATATATATATATATATATATAGGTCTGGGTTTCTTTGCTTCTATTTTTTTAAAAATGGCAGCTCTCTTGCGAACTTGTGTACATTCTGTAACCAAGATTTTAAATGTTTATATTAACGGTAATGGGGTACTTTTGAAAAATTCAAATCATTTGATTGAAAATGTTCCCAGATCTACGTATTTTATTAACAAGAAGTTATACAGTCAAGTTAGAAAAAAGCAAAAACCAAAAGATCCTAGGAAAAATACACAGTATCCTTACGTTCCTGGCGATCCACTTCAGGAAGATGCAATCAGAGAAGTAGCAGCAGAAAACGACTACATTTCTAAAGTAACAGCAAGAAACAAAAAAATTGATGAAGTAAAACTTAATGAGATCCAAAAATCATCTCGAATGCATTTAACTAAAGCAGGCCTACAATATGAAGTTCTCAAAGAAGGCGATAAGCGATTTGGGTAAAAATAGTTTTCAAATTATCTCTAGAGATTATTCTAGATCTAGAGTAACTTACGTTTATCGAACTAGTTAAGCTCAGTCGCCGACATTTTTTATGTTTGAATTTGTGTATCTCCGTAAAAATTAGACCTAGAAAAAAACTGATTGTATCTATGAACTCCTCATCCATTTTTCTTAAAAAGTATACATGTTTTATTCTATTACTACTGAAAGTTAAACTTATATTTGATGTTTAAGTGGGTCAGGTCAATGATTTCAAAAGCTTAAATTATCGAACGCTGTTTTACCCTTATCTTATCAAACATATTAAGAACTTTTCGAACACACGAGAAGTATGGTGTTTCAAAAGTGTTATAATCTATATTTTTTTTATTTATATCATTTTATTTTACGCCATGTCAAGACAGACAGATTTTAGTCATTTTCACATGGTCCACATCGAAGGAATCTATCACTAATCAGCTCTGCTTAGAAACTGACGGTGCTTAGCCCAGTAACGCATTACCGACACATTACCGTACCAGTACTTATTTAGGTCTAAGCTATTTTGAGATATAAGGCCATTAATAAATCCAGATATTATTTATTTGAGGGAGAGCCTAATAAGCTTTGGTAGCCAATAGATAATCCCGCCCTCCCCAAGTCATTGCAGGACACAACAGTTTACTAAGTTGACCTAAAAACCAAACATACACTACGCGGCCCTACGTAACTAGCCGCCGATCTAGCACGCTCAGTGAATGTAACAGCCCAAAAGTCAGTGCTAGGTATTGTTCGATCTGGGCGGGGAAAGGGGGGGGGGGGCTGAAAAGCTATGGTAGCTTGCGAGCTGTGTTACCTATAGATGTAGATAGATACACCCTCTCTAAACCACCTGGTTGACCAAAAAAAAAACAGCGTATTTTAGAGCACGCTTAGTATTTGTCACATACACACAAGCAACATATCTATATATATCTATCACGCCTAGTGTTTGTGACCTAATTAGCGGCTTGACTGTAGGTACTCGACTGATGGCTCCTCCCCCTTTCCCCTCAACATTGTTCTTACTACAACTTGAACAATGTTGAGGGGCTGTGTTGGTGGCCTGGTTTACACCTGTGTGTTGGGCTATCACTGACCATTTTTTTTTTGTTGTGTGTTAGTCTGGTGGCTGCGTTTGAATTGAGTCTTAAAATTTACGTTGTTACTTTGCACTGAAAATGTGTGAATGTTGGAGAGTGGAATTGCGTAAGAAGAAAGTGCAGGTAAGTGGGTGTAGGCAGAATAAGAGAGTGGTTAAATGTGTTATTGAGTATTTGTGATGTTTCAATGGAGTGTCTTTGTATCGCATTATGAGCTTTATCATACTTTATGGTAAATGGTAATATATATATATATATATACATATATATAATTTCATAGACCCTGCGCCACACGTCTAGATCGAGAAGCACAACTGACTATGTATTTGAGGCTGACGTCACATTTTAATGGTCGATCAATTATTGATGATCTCTTGATACAGTGTCTTGACTGTTTCTCTCCTCCCCCCCTTTTTTTTTTTTACCTACCAAAGACATTTTTATTTCAAAATACCATATCTACATTCTATACCTCCCCCTTAGCCCTTTCATTTTATTAATGTCTCTTTACATCAAGCACATGCGCTAGGTATTTGTTTATAATACATAATTCAGAAGTTAATAGAATGGGGCATCTGAAAAAAAACAACAACCCACAACTGGATATATTCTATTTTCATTATTCACATATCATCACAACGATGATAATAGCATCAAACTATATGTGTCATAAAATCAAGCTTTTAAAATGGGTACGATTAGTGCATATCGAAGTAAATCTATTTACTTAGAAAAATATAGCACATTTACGGTAAACCACAAATAGCTGATACAAATTGTAATTTAAATATTTTGTCTTCTTTGGGTTATATCCCTTTGATGTTTATTTTTAACATTAAAATGGTGTTCGATATCTTACGAAGCTGAGATTGCTTTTATAAAAACTGCTACTATCGAACACCCCCTATTTAAACCTCAATTTTCATGTTTGGGTAGCAAAGGACACTTTCAACAAATAATTGCAAATTATTTCTCAGCCTAATTAGAAGCATATTATATAGGTTTTGTTTAGCTGAAGCATCATTGGCATTAAAAAATACCCTTAACCCGAGACTCACTTCACTCTTCCCAAGAGGTCAAAGAATGTGAAATTTTTATACCAATATTACCAATGCACTTTGAATATAAGTAAAAAAATTATCCTCGGGTGAAAATGAAACTAAATATAACTTAACTATAAAGAAATGGCCGATGCACAATATGAATGGACTAGTTTCTTCATAATCAACGAAATAAAGGAGAATTTTAAAAAATACAATGTTTGATAAGTACCTTAAAACGAAGGTGTTCGATAGATGTAAGTTACTCTAGATCTAGTTTTAAAGTTTCAATTATAGTAAAATTTTGTGGCTCACTGTTAACATTCATGTGTGGCCAGCACAACAACAAACTGCCTTTATTTTCACTCAACTAATGTAAGGAGCTGGCTGGACTCATGAGTCAAGAGGCGCTCTAAGGATTCCGAAATTCAAAATCCAGAAGCCAAATTTGTGCTTTACCGATCAGCGACGCACCTAGATCAGTCTAAAAGTTTTTAAATTAATAGATCAATCACTCTTTAATCTCTAACTCTAGAACTAAACTTATAAATTCAAAAGAGTAAATCACTATGATACCAAACAGTAGTTAGAATTAAAGTGTTTTATTTTATCTAGATCTAGTTGATCATATACACCACAGATTTTCCATTGTTGTAAAATAGCCAGACTTACTGATATCATATATTATATATTTAACAAAAAGAATGTCTATATATATATATACTTTTAGCAGGCTAAGGCTAAGTGATAATAAAATGCACAGCCTATTTACTTTGTTTTGGGAGGAGGGGAGATGGACAGTAAAGTCAGAGCGTAGTTAGGGTAGTTTAGACAGTGATTTGTTTAAATCTTAATCAGGCATTTTTTAACCTCAATTTTAAATCTTCTAGTCTTAATTCTTTGTGCTCTGTGTCAGTCACTGTCAAATCATTTCTTAGTCTGGACATTGATTAACATTTTTTTAAAAATTATAAATGAGGTTACAGTTGTCACTGTTTAATTTGCTTTGAAAGTTTTTACTATTTTTAACTCTACAGAACTTTATCAATGCACAATAGTTATTTATTTTTGCCTCTTTATATTTTAGGCAAATCATTATGGATCTCAAATCTTCAAAGCTGGGTACGGCAAAGGAAGCTGTTATTTTGGAAGGTCATAGACTGATCAAAGATGCTGTAGCTCTAGGAGCCAAGATGAAAAGTTTATATTTCTGTGAGGCCTCAGCTCTAGAAAGTCTGCCCAAAGAATATCTCCAAAATGTCACCTTGTACAAGGTCACATTCAAGGACTTGAAAGTTTGGGCTGACACCACCACACCTTCAGGCCTTTTGGGTAGGTTAATATTAAAAAAATATAAATACATACCTTTGTCCAATGCAAGTTGTGAGCCCCAAGAAAGACTGTAGTCAAAATGGTAAGAAAAAGATTAATATTTAATTTGAAAATGAGAAAGAAAAATATATTGTCCTAATTTGATAAAAAGTAAGCATCTGGTACTCAAGTCTATTATTTGGTAGAAAAATGATCATGAAAATAGCAATTATCATTCAGTTAGATCTGTGATAGTATTTACATGTACCTTTTTGACATCTTTATTAATATCTAACATTTTCGGGACTCTCCCTGGTTTGGCTTTATAAATAGTAAAATACAAGTTAAAAATTCAGCAACCCCTATTCACCAAATTATTTTAGTAACGTTTAAGTTCAGACATTAGTTGGTTAGTATCAGTAATGACAAGGTTTGTTGAAAATATTTTCTACTGGTGATAAGTTCAGGGTCTTACTATACAAAGGAGAGACTTATAAATTGTAGACTTGGTCATTGAGACTTGGTCAGGGATTCAGTCAGCATCTTATGAATTGACATTAGTAAAATATCCAGAAAATTCTAAACTATATCTAATAGACATTGAATTCTGTTTGTTTTTTTCTAAAGTGTGCAACTCATCCAAATATTTTTGTCTATCTTCTTATCTTATTTAGTCATGTTTAAATGCATACTAAGTAGTTCTGGAACAAGATGTAGGTAAAATTTCATTTGGAATAAAAGTTACATATGTTGTTTTTTTTAAGGGTTTTATATTCTCTTTCAGGTATATTTGAGAAGCCACAACAAGGGGAGCTAATAGCAGCACCTGATGTAGTACTACCCATCACTCTTATCTTCGACAGCCTTAAAGATCCAGGAAATGCTGGAACTTTGATTCGTACAGCGGCAGCAATTGGCTGTGAGAAAGTAATCACAACCAAAGGTAAACTAGTTTGTGAATCTCTCTCCCAACTGAGTCCAACTTATACATTCTGGAGACATATTTTTTCTTTGAATGCAGGAAGGAAGAGAAGATCATTTCTCATGTACCATATACATGTGTCCATGGGGCTGGATTTCACTTATAGTTTGTGCTAGTCATTTGTTCTTCATCTGCATGATAACAAACATACAATCACAAGACTTTATGGCTTTAAACTAAGTTTGATGCTGATATATGACAATAAAAACAAAATTAGCTGTAAAAAAAATAAAAAAAAATTTGCTTAACTTAAATTTGATAACATGGCTTCCAAATCTAACATCAACAAGATTGACAAGAAATAATGAAACTTATTGGCAATGTTTCCTAGCTACCAACAAAACATATATATATCTGAACTCCAAATTTTACAAAACACTCATCCATCCTAACCTGATACACTCTAAAAAAAAATGCTCACAGCCTGGATTAAAATAACCATAAAAATTATTTTGGACCCTGTTTGATGACCTAATTGGTATTCTGAAATGTTAAAATAGCATACTTTCCCTGGAGCTAATTAATGAGCTGTCTGAAATTCATTTGCACTGCACTGTTTAATCAAGCCTAAATTAGTAAATTAATTTAAATTTGATTCACTCTGCTATTTATAATTTATTTTGCCTAAAAAAGAAATGTGTTTATTGTTTTGTTTTTTTCCCTCCATTTTTAGGCAGTGTCAATGTCTGGGAAACTAAGGTTATAAGGTCAGCTATGGGAGGTCACTTTTGCATCCCCATCGTTACTGGCCTGAGCTGGTCAGATGTACACAACCACCTGCAAGAAGGCACTCGGGTATTTCTGGCCAACTCCAAACCTTCACATGTCCTTTCAAAAACATTTACTAAACATTTGACTGTTGACGACATACAAGAAGTTGAAGGTGAGATTAATATCAAGCTTTTATCAGGTTCATGCATTAGAAAAAACATTTTTGAACTCAACATTTATATGGTACTGTACAAATATAGTTCTCTGTTTTTAAGTATTTCCTGTCCATGTATAGGACATTTGGGCCACCCAAAGAAAGCTGTATCCATAACATGGTTGTTATTGATTTCCAGATCTGAATTCACTAAAAAAATGCTTAAGTGTTCTATAGATTTAAATATTTATGTTTTCATCAATGTAGCACTAAAGGGAATGCAGGCACAACATGGCCTAAAATTGTGCCGATGTGCCCAAAACCAAACCAATCAATGTAGCACTACTCTTTTTAATAATAAGTAGTTTTTAATGTAATAATTTGGTTGTGGTTATAATTAAAGACTCACAGTGATTTCAAACTATAGTCCTATCAGACATACACTCTAAATCATATTTAATTAGCCTAGTTTTAACCTAAAAATGATTTTTTTCCTCTTTACATTTTAGAATCCTATTACAGCCTCAGAGATTTTAGAGTGTGTTTGCGAAAAAAAAACTATTCAGTTTTTCATAAGTGTCATTAACCAAACTGTGGGCGTGATTGATGTCAAATATTTTTTTTTAAAAAGTAAGTAATTTACCCCATTCAGATCTGTGACCTGACAATCTATGGGGCAAATGATGTAAAGGTCATCTGTTTCTGTAACCCAGGGTCAACAAAGTTGTCCTGTGGCCAGCACAAAGACTAATCGTCTTAACTTTTCCCCAGCTAATGTTAAATTTAAAACCCAGTCTTAGGCTGGATTTGAACCTGCGACCCTTCAGTTTGAAAGGGGTAGCACTCACCCACTATGCCCCGGATCTCAAAGTTTAGGACTTGTATTTCCAAATGAACACTTAAAGACTGCTTTTCTTTCAGATGTGGAGCTATCAGAGTCAGACAATGACACAGAGGATGACAAGGATGCTGAAGAAATGGAGCACGAGGAGCTTATTAAAGAAATGAACTTAGAAAAACTGTCACGTGAATTCCACAAAGTTCCCCTCACTGTCTCTGACTATTCTGAAATCCCCCTGGCCCCAGCGGAAGATGGCAATATACCTGCAGTGGCTTTAATTGTTGGCGGAGAGACAGAAGGCCTGAGTGCATTGGCCAAAAAGTTTGCTTATAACCACTACGGGCATTATGTGACCATCCCAATGAACAGCAGAGTCAACAGCTTAAACACTGGCATTGCAGGCAGTCTGATCTTATATGAGCTGCGAAAAAAGTTATTGACATTTGGAAAACTCAACCAATAATTTATGTTAGTACTAACTAAATGCTTGACTTTTACTGTACAAATTTTTCTACAAAAATAAAATAATTCATATCGAATGTATACATTGTTTTTGTTACTTTAAAAGTTGTGTTGAAATTATTTTTATTTCTTTAAGTTGTAAAGAATGAAATACTAATTGGTTATTTTTAGGTGACCTGACCAGACATTTTAATTGCTTTATTTACTTTTTTTTTTCCTCTGTGGGCAGATGTATTGAATGGCCATCACTCACACTTATTTGAAATGAGGGTGGTACATTTTAGGTCATGTTGAAACTTTCAACATTTATAATTGCACCCATTTTATTATTCCTTTTTAGGACAATAAATTGATTATCATTGTGTGATGATAATGTTAATAAGAGTTTGCTACTACAATGGGTCATACCTAGTGTCCCTCCCTGGATTTGCATAATTTAAAAAGTTTTTTTTACGTGTATAAAACAAAAATCCTGATGTAGAGATTCTGTAATAAAATACTACATTTCATTTCTTCAATAGATTTTTGTGATATGAACCATTAAGGAATAAAAAATAGGTCAATGTATTTTTTTAGCTGGTTCTTTACCAGAAAATATTTCCCCTGAGAATTATTAGGCTAATAAGACTTATGAATTACAAAACCCCTTCCATGAAAGTCAAGAAACCACTGTTGATGAAAACACCTGAATCAATTAAAAAAAAAATCAACCAATTAGTTAATCAATAAGTTACAATTAATTTTTGTTTTATATGATATGGAAAATGTACAAAGCTAACAGGAGATAAGCCTTGCAATAATGAGAGATTTATCAGTGAATGAATAGTGCTCTCCCACAGAGCACAAATGGGACTTTCGTCAACAATCAAGATAGACAAGTTGCAAGACTTTATGATGCTATTTTAGATGCATGGTGAAAGCTTTTCAATGCTGAGTGTAATTAGATTTGAAATGTTTAAAAAGAAGTCTTGAAGAAGATTTCAAGTTAATTCACAAGTAATTGACAACATGAACACATTAATTAAAACACTGACACAAGT
The DNA here is from genome assembly GCA_030265305.1 of Biomphalaria pfeifferi. Lineage (NCBI taxonomy): Eukaryota > Metazoa > Mollusca > Gastropoda > Planorbidae > Biomphalaria > Biomphalaria pfeifferi. The sequence goes on from JASAOG010000004.1 coordinate 10,204,903, forward strand.
CAATTGCCATCAATATTCTAGTGTCCACATTTTCTCTCTTTCATTAGAAATAATTTCAAAAAAACTGTACACAATCTATTTACATCAGCCAGTAAGAATATGATACAATGACAACATTGTGAGAACAATATACAGTGAGAGAGATCTACATATGATCAATGCTTACTTACAATGAATTCGAGAGATGGTGATACTATGTACAATTCATGACCTTTTGTAAAAAGACAAGAAAAAAAACACATGGTTGTTATATAGGGATATCAATAATGATCCACATGTAACAACTTATTCAACAATGGGTTAGAAATACTGAAAACAAAATCTCTTTTTATTCATCTTAAATTTTTTAGACAGAAACAAACAACAAAAATTCAGCAAATATAAGTAAATGCCAGCAGAAGAATGATAGAGGATGGTTGGGTATAATAAAAGATAGAATGATAGAGGATGTTGGGGTAATGAAAGAAGTCCCTGGCCAACAACAGACTTTTCATGTACAGATAACAATTAATGATTTGAATAATCTGTGAGATTTTACAATGGCAGCACAGAGAACAGCCACACTCTGAATGAAATCTATACAATTTATACAAACAGTTCAATCATGGCAGAAGATGGAAGATAATGTGAACCACTACTCTTTCATACCTCACACATACATCACCATTTCTATCTCATTCAACTAAAGAGTTCATTGACCCAGACTTACAATAAAATGTAAGAATAGCAAGCATGTACAAACATAAAGTAAATCAATCAATATGTTAAAAAAAAAAAAAGAAGACAAATTTATCAGAAAAAAACTGGATCTACATATCACACAATTTCTAAACAATATGTTTGCATGACTCAGTATTAAATTTTTTACATCCTCTTTAAAAAAACAACAACAGAACATTATCACACAGGTCAGGAAATAAATAATATTTGAAAAAGTTATGCTTGTCTATCATTTAGTCAACATAGAATAAGGAATGGCAAGACTAACAAGAAATAACAAAAGCATTGAGTTCTAATTATGCCTAGATAGAATGTAAGCCACTTGGTAAGTTCCACTTCATTACACCATCTAGATAAAAAATAATCCATTCACTAAGAAAAAATCTGTAGCTTATAAAATACAATACTTAGTATATATTCACATCAAACGGTCAGTCATTCCATTACTATTTCTATTCAGAATCAGCACAGATCAAGTTTCTCAGATTGTGTAATACAAATGCATCTAGAGAAATAGCACAGATAGACTCGTTTTTGGATGGTAAAATAAAAAGATTCTAAAACATTATGAGATCCACTTTTCTATATAGAAACAGGCCTAACACAGTATGTGCCAGACAGATCCCTGTCACCTTGGTTCCTATTTTACATGGCTCAGGCTAAACTGCAGAAAAAGAAACATGTTCTCCATGATTCTCACAGACTTGCCTAAACTACAAATCAACTGGTTAGAAAACCCAAAACTTTTAAAAGGGAGGTTTTGAGCATTTTATAATGCTGATATGAAACAGCACTGCTGACATGCATCAGAGACTTTATGAGAGCAATTAATATTTCTTTCATGCTCCTATAGGTAGATTTCTAAACATTGCTATAAAGGAAATAGCACTGGATCTTAGATTGAGAGAAACAGATATTGCTAAAAAGAAATATCACTGATAGATTTGTGAGAAAGTTAAGATTTCAATGTCTCTTACAACTGCTTGAGAGAGGGATACACAATATGGTAGCAGGAACAAGAGTTGAATACTAAATATATTGTCACCTAACAATTTAACACTCACAGGAAATACAATTTAAAAGTTCTGTTGTTGTTTTTTTAAAGCATAAAGCATGGAAAAATTGAATCAAATCTATCAATTAAATTTTTTTAAATTGTTGTTTTTCTTTCACTTATAATGTCAATCACATTCAGTCTTTAGTAAAAAAAAATGTTTCAAAGACTTATCGAGCAAGTGAAAGAGTGACAGTGTAAACCCAGAACATTGTTATCCAGCTGCATATACCACAATAACATCGTGATTAATTATTTATTCCCAAATTGTTTAGTTATAACATTTCATGAGTCTGAAAGGAAAAACTGGGTATTTCTTTGAGGCAGAATGGAGTTGACATGATCTATTTCATTGGGGAATGTAGGACTAATAAAATTATTTAAGGTACACAATTTTATGCTAAAAAAAAACAATGTTTACACACTTTTACACAGCATCAAAAATGTAATAGATAAACCATTCTTCATGTACAAAACAGCCATGGATAAAGTTGGCACACCATAAAGTGTCTATACAGGCCATCAGTATTACCCAAGAAGTTATATACCAGTGTTCCTATGAGCTATCAATGCTATACTAAAAATATTGTAACACACAATATCTAGACTTGTTGTCAGAACTACAAAGACAACTCAACTACTATTCCATTCTATTTATATACACACACCTATAAACATTTGGAGAGGACAGCTTAGCACTACGTTTTTAGTGTTTTTTAAAAACTTTTACACAGTACTTAATTGTCTGTGAAACAGCCTTTGTAAATGACAGTGAGGATTAGATACATCACAAAAGAAACACCATATTTCAAATGATTGTACATAGTTAGTTGTATGATGGTATTTTTAAAAAATGTATACTGAGCCAATCTATTCCAATAACTAATAAAGTAGATGTGCAAGATGATCTTGTTACAGAATGGAAGCGAAAAAGAGACAGACAAACTGCACTATCATTAACAAAGCATATACAAAATACACATTTATGCAACAAGCTCCAGCAAAGTTCTCAGAACTAGGACCTAAGTCTTATGTTGAGGCATCAAAAATGTAATAGATAAACCATTCTTCATATACAAAACAGCCATGGATAAAGTTGGCACACCATTAAGTGTCTATACAGGCCATCAGTATTACCCAAGAAGTTATATACCAGTGTTCCTATGAGCTATCAATGCTATACTAAAAATATTTGTAACACACAATATCTAGACTTGTTGTCAGAACTACAAAGACAACTCAACTACTATTCCATTCTATTTATATACACACACCTATAAACATTTGGAGAGGACGGCTTAGCACTACATTTTTAGTTGTTTTTTTAAATAAAATATACAAAGGAAATGACAACACATGCTGCTAAACCTAACTAAAAAGTGCTATACTGTCAACAAGGAGCAGTCAGAATACACTCACACCATCTCCACTCAGTATCTAAAGATATCCACATTCATTGAAGCACTCAATCATATCTGCTAAGTATCTCAAGATAACCAGTTCCATAGAAGAAAAAAATGTCTTTCATTTGTTTAACATGTCAACCTTTTCTCTAGCCACAATGACATAAACAAAACTCCATTCAAAAGATACACTTGTATAAATTATCTTTCCTGACATCCATCAGAGAATCTAACAGGTCAAACTCCATTCAATAGATACACTTGTATAAGTTATCTTTCCTGACATCCATTGGAGCATCTAACAGGTCAAGAGTCATAAATAAGTTACGAATATGTACTAGTGAGAAAGCAATGTTTTTGGTTGCAGTGATCTCCTCATATCTGTGAGTCTAAGCTACACAATCACTGCTTAGTTTTGTTTCTTTTTTGGCTAGCGACAGAAATAATTCCAAAAGTCATGACAGTAGTCACTTTTTTTTAAACCTTCCAAGTCCCATGGCTTAAGCCTTGATTTGTAGTAGAAGAATCATGAGAAGGTTACAAGGTTTAATTGAGGTAACCCCGACATCCCTGCGCTCCACACAGACAAGGAATCTTGTCCTCTTCAAATGGAAACTTGTAATCATAGGTGATCTCTTCATTCACATCAATATCACGCTTAGAGTAGATGACAATCTTCTTGTGGCCATCCACTGTGATGATTTTGGCATAACAGTTTGGCTGGAAAACAAGAGTAAATACAGTATTTATTCAAGATGAATCAAATTATGTTCCCCATCAAATGTTACCATCCACAGGGTTTCAATAAGGTGGCTTCCCTTGTTTCTCTCACCAACCTTTTAAAAGGGCAACATGTGGCCCACATAAAAAACAGATCACTTTAACTTTCCCCAGAAAATTAGGGTTACCCATTAAATATAGCTTCAATAACAGGATTCTAATACTCCAAATGAAAAACTGGCTCCATCAGGGTCAAACTTAAGACCATTTGTTGATCTGACAAGCACATTTCCACCAATAACAAAAAAATGATCTGGGAATATCTATCGTGTTTATTTTTTCTCTGTCATGGGCCTTTGCTAAAACATTTGTCCTGCTTGGAGTCCTTAACTAGTTTAACTAATTTCTTTAACTAGAATTCTAGTGGAATATCAACTTTTTTTATGTATATATAAAATTCAATTACAAAGAGAAGATAAACCACCTAAGTAGATATTTCAATGGCTTCTAATCGATAATAAATTATCTTTGTGCTAAACTAACTTATTAAATGAAATGAAAAAAAAAAAAAAAAATTTTTTATAGACATAGAGGCTATTATGCTTAACTATCCTGGGACACTCAAGAAGAGAATATATTTATTTATATTTCTCTGAAATAAAAAAAAAACTGTTAAAATCTCAAAACATTAGTTAACTTACATTGCAGCTGTGGTTTATAAACCTGGCAAGGTTGCCGCATTTGGTGGCATCAATGATAGTTTCATGGTCTACTCGAAACAGGTAGGAGCTTCCAATACCCGTCTGCTCGTAGTGTTTTTCTCTCAAGTCAGCTATTGGCTGCCGAATGGCCTGTCCTACGTATTCAATAACCATCTCATCTGCTGCTATGGGCTCAAGAGCAAATAGACCCCAATCATGAATACCTGACTTGGCAAATTTCAGCTGCTTCTTACGAAACTTTAAAAAAAAACAACAATGACATTCTGTATATATATATATATATATATAAAATACATATAAATATATCACAATCATTAAATACATTTCTCCCTATTTATTTATTATATATATGTAAGAGATGGGTCAACTCCAGTGAGTGTTAAAATGGGAGAGAGGTCAACATTTTTTATTTATTGTTATGATCTAATTCAAAATAGTTCAAACTGTTCCACATTAGAAGTACTCCTCACACTCACAGATTTTCTCTTATGTCTTCATGACAGTACAAAATACCAGCACAGTATAATCCCCAACTAAATATTTTCTACACACCTTGAGTTGGTTGAACTTGAGTAGATCACTGACTTCCAGATTTTCTTGGAACAGTGCAATGGCTGCCTGCAGACGTCTGTTTTCACTTCTAACCTCTCTTGAAGACTGCTGTTTTTTCTTGACATCCTCCTTTGAAGAAGTAAAAAGTTGACATAGTAATTTAGCTGCTGCTTTTCTCTGCATAAACCACAAAAAACATGATTGAGTTCAGCTATTCATACTGCTATTTCAAACCAAAACAATGACTAACCATTTGTCTCTCTGTCTCTGCAGCCTTCTGATGTTGCAGTGCTAGGTTCTTGGCGTTGCTTAAATACTTCATTTTCTCCTCCAATGCAATCTTGTAATATCCCTCCGTACGAGCACACCCTGAAAAATACGACAGAGCAGGATCACATTAAAGATTGTAACATATCATATCATGACCACAATAAGTGTTTTTTTGGGGGGACTTGGTCAATGACACATCATGGAAATAAGTGTTATATGAGTTGAACAATATATATATATTAAATGGCACCTTTTCACAAGTATACACTCACCTGTTTTATGATCCATGCGTCTTTTTTTCTTTGGTGGATCAGGAATCCTTGTATGAGGATGATCCACCCACAGTATATCATTTAGCCAATAGAACATAGGGTCATCTGACTGCATCAGAGAGTCATAAGTCTTTTTAAGAAAATTAATATCTTCATCATCCATTCCATGATGATAGATGTCAAAAAATACTTGTCTCTCTTCGTGGATTGATCTAGGGGTAAAGGTCACTCGTGGCTTTGGCTCAACATCCATCAGAATGTTGGCAAGCTCTCGACTGACCCTGTTTTTATTAGTGACATCTGCCAGCTTCCTGCCCACCTTTGCTTTGCGTTTATCTGCCGCTGCAGGCAACTTTCTCTTAGGTTCGGATTTTTTATGGGCTAATGAAATGACTTCATCAATAGTGGCATCAATCTTAGCTTCCATGACTCGCTTGTTTCTGACTTTTGATTTATGCTTGGGTTCTTCAGGCTCCTTTACGTTCTGATGTGCGGAGGGCAGGCAGTAGTTGTGATCAATCCAGATTTCCTGTGTGATCCTGATGGCTTCATCATCAGCAGAGTCTGTGGAATCAGAATCAGGGCATGGAGGTTCACCCTCAGGCCTTGTGCTGAAGTAGTCATGCTCAGCTATTGCAGAGTTGACAAATTTTCTGCGTCCCTCATCATCAGAGGTTACATCAGCTGTGTCTTCCACGTCAGGAGCTGGTGTGGTTGGCTTGCGCGGGACCTGGCCAGAGAGCGCCATCAAAAGCTCCGCTGCTTCAGTGTCTGTGGAGTCAGGGAGACTGTCATCTTCTCTTTCTTCCTTGACCTCACCCCTGAGCACTGCCAGCCTGTCATCATCAGACTCACTGCTTCGCCTCCTTCCACGCCTACCACCTCTTCCACGCCGCCCCCCTCTACCACGGGATGGGGCAGGGCGCTTGGGCTCCTCAAACTGAGGCTTTTCATCCAAAATCTTTTCTTCCTCATCTACATCATATTTGTTCATGGGTGTATCCACTTCAAGTTTAACTTTCTTGTCGGCTTCCTCCTCTGTTGGAGAAAGACTTGTGTTTGAGGAATTCACCTTGATGTCTTCACTAGAAGAATCTCTGCAAATACAAACAAGTTAGTTGGGAACATCAAATATACATTAGTCCATTCTTTTTATTCTTAAATTACTAACCTACATTTTTTTTAAATTCATGCCAACTAGCCAAACAAAAGTTAATTTATTATAATTAAAACTAATATATAGTAAAGGTGAAGTGTAGTAGCTAGATTTCTATGTAACTGACAATGAAGCATTTGATGTTCTTGCTATTAACTTTTCCACTATACAAATTAGACTGTTTGTGTTTTGTTATCTGATGGTATAAGGAGATCATTGTTTTTGTCTGTTAATTGTCTTAGAAGTTGTACTTACTCTTTCTCCTCATCCTCTGACCTGATTTCTCCAGACTCCTCCTCCTCTCTGATGGAAGCAAAACAAAGAATAGTACAGTTAGATGAAGCTTTCAGACATCTCACAGTAGTTTTCAAGTGCATTACTACAAAATTATCTATTGGATCCTTTAAACCTGGCATAGTTTTCTTTATAAATACCTAAATATATAGCCATAGTACAGGAAATTCACTTGTTTCTGTGACCAATGGTTTCAAAGAGTATTAAGTGTAACATTTTTTTTGACAAGACCAGAAAGCCAATGACTAAGTTTAGTCAGGCCTATAGTTCTTAGACAAACAATGTGTGCACTTCCATTTCCATTCCATCTGAACACAATGACACTCAGAAAAACATTCTAGTCTTCAATTGAAAATAAAGAGAATCCACTTAAGGTGTAAACTTTTAACAAAGAAAAAAAACTATTACTTACTCTTCTTCCTCGTCTTCATCTGACACTTTCTTGGGGGATGATTTTGTCTCTTCCTCTTCATCATCTGATGACAGAGACGACAGTGAAGACAGCTCTTCCTTCTCCTCACTTTTAGAGGCTGCTTCTTTCTTTGTCTCCTCATCTTCAGTGGACATTTCTTCCTCTGAGGCTTCGCTTTCTTCCTCCTCATCATCACTTTCTTCATCACTGCTACCCACTGCACTATCTTCTTCTTCTTCATCACTTTCCTCTTTCTCCTCATCGATGTCTATTTTCAAAGAATTAAATAATTAGACATGCAAAATAGCAATTTAAAAAAAAAAAAAACAAGTTGCCCCTTTTAAAATGATAGAAGAATGAATGTTACAAGTTATTGAGCTCACATTGCCTATATAGTGTAATTATTCTTGCGTAAGACTGCAATTCTAATACTACATATTCAAATCACATCCAGCCAACTTACCAGCCTTTTCCTCATCTGAATCCTCATCAGAACTGTAAATCTTCCTTTGGGGTTTCTTGCCAAGGGCTTTTGGAGTCTCCTCAAGATCTGATTCATCATCATCATCATCCTCATCTTCATCATCAGACAGAGTCTTCTTTTCACTAATCTCTTTCTTTTCTTTGAATTTGTCTTGAGTATCTTCATCCTCCTCTTCCAAAGGAGCTGGTTCTGGGGCTTTTTTCTTCATGAAAAGATCAAAGACATTTTGTATGAAGGCTTAGTTTAGGGCACATCTTCACTGTCCTGCCCAATTACTTTTTTTTAAAAAATACTATTCTCGATAATTCAAAATCTAAAATAATAAATATGGTTACTACAAAGGAATCTGTATAATTTGTTACAGCAATCCAATAAAAAGCAGAAGTTAAAATAGTGCAATAGTTGGCATTATCAGTTGAATAAAAAAACCTAATACCTTAAAAGATGGCAGTTTTGAAAAGCCTGAACGGATGCCTAATAATCCTCCTGAGCTATATCGATTGAATCCCAGGCCAGACTCCAGTCCACCCTCTTTAGCCCAGGGATGCCTTGCTTCAAACAGACCTGCTAATGCTGAAGTGATAGCAGGTGCGGCTGGAGGAAGTGCAGCTGTGGGTTTGTCTTTCTTCTCCTCAACATTTGGCAGTTTGATAGGAACCTAGAAAGAGATTCCAAGCCATCAAATATTACTTTTATATAACAGTTAAAGAATTACTTTTGTGGTAGTTTCATTTATTTGATTTGGTCCTAATAAAGATGATGTTATGAAACTAAGTGTTAGATATATACTAAACATTTCAACACACTTAATATTACTACTAGCATTCAACACCGGTTACACCCATGATTTGTGTCTAGGGTAAATATATTGTTTATTTTTACCAGTTCCCAATTTTTTCTCTTATCCAGCTTCAATAAAACTGTAGTAATTTCTAGTAAATTCTAGTATCTGTTATGTCCCATTGGAATGGCCCACTTCATATATACATTGCCCGTTATACATACCAACTTTTGGCTCCTGAATTCTAGTATCACTAACCCCCACCCCAAAGTTCTGTATTTTTATTTGGCACATCGTTTTGTATACGCTCTAGACTGCCGCTTAGATGGTCCCAGGCTCAAACACAATCTCAGACTATTCTTCAGCTTCTCATGCCAATATCAAAATATTTGATCTCAGGCTCTATAATGTTGTTTTTTTTAATGTAACAGATTTCGAAAAGTAATTTAATATTATTTCTAGTGTAGAATTATGTTAAGAAAAAAGTGAGTGAAATTTCACATAAAAAAAAAGAAAATGAAATTCCACCTCTTCCACCCAGAACAACATTACACAAAGAAAAAAGTTTAGATCTAGATAAATAGGCTTTTAAATTTTCAGCGCCAATTTTTGTGTTTTCGATCTATATTACTTAGCAGTGACTTGAAAAAACAAAAATATCAAGTTGGTTTCATTAATCACTGTTGTTTATTTCAACTTTGGCTAGATATAAAAAAAAAAAAATAGATCTATCAGATGGAGCGAACGGGAAGATTTAAAAAAAACTCTTTTGCAATTTTTTTGCTGTCAGATTTTTAAAAATCTATTGGGTTGAAATAGCAAATAAATTATTGTTTTTGGTAAATTTAACAACTGTGATATCAATTATGAAAATAGCTAAGTTGCTCAATGTGCCTGGTAAGTAACAACAGGTTAAATTTTCGTATTTTTAAAAATTGATCATACATGAAAATTAAGGGAAAGGTGCATTGTGCTCATTATATAGAAGATTTGATACTAATAGTACCAATTACATTATAAATTCAAGGTTGTGGTCAATATAGAAGTATAACCAAATGAATGGTAATATCCAAAAAAGTATCTCTAGTGCAATGTTTCTCAAACTGTGGTGCTAAAGGGGAGGCAAAGACAATTTATTTTTAAGGGACACAAATTTATTTTTATTGAAGTCCATTTTTGAATCTTAAAGTCAAATGACATTATTACCAAAGTTAAAAAAATGAATCTATTTTAAATAAGAGACATTGTTTCATATTCTAAGTAGGAACTTTTTTGTGAGAGATGTCTGCAAGAACAAGATTTAAAAAAAAAAAAAAAAAAATCATTTGTAATTCTCAACTTTCTTCTGTCAGAATAACTGAATTTCTCAATACAGTCATACACAGTTATGTTGACAACTTTTGCATGGCAAAAAAAAAAGTCTGCAACAAGACATCTTACTTAAATACAAAACATAAAGATGATCTTATGACAATCACACACATTTAAGATGTATGTGCTTTATATGTGTACATAACAGATGCCCTTAGAAAAAGTGGAGCTTTCACACCTCTGCCAACCCTTGCTGCATGGAAGAGGAACTTCTCTGCCTCTTCAATAAATTCTCCATAAACAACCTTTCATTTTTTTAAATATGGAAAACACTATTAAAAAAAAAAAAAAAGTAAACATAAGCTTAATCATAATGGTCATTCTTTGTAATATAAATTAAGATTCCAAACAAAGAAAGCAAAGAAAAATAAGAAAATTGTGTTATAAATATGCCTATATGTCTCTTTTTTTCCCATTACATTCTTAAAAACCTTCCGAAATCCTGAGGGAGCTTTCAGTTGGCTAAAAGGGGGAAGAGAACGGAACTTTGTTCATCTAAGGGGCACCACAGATAAAAGTTTGAGAAATACTGTGTAAGGTCCTGTATTGCTCTCACATCTAAAGAAAATATATGGCATGTATTTTAATGCTGGGATTTAATTTAAATGTATAGCACAAAGTTCTAACTCATTCAAACCTTCTAATGTTAATTAGTTATACTCCCACTTCTACACATCAAACAAGTAAACATTAGATCTATAAAGTGCAATTTTTCTGTCTTGTTTTTTTTTTTAAAGTCTCCATATGAAACTATGAAACAAAAGTATTTGTACAAACAAATGAACACAAGCAACATTTTTATAAAGATACACTTTCAAAAAAGCCTTAAATTTTGGCGAATGATTTTCAAAATGATTGTTGTACTTGATGATATTCTTATATTTTTTTAGATGAAAGATACAACCTTACATTATAAGACGTTAGATCAGTGGCTAGAAGAATATAAACATGGTACCCTTTTAATTTTGGGAGCATTCTCGTACAAATTGTAAAACTTAAACTACTGCTAATTACTTTGTTGGAAATTACTTTTAAAAAGGAATTACAAGTGAAATGTAAAGTTTTATTTTGTTCACATATGAATTGAGTTAACAGCTAATAACATTAGCAGATAAATATATACCAACAATTAACTTCAAGTGAATCGCAAAATACTTGTTACAATATAGCTGAATAAGGTTAGTAAATTTGAATACATTTCCTTCTTTCGGCCATCCTTACACTTTTATTATAATCATCTGTATAGTGCATGACAGTTTAACCACATCATTTTAAATAGTGCTATGTATTACAATTTAATTAAAATGAGAAAATTGTGAAAAGCCTACTGACCTTGTGTTTCTCCTCCTGCTGGTCCCACCAATTCTCAAAATATTTAAACGCAGATGTCTCCACCATCTTTTTGCACAAGTCCCTCTGCATAATACTTTTCAACTCTTTCACAAACTCATTCAGAACAGTATTGAACATATGGGTCACATAGTCTGCCTCTGGATCATAGTCGGGGTTGAATCCCATAAAATTGTCACAGGGATTGCCCAACCAGTCGTTGCTGAAAGCCGGGTGGGAACTGTTTACAGGATTCACCTCCAGCCGCTCATCTCCACTGCTCACAGAGTCTAAGCTCATCCTGTCATCCTCTATATCCACTTTGTCCTGGCCATTCGAAGGGGACTGCTGAGGGTCCTCTGAGAAAGGAGATTTAAAATCAAGGTTCATCTTGGCAGCCGGTAAGCTTTCTGCTGGAGGTGAAGCAACTTTCTTGCGATTGTCACGTTTGTTTTCTGACAGAGGCAGGCGACAAATACTCTCAGGGGGTTGAAATGATGGGTTGTTGTTGCCAAATTTTCCACCTTTGTTGCGGTTTTTCTTCTTGTTTTTGCCTCTTCCTTTAGGAGGAGGACCACCACGAATGTTCTGAGGCCTGGGGGGCTCAAAAGGTTGATGGGGAGGAGGTCCATCCATGGGTGGTGGAGCCCAACCCATGTTTGGATGAGGAGGAACCCCATTTCCTTGCCAAAGGTCCATATTATGAGGTGGAGGTCCCATGTGAGGAGGAGGTAAGCCTGGTGGCACACCTGGTGGTAAAGGCTGCATAAGTGGCGGGTGATGAGGTGGTGGAGGCAAATGATGATGAGGTGGCATATGTCCCATAGGTGGCCCCATAGGTGGCATATGCATGTGCATTCCATTTGGATCCCATGGTGGCATCATATCTTGTGGAGGAATATGAGGGAGAGGCATTGGTGCTGACATAGAAACTGGTGGTGGAGGAAGCTCAGGTTCAGGAACTTCCGCCATGGACTTTCCATCATCTTTATCTTCGGCTTCAGAGCCCCCTTGAAGCAAACTCTGAATTCTGGATTCCAAACTCATGAAACGCGGCTCTTCGTCAACATCAGCTTCAGGGGTATCTTCTTGGGGTGCCACACTCTCCATGGGTATCTCTCGAGGCATTTCAAAAGGTGGCGGTTTTTCTGACCTAGGATCCCTAAATCTAGGAGGCATATTATTGTGAGGAACAGGACTTGGAGTGGCATGCGATGAAGGAGTTGACATTGAAGCTGGTGTATCCAGCCCTGGGCGTCGACGCCAATCCCGTTCATCCATTCTATTTCCAGGGCCTGAATGATCAAACAAAGGAGGAGGAGGTCCAGGCATATTATTGGGCATGTCGTGATGAAACGGCGACTGCATGTCAAAGGGCATGTGCCCAGGTCCATGAGGCATTGGTGGACCAAAGTTGTCATTGAATAAAGGATGATGGGGTGTAAGTGGCGGGGGACCATGGTGACTGGGGGTCTGTGGATGTGGTGGCAAGCCCTGATTATGATATGGGGGAAGGGGTGTTGCAGGAGTGTAGCCATAATCTGGTGTGTAAGGTGGGAGAGGCTCGTTGCCATGAGGCATATACATAGGATGGTGAGGGTCAAAAGGTGGTGGACCAGGAGGAAAGTTATTTTGATTAAATGGCATTGCACTATTAAATCCAAGCTCGGAAGAATGAGATGTGCCTGGAGTGTCAGGTTGTGTCGCAGAACTTTCATTTAGCTGATCTTGATCTCTGAGACGCTTTTTCAAGAATGCTTTTTTCTCACTTTCTGGCTCAATGTAATCAAACCTCTCTAATGTGTCAACACTGCTTGAACGAGAAGCAAATGAGGGCATGGCTGATGGATCTAATTCTATGCGCGGTCTGTCTGACAATTTCTCATCTATCAACTTTTGCCTTTCTTTGCCTTAGAAATTAAAAAGAAAAAGAGTTCAATAAAAAAAATGACGTTGAGTAAAAGAAGATAGGAGGATAATGTCTAAGAAGTCTAGATCAGTGATATACAAATATTTCATCAATATGTGAAGAATTTGCACTTCAATTTCTTGTCACCTGGTTGTATTGGCAAGCATAAATTCGTACAGTATCATCTGATGAGACTAGGAATCATGAAATTAAAACAACTTAACAGTTGTTTTTTTCAGACATGTGTTAATGTCAATCAGTCTACTTAAAATGAATCAAGTGTTACTGTGTCAAGATCACCATTCATTTGATGTATGCATTATTCTAAGATGAGGGCTAATATAAGATTTCTAACATACCCATGGTGTCCAACAAAACATTCATTATGTTCCCCATCTTGGATGTACGATGCAGTTTTTCTACGCAAGCCCTTGCACATTTAGACTGGGAAAATACCACCTGAAAATATAATTATTATTTTGTTTACATTTAATTGTAGTTGTCCAATTCATGATATATATTCATCAAACATTTTCTTTGTAAAGAAAAGTGTGTAATCATAATCTAATGATATCACATGAATGTTGGTATAGGGTTAGTCCATACACAGGCTGAGCATATACATTATAAGACATTCAGCACATTTTTCAAAATATTTACACATTTAGTCTTTCTTGTAGATTTTTCTGGAATATGTCAGAATGTTGCAATTTTTTGTCAGTAGCATCACCTGGCAGTGATTTTATGGTCATAAGGCCTCTAGTATTTTATTCCTGATTCTATAATACATCAACAGAAAAATTCTTTCAGAAAAACGGAATCTTTGTAAGAAATGTAAAGGTAATGGAAATATTTTATAACACGTGGAAAAAAAATCAGCTTTTCTTTCTTCTTTCAGACCATTATTGCAGAGCAATGAAAGTTTTGATATCCCCACATACTCACTATTCATATTGTTTTCAGACAGATAATCTTAGTCATGAACTTGCTTCTAATATAGCAGCTGGCCTATCAAGTCTGATAAATATAGATTTACTCTACAGCTATTTATTCTGGGTACTGATGAAGAAGAGTGGAAGGAATCAAGAATGATATGGTATTTTTTTCACCCTTGAAATTCCCTGATTTCAATTTTTGAATTTAGGCTTTCATGAGTAATGGAATCTAGCTCAGTCCCTAGTGACTATAGCAGTGGCTTTAGATCTGCTGCAGGAGATACTTTCTTTAATTTTAAAGACAGGGTACTCAATTTGATTCCCTTTGTTGACACTTAAGAGAGAGATTCAGCTCAGCCACCATTTCTGTCAATAAAACCTCTGCACTTGTCACTTTCATCTTTAAATAACACGTTACAGATTTTGTGTGCATATTTTCAAATAAAAATCATATTTGCAAGTTTTGGTGTTCATCTTCATACTTATAATATGCATACAAGTAGAGATCTCTTTAGATCCTAATTCTAGATTTAGATATCAAACTAAATTTTACAAAAAGCCTTGGTCAGACTAACAACAAAAGCTCAATGCAAAGGGTTTTGATCTATTTATACTAGTACCAGTACCTTCATGAACGTGGTCTTTTTAATAGAAGGATAATACAAAATATTTATATTTGATGTTTTTAATATATCTTTAATGATAGACAAGCACAATGTAATAATGCTGGAGAAAAAAAAGAAGAAAATGTGTATGTCAATCTTAATAACTAAAGCATACATACTTTTCCAATGCCCATATGTTTCCTGTTTCTTGGATGATAGTAAATCTTTATGTCCTCAATCCTGCCAAACCCTTTTACCATATTCTCCAGAAAGTCTCTGTTGATATTATCGTTAAGGTTGCTAAATGTAACTTCTTTGGCTGGGGGTGTACCTACATAATATTGGTCATACTGGAAGAGCAAAGCACACAGAAAGATCAGTACAATCATTAGTGCAATCCCACCCTCCTTTTTTTGTCTTCTATTATTAAAGTAAAAAAAAAATAAGCTACCAAAAAGATACACAAGTTAAAGTTAAGAATTAATTTTTGTCTATTTACTTTTTTTCCCCTCACAAAAATATAATAAGATTGGTCTCTGCTTCTACAAAGCACACAAACAGATGAAGTTGCGAATGGGTTAGAAGAAAAAAAAAAGTAAGGCAGACCTGCCTACAAAAAAAAGTCCAAATGCGTAATGCTGATGGTCAAAATGCGTATTTTGGCACCAGAATTCGTAACACTTACGCGATCCATTGTTTTGTCATATATATATATATATAATATATATAATATTAGATCTAGATGTCATGATTAGATCTACAATCTAAATCTAGATCAATACGACAATAGAGATGATATCTAGACTAGATCTATGTCTATTTAATGAATATAATTTACTCTAGACCTAGGCTCAAGAGTGTTACCGATGCTGTGGATCCGCTACAAACGTAGGTCTACTCTAAACTTTCGTAGGCCTACCTTCATCCTTGATCTATTCTTTACTGTTATACTAAGACTAAGAATCTAGTCTAGTCTAGACTAGATGGTAGTAGATGTTATCGATCTAGATCTAGTCAATCTAAATCATACTATAACTTATAACTTAGTATTTATAACTAGTATAACTAAATTGGATCTAGATTGTAGAGTGTAGACTAGAGTAGAGTAATGTAGAGAATCATGACATAACGTAATGACTAGCTAGATCTATTCCTGTATAACAAGTTATCTAGATTCTCCATCATTCTAGGTCTAGAATCCAGATCTAGACTAGATATCTACAATGTCACCCAATGTGTTTTGAATTGATAGCACTTCAATATTTTTTTCTATACAAATGAATACGGGAATCAGGGATTCAGCATAATTAATTTCTACTAATGAACTTAAAAAAAAAAAGCCACGTTGGTGTAACAGCTAACCGACTGTACCAACCCGCCACTCCCTTACTCTCGCGATCTTCAATTCTAGACTAAATCTAATTGCTTTTAAGAACCAATCAACGTATAAATCTGGACACAATGTGTTCCCCCCCCCCCCCCCCCAACAGGATGGCTTAGCTTGACCACCGTGACAGCTCGTAAGCTAGTCAAGAGAGGGGGAAAAAAAAAGGATACGAAATGCCTAATGCAATGGGTTAAATGCGTATTTGCGTACTAACGGTCCTTTTTGGGAGATTTTGCGCAACGGTAGGCAGGTCTGGTAAGGGTTTAGAATTATTGAACAAAAAGTGAAAAAGAAGAAAATGTAATAAATAAGAGAAAAAGAAAAATTGCAAGGAAAAAAAAAGTCTATCTTAAAATGTTCACTTGTTGGAGAGAGATAAAAGTCATATTACAGAGTCTTTTGTTTTCACTTAAATATGATTCTACTAAAAATTCACAAATTTATTTCATTTGTATTTAAAAAGGGATATTGTATCCTCCCTACACACAAAAAAGTTTAAGAAACCAAACCATAAAAATCTAATTTCCATATTAAACTATCAATTTATGAATACTATTAGAAGTCTATTCAAGTGAGATGCTAATTAAGTTCAGCATTATAAAAAAAAATGATAACACTTGTTTGAGTACAAAATGTATAGAGTAAAGACATGCTTAATGAACAAGGGTGTTACCTTCCATCTAGGTACAGGTAAGTCAGCAGGTTGTCTTCTATAACAGATTCTTTGATATCTTGGTCTGGGGTCTCTTGTGTCGATTGTTCGTCCATCCTAAAATAAATCAGCATTGTAATAAAAATTAGAAAAGTGTTAGCAAATTAAAAAATGTGTATTTTTAGCAACCCTGAAAGAGGAAAAGCTGCTTGTGTGGTCTGTCCGTCCATCCCATTTAGATCCCAAAAACTAGAAAAGATATTGAAAATTTTTTGATATCATGCTTTCTTAGATCATTCAAAGTTCTGAAGCCACGCTATTTTTTTTTTCTGAAAGCAAAATGTTTAATTTTTCAATTTAAATATGAGTGTTTCTCCAGTACTGGTTACAACTAGGTTTTTGGTTCACTAAAAAGTCAGTATTTCATAAGATTGTTATTCAAATGTGACAATTTACATTACATTGCATTAAGAAATGGTTAATCTATAAATTTTGATCTCATAAGGTGCTAGGGAAATATTGAAATTGTAAAAAATGTGTGAAATTACTACCCAGAATGGCGGCTTTTGATGTAACATGGAACACCATGGTATGATTGAATTAATATCGTACTAAAACCAAGGGGCATAAAACTTCCATCTTTGTTGGGATATGTTAACAAGATCCTCATATTTCAATGTCATTATTTAGTTTTTCTCAAGGTTATCAAAATATTGGCTAAACACGGCCACAAAAATGCGTTTGAGGCGCATCGCGATGTGTCCCACTTTATACGGAATTACAATCCTCTATGAATTGTAAACAAGACATAAATAATATGCTCAACATTGCATTTCTGTTACAACAAGCATTAAAGATTTCTTTTAAAGTTTTTTTTTTTCTTAAAAGCTTTCTAAACATGCATAACGAGCTTAAAATAGGTCGAGGTGTCCCAAATGAAGCGCCTGTGCTGCGTGTGTTAAGAATGGGATTATTTTTCCCACGACACTACTTTTTATGAATGAGAGTTCTTTTGAGCATCACAGGTATTGTGTAGAACAAAAGAAGTGCCGTTTCCGCTGGAAATACTAACGTAGTAATTAACAGGAGTACTTAAACAATAGCGTGTCCCACAATTAACCATTGATGCGCCTCAAGCGTCGACACGATCAATCGCCGGCAATCTTGCACAAAAATCTCATTTAATCTGTTTTTTGTGATCTTTTGTGAATCAACAACCCATCAGGTACGTAGATATTTCATTATTCGTGTTGGTGTTTTCCATGCATAAATTATGGCGTCACATGTAGCGTCTAATACGAGTTCAGGATTTGTTAAGTTTTCTGTATTCATGGAAAGTTTCAATAAGGATTAAATGATTTTAATATATGCAATAAACTATTTTCATAATCATTTTAAATGAACATTTTTTTTTTAACATCTTTCATTATATATTTTTTGTAATTTTACATCGTTTGGGGTGTTTCAGTGGACACTACTCTGTTTGTTTACAAATGGTGTCCTAGTTTGCATCTGTTAAGTCCAAATAGATTTTAGTGATATTTTGTTAAAGATTTTACAGTGTCAGATAATATTAGCTACGTCTAAAAGAAATAAAGCGGTACTGTTTAAGAAATATTAAATAATAAAAAATTTACTTATTACTCTAAATAAGATTTAGATCTATTTGATTTTTCGTTTGAGGCGCATCTCGTACACTTGTCTTTAAAACTTTAAAGAGCTAAACTCTAGATCTAGAAATCTAGACTGACTAGACCTCTAGACCTAAATCTAATTATGTAATTCATTATCTAGATTTACTATAGATCTAGATCTAATTATGACAATTATGTAATTCATTATATTATAGCTAGATTTACTATTGATCTAGACCTAGAGTAGAGTACAAGAGTCTAGATCTAATTCAATATCTAGATTTAGATCTAAACTAGATTATTAGATTAGAAATCATTAGATCTTTTATGAATCTAGACTAGTGACTCTAGACTAGGTCATTAATGACTAGATTTAGAATCTAATTCTAGATTTAATAATACATTTTTCTTTAAATTGACAAGTGTCTAGAAAATTATCTAGATCTATATTATAGACCTATTCTATATTAAAATGTATATTGTATCTATAACAAAGTTTGGTTTAGCCTGCACTTAATTTCCATTGTATTGTTTATACAGTATATTCAATTATATTGTATTCAGTTCTTTCAGTCTATCACTGAATGATTATAACTTAAGTTAATATAATTAACAGTACTAGTCCTATACTATTGATTGAGTCTATCCCTATCAAGCAATTATGGGCATTACTAGACTAGATTTAAATAATGCACCAATATATAATACATATATGTTTATGAAATTTATTAGTATATATAATAGATCTATTTATTTAGATACTTAACTTATACATTTTTATAAATTACAGATTTCAGTAATGGAGTATCTGTTAGAGTTTCAAGGCGTCTACAAGCCAATAAAGACTCTAAATTTTTGATGGTCTCACACAAATATGCTCACCAAGAAAAAGTAAAGCTGTCCATGACATACGCTTTCTGCGCCTACCTGAGAGAAGAAAGCTCATCTTTCTAAACAACATTAAAGAAAGTATCAAAACCTAACTACACTCCACCAGCAAAAAAAAAAAAAGTCAGATGTCTAGTGCTCATAGACAAGTACTCTGCAGTATCCTTAGTAAGTACAACAAACTCAGAGGTTGTGCTACTCATTTCTAACATTTTGGTCTTCCAAGAAGTTTTATGTCCAAGTGCAAATCAGAACAAATTGCAAGAAAAAAAAAATGAAGTGATTGCATTGCACAGAATGCCTTGGAAACAATATTCATTTTTTACAGTAGAAAGGATGTCTCAAGAACTGATCCCTCTCAATCATCTGTTAGTGCTCAAACAGGAAAACGTTTCATGCAAAAGCTACTTAACATGAGATGCAGTCTTGCTTATGTGAGTTCTGTTTGAAGATTTTTCTTTATATAGAGGGCATTAATAAATTTCTGATCAAAAAAGGACACAGAGAGCTGACATTAAAAAATCCAGCTTCATCACTCAACTTAACTCTATGCCCAAGAACTAATGCCAATTGTTTTCATAAGCTGCAGTGCATTGAAAGATCATGTAGCAACTGTGGTGTGGATTTAATTAACAAGTATTGAGCCTTTAAAAAATTGCACGGATGAATTAGCAGAGTGGAGTATAGTATATGGTCAAAGATGACGGATGAGTATGTTCAGAGTGATGGTACACTGCGAAAGGTAACAAAGTGGCAACCAGTAAATAAAGAAGGATCTTTCAATGACCTAGTGAGAAGTATTACACCTAACACTATTGCTTACAGAAATAGAAGCTGTTTCTGCTTTCCATGCAGAAATTCATATGGCAGTTAGTGCCTGCATGATGAAATATGTAGATCTTGGAAGGTGTTCAAACTTCAGAAACAAAATGGTTAGTACTTGTATTTATTTATTTTTAAATAGCACTTTACAATTATCTGAGAAAAAACATTATTCATTTTAAAATTACCTAATTGATTTCTAAATGAAATTGTATCTTTTTCTTCAGTAGTGCAATCTCAGTCAAATCTTGAAGACTCTTTGGATGTCAGTCCCATATGCTCAAATTCAAAGGTAAAGAGCTTTTACATATAAACATTTTAAATTTTTTTTATTGAATTTTATGTTACCTGTATTGTATAAGTTGTTTTTTAATAATATACCCTGCTAAATAATTTTAGACTCATTTTAGAAATTAAGTATTTCAGCCCCATGTTGTTTTTTCAGGCCCAAACAATTTCCTTCACTAATCAAAAGTACATTGTATATAGCTGTGTGATTGTCAAGTATGGAGAAATATTCTATCCAGGTATAATTTTTTGCACTGTGTACCTTTTAATTTCAATAAACAAGTTCAAAATATGTTTTAGATTGAAGTATTAACTTTTCAACATTGCTGGTAATTTATTCTAACAGGAGTTGTGATAGAAGTCCTGGATGATCAGCGCAGAAATAATTTTTTAAAAAGGCACAGAAATAAAAAATATATTTGTAAATCCAGAAGTGCAGGACATAGAGTTAGTGTATGCAGACAAGATTGTTACTGAAGTGATGTTGATACCAAATGGCAATAGAGTGGAATGTTTTGATTTCTGAATTTGTCAAATAAAATTTGTATACAGTTTTATGTGTTTTCTTTTCTTTCTTTTTTTTTCAAACCTTTTTCTGTGTGTTAAAACTAACAAAAGATATAAAATATATATTTGTCAATAATTTAAAATAATAATGATCATTCACTTGTGCACAGATAAGACAAAAATATACACTTATAAACATTATTTAAATAAATGGTGTCCCATGAAGCACCCGCGACATTTTGTGAAATTAAAGCAGCATTTTTACAAATGGGTACTTTATGACTAGAATAGTGAACTTAATAATAAGTCTAATGGATCACTTTAGTGCAAAAATAAAATAATTTCTATATTCTCACAGAATATCTTTAAAAAAAACTTTAACTTGTAGTGTCACAGGTGCTACTGTGTCCCAATTTTTGAATTGAGCTCAAATCCACTTTTTCAATGCAAAAGCATAAATTTCAGTATCTAAAGACTAATAACAATAAAGACAGTTATATTATGCTAAAATACAATGAATTTAGCAATTGGTAGTTATTAAATTATCAAGTGGTGTCCCGGTGATGCACCTGTGATGCAAAAGAGGGTACCCCATGAATAGAAACTGCTGTCAAAATCTACATCTTGCAATTCATTTTCTATTGATAAATTCTTAAAGTGAACTGGTTGAAGAAGTGAATACAGTTGAAATGAAACCAAAAACTTCAACTTTAATTTTTAGCATAATGTGACACTTTTTGTCACCAGTACTGGAGAAACACTCATATACAAGCCAAGCAGTTTTTACATCAAAATACACCACTTCTACAACAATTCACTTATAATAGTAAAAAACAGGAGAAAATATATTAGTAAGGGAGGAGACTTTTCTGTACATTTAAAAAAAATATTTATGTTAACAGTTTCATTTTGTGAAGTTTTTTTTTTTTTAAAAATATTTCTATTACTAATGTATATCATGTGTTTTCTGTTATACAAACTACTTATTTTTTCTAAATAAAAGGTTTACTTTTGCTTTGATAGAGAAAGATTGCATTAAGTATGTATGTAAGTCAAATATAGTTAAAAACAAACTTTAATAAGCATTGTCACATATTGTACTAGTGCTACATCATAACATTTTACCAAATGGAAAAGTTTCTTTTTTTTAAGCCATTGAATAAGAAATTGACCCTTTACAAAACCACCATTTAAAGAACATCCGTTAAGCCATTGAACCATATCATCATTAAAATCAATGCATTGAATTGCTCTGTATTAACTTAACAATGTAATAACAATAACATTAATAAAGGTCCGTATCCATAGTATCATGTCATCAGTTGGCTTAAGTACACAATAATAGTAACACTTTGGATACAAATACATTTCTTTTTCTATTGGCAGAGATAGGCTGTGGTTGTTAATAGTTTCTGATAGTCATACACAAAACATCAAAATCTGCCTTTTTACCAGCTTGATTGGACTACTTCAGGGCCAACTGTTTGTTTCCACATACAAACTATCTTTGTAGCCTTGTTGTATATTTTTTTAGAGAAATATACTTAGATCTAGATACAACTAAACTTTCATTCTCATAGTGCATATGTGTGACGATATTTATATTAATTGCAAGAATCATTTTAGAGTATATAGTACTTATATATACACACTTACATGCGGATTTATACCATCAAACCGGTACAATTTTTCTTTGCTACTGTCTATCATAGGATCAGCCAATAATCTGTAGTTTCTTCTCTTTTTGTCAAAGTCTGGAGGAAGGGTAGAACTGGATGATGGGAGTGGGTTGGGATTATGTCGGGACATTCCATTCATATCTGCAAGGTTAAAGGTTAAAAATTAGTGTTGTGTGTGTGTTTTTCTTGTGCAATAGACCATTTGTATTAATCTAACTAAAGATTCATAGCACAAAGAAACAAATAAAAAATACATACAAAATTTTGATTTTACTTTAAATGTATACGCAATCGCGTAAATGAACATAATATTTAGCAGTCACAAACTGAAAGAAATCTTAATTTGCCAATTAAAAAATGATACTTTAAAAACTTTTTAGAGATTTAGAAATCTCACTGAATTACAAATTTTATACAAAAACACAACCCAATTAAAAGACTCAGAAAGACAGTATTCCAATAAGATAATTTTTACAGGTCCAATCCAATGGAAATTCAGTTTGACTACATTTGACCACCTCAGCATAATTACTGTATCAATACCAATATAGAGATGCAAATATGAACAACAATCACACACGAAATACATACACACTTACAGCCAGCACTTTATGAACTTCTTTGTACTTCTCGTTGACAACATCTATATACTAATTATACTAATATAACGAAAATTGCAGGATTTTTTACAAGCAAACAGACTAATTGATATCATCTGCACATATAGATCCTATGCATATGTGATAAACTGTCTATTAAACTTTCTTTAAAAATGTGTATATGTTGTGCATTTAATCTACATACTTAAATTATTTTTTAAACATAGTTAATTTTAAATAGTTCAGCACCAAAAAAACAAAAAAAAAAACAATATAGATTTAAACATGCCAATCATTTTTTAATACACATCATTTAAAGAAAGCTTAATTTATAAATGCTATGAAAAAATATGTTCAAAATAATTATCTATGTAAAATATTTATCTTTTAACATGGTTTGCATAAAATTATTTCACATTTAAAAACAAAATGGTTTGATTGCATAAGCCAAATTTAGAAAAGCATTTGAGAGTGTAGACAGAGAAGTCATAAGGAAAATGTTTTGTTGTTAGTAGACATACATACTGGCTGGATATGAACAGTAGTCTGCAGGCCTCAGTTTGGGCATTACTAATCTAGTGGATTGGATTTCAATCCATGTTAAATATGGAAAATGTTCCCATCACATTTTTTAAAAATAAAAGTTAGAGTGTGAAAATGGGTATACACAATTTGTTAACTTTCAGTTTCTTTCTTTAATAAGATAAATCTTGGTAATTTTTTAAAATTTTTAGGACCTTCCAGATGTAATAGGGACATTAAACATGTATTGTCTCCACTATGACCCATGGAACACTTATGCCAAGTTTTATCAAGATTTGTCAAACCGTTTTGGTGTCTAGGTAGGACATACATAAACAAATATACTTTAGATTTAATTATATTATATAAATACTATTTTATTATTTAGATCTTGAGTCTAGTACCAATTTTTCAATCTACTAATCTACTCCTCTTCCACAATATTTTTTTTTTATAGTAGGTACTTTAATAAAATGACCTAGATCCATTTTTTAATCTCAAAAAAAAAAAAAAAAAAAAAAAAAAAAAAAATGCTAAAATATGTTTCAGCACATTTTTGAGTGGTCATTTCTATCAAAGTTTTAGCACATTGTATTTGATTTCAGGACCAATTGTGATTCCTTTTTGTAAACATAAGATATCAGAAATTTTTATTTGCTTTGGAAGCCAATCTGATAAGTTCATGATCAAGTTGACATTTTTTTCCTATTAAAAATACAAAAATACTGTTTGGTACAATAATTGATCATATTAAGAAAAGTGTTTATTTCAAATATCATTAAATTCTGCAGGCATACTTTAAAGATATTTGATAATAAAATTAACAAAAATAAAGAAGGGCAAACATTTTTAAAAAAATTAAAATAAAAGTGTTTAAAGATACAACAATCTCACTAACTCTATTGAATTTAGCATGTTAATATCTATGTCTGTGTGTTAAGTTTGAACTCTGTAGCTTGGCGCACTCTTTAGATATTAAATTTCAAAGTTGATTGTTAAAATCTATTTTTAGTAGCAACCAACACTGTGATTTACTGGAAATTGTTATTTTCTGTCTATTCTGTCCTATTTTGAGAAGCACAGACGAGATTTTTTTTCTGATTGACTTTTATAATGTTTAAATGCTAGACCATGGAGACTGAATATGTATTTATTATTAAAGTAACTTTTTAATGTGTAAATTTTCAAGTAAATATATATTATTAAATAATAATTTTAAATATAAAAACTTTTTTCATATTTTTAGTTCTGCAAATTAACTATTAATTCATTTTATTCTTCAGATATTGATTTTACTATTAATATACATATTAATTATTTTTTAATAAATGTGTATATTATATTTTGGAAATAATGAGTTATTACTGCACAAAAATTCAAGTAAAAATCTTTTAAATAATTTCTAAAAAGTCAAAATGTTTTTTTTATAGTCCAAGGCAAGAAATTTTTCATTTACAATATAAGCATTCAAATTCAGGCATTTTAAAATGATTAAATGCCAGTGCTCTACAAAGAGTTTTAAAACTTTTTTTTAAGTTTATGAAAAGAATAGTTATTAAATAATGAATATTTTTCTGCACAGTGTTAATTTCATTTACAATTTTTAAAAATTTTCTGATGCATAATTATATCTATTTAAATATACTATAATTATTATTAAAATAAAAGACATAAACACATTATAGATTTCTGGTTTGTTTTATTTATGATGTTTGGGCTCATATGATGACAAAATCGCATCCATATTTATTTTTTGTTGAATGCTTTTTAGTTTAGAACGCATTAGCTTTAAGACTTTTTATTATGTAGTTACTAAAAGTTCTGTCAGTTTTTTCAGCTACAGATTTTTTTTTTGCTTTACAAAGGCTAAAGAAGACTTAAATTTTTTAACACTAAAATTGTAATAACTTCATTCACAATTAAATCAGCAAAATAAAATTGATATCAATAGAAATCATTTCTCTATCTTAGTAGATTCCATTGCATTGTGATCTAGATTTTAGACTATAAGACTAGCTAGAGTATCTAAGAGTATGTAGGTCTAGAGACTAGACCTTATTAAGCTTATATCTTGATTTAATCAAGAGTTGATTTAGCTCATTTCAAATTTTGTTTTGAGTGCATTGCAAGCTACTGCTATTTTAAATTCATCAAGGTGGTAGATTCTAGACTTAAACCTAGAATCTAGATTCTAGTGAGTTAGTGTGTCCAGTGTTATTAACAATGTTAGACTTGGGTTTATTCACTTTTGTCTAATTATAAATTTACTAGCTGCTAGGTAACTACTGAAACTAGCTCTGCTCTACACTACATTCTATATAGACTAGTAGAGTCTAGATTTTATCACTAGGCTAGAGATCTATATTAATATACAGTTTATACATCTAATCTGGACCACTAGTTGACTAGTATTGCACTACTACACTGTGACTACACAGACACTATAAACTCAAGTCTAGTAATCTATTATCTTTTTATACTTTTGATAGTAATAATTAATACTGAATTGAGATCAAGAATCTCACTAATGACTAATCTGTTTTAACTGAGTTATAATTTAAAGGTTTTTCAGCTTCATTTCTTTATTTCAGAATATAATTTTATTCACTGTTTTATGTTTAGTTAGACTACTGTCACTATTATAGTCACATATACTCTAGTTATTCAGATCTAATCAAGTTTATCAAGACAAGACTAATCTTATTATTATATATATTTAATCTAGATTCTAGTCTACCCTGGCCTTACCTAGCCTTTAGATCATCTATGTAATGACCTGAAGAAAACCACAGTGTTAACATTAATACATTCTATAGATTATAGATCTATGTTCTAATTCTAAACTCAAACTAATCTAAATAAACGTCCAAACAAAAATAAATGCACAGACAGAAAGAACTTACTCATTGCCATTTCTTTTCTATGATTGTTGGACGATGACACAGTCTTGTTGTTTTATTCTTTTATTAACCGCCCCTTTATATTTATTTAAAAACCCTTTCATTTTGCAGGGTGCAGTGACTCTTCTTTCATTTATTCTGCTTTAATTTTCTTTTATCGCGAATTTGTTATTCTTTATTTATACGGGACCGAGCGAATAATAAACGAAGCAAGCGATACAGTTCTATCGTTTCGTTCGCTTTCTGACTACTACAACATTGTCAGCGTATCCCACTATGCAATACTAACATCCGCTAACGTTTGTATTGTATTTGTTTAGTTTCGTATTTCGATCTCGTTCGAATGTGGCACGTTTGTTTTGTTGTTATTGGTCAAGATTAAATCTAGTCTAGACTAGATCTAATCTATATAGAGTAGTAGTCTAGATCTAGACCTAAAGATCTAACATATTATGCTTCACACATAAAGCTAGAGCTTTATCTTAACATAGATCTAGATCAAGGGTCTAGAATCTCTAGATTATTTTTTAGAAGACAAGTCTAACCCCCTGTCCACATAGTCACTTGACTGTAAATACTAGATCTCTAAATGTAATCTAAATACTCTAGATCTGTGTAGAGCCTAGATTTAGAATCTAGATTAGAACTGGACCTAGATATCTAGATCATTGATATAGAAATGAGTGACCAGTGCTCTTTCAGCAGCTTGAAAGATGGAGGCCTGGTCGTGTGGTATGCGCTCTGGGCTACCATTGACTCATTCGATGTTCTTTATGTGAGCTGGCGCTCCTAGATCTAATTTTTTATCTATTTATATCTGTATTTTAATTTTTGTAAACAATCTAGGCTAGTGCTGAGTGCATGCCTGTCTCCCGCCATCTCTTTAACTTTAAAGTTAGTGTAGACGAGTCATGACCTGGCTCTATAAATAGAACGGATGCTGCCGTGTCTTGTCCCTTTTCCGGTGTTGACCGCTGGTCAGTGCTTGATTAGCTGGTCTGTGTGACCAAGCAGTGAGTTAGAAAGTTATTTTTAGTGTTGTTCCTGTGTGGACTGCCTGCAAGTTGAGAAATTGTTTTATTTTTACTTGATATATTTTAATTAGGATTGATTGTTGTTGGATTGTTTTGATGTAAACGGATTAGTGCCGTGCATCACCAGCTTAATTACTCAGCCATTGTCTATGATGGAACTGGAAGGTCCTTTAATCTGGATAGCATCACCCCCCAGGGGCCATCCCTATGATCTCCTTGTTGCTTTTCTATACAATGTTTTATTACCTTTAGTTTCTAAAAGTATTTCCATTAATAATAGAATGATTATTTTATATATTTTTTATGTTTGTTTATATTTGTAATTGCAGGCTATAATTCCTGTCTGCCGCAGTTATAGCTGTTGTTTTATTGCTGCTGTACAACGGCCATTATTTCGGCTGCCTTACTGCCTGTCTGCTGTAGTTCTGCTTTACTGCTGCTAGTAGCTTACTGTTTAGTGTTGGGGTAATTTAGTTTATTTTATGGTTGGTTTAGTTAGCAATAGTTAGTTTGTTAGTGCTTGTAGCTGTAGATTTAGCAACATAGATTCAGAGGCGGCAGAGGGTTTTGGTTAGTGGAGTTGTTAAGTTCAGTTCAGTAGGGTTGATTAATTATTTAGTAGTGCGTATATATAGTTTTTGTTTATTTCTATGTTTATTTTCGTATTCACCTATATTTTTATTGCTTTGTAAGTTTGTTGTAAATAAAGTGTATATAAGTTTGTTTTATAATTGTAGTTGGTTATTTTTTCTTTAGTTAGCTAGTTTAGTTTAGTTTAATTGTGCTGTCTGGTTGCTTAGGCTACTCTAGCCCCTTGGTCGCAGACCGAGGTGCACAGAGGCACACCCAGTAGAGCTACCACCTGCCTACTGTTTTCAATGAACAAATGTTGAGCAGCAGATAACAAAAAAAAAAGGCCTCACTCAGTAGCGCCACCCTGACCTGCTCACATTTAGACGGGTTCGAAACCTGCTATCTTATCTGCCAGTTTCCATTCTTTATTCTAAAATGTAGATCCAATTAGCTTTAAATGTGAAGAAACACCCGAAATATATAGAACAAAACAGATGGCAACAGTGGCGTTGTCAATATACTGTCTATAGGGTCTGAGTCTGTGTCATCCATTGCGGTTATATCAATTTGTCAACCCCCATCAATTTCCCCCTTAATTTGTTCTTGTCATTGGATCATAATACAGTGAGCTAATAACTACATTTCATAGATTGCAAACTTTTACTTCTGACACCCAGTTAGACCATAAAAAAAACACTGAGATCTATATATTAAACTAGCATAAGCATGTCTGCGAGTATACGATTAAACTAGCATAAGCATGTCTGCGGGTATACGGTAATGTATGCTTTGTGGAAATCTTTTTTCCACAGGGGTGTCACCCTGTGCGGCCTGCAACCCCTAGTGACACTACTAGATGGCAATAACAAAAAGCATATGAAAAACTAAAAGTAACACAAAACAAGCTGAAAAAGCATATGCACTTAGAATTAGAACACAGTACTGCAAAGATCTTTACAACTACGAGATAAATCCCAACTACAGTAATCAATAAAACACCCTGGGACAATGGAGACCTCGGCGAGTCGAGATTTCAGAGAAGGCAATAAGATCACTTAAAGGTGGCGTTTCCTGAAATTGATAACATACCATCAGCACTACCATCAGATAATGCCAAAACTATAGCAAGACACGTCTGGTCAGTCATCCTAGCAAGTTAATGCTAAGAATAATTTTCAACAGGTATTTAGCGGAACAGCTAGATTACCGTATTATCTTTTTTTTTTTTAGAGCTGGCCTACTAGATAATTATTCCAGTAGTTCGTGGGACACAGTTTGGGAAACACGAGATATAGAGATATAGATCTCAAAAAGTTTAAAATAATATAACTCGATTTATTTACAAAGCTTATTTATATCAACCCACTCTGTTCGTCTGTCTGATAAAAAGTTTGTAGGCTACACGTTATTTCTCTCACACCCAATCTCGGATCAAGCTGAAATTTTGCACAACACAAGAATATAAAAAAAATTAACCAATTAGTTAATTAACTAGGTATTAGAAATTAATTATTTTGTTTGGTATCGGTATCTCGA
The DNA here is from genome assembly GCA_030265305.1 of Biomphalaria pfeifferi. Lineage (NCBI taxonomy): Eukaryota > Metazoa > Mollusca > Gastropoda > Planorbidae > Biomphalaria > Biomphalaria pfeifferi. The sequence goes on from JASAOG010000004.1 coordinate 10,234,913, forward strand.
ACAATGCAAAGAAATTGTACTTGACTGAAGTGGTGGTATAAGCTGAATTAGTTCCCATTTATAGGTAGTCTTCTGAGTCTTAGTGAACAAAACATGAAAAATAAAACAAGACCACAGAAACAATCTTTCATGTTCATAGTCTTGATCTATTACAAATTTAATTACATGACTGATCCAAACTAATTGATACAACTATGCTTAATATAAGGTTGTTGTGTTTTTTTTTTTAAAAGTATTTATAAACATATTTTATAGTATTTCTTTGACATTAAACAGAAATATAAAAAAAAAGGGAGGGTGTGGTGGGCCTAGTTAATTGAAATTCGCAGTAAAGAGGTATTGGGGAGGCGGGTGTCGGTGCATTTTAAATAGTTTGAATCTAGTAGGCCCAGACATGGTGAATCTGCACTGCAGTGACTTGACATGATATCAATTAATAAGGCTGTGCTTGCTACGTCGCCCGCGAGGCACAACAAGGAGATGGCTATAGTTTCGCTCATGATCTTCCAATTTCGCTGGGGATGTGTGATTTTACATTAAATGACTGACTAAAGTAACTGTGCTTTAGGCCTTTATAAGCGTCAAATTAAATGATCCTTTAAACTTGGAGTCATCGATAAGGATCTAAGAAAAGAAAGGGTGTGGAGGTTGAGTGCTAAAGCGCTTGGCTTGGGACCCCCAACCCAATATCTCAAATAGCTTAGAGCCTTTTCAAGTCTAAATACGGCACTGAGCAGGCGTCCTACATAAATCTAATTAAAACGGGTATCTTGTAGACCTACGTGTTATTGAGGCAATATAGACATTTTTAACTGTGCCTTTCTGTGAATCTTAATACGAGAGTAATTTTTTTTTCTCGTAATAATCATAACCCATGGCACAAAAGTATTCTGAGCATTGTTTTTCTCGAGCAGGTGTCCAAGTGAGGTTTGTTTGTTGCCAATGGTCTTACTAGCAGCATTTAGTATTTTATTAAGTTTATTAATATTTTTACAAAGCTTAGGCTTATATCTACTCTGTCTGTCTGAGTCTAGTCAAAAGTTTGTACACGTTATCTCTCTGACACACAATCTCGGATCAAGCTGAAATTGTGCGCAATAGTTTCTTTTATCTGACAACACAAGAATCAATTTAAAAATTAACAAATTGCTTAATTAACTATTGGTAAATAATTATTTTGTTTGGTATCTGGAATAGGGTAGAGAAATTGTACATGACTGAAGTGATGGTATGTCTGTGGCATCTTACGTCTCGAGAGACGATCTTTTCCCTTTGCAACTTCTTGCGTGACTAAAGAGGCCAATCCTTGATACACAGCTGCGCTGGGGGAAAGCCTGGGCGGTAAATTTGCGAGTGCTGGGTTGCCCACACGTCAGCACACGCCTCTCTTCCATACTGACCGGGTCCAAAGGGATGGCGAGCCATCACAATTTGGGGACATGTGGCTGCAGGAGTTTGCCGAAGAGCAGTAGTCTTACTACTGTCCTTCCGCCTACGGGGCTCCAGGACCGGATTTTCTGTTAGGGTTTACTCCCTTAGCCTTAGACCTTACAGGGACACACACATACAAGGCAGTGCGGCTATTGACCTATAGCTAGGGGTTTGGTTTGTGGGCAACAGGGCGTGTCCGCACGCCGACGGGCCATGCCTCCCTCACATCTTGGGGCCAAACCTCCCCCGAGACCCTTGCAGTTTAGCCTGAGTCTTCGCAGCCTCAGTTTCCATCTGCCACCTCGAGGAGATACTGCATAGGACTTGCCGTGGAGAGGCTATGTACTGGCAAGAGAGACTTACAAAATTGCTCCCCTTTCACAGATGCTAGCCAGCGGTGGCAACAAGTTAAGCTACCACATTAGACGCTTCACACAGCCATTGGACAGTGATGGTATAAGTTGTCCTAAATTACTCCCATTTAGGCCTATATGTCGCCGCTTTAAAGTAAGTTTGACAAACATTAGATAACTAAACAATCTTCTGTTTTCATATTCACCTCACTAGCAGAATGGTAGTGTGTCGGCTTGAGGCTCGAGCCACGCGTTCGAATTCAGGTCGTTCTGTATTCCCCCCCCCCCCTTTTTTTTTAAATAAATGATTTTAGAAAGCGATTATGGTAAAATTCACCCAAATATCCCTTCCCCCCCCCCCCCCCCCCCCGATTTTCCCAGATACGTTTTAGGATCATAGCGTATTGAGAAAGCCAAGGGCCAAGAGCATGAAACACCGCTAATCAAAAACATTTGGTAAAAACATTTCTAATAGCAAAGATTTATCGTTGTTGGTCTAGATCAGTGGTCTTCAACCTTTTTGGCCTACCGCCCCCTTTTCGTATTTTTTTCCTTTAAAAAATCCGCCAGCGCCCTCTGTAAGAAAAACACTTATAAAGAAGCGCAAGAAGGCAAATTTGAACAAATGTCATTTATGTAATAATTTTTATGCTATCAATAAAATTCATACCGCATGGGTGACGACCGCATGCCAAAGGTGGTTTTCTTTGGCGAGGAGGACGGCGTTGCAGACGTGCCGTTCGTAAGAGTAGCCTACAAAATTCGGGAAAATATAGAGGTCGCAACTTGGTTTCCGTAGTTATGTGAAACACTGCACTCAGTCTTAATCTTCGGAATCGAAGACATTGCCATTATTATCATTATACAAAAATTATGTCAAATAATTTACAGTGATTACATACAAAAATTAATCCCATTGTCATGACTTTCTTTCAAATCCTAAGAAAAGTTCCTTTTTAAATTATTATTATATTAGAACCTACGTTTTCTAAAGTTTAATTTTAAATTTATTTTTATTATAAACATTATTATTGCTGAATCATTGCTGAATTCTGTACAAAATGAAATTAAGCTAATGGGAACCTTGTGTCTCCAGCAGTCTGACAATATTAGAAATTTCAAGCTTTAAATTAGCCTAAGCAAAGCTAAATCTTAACCACGTATGTTGATGGGAAAGCTAACAAGTAATTCCATTTTCGATCACAGTTTTGAAATTTTACTGAAACATTTAGGTGCAGCCATATCTCTGTTGTGCTTCCTATGTTAACATTCTTTTTACTGAAGACATAATTTTGTAAATCTATTTTTTCCTGCAACTCAATTTGAACATAAGTAACAGGTGTTTAATACTTGTCATTTATATTTTATTTGTTATATTTATGTACATCCTAGAAGCGAATCGTCATTTCTTCATAGAGCATTTTTAGGCGAATTGCATAGATATCGATGTCCTTAATTAGTAATTCATTTGTCAACAAACAAGTTATGTGAGATTGTAAAACCCTTTAAAATCTCGATAAAAGAAAAAATGATATAGGCTAATCAATGAAAGTCAATTTCTTTCCTTGCAGTCGGAGCCTGATTTCATTCATTTGTGTTAGATGCCTTCCATGTAAAACATTTTTTAGCCCTCTTATCTTATCTTATCTTATATAATACAGACGTTACTTCAAAAAAGAAGATGATTACGTCCTACGCGTCATGCATTTAGTCATGCATATTAACCAATGACTTAAATTCTGCCAAGTCACTGGTTTTTCTGGCTAGCTCAGGCAACCCATTCCATGCTCTAATAGCACTAGGGAAGAAGGAGTATTTGTACAAATTTGTCCTAGCATAGGGGACAAGGAATGTGTCTTTATTTTTGTGTCTTTCAGAGTATTTTATTAAGTTTTGTTTTTGTATTTGAAGATTATGGTTCAGTGTTTTATGTATAATTGCTACTTTACTTTTGAGTCTTCTGTCCTGAAGGCTTTCTAAATTTAGTGATTTTACTAATGGTGTTACTCTAGTCAAATGTGAATATTCGTTTGTTATGAATCTCACTGCTCTATTTTGTGTTTGTTCCAGTTTCTTAATGTTTTCTAGAGTTGAGGGGTCCCAAACGGTGGATGTATATTCTATTATTGGCCTAACCAAGGTTAAATAACATTTTAGTTTTATGTTCTTATTTGATTTATAGAAATTTCTTTTAATAAACCCTAATGCTTTGTTGGATTTTTTTGTAGTTTCATCAATATGTGGATTCCATGACAGTTTTTCATTTATTATAACACCTAGGTATTTTGCGTTTTTAGTCTGTGTTACTGGTTTGCCATGAATTAGATAAGTGGAATTAATTTGTTTTAGTTTTTTTGTTACTCTTAACAACTGACATTTTTCTGGGTGGAAAGACATGCTCCAATTTGATTCCCATTTCTGTAATTCATCTAATTCTCTTTGTAAAATATCTGTGTCTTGTGTTGTTTTTATTGTTCTATATATTATGCAATCATCTGCAAATAATCTGACTTTTGTTCCTGAACTAATGCAATTTGGTAAATCATTTATGTAAATTAAAAATAGTAGTGGAACCAAGACTGTTCCTTGAGGTACACCTGAGTTTACTGTTATTGGTGTTGATTTAGAGCCATTTATTATTACAGTTTGTTCTCTCCCTATCAGAAAATCTTTAATCCACTGATGCAATGGACCATTAATGCCGAAATATTTTAATTTTTTAAGCAAACTATGGTGAAGAACTTTGTCAAAAGCCTTGGAAAAATCTAGTAAAATAGCATCTATTTGTTCACTATTATCTAAACCTTTTGAAAAATCGTCAATTAGTCCTATTAGTTGTGTTTCACATGATCTATATTTCCTAAAGCCATGTTGGTATGGGGTGATAACATTATGTTTGTCTAAGTGGTTTATGATGTTGCTACATATTATGTGTTCTAGGATTTTACATGTGATGCTGGTAAGTGATACTGGTCTGTAGTTTCCTGGATCAGATTTTTCTCCTTTTTTAAATAGGGAGGTGACATTAGCTTCTTTCCAGTCCTTTGGTACTCTGCCCTGGTTAAGCGATGCCTGAAAGAGTATTTTGAACACTGGGGCTAGCTCATTGCTTAGTTCTTTGAGTAATCTAGCTGGAATACCATCAGGTCCAGATGCTTTATTTGGTTTGGTGTTGGATAATAGTTTTTAAATTCCATTTTCTTGTACTACTAAATCTTCTATGTTGTCTACTTGGTTCAAATTAAGAAATATGTCTTTGTCTCCTGGGGCTGAGAATGCTGATGCAAAGTATTTGTTTAGGATGTTTGCTTTAGTTTCATTGTCATTATATATTATGTTATGTTCATCTTTTAATGGCGCTATGCCTGTTGTTTCCATTTTGTTAGACTTAATGTATGACCATAGGTTTTTGTTATCTTTAGATATTGCATTGTTTATGTATTCACTCTGCAGCTGTCTGCTTACTTTTTGGGTTAGATGTTTAATTTTTATATACTTTTTGTGAACTCTTTCTGCCTTGGTTTCTTTAAATTTTCTATATAGGTTTTCCTTCTGTTTACAAAGCTTCTTTAGTCTATTATTAAACCAGCATTTATTTATTTTGTTTGATGTGTATTTAGTTGGTATATGATTTTCTATAATGCTTTTAAGATGGTTTTGATGAAATTCCAGAGGTCATCGACTGGTTGGTTAATGTCTTTTTCTAATAAGAATGTTTGTTGAAAGTTTAATGCAGCTTGGTGTAGTTGTGTTAGGTTACATTTATTCCAGAGTAAGATTTTTCTTTTGGGTTTTGTATTGGCTACTGCTTTTATCTGACTGTGTATTTTAATGATCTCATGGTCTGATAGACCAGGGATAATATCATAATCAACTACTAATCCAGGTCTGTTGGTTAAGAAGAGATCTAATGTGTTGTTTAATCTAGTTGGCTTTTTAATGATTTGATCTAAACTTAGGTTGTGTAAAGTTTCTATGAAAAGCTCATTTATGTCCTTAAGGTTTTGGTGTTTATCTATGGTTAGTGTTTTCCAATTTATATCAGGTAGGTTGAAATCACCCATAATCCAAAAAAACTGCATTTTTATTTGTCTCTTTAAGTGTAGTAATCTGATTACATAGTTCCTGCATGTATTCTAAACTAGAATTTGGTGGTCTGTAAATGCTGCCTATTATTAGGAATGTTGAGGTGGTATTAATTTTACAAAATGTAGATTCTATATTTTTTGAGTTAGGTAAGGTAATTTCTTCTGCTATAAGAGTGTTTTTTATTGCTAAAAGAACTCCTCCATGATTATCAGCCCTATCTTTTATAAAAATTTCATAATTACTATTGAAAATTTCTGCATTATAAATTTCAGAATGTAGCCAAGTTTCTGTTCCTGCAATTATGTCTGGTTTATCACATTCTAATAAAATTTCTAAGTCTGCTGTTTTGTTCCTAATGCTTTGAAAATTTATTACTAAGGTTTTAAGGTATTTTGGTATTACTTCTTTAGTAGGTTTGTTTAGTGAGGCTGTTGTATTAATTTTAGTAGATTTAGGTTTAACAGGAGTCATCAACAACCGTTGAATCCTCCTGTTTCTCAACTAAAAATTCCAAAGATTTAAAAATGGAAAATGGGATTCCCGAACTCAATTTTTATTGTTGTTTCTAATCATCATTTGTCTACATTTAGTTTGCCAGCTTTAATGTTCAAGAATTTTTGTTATTTGTTTTGTTTCTTTTCACCTTTAGTTTCTTCTTTTCCCCTGTATGCCCAGCGCACCCTTACCACCTATTGTGCCCAGTGGGTGTGGTAAAACATCTAGATGGTTACATTTTCTTGGTAGCTTTAATCTTTCTTTTTTGTTGTTATTTTGATAATTAAATCTGTTGTTGCAATGGAATTTAATTTATCGTCTCAGACAGTTCCGATCTACTTAAATTTCAATGATCTTGCCAACTACTGAAACATAATTTTCTTTTTTTTTTAGTTTCGGAAGTCGATCATAATTTTTGGAACATTCAATATTGTACATTATTTTTCAATATTGTTTATTTCTCTGAAATAATTATTGATGTTCAAGAATGCTGAGAGCAGGACCAGAAGAGCCGCATCCTCTGTGAACTTTGTTAGGGAACAAAAAGAAACCATATACTCCAAACCTGCTGCTGGTTGGAAGGGGATGGACGCTGGCAGGGTTCGAACTCTGGGCTATCACGACGATAGTTCGAAGAACATACCACAGTACCAGGGAGCCATCGGTTCATGATGCCACCCTTCAATAATATACTTTACTCTTTAAGGTTAGGTTTCGTTCATATGAATTTTCTTCCAATGCTTCTCTATAAATCAGCGAAGCGTGCCTCCTTATTGTTCTTTGTGAGAGTTAAAATCGCAATTAACGGGAAGCTACCTGTGGTAAGATCTTTGTTGTAAAGGAATAGCTGAATTAACTCGCTTGGTACGTTTTCACGTTCATAATGCTTAGCCTTGTTTTCTGTGCATTGATCGCCTCTAGAATCTCCCACCAACAGGACGTCAGTGTTTCATAATGTGTGTAATATTAAAGAAGTAATAGGCCTATGTTGTGTGTACTATACATTGACATTGTTGATAAATATTCCCCCCTAAGTTGTTTTTTTTTTTTAGAAAATAAGGATATTATTGATACTGGTACCTAGGGCCTACTTTGTATTTAGTAGCAGCTATTATGGTGTCATTCGTTTAGTTTCCCAGATATTAAATGAATGTGTCAACTTATTTGATTTTCTTAAGTATTAAGATCTACATTTGATTGCAAAAATTAGTCAGTCTAAAAATCATCTTGTGGATAGAAGTACATATATAGTGTACAACCATGGGCGTAGCCGGGGGGGGGGGGGGGAGACGGGCTTTAGTGACTGATTTTTTGCTTTAATTTTGTTTATTTTAGGTGAGATTTTAATACTAAACCATCACTTGCCCCAGCACAGCCAAGACGGTTTTGAGTTTAAAACCCCCTACCGGGGGGTTTTGAGTTTAAACCCCCTACCAGGGTTTTTTGTAGTTAAATCCTCCTCTTCTATAAAACAAAACAAAAAAATGCAAGCGACAATCCCCAAATTCCAATAGCACAGTTAAGGAAGATTTCGATTTTAAAACCCCCTCCAAAATTTACGATAAACCCCCTCTTCAATATAAAAAAAAGGCAAATTATGCACTCAAAATGTTATGAGCGTAGCTAAATGGTTTTTGCCTAAGTTTTAAGTTTAAACTCCCCTCCAGTGGAGTTTGAAGCTAAAAAAATACATCTTTAATAAAAAAACAAAAGCAAATTACACACTCTACAATCTATGAGCGTAGAAAAGGGGTTTTGAGTTTAAACCCACCGCCAGCAGGGTTGGAGGATAAAAAATCCATCTTCAATGTTAAAAAAAAGCAAATTACGCACTCAAAATACTATGAGAGTTGCCAAAAGGGGTTTTAAGTTTAAACCCCCCTTCAGAAGGGTTTCATGCTAAAAAATACCTCTTTAATATAAAAAAAGCAAATTTCACACTAAAATTATTTAAGCGTAGCCAAGCCAGTTGGGGGTTTGAGTTTAAACTTCTCTCCTTCAGATGGTTTTGAGTTTGAAATCCCCCTACAGAGCGTTTTGAGGTGGGAAAACCTCTATCTTCAATATTATTCTAACGCAAACTACAGTTACCAAATTCTATGATCGTAGCTAAATGGGGTTATGAATTTAAAAAAAAAACAACAACTAAGTCCTGAGATTTTTTAGTTTAAAACCCCCAACAGGTGATTTTGACGATAAAACTTCCCTTTTCGATATAAAATCTAAAGCAAACTACATGCAGTCACCTAATTCCAAGAGCGTATTCAAGAGAAGTTACACATTTCTACCAGTGGCGGGGCTCCATTAATAAAGTGCAGTGAATAGTCATCTGCCGAAATTGAAAAACACTAAATGTGGCTCAACAAAGATGGCTAAGACAGATTTTAGGAGTCAGTTATAGAGATCGGGTCTAAATCATGGAAATCCCATGCCGAACTGGGAGTCGACCCCTTAGTAAGATTGTGACAGAGCGTAGCATGAGGTTTGGGGACGTGTTCTCCGACAAAATGAATTACGCATAATAAGAGTTGCGATGACATCCTAGTACACACATTCATGGAGGTCCTCAGACATTACCAGTGACAGATTTTTGTGAAAACAGGTTGACGCAAATGCGCCGAACGACGAGGGAGGGTCTAAGTCAGTAAGAATAGCATATTAGGTTTTTAAAATCAGACTTTTTAATAGCAGGAAAATGCACTGTAGATACCTCAGAATATGTATTTTGTTGGCTTTCAATACCAGAAATAGTGCTTGGTGGCGGGGCTCCTTGCTAGCAATGGCTGTGAGTCAACAATTTTTCCACTAACTACAGGAAGAACAATACACGGGCACAATAAACGTGTTCCGAAAGAATGAAGGGTCAGAATGTAATAAAGATTATGTACACACACACGCATACATACAAACAAATATTTTTTCGCTGGGGGTGGGTGGGAAGGGGGAGGGGACGCCCCACCCCCGAAAAAAATCCTGGCTACGCCCATGTGTACAACACTATCTATCTATCTATCTATCTATTTTTGTCTGTCTGTCTATCTATCTAGGCCTATCTATCTATCTACATATCTGTCTGACTGTGTGCCTATCTATCTATCTAGGCCTATCTATCTATCTGTCAGTCTGTCTATCTATCTATCTATCCATCCATCCATCCATCTATCTATCTGTCTGTCTGTCGGTTTCTCTATTACGTTTATCTATGTTTAGTCTAGAAACTATGAAACACATGTCCACATTACTAATATGCAGTAGACATTGAAAAAAAAAGTACGATTTCGTTAAGTGATGACGTGTTACATTTTCAATCCATAGAAGTTCAAACAATGAAGCATTACATACTTTCGCCATAATTAGAATTCTGAACAGGTTGATAAAGTCAACTAGAAAGTGCCGTTTAGTTCACTCAACTAACTTCCTCATGGATAATAACGTATTTATTCAGAGTAAACACTAGCATTAAAATTAGGTCACATCCTCGCGCCTTGGGAAGTATTATCGTTTTGGTGATTAATGTCTCTAATCTTGATTTTCATTTAACCTGGCAAACGATATTATAAAATTAACCATCTGCTATGTCCACTTGAAATGCTCCTAGTTAGATTACTGGTCACTTGTATTTCACTTGAATACAACTGGTCGTTACCATCATAGTCTCTTATAAGTTTAGCATCAGACTTCTGTTAAAGAACGTAGTTTCTTTGGACTGGCAAAGTGATTTGTTAATTTTATTGATCAGCAAATAGTTCTCATATATTTATTGTCTCTTTTGAGGACAGTGTAAAATCATTTGACAGTCATTGACTAATCTGGTGAACACCTTTTGGTCAAAGTTTGACCGTAGGTTACCTCTGATCTGACCAACAAAAGACTAATCAACTGATCGCTGGTCTTTTGTAAGACAATCACTTTCAATGTGTCTTTGAACATTCACTGATTACGATTAGATACATTGAACTACTCTCCAGGAATTAACACGGACTTTTCTCAATACATTTCTCACCAGTTTCCGATAAGAAGGGCTCAAGATAGCGTAAACCAGGGGATTCGAGAAAGTGTTAATAACGTAGATATTGGGGCCATACATCACCAAGACAAGGTCACCCAGAGAGAGTGGGTAACGGAATCCGACGTATAAACCTTTTACCATAGCAGCATAGGGTGCCATCCAGCTCAGGATAAAAATGGCGGTTATCACGAAGAGAAGGGAGGTTACTCGAAGATTCCTCTGCTGGCGGAGGAACTTTCGTCTGATTTGAATTTGATTAAGAACGTCCAGATTTTCTTCATGATCGGCTTCAACAGATGTTGCCAGGGCGGGGTGTATTTCCGTGTTTAGAGCCGGATATATCTGAGGTATCACATTTACTCCACCATTGGGTGATTGGAATTTGACTCTTGCGGTCACAACTGTAAGCTGAATATCGTTTTGTTTACCCTCGACCTCACGAAGTTCACCGTCTTTCGTAGACAGCTGAAAAGAGATTTTAGAAAGACTTGAGATTGTCGTAGTCGAATTTAGGGATCTCGTGTCATTCCGATGAATAAAAAACATTTCTTGATTCAAACATGGATATGTCTTGATAACAAAAGTATTATAAAAATAAAGATAATTAACAGTTCATTGTTGATTAAGCTTTTACATACATATCGCAATGGCATACAATTATTGTGAATAAGTTAATTTTAGCGGCCCCCTAAAGGGAAAAGACGCTATTAGTTTTGTGTGGCCTGTCTGTCCGTCAGTGCGTTCGTCCCGTATAGATCTAAGAAACTAGAAGAGAAAATGAAAATCGGACATCATGATATTTTAGATCATTCAAAGTTCTGATGCAACGGCTACTTTTTTCTTTTCTAAAAGTGAAAAATCTAATTTTTAAATCCCTTATGCCAGCAGGTTTTTTTTCATAAAAATACACCATTTTTACAACTATTCACTATTAATAATAACAAACACTGGTGGTTTTTTTTTAGTAAGGGAGATAGCTATGTACCATTTTTTAAAACACATTTATGCAAATAAATGGTTTTAGAGTTTTACTTAAAAAATATTATTTTTTGCAGTTGAATTGCTAAATTTCGTAAGTTCTGTCACACTAAATACTACATTTACAAACAAAAATATCTTTTTTTTCAAACAGGTAAAATCTATTTTCTACGCAAATAAGTTGGACATAATTTAAAACAACAATTAATAAGTAATTTTTCATATCATCGCTTGAACTACAGTACCTCGTGATATCTAATACGCACAAAAATAAATGAATTTTTTTTTAACGGAAATGTTTTATACTTGAGGCTTTGTATTAAAGATTAACGATTTACTAAACAATTAGATCAATTAGATATTCATTATAAGACATCAGTTAGGCCAGGTTCACATCTAACTTCACATTCACTTTCACCTATCCCTTGGTCTGCTGGACCTTTGGGGCAACACACAGGCTCTGTCAACCTTCATTCTCCATTTTTCTCTCTCATTTGCCTTAGATAGAATTTCATTCTGATGTTCTTTCTGAAAATATTGAAACCTGCCTTTTTTTCCTGCCTGGGTGGACCACTTCGGGGGCCGATTTTGAGTTTATGTTTCCTCACAAACTGTCTTTGTAACCTTGTTAACTCTCTCAATAGATGTGTGTGTGTGTGTGCAAACAAATCAAATACCTTCTTCGACATATCAGTTTTACACGTAGACCTATTATTATATTAAACACGTTTTTTTTAAAAAGGCAAATTCTTCCTCTAGGAAGCTGGTGTCTTTTTGTAAGAGCTTCTACTTTGCCTTTAATAATCCTCCCCCCACCCAAAAAAAAAACCTGGTTAAGCGCGTGTATAAATCTGTTATAAAACTAGACCTTTAGATCTAGACTTAGAAGACGGTCAACAGAATGTTTCTGAATGTCTAGTTATTAATTTAACTCTTAATGAATCATGCGGCAGAGCTGACCGAAGATTATTTGAGGCGAAGTGAATTTGGTGGCCCCAAATGAAATAGAAAAACAAAAACAAAAAAAAACCAGCGAAAAAACTAAAACTACGCATTTTATTTAAAAAAAAAACGAGTGTATTCCAACATGCTAGGACAAATTTGTACTAATGCTCCTTCTTCCCTAGCGCTATTAACATGGAATAGGTTGCCTTGGCTAGCCAGGAAAACCAGTGATCTGGCAGAATTTAGGTCATTGGTAAATATGCATGACTAAATGCATGACGCGTAGGACGTAAACATCTTCTTTTTTGAAGTAACGTCTGTATTATATTATATAAGATAAGATAATAACATCTAAAAAAAAGTGTTTTGAAACCTGTGCGAGGCGTCAACCAGTCAGAGGCCCTAGGTGGCTGCCTAGTTTGCGTGTGCCTAAGGCCGGCGCCCTGTATGACGAATACCCGCTCCCCCCACCCCCCCCAAAAAAAAAGGAAATCAAATACTAAAAGTAGGGCCTATCTGTAGTCCTGACTCCCTAGTTTCAACTGAAAGCTCTTTTAGTTCGATAAGGAAGCAGCTTATTTATTTTTATGTTTGTTACCCTCTCTCTCTCTCTCTCTCTCTGTATATATATTCAATGTGTACATTGCACGCAGGCGATTCGGCCAAATCATTATTTCAAGATTTTTAAACATTTTTAGTCTAAGAGCAATAATAAAATTGCTTCAATATTTTATTTGAATTCTAAATTCTAATTATTCCATTATCCTTTGAAAATTTGCGGGGGGTGGAGGGTGGGGGAGGGGGAAGACGCTATTCGTACAAGAAGTTAGTTTGCAAACTTTACAAATAAAAAAAAAGCCAACGACTAATAACAACAAGGAGAGGGGGGGCGTCGAAAAAAATATGTTTTATTTTCAGTGTCACTTATCTGAATATTATTACAAAATGACATGTTTAAAAATTAAAATAAGTAGGAGATGTCGCTTTATCTTCTAATAAGACCTTGTTTGATGAAGATCGCTTTTTGCGAAGTGCGTATGCAACAATATGGGTGAAAACGTTTTGAAGAAAACATTTTAAAACATCTCCGCTAGTGTGATTCTTCTGGATTTTTGTCTCAAAATAGTCGAATTTCTTCTGTCTATTGCACTTTATTATAGTGACGACTTTTGTGTGGAAAAAAAAAGTCCGTGACAGAGACGTCTTACTTAACAGAAAAATATTTTTAAAAAGATCACGCCCATTACAGAAATACGAGCTCAACATGTAGGCCTACCTAGAATGTCCCTCGCATAAAACTATTGGCCAGGGCTGCCTCTTTATTATAAGATTTAATATGGCCCTCGACTTTTCTTTATTAGGATGAACAGTGCGTTCTGAAAGAAAACTCATCAATATTAGCCTTTTTTTTTTAAAAATTCTCTCTTCTTACTAAGAAAAAAAGGCCAAAAAAAGCTTAGCGCCGAGTCCCGCCCGGAATTAAACCGATTGCAGACTTGAGCGAAAACCTGCAGCATCTTCAATTCTATCTCCATCAAGAAACTTTGACAACGATTAAAATTTAAGTAGGCAACACCATTTCGGGAAAAAAAAATGCCCATTATTTTTGGTGAAATGTCATTTCCTAAAGTTGGATGCTATACATATTTTAAAAAATATAAATGAAAAATAAAACCTAAATATTGTGTTATAATTAAGACTAAGTTTCTTTTCTTTTTCATTACATTCTTAAACAAAATGCAAAGTTAAAATTGAAAACAAAAAATCTTAGAGGGCATGGGGATACGACAACGATGCGGATATGAAATAAAAAGGAATCGTCTACAAAAATAGATTTAAATCTTAAAAAAAAACGATAAAAAAAAAGGGGGGGAGCGCATTTTTAAATTTTGCACGCAGGCGGCCCTGTATAAGTGCATATTTCTGCACTTTTCTAAGTCAGACCAAGCAGCCAGTGAGCACCGTGAGATACCTGCTGTGGTACGTTGGGGTTTGTGAAATAATCTTCGCCACCATCTTCACTTCTAGTCATAGCTTCACGCTTGGATGTCTCTGGTATAGGTCTAACTCTTCTTGATTGTCTTACCTGGAGACACACATTTTTTTTTATTCTGTAAGTGTTAAAAAGTCAAGACACAGTTTTTCATTGTTTTCTTAGTGTTCATAGAGTCAAGACACAGTTTGTCGTTTTCTTAGTGTTCATAGAGTCAAGACACAGTTTGTCATTGTTTTCTTAGTGTTCATACAGTCAAGACACAGTTTGTCAACTTTTTCTTAGTGTTCATACAGTCAAGACACAGTTTGTCAACTTTTTCTTAGTGTTCATAGAGTCAAGACACAGTTTCTCATTGTTTTCTTAGTGTTCATAGAGTCAAGACACATTTTCTCATTGTTTTCTAGTTTTCATAGAGTCAAGACACAGTTTGTCATTGTTTTCTTAGTGCTCATAGAGTCAAGACACAGTTTGTCATTGTTTTCTTAGTGTTCATAGAGTCAAGACACAGTTTGTCATTGTTTTCTTAGTGTTCATAGTCAAGACACAGTTTGTCATTGTTTTCTTAGTGTTTATAGCGTCAAGACACAGTTTGTCATTGTTTTCTTAGTGTTCATAGAGTCAAGACACAGTTTGTCATTGTTTTCTTAGTGTTCATAGAGTCAAGACACAGTTTGTCATTGTTTTCTTAGTGTTTATAGCGTCAAGACACAGTTTGTCATTGTTTTCTTAGTGTTCATAGTCAAGACACAGTTTGTCATTGTTTTCTTAGTGTTTATAGCGTCAAGACACAGTTTCTCATTGTTTTCTTAGTGTTCATAGAGTCAAGACACAGTTTCTCATTGTTTTCTTAGTGTTCATAGAGTCAAGACACAGTTTGTCATTGTTTTCTTAGTGTTCATAGAGTCAAGACACAGTTTGTCATTGTTTTCTTAGTGTTTATAGCGTCAAGACACAGTTTGTCATTGTTTTCTTAGTGTTCATAGAGTCAAGACACAGTTTGTCATTGTTTTCTTAGTGTTTATAGCGTCAAGACACAGTTTTGTCATTGTTTTCTTAGTGTTCATAGCGTCAAGACACAGTTCGTCATTGTTTTCTTAGTGTTCATAGAGTCAAGACACAGTTTGTCATTGTTTTCTTAGTGTTCATAGAGTCAAGACACAGTTTGTCATTGTTTTCTTAGTGTTCATAGAGTTTCTAGTTTACTTACTAAACAATAAACAATTTTCATTAGTATATTTAGAATTCCATACAGAGACCTGGTAAATTTCTCAAACGACCAGAAGTTTACACGACCTTCTCCTATCTCCGCCAAAGAAGAACTCATAATCGCTTGTGCTCATGGTTATATAACTGGCAGTGACTTCACATCCCCTCCTACAGGGGCCATATTCTCAATTGACCCTTTCAAAGGGCTCACATACGCCTCCACTGTCTCTTGAACAACACTAACAACAGGGCAGATTCATAAAAAATATATAAGTTTTCACAAAACAAACAGGACAATCGAAAAACATTGACTTGGCCGTTCAACGTTTGAATTAATTACTTCTGACTCGTGAGACAATCGATTCACACAAATGAATATCTGGAGAAAATTGCTTATCTTTAAGTTGAACACATTCTGCTGCAAGTAAACAGGTCAAGACGGGAGAGACAAATTTAGCCACTGTTCGTACATGACAGTCTATGGATATCAGATTGATAGGCTATATTTATCTTGTCTAATGCCGCCTCAGTCCTTTTCCTCTTTACAAAGGTCATACCAGCTCGAAAAATTGGTATCCATGGTGTCGAAAGATTTAGTCCCCATCTCCTCAGCGTGTCACCTCTGTGGAAACGTCTAGTAGTGGAACCAAATAGGAAAAGAACGGAAAGCGAACAAGGCCCCACCGGAATACCTTGGGTGAGCTTTTTTTTTTTATCTCATTGGGAGTGGGAATGGAACAAACAGCCCATTGACCCTAGTCCAAAAAGTCTGCCACGCCGTTCCACAAAGGGGCCGACATAAGTGTCCCTTTAGCTGGAGAGGATGTCCCTGCACGGAACTGTGGCTGTTACAGTATAGGAATATGATTCACTCTTCCCATTGTTAGCGCTGCCCTGGGTCACTTATATCGAGTGGGTACCAGGAACGAGGCGTGGATCGCTGTGTACGCGGTACGACCGTTACTCGGTCCATGGCCGTTACTGCTGGGACTTCGATGGGACGGCACCTTCGGATGGGAGCCCTCAGACAGGACTTGGGGGGAAGAGCTCTCGGTCCGGGCCTGATCGTTGGATAAAAGCCTTTCCAACGATCAACTGGATAGGTTAGTATTGTGTCTGGCTCCCTCGGCAAGCTCAGCGTAACGAATGCCTCTGAAATTCCTTCGTTCTTTTGGCATAAGGGGGAAATGGTCTAGTCAACATCAGTGGCGTAGAAACAATGACCATTAGGGTGCCACAGCACAGGGGCCATGAAAAAAAAAAAACTACAGAAAATGACAAAGATTTTCAATGTATGGTATCAAGCACTGGCGGATCCAAAGCTTATATCAACTCACTCTGTCTCAAATTGAAACTTTACACAATTATTTATTGTACGGTACCTAACAAAACAGGAATCAATTTAAGAAAATAACCAATTTGTCAATTAATTACTGGTAATTAATTTTTTAGTTTGAAACCAACAAAAGAAATAGATCCTTCAGTATTAAGCGATATGGCTAAATATGTGGGGTTTATCTCCTTAGCTAATTGTACATGCTATTTCTCCCACAATGCATTCTCGATAAGGAAAATAATTTCTACATTATTGAGATATATAGTTGTAAATATAGAGTTCCTCCCATTAGATAAGCCCTTTTTTATAATTTGCTTATTTTGCAAATGTAAATGCAGGATGACACGATTTTTTTTAGCCTAGTCAAACTACAGTAGGAGGCCCATCACTATATTCTTGAACCAGGGCTCACAGTGACTTTGCTGCGCCATTCCTCAAAGTAGTCAACGTTAGACAATTTAACAGTAAAAAATATCAAATATTCATATCACAAACGACACGCAGGCAGTCTCTGATAGCACGAAACACAACATAAAGACTGCTTTAAGGTCCAGACATGACAAACATTTATACACCGGTACTATGGGTCTAGTCAGTCTAGTCAATACAAGTTAAAAACAAAGCAAGATAATATTTATTAGGACACGTAAATTAAAAAAAAAAGTTCTATCCAGACATACCTTGATCGCTATTCTAACGTAGCAAAATATGACAATAGCCATCATAATCAGAAACAATGTGAACAGGAAGCTGAAAAAAAGTTGTTGGTTTTTCATGCATTCTATGGTAAATTTGTTTAAAAATATTGGCATTATAATTTGTATCAATCAATTTATAGATATCGTAACAGTACAATTTCATAACCCGAATGTAAAATAAAAAGTCAGACTTAACGTAATGAAACAAATATTTAATATCATGCACACATGAAACACTAATCTATTTGAAATTCAACAGAGCAGAACAGATGCAATAAAGTATCTATTGTCACCGATCAAAAGCGTCACCTGTTGCTATTAACAACGGAAGTTTTTGGTGATATAATAATTTAGCAAGCAATACACTTTTTGCTTAGCAAGCTAAAAATGTTCCTACAGATTCTCGTTCTTTTCTAAATCTTCTATAAGTTAAACATTTCAAGCTTGAAATGAAAGGGGTTCCTTTTTCTACACTCCCAATAGAGGAATTAAAAGAGTTAGCGAATTCTGAAACTAATTTTACCTTTTTTTTAAACAAAATTTTTTTTTTTGTTTTTAGATCACAACATTTCACCATAAAGACAGTTGTAACTTATGCGAAGTTATTTAACTGTTTACACTAGGGCATAATGTTCTGGAACTATGGAATTAGCTTACTAGTTGTTATCCTTGTGACTAGTGTCAAAATTCAGTCAGTCAGCATCGACCTTGTTCTTACACTTGCTTATTTCCAAACAAAGAAAATGTTTGTGCTCAGATGTATGTGGACCCAATTTATGTGAAAATTTAGCAGCAAAGTCTTTTTTTAAATTGTGGAAAGTTTTAAAAAATTTTAAGCTTCTGGTACCCATAAAACTTCGTAAAAGAACTGACTTGAATTTCTCTTTCATGTCATAATTTGCTTGATGGTATGTACTCTGGAGCTGAATCAGCTTCTGCACTAAAAGGTGAGCTGAGGGTATTGAAAACTGGTTCCGCGTTCTTGACGTCTTAAAATTTGATTTCAAAGTCCACAATCAAGGAATCTAAATACATTTTGTACTTTCAAACCATTTCACTAGAAATAGTTTCACCTTTCAGCAAAGAGAAATGACAAAACCTGTTACCACTTGCTTGCCTAGAGAAATAGGAAAACTTTGTTTGAAAAGATTTAACATGCACATACATTTCATGTGCAAACAACCCATTGTAAAAAGTCTGGCGGCAAACATATAGTCTGTCTTTGACTCTTCAATAGAAATATTAGTAACAAAGTCACAGTCAGTATCGTTTAAAGAATATGACAATTCTTCCTTGAGATTTCATATTCTTTTCAGTACATTGTCCATGCTAAGCCATCGAATACTACTGCGGTAACGAACATCAGAATGTTTTGTTTCCAAATCTTCAAGTACTTCTCGGAATTGCCTGTGGTTAAGACCCCTAGCTCTGATAAGTTTGATCACTGACATATTTTGATCAATAATATGCTTAAATTCAATGCAGCTTTGCGCAACTTTCTCGTTTAGAGTTTATGGTTGGGATATTGTTCTTTAATTTATTAAAAAATGTTTTTCTCACTCAAATCAATGGCTCCATCAGTTGTTACACTCGCCATCTGACTCCAAGCCAACCCAACACTTCAACACAGTTCTTCATAGCATTGAATACGTACCAGCATAGAGTTTGTGTCTTGGACTGAATGTTTCGAAATACAACCAATTAGAATAATCTTCTTTTACTTTCAACTTTTAAGAATGACGTGTAGAGACGTGTAGAGACGTGTAGAGACGTGTTTCTTGCCTCTTCCTCAAGAGTGATAAGAATCAGAAGTCAATAGTTACTATAGATATTCAAAATTATTTATTTTTAATACCTTCGCATTTTTATATGTATAATCTGATTTCTCTAGGTGTCCGCGGGCTGCATAAAACACTCTGGCGGGCCGCATGTGGCCCGCGGCCCGTAATTTGCCCACCGCCGATAACTACAGTATTCTTATTTAATTTGTATTTATTGAACTTAGTTTTATTGCATCATTAATTAAGGCTATTTGTTATTCTAATCAATTCTGTGCAATTAAAGAAGGGCTATTCAAAATTCTAGATTGAAGCTGTGTTTCTGCTTCCAATTCGATCGGACCTGCAACACGCAAGTGTGTTTCCCTAGGCTTAGATCAAGCATCAATAGAACTGTAAAAAATCATACACCATTAGCGTGCTGTGACGTTTTCCTAACTAGGTAGTATAGTGTCAAATGACGCCTCACTTTCAAGGGAAGTTGATAACCGTCTGGCCAGGGCCAGTAGCGCTGTTAGACGCCTTCAGGCGAAAGTTTGGCGGAACAAATCGCTCCGCCTGCCTACAAAAGTCAATATCTACCAGTCGGTGGTTCTTAACCCATCTATATGGATCTGAGACATGGACACTATATAGAAAGCAACTAAGACTTCTTGAGCGATTTCACCAAAGATGCTTGCGCTCCATCAATGACATAAGGTGGCAAGACCGCACTACAAACAGCGATGTCCTTGCGAACGCCGGTATGTACAGTATAGAGGGACTTCTTATGGTCTGACAGTTGCACTGGGTAGGGCACGTATCTCGTATGGGAGACGAACGTATGCCAAAGGCAGTCTTTTTTGGTGAGCTAAAAGGTGGTCGACGTAATAGTGGCGCCCCACGGAAACGCTTCAAAGACCAACTTAGGCGTCAACTTTCCTAGGCTGACATAGAAGAGAGCACCTGGTTGCATGCGGCCTCAGAACGAGACATCTGGAGGTCACTCACGAAGGCCGCGGGATACACATTTGAGACCAAAAGAAAATCCGCTGCCGAGGATAAACGCAGATGTGTCCTGAATGTGGCAAAATATGTAGGTTACAGATGGGGCTGCGAAGCCATGGGAAATACTGCACTCCTCAATAATTTTTGGACTCGAAGACAAGCCTTATTATTATTAGGCCTATATAAACATTCATCACTTTTAATACACTTTAATTAAATTACTAGTTGCTATACCCGTTTAAATCATTGATGTAAAATTAATTAAGTAAATGCAAAAAAAAAAAATAAAAAAATAATGAAATAACAAGATATGCTTCACATCTTAGGAATATTCATGATACCCGTGTACTGCCGGCTATTCGCTAATTATTCATTTCTCTCATATGCTATATTTTGTTGTGTTTTTCTAACAGGTCATGATTCTGTTACACTCGTCTTTTGCCGGTGATTCTTTTAAACTATGTAATATAATTTCTATAGTTACATTTTTTTTACACCAAAGAAACAAAAGAATCAAAATGTTGTTACAGAGCATGACAACGTAGTTAAACTCTTTTAGCTCTGTCAATTTGCATTAGTAACAGATACTTAAACATCACACACTTTTTTTTTTTTTTTTTAGATTTAACATTCAATGTACTTCACATTTCAGGATAGTTTCACAGATTTCATCTAGAATTGTTCTAAAACAAGACTTTAGAGACTGGGTCACACAATCTGATGTACCCGGTGCTGAACGAGGCTGCTTTAACGTTGTGGTTTATTGAACTGTTAACTTAAATAGAATCTATACGCAAGACGCAAGTCTTAGTGTTTTGTGGAGCATTTTTATAGCCTCGTAACTCCTCGTCTAAAAGGCAAACTGTTTGTTTATGAGAGAACTAAAAACAACAAACGCATTTTTACGCTTCAAGTATTCAAGTATTCCCGCCCAAAGATGCTTTTTTTCCCTTTATTTTTTAAAACAAAGACTAAAATGTATTATATAAATTCTTTGCGTTCTATGAAGAGAGAGAAGAGAGAGAGAGAGAGAAAGAATGATAGATAGATAGGTAGATAGATATAGATAGATAGATAGATAGATAGATAGATAGATAGATAGATAGATAGATAGATAGATAGACAGAAAAAATCCTAATTACGCCCATGTTCATGCCTATCAACACTGAGAATCATCGAGTGTCCTGTCTAGAACCCCCCACACATTAACCTGTAATATTAGTCCACTCATTAGAGATATACAGTTCTAAAGTACCGTAAACTTTTTCTGGTGTATTTAAGGAAATTGAATGTATGGTAGCAACAGACCAGGATACCCAGTGGCGTAGCATCCATGGCGCGAAGAGGTTTAATGAACCCGGACCCACGACCAATAGGGGCCCTCAGCTGTGGCGTAGCAACCATGGCGCGAAGGACCCATGATTCATGGCCAGTTGGGGCGCACATTAGAACTTAGGAAGAACATTTGTTTGTTCATTTGAAACACTTTTAAGTCGTTTAACTCTGTTAGATGTTGTAAAAACATTGACTTTCAAGACACTATAACTTATATGCAGTCCTAACTAAATCAAACGCTATGACGTAATTACTTATTTTAAAAAAAATAGTACGATCTTTACATGGGCATGTCTTTACATTTAGATTACTCTTTTGTCTCACACTAAATTTGTCTTATTGGTTGGAGGGGGGCCCACAAAGATTTTCTTGAACCCGGGCCCACGTATACCTTGCTACGCCACTGAGGATACCATAACATGATTATATAGACAAAAGCTTCTATCTACCTATAATAAGCAGTGACCAGGATCGTTTTCATACTCTCTTGCACCTGGCACACCCCTCGAGAATTGTTGTCAAATATCACCAGGCATGGCGCCGCCAGCACTGCGTTTACCAAGGTCAGAACCAAAGTGACATTCCTCGACGTTGCTGGAGGGATGGATACACTGGCAGTGTGACACAGCTTCATGTATCTAGGTCAAATAGACACAGAAAATGAGATTGCTGCTCCTACAGATAAATACCAATAGGAATGTAAAGGATTTTTAAAAAACGTGAAGCATCTTTGTGTCTTTTGATTATATTATGCTTATTACAACGTTATGGATTTTGTACACCAAATGTATGATTATATAATAGAGTATTGTATTAACTCTTTTCAAACCGAGAAAGCATTCGCACGAAGGGATGTGTATAAACCAGAAATGGATTTCCATTGTCTATTCAGTCCCTCGCCTTTGTCTCACATTCGTATATTCGTCTTTGCTGTTAATTAATTTAGTTCAATGTCCACGCCATAGAATGCTGAGCTCAAAATAGAACACCACGATGTGGCCTCCTTATTTCAACAAAGCCACTAAGGGTGTTGTTGATATCAGTAGAGGAAAGAAGGAGATTACAATGTGACAGGACAGTGGGACACGAGGAACCGGCGAAACAATTAGCCTTTTTGTTTTCCAAACATCATCTCCTGGACAGTTGACTTTAAAAAATTGATTAGAGCTATGTAGACAACTTTTTAAAAACATTGCTCTAGATTAAGATATCAGTTACTGAAAATTGTTGGAAAATTTATTTATTTATTTATTTTTTGCACAAAGTAATTTATTGTGTAAAAAAAAATATTAGAAAATCTAATCATCCAGGGGAGACTATTTCGCATAATTGAAGATGTATAGATTTCATAAGTTTACAAGTTAATTTAATTGGAAATACAAGTGTTTCCATATTTGTTTCATAACGTTTCAGAAAAGCTTCGGATTGAACAATTTGTTGTATTGAATATCATGTAATCAAGAAATAATTACCAAAACATGACTATATATTTTGTTTATTCCAGAATACAAGTATGATCTATTACTAGAAGCGGAAACAGGGAGAGGAGGGTACGAAAAGAAATGAGTTTCATCTCTGAAATACGATAAAAATAATTTTTTCTTTCAGAACACGCTGGGTGATAATATGATACTGATCTATCAAGTGATAATATGATAATGATCAATCAAGTGATAATATGATACTGATCTATCAAGTGATAATATGATACTGATCTATCAAGTGATAATATGATAATGATCAATCAAGTGATAATATGATACTGATCTATCAAGTGATAATATGATACTGATCTATCAAGTGATAATATGATAATGATCTATCAAGTGATAATATGATACTGATCTATCAAGTGATAATATGATACTGATCTATCAAGTGATAATATGATACTGATCTATCAAGTGATAATATGATACTGATCTATCAAGTGATAATATGATACTGATCTATCAAGTGATAATATGATACTGATCTATCAAGTGATAATATAATACTGATCTATCAAGACAAAGAAAAGAATGGACAAAGATGGTATGAAACTTGCCTAAAGGGCTGTCATTGCAACCAGAACGATAACAAGCAGACAGTACGTTACTAGCATATCACATCACACATCAGGCCCGTAGCTAGAATTTTCCATCGTTTGGGGGCACGGGAGGCTTGAACTCTTTGGGGACCCTGCATTTTGCGTATTATTTAATTTTTAATGTTAAAAACACTCATTTGGGGGCCATTCTCTAATGAGGATTTTCAAATTCTCCCCCCTCCTCCACAACCATAGCTACGCCACTAGCACACATTCAAAGTTGAAGACACAGACTTGATTTTTATGATACTGACCTGTCTATGGCTATCAGAGCAAACAAAAAGATGGAGACACAGACCATGCTTTGACTTATCCACGCCGTGAACTTGCAGTAGTTGGAGTTTGTGTAAGACGCCCAGACACTTAGATACTCCATAAAGTAAGAGGTGTTCTTGAAGGTGCAGGAGACTAAGTCTATGAGCGCCACGAACAGGATGTACCAGTCACAGTTCGTCTTCAGCTACATTGTCACCATGCGTACAAATAAACCAAAAAAATGAAAACAATGCAAAATGTGAGGGAAAAAAATCTACCATATTCTATCGAAACTAAGCCGCGCTTCATCTAAGTGACACTTTATAGTTAGGTGTTGCAGATCCGATTCAAGATTAAGATATGGCTCGAAGCCGAGGCTAGTCCGTCGCATGTTAGCACTAGCCAATTCTTTCGTCCTCCACACGGTATCCATCCCAGCGTGAAAGAGCGCCGAACCAATACAAAGCTGAGATAAGCAACTGACCAACTTTACCCATGTCCCGTATGCGGCCGACCTTTTAAAGCGAGGATTGGACAGTCATCTTCGTGTTCATTGTGAAGATTGGTTAAAAATATATATACAGTGCTTTTTTATTGTAAAAAAAAAATAGGTGCCGCTAGTACTCAGTGATTAGGTCTCGGTACTCAGTGATGGATTGTCTAATTTTTAACTACTAATAAATTAATAATAAACGTTAAAATACAAGAAAAGTAATAATTTTTTCCCCACATTGAAAAAGGTGCCGGTACGCCGTACCAGTGCGTACCGTCACAAAAAAAGCCATATATATATATATATACTAGACATATTTTACCCGCGGGTCTTTATTTGCGTATTACTGTCGATATAGTCACTGAGAAATAATAATGTAATAAATAAAGCGAATGTGTAAATGTAAAAATAGTATGAATGAAGCCATCAAATCAAAATAGTTAATCTACTTAAATCCATTTTTTCAAATTAAAACATTTGCTTGTAGGCCTACATGTATTTAATTAAGATTTTTAATGAATAGACTTAATTTTGTATGTTCATGTGTTAAAGTATAAAGTAGATCTTGAGGTAAACATAGATCTAGATCTAGACTAATCTAGAGTTAAAAATTGGCTTTTATAGAGTTCATTCTGTGCTGCGCATACGTTACCTTTTTCCATGAATGAATATAGGCCTATCTCAACACGGCTACGCAGCTTTAGCGAACAGCAAATGAATGTATTAAAAATGCATTAGAAAAACAAATTTGAATGTTAATTTGATTAAAATATGAAATGAATGGACTATAATTATTATATAAGATAAGAAGATAAGATAATTAGTATGTTCATGTGTTAAAGCATAAAACCATCTTTGCGAAAAGAAGTTTTATCATCTTAGAGTTCAATAAGAGTTTTAGACCTAGGCCTAGGAATAGACTCAGTAGAGAGATGTGTTAATGTGCAACCATTTGGTAATGTCTAATGAAAGAATGTTCGTCAGGAAATCTGTAGTCACAGATATAAGGAACTAATGTATGTAAAAAATTGTTTTGAAACACAAATTTGAAGGTTAATTTTATTATATAATGAAATCAATGGACCTTCTTTTGTATTTTCATGTGTCAAAGTAAAAAAACTATCTGCGCAAAGTGTATTTCTTAAAATTAGATCTATATTTAAATCCTTACAATCTTTTCTCATGTCAACATTGTAAACATGGTCTAGATCCATAAAATACTATAGCTTTAATAGAGTTGGTCTTTTTTTTTTATTTGAGGGTCTTAAGTTTGTTTTAGGGCCACAATACATACACTACGGTCCAAGGAACATTTCTGCCAAGTTTTATCAAGATTGGTCAAGCGGTTTTTATTTCTATACTGGACATACATACATATATACATACATACATACGCCAAACATTCTGCTTTATAGTATATATATATATATATATATATATATATATATGTATAGATAGATAGATAGATATACAGCCTACATATATATATTCTTTTTTGTTTTAGCTTTCATTGTTACCATTGGTATAGCCTGTCCACACATCACGAAAAAGGCAATGACTGAACTACTTTTTTAAAAACATATATTGAAACTCCACAAAGTGATTCACTTTTCTTGCTCGACGATAGACTTACTTAATAAAAACAAACAAAACAGAGAGACAGACAGACAAGTTTTTGTATTTAAACGTGTGACCTGATTGATTTTCTCCCTTGTTTCCCAGTCGAGTATAGGGCTGCAACAGTACCTGGACATCGGACGCTGTTCTGTGCAATTACCCGCAGTTCTGTACATGTACAGCCTGTCATATTTGTTTCTTGGTTTATTAAACGTGTAATGCAGCGGTTTTCAACCTTTTTAGCTCCGCGACCCCCTAATACATTTTTTCACTAGATGGCGACCCCCAACCACTAATTTACTTTTCATTCATAGGCCTAAGTTATTGTGATTTAGCTAATGCTATAAAATCGTTGTCAAAATGTATATATCTGATATCCATGTTTTTAATTCCATTGTTAGAAACTGAACAAATAACTTGTGCTTAAATTTTAAAAAAAGTTTATATTTTATGACTTACATAGATTGCGTGTTTACAATATTCATGCTGCACACATAACTGACAATTTAAAAGTACAGTGTTTGATACAGTAAACTACATTGCTACAAAATATTTGCAACAGTATTTTCAAACACGCCAACATTAGGGCGAAGGTTGAGCTGGTTCTCTGTTTCACTACATTAGAAGTTCACGGGGCAGTCTTTGTAAGAACACATCTTCTGCATCAAGTTTTGGTCGCATTAAGACTTGAAAATTTAGCAGAAAAACCATGTTTCGCAAAGTTTTTGGAAATGGAATAGGAAGTCGTGAAACAAATCTCAAATAAAACAGAATGACTGCCAACATTTGACCCAAAATTGTGTATTAACTGACGTTGAAGAGAAATCATATTTAGCTGCATTGTAATGCTTTTGGCAGTGTCTTCATTGCTAATATAAGACGATGAATCAAGCAGTGAATTTAGGGGACTTCATATGGTGACTATCTTGTACCAAACATTGAAATCCAAAAATTAACTAACTTTGTCAATTACATCCCGTGCTGTAGAGCTGTTTAAAGAGGTCTGCATAGAAACTAATCTTTGAAATCGCTATTATGTATATATCTCTGTGGCATTTTGCGTCTCGAGAGACGATCTTTTCCCTTTGCAACTTCTTGTGTGACTAAAGAGGTCAATCCTTGATACACAGCTGCGATCGCAGGTTGGGCATACATAATCACCAGGCGCCGTTGCATTTTCACCCTTCTTTCTGCTTCTGTTGTGTATGACATCTGCAATCTTTAACTTTCCTTTATGCTCTCTCTCCATGAGAGTCTGTCCAGTGCCACCTCTTCCCAGTTGCCAGTGTCGATTTTGAAGAGCTTCATGTCGCGTTTGCATACATCCGTATAACGTAAAAGTGGGCGACCAGCGGCTCTCCTGCCTTCTATTAGATCGCCATACAGGATGTCCTGTGGAAGTCGACCTACTGGCATTCTACGAACGTGGCCAAGCCAGCCAAGGCGTCTGCTGCTGATAACAGAGCGGATGTCCTGGCACCCTGCTCTTTGTTGCACTTCCTCATTGGTTATCTTATCTTGCCACCTTATTTTAAAGATTCGCCTTAGGCATCGGAGGTGAAAAACATTCAACTTTTTTTCCTGCCATGAGTAGGTTGACCATGTTTCACTTCCGTACAGCAAGGTGCTCAACACACAGGTCCGGTAGACTAGGGCTTTAGTACTGCTAGTCAGCAATATGTTGTCCCAGACTCTTTTCTGCAGCCGTGGCATGGTGGCCATTGCCTTGGCTATCCTATTGTTTATGTCTTTATCCAGTAGAGTGTGGTTGGATATGATGGAGCCTAGGTAACAACAGTGATCAACAATTTCTAGTGGTTGGCCATTAATGCTTACTTGGGGTGCAGTGTTGCACCACCGCAAGGCAAAGTTAATATAATCTGTGCTTACTCACCAACCCTTGCTGCAACGGAAGAGGACAAAGACAGATTCTTTCAAGCTCTAGAGGAGGTAATTAAAAGTATTCCAAAATCCGAGCACCTCTATATAAATGGAGACTTTAATGCCCGTGTTGGTGATGGAAACGATGCATGGCCACAATGCTTGGGACCTCATGGTGTTGGCAAAATCAATGACAATGGCCAGAGGCTACTCGAGTTCTGTAGCTCTCATGAACTGTGTGTAACAAATACATTCTTCTCTGGCAAGGAACGCCATAAAGTCTCTTGGCAGCACCCACACTCAAAAAGGTGGCACCAGCTTGACCTCTGCATCATCCGAAGGATGGAACTGAAAAGTATCATCCACACCCGTTCATACCATAGTGCGGACTGCAACTCAGTCCATTCACTAGTGCTAAGCAAAATCAAACTACTTCTCAAGAAGGCTTATACTTCCACTCAACCCAGAACTAGGTGAATTAACGTCAACCATGTAGGTGACCCAGAGAAGTGTGCACTCTTTGGCGAGCTTCTTAACAGTTCAATCCCCTCGTTAAGTGATGAAGAAGACATCTCTATCAGATGGGAGAAATTAAGAGATGTAATCTATATTTCGGCAATCACCGCCTTTGGGCCTCAAAAACATAAAAATGTAGACTGGTTTGAGGCAAATCTAGCACATATGGAACCTTGCATCGAGAAAAAGCGATCTGCACACCTCGCTCACAAGACAAAGCCAAGTCCAAGATCTTTGGAGGCCTTCAAAAGTGCTAATAAAGAGGCGAAACAAATGGCTAGAAAATGTGCTAACAACTTTTGGAGGGATACCTGCAACAGAATCCAAGACAGTCTCCACTCAGGAAATAGCAAAGCTCTATTTGATGGCATTAAAGCGGCCCTGGGTCCAATAGTGTCTAAGCCTGCCCCCCCCCCCCTTCTATCCAAATCAGGAGAAAAAATTACAGATCAAACCAAGCAGCTAGAACGATGGACAGAACACTACCTCGAAGTCTATGCCACACAGAATACAGTAGACGATGTCGCCCTGGCTTCTCTACCAGATCTTCCAGTACTGGAATGCCTAGATGAGCTTCCGAGCCTTAGTGACCTCAAAAAAGCAATTAACTGCATAAAAAATAGAAAATCTCCTGGGAGTGATGGTGTCCCAGTGGAAGTAGTGAAAGTCAACGAATCACTCCTGCTTCCCTGAACTATATATTCTCCTCTGCCGCTGTTGGGAAACAGGTCATGTCCCACAGGACATGCGTGACGCAACTATAGTCACAATATACAAGAACAAAGGGGATCGGAGTGACTGCAACAATTACAGGGGTATCTCTCTCCTCAGTATAGTGGGCAAGATCTTTGCTAGAGTGGCACTATCCAGGCTGCAAGTGATAGCTTCTAGAGTCTACCCAGAGTCTCAGTGTGGATTCAGGAGTGGTAGATCCACTATAGACATGATATCTTCTCTACGACTACTGCAGGAGAAATTCAGAGAGAGAAACAGATCCCTTTACATCGTTTTTGTTGATCTGACTAAAGCTTTTGACATGGTCAGCAGAAGTGGCCTTTTCTAACTCTTAATGAAAGTAGGTTGGGTTGCCCTCCCAAACTACTTAAGTTCATTGAGTGTTTTCACGAGGAAACTAAATGTACTGTCAAATTCAATGGACCCCAATCAGCACCTTTTGAGGTTTGCAGTAGTGTCAAGCAGGGATGTGTGCTCGCACCTACTCTGTTTGGCATATTCTTCTCCTGTCTACTGCATTATACGTACAACGACATAAACAAAGGTGTGTTTCTCCATACAAGATCCTCTGGAAAACTATTTAATGTATCAAGGCTGCGGGCAAAAACCAAGGTTAGGAAGCTACTGGTCAGGGAACTCCTAGATGCTGATTATGCAGCTATTGTGGCTGATTCTGATATTCAGCTACAGTCCCTGGTTGACAAACTATCTGCTGCTTGCCAGAAGTTCGGCTTAAACATCAGTCAAAGCAAGACTAAGATACTTGTCCAATGTATATATCTGATTCTTAAGTAAATCACCAACTGTGAGCAATTCACAACGTCTGTGGATTTACCAAGCTGGATAGTTAATATAGGAGAAGGAGCAGACATCATTTCCTGAATTACCTGATTGATAATTATCAGAAGATATGTCAACTATTCTCGTGTGAATAGTGCTATCAGATATGAAAATTGCACTAAATGTATTAACGAAATCGGCTCCAATCATAGCTCTAGAAATGCCTCGGCAATGGTGTGAGGTTTCATAGCTCTGGCAAATTTGAGTCACCAATAAAGAAGGATTTCGGGCGCTATGTTTGAATTGTGGTACTTGCCAAGTCAGAGTTTTTGACTCCATCAGCCTTTAAAACTATTATACAGGATGTCCTAATCGGCAAATCTCAGACGTTTGTTTGGCTTCATAGGTCTACATTTGGCAGAGAGAGCTTCCTTACAAATGACACATCGGGGTATTTCAAATCATGTTTTAGCTAATAAAGTAAAACCATACTGCACAAAATTGTCATTTTCTAAAACGTTCTTCTATTCGAAGTCCATGTTCATGAGTTGTTCCATAATAAATTTATTTCCTTCAATAAAATGCTTCTCATCGTTATTAGATCTTCAAGATGTTTGATCTTGCAATGGTGTTACGACGCACTTGACGGACAGTAATTTCAATTGTTGACAAATTTATTCTGCAATAACGGAGATGTGGTCTGCAATATCTTTTCGCGAATATATATATACACCAATAAAAACATGCATACCTTCAAACTACGATGCTACATTCACTAAGTGCCCTCTGTATCCTCCGTGTTCTTAGATCTGTATTGGTCTCACCCCCATTTTTATTTTATTTAATTTATGATCGTTTCATGCCTTTCTATAGATGTACTTGTTACACGTTTTTAAAAAATTCTATGATAATTAGCCGAATAAAATAAAATTTTCCAGTGGTCTTAGGCGAACTCAAAGGCGTCGCGAACCACAGGTTGAGAACCCCTGGTGTAATGAATTAATTTTTTTTTTTTTACTAATATTTAGGTTTAAAACCCAAAGAAGCTTTCTCATGATGCATTCTATAAGTAACACCAGTATCAAGAAAGGCTAGAGAGGTACACTTTACCGAACGATCTCTTCCATTATTCGCAACTGCACAAGTGGTTGTTTTTTTTGTTGATAAAAACATCTGTTGCACTGATTCTAAGTGTGATGTGCTTGTTCAGGCTGTCTTGAGGTCAACTATAGATGACTGTTGAATGTCAACCAATTACTCTGCAAGCGTTTGAGTTTTATTGTTCGGGTGTATTCAGTGTAGTTGATCAATAATACAGTATAAACAAGACGATGGATGTAACGAGTAAAGAGATGTGGTCAACACTGAGGAACAGTTCATTATATATTTATTCATATAAAAGGCCACAGTAAAAGTCTCTGTCAAAATAAACACGTCTTTACCCTAAAGAATTCTATCGCTAACTGATTTTCCGGTCTCTAACACAAAATATCCCAAACGTCACTAGTCCCGTTCAATACACGTCTTCTATGGTGCGTCGCTAAAAAACTAATACTATAAATAAGGTGTCTAACATAAGACACCTTAGGAACGTTCAGAACTAACATGAAAACAATATACACACAAGCACACACACGCGCGCACATAAGCAAGAATGAAAATCGATATTGTATAACATTAACGAACAAGCAATTATGTCTCTTTAAGTTAATGTCTGCTCGATTTGTCCAGACTTTTAATTATCGTAATTTATTGGTTTTCGTTTATAAAGAAAAAGGAGTTGGATTAAAGTGCTAAAAAATTGTTCTGACATTCGATATTTTTATAATGGCAATAAAAAAAGAGCATTAAAATAATATTAAACAAGAGAATTGTTCACAGATTTAAAAAAAAGAAGGAGATTGCTATTAAATATTTAAAACTGTAGCGTTTCTCAAACTTTATCTTTCTCCCAGTCACTAGTTGATGTGACACAGACTACTATATGGCATGTGTGGCCAACCGTGACACACGGTCAAGAGAGTGTACCTGGCCAGTAGAGGGCTGGAGACCGTGAAGGTGTGTTGTAAACAAAAGCGAAGGAAACAACATCGAGTGGAGTTGCTTGTATAAAAATGTTAGCCTGTACATATGTTACTATTAAATTCTTTACTATTAAAGGCACTTTACAATTAAAGGAAGTTATTTCACCACACTAGTTTTGTATTACAGGGTTCGGATGTTTCTTCAGAATTCAAGTTTATTACATCGTAGTCCAAACCTTCTATAGGACGACTGGGATGGCAGGGTTTGAACCATAGACTACCGAGACGACAGCTCAGAGCTCATACCACACGACAAGGCAGCTATTCCAGAAAATTAAAAAAAAAGTAAAGTTCCCCTTTCAGACCTTGCGATCTATAGGGCAGATGATGTAAAGGTCATCTGTTTCTGCGGCCTACGATTAACGAGGATTTCATGTGGCCAGCACAACGACCAACCGCTGTTACTTTTCCCCCAACTAATGTCAGGTACCCATTAGAGCTGGGTGGACTCAGAGGCACCCAAAATTACCGAAATTAAAAATCCCAGTCTTCACAAAGATTCAAACACGGGACCAGTAGAATTACTAAAGCGGAATACCCCACATTGTTTCTAAAATATATCTTTATACTTTAATTTGTACATTTTAAAGTAGTGTCTGTTATTACAGTAATTTTCAATTGCGCAAGACCGATCGACATGTCTGGTAAACCACAATTTCTTGACATGTATGGTGACATACATCCAATACGCATTACAGCAGGGTTTCTTTCCAGGGCTTTTGCCAAAGTGGATTGAAACATATCATACTTCATTCAAATTAAAATAAGATGATGATGATAATTGCAGAATTTGTTTTTGAGTACGCGGATGTATTTCCCAATTTTTATTTCCTCTTTGTCCTTTGCGTAAGTATACATGGGCCGGGGTAAAGAGATCACAGTAAATAAAAATATGTCAAGCCGCCGCTTTGGGATCTATGTATAAATAAAATATCAACGACCATCTCAGCTTAAAACAGAATAAGAAAAGAAATGGGAAATGTGAGCAAGGTATTCAGAATTTTAGGTAAAGACATTTTTGAAAAGGGAAAGAAAAGACGCAATTAAGAAAATTTAAATTACTTGAGAAGAAAGATAATGTTCGGCTTCATCTGTATATAAGTGACAGTCACTTGGACAACATGGCCGACACAAGTCGTCTGCTGATCAGTTCAATCATCCCTTACCATTTCATGTCTCCTGAAATTTGTGTGTCTCGTGTGGTTGGATTCGTCCATTCCTTGTTATTGCTTTTTTCTTGCATATTTGCCTACTTTTGAAAAAAAACAACACTTCTACCGGTATCACGGGTTCAGAAACTTAGAAGGAAAATTTATAATATTTCGAGAAAATTCTAACCATTTTCCAAACAGTGAAAACTTTGGTCTGACCGTAATTATTTTTTTGAAATATTTAGTCTTCAAACTTGGCTTAAGTTCTTACAAAGCTTATATGAACTCACTGGATCTGTGTATTAGTCTGGTAAAAATTTTGTGCACATTATTTCTCCAACACCCAGTTTTGGATCAAGTTGAAATTTTATACAATTATTTCTGGTACCTGACAAAACAAGAATCAATTAAAAAATTAAACAATTAATTATTGGCAATTATTTATTTTGGTTTGTATCAAACAAGGGAAAGAAATTTTACTTGACAGGTTGACAGATGTGGTGGTTTAAGTTGAATTAGTCCCTTACAGGTTTTTCCTTATATGTTTGAAAAAAGAATAGATAGCAATAACACCTTTTATATTCATAAGCACTTCGCTGGCATAGTGGTTAGTGTATGTTAGGCTTGAGCCATCGAGTTCGAATTTAAGTCACAACTTTTCGAAAATACACTTAAAGAAATTTCACGATAACCTTCATACAGATAACCAACCCTTTATACCCCCTCCCCCCGCTTTCCCAACTCGCCCAGACAAGCGATAAGATCATAGAGCAATGAAAAAGCTAAAACCATGAAATTGAGTTAAACAAAACCATTGGTAAAAATATTTCTAATCGCACAGATTTATTTTTGTTAATCTAGATCTATTAAAAATTTAATTACATGACTGATCCAAACTAATTGATACAACAACGCTAAATATAAGCTTTGTTTTAAAAAAATATTTTTTTTATTTTTCTTGTTTTCAATGAAATGCGTTTATTTGTACCTCTTTACGTCGCACGACTTTAGACGGAATTACCTTATTGTGATCAAAGATAAACTGAACATTGTCTAATCCCAGCAGCAGTAATAAAGCATTGCAAGAAACAAATAGACTGACAAATGAAAGACCATCATCAGCTTTGTTCAATATGAATTGACTTAAAATAATCGTTTTTTAAAAAATTACTTCTATACCTTAAAAAAAAACCAACCCTTTGATTTTAAATCGTGATCTGAGAGGGAATGATATGTTCTCAAAGATGAAATAAGGAATTCGTGTTGTCAGAAAAGAACAGATTCTGGACATCCAAATGTATTAAATTCTAATATTTGTCTTAATCCGTTGTTTCTATGATTTAAGTTTTGAGGAGCCTAGCAACGGCTTTCACCAGATGAACCGGGTATGGGAGGCTATGTGTATACAAACGTTCTGATGGCATTTTTGAGCGTCACTTACCCTAACATATATATTCGTTGGATTGGAGATTTTCACGATAAACTGCACATTTCAAGGACGCTAAATTGAACTTCAAAATTAGCAACTAAATAAAAAAAACAACAACGCAATAGCATCAACATTTTTCCCCTGCAATTCTGAAACGTAAAAAAAAACAACAACAACATAGGCGTAACAACATTCCCTTTAGTTTGTATACCGGATCATGGGCGTAGCCAGGATTTTTTTTTCGGGGGGGGGGGGGGGCTTTTGAGGGGATTTTTTCCCCTCCCCGCCATATGTTTGTGTTTGTGTGTGTTAAAATAATCTTTATTACATTCTGACTTTTCATTCTTTCGAAAGACTTTATTGTACACTAGAATAGGTTCTTCCTGGAGTTAGTGGAAAAATTGTAGACTTCATGTCCGTGCCAGCAATGAGATCTGGGGGAGCGCTGTGAGCAAAGCCCCACCGCCAAGCACTATTTCCGGTTTTGAAAGCCTAAAAAATGCATATTCTGAGGTATCTAAATAGCATTATTCTGCTATTAAAAAGTTTTATTTCAAAACCTAATGTGCTATTCTTACTGACTTAGATCCTCCTGCGCCGTTTGGCTCATTGGACGGCAAGCTGTTTCCACAAAAATCTGTCACTGGCAATGACTGAATTCCAACCTGCTCTGATGACCTCTATGAAAGTGTGGCGTAAAGTTGTTTTAGGATGTTCCTGTTTGCGATTTCCTCGTAATGGCATCCATGTCATTGCAATTCTTATTATGTGTAATTCATTTTGTCCCGCAAACCCCATGAGACCTTACCAAAGTGTCGACTCCCAGTTCGGCATAGGATTTTCTTGATTGAGATAGGATCTCTATAACTGACTCCTAAAATCCGTCTTAGCCATTTTAGTTGAGCCACATTTAGTCTTTTTCAATTTCGGTAGATGACTATCAACTGCACTTTATTAATGGAGTCCAGCCACTGGTACAAATTTTGTAACCTCTCTTGGCTACGCTCTCGGAATTGGGTAACTGTAGTTTGCTTTCTATTTTATATCAAAAAGGGAAGTTTTATCGTCAAAATCATTTGTTGTTGGGTTTTTAAGCTAAAAAAATCTCAGGAGTTTTTGTTTTTTTTAAATTCAAAACCCCATTTAGCTACGCTCATAGAATTTGGGGAGTGTAGTTTTCTTTAGAATAATATTGAAAAGGGGTTTTCGATCTCAAAACTCTCTGTTGGGGGATTTTAAACTCAAAACCATCTGGATTGGTTTTAAACTAAAACAAAAAGCCATCTGGAGGTGGAGGTTTTAAACTTAAAACCCCCTTTTGGCTTGGCTAGGCTCAAAGAATTTTAGTGTGTAATTAAATATTTTTTTATATGAAGAGGTATTTTTTAGCATCAAACCTTGATGGAGGGGGTTTAAACTCAAAACCCTCTTTGGCTACTCTCATAGCATTTTGGTGTGTAATTTGCTTTTTTTTTCTATAGAAGAGGTATTTTTTTTGCTTCAAACCCCGCTGAAGGTGAGTTTAAACTTAAAACCCCTTTGGTTACGCTCATAGAATTTGGAGTGTGTAATTTGCTTTTTTTTATATTGAGTTATTTTTTAATTTTAAACCCCGCTGATGGGGGGTTTAAACTCAAAATCCCTTTTGCTACGCTCATTTTTATTGTGTAATTTGCTTTTTATATTGAAGAGGGGCTTTTATAGTAAATTTCGGAAGGGGTTTTAAGATCAAAATCTTTCTTAGCTATGTTCTTGGAATTTGGGTATTGTCGTTTTCATTTTTGTTTCTTTGTTTTGTTTTATAGAAGAGGGGAATTTAACTGCAAATCCCCCCTGGTAGAGGTTTTCAATTCAAAATACCCTTGGCTGCGCAAGTGATGGTTTAGTATTAAAATCTCACCTAAAATAATTGAAAACAAACCAAAAAATCAATTAAAAAAGTCCGTTTCCGGGGAAGGGGGTTTCATTTCGGGAGGGGTGGAAGTTTGAGCCTCCAACCCCCCCTGGCTACGCCCATGCGCCGGATACACCCAAAAACTTGTTATTTATTGTCTTTTTCCACCATTAAAATCTCCATTACTTTTGGACTTTCCGTCAGAAATAAATATTTCGGCCCAGTCCGAAATTCCAACAGAAAGGCTGATAATAAAAGCGGACGGGAATCATCTTAGCGACAATCCGAAGCTTATTCTATAAGCATTCCTAAAATCTTAAAATCACATTTTCAGCTTGTCTACGATGAAATTATTAGTATTATTATTTTTTGCTAGCTCTGGAGAAAAACATGTTCCACGCTCAATATTGATCGTTTATATCAAGTTTTTTTATAGTAACAATCGTAAGTTTATATTATCATTAGGCTCTGTAACCGGATCATTTTTATAGAAAGTGGTTCTCTTGAGTATTCCTCTCTGACCCATTTGTTAGTGAGGAATCCATTAAATAAAGCTCACGTTACAGAACTTTATTTGCTCGCGGGCCCCTGAGGGAAAACGTCGCTAATGTTCTGGAGATGCACGTCTGACACTGTTTAAAGGTCAAAAAAATAAAAGTGATCTTAAAATATCAATTTACCAGCGCCAGTGTATCGAGCTTTTGTCAGACATGGGGAGTAGGACGACTAGGGTTCATTTATTTTAGATTTCAATCCATGGTGGAATAACTATAAATAGCTAACTTTTTGGTGTATCTGGTGTGCAGCATAAAGAAAAAGTTGATAATCTATGTTGTTGTTTTTTTTTTATAAAGGTGTATGGTAACATTTTGTGACCTTTTTGCATTGCGGATTGAAATATTCGAAACTCTTTCTCTCTCCATTTGTAGCATAAAATAATTTGATTTTAGAAGAATGAAGCGTTGCTTCTGTCACAAACATTGTTTGAGCTTGACATGAACTAGCCGGGAAACATGGAGTACACTTTTTTTTTATTGTGTTTATAGTGTTTCACGTGGAAAATTGGGAATTATGGGGGAAAAAGCCTCGTTTTGATAGTGGACCACATGGTCAAAGTCAGTAATTTCCATGGTCTTGGAAGAAAATAAACGTAGGAATTATGGTTGCTAAAAAGTCATTACTGATATCTAACATATTATGTATTTGATATATAATATTGGATTCTTTAAGTACGTTTTTGAAGTTCGATATGTGATTCTTTATGGCTGGGCTTGCCAGTGAATTGTTATTTTATATTCAATAACTATGATGTCTGCTACGATTAAGTTTATTTATGAATCTACATGTTTGTTGCTGTAGTACTCAGTAGTAGCCATACGCGACAGTAATGCAAGTAAAGTGAAGACCAGTCAACTAGTGCACAATAGACACTCTGAAGTTAAATAAATATAAAGTCACACATAACGTAACTTTACACCTTCTATGAATTGAAACAACAAATGTTCACATAACTAGCGGTAATAAAGGACGAACTTCCACAAATTGTTAACAGTATTTAGGAATTCTATTTTATTTTGCTGAGTAAAAGGAAGTTTCTTTTGATGCTCTTGGCATTACTTAATTTATTGTTTATTTTTTTTTAGCTTCCAATAAACTGATCGCATTTCAACAGTCCGCTCACTTTCTCACTCTTTCTTTATCTCCTTCTCTCTATTTTTCTCACTTTCCCTTTCCTCATCTCTCTTCTCTTTTCCTCTCTCTTTCTATTGACCTCTTCTCGTTGCACCCTGCGCATCAAAATTTACATTTTGACTTAAACTAGAACGTACCTGTATTACTCTCTTTTTCTCTCTTTCTCTTTCTTTCTCTTTCTCTCTTTTTTTTGTTCTTATCTTTTTCACTTTTCTCCTCTCTCTCTCTCCCTCTCTCCTTCTCTATCTCACTTCATCTCTTTTTTTTTTTGTTTTATATGTTTTGGATGTTCCTTCAAAGTTAAAGATAATGGTCCTCATTCACCAATCGTAAACAAACAACATTTAGCCACGTGATTCTCTATCTCTTCTATAGAAATAACGTAATACACATAGGCTGTCATGTGACAGTTTTTTTTCATTGTTTTATTTAATATTATCACCTGGCTAAATGTTGTTTGTTTACGATTGGTGAATAAGATCCAGAACAGATATCGTGCTTGTACTTCAATGTCGGAGGCGCGGTGGCTGAGCGGTAAAGCGTTTAAGTTCCAAACTGGGGGTCCCAGTTTCTGGTGAAAAATGGGATTTAAATTTCCGGATCTTTAGGCACCTCTGAGTCCACCCAGATCTAATGGGTACCTGATATTAGTTGGGGAAAAGTAAAGGCCGTTGGTCGTTGTGCTAGCCACATGACACCCTCGTTAACCGTAGGCCATTTTTCTTCCTCTTCTTCTTCGTTCTCATTGTTATGTTGGAGTGTTCAGATGACTAGACCAATATATAAGATGAACTGCGCAGTGGTTTCCAAATCAGGGAGCTCTCCATATAGTTTCCTTTCTATTGGGGTGATTTGGGGCCAATGTCTTATACGGGCCTCTTGGTAAAGAGAGCAGTTTTGGAGGACGTGGTCTGCATTCTCTGGTGATACTTCACATGGGCAGATTTCACTGGTTCCAACTTTGAGCTTCCGGTACATGTGTTGTCGCATTCTGTTGTGTCCGGTCCTGAGACGAAAGATTAGACGTTGGTCTTGTCGGGATAGCTTACAGTAAGCGTCATCCTTCTTGTGATTTGGATGAGAGCTCGTCCATTTCTCATTTATTTTATTTACGATTAATTTCTTCAATTCTTTTGGATAGAGTGCAGAGTTAATTAGTTAGTTAGTTCTCCCACTCTTGGCGAGTGTATCAGCCTTCTCATTTCCTTCTAGTTCTATATGAGCTGGTATCCATTGAATTACAGGTCTTTTGCTGTTGTTGTTGAGCTTTGTAAGTGAAACAGATGACCTTGACATCATCTGCCCTATAGACCACAAGGTCTGAAAGAGAAACTTGACTTTTTTCTTTTACTTCAATGTCTCAGGGCAGTTAACAACTGAGCTAGTGGGATTTTCATTTAAATAGAACTAGAATTATGATGTAGATCTACCTAATTTAAACTTCTGATTTAGTACTCTTAAGAGCTATATTTATTAGATATAGATCAAAACACATGTATTTGGAATAATTTGGATGTAATTTAGTCTTTAGATTATATTTATGTAAAAAAACAACTAGATTATTTATCAATAGACTGAATGCAACATTAAATTTAAAAAATAGTAGATTATTTTAGCCTATTATAACATTGCAATATTGATCTAGACGTTTGGAAATAAAAATCTACAATTGAAATCTAGAAATAGAAATTCTATATCTTGATCTAGTCTATATCATTCTAAACTAGACCTAGAAATTCTAGATATAGAATCCACAATGATTTTAATTAGAATATAATTATAGATCTAGTTTTAAAAAATCTAGCTATACTGTAAAAAATCTAAATATACTGTAAAAAATCTAGATCTATTTTAAAAAATCTAGATAAGATCTAAATCTAACTTTTTTAAATACGAGTCAGATAGGTTTAATAAACATTACTATACCGAGTTGTTTTAGCATTTCATTTGAAGAATTTATTCCATATGACGTCAAAGGAAAGAAATCCACTACGTCACATGGCCAAGTTAGACTAAAAAATGACATTAATACGAGCAGCTTGTTGAGGTTTAATAGACATTGGTGCTCCGAGTGAGTTCTTTTAGCATTTCATTTTAAAGAATTAATTCCATATGACGTCAAAGTAAAAAATCCACTACATCACACGGTCTAGTTAGGCTAAAAAAAATGTCTTCATCAATATGACCAAGTTTTCGAAGGGCTCATAGACATTGGTGCACCGAGATTTTTTTTAGCATGTAAAGAATTCATTCATATGACGTCAAAGGAAACAACATTCATTACGTCACTATGGGCTAGTACCAAAAAATGTCTCTATTAACAAGAGAGATTTAGCGATGGTTCATAGACCTTGGTGCACTGAGTTCAAATAGAATTCATTTAAAGAAGATTAAAGCCGCATTTTTTTGTGCGTTTCGTTTTTTTCCTTCCAAAATATCGCAATACTTTTAAGTATGTATAATAGATTGTTCCGGATGTTTGTATATATATAGTGAGAGAAAAAGAGAATTCTAAATAAATCTAATATCGTTAATTAAATTTTTGGGATAATCTCGTATAAAAATTAAATGTATATAGCCTTGTAGAAAGATTTTCATTCCATACTTAGGTGTTAGGAAGTTGTTTTCCTTAAAAATCGGAACATAATTTTAACGATAATTAGATTTTGTAACGTTTTAGCTAGACAATTAAATATAGTGTAAGAGAGAAGTGAGATTTTACATAAATATAGTTAAAATATTTTTCATAAGAAATCTGGAACACATTATTTTCGTATATTAGAAGAAGTTTTTTTTTAATTATTAGAAGAGGGACTTCAAACAGTTATTTGGCGTTACTAGATTTTTCATATAAATTCGGAAATTTTTGGCGACGATTTGTAAGAAAATTAAAGTAATGTAGGTGGATTTCTTTTTCCAAACAAAATCCGGAATATTCTTTACTTATTAAAAAACTTTTGTTATGTTTCAGCAAGAAAATTAAATGTAAAGTAAATCTAAAAAGTGATTTTCAATAATCGTTTCTAGTAAGTCATTTGACATAAATATGTGTTAAGATGAAAATACGGAACAAGTTGATATCGATAATAAAACTATAGTGACATATTGTCAAAGAATATACGTGTATATAAGCCACTTTTGCGATTTGAACAAATCATTTGACATAATTT
Organism: Biomphalaria pfeifferi; assembly: GCA_030265305.1. NCBI lineage: Eukaryota > Metazoa > Mollusca > Gastropoda > Planorbidae > Biomphalaria > Biomphalaria pfeifferi. Next base: position 10,276,335 of record JASAOG010000004.1, read on the forward strand.
ATTTTTGATAAAACAATATCCGGAAAAAAAAATTTAGTTAATAAAATATAAGTCAGTATTTAGATTTTCATTTAGCATTTATATGCTATTTACATTAAAAAAAAACAGAACAATATATTATTGATCATGTGTTTTTGCTACGTTTAAGCATGGAAATTAAATGTAATATAAGTTAGAAGAGCAAACAATTATTCGTTGGCATTGCTTTGTTTTTCACAAAAACACCCAGAACAATCTATTATAGATAATTAAAACTATTGAGATATTTCGGAAGGAACATAAAAGGTTAAATCAGATTTTCAACAGCTTTTTTTTAATGTATCTAAACGTGACGTACAGACCAATCGACAGACAAAACGCACAAAAAAATAAGCGTCTTTTATTCTGATGGGAGCACTAAACAAAAAATAAATAAATTTTATTAAAAATTTTTTGAGGAAACTGATTAGTATCATGTCTTGTGGCTGCTTTTTACGCTACTGCACGAAAATCGCTGCATAAAAAGTCCATTTTAAAAAATGTGCATGATATTTACATATAAAGAGCATTCTTAGCCTTTATAAACAAACATAAATGTTTTCTTTTAATGTTAGAAGCTAGTTGACCACAAAAAACACCTTAAACTAATATTTATATTTATTGTAAACATTTCTTGTACATTTTATAAATACATTTAACTTAGTGAATACACAAAACATTTTCATTCTTTGTTAACATATTAGAACATTGCCTCCCTTACATTTACGTAATTGTTTTAGAATTAGTGTATTTTTATGAAAAAATCGCTTGCACAATTAATTTTATAAACTAAACGGTTTGCTTTTAGAAAACCAAAAGTAGCCGTTGCACCTAAACTTTTCAAGCGGCATCGCATGGTGAAATAATATTTATCATTTCTCTTCTAGTTTTCGAGATCTGAGTGGGACAGACGGACAGAATGTTTAATAAACCTGGTAATCTGACTCGTATTTTTTAAAAACATAAGCTAGATCTAGATCTGATCTAGATTTTTTTATACTAGATCTAGATTTCTTTTACACTAGAGCTAGATTTTTAAACTAGATTTAGATTTTTATTCTAATTAAAATCATTGTACATTCTAGATCTAGAATTTCTTGGTCTAGTTTAGAATGTTAGTTGTTTTACATGTTTCGGATGTTCTTCAGAGTTAAAGTCCAAACCTCCCTCAGGACGAGGGGGTATGGGAGCGGGCAGGTTTTAAACCTGGGACCATCGATAAATCCAAACGACAGTCCAGCGTGCAAACCACACGTGTAAGCAGGCATGATTTAGACTAGATCAAGATCTATAATTTCAATTTCTAGACTTAAAGTGTAGATTTTTTATTTCTAAATGTCTAGATCAATACATTACAATGTTATAAAATACTAAAACTAATCTACTATTTTTAAATGTAATATTGCATTCAGTCTATTAAAAGATTATCTAATTGTTTATTTTACATAAATCTTATCTAAACTACATCTACATTATCCCTAATTTATATTTTAGATCTAGATCTAGTAGATATACATATTGAGAGTGCTAACGCAGAAGATTACTTTTGGTAGATCTACATCTTCATTCTAGTTCCATTTCAATGAAAATGCTCAATACCAAATGATTATCTAAAATCGCTCTTCTGACATAGTGTACATATACGGTCAGGGCCGCCACTACCTATTGTGCAATGTGTGCATCGCACGCAGGCGTCCGAATGTAAGGGGCGGCCAAATCATTACAGCAAGATTCCTTTTTTTTTTAATTTTTGGTTTACTGAAATATTTTATTCAAACTCTAATGATTCTATTATTCTTTGAATATTGGGGAGGAGGGGGGGGGGAAGACGATATTCGTACAATAAGAAGTTATTTTTGAAACTGGTGAAAGAGAGATTCCCATGGGTTTTTCCTTATCATTGGTTCAGTTCTTGTAGCTGTTTGTAACGATAAGCCAACGTACAACAATGAGAGGGGGCGGCGAAAATTTTTTTTTCAGTGCATGTAATTTATCTGAATATTAGTAAAATTACATGTTTAAAAATTAAAATTTTAAAAAAAGTAAAGTTCCCCTTTAAGACCTTGTGGTCTATAGGGCAGATGATTAAAGGCCATCTCTTTCTTTGGCCTACGGTTAACGAGGGTGTTGAAGCACAACGACCAACCGCCTTTACTTTTCGCAATTATGTCAGGTACCCTTTAGAGCTGGGTGAACTTAGAGGTGCCAAAAGATCCCGAAATTAAAAATCCCAGTCTTCACCAGGATTCGAACCCGGGACCTCCGGCTCAGAAGCCAAGTGTTTTTTTCGCTCAGCTGCCGCGTCTCATATCTTCTAATAAGACCATGTTCAATGTAGACCTCTTTTTGCAACACTATGGGTCAAAAGGTTTGAAGAAAACATTTTAAAACGTCTCCGCTGGTGGGATTCTCTTCTAGATTTTTGTTTTGGTCTCAGAATAGTCGACTTTATTCCGTTTATTGCATTTTATTATAGTGACGACTTTTGTGTGAAGAAAAAAATGTCCGCAACAGAGACGTCTTACTTAACACGACGAATATTTTAAAAAAGATCACGCCCATTACAGACGTATGTGCGCAATATGAAGGCCTACCTAGAATCTCCCTCGCTTAATACTATGGGCCAGGGATGACTCTTTATTATTAGATTTAAAATGGCCATTGACTTTTTCTTTTTTATTAGGATGAATAGTGCGTTCTGAAAGTAAAAAACATCAATATTAGCCTTTTTGCCTTTTTAAAAAATTCTCTCTTCTTACTAAGAGAAAAAGGCCAGAATACGCTTAGCGCCGAGTCCCGATTCGGTATCAAACCCCTTGCCGACTTAATGCGAAAACCTGCCGCATCTTCAATTCGGTCTCCATGAAGAAATTTTTACAACGCTTAAAAATTAATGTAGGCAACATTATTTCGGACAAAAAACTGACCATGAATCAATTATATATAGACCTGTGAAACTGACTCCTTTTAGTAAAATTTCATTACCTAAATTTGAATTCTATACTAAGTGTTAAAAAATATAAATTAAAAAAATAAAACCTAAATATAGTGTTATAATTAACACTAAGTTTCTTTCTTGTTCAATCTTTAAAAAAATGTTACAATTGGAAACAAAACAACTTAGAGGGCCCATGGGGGTACGACAATGATGTTATATATGAAAGAAAAAGGAATAGTCTACAAAAATAGATTTAAATTAAAGGGCGCTTTAGGTATAGTGTCCAGCTCAGTCTTAATGAATTTTTTTTCTATAAAAAAAAAAGGGGGGGGGCACATTTTAATTTCGCACACAGGCGACCACAACCCTCGCGGCGGCCCTGTATACGATAGTTGTCATTTCTTATGTGTAATATATATCTTTATCAATAATAGGCTATTAGTTTGTAACCAGTTTGTTATTAGGTTAAGAGCATGGCCTGGTCGTGCGGTTGGCGCGCAGGACTGATTATCTCCACGGCCCCGGTTTCATACCCTTCTCGATGCCATCCTCCGTCGTCCACCGGGAGATTTTACATTTTTCTTAAAAAACTAAATTTTTTACAACGCCAAATGAATCTTTGAAACATTATTACTTTTAACAATCAAAACAAAATCGCGTCTTGAATATTCCTTGCGGATATGCGGATCCGACAGAGATCCGACTCCGACGGGGGCCCCCTCTGAGTTTGTGTGACAACACAAACTGTCTTTGTAATCTTGTTTTAAAAATACACTTTGTACACACGTATTCAACCAGCTATTTCTTTTTTTAGAAAAAAACAAAACAAAATATTTTAGAGATATTTTGTTATTAAAGATTCCTTTATATACTACTAGCTACGCCCTATGAGTCACTTCTTAGGCTTTATATTGTTTATTTTGGCCGAAAAATCCCTCCATTTTTTCATTTCATGAACGGGCCACACTATAAAGATCTCCCTTACAAATATACTTTTATAAATTAGTGTATCTGTTACAATTTAATGACCCGCTCTCTTTCATTCTGCCTCTCTCTCTCTCTCTCTTTCTGGAATCTACATGATTAATTTTTCACCCTGCACATCGTAATTTCTCCGACATACATTTAATTAATAATGCCCTCCTCAGGGACTAATACGCCCATGCTTTGGAACCGTAATATCTAGTGTTTCTTTTTCTTATCTGCCCCACCCCTATTTCTCGGATCAATCTGAAACTTAGCACAGTTGCTCATTGACAGACAAAATATGAATTAATAAAAAAAAAGGAACCAATTAGACAATTAATTACTGGTAATTCACTACTTTGTTTGATACCAACTAAGGAAATAAATACTTCAGTATTCACATAAATCTGTGTGCAAAAACTCATGCGAGTCGTACAATAGTTCAGATCTTTTGATCGATGAGTCAGTGGTCACTTATAAATATACACTATATATATAAATAAATAAGTAAATATATATATATATATATGAAGTGGGTTTTAAGCTAAAAAAAATACCTCTTCAATATAAAAAAAAAAAGCGAATTACGCACTCAAAATAATATGAGCGTAAAAAAACAAGGGTGATTTTGAGTTTAAACCCTCTTTTTTCATAGGGCTTTTTTAAAAGTTTAAAATCCCTCCAGATGGTTTTAGTTTAAATACCTGCATACAGAGAGTTTTGAGGTTGAAAACCTCTCTCTTCAATTTTATTCTAAAGCAAACTACACTCACCAAATTCTATGAACGTAGCTAACGGGATTTTGAATTTGTTAAAAAAAACCTCTAGAGATTTTTTAGTTTAAGACACCCCAACAAATGATTTTGACGATAAAACTTTCTTTTCGATTTAAATCTAAAGCAAATTACTGTCACCTAATTCCAAGAGCGTAGCCAAGAGAGGTTAAATAATTTCTACCAGTGGCTGGGCTCTATTAATAAAGTGCAGTGAATAGTCATCTGCCGAAAAAGAAAAAGACTAAATGTGGCGCAACAAAGATAGCTATCACGGATTTTTAGAAGTAAGTTATAGAGATTGGGTCTCAATAAAAGAAATCCTATGCCAAACCGGGAGTTGACACTTTAGTAAGGTTGTGACAGAGCGTCGCAGGAGGTGTTCTCCGACAAAATGAATTACGCATAATAAGAGTTGCGATGACTTGGAGGCCATTACGAGAAAAGCGCAAACAGGGACATCCTAGTACAACTTGGCACCACACTTTCATGTAGGTCCTCAGAGCAGGGAGAAAGAGGCTTTAGACATTGCCAGTGACAGATTTTTGTGGAAGAAGCTTACCGCCCAATGCGCCGAACGACGATCTAACGCAGTAAGCATAGCACATAAGGTTTTTAAAATAAAACTTTTAATATAAAGTTCGTCCATCGTGGTTCGATGATGACCACTTTGTCATCCAGGGGGCTGAGGGGTTTGCAGGATGATGCACTGTAGCTACCCCAAAATAAGCATTTTGTTGGCTTTCAGTAATAGGGTTAAATAGTGTTTGGCGGAGGGGCTCCGCCCCACACTAGGGGAGCTCACAGCGCTCCCCTAAACCCCCTTGCTGGCAATGGCTGGGAGTCTACAATTTTTTCACTAACTCCAAGAAGAACCTATTGTAGGATACAGTAAAAGTCTACGAAAGAATGAAGGGTCAGAATGTAATTAAGATTAATTATGTACACACACACACATATATATTTGCGGGGGGGGGGGAGAAAGAAAATCCCCCTCAACACCCCCACCCCGAAAAAAAATCCTGGCTACGCCCCAACCCCCCCCCCCCCCCCGAAAAAATTCCTGGTTACGCCCATGATATATATATATATATATATATATATATATATATATATATATATATATATATATATTCTAAATGTAGAATGCGGCTTTTTAGGAAAATACCGTAAATAAAATACAAAGATCTAATAGAAAGGTTGCGGCTTTTTGTTAATTGCAAGTTTGAGACCCAAATCTGTCAAAACCTTTTCTTTGGGAGCAGAATAGATGGTAAAATGAGCCTGTGTACGTAATTTCAAGATGTTCCATACGGCAGTTGAGATTTCTTAATACATACATAAATTAATGAATGAATCAGTGAGTGGTATTTGGAAATATATATATATATATATATATATATATATATATATATATATATATATATATATATATTGTGCAATTAATATTTATAAATTGTTTTGTACTAACACTACCCATTGAATATTTGTATGTAACTACTGTAATTCGACCGTACCTAATGTATATAAAGGTCTGTGAATATACCTTAATATTAGCATAAGCTGCAGCGGTGATGGTGTTTCCGGGAATTCCCAAGAAGATGGACATGCACAAAAGAGCACCGTACAACCAGGATATCCACTGCGGGATGACCGGAAGAGCAAAAGTGAAGGTTCTTTTTGTTGGCGTGGTCATGTTCCACGGTTCCAAAGGCCAGCTGTACGTGACGTTGTCTAGATGCATCACTTCTGATGTCATATTTGTCACATTCTCAAGAGTGGTAGACTCTGTCATGTTTCAAGACTACGACCTCTAATGTACATTGAACTGATACAGCATTGTGAACTGTAATTTTAAAAAAAAATCAAATATTTATTGAGCACAAAGCAAACAAAATCAAACAAAAACTATGACGAACAAATAGGCCTAACACACAAAAGCTTTTAAAAAATTCATCCAACACTTACACGCACAAAGACTTTTTTAAAAAAAGGGCAAAAATATAAATTGCATTCATGCAGCCATTAACCATCAAGGGTCTGTGCGGGTAGGGGTGAAGCATGGAAATGGGCTCTGTTGGACTAGTCCGTTTCGTTTCTTTGATTAAAAAGTTGAATCACAAATTGGGCCGGAAGTCGCTTTTTTCCTTATATAACTTTGCATTTTTTAGTTCTCTTTTTAAATTAAACTGACATTATTATGCTATAATTTTAAGTGTGCCTGATAGAGAAAAAAATTCTGCAAAAAAAAAAAAAAAACCAACGAAAACGGGTAGTTGGGATATAACCCGATAAAGGCTATAAAAATAAAACACCTGAAACTAGCTCGTGAAACTACACATTTACAGTACTTTATTTGATGAGTATTTTACCCAAGATCTGTGTTGTTTTTTTAGGACTAGCTTATTTCAAGTACCCGGCATTTTCCGATACACAATTTCATACACAAAATAATTGTTGAAAAAAAAATGTAATGATTTTAAACTTTAAATGATTACTTAAAAAGATGTTGCTTTAATCAATGTCGGAAAAAATTATTACTTTTCTTGTATTTCAACGTTATTTGTTAATTTATTAGTAGTTGAAAGTTAGGCAATCTATCACTAAGTACATCATCTATTTTTTTAAAAATCACTTTATATATGTATACTTTGTATACATCTTACTTTAAGCCGACATGCCGTATTATTAACAACACCTATATGTGAAAGTCTCAATCATTTAGAGTCTTAGACAGTCATTATTTTAGACTAGATTTAAATAGAATCTAGACCTAGATTTAGTAGGCCTATTACTTTAAAAAAAATAAAAATAAGTCATAAGACATATCATTAGCAATTTTATTATTAGGTCTAGGCATTGAAAAGTAAATCTATTAATAAACTATAATAGATCTAAGTCTAAGTACTAATTTATGAAGTAAGCAGAAGTATTATAATGAATATTGTATAGATCTATATTGACTAGATTATAGATGGATGTATAGTCTAGTAGATTAAGTATAGAGCATATTAAATGTATTACAGTATTATTAGATCTATGTCTTATGTCTATATCTAATAATCTAATATAATTAATAAACTTTATTCTTTATTAATATCTAGACTTTATTCTAATAAAAACTGACTATATGCATAGTTTATCCCAACTACTCGTATTTTTGTGCAAAATGTTTTTCTCTATCAGGCACACTTAAAATTATAGCATAATAATGTCAGTTTAATTTAAAAAGAGAACTGAAAAATGCACTTCCGGCCCAATTTATAATTCTACTTTTTAATCAAAGAAACGAAACGCATTAGTCCAACATTGCCAATTCTAGTTTTAAAAAAATAAAAGTAGCTAGAAAAAAAAATTGTTAAAAGACTTGCTAAAAAAAAAAAAACTAACCGAATCCATCGGAATTAGGAAACACAAGAAAATAGGAATACAAAATCAGCACAAAGTAATCAAATTGTCTTTAGTTGGAATACGTAACTTTATATTAACTCCACAGACAGTTTTTTAAAAATCTATTAAACTTAGAAATACATATGACTTATATAAAGACACATATCCACAGAGTAATCGAAATCGATGCCATTCCCACCATACTAGAACATAGACATATTTTAACACCATATACATTCTGAGTGCAAGACTATAGTTAATTCTATGAAATCCATATAGAAATCACTGGACATGCTCTACTCTTAAAGACAATGTGTGCTTCTGTAGATCAGTGCGTGATCTGTGGGAGTGCCGGTGTCAATGAGTATAGAAGCGCGAGGGAGATAAAAGAGTTGAGTGTAAAACGAGAGAAATAGAGTACTGAAATATGTATGTGTTATAAAGAGAGAGAGAGACAGAGAGAAAGATAGAATGAGAGCACGTTCTTCACTGGTGCCGTTAGAGAATGGAATAAGTTGCCTGAATCAGCCAGGGAAACCAAAGACTTAGCAGAGTTTAGCTCAACGATTAACATGCATGACTAGATTAACACAAAAGAATCGTAATTATCTTTTCTTTTGAAGTACGGCGTGTAATCTATAAGACAAGATAAGAGATAGAGAAACACAGAGAAATAAAGAGAGAGGGACAAGTGTAGAGGTTGAGAAAGACAGAACAAGACAGAGAGACACTTATTGAGTTTGAGAAAGACAGGACAGAGAGAGAAAGACAAAGAGAGAGACAAAAAGATATAAAATCAATAAAAGAATTTGTAGGTTTTTAAATATTATTTTATACTTAACGCGTTGCTGTAATTAAAAGCAAGAAAGAAATCAGATCATTTAATGATAAAAGTTTATTACCGTAGGCTGTATAGATTTAGACAGTTCTTTATTTTTCATTCACTCTCAAGTCTTGTTTCTTCTTTGAAATAACACTAGAACACGTTATCTTGGTCTGAATATCGTCTGATTGGTTGCTTGGTGACGATACTTTCTACTCTATGACATTCCTAATGATACTCTCTAGTGGGATTTTTTCCCCCTGCGTTCCTAATGACTATATTCAATACCTGGTTAGATAAATCCAGAGAGTGGGTGGGATTTCAAATTAGACTAATGCTTAAACTAGAAATTAGACATTACGATGGTGATAATCAATTTAGTTTTTTTCAATAAAACTTTGAATCCTACGAAGGACGGCAAGCGGACAAATACAATATCTAGTGGAATGCAGTCATTGCTAGAAAAATCGAAAAAAAAAATCTACATAAAAAAAAGAATTTTTTTTTTTTTAAATATGAAAATAAAAAATCTATATTGATTAGTTTGGATCAGTCAGGTAATTACATTTGTATGAGATCTAGACCAAAAAAAAAATCTGTGCGATTAGAAATAATTTTACCAAGTGTTTTTGTTTAACTCAATTTTATGCTTTTAGCTTTGTCAATGGCCCTGATCCTATCACTCAACTGGACCAGTTGGGAATTTTAACGTAATTTCTTTACTTTAAAGCGGCGACCTATAAAGGGGACTAATTTAGCATCAACAACCACTTCAAGTACAATGTCTTGTTAGAGATATCAACCAAAATAATAAAATACCAATATTTAATGAATTAATTGGTCAACTTAAAAAAAAAGATTTATGTGATGTTTGGTAAAAAAAAAAATTGTGCCGAATTTCAGCTGGATCCGAGATCGGGTGTGGGAAAAATAACGTGTACAATTATTTATTTGTTTACCTCACAGACAAACAGAATGAGTTGATATAAGCTTTGTAAAAACAAAATAACCTTAGGATAAGAAGTTTCGTAGATTTAAATTATGTACATACTGGGGTTAAAAAAATACAAATGGTTGATTTAATAGATTTTCACATTCTGGGATAACAGCTTGATCCAGTTGTGACAAACAACACAAAACATTCTCTAGCAATATGTCACGAGTCGAGTCGAGTGACCTATTTCGAACAGTTTCTAGAAGCGAGGTCAAACCAGTGCAAGTGTCCAGCGTAAACAAGTTAATTTTAGGTATCCAATCAAAGAAAGAGGTTAAGGGAAAAAAATAGCACACGTCAGCTTCTAGAAGGTCAAAGTTACTAAAATAATTAGGGGAGAAGTTTCCATGATTCTGGAATGTACGATTAAGAAAGGTATAAATTAAGGGAAAGTCAGCTTAGTCCTCGATTAGTAATGGTTATAAGTTTTGTGATATTAGCGGTTCCATTAATTAAAGTTTTATTAGTTGAAGTTGAAGTTATACTAAGTGAATGTTTCATGTATCTTTAAGTTTTATTTATGAAGTATCAAGTCAAGTTGTTGTTAAATTGAGAAGCTAATTTTATGTGAAAGTTGAAGAAGTATTATTAAAGAAGTTTTGAAGAAAATACAGAGAGATATTTCATCACTTCATTGAGTTAGCAAGTTTTAGAATATAATCCCCGGCAAGTGTGATGGTCACACAATAGAATCTAGTTCCAAGCCAACACTCTAGATCTGAAATGTCATCTGGGATCTACGTTACTTAGTAAATAATGCTGAGAATGTTGAATCCAACAAACATCAAGTCTATTTCTAGACTTCGAATTAGATGATAAGATGGTCATGTAAAGAGCGTCGAGAGACCAAGAATAGGTCAAGAGAATGGTCGAGGTATGGTAAATGTCAGCTTTGTCTTTATTTTTATTCATGTCAGTTATAGAGCTTATAAGGTTTAGCAAATGACAATAACACAGAACTTGCCTTGAAAAATCTATATATCAGTTTTGCCCAACTACGCCAGCGGGTCATATCCAACCCGTCACGAAGTGCTATCAGACCCTTTGAAACTTTTACTTATTGTGCCTAAAAAAGCCTCAGAAGCTTGGTTTCAATGTAAAGGATAGTTTCCTAAGGTATGAGTTTGTAGCATGAGTATTGTGAAAATGTATGGCACTCAACTTGAAAATGGTTAGCCAAAACTTCTACAGATAATTAATTAATTAAATCTGTACTACAGGCTTTGCAAAGCCCCGGACCATGGCCTCCCAATGTCGACACTCTCATCATGGCCTCACACAACATAAAACAACGCTATGGCACCCCTGTAATAATGCAGTGGGTACCAAGTCACATAGGTGTGACTGGCAACACTGTTGCAGACTCCTTGGCCCACCAGGAAGGGCAAATTTTACCCACTGAACAGGCTGTAAGTTTTCATCATGCCCTGGCTATAATTCAAAAAACAGAAATGGAAAAGTGGTTTGAGTGCGGGGACAATTCCCAAAAAGCCCTTGGAGTCTGGGAGCGCATGAGGCGCCCTGACCTCACTTCCCCGTGGTGGACGCTGTCCAGGCCTGAGCAAGCTATTATAGCACAGTGTCCTGTTGGCTCATATTTCTCAAGGCTATGGCCAAATTTCGATTCACGGTGCCCCCGCTGCTGGGAGGAAGAGGAATCCGTGCCTCATATTCTGTTTGATTGCCCCAGACTTGCTGATCTCCGTCTCGACAGGTCTGGAAAACCACAAATTCTCGACCTGTATGGCGACATTTATGCACTACGCAAGACAGCAGGGTTTCTGTCCAGGGCTTTTGCAAGAGAGGAATTGAGCCTCTCAAGCCCTTACTTAAATGGAGTTTGATGATGGTGATGATAGGTAATTAGAAGCATCAAGGGTTAGGATGAAATGAGAAGACACCAGAGAACCAAACAAACAAGATATACAAAGTTGGAAAAGAGTCAGCAGAAATTCCTCCCCATCCCAGCCCTTTACACACACAACGTTACGATAAAAAAATCAAACAACGGACGGGCATACGGATAGTCTGAATTAGTTAGTACTTAGATATATAGATTTATTAGATAGATACATAATAATATTGTAATAACACTGCTATGCACACCACCATCCAAGATAGTGCAGAAAGAAGGTGCGCACTATCAGTGACAAGACTAAGTCGGATGTTAACATTATGAGAGCGAGAACGATTTCTGCCCAAGTGAGAGCTGATGTAAAGATGCTGTGCTCAAGACATGTTGTTCTACATGTATTTGTGATGTCCTGTAAATAAACATCTATGTCTCTTTGAGTTTCCTCACTTCAGTTATTACAATATATTAGACAGACAAATAGATAGATAGATAAAAAATGAAAAAAAAAAAAAAAGTCACGTGACAGCCTGTGTATATTAAACTAAATGCTATCTAAAACCTGACGTCGGTACTAAGCCAAACCTTTATTCCTAAACTAGACGCTACCATAGAACTGACGTCGGTACTACGAGCCTAACCTATGCCTAGCCTTAATTTCTAAACTAGACGCTACCATAGACCTGACGTCGGTACTAGACGTCATCATAGACCTGATGCCGGCACTAACCTATGCCTAGCTTTTATTCCTAAACTAAACATTAATTTGCCTTTTTTTTTTTGACTAAACTAAACGTTAATTTGCCTAGCTTTTTTTCCTAAACTAAACGTTAATTTAGACATGAATCCGGCACTAACTTATGCCTAGCTTTTTTTCCTAAACTAAATGTTAATTTGCCTAGCTTTTTTTCCTAAACTAAACGATAATATAGACCTGACGCCGGCACTAAAAGCCTAACCTATGTCTAGCTTTTTTTCCTACACTAACCGCTAATTTAGACCTGACGCCAGCACTAAAAGCCTAAACTAAATGTTAATTTTGACCTGAAGCCGGCACTAGCTTATGCCTAGCTATATTTCCTAAACTAAATGCTAATTTACACCTGACGCCGACATTAAAACTTTAACCTATGCATAGCTTTTTTCCTAAACTAAACGTTAATTTGCGTAGCTTTTTTTCCTAAGCTAAACGTTAATTTAGACCTGACGCCGGCACTAAAAGTCTATCCTAGCTTTTTTTCCTCAACCATTAGCTAATTTAGACCTGATGTCGGCAATAAAAGCCTAGCCTACGCCTATTTGTTTTTCCTAAACTAACCGCTAATTTAGATCTGATGCCGGCACTAAATATTTAACCTATGCCTAGCTTTTTTTCCTAAACTAAACGTTAATTTGCATAGCTTTTTTCCCTAAATAAAACGTTAATTTAGACCTGAGGCGGCACTAAAAGTTTAACCTATGCCTAGCTTTTTTCCTACACTAAAAGCTAATTTAGACCTGAAGCCGGCACTGAACGTTCAACCTATGCCTAGCTTTTTTTCCTAAACTAAACGTTAATTTGCATACCTTTTTTCCCCTAAATTATATGTTAATTTAGACCTGATGCCGGCACTAAAAGTTTAACCTTTGCCTACCTTATTTCCTACACTAAACGTTAATGTGCATAGTTTTTTTTCCTACACTAACCGTTAATTTAGACCTGATGCCGGCACTAAAAGTTTAACCTATGCCTAGCTTTTTTTTCTACACTAACCGTTAAGTTAGAACTGATGCCGGCACTAAAAGTTTAACCTATGCCTAGCTTTTTTTCCTAAACTAACCGTTAATTTAGACCTGATGCCGGCACTAAAAGTTTTACCTATGCCTAGCTTTTTTTCCTAAACTAAATGCTAATTTAGAACTAATGCCGGCACTAAAAGTTTAACCTATGCTTTCCTTTTATTGCTATATTAAGAGCTAATTTAGACCTGATGCCGGCACTAAAAGTTTAACCTATGCCTAACTTTTTTCCTAAACTAAATGCTAATTTAGATCTAACCCTAATAACCTATGCCTACCTTTGTTTCCAATACTAACCGCTAATTTAGATCTGATGCCGGCACTAACAGTTTAACATATGCCTACCTTTTTTTTCTACACTAAACGTTATTTAGATCTGACGCCGGCACTAAAAGTTTATTATATGCCTACCTTTTTTTCCTACACTAAACGCTAATTTAGACCTGACACCGGCACTAAAAGTTTAAACTATGGCTAACTTTTTGGTACACTAAACGTAATTTAGATCTGATGCCTGCAATAAAAGTTTAAAAAATGGCTAACTTTTTCCTACACTAAGCCTAATTTAGATCTGATGCCGGCAGTAAAAGTTTAAACTATGGCAAAGTTTTTCCTACACTAAAACTAATTAGATCTGATGCCGGCAATAAAGGTTTAAACTATGGCTAAGTTTTTCCTACACTAAACCTACTTTAGATCAGATGCCGGCAATAAAGGTTTAAACTATGGCCACCTTTTTCCTTTACTAAAAACTAATTTAGATCTGATGCCGGCACTAAAGGTTTAAACTATGGCTAAGTTTTTCTAACTTAAACCAAATTTGGATCTGATGCCGGCAGTAAAAGTTTAAACTATGGCTAAGTATTTTCCTACACTAAACCTAATTTAGAGCACTAAAAGTTTAACATATGCCTACCTTTTTTTTCTACACTAAACGTGAAATCAAATCTGACGCCGGCACTAAAAGTTTAAATTATGACTAACTTTTTGGTACACTTATCTTCTTATCTTATATAATACAGACGTTACTTCAAAAAAGAAGATGATTACGTCCTACGCGTCATGCATTTAGTCATGCATATTAACCAATGACTTAAATTCTGCCAAGTCACTGGTTTTTCTGGCTAGCTCAGGCAACCCATTCCATGCTCTAATAGCACTAGGGAAGAAGGAGTATTTGTACAAATTTGTCCTAGCATATGGGACGAGGAATGTGCCTTTATTTTTGTGTCTTTCAGAGTATTTTATTAAATTTTGTTTTTGTATTTGAAGGTTATGGTTCAGTGTTTTATGTATAATTGCTACTTTACTTTTGAGTCTTCTGTCCTGAAGGCTTTCTAAATTTAGTGATTTTACTAATGGTGTTACCCTAGTCAAATGTGAATATTCGTTTGTTATGAATCTCACTGCTCTATTTTGTGTTTGTTCCAGTTTCTTAATGTTTTCTTGAGTTGAGGGGTCCCACACGGTGGATGCATATTCTATTATTGGCCTAACCAAGGTTAAATAACATTTCAGTTTTATGTTCTTATTTGATTTATAGAAATTTCTTTTAATAAACCCTAATGCTTTGTTGGATTTTTTTATAGTTTCATCAATATGTGGATTCCATGACAGTTTTTCATTTATTATAACACCTAGGTATTTTGAGTTTTTAGTCTGTGTTACTGGTTTACCATGAATAAGATAAGTGGAATTAATTTGTTTTAGTTTTTTTGTTACTCTTAACAACTGACATTTTTCTGGGTGGAAAGACATGCTCCAATTTGATTCCCATTTCTGTAATTCATCTAATTCTCTTTGTAAAATATCTGTGTCTTGTTTTGTTTTTATTGTTCTATATATTATGCAATCGTCTGCAAATAATCTGACTTTTGTTCCTGAACTAATGCAATTTGGTAAATCATTTATGTAAATTAAAAATAGTAGTGGACCCAAAACTGTTCCTTGAGGTACACCTGAGTTTACTGTTATTGGTGTTGATTTAGAGCCATTTATTATTACAGTTTGTTCTCTCCCTATCAGAAAATCTTTAATCCACTGATGCAGTGGACCGTTAATGCCGAAATATTTTAATTTTTTAAGCAAACTATGGTGGTGAACTTTGTCAAAAGCCTTGGAAAAATCTAGTAAGATAGCATCTATTTGTTCACTATTATCTAAACCTTTTGAAAAATCATCAATTAGTCCTATTAGTTGTGTTTCACATGATCTATATTTCCTAAAGCCATGTTGGTATGGGGTGAGGACATTATGTTTGTCTAAGTGGTTTATGATATTGCTACATATTATGTGTTCTAGTATTTTACATGTGATGCTGGTAAGTGATACTGGTCTGTAGTTTCCTGGATCAGATTTTTCTCCTTTTTTAAATAGGGGGGTGACATTAGCTTCTTTCCAGTCCTTTGGTACTCTGCCCTGGTTAAGCGATGCTTGAAAGAGTATTTTGAACACTGGGGCTAGCTCATTGCTTAGTTCTTTGAGTAATCTAGCTGGAATACCATCAGGTCCAGACGCTTTATTTGGTTTGGTGTTGGCTAATAGTTTTTTAATTCCATTTTCTTGTACTTCTAAATCTTCTATGTTGTCTACTTGGTTCAAATTAAGAAATATGTCTTTGTCTCCTGGGGCTGAGAATGCTGATGCAAAGTATTTGTTTAGGATGTTTGCTTTAGTTTCGTTATCATTATGTATTATGTTATGTTCATCTTTTAATGGCGCTATGCCTGTTGTTTCCATTTTCTTAGACTTAATGTATGACCATAGGTTTTTGTTGTTATCTTTAGATATTACATTGTTGATGTATTCACTCTGCAGCTGTCTGCTTACTTTTTGGGTTAGGTGTTTAATTTTTATATACTTTTTGTAAACTCTTTCTACCTTGGTTGCTTTAAATTTTCTATATAGGTTTTCCTTCTGTTTACAAAGCTTCTTTAGTCTATTATTAAACCAGCATTTATTTATTTTGTTTGATGTGTATTTAGTTGGTATATGATTTTCTATAATGCTTTTAAGATGGTTTTTAATGAAATTCCAGAGGTCATCGACTGGTTGGTTAATGTCTTTTTCTAATAAGAATGTTTGTTGAAAGTTTAATGCAGCTTGGTGTAGTTGTGTTAGGTTACATTTATTCCAGAGTAAGATTTTTCTTTTGGTTTTTGTATTGGCTACTGCTTTTATCTGACTGTGTATTTTTATGATCTCATGGTCTGATAGACCAGGGATAATATCATAATCAACTACTAATCCAGGTCTGTTGGTTAAGAAGAGATCTAATGTGTTGTTTAATCTAGTTGGCTTTTTAATGATTTGATCTAAACTTAGGTTGTGTAAAGTTTCTATGAAAAGCTCATTTATGTCCTTAAGGTTTTGGTGTTTATCTATGGTTAGTGTTTTCCAATTTATATCAGGTAGGTTGAAGTCACCCATAATCCAAAAAACTGCATTTTTATTTGTCTCTTTAAGTGTAGTAATCTGATTACATAGTTCCTGCATGTATTCTAAACTAGAATTTGGTGATCTGTAAATGCTGCCTATTATAAGGGATGTTGAGGTGGTATTAATTTTACAAAATGTAGATTCTATGTTTTTTGAGTTAGGTAAGGTAATTTCTTCTGCTATAAGAGTGTTTTTTATTGCTAAAAGAACTCCTCCATGATTATCAGCCCTATCTTTTCTAAAAATTTCATAATTACTATTGAAAATTTCTGCATTATAAATTTCAGAATGTAGCCAAGTTTCTGTTCCTGCAATTATGTCTGGTTTCTCACATTCTAATAAAATTTCTAAGTCTGCTGTTTAGCCTAATTTAGATCTGATGCCGGCAATAAAAATTAAACTATGGCTAATTTTTTTTCTACACTAAACGTTAATTTAGATCTGACGCCGGCACTAAAAGTTTAACCTAAGTATACCTTTTTTTCCTTCACTAAACCTAATTTAGATCTGACGCCGGCAGTAAAATTTTAAACTATGGCTAAGTTTTTACCTACATTAAACCTAATTTAGATCTGATGCCGGCACTAAATGTTAAAACTATGGCAAAGTTTTTCCTACACTTAAACTAATTTAGATCTGATGCCGGCAATAAAGGTTTAAACTATGGCTAAGTTTTTCCTACACTAAACCTAATTTAGATCAGATGCCGGCACTAAAGATTTAAACTATGGCTACCTTTTTCCTTTACTAAAAACTAATTTAGATCTGATGCCGGCACTAAAGGTTTAAACTATGGCTAAGTTTTTCTAACTTAAACCAAATTTAGATCTGATGCCGGCACTAAAGGTTTAAACTACGGCTAAGTATTTTCCTACACTAAACCTAAATTAGATCTGATGCCGGCAGTAAAAGTTTAAACTATGGCTAAGTATTTTCCTACACTAAACCTAATTTAGAGCACTAAAAGTTTAACATATGCCTACCTTTTTTTTCTACACTAAACGTTAAATCAAATCTAACACCGTCAATAAAAGTTTAAACTAAGGCTAACTTTTTTTCTACACTAAACGTTAATTTAGATCTGACGCCGGCACTAAAAGTTTAAACTAAGTCTACCTTTTTTTCCTTCACTAAACCTAATTTAGATCTGATGCCGGCACTAAATGTTAAAACTATGGCTAAGTTTTTTCCTACATTAAACCTAATTTAGATCTGTTGCCGGCAGTTAAATTTTAAACATTTGGCTAAGTTTTGTCCTACATAAAACCTAATTTAGATCTGATGCCGGCAGTAAAGGTTAAAACTATGGCTAAGTTTTTTCCTACATTAAACCTAATTTAGATCTGATGCCGGCAGTAAAATTTTAAACTATATCTAAGATTTTTCCTACATTAAACCTAATTTAGATCTGATGCCGGCAGTAAAATTTTAAACTATGTCTAAGATTTTTCCTACACTAAACCTAATTTAGATCTGATGCCGGCAGTAAAATTTTAAACTATGGCTAAGTTTTTTCCTACATTAAACCTAATTTAGATCTGTTGCCGGCAGTTAAATTTTAAACATTTGGGTAAGTTTTGTCCTACATAAAACCTAATTTAGATCTGATGCCGGCAGTAAAGGTTAAAACTATGGCTAAGTTTTTCCTACACTAAACCTAATTTAGATCTGATGGCGGCAGTAAAAGGTTAAAACTATGGCTAAGTTTTTTACTACATTAAACCTAATTTAGATCTGATGCCGGCAGTAAAAGGTTAAAACTATGGCTAAGATTTTTTCCTACATTAAACCTAATTAAGTTCTGATGCCGGCAGTAAAAGGTTAAAACTATGGCTTAGTTTTTTCCTACATTAAACCTAATTTAGATCTGATGCCGGCAGTAAAGGTTAAAACTATGGCAAAGTTTTTCCTACACTAAACCTAATTTAGATCAGATGCCGGCACTAAAGGTTTAAACTATGGCTACCTTTTTCCTTTACTAAATACTAATTTAGAGCACTTAAAGTTTAACATATGCCTACCTTTTTTTTCCACACTAAACGTTAAATCAAATCTAACGCCGGCAATAAAAGTTTAAACTAAGGCTAACTTTTTTTCTACACTAAACGTTAATTTAGATCTGACGCCGGCACTAAAAGTTTAAACTAAGTCTACCTTTTTTACCTTCACTAAACCTAATTTAGATCTGATGGCGGCAGTAAAAGGTTAAAACTATGGCTAAGTTTTTTACTACATTAAACCTAATTTAGATCTGATGCCGGCAGTAAAAGGTTAAAACTATGGCTAAGATTTTTTCCTACATTAAACCTAATTAAGTTCTGATGCCGGCAGTAAAAGGTTAAAACTATGGCTTAGTTTTTTCCTACATTAAACCTAATTTAGATCTGATGCCGGCAGTAAAGGTTAAAACTATGGCAAAGTTTTTCCTACACTAAACCTAATTTAGATCAGATGCCGGCACTAATGGTTTAAACTATGGCTACCTTTTTCCTTTACTAAATACTAATTTAGAGCACTTAAAGTTTAACATATGCCTACCTTTTTTTTCCACACTAAACGTTAAATCAAATCTAACGCCGGCAATAAAAGTTTAAACTAAGGCTAACTTTTTTTCTACACTAAACGTTAATTTAGATCTGACGCCGGCACTAAAAGTTTAAACTAAGCCTACCTTTTTTACCTTCACTAAACCTAATTTAGATCTGACGCGGCAGTAAAATTTTAAACTATGGCTAAGTTTTTACCTACATTAAACCTAATTTAGATCTGATGCCGGCACTAAATGTTAAAACTATGGCTAAGTTTTTTCCTACATTAAACCTAATTTAGATCTGTTGCCGGCAGTTAAATTTTAAACTATGTCTAAGATTTTTCCTACATAAAACCGCATTTAGATCTGATGCCGGCAGTAAAATTTTAAACTATGTCTAAGATTTTTCCTACATAAAACCTAATTTAGATCTGATGCCGGCAGTAAAAGTTTAAACTACAGTAGAACGTCGTTTATCCGACTCAATTGGGACCGGACACCGTTCGGATACGCGATTGTTCGGATAACCGAAAACCGAAGCGATCCATGCAGTATATGCAACCGGACACTATACGAATATTGAAAATCATCACATGCGGGACACGTGCGTGAAGAACGAGCAAAATAGGTGACAAATGTCGCAATTTTACCTTTATTGTGGAAAATAATCACTTATTTTTCGTATTCATACAGTATATGTGCATTACAGTACATGTGGTTGATAAAAAAAAAAAAAAAAACTGGTCCGGATATTTGACGCTCCGGATAATAAACGTTCGGATAAACGACGTTCTACTGTATGGCTAAGATTTTTCCTACACTAAACCTAATTTAGATCTGATGCCGGCAGTAAAATTTTAAACTATGGCTAAGTTTTTTCCTACATTAAACCTAATTTAGATCTGTTGCCGGCAGTTAAATTTTAAACATTTGGGTACGTTTTGTCCTACATACTACAGTACTTTAAATTTTGCATTATTCCCCTTTTTCACCAATGTTTAAAATACATAACTTGCTAAAAATAGGATTTTGAAATGCGTTGACCCTGTTCAAGGACTGATGGACTTTGTAAGTGACTTTTTTCTACAATTTAACTTTGTAAAAGTTTGTGTGTGTGTGTGTGTATATATATATATATAAATATGACAAGTATCTTTGACTGTTTTCAAAGTAAAGTTTTGGAATGTAAAAAAATGTTATATTTTGAAATTATTCATTTTAGTTTATGATAATTTTTACTTAATGTTTGCATATTTATGTTTTAAGATATCTAAAGTGTTTCCTGCAAAATGACTGAAAAATAATGATTACAATAAAACACACAAAAAAAATGGCTCTATTCATATTTTACGATATCTAGAGTATTTTTTTCACAATGATTGAAATATATTTTTCTGAGCTATTTTGTCGAGCTATTTTGTCCGCGCGATTTTTTCGGGGGACCGATGCGAGCAGAAAAGGCGCCGTCTTGTCTCAAAAGGTAGATGGAGCTGAGAGAGTAGTAGCTTACTTTAGTCGGTGCTTGTACAAACCTTAGAAAATTTGTCGTATTGATTTGTGTTAAATTTTGTACACATCATTCTGATGTTCTTCCTGAAAATATTGAAACCTACCTTTTTATCTGCCTGGATGGACCACTTGGGGGGACCGATTTTGAGTTTGTGTTTTCACACAGCTGTCTTTGTAACCTTGTTTAATATGTTGTTAAGGCGTTTATAGTGTTTCCCATTCTATTTTGCATTATTGATGAGAAATCTTATAATATATTGTAAATCTGGGTGAGTACTTAGATATAGCACTTCTATTGGATGTGGGGGATGTAATATTCTAATATTATCCTGCGCAAGACGTAATGATCAAAGGCCAGGATGTGTTGGAAGTAGTGGAAATCGTTTGAGAGATGAGAACAATTAGAATAATTATGACCATACCGCTGATAACTTGTCATCAAAGGCCAAGGTGTGGTGAAAGTAATGGAATTCATTTAACAGTTTAACGATGAGGGTACTAATGATCATGCCGCTGATACCTCATGACGACCATCTTTCACGGTATTTTATTTTTCAATCGCTCTTTCTTGATAATGGGCGCGTCACTTTTAGCCTTGAAATAAGGTTTTATTATTTTTTTTAAATAAAGGCTGACTTCAACCATCCACAAGATATTAAGTCTATATACGTTTTGCTTTAATTTCTTTTAAACATTTAAGTTGTAAATTGTGTTATAGGCAAAGAGAATTACAAATATTGTTCAGCAATATGAACTGATCGATCGTCTTCTATACTTACAATAGCCTATTTATTTAGATTGTTGCACTATACACATAAAAACTATTTTACATGACCTCTATTATAGTTTCTAGTGGAATTTATTTTTATTCTTATCTAATACGTTACATTTTTTGTTATGTAAATAAAAATAAATATATTAAATATTGCTTATTTCATGATTTTTACAATTACTATTTCTTAGATAAAATGATCAGATGATGAAAAGACGGGGGATGAAATGATTTGGGGATGAAATGACCAGGGGATAAATTTACCGTTGGTGAAATGACTTAGACTTAGATCCTCCGCGCCTTTCGTTGAGATCAACCTCCCCACACACACACACACAGACACAAACACCACTCGGTCGACCTAGGGGGTGAGGCGGGCGAATTTTAGGAGAGAATTGCAGAATATGTAAAGAAATTGTTATGTTAATCATATGTACTAATTATTTAAAATTTAAACAATTTTTAGCTTATTCTGCGTCCTCTAGTATGTTAGTCGAATTGGTAGTGTGTGTGTGTGTGTGTGCGTGCGCGTGTGTGTGTGTGTGGGACATTAGCATCGATCACGCATTTTTTTAAAGAAATCACAGTTTGTTAACAGAATTAGTCACATATCTATACAATACAAGCTATTTATTGTTATTTGAGCCAATCTTATATCGCCACCTTTCTAGTATGTTAGCCGATTTGGTAGAGTGTGTGTGTGGGGGGGGGGGGAAGGCGATTGCATCTACTGCCCCCCCCCCAAACACACACACCGGGCAGACCAATGCTTTTGCTTTTGTATTTTATTGAAGAAATTACATTTTTTTAGTACAAAACAATCTGTCACTAGTACAAGCTATATAAGCTTTATATTAAATTCTTGTATCGAATCGCTCTCCCTATTCTTTAATCCCAAACCAAACTCACCAACCATTAGCCAGATCCACTCCAGTTAAATCTGCTAAAACTAATACAACACCCTCATTAAACAAATTTAGTAAAGAAGTAATACCAAAATACCTTAAAACCTTAGTAATAAATTTCAAAGCATTAGGAACAAAACAGCAGACTTAGAAATTTTATAAGAATGCGAGAAGCCAGACATAATTGCAGGAACATAAACTTGGCTACATCCTGAAATTTATTACGCAGAAATTTTCAATATTAATTATGAAATTTTTAGAAAAAATAGGGCTTATAAACATGGAGGAGTTTTTTTAGCAATAAAAAACACTCTTATAGCAGAAGAAATTACCTTACCTAACTCAAAAAATATAGAATCAACATTTTGTAAAATTAATACCACCTCAACATCCCCAATAATAGGCAGTATTTACAGACCACCAAATTCTAGTTTATGATGCATGCAAGAACTATGTAATCAGTTTACTACACTTGAAGAGACATATAAAAATGCAGTTTTTTGGATTATGGGTGATTTCAACCTACCTGATATAAATTGGAAAACACTAACCATAGATAAACACCAAACCCTTAAGGACATAAATGAGCTTTTCAGTTTAGATCAAATCATTAAAAAAAAAAAAACTAGATTAAACAACACATTAGATCTCTTCTTAACCGACAGACCTGGATTAGTAGTAGATTATGATATCATCCCTGGTTTATCAGACCATGAGATTATAAAAATACACAGTCGGATAAAAGCAGTAGCCAATATAAGACCCAAAAGAAAAAGAAAGAGACATTAAACAACCAGTCATAAAAAACTATCTTAAAAACATTATAGAAAACCATATACCAACTAAATACACATGAAACAAAATAAATAAATGCTGGTTTAATAATAGACTAAAGAAGCTTTGTAAACAGAAGGAAAACCTATATAGACAATTAAAAGAAACTAAGGCAGAAAGAGTTTATAAAATGTATATAAAAATTAAACACCTAACACATAAAAAAGTAAGCAGACAGCTGCAGAGTGAATACATAAACAATGTAATATCTAAAGATAACAACAAAAACCTATGGTCATACATTAAGTCTAACAAAATGGAAACAACAGGCATAGCGCCATTAAAAGATGAACATAACATAATATATAATGACAATGAAACTAAAGCAAACATCCTAAACAAATACTTTGCATCAGCATTCTCAGCCCCAGGAGACAAAGACATATTTCTTAATTTGAACCAAGTAGACAACATAGAAGATTTAGTAGTACAAGAAAATGGAATTCAAAAACTATTATCCAACACCAAACCAAATAAAGCATCTGGACCTGATGGTATTCCAGCTAGATTACTCAAAGAACTAAGCAATGAGCTAGCCCCAGTGTTCAAAATACTCTTTCAGGCATCGCTTAACCAGGGCAGAGTACCAAAGGGCTGGAAAGAAGCTAATGTCACCTCCCTATTTAAAAAAGGAGAAAAATCTGATCCAGGAAACTACAGACCAGTATCACTTACCAGCATCACATGTAAAATACTAGAACACATAATATGTAGCAACATCATAAACCACTTAGACAATCATAATGTTATCACCCCATACCAACATGGCTTTAGGAAATATAGATCATGTGAAACACAACTAATAGGACTAATTGATGATTTTTCAAAAGGTTTCGATAACAGTGAGCAAATTGATGCTATCATACTAGATTTTTCCATACTTTTGACAATGTTCGCCATCATAGTTTGCTTAAAAAATTAAAATATTTTGGCATTGATGTTCCATTGCATCAGTGGATTAAAGATTTTCTGAGAGAACAAACAGTACTAATAAATGGCTCTAATTCAACACCAATAACAGTAAACTCAGGCGTACCTCAAGAAACAGTCTTAGGTCCACTACTATTTTTAATTTACATAAATAATTTACCAAATTGCATTAGTTCAAGAACAAAAGTCAGATTATTCGCAGACGATTCCATAATATATAGAACAATAAAACAACACAAAATACAGAAATTCTACAAAGAGAATTATATGAATTACAGAAATGGGAATCAAATTGGAGCATGTCTTTCCACCCAGAAAAATGTCAGTTGTTAAGAGTTAAAAAAAACTAAAACTAATTAATTCCACTCATCTTATTCACGGTAAACCAGTAACACAGACTAAAAACACAAAATACCTAGGTGTTATAATTATCAGGGTTCAAATTATATGAGCTCTTGTGTTTCTTGACTTTGTCTTGGCTCGCTAGGGGGTTCTTCAATACTCAATTACAATTACTTAATACTTGCTTAGTTACTCACAAAGAACAATTACTACTAGATACACTGAAACTCCAACTATAGATATCCATTGAAATACGAATAATACTTTAATATTCAATAAGCACATAATGAAATCAGCTTCAATAAATATTTAATACACAAAACACCAGTCCAGGAAGCGACTATCCAACCTTCCTGGACCGGAGCAAGACCTCACTGACTTAACACCCTCTCTCGCACAGTCAACGAAGACTTAATCACTTAGTTCATAACACGTGCAACACTTTGCATTCATAACAAGGGGATATAACAATCATACCAAAATATCAAACTAACATTTATTCTCGCCATACCTCCCCCTGACAATAATAAATGAAAAAACTGTCATGGAATCCCCATATTGATGAAACTATCAAAAAATCAAACAAAGCATTAGGGTTTATTAAAAGAAATTTCTATAAATCAAAAAAGAAAATAAAACTAAAATGTTATTAAACCTTAGTTGGGCCAATAATAGAATAAGCATCCTCTGTTTGGGACCCCTCAACTCTAGAAAACATTAAGAAACTGAAAATAGAGCAGTGAGATTCATAACAAACGAATATGCACATTTGACTAGTCATACACCTTTAGTAAAATCACTAATTTTAGAAAGCCTTCAGGACAGATGACTCAAAAGTAGCAATTATACATAATACACTGAACCATAATCTTCAAATACAAAAACAAAATTTAATAAAATACTCTGAAAGATACAAAGATAAAGGCACATACCTCGTTCCATATGCTAGGACAAATTTATACAAATACTCCTTCTTCCCTAGTGCTATTAGAGCATGGAATAGGTTGCCTGAGCTAGCCAGGAAAACCAGTGACTTGGCAGAATTTAAGTCATTGGTTAATATGCATGACTAAATGCATGACGCGTAGGACGTAATCATTTTCTTTTTTGAAGTAACGTCTGTATTATAAAAGAAGATGTCAAATACATTCATTAGCAATAATTATAAAAGGGATGAAATCGCCTTTTTTTTTTTCAAGATTTTATAAAATCTGGGATATTTCTTTTGTATAAATAAATTTGGGACTATAAGTCACAATTTACACAAAAGTTGGTCCACTTAATTCTAACTCCCATTTCCTGAATTTTTTGTGTTCAGAGATTTTAATTTAACAAATGAATGTTCAAAACAGGTGTAGTGTACAAAATGTATCACTTATAAATGAAAGTCTCTTTCAAATAGTATTTTTCGGGAGACATTTTTTTTTGGTTACAACCCTCAAAGCCTTAATTTAAATCAACTTTATCAATCTGTGAGGTATCTTTTTGTTTCAAGAAACAAATCGGTTTTATTTGTAATATAGTTAGGACCTATAAATTGATGTTAGAATGTTTAAAAGTAAAGACATTATTTAAGAAGTTCTTAAAAATTAGACATCATGCGCGCGTCAAAACGGTCAAATATCCAAAGAGCATTTAACCATCATTCCGTTGGAGTCTTATTGTTTGACCAAAACAAGAGATTTTGCTTAACATGAAGATATCATGACGATAAATACGCCTAATAAAGATATACCTACGCTACATATGCTCGATTCTCAGTCACACTTCAGTATCGGCCCTTGCCAACACTTTAGTTTACTTAATGAGCTTAAGATGTCAGGACAATACATTTTTGCAGTTAAGAATGCAACTAAACGCTTGCAACTAAACGCTTGCAACTAAACGCTTGGATTCGGAGCTTACAGCGCTCCCTCAGACCACATAGCTGTCATGAGAAGGGCCACCAACGTTGTCAACTGCTTTTTTTCCAGAAGGTTACACTGCTCTAAATAGACATTTTTTTCTCTGATATATATATATATATACTGTGTGTGTTTATACAAAGGGTTAGGGTTTACTGAGCGCCCTCCACTCAAAAGTTCTGAATCCGATATAGATCTATATATAAACTAGCCTAGCATTACCCGCGGCCTGCGGGTCTAAGTTTGTGTTTACTAATGTAGTGGATTGGATTTAGATGTATGTTAAACTTAGTTAATCATCCTTTCACGTTATTTCTCTTTCGCTACGAAAATCAAATTAGTTTTGCAAAAATGGGTTTACCCGAAGCCGAAACATTCATATCTATTAAAAACGAAAAGAGCGATAGCTTTGTTAAATGAATGGGATTATAAAGTGAACAATTAAACGAAAAAATTTTTAAAACGCGATTCATGAATGAATATAGATCTAGGTCTATCTTAACTCTGCTTCGCAGCTTTTGTAAACGAATGTAGTCTCTTAAAAATAATGCTTTAGAAAACCAAATTTGAATGTTTATTTGATCAAAATATGAAATGAATGGACTATAATTAGTATGTTCATGTGTTAAAGTATAAAACTATCTGAGAAGTTTTATCATCTTAGAGTTGAATTAGAGTTTTAGATCTAGGGATGGAATTATAAAGTAAACAATTAAACGAATTAATTTTTAGTACGCTATTCATTACAGTATTGTCTAATGAAAGAATGTTCGTCAGGAAATCTGTAGTTACATTTATAAGGAACTAATTAATGGTAAAAAATGCTTTTGAAACACAAAATTGAAGGTTAATTTTATTATATAATGAAATCAAAGGATCTGCTTTTGTATTTTCATGTGTCAAAGTAAAAAACTATCTGCACAAAGTGTATTTCTTAAAATTAGATCTAGGTCTAAATCCTTTCGATCTTTTCTCCTGTCAACATTGTAGACATGGCCTAGATCCATAAAATACTATAGCTTTAATAGAGTCGGACAACTTTATTTTTTTTAGGGTCTTAAGTTTGTTTTAGGGCTACAATACATACACTAAGGTCTAAGTTGGTACCCAAGAAACATTTCTGCCAAGTTTTATCAAGATTGGTCAAGCGGTTTTGATGTCTATAAACCACATACATACGCCTCACATTCTACTTTATAGTATTGTTACGTATTTCTGAATCTTCTGGCTAAATGTACTAGTAGGCACACAAATAAAAACACTGCAAAGGACTTGACGACTCAACTTTCAGCTTTATATAACTTTATTGAATATTAACTATAACAATTCGTCACTGTAACATGTAGCGTATACGTCTTACATCAACTGTATCGACTGTAACGGCTCAAGTCCACTCTCTTCTACTGACTCGCACAGTAGACAACAGTAACGACGACTGTACTGACTCTTTTCACCTTAACTCTCTGGTTTATATAGAGTCCCTAATCGCTTGTCCAATATTGCAAAAACACTGCTAGTATCCTCTGGAACAACACGAGAGGAAACATCACATCCTGTCGTTGTTTATACATGTCGATTCCAGAGAACACCCGCTGCAGTGTCATCTCGCCGAGGTCACACGTAGTGACCTCTAACTGTCACTGTTCATTTATAACACTGCTCCCTTCGTAGATCTGTTCGTCCCCTGGAATAACACGTGAGGGCACGTCACATACTGTCTTTGTTTACACACATAAATTCCAGAGAACTCTCGGTGCTGTGTCATCTCGCCGGGGTCACACATAGTGACCTCTACCTGTCACTGTTCATTCGTAACACTGCCCCCTTCTTAGATCTGTTCGTCCCGAACAGATTCTATTTCACCACGGTACTGATGGAGTCGATCAACGTGGACAACCTTCAGCTTGGACCGTGGACTTTTCTGTATCCGGTAGACCACGTCGTTTATTCTTTTTACGACACGGTATGGACCTTCCCAGTCTCTTTGGAGTTTCGGGGATCTGCCTTTTCGTCTTTGTGGGTTATAGAGCCACACTAGATCATTCTCATGGAACCCCGACGTATTGGCCCGTTTGTCATACCTCGTTTTCATCAGGTCACTGTTGGTCTTGATGTTTCTGCGGGCCAATACATGAGCATTCTCCAATCGTCTTCGGAGATTGGTGACATATTCAGTTGAAGACACTGGCGTATCTCTCGGAATCCCAAATAACAGGTCACATGGTAGACGAAGCTCACGACCAAATAACATCTTCGCTGGGGTATATCCTGTGGTGCTATGAACGGATCCTCTGTATGACATGAGGAACATGGGGATATGGGTGTCCCAGTCGTCTTGTCGGTCATCAGTAACCTTAGACAGATGTTGTTCTAGGGTTCTGTTGAATCGCTCTACCATTCCATCAGATTGCGGATGGAGAGCTGTCGTGTGAGTCTTTTCGATGCCAAGTGTCTTGCACATCTCCTGGAAAACTTTGGACTCGAAGTTCCTTCCCTGGTCAGAGTGCAACTCATTAGGTACACCAAAGCGACTGATCCAGTTATCCACGAGTGTTTCGGCCACTGTGATAGCTTCTTGATTTGGTATGGCATAAGCTTCTGGCCATTTGCTGAAATAGTCAATGACTACCAAGATGTATTTGTTTCCTTTCATGGTTTCAGGAAATGGGCCTGCTACATCTATTGCGATCCTCTCAAATGGAACACCAACATTATACTGTTGCAAAAGACCCCTAGTTTTGCGTCGAGGGCCTTTTGCTGCCGCACATATGTCGCACCTTCGACACGATTCCTCTACATCTTCTCTATATCTGAACCAATAGAACCGCTGACGAACCTTTTCCAGAGTCTTATTGACACCAAGATGAGATCCGCTAGCGCCATTATGCATCTCTTTTAGTACTTCAGCAACTCTCACCTTCGGTAACATCAGCTGAAGGCGATTGGATGTTCCATCAGCAGATTCCCAAACCCTTTTGATGACACCATTGACCAACGTCAGCGAGTCCCACTGAGCCCAGTACGCCTTGGTGGCTACCCCCTTCTCAGAGATGTCTTTCCAATCTGGCCGTTGTCCATCTTCTTTCCATAGAAGAATGGGAGCCAGATCTTCATCTTGCATTTGGTCCTCTCGAATCCTTTTATCACACCAGGGTCCGGAAACATCTATTCCGAGCCGATAACAATTGACAGCTACCTCCTTTTCTTCAGCCTTCTTGCAGTGCTTACATTCTGATTTGCAGGGTCGTCGAGACAGTGCATCAGCATTTTGGTGAATTTGCCCTTTTCGGTGCTTAGTTTCAAATTCATAGGTTTGAAGACGTTCGATCCACCTTGCTACCTGACCTTCAGGGCTCTTAAACGAAAGCAACCATTGCAGAGCTGCGTGATCTGTCCTTAAGATAAATTTCTGCCCGTATAGATACTTGTGGAAATGTTTTATTGCATCCACAGCAGCCAGCAATTCACGTCTCGTCACACAGTAGTTCCTTTCAGCTCTCGATAGGCTTCGACTGAAGTATGCAATGACTCGTTCAGCTTCATCCACCTTTTGGGACAAGACTGCGCCTATTCCAGTGTTGCTTGCATCTGTGTCGAGTATGAATGTCTTCCCTGGAATGGGGTAGGCAAATACTGGTGATGAGGATAGTGTGTTTTTCAGCCTATTGAAAGCTTCTTGACATTCAGATGTCCAAATAAATGGCCTCTTTTGTTCTGTCAGTTGATGAAGGACCCTACAGATGTTGGAGAAATTTGGCACGAAACGTCGGTAGTATGTACAGAGTCCCAATAAACTTCTCAGCTCATGAATATTAATTGGCGTAGGCCATCGTTTCACTGCCTCAACTTTGTCAGGGTCAGTACTGACTCCGTCATTTGACACAATGTGACCAAGGTACTTAACGTTTTTCCTGAATAAGGAACACTTCTTTGGGCTGAGTCTCATTCCCGCACTTCTTATCCGTTGAAATACTTCCTTCAGATTTGCAAGGTGCTCTTCAAACGTTTTGCCAATTACAATAATGTCATCAAGGTAAACTAGGCATGTGGTCCAATGAAGTCCTCGTAGAACCCTCTCCATCAATCGTTCAAAGGTGGCTGGTGCGTTGCAGAGACCGAACGGCATCACAGTAAATTGCCAGAGGCTGTTGCCAGCAGAGAAGGCGGTTTTCTCTCTATCATTGGGATGCATTTCAACTTGCCAATACCCACTCTTTAGGACGAGAGTAGAAAATACCTGGGACCCTGCAAGCGTGTCCAAAGTATCGTCGATTCTAGGAAGTGGATAACTATCTTTATGTGTGACTTTATTCAGAGCTCTGTGATCTACACAAAATCGCATAGATCCATCCTTCTTCTTTACTAAGACAATAGGCGAACACCAAGGACTATTTGAGGGCTCAATGATTCCTTGCTGCGTCATTCCCTCTATCATGTCCGTAGCTTCTTGTTGTTTTGCTAGCGGCAAGCGACGTGGTGGCTGTCGAATCGGTCTGGTGTTTCCAGTGTCTATTCGATGTTGTACCATGTTTGTCCGTCCGCAGTCTGTTTCATCAGATGGCAGAATATCTGCAAATTCCATGATCAACTGTTCCGCTTTGCTGTACTGCTTATCTGATAAATTCACTTTCATTTCTGTCAGGAGCTTGGTAATTTGTGGATTGAAAGGTTTGGTGGAATTAACGATCGTGATATCATTATTACAGTTTCTGATCAGGTCAAGAGTATTACATATTGCGATGGGGCTGTCTTTCTCTAGATGTCTCTCCTGTAGGCCGAGGTTCATGATTCTGACGGGCACCTTTTGATCTTTTCCGACAAGGACCAATGTTTTTCCTACTGCCATTCCGCTGTTGTCATTTTTTCAATGCCTTCCACTATCGCCGTCATCGTTGCAGTTTGACCATGCTCTAACTTTCCCCAGATAATTGCTTCAGACTGAGCTGGCAAACTTGTATCTTCTGTTAAAAGGATTCTTCTTATTTGACCATTCTCTTCATCTTCATCCCCGAGCAAGGGAATCTCAACATCACCACATTTCAAAGTACCACCTCCGATGTTCAAAGAGAATCCACATTTCTGCATAAAATCGAGCTCAATAATACAGTCATCCGTAATGTTAGCGATCAGAAATTCATGTATAAATGACTGATGCCCGAGCTCAAAGTTTATATTTGTCAGTCCATGTATAGGCATCATCTTTCCACTGGCCGTCTTCAAGGAGTAAGAGTTCACTTTCTTGATTTCGTTCTTTTTGACAATGTCTGGACGAATGACTGAACGTGAGGCGCCAGTATCTAGAAGAAAACGGTAATTTCGAGATCCAATTTTACCATTGATGTACAGACTTTTATTCTTCCCTAACAAAGCGATTGGAATTATAGTTGCAGGGGCTGTCATGTTCTTGGTCGCCGATTTTTGCCCCATAAAACCGGCGAAAGTTAGTTTCCCTGGTAGACAGGAGCACCTGACCTTGCATCTGTCTCCGGTCTGTGCTGATACTCTGTTTGTCGGGGAAATCTTCTCGTACAGTTCCTTTGTAGATGGCCAGGTTCTCCACAATTCCAACAACGTACACTGGTTCTATTCTGTCCTTCTTGCTTCTTATTTGGTCTGCGTTCTTCTAGCACTTCAGTTACCCTTCTAAGAAGTTGTGTAAGATCTTCTTCTTGAACTTCTAGCATACGCCCATGATAGATATTCTTAGAGGCGTCTTTGGCGGCTTCATAGGAGAGGGCGTAGACCAGGGCTTCGCTGGATTTGCGCTTACCACTTATTCTTATTGCCTTTTTCAGTTCTGGATCTCGAATAGCATCAATGAATGCATCAGTGATAACGACATCCAGAAAGTCTTGTGCTGCTGTCGGATATGCCAAATGAGCAAGACGTTCTATGTCCGCCTCTAGCTCTTGCAAGGTTTCACCGGAGCGTTGTTGTCGGGTTTTCAACTGAACTCTATAAACTACTTGTAAATGTTCGTCTCCGTAACGGAGCTCCATAGCCTTAACAAGGGTAGCGTAATCTTGTTGATTTGTTATTGACTGGAGCAGTTCTGCTGCCTTCCCTCTTAAAGCTAACACCAGAGCAGTCGCTTTCTCTTCTTCAGTGTTCCAGTTATTAACCTTGGCCGCTGCCTCAAACTGTCTTTTGTAAACAGTCCATGAGATGGATCCATCAAACACAGGCGGCTTTATCTTCCCAGAGATTTCGGGCACTAATGTTTTTGTTCTAGTACCCCGTTCCTTGCTCAGTTGTTCTTGGACATGAGTCCTTATCTCTTCCATTTCTTTTTCCACAGTGTTGACTCTCTGGTCAATCTTCTCGTTCATAGAGCTCATCTGTTCATTTACTTTTTCATTCATGGCGTTTATTTTCTTGAGGCTCTCCTTCATTAAGTCCATCTGGCCCTGCATGTTACTCAGGATCTCTGTCATATCTGGGTTTAATTCAAATATGTATTCATCTGGATCTTGATCTTCCTCAATAAGGGCCTGTCTTAGGCGTTCTGTTAGTGTTTCTTTGTTACCGTTGAGCAGCAGACCTCTCTCGCGAAGTTCTTGCCTTAATTCTTTGACCAACAGCTGGTTTAGTAGTTTCTTCGAAGACATTTCAGCCAGAAAGGATCCCACTTCTGACAAAATTGTTACGTATTTCTGAATCTTCTGGCTAAATGTACTAGTAGGCACACAAATAAAAACACTGCAAAGGACTTGACGACTCAACTTTCAGCTTTATATAACTTTATTGAATATTAACTATAACAATTCGTCACTGTAACATGTAGCGTGTTATGACATGATTAGGAATTAGTTATTTGTTTCGGGAATAAGGGTAAAGTTTTACTTAGCGACAAATGACGTGACAGATCTTTAAAAAACAAGAACGCTCTTAGTGACGATAGAAAGAGGATGCTTTGTGTAGAGCAGTAGAATAGTGATACGAATTTACGGACATAGTTGACATCGGACGATTCTATTCTTAGTTATTAAATGTATTTGTAAACAGCATCAGCGTCGACTACCTATTTTGATTGTTTCGGTTTTTCGCCGGTGTTACTGAAGTAGTTTTGAGTTCGGTAGTACCTCCAGCCAGACATAGATCTACACTAGATCTATCTACAAGCATCAACACCGCGCGGAAGCCTGAACAAGCGTATACGTCTTACATCAACTGTATCGACTGTAACGGCTCAAGTCCACTCTCTTCTACTGACTCGCACAGTAGACAACAGTAACGACGACTGTACTGACTCTTTTCACCTTAACTCTCTGGTTTATATAGAGTCCCTAATCGCTTGTCCAATATTGCAAAAACACTGCTAGTATCCTCTGGAACAACACGAGAGGAAACATCACATCCTGTCGTTGTTTATACATGTCGATTCCAGAGAACACCCGCTGCAGTGTCATCTCGCCGAGGTCACACGTAGTGACCTCTAACTGTCACTGTTCATTTATAACACTGCTCCCTTCGTAGATCTGTTCGTCCCCTGGAATAACACGTGAGGGCACGTCACATACTGTCTTTGTTTACACACATAAATTCCAGAGAACGCTCGGTGCTGTGTCATCTCGCCGGGGTCACACATAGTGACCTCTACCTGTCACTGTTCATTCGTAACAGTATAGATAATAAATGTGTAGATGGTTCTACTTTGAATATGAACTGTATAGAGTAATATATTTGTTCATTAAACTCAAGAAAAGTAAATCAGCCTGTGTCGCTACATTGATTCTTCAATGGTTTGAAGTATAATTAAGGCACCTCCAAACCCGCCTACATCAGAAATATATCTCATCAAGAACATCAAGGTAAACACCCTAAGAAGAAACAAACATGGCAGCCGGAATCAACAGTCAACCATTTTGTGTTCTTCACCTATCTTGAACAGTGCACTTATGCACACCAGCGTAGGAGCAGAGATATAACAATATCATGATATCTGATTTTATCAATTTATTTTCTAGTATTTGCGATCTAAACTGGACGACGAACAAAGGCCATACAAAAATAAATAGCGTCTATTTCCATTTAGCCTATGCAGTATCAACCCCGATCTACATCCATTCTTGTCAAGCTATTAATAAACAGAAGTCTAAAAGATTTAGGTCAGTGGGTATATGTTTCAAGACATCAAAAAAAAAAAAAAAGAAATGAGACAATACTTTTTAAATTTTCTTTTATGAAAAAAAAACAAAACCGTGTACATAAATGTTTCAAAACATACAGAGAAATCCCTTCAATATGAATATCGCCTCACCTCTTTTTTTTTATTTACTTTTAATTGTAAATAGTTGAAAAAAAAGGTTTATTTTTATGAAAATCAATTGCTATATGAAATAAAAACAATTAAACTGTTCATTTGGAAAAGGGGGGGGGGGGGGGGAAGCCGTTGCACCAGAAATCTATATGATCTCAAATATTGCAACGAATCTAGGTCCAGCACTTACCAAATACTACAGGCTTCACTATCTTGATCGACTTGTTAAACAGATCATTGTAGGGCTAAACTTTATGAATTCCCATAATTCCATTTCTAGAAATGTGGAAAACAATGTGAGAAATGTAACAAATAATTGACAAGAAAAATGTTCAGAAAGTTATTTTCGATCAGCTACTGTCAAACTAAACGAGTGTAGCAAGTAGAATAGCGAAATAGAATCTGATATTCGTTGGATTTCACAGGTATTTGTTAGACCGTCCATCAGAAAAAAAATGTGAACACTTTCCTAATTTCGCTATTACTCTTTAATGCGCTCTTTTAGTTTTTGTACTCATTTGAATACAGGAGTAGCCTTTAAGTTAATTAGCCATTTTCGAAAAGAAAAAAAACAACTTGAATACAATAACTTATTTACGTATTATTAAGATGCAGTGCTTAAAGGAAGGATATCAAAATTCAAGTTATAAAGAATTTCAAGTCCTTTATGTTCAGAGCTGCTTTGGCTTAAACATCTTTGGTTCCATGAATGACTCTTGTGATAAACGAAGCGTTTTTCTCTCAGATTCACTGCTACAAATTGGCTTTGGTGGTAAATCTGTTTAACTTGAACGGTTCCATGTTGTATGAGAGAGGCTCCTTGAGGACCAGCTCAGTCACTGCCTTGCCTACAGCTGGTGCAAGTTTAAACCCATGACCTGTTGTTAGAGAAAGACAGTCTATGAGACGCAACTAGAAATGTTGTGTAGGAGGGACAGACCATGGGAAGACATACAAACATGGAAACGTAAGCCAAGTGGAGGAGACAATGAAAAATGAAGCTAAAGAAGGAGTGCAAGAAAGAGAGAGAGAGAGAGAGAGAAATAAGGAAAGAGAGTGAGAGAAAGAAAGAGAGAAACAAAGAACAAGTTATTTAAAAAAAAACAGGAGAGAAACAGAGACAAAGACAGAAAGAGAAGTGACTAAAAAATAAACTTTGAGATCTACTAAATAAGTAACAACGTTGGGCTATAGACTGACCAGAGAATCCTGCTGCGAGAACTATATTTGGATAAGCTGGATGTTTGTCTATGTAAGGATGCTTGTCTGGTGTATCCTGGTGACAACCATATATAAAGATATACATACATACATACATACATACATATAATAAAGCTACTGTTATTAAAAACAAGACATTAGGGGTGTATGGGGTATCTAGGAGGGGTAGCACCTCTAGTGGACAGGCAGTCGTACTCTCTTTTTGAGGGTAGCTTGGACTGCTGGCCTCACTCTTGGTCCCCACTCGGTACCCAACTCTCACTTGTGACTCCCAGAAGCTGTAGCATGAGCAGCGGCCACACCCCGGAAACGGCTGTGACTGTCCGGCTAAACTAGGTAGAGGGTATCTGACGTGTCCATGGCACTCAGTACACCGAAGTTTGTCAAACCTAGCATGCGAAGTCTGGACTTGGCAGCCTGTGCGTAACGTCAGAAAACTAGACAAATCGGACAAAAAGGTAAATGCCAGCACACTTTTGTGGAGCACTCAAGAGCAGGACAAGACACACAGAAAGTCTCTGGTCATCCACTGCACCCAAACTTGTCCCCGGACGTCTTGACCAAATCTTGCTTCCGGAAAAGGATGGGCTTTAGGGCGAGATTGAGGTGGACGTGTTGAGCGAATCCTCCTCACTTTAATCCAAATTCCAGCGCAAGTCACTTGTCATCCCCCCCCAAACACAACAAAATCAAAGCCCTGTGGCGACAGGCAAGCAGTGAAGCGGTAGATGTGGGCACACTGAAATCCGTAGCTGCGGTCCTACACACAGGCGGCTCAGGCCACATGGTCGTACACCACTGACACTTAACAGCAGTGGAGTCCGGCAGCCCTCTGAGCAGCCCTATTTAGGAGTGCACTGCTCACCTCCATAGCATGAGGACAGGGCTAGAAAAGGTGCCCCAAAAATCGCCAGCTCTAAACTACCCTAGCCAGCCTACCGCAGTTGGCGGGAACCCTACACAAGCGGTCGAAATTCAAAGAAAAAGACGAGGATAGTTCCTCTTACCATAGGTGCATATAATGTGAGCACACTTCTTGACAACGACACATCTGATAGACCACAAAGACGAACTGCACTAGTAGTCAAGGAGCTCCACCGATATAACATAGACATAGCAGCACTAAGCGAGACTGTCCACGAAAATTCATAACCATGGTGAGACTATTTCATGATGGCGTGAAGGCTCGTGT
Source organism: Biomphalaria pfeifferi (assembly GCA_030265305.1). Taxonomy (NCBI): domain Eukaryota; kingdom Metazoa; phylum Mollusca; class Gastropoda; family Planorbidae; genus Biomphalaria; species Biomphalaria pfeifferi. The sequence continues at coordinate 10,313,705 of JASAOG010000004.1, forward strand.
CCAAGAAAGTGGAGAACCATCAGAGCCCTTCGAAGTATCAAACGGGGTAAAACAAGGCTGTGTCCTAGCACCTACACTGTTCAGTACCATGTTCTCTGCTATGCTGACAGATGCATTCAAAAAAAGAGAAAATATCGGGATAAATATAACACACAGATTTGATGGTGGCCTATTCAACACGAGGCGGCTCAAAGCAAAACCAAAAACAAATTCAGCAGTAATCAGAGACTTGCTATTTGCTGACGACTGTGCCCTAAATGCCTGCTCTGAAAATGATCTGCAGAGCATCTTCAGTGACTTCTCAAGAGCATGCTCAGACTTGACCTTATCATTAACACAAATAAGACTGGGAAAGCCAACTCGGATCCAAGCATCAAGATAAATGGACATGATATAAACGCAGTAGACAGATTCACATATCTTGGCAGCACACTCTCCAGAAACGGAAAAATCGATAATGAAATCGGCCAGCGTATCGCCAAGGCCAGTGCATCTTAAGGCAGACTGACTAAAAATGTCAAGGCCAAGGTGTTGTGGAAGTAGTGGAAATCATTTAAAAGATGAGAACGATTAGATTACTTATGATCATGCCGCTGATAACTCCTGACGGCCATCTTTCCCTTTATTTTATTTTTCAATCGCTCTTTCTTGGAAATGGGAGTGTCATTCATTGTTAGCCTTGAAAAAAAAAAGGTTTTATTTTTTCTAATAAAGGCTGAATTCACCATCCCCAAGATATCATATCGCCTATATATAAGTTTTGCTTTAATTCGTATTAAACATTTAAGCTGTAAATTGTGTTATAGGCAAAGAGAATTACAAACATTGTTCAGCAATATGAATCGATGGATCATTTTCTGTTTTTACAATCAATATTCTACCTATCTAATGGTTGTTGATTATTGTAGATGAACACTAAAACACTTTTTAATGACCTCTATATTTATATATGTACAAATTTTTAGTTTTTAATGGCATATAATTTTATTCTTACTAATGTGTTACACTTTTTGTCATGTAAATAAAAATAAATATATTAAATATTGCTTATTTCATGATTTTTACGATTTGTTAGATTACATGATCAGATGATGAAATAACCAGGGGATGAAAAGACCATGTGATGAAATGACCAAGGAACAAAAAGACCAGGGGATAAAATGACCAGGGGGATGAAGTGACCGGGATGAAGTGCCGGGGATAAAATGACCGGCAACCATTTTTTTAGCACTGCGGAATCTAATATTTTAAGCATTCTCCGTTTAAAGAAGAAAATAATTACAATGGGGAAGAAGAATTAAACTCAATGAATTGTAATGTTTTAAAAAAATTGGTCAACTAACTAGGTGTAATGAGATGGGATAAGAAAATCAACTACCCCGCAAATGAGATATTGTTTACATTATAGCGCCAATTTTATTTGGTTAGCTAAAAGGAAATCCCATTTACCTCCCTTGACATTGTTAGGTTTATATTGAAAATCTCCAAAAGTTTACCCCAAAATTCAGAAATTGAAATTTCTCCAATTTTTGGAACAGGAAACCAATTAACTCCCCTTTTTATATACTCTTCAGAGTAGAAACCTGAATCTACGAGAAGCTAAAGTAAAGATAGATTTCCTGTTTACACTTTAATCTTGACGTATCAGAAAATAGTTTTTAACAAAATCAAAAAAGATCAAAATATTTTACAGAGAACAGTCCATCAACCATAACAGCGTTTACAAACAAAAGAAATGAAACAACTCAACTGTACAAATGCAGTACTCTCTGATAGACGGCATGCTGGCCAAGTGCTTGAAGGTCAAGGCCACCTTCTTCTTCACCTCTTCTGTCATGACGCCATCATTCTCCAGTTCGTCCCGATCGTCAGGGTCAATGACAAAGTCACGATTTAAACAAATCTAAAGAAAGAATACAGTGAGAGTTCAATTCTCTAAATGGTCAGGTATTCTGATTCCATATATCAGTGATGCCCAAACTACGGACCGCGGGCCAGATCCGGTCCGCAACATGGTTCCATCCGGCCCGCCTACACATCATCCCAAAATGTCAAAAATCACGTCCCCACATAAAAAAGTGGACAAAATCTTTCCCTTCCTCAGGGTTGTCACTATTTCTTTGATGGATTGTGCATGTGGTGCTGATCAAAAGTCAACATGTTTGTTTTATACAGGAACTTTAGATCTTTTGAAAGAACATTACATCCAACATCATAACACAAAAACAAATGAGGTGAATAGATTAGAACATTTACCAAAAAATTACAGCCATAATTAGCTACAGAGCTGATCATATTATCAGGTTAGACCCTCACTGGCAACGGCCTGTTTAATGAAGTTTCAAACATCGCAAAGGATGCCCCAGCTTGCTGTCTCATTTTTGTAGCCAGATGATAAGTTGGTTTCGGTTAAACTTCTCATTAATTATTGTAAGTACTAGAGTCACGGGATTCTAATAAAATGGTTAATTTTTTGTTTCTTTTATATTTTGGTGATGTGGCCCGTGGCAAGAATGTCGGAAATTAAAATGGCCCGCAGGCCTGTCACAGCCTGGTTATCGTTACAGGTCTGGACGGTCTTGAGCGGGTCTGCTTTTGTGTGTTGTCTTCTGGTACCACTATAAAGTTCTTCTTAACTAAATACTTTCTCACACGCACTATATTTGCTGGTGCGCAAGAACAAATCATGCTGAACTCTACGACCACAACATTTAGAATCATTAATAAGCAACGTTAGCAGACATGGATTTTATTCACATAATAATAAATCACAAAAGATTTTGGCGACTTCAGCCATCACAAAATGTAATCCGTTGAGAACTTTATAATAATTACTCGGTGCACATATAATATACCTGAGGAGATGACAACGCTCCTCTCTCTACAAGAGTCTAAGATCAACTGAGGTGTCCACCTCGTGGTCAGTCCCCGACCAGGAAAAATCTTGTGCTAACTGCTCGGAATAGTTCAGTGACTACTAGTCACCAAATATTACAGGGGTTCTAAAACTGATACATGACAAGGCCGAATAGAGTTGGGCATCACTGCCTTATACCTCACGTCCAGAGATATAAGATATCAGTACCTGACCATTAAGAGTTTGTCAAATTAAAACAAAAAATAATGTACAAAATGTGAAATATTTTAAAAACCAAAACAATAAATCCAATTTCGAAAGGAACATTTTTGTTTCTAAATTAAATTTCATATTTTTAACCTTCATGCCAATTAGGCTATTCATTTGTCAAAACAACAAAACAAGCAAAATATTTTTAAAAAACTTTTAAAAGAACAAAGTTAATATAATGGAAAGAACTACACATTTACACACACAGACACACACACACAACACAAACACACACATATATAAATATATATATATATATATAATATATACTGTAAGATTTATTTTCCTTATTGTACCAGACAGACAGATGGAGTGAGTTGATATTTGGTTAAAAAAACAACAACCTAGATTTTAACAAAAGGATTAATGTTTGTGGTTACACATGAACTTCAACTAACTTGATTTATCTATCTACAAATAGAGAAAAAACAAATACGATTCAGCATCATGTTTAAAAAATTGTGTAATGTCTGAATGAATGGCAAAAACCTCTTGGCTACATATGAAGGGGTTCAAGCTGAGTTGTGTTTGCTGAACACCTAAAGGCAGCTCGGAAACCTTCTCCCAAATACCCCACATGTTTACAAAAGAGATTGGACAACCGAGCAATGAAATGCTATAAGTATGAAAGATGCACAATATGAAAGCAAGTTGTTGTTTTTTTTTTAAGTTGAAAAGAGCAGCTACGTTTCTAGATTTATTTACATGTACAGGGGCGGACTGGGTGTCAAAATCGGCCCAGGCGTTTTTATACAATCCGGCCCAAAAATTGTATATCGTGTTGGGCATCCTAACCTAGGTCTACATGTCCTTAAATCATTGCTAAGTTAGATAATTTATCGATAACTGTATGTATGCTCTATACCTTTATTAGGTATATATATATAGCCTTATGTTGGCTTATAATCACTAAGTGTGTAGGATGAAGCCTACTAGTAGTACTGTCTACGGATGTAAGCTGTTACATCATATCGGAAAATGTGTTAATAGAATAGATTCTGTAAAAGATATTTTAATACGACGCTAGGGGAGTCACTTTTATAAAAGGCATATTATAAAACCTTTAAAAATTTCATACATGTCATATTGCTAACCATGCGGCCATTAGTTGCCTAAAGCGCATCTAGCCAGTCCGCCCCTGTACATCATTAAAAGACAAGCATTACTGTCTCACAATAACTGTAGAAGAGAATAAATAGTTGTTCTATTGCTATCTTACTTTGACCATGCCAGGATACTCCAGACTTGGGAATCCATACATGTGAACATCGTCACTAGTTCTAGAGTCTATGAAACAAGGGAAACTATCCGGATCATACAAATTGATAAACTCTTCATTTACTTTCCAATACAGGACCAGAGAGCGTAGAGGCTGTAAGATATTTATACCAATAAAACATAAACTAATTCTGTCTAATTATACATTTATATACATTATAAAGTTATATTTAAATATATAAAAATACATATATTAGGCTATTAGGTAAGTTTTTAAGGTCACTCGACTGGTTTAAAATTTAATTTCGACACAGCTAAGAAACTCTGAAAAGAATGTAGAGTAGCATCTTCTCAGACAATATTCTAGAATGTCAAAGTACTTTTATCTATGTGCCGTATCTCACACTGACAGATAGAGTACTTCTATGTGCCGTCTCTCACACAGACAGAGTACTTCTGTCTATGAATCTTAAAGTGTTCAATGGAGTATTTCTCTTTATGTAACTCAAAGTGATACAAAGAGTACCTGTACTTTTTTTTTCTCTGTGGCTGAGAGTGTCGGATCATCAAGGGAGTAACTGTTAACACATTTCGCGAGTGTGAAATCTTCTAAAGCACGCAACAGACCAGTCCTGTTTGTACCCAGCAAGACTTAGATAACGCGATCCATTGTTTCTTACATCGACACAGAAAATAAACAAGCAAAGTATAACAAGAACAAGTTTTTAAAAAAAAGTTCAGGCGAGTACTAATATTTGTACGAATTGTTTTTGTTTAGCGCTATTTTATGCTTTTAGCTTTCTCCATACACCATGAACCTATCACTTTCTCAATACACCACGAACCTATCCCTTTCTCAATGCACCATGAGCCTATCACTTTCTCAATACACCATGAGCCTATCACTTTCTCAATGCACCATGAACCTATCACTTTCTCAATGCACCATGAGCCTATCACTTTCTCAATACACCATGAACCTATCACTTCTCAATACACCATGATCCTATCACTTTCTCAATACACCATGAACCTATCACTTTCTCAATACACCATGAACCTACCACTTTCTCAATACACCATGAACCTATCACTTTCTCAATACATCATAAACCTATCACTTTCTCAATACACCATGAACCTATCACTTTCTCAATAAACCATGAACCTATCACTTTCTCAATACAACATGAACCTATTACTTGTCTATATGATCCTATGACTTGTCTATATGACTCTATCCCTTGTCAATATGATCCTATCACTTGTCTATATGATCCTATGACTTGTCTATATGACTCTATCCCTTGTCAATATGATCCTATCACTTGTCTATATGATCCTATCACTTGTCTTTATGATCCTATCACTTGTCTATATGATCCTAACACTTGTCTATATGATCCTATCACCTGTCTATATGATCCTAACACTTGTCTGGACCAGTTGGGAACATCTGAGGAGGTAGAAAGAAAAGGGAGGTCTGGGTGGGTTTTACCGTAATTGGTTTTTAAAAGCATTTACAAAACAAAAAAAAAGAGAACTACCTAAATTGGAACTCGTGGCTCACGCCTCTTCCGGCCTACGAGCTAACCACTCTGCTAGTGCGGTACTTATGGCTAGTGAAGAGAGGAGTGTATAGTTATATATTGTTTGCTTTCATTTAGACCTATAAAGGGTCTGGCTTAGCTTATACCACCAATTCAGTCAAGTACTATTTCTTTCCGTTGTTCCAGATACCAAACAAAATAATTAATTACCAATAGTTTAATTGACTGATTGGTTGATTTTATTTTATTGATTCGAAATGGGTTTTCCACGAACTACTGGAAGAATTAACAAGCAGGCCACCACGTGAATTAATCTCTCTTAAAATACCCAGAATGTGAGAAGTGTTCCGTTTTGGGCAAAGTTTGGGTAACACTGCCATAGTGGATTACTTGGCACTATATAGATGTTGGATAATACCGATGAATGTATCTGGCAATACCATTATGTTTCGTCAGTTTCCATGTGACTTCTCTGTTCACAAAGTCAAAAGCTTTTTGAAGTCCACAAGATTAAAGGAGGGAGGACTGCCACTCTACGGATAGCTCTGTTATAATGCGGAGTGACTCTTCGTGATCTGTGCATAAACTCTCCTCTCTAAAGCTCTCCTGTTCTGTACGATTTGTTTGTCTATTGCTTCTTATAACATATCCAGGATAAAGTCAGGACTTTGCAGGGAATTGAGAGAAGTAGGATCCCTCCCCAGTAACTGTACTGTGATAAATCTTGTTGTTTTTTTTCGATTTTTAAGTGCCCTTGTGGGCCCCTCAAAGTCGTGGGCCCGGTCTGCAACGCCACTGAGCCAGGTATCCATTAAATACAATTAGAAGAGCACAAATCCAAATCGAATTGTATACTAGCACAAACTTAATTAGTAGACTAAATGCCCACATATACATATGTACTTCAGATAGAATAACACCATAGAATTACATTGAAATATGTTATCCTTAAATACAATGACACCATAGAATTACATTGAAATATGTTATCCTTAAATACAATGTAACCATAGAATTACATTGAAATATGTTATCCTTAAATACAATGACACCATAGAATTACATTGAAATATGTTATCCTTAAATACAATGACACCATAGAATTACATTGAAATATTTTATCCACGGTGCACGATAGATGACAGCCGAACTAGTTTAAATCTAGAAAAGGAGTAAACCATCCAAAAATAGGAAGTCCGATTTCAATTGATCTGGAAACAATTTTTATTTTCTAGGGTGTACATCTCACTGAAAATTTCCATTGTTTTTAGTAACGAGGGTAATCTATTTAGTAGTGTAACATTGATCTAACAGATATGATTAAAAAAAAAAACCAGAATGTCTGTACGGAAGAACTGAGAGCCAAGCCGCATAGACACAAAAACAAACTTATAAAGGTCATACACAATGATATTCGTAGAGAATAGTTAAAACATGAATTTATTTCCTCTCGCCACCTACCTTCAGAAAAACCTGAAGCTTTAAAGACATGCACAGCTTCTCTGACCAAGGTCCTGCCGCAATCACTACATTGTGTGCCAGGTAATGTGACTTCGTCGTTGCCACGGTGATGACCTTTCCAGGAGATATATGTGTAACAGGCTCCTCGTCGTGGACAACGCCGCCATGTTGCTGGAATACATCCTGCGGTTGATAATGACCACTTAGTTACCGTTTTAAAAACCGATTCAATAAGATTAGTACAAAACATTGGCAGAAAAAAAAATATACGGAAAGTGGAGGAGGAGCCTTGGTTCCATATAAACTACATACACATAAACTACATACATACACATATAAACTACATACACATATAAACTACATACACATATAAACTACATACACATATAAACTACATACACATATAAACTACATACACATATAAACTACATACATATATAAACTACATACACATATAAACTACATACACATATTTCACGGGCCTCACCACCCCAATAGATCCGAGCCTCTGCCATCTCATTATGTACAGGAGTATACAGCGCCACAATTTGGGTACGGCTCGCGGGCAGCTATTTGGGTATCTCTGGAGGAGACGCTGAAGGGGTGAGAAGGGCAAGGAAGTGAATGCAAGAAGCAATCCATGAGTCTATTCTGGCTATTTCCCCCCTCCCGTTTTCGTTACATCTAATTAATCAATTGTTTTATTACGTAATTTTAATGTATGGCCATGTTTAAAAGGTAAAGCTCACCCCACCCCTTCTTCTAATCTACAAACCATATCGTAAGACTACCACTGACTGACTGATCGATTGACTGATTGTTTTATGTATTAAGAGATATCAGCACCTGAGGAACGGATAGTTATGAAAGTCCGTACACAGGTTAATTTTACAACTTACGAGCTTGTTAATAAACGGCTTTGACAGCAGCTTGACTGTTATGATTTACAAAAACAAAAAACACACACAAAAAACACAAGCTTTCATTGAAAACTTTGTATTTTATATTTGGTATTTCCCCCAAAAGGCCGCATTATATATAAAAAGCATAACTTCAGTATTTTTAAAGTTTCTTTTTCCGTAATTCAACTTTTTTTTTTGGCCTTACGACATATTGTAGTTTCATTTCCGATTAAGACACGGTCGAAGCTGGTCGAAGTAAAGTACAACACTTATATAACAAAAAGATTTTTTTTTTTTTTCGAAATAGCAAATACTATATTTTCCGCGTGTTCGTGTGTAGATAACAGTATCACTGTATTGTTTCTAGATGTAGAGCTAAATTTCCTTTAGACATGTTATTTTCTTTTTTCCCTCTCGACCTGAAAGCTGGTTGTCCAAAGAAATGTGTGTTGGGTAAAATCGGGGGGGGGGGGGGGGCGGGGGGATTCCCGGTCAAATAACAACTTGGAGACTATTTCTATTTTGAATTGAGAAGTCGAAGATAAGTCAGAGATTGTACGTTAGATCAACGTTTTAGTTGTGGGCGGGAGGGCAAAAGTTATACTAGAATTCACGGGTCAAAAGTACGCGTGCGTGTGTGTGTCGGGGGGGGGGGGGAGGTTATGAAACGGGTCTTTCCAATGCAAGTAAATCGGCTATGCCAAAGAACATGAGAAGGTGGTGAAAAAAAAATAATCATGTCTTCCCGATGTTATCTCACTTTCTGAAGTTGGTAGGGAGATTTCTGACAAGTTAATGCTACATCTAGTTCTGACAAGTTAATGCTACTATCAGTGGGAAGCTTGGTCGAGAGACTAAGTGCGCTTGAACTTGGCTTGTCTTGGCTACCTAGAAGAGGGCTCGAGGTTCGACACCCGACTCGGGCTGAGCGCCTAAAGGCAGCACGGAAAACCAACTCCTAGATACCCCCCCCCCCAACTGGTCCACAAAAGAGATTGGACCAAAGCGCTGTGAGCATGCTATAAGAATGAAAGTAGCGCTATATAAACGCTATAATAAAAATAATAATAATCATAGCATGGCGTGACAGAGAAAGTGAGGCGTACAGAAATAATTTGTATTAATTTGACAAAAAAAGTAAAAGTGATAAAATATGGAGAGGTGAATGATGTAATGAGAGAGATAGAGGAGAGAGAGTCAGTGAGAGAGAAAGAGAGACAGAGAGAAGAGAAATGGAGAGATAGATAGATAGATAGATAGATAGATAGATAGATAGATAAATATAACATGTCTAACAAGTGAAACTTAATACCTGAAAAGCCTTAAGACACTTGTCTGCTTTCAAAGCGCCACCGTGTGGGTCCCACAAAGCGCAGTAGTCCTCGCCGTTTTTGATCTGCGGGAATCGGCTCTGCACCTCTGTAGATGTTAATACCTGATGAGGGACTTGAAATTCTCTTAGCGCGCTGGTCATTCTCTCTAATTCTTCCGACTGGTTGTAATAGAAGTTGAGCAGGCCACAATTGCTGGTCAGCATTGTAAAAGTAAGGAAATTTACAATTGATAAGATATCAAAAAATACTTCATAACCTTTTTCAAAACATGGAGAAATATCCTTCTCAAACAATGAATGTAACTGTAGGTTAGTTTAATTAGCAAATATAGAGCCACGGCAACCATTACTGTGAATTCCAATGGTACAGAAAACTGAGCAGACGATAATAATTGGTTTTCACATGTCAGTCAGGCTCAGACGGTTCCTAGACCAATAGTTTACTCAATAGTTTATTGCCCGTCAATTGGTTAACCAGACAAATAGTTAACGACAAATAGCTTACTGACCTTTGGCTCAATGTAAACAAATTAAACACGCGAACTGAGTATAAAGACTATGTTACCATCCTGTTAGACAAGTCTCTATGAAACAATAGTCAATACATAAAAGAATCTAACAATTAGTCAATTACTTATTGGTAGTTTTGTTTGATACCATAAAGAAAAATTAATCCTTCAGTATTGAGAGATATGGCTAAATATGTGGGACTTTGTCCCCTTAGATTATTTGTTATTTCTCTCATACCCATTCTCGGATCAAGTTGAAACTTTACAGTTATTTACTAATAAAACATTAATAAATTTGTAAAAAAATTAACCAATTACTCAGCTAATTATTGTTAATTATTTTGTTTGATATCTAAAAGGAAATAAATTCTACATTATTGAGAAATGTAGTTGTAAATGTTGAGTTATTCCTCATAGATACGTTTTTTTAAAGTCCTTTTATATTTGGCTTATTTATTATTATTATATTTATTTTAAAAAAAGACAACACAATCTAGTGACTACTTAAGACAATGGAAGAATAAGGTTGGGACAAGAAATCGACGACATTTATTCCTACTTCACCAAAGTCAAGATTTAATGCTTGTATTTCTGTTACTTACACAAATAAACGCGTTTTCGCTTCTTTCTCTAGTTGGGCCCACATTGGAAAGGCGTCGACCATCATGCGAACATAGAAACTCTTTTCATAGGCGTATCTTGTGATTCTGCTTTTGCCGTGGGAGCTTCCACGAGAGTGAGGAAGCGGAAACTGATGAGGTAGGAAATAATGACATTTTATTTTGTATGACCTACACAACAGTTTCACTCAAATAGAGACAAAAGAATCCAAAACATTTATTACAATTCGTCGTATATGTTATGCTTGAAAGATTTGATTCATCAGCACGAAGAAACTGTGGGAACCAAAGAGGTTTATTACTTAATACTGCCATTCATGGGCGTAGCCAGGAAGAGTTGGAGGCTCCAAATTCCCTCCCTAAATGACCCCCCCCCCCCTTGCGAGGGGAGTGGTGGAATTTTGAGTCTAATTATTTTTTTCGCTTTGATTTTAATGTAAAACCATCACTATCAATTAAAATATTTAAAATATTTTTGCTAGCTTATGGCTGTGGAAGCTGGACAGTGAACTCTGAATTTAAAAGAAGAATGTAACCCTTTGAGAGTCAGGAAATCGCTGGGTATCAGATACCAGGAAAAGAAGCCAAACGAGTCTGTAATTCTACAAGTCACGTGCTTGCTGGCAAAAAGGTGAAACTCCTCTATACTGGGAAGAGATCCTACTAAGAACAGTTGCTGACCAGACAAAATGGAGGACTTTGGTTACCCCCTACGACGAACTGTCACAGCCCCTCCTTATGACGAACTGTCACAGCCCCCCTACGACGAACTGTCACAACGTAAGTCAAGAGACAGATGAGATACGTGTTATCAGAATTTCATAAATAAAAGACACATGATCTATTTCATTATATTTTAAAAAATTAAATCTATATTTCAACTACCTGTTCTATAAGAAGGGTTCTCTGTCCTCTTTTGGCTAGGTTATATGCAATGGAAGACCCTTCGATTCCTGCACCTACAACTATAGCATCGTAAATTGTGCTGCTTAAGTCCATTGTACCCCTTCTCAAAAGTCGACTTAGTTTTAAAAATTGTCTTGTTGTTTTCAGTACTTCAGATGTGTTGCGGTAGGTAGAGAAACCCTGGTAGAAAACGAATAAGTAGGTCATTGTTTACATTTTGGTAAGCTGAAATTTCTTGCAACTAAAAATATACAATCTAACTATTCTATATTTATTTTTTTTAATTATGTTCAAGATAAAATAAAATGTAATTTTGCTATATGTCTATTTGTCATACTTACGAAAACAACACTGCAACAAAAGTTGGACATAGTACACATTAATCTAATATAGAGATAAATTGTTGGCCCTTAAAGCTACGGTGTAGCGTAACAATTGGTAGCCATGAAAAAATTTCATTATGAATTTTTAAAAAGTTGTCTCTAATAGCATATCTATCTATGTATTTTTTAGATTTGAAATATAAAACAAAGACAACAAGTTTCCAATAATGATAAGCACAATTATTTAAAACGAAAGCTATGTTTGCTTAAAAACTTTAACCAAGGGCTAAAAAGATTTTTTTTATTTTAACCTTCATAGGTACTAATGTGTGATTTGAATATATTGGAAAGTGCTATATTTCACTCAAAAACAAAATCAAACGTTAAGTCCAAAGTTCGCACCTTGACCGCTTCCATCCTCTATGTCAAATGTTCTTAACAAGTGTCCACAACATACTTTTTTTTTCTTGCTGACTTTGCATGTACCTGCATGGTCGTGCAGTATGCGCTTGGTGCTGTCGCCACCATGGTCTCGAGTTCGAGCCCTGCCCGCTGCTATCCCGTGATGCCCTGCAGCAGCGCTAGGACCTAATAAGTCTTTAGTTCCAATGCGACGGCCGCATCTAGTAAAAGAAATATCTTGTTTGAAAAAAAAAAGTAGTTCCGGATTAAGTAAGTGGAAACCCCACTACTCTCTTGAAGCTTTAATATGAATGCACTAAATAATATGACTAAATCTATAAAAAAAAAATGTTATATTTGTGAAGAACGAAATATAATACTTGTAAATATAATTTCATTTCTTTATTTTCATCTATTTAATATTCATGTTTTGTTTTAAATTCTGCTTAAAACGTGGAGGCTAATTTTAAGGTTTGCCCCGTCGTAAAGCCGGCCATGTCATGAAGGAGGTGATCTCGGATTCCTGTTTCTGTTACACAACATTGAAGAACTCTCTTGCTTGTGGGCCCAATGTGAAACTGTAGCTCTCTTAAGTTCAGTGTGTGTCAATTCAGAAAACAGCTTAAGTCTTAATATTTGATTTAATTTACAATAAGCCATAATCCAAGAGTTAGCCAGGAGAACCCGTGACTTGGCAGAATTTAAGTCATTGGTTAATATGCATGACTGAATGCATGACGCGTAGGACGTAATCATCTTCTTTTTTTGAAGTAACGTCTGTATTATATAAGATAAGAAGAATGTATTTGTCTGTTTTCACGTATTTAACTTAATTAAAGGAGGTCGGAGGGGGAGTAATTCCAAACACACGTTGATGAAAAAGTTTTGTTGTTTCAATTAAGATCATTCAGTTTACCAGATACCCCAAGATACACTATGCTGTCTTGTTCTGATACACACAATCTAGTCAGGTTCTGTTTGATTTCATAACTGGAAAACCAACGTCTAACTTGCAAAACTAGATTGCCACATGAAGTTTGTAGTTAAAAGCAAGGCAATGCATCACTGAGTACCGGAACCTATTTTTTTTTTTACGAAAAAAGCATTGTATATATCTATACATATAATTATATAATCCTTTTGTGCCCTCCCCCCTCCCCGAGTGTTATTTAACAAAATTAAGATAAATCTTCAAGTGTATAATTTTATTTCATATTTTTAAACAATGTCTTCTTAAACGTCAACAAATAAGGCCAACTCCTAGACCTGTGTGCTGTAACAACCAATCAGAGGTTAGCTTTTGGCGAGAATCTGTTCAAATTGAAAGGTTCCATGTTGTAGGTGAAGGTCTCATTGAGCACAAGTTCAGACACAGCCTTTCCTACTGCTGGAGCCAGTTTGAATCCATGACCTGGATAATTACAAAAAGAAAAAAAAAGAGTAATACTAGGAATAAATGAACATATACATTATGATGTGGATAATGAGATATTTAAGAGGGCACTGGTGCACATTATAATGAGCTGGATAATGGTCAACAAAACATGCATATTTAATAGAAGAAAATAAATGAAATAAACGACCAACCACCTTTACTATTCCCAACTAAAGTTAGGTACCCGCTAGAGTTGGGCGCCCTAATAATCCCGAAATTCAAAATCTCAGTCTTCACCGAGATTCGAACCCAGGACCCAAGGTCTGGAAGCTAAGCGGTTAACCACTCAGACTTCGCTCCCAGTACAATATGAGGTGGATACTGAGATACGTCTGTATCTATGCACAGCACGGTGTGGATAATCGGATATGTGCAAGTGCACTGGTGTACATTCTAGTATGGATCAAATGAAATATGTATGTGGTCACTGGTGTACTGAATGGTGTGTTAAAGAGAGAGGAGGGTGGGTTGGTGGCTTTCAGTTGAAGCCCGGGGTTGCTTGTTTCCTGCACTTAAATATCCATTCAAACTGTTTCCTTTTTGTACTGACAGCAAAGAAAGTAGGTCACGTTATCTTATTCTGGCCTTGTTTTTAAAATGATTCCACGTCTTGTTTACATGACAATACAATAATACTCAGATTGAGGACAAATGGCAAACGTGAAGTAATCATACCATTCACTTGTAAACTCGCTTCATGGCCAGTTTCCAAAACTGTTCCGTGGAGGAATAGGTGTTCCACGAACTAATGGAAGAATTAACTAGTAGGCCACCACGTAAATTAATCTCTCTTTTTAAAAAAGTGTTCCGCTAAATACTCAGAATGTGCCAAAACTGCCAACTGTTCCGTTATGAGAAAAAAGTTCGGGAAATACTGGTCTAGGTCTAGTCTACTGCGCTAAGATTCTAAAAATAGAGTCCCTGCTATCACATTCAAATGAACCAATGTAAAGTGAGTTTTTCTTCACATTGTCAACACTGTTTGAAACTTAAACTAATTCCTACAAATTTAAATCTATTATATTGAATAAAACATATTTCAAGCTATCACAACAAGATCAATGAATAACTTTTGTGAATCCGATTTCCGAACCGGCCACAATAGAATGAGACAACACATTTAACAGAAGCTGAAAATTGGAATTAGTGAAATAAACCGCCGAACATGTCCTCCAAAACCGCATACTTTACCAAAAGACCGAACAAGGCACTTCTTCCAAAAAACACCCCTATAGAAGAAATACTGTATCCGAAAACCACTGGGCTGCAATTAATCTTAAATATAGTATCTAGTTATTTGAACCCTCCAACATGAAATAAAAACGCAGAAGAAGAAGATAAAAGTGTGGCATACAATTTAAAGTTAAAGATCTTTGTTTATTAATGTAATTAAAACATATACTCACACGATATCAACTCATTAAGATTTGCATTAGAAATTTTTACCTGAAAATCCAGCAGCAATGACTATATTGGAGAAAGTTGGATGACGGTCTATATAAGGATGATGATCAGGCGTGTTCTGTGTGTAAGTACGTTTATGAAATAAAAAATAGGTTGCATTAATATTTAAGACCATCAATTAAGCTACAATCAATGAAACTGATAAATGCCAATTCAAAACAAGCTACTTGTTACGTTGTTTAAAATGAAAGTACCGACTGTCCTAGAAACTATTTTCTAGAAACAATCTTTGAGATAACGCAAAATAATCGCAATTCGTCCTACTGACAGCAGAAACTTTCATTAAGATTAGTACCCTAGGCTTAGGCCTACCATTTTATTGAACTACATATATAGTTAGCTATTACACTTTTAAGTTAATAAAATATAAGTTTGTTTAAATCTTGAAATGCAACAAGTTCGGTATTTGGAATCCAGGAAAACTGGCAATAGACACCCCATACATTATGAATCGAGATGCTCTCGCAACGGTCCCGATATAACAACCAATGGGTTTTGAAGACGCGCTGCCAGCGCCCACAAGGGGGGTCAGCTAAAGACTTAATGTATACTGAGAACTCAAATATCCAGGTAGACAAACAGTACTAGACACCGTCGAGAGTAAAATCTAGAGGCCTCCTTCAGCCTCGTAGCACAGCGTGGTCTCACAGTCTGCACATCCAGGATCAGAACGTTTTGTCCACTAAAAGCTGATCAACAAGCTCTTGTGTATCGCTCTATATAGACTTTCTAACTAGACTTGACCATTTGACTAATTGTTATTGGTACAGACAACACAAAATGTAGGCCTACATCAAATTTAAATTCACACAAGACTCAACGAGGGCTGGATTTACCTATAGGCAACACATGAAATATTTAACACAAACATAAAATATCTGGACCTATAAAAAGTCCCGTATTTCAAATAACTTAGGGCCTTTTCAAGTCTAAATACGGCACTGGACTCAACACCTAATGTATACATCCAGTATTCTGGTATGGCAATGTGTATACCAAACGTATACATCCAATATTCTGGTAGGGCAATGTGTACATCAAACGTATACATGTATTATTCTGGTACGGCAACACTTACTGTATACATCCAATATTCTGATAGGGCAATGTGTACACCAAAAGTATACATGTATTATTCTGGTACGGCAACACTTACTGTATACATCCAGTATTCTAGTAGGGCAATGTGTACACCAAACGTATACATGCATTATTCTGGTACGGCAACACTTACTGTATACATGCAGTATTCCCGTATGGCCGGTTGGTTCTCCAGGTTATCAAAAGTCAGGGCCAGAATTCTTTTAACTTCTTCCAGAATCCAAGAGTCATTCTCCACTTTGTCCCTCTCGTCTGGATCAGTGATAGCGCCTTGATGTAGACAGATCTAAGACATAGATACATTCAAGTGCCAAGTCAAACCAGAAACCAGAGATTGTCAGCTTGAAGTTCTTCATATTTTAATGCTAGTCACTTTTAACTCTCAATTTCGCGGGGGGGGGGGGGGGGGGGAGGGGGGGGGGGATTATTAAATTAACATTTCCGACAAAAATCTTTTTTTGACAAACGTGTGTGTTGTTTCTTATGTTGCATTGTAAAATAACCAATCCAAGTTTTAAATAACCAATCCAAGTTTTAAATAAACAATCCAAGTTTCAAGTAACTAATTCAAGTTTTAAATAACCAATCCAAGTTTTAAATAACCAATCCAAGTTTCAAGTAACTAATTCAAGTTTTAAATAACCAATCTAAGTTTTAAATAACCAATCCAAGTTTCAAGTAACTAATTCAAGTTTTAAATAACCAATCCAAGTTTTAAATAGCAAATCCAAGTTCAACTTAGCAAAGTTTTAAATAACCAAGCCGAATTTTAAATAGCAAATCCAAGTTTAACTAAGCCAAGTTTTAAATAACCAAACCAAAAATGAATAACCAAGCAATTTTTAAAGAACAAAGCCAAGTTTTGAGAACCAAACCTAGTTGAGAGAAACCAAGCCAAGTTTTGAAAAATTAAGCTGATTTTTGAAGAAGCAAGTTTTGAGAAACCAAGCCTATTTTTTTTTTTTTTTTTTTTTTTGCGTATTTAAAAAAAAAAAAGGAAATCTTGTGATTCACTTACTTTCACTAGTCCTGGATACTCCTTGTTGGGAAAGCCGTAGATGGTGAATGTCGCCTCCGTTCTTGAGTCAATGAAACACGGGAAGGTCGAGTCGCTGTAATTTTGAATCTTGTCTTTGTCAACTTTCCAGTACATGACAACAGTACGGACTGGCTGTTAGTGCATTCAGAAAGAAATATTTTAACATTACGGACTGGCTGTTAGTGCATTCAGAAAGAAATATTTTAGCAATGCGGACTAGCTGTTAGTGCATTCAGAAAGAAATATTTTAACATTATGGACTGGCTGTAAGTAAAATCAGAAAGAAATACATCTACTGTACAGTTAGTAACCTACATTCAGAAAGAATAACATTAATAACATTTTAAAAAATAACAACTTTCTATTTAAGGGGGAAAGGGAGTGTGTGTGTGTTTGTGGGGTAAGCAATAAGGTCACTTCTGCAGTAATATACTTCCCTTGATTGAACTCCACCTCTCTCTTAACACATCAACTAAATCTAGTTGGTTGAACTTTCAAACCAAAGCCTAAAATGCCAGATACAGATTTAAACTCAGATCAGTTATTTTGTTTATCTTTGACTTAACTGCGCCATGATCTGTTCTATAGCACAAGTGACCCCGTTTCAACACCTTTGTTTCACGCCCGAAAAGAAAACACCTTCAAGAAACTTTTCCTATATCTCACTTTTATTTTTCTACATTAAACAATTTGACACAACACCGGCAGTCGCTGAGATATTGTAACTTAATACAATCAAACCTCACAACGTGAATAGTCGGCATGTGTACGTGTGTGTAAAGGAGGTGTGTGGATGGGTAAGGTGACCAGACCTCCCGACGTAGCGGAACAGTCCGGCTTTGAACCGTCTGTCAAAGAAGTGCATATGCAATTTATTATTTCGGATGACCCAAGTTAATGAGATGCAGTACAGTGTGTAGGCCAACATTGCGCGTAAATTGTGTGTATATACATTCTTATTTAGTATAGTCACTTCAAAGCTGTTGATAGTGCTCGAAAAACATTTAAGCCTGTTCTTTCTACGTTCAAGATCGACTTGTGTCCCGCTTTCACTCCCAAAATATCTGGTCACCTTAGGAGGGGGGGGGGGGGTACATACAGATATGATCACAGATGTATTTGAATTACATACTCACTATATGACCTGCGTTATGATAGACACAAGTTGGATACCTATGTATATACTTAAGTAATTGATCAAGATCTGCAGACCTGGAAGTACTTCGATATGTATATCCTTTTTTTTTACTTTGTAATTAACAATTTGACTTTTTTATGTTGGAACTTAGTTTGAAGCCGGCAACAACTGTGTTGTTAGATGTCTTGGTTGGTTTTAAAAATCCTGCTGGACAAAGTCAAAGCTGCAGGGATTTGCCTGTTAGTTGTGAACACTCACCTGTAGAGGTACATTGAGTCCTAGAGATGAGCAAAACCTTCCCGCCCAGGCCCCAGCTGCGATCACCAGGCTATTGGCTTTGTAGATTGATCTAGGCGTCTCCACCGTAATCACATCTCTTGGTGTGACTTTAGTAACTGGCTCTTCATCTCGTAAGACACCGCCCAGTTTTTGGAAAACAGTCTAATTACCAATAGAGCATGGAACTGTGTTTAAACATTCAACGTTAGAGAAACTATGAAACGAAAATCAACATTTTAAACTAGATGTAAATTTTTTGCAGAATAATTGTTGTGAGAACTTGTGAGTAGGTCCCCTATCTACAAACAAAAGTATCAGTTCGACAATGTGAACATACACAAGGATAACTTCAAATCAAAATGCATATCGTAGTTAACTTGAGTAGAAGAAAAGAAAAAGTTGGGAGACCTAGTTTTGAAGTTTAAATGATTGCAGGAAAATGTAATTAATCAAGATATTGCAGGAAAAAATTAATAAAGAGGAATGTTCCCACTTACGGGTCCTCTTAGATTTTTATGTCCAAAGATGTCGTAACCCACATGCTTTCTAGAGAATCTAGGATAGGTAGGGTTTTAAAAAGGACCAGTTTATATATCAAATACAAACATCCGAATATTTCAAACATCGATGTTATAGTTTTCCTCCTAGAGACGAATACCCAGCGATATCTTTACAATAGATGCGGGTGTATAACGTAAAAAAATAAATATCAAACAAATGTCTTAGGGAAATGCGAGGCGATATGTTGGGATAACTTAAATGTGTATTAAGTATAGGCATAAACGGAGGTGGATGAGTAGTAAAGCACCTAGGCTTCCGAACTGGGGTCCCGAGTTCGAATCCTGGTGAAGACTAGGATTTTTAATTTCGAGATCTTTGGGCGCCTATGAGTCCATCCAGCTTTATATTATGAATACCCGACATTAGTTGGGGAATAGTAAAGGAGGTTGGTCGTTGTGCTGGCCACATGACATCCTCATTAACCATAGGCTACAGAAGCTGATGACCTTTACATCATCCGCCCTATATACCACACGGTCTGAAAAGGGAATTATACTTTTATAAGCATAAACTGGAAAACTTTAAAGATTTATCAAATCATTCAGCAAATGGATTCATAAAAAAAAAATCCTTTATTGTGTATTTTTCCTTGTACCTGAAATGCTTTCAAAGCTCTGTCCGCTCTCAGAAGACCTCCGCTAGGGTCCCATACCCCAGCACAGTTGTCCCCGGCTTTGAAGTGAGGGAACCGTCTCTTCAGTTCTCCGGGGCTTATCACCTCGTGAGGAACATCGTGCGCCTTCAAAGAGCTCGTGACTTTTGTGATGGTCTTGGAGTTGGCCAAGTGAAGATCCAGAAGCCCACAGTTGCTGGGAAATATGTAACGTGTCAATACTACATTACAGAAACAACCCTCACTAACTTTTGATTTCACCTTCACCTATCCCTTAGTCTGTTGGACCGTTGGGGCATCACACAACACCGTCTTTCTCCATCCATCTCTGTCTTTTTACTAGGATAAAACCTCTTTCAATGGTAGGCTCCATTCTTTTATGTTGTCTTCCCATGATAATATCGTGTTCTCTGTCTGCCTCCTCTTCTTTTTTCGGGTACTGTACCCTGAGGGAAAGTCTTTGCCTGATCATGTGATATGAGTTTTAGTTTCCGTTTTCTTTCTATTTTTTTAACATTACTTTTGATTTGGACTATTACATTGATGGAGCGGTGCGATTATTACATTTTTTTTTAAAAGCTTCAACTAGTATATCTGATGACTCGTGTTTAAATGGTAGCCGTAATATTTGTTTCCGTAATAAAGATAAAGATTCTTTAAAGAAAAATGAATCCCTTATTTTCTGTAGAAATTGTGTGATAAGATTGAACACATACTATTAACATACTGCACAATTTAATTTCAAAACTAAATATACAAAAGTATATGACGTAAAGCTTGTTGTTTACACAGGAGTGTGGCAATATTGATGCGTACACCACGAACTGGTGGATCCAGGGGGGGGGGGGGGAGGTAGGGGCGATCGCCCCCCTTCCCCGAAGGACCGCTAAAAAGCAGGGATATGGATTGGAGAGACGTTGACCCGGATTGTAAACTCGAGGAGGGCCATGCGAAGTGAATAGTGATGGAAGCGGGAAGCATTTGAGACATCGCCACAATTTCAGCCTCACCACCATAAACGACGGAAGTATTCCTGTAGGCAGCGTATTGTCGAGCAAAGTGTACGACTGTGCTTCCGTGAATAAGAACAACGGACAGGGCGTCGCCATAGTTATCCCAATGTTCGCAAACAAATCCTACAGCCATCTTGCGAAGTTCGAGAGCAACAGTTTCGTTGATGACATTTTTCCAGAAATATGCGGCTGATAGAAATAAACAGTTACCTGATGCAGGAATTTCGACTACATTGAAAGACCTGTTGACTCCACGAAATATATGTGAAGCGGTGGCAATGGTTAGGAAAACGATGGGTAATATGAAGGGACAAAATCAAAAACATCCCCCTCTTTTTTTTTCGAAGCCGTGCTCTCTGTCGCCGCAAAAGTTACGTGAGGTAACTCTAGTCCAACTTACAAAAATAAAAGAGTTATCTTTCCATGACTTTTCGTGGTGTCCCACATGGTTGGGCCACGAAGAGAATTATATATATATAGATGTTGTATCGATTCATGCAACAAAACAAAGTTGTTATTTTTTTTCATTTCCCTTTTTCTTTCTTTCTAGTGTTAAATTGAGTTACAAAAATAGATTTTGAAAAGTTTAGAAAAAAAAAAGCCTGACAGCAATACAAAGTTAAAGCGACTTATAAATTACATACGCTCTTATCTTATCTTCTATATTTTCACACATACAAGAGAAGACAACTGTTTTGAACGAGAAAAAGATGAAAAAAATTAATTATAAAAAGAGGTACAACCAATTGAACGTGAAATCAAGTTTGCGCGACAGGACTTCAATCCCCTATAACATTACTGAAAATGTATTCTTATTTCTAAAATATAATTTAGTAAAATATAATAGAGAAGCTTTCTATAATAACTTAATAGCAATGTTTTCGATTTCGAAGATTAAGGACGAGTGCAGTGTTTCAAATGACTACACGAACCCAGTTGCGACCTGCATATTTTTCCCCATCTAGTGCAAACAAAATCGTTGTCCGCCTATCTTCAATGTGTTTTTATCTGTCTTCTGCGCCACTCTTCAATAATGGCTTTGCTTTGGGTCTCAAATGTGTGTCCCGCAGCCTTTGTGAGAGATCTCCAACTGTTTCAGAGTACATCTGCTGCCAGCTACTTTCCTATATGCAAGTGAGTGCGAAATGGTGCCTGAGTTGATCTTTATAGCGCTTACGGGAGGCACCTCTGTTAAGCCGTTCTCCTTTAAGCTCGCCAAAGAAGATTACCTTTGACATGCGGTCGTCTACCTTATAGGATAGGTGTCTGACCTCCCCCCCCCCCACCGGGGCATGCTATCCTGCCTCATAGTGGCGCCCGGGTGGAAACAATCGTAAGAGGAAACGAATAGGTCAGTGGGGTGCCTAAAGGGCTGTGAGAGCATCTTCATTGCATAGGAGGGGTGGTAAAAGAGCTCCCACAATCTTTTCGACAATTAACGCGCCGTTCCTCAAGGGGCCGTTGCATAAATGGCGTGTCCCGCACGGTTAGCATGGTATAGAATAGGAAACTGGCGGAGATTCCCAGTGTACGCGAGTCCGAAGTAACCGTGTCACTGGAAATGACAGCGTCTAAATAGACACGAATAAGAGCCTCCGGCAGACAAAACATACTGTTCAAGGAGGCCGGTGAGAGGGAGCCTCTGTTCGCTTTTGCTGGCCTAGAGTTTCAAGAGTCTATGGCTCAACTCTAGCTGATAGTTTCAAATTGGTGTCTGACCCAGCGCAGCTGTCAAATGGTAATTAGTGCTTCTATATTGTCAACATATGCTTTCAGCAGAACATGTTGTTTTTTTTTGTAATGTAATCTTGCCAGTGTATGCCCATTATGGACGGCAACTTGAAGCTCCCGCTCGGTGTGTGCAAGAAGGGCGCAACCGTCCGCATAGAGCAGCTCAGTAGCAGTCATCTGTAGTTTTTAAACGTACATCGGGGTCGTGTGTTAAATATGTTGCTAAGGTTAAGAACGTCTTATTTCTACCACTGACAGGACTCTAAAGAGGCCACAATTAAAAAAAAAAAAAAAGGGCAAAGATCTTTCAACGATGCTGTACGGCGGTTTTAGGGTTGTAAAAAGTGCTACTCATTTTAATTAACCCAAAATCATTCAATCCTTTGTTTTCTATTGATGTTTCTGAATGATACTATTTAGATTTTACAACTTGCCAGGTGTTGTTTAAAAAGCAAATGAAAGTAAATTGCACTAGGAAAGCGAGGAGTTGAACTTACACAAAGAAATCTTCCCCAGACTCTCTCTCCAGCTCCGCCCACATTGGAAAGGCGTCGACCATCATGCGGACGTAGAACTCATCGGCATAGGCGTATCTCGTGATGCGGCTTTGGCCATGGGAGCTTCCTCTTGAATGGGGTAGAGGGAACTGAAACAACAAATCCAGTTATTTGGCGCTCCACAAACAAAACTTAATTCATTGATAATTCATAGCCAAACGACTAGAAAAACAGACACAACAGGCAAATAGAAGCCTGCTTGAAAAAAAAAATCTCGTGACTAAAATTACCTGCTCAAGCAGAAGAACTTTTTTCCCCCTTTTGGCCAAATTGTAAGCGCTAGAAGAGCCTTCAATGCCTGCACCAATAACAATGACGTCATAAATGGCTTTACTCATTTTTTGTTTGGATCACAGTCTACTCTCCGTTCTGTCTGTTGTAAGAAGTGTAGAAGAGAGTATTGAGGCCGTCATGTTAACTAAAGAAGTGCAACCATTACTGTTGGTCATAAACATAGAAACATAGTACATAGACTGGCAAACGACAAACCAGAGACCAATGGACATTATGAAGTATGTGGGGATTCGCTTTTCCCGTCTTCTCGCTTGGCTTCCGAACCGGGGTTCCCGGATTTGAATCTCGGTGAAGACTTGGATGTTGAACTTCGGTATGTTTAGGGCGCCTCTGAGTCCACCCAGCTCTAATGGGTACCTGACCTTACTTGGGGAAAAGTTAAGTCGATTGGTCGTTGCACTGGCTAGTTAATGTCGGCCAAAGAAGCTGATGATCTTTACTTCATCTGCCACATAGATTACAAGATCTGAAATGGGAACTTTTTATACTCTCGACAACTTGTTTTTGGCAGAAGATTTCAGCAATTTTTATAAAACTTATATCAACTCACTCTGCCTGTCTGGTAAAAAGGTTTGTACACGTTATTTCTCCAACACCCAATTTCGGATCAAGCTGAAATTTTGCACAATTATTTCTTTTACCTGACAAAACAAGAATTAAAAAAATAACCAATAAGTTAATTAACTTATTAATTATTTTGTTTGATATCTCGAACAAGGGAAAGAAATTGTTATTGACTGATTTGGTAGTATAGGTTGTAGGTGTAGGTCGCTGCTTTAAAATTTTGAGTTTGCAATAGTTAACTATAAAACCTTCTATTTTCATAAGCGATTCGCTGGCAGAGTGATCAGTGAGGAGGCTAATGAGACTTTAGCTTTCGAGTTGGAATTCAGGTTGTTATTAATCTTTTTTAATAAATGTATTTAAAAAGCGATCACTCAGATACCCACTTCTCCTCTCCCCCCCCCCCCCCCCCCCAACCCTTTCCAACTGGTCCAGACAAGTGATAGGTTCATAGCTTATTGAGAAAGCTAAAAGCATGAAACTGCGCAAAACAAAAACAATTGGTAAACGTAGTTGTAATCGCTCAGATTTATTAATGTTAGTCTATTACAAATGGGAATACATGACCGATCCAAACTATTTGACTAACTTGTAACAAGTATTTTATGTTTCTCTTTTTTTTTGCTACCCATTTGCACTTTCTGTTTCAATTCTATTGCACTTTGACCCTCTTCCATTTTGTGGTCTCATCACCGTTGTTCAACTTTGTTATATAATAAGTGTAATTGTAATTTGTGAATGACTTTCTAGCGGAAAAATTTTGAGGTCACCAAATTACATTGGCGTAGCAGGGATGGGGATGTTGAACCAAGAAAAAAAAATCTTCATACATTGATCTTTTTTCTTACCAGTCGCTAGGCTCCATCAATAAAGTTCAGTGAATAGCAAATTTGGAATTCTTTTTTGGTTACAAGAATCGCAGGATATTGTAATGTAAATACCTCAGAAAGTACATTTGGAAAGGCAAGAACACAATATGTGTTTGTATGTGTTGGTGTGTAGGTAAAAAAAGAAACGAGAAAATGTTTTTTACCATCCCCCCTTTTTTTTTTCGGAAGGAAACATGGCTACTCCCATTTGTTTTGTCCTTACTACTTATCATATAAATAACTTGGATATTTATTATTCTGATGTTTTTAGACATAGTTTTAACTTAAGCACGTTCGTCTAAAACAGAGACCTGGATGTACCTCTGTCAGAAAAAACAACTATATTTTTTAAAAAAAGGGAATAATGTATGAAGTACATCACTGACATGTAGATCTATTTTAAGAATGGGTCAGAGGTCTTAGTGGGGTTAGATGCCCTGTTCTACAAAAAAAGCACGCAACAAGTGGTAAGGTTAAAACAATAATAATTATACAAAGGCATAAATCTAGCTGGAATTTAAACTATATATATATAGAAATATAATATTTTAAAACGATTGCATTTAGCCAGATAATTATTAGATCTAGTATGGCACCGAAGTTTAGCAGTAACCTACTTGCCAATAAGATTTTTAAAAATAATAATTGATGTAAATAATGTAATCAAGACTAATATTTAACGAGTAACATCATAACTTCTTCTTAAATTAAATACATCTATCTAGGTGTAACACAAAGACCCCACATAACAGGCGATGATTAAAATAAACATCGTTTATGAGTTGCATTATTATGTCTAGGCTTTAGCATAAAGAATAAGTTAATACTATCAGTAATCCTTACTTATAACAGAAACAGGCTTTATTGCACTGACAGTGCCTTTATATTAATTTAACAATCTAGATCTAGACTATAGATAGACATTCTGTCTTACTAAGTTATATACAATAAATGCAGGCAAGTTTTGTACCATTTCGGTAAGTAGGTTAATTTTTAAACGGTGTAGACTAACAAAAAGTCTACCTAAGGAAATGGCCTTCCGTCGCGAAGCGACTATGGATCATCTAATAGAAATGAGATGAATGTCTGGACCATATTAATGTATGTCTATGGCCTGGACATTATCTATGGTTGGAATATGGCCGGCATTAGATAATTGGAGGCCCTATGCTAAGTGAATTTGGTGGCCCCACATGAAATAAAAATAATAATAATATACAGCAAAAAAATAAAGTTACGCAATTTATATAATATGGTTAGGCTACTGAATCCCAACAATAACAATGAGCATCAGTTTTGCTATTTCTTCTCATACAAAAATTGTGTTGATGCCTATGCGAGTCCCCTATCAATCGGAGGCCGTAGTTTTCTTATGCCTAACGCAGGCCCTAGTTTGAAATGATGGAAACAAATAGATTCACAAAGTATAGATCCTATGGTAAGCCTGCTTTGTCGAGATGAACAACACAAAAAAAAACAAAAAAAAACACAAAACCCTTACTAATAATAGGGGTGTCCTGGATTTAGATCTAGACAGAATCGGTGACTACATTACCCATAACTATGGTTTCAATAGCATAGTGTGGCTACTATTTCTCACAGCTTTCCCAGAACCTCTAACACTTGAAAAAAATACATTTAAAACATAGATCTTTATATAGCCACCAACAAAGATGACGTTTTAACCGAAATGTTTAGAATCCCTGTTAATATATTTGTTGTATTTTTGTTGAACTATGATCCAGTTATAAACTTTGGCTTTCTTTCTTTTTATTATGTATTTTTTTATTGTTAGTTTAAACCAGTTGCGTCGCGGGTGTGGAGGGGTAGGGGAAACAAGTTTTCCACAATTTACAGTCAAAAGCCAGCCATGTTTAGTGTATCAAGAACTAAACCCTTCTTTCACGTCGTCTAGCTAGTAGGACAGTATCAATTTGTCTCCAACTTTTGCCCCTAAACCAATACATTTAGATTCGCTTAGTCAGATAGAGGGTCTGAGAAAATTTTGAGATAATAGTATGAAGGTTCTTTCTTATAAGATGTAACGAAATCACTTCATCTAATAGTTTAAATTAAACAATTTGGTAATATCATTTCTACTCTCTGTGGCATTTTACGTCTTGAGAGACAATCTTTTCCCTTTGCAACTTCTTGTGCGAATAAAGAGGCCAATCCTTGATACACAGCTGCGCTTACATGTTGGGCATATGTAATCACCAGGCGCCGTTGCATTTTCACCCTTCTTTCTACTACTGTTGTGTAGGGCTTCTGCAATCCGGGACCCTTAGGCCTACTTTATGCTCGCTCCCCATAAAGGAAGGGTCCAGATTGCAGATGCCATTTTTACTAGTTATATGTATTTTCTAGATAAATCTATAATTTTATATAGTGCCTATTTTAAAATAAAATAGTCACATATGGATTTACAATGCAACAGATTTTAATTCTTGAAAAAAAGGTACGCCTTCAAAAACTAGCGGTTTGAGAAATGCTGCAATATATCAACTGGTTGCCCTCTATTGGTCCGGTGTTTAATATATGCTCTGTTCCCAATCGGAGTTCATCTCAGGTATTCAATATATTCTCTGTTCCCAATCGGAGTTCATCTCAGGTGTTCAATATACTCTCTGTTCCCAATCGGAGTTCATCTCAGGTGCTCAATATCCAGTCTCCTACTATTAATGAAAAGATCTGAGGTTCAACAACTTGTAGTTTATAAACTAATCAATGTCAAGGACGCTAAACTGAACTTGAAAGTTGCCAACTATAAAAAGTTTCTAATGGAAGAACTTTAAACAAAAGTCATGTGTATTGCTAAAATGTACGTCAAAATCCTTATCTAACTTTTTAAATAGCTTTTCAGTACTTCCTTCATTTTGTGCACCTAAAAACTTGCTCATTAGAGTTAGTTTTTTTTGCCATGTAAGAAAATCTCTAATAGGAAGTACAAAAATTACCTCGCGGTGAAATTTTTTTTCGCTTCAATGTAGAAGAAATCCCTGCTATATCATTTAATGTCATAGAAATAAGTCCTGCTGGATCACTTAATGTCATAGAAAGAAGTCCTGTTGGATCACTTAATGTCATAGAAAGAAGTCCTGCTGGATCACTTAATGTCATGAAAAGAAGTCCTACTGGATCACTTAGTGTCATAGAAAGAAGTCCTGTTGGATATAATGTCATACGAATTGGACCTCCTTGATCACTTTAAGTCATTGAAAAAAGGCCTGCTGGATCATTTAATGTCATGAAAAGAAGTCCTACTGGATCACTTAGTGTCATAGAAAGAAGTCCTGTTGGATATAATGTCATACGAATTGGACCTCCTTGATCACTTTAAGTCATTGAAAAAAGGCCTGCTGGATCACTTAATGTCATGAAAAGAAGTCCTACTGGATCACTTAGTGTCATAGAAAGAAGTCCTGTTGGATATAATGTCATACGAATTGGACCTCCTTGATCACTTAATGTCATAGGAAGCCCTGCCGGATCACTTCTTTTTTTTTTTTTTTTTTTCTCACTTCGGGCAAAACATTAGAGTTAGCTACCTTATTTGTTCTTATTTTTGAACTCGATATATAAGAAAGAAATGACTTTGGATTGTTTGATTTTTTCATAAGATTTTGGGAAAGATTGAAATCGTTCTTGGATCAGGTCAATATTTTACAACGTTGTAACAAGTTGAAGAAAGCTGCAAGAATTCTGGGTATTTTTTTTTCAACACATTCATACATTGTCTATAGTTAATGTTTCATATTCTAAATAATCTTAGTACTTTTATGACTGCTAGCAGTTCAATAATGACTTACAAGCACAAATGTGAATGTGTGGTCATAGTTCCCTTATTAGCACAGGCTTACAAGAAGTAGAGATAAGAGAAACGAGATCAAGGTTAAAACTACCTGCAACATTTAAGACACTAATATTTAAGTGTGACATACTCATGTCATGCACAATGTGTTATAAATAGTAACGTACTTATATACAGAGGTTCTCAAGTAGTCCTTGAGGCGGCTTCATTTAAAAGCACCCCCCCCCCCCATCCATTTTTGTCTTAAACAATTCAAAACAAATGTTTTCCGCCATAATGAATTCCTTGGTAAATGTTTAAAAAGGTCGATAGTGTCCCTGGTTGTGACCCGTTCTAAGAATGTCAAATTGTTTTTGTTCTTTACCTTCATCTTCACATATCCCTAAGTCGTCTGTTGAACTTTTGGGTACACCACATAAGATCCGTCTTTCTCCATTCCTCTCTGTCCTTAGCCTTGGATAGAATCTCTTTCAACGATATTCTGTTATTTTTTTGCCTTCCCATACCTCTGCCTTTTCTTCTTTTTTCTGGTACTGTTCTCTGAAGGAAGAACTTTGCAAGCCCTGGGGACTTGCGATATGGCCATAGAGTTTTAGTTTGCTTTTCTTGACGGTAGTTAGCAGGTCATAGTGGGGCTCCAATCACTGTTAAATACTGTTTCTAAACTAATAGCTTCGTTTGTAATCCGGTCTAAGGATTTTTGTCCTAGGGGTTAAAAAAAATAGCTCTCTATTGAATGAGGGAAGTTTAACAGTTGTTGAAGTCAAAAGTTAACGATGTGTTTTGTCGCCATCACAACGCCCAACCGATTTCAGTTGCGTTTATTCATAGTTGTTACTCATCTCCTACATACATGTATTTCTCATTCCGATTAATAAAATACTTTTTTTTAAACACAAAGCTTATATTGAGTGAAATTGTATCAATTATTTTGAATCAATCACGTCATTAATTTCTAATAGATCTAAAACTAACAGTGCTAAATAATTTAATCTAATAGATCTAGACTAACAGTGCTAAATAATTTAATCTAATAGATCTAGACTAACTGAGGGAGAGAAATCAGCGAATCAGCAGTTTTAAAAGTGCAAACTGATATTTTATCTCAAGTTTATTTGATTCTCTTGGTTATGCAATGGAGTTATCTAACAAACATAGAGTTGTAGTTAAGACTGTTGTCGTTCTAGGCCTTGGTGGTGGTGGTGTTATTCGCGTGTAGAAATGGACAGGGTTTGTTTTTTTTTTAAAAAGGGGACGGTGAGCTTGTACATTATTTCCCGTAGAAATAAAAATATTTATTGGATATTTTCATGAGAAACTAAACAATGCCGAGGACGCTCAATGGAACTTCACTATTGCCAACTAAATACCAAAAAGAGTTGACGATATCCCGATGCGTGGCAGACGACCTTCGTATCAAATTTCCTTCATTAGCATTAGTTATTCGTCCATTTGTTTTAACCTAAGTTTTAATTTCAGAGAGTGAAAGTTGAATACTTCGCTCGATCCTCTATATTGAACATCATCTGCCCTATAGATCGCGAGCTATGAAAGGGGAACTTTACTTTTTTTTAAAACTATATTGAAATTTTGTTGTGCTACAAACAGAAATGCTTTTAAAAAATTCATTCTGTAGTGCTAAAAATTGCAAACAATCATTCGGTACTTTTTAAAAACATAGCTTTACAATACTTCCTCTGTATTGAACTTCGGATACACCAAAAAACCTAACTATTTATAGTTTTTTACGACATGTTTCTATAAGTCTTTGATTGAAGTGGCCTACACAAGGAAAAGTAGGGAGGGACTACAAGAATTAATAAAGGCCTGGAAACTAAGGGGGGGGGGATGTTGAGAAGAGGTTATTGAAAAAGAGGCAACTTAATATGTAAAATAGGCGATCAAAACTTAAGTCTAAGCAGACACCTACCTACAGTTCTTAGCCTACAATTAGTGAGTGATATATTATTGGAGCAGCTAACAGATGTGTCAATGTATACATAATATAAAACATGGCAGAAAAATGAATAAAAAGTTCTAATATATAGGCCCTACGAAAAATAAAGTAAAAACAACAACAAACAAACAAAAAAAGAAAATAATTTCTAGGGCTCACTACACATTTAGCCCAAAAGTTTTGTTAGTGAAAGCTCAAAGCGTTGTGTTTAGTGTGAGTAAAAGTGAAATTCACACACAACGCTTTGACTTGTCTCTAAACAATGTTGAGCTATATGTGTAGGGAGATCTATGGACAAATTATGTTCTACCTCTTAGTGCATTTAACTCTTTCTCTCCGTGATTATTTACCACATTCAGGTGGAATCAACGTTGGTATCGTCTGTTAGGATAGAAAGAGTGGATATAAGTGGTGTCTAACTTTTTTTTACTATTATTTTCTCCTTTGTAGTTTTAAATATTAAACTATTTAATAGCCTTTGAGTAGAACGAAAACTCTTTTGTTCCCACTGAACTTAGTACACTTTTTTTTCTATTAAAAATAATAAGATTAGTTAACTTCGACTAATTGATTAACTAATTTTTGTATTGATTATTAATTCATGTGTTTTCATCAAGCAAGAGGTTGTATGCAAAATTGTATGATGATTGGGTGAGAAGTGGTTGAAAAATCGGTTGCAAAAACCCGAGCATACCAGAAACAAAGAGGGTGAATTAAAATAAGCGGTGTAAAAATTTGAATACTTTGTGCAATAGTAGAATAGAAAACTAAATTCAGAGCATTTAAAAGTGTAAAGAAAGATTAGTATTAAATATTCTTGTATGCACGACTTTATTAAAAGTGGCTTCAAAAAGATTTGGCAAAATAAGATTTGTAAGAATTTAAATAAATACATTCCTCTATTTCTCTCTCTCTCTCTCTCTTTCTCTCTATTTATCTCTAGGCCTATGTTATGCCTCTCTTTTTATCACACGGCATTACTCATTCTCATGGTCTTTTGTTTTAACAACTTAAAAAAAACCACAATATAGATTCACTGATGTGTGAACAGAGTTCACAAATGGTCATGTTGATAAACGACCACTTCACTTACAATCTTAGTTACTACAAGATTACCGTCGCTCGTATGAATTAAAGTGTTTTCATATTTTGGTGTTACTGATCTACACTGCACGACTTAAGGTCTTCTCAACCCACGAATTGATCACGCATAATCCGTCTTTTGAACGTGTGAAATGTACTTTCGACTTTGCTGTTTTCTTGAGTATGTCTGCTATTCGACTTTGTTCATTAGTGTGTGCTTTCTGTTATGGCTATTCACAAACCATTACACCTACTTTAATATATAATTAATTAGGTAAGATTAAGAATATGACAAAGACTTTGCTTATCTTTATGTTATACTATTTATAATTAAAATCTATTCACGTTTACTAACTTCGCTAAAGTTATTATTCTCAGCTCACCTTAAAAATAAAATACTAATTAGATAACTGAACATTATAATAATTAGGCGTGTTTTAGAGTCCGGAGATCGAGGAGGAGTGCAGCATTTCACGTGGCTACATATAGTAGTAGCTCTGATCTACATATTTTGCCACATCCAGCGCAGACATAACAAGTATTTCTTTATTTCATAAGATAAGATCTTCAAATACAAACACAAAACCAAATCAAACATAAAGTTTTGTTTTTTTTACCAGTGGCCGGTTTGGAATCTCTTTCTGCAGTCTACGCCTGTCCTCAGCTGTAGATTTCTTTTTGGTCTCATATGCGCATGTGATAAATCTCCAGCTGTTACATTCGGAAGCCGCCTGCTACCAGGGGCTGGCGTTAATCTGGTCTTTAAAGCCGGAGGAAAAGTTCCCGTCGCCTTAGCGTGGCGCCTCCGTGGAAACGTCCTTCCGGAGAAGCGGAAAGGCTAAGAACGAGAGCAAACGCAGCCTCCGGTGGGCTCGGGTATACTATTCTGCCTCAACGTGGCACTCGGGTGGAAACGATTACTTGAGGAAGTAATTAGGCTAAATGAATAGCAAAACAAAACTCCTGTGGGAGTGTCCAAGTAAATACGAGAGCTTTCCCATTACACGGTGCGGAGTTGAAAGAGAGCTGCCACGTCCCTGTCAATAATCCATGCGCCGTTCCTCAAGGGACCGTTACACTAATGGCTGTTAGTTTGTACAACATAGGAAAATGGCGGAGATTCCCTGTGTACTCGGCCTTCAGCAATGCTTTCTAGTCCATGCGCTCGGAGTGCCAGATATGTCGGACCAAGTCAATGCTTTACAAAGGCATTGACTTGGATCTCTTCCAGTCCAGACAGAACGATTTGTTCAAGTAGGCTTACACGCCTAGAGCTCGAAGAGCCTTCGGCTCAGCTTTTTTTGACAATCACACGCCTCCAGTGGGCTACAACGGTATGCTCTAGCGAGTGTACTTGCACTTGGTGAGAATGTAAGAAAGGCTTGCTAACCAGTTCGCATCAATTGCACCATTCTCCAGAGGGGTCCATTCGAAGATGATGCCCCCCCCCCCACACACACACGAAATAGCACATTATAGGAATATGAAATGTCCCCTTGTGGGCTCGATCTCCGGCCTTGCATGGGATGGGGGAACCCATTGCATTGGCTCAAGGGACTATGATCATCTAGTTGCTGGTGGCCTTCAGACAGAGGGGTCAGTGAAGAGCTAATTCCTCATCCTGGCCACGGAATAAAATCTTTTCCCGGGTCGAAGTTGCATAAAATGGATTTATCTCGAACCTTTTCGACATCTCAACGAGGTCTTTAAGCGTTTTCGAGGAACACCTCTGTTGCGCCGACATCCTTTCTGCTCACCAAATAGCACTGCCTTTGGCACACTGTCGTCGTCGTCCCCCTATACGGGATACGTGCCCTTCTCAGCGTAAAATACTATTATATAGAGAGAGATGACAATCATGACATTAAGCAGAATCAATAGGAGCTTATGAGCTCGTCTATTTATTGATAACAAAAGTTCAGTTAGAAAGGAGTCAATAAAAAAAAGATAAATCTAGTTACCGTTTTAGACAAATTATTTGCAGACAAACCAATTCATTTTGATGTCAGGTTTTCTTTTGTTCTCCTTTTCTTTTTCTTTTTTTTTTTTTACTAAAAAAAAAAGAATTGTATAATAGTCACTTCCATAATTATAATCTAAGTCTAGCAAGTAGCAGACTTAAATCTTCTATTTTAGCTATCACATCTTAGTACTAGAAAGAAAATATTTATGACTACCGGTACTTTCAAACTGTAGGTCTACTGAAACTTACTGAATAACACAGTTTTTATTTGAGCAAGTAATAATCTCTACATCTTCGATTTCGAGGATTAGGGATGATTGAAGTGTTTCTCCTGACTACGCAAACCCAGTTGCGATCTGCATATTCTGCCGCATCTCCTGCAGATAAAGCCGTTGTCCAACGGCGGTTTATTTAAGTTTTCTTTCCGTCTTCTGCGTCTGTTTTCAAAAATCGTTTTCCTTTGGGTCTCAAATGTGAGTCCCGCAGCCTTTGTGAGAGCTCTCCAATTGTCTCTTTCAGGGGCCATCTGCTGCCAGCTACTTTCCTCTATGTCAGAGAGGGAGAAATGGCGCCTGAGTTGATCTACATAGCGCTTAAGGGGGGCACCTTTGTCACGCCGTCCTCCTTGAAGCTCGCCAAAGAATATTGTCTTTCACATGCGGTGGTCTCACACGCGGGATAAGTGTCTGACTCAGCGCAGCTGTCGAGTGGTAATTAGTGATTCCATACTGTCCACACCAGCCTCGAGCAGAACATAGTTATTTGTCATGTAGTCTTGCCAGCGTATGCCTATTACGGTGTGAAGGCAACTTTGATAGTGTGACGATTGGCCGAAGGATTGTATTAATAAGTTGACGAATTCATATGAAATGAAGAAAGAAACATATCTCTGTATTTTCTTAAAACTTCTTTAATAATACTTCTCCAACTTTCACATCAAATTAACTTCTCAATTTCAATAACAACTTGACTTGATACTTCTTAAATAAAACTTAAATTATACATGAAACTTCACTTAGTATAACTTCAACTTCAACTACTAAAACTTTACTAAATGGACCCGCTAATATCACAAAACTTATTACTAATCGAGGACTGAGCGAGGACCAACGCTCTACAAGAACTACTACTATGCGAGGACCCCGTCTAACTGACTTTCCCCTTTCTTTGATCGTACATTCCAGAATCATGGAACCTTCTCAGATAATTATTTTAGTAGCTTTGACCTTCTAGAAGCTAATGTGTGCTATTTTTTCCTTTAACCTCTTTCTTTGATTGAATATCTAAAATTAACTTGTTTACGCTGGACACTTGCACTGGTTTGAACTCGCTTCTAGAAACTGGTCGAAATAGGTCACAGACTCGACTCGTGACATTACCCCCTTGCCTTTTTAGCATTTTGTATGCAATATAAAATGCGTAAAATAATATTATTACTATTATAATATATGCACACAAAACAAAAAAAATGTTTCTATTAAATGTACAGAACTGATAATTCAAATAATTGTTTCATTACAAGTACATAATTCAAAATTCAAAATATTGTACACATTCAGCATATATAATTAGTATTATATAAAATTCATCTTAGCTCCATACATCACTTGTCATGAAATTTGAGAATGAACTTTTCTAACTTTTGTAACTCGAGAAAATATCAAAATTATACAACTTCATAATACTGAAAAATACATGTCATCTCACCATATTACTTGATAATACAGAATATCTGAATATTAACTTATTTTCCACAATTTGTAATAAAAAATAATACTATGCCAAGTTACTAATTTCTAAAACTCTTATAACAACAGTACTAATGTAAATATACTAAGTAATAAACAATCGCATGACATAATTATTAAAATAAATTTTGACACAACTGTACAGTCCTGTCAGATTTGCAACTTTCTTCTTTTCAGGTACTTGAAACAATTCTAGTCTATCTGTACATTTCTTCTTTCTTGGTTCTTTATAGTTCAAAATCCGTTTAACAATATTGTCCTGTGTATTCAGAGAGTGTTGTTCAACTCTGCCGATGAAAAATGTCACTTTTGGTTTCAAGACAAACTTGCTTGGTTGAGCTAAGAATTCACGTTTTTTCAATTTGAACGAAATGTCTCTCAGTTCATGAATATGTTTCATTCTAGCTTTAAGCAAAATACATCTATTGTCCTTATCATATTCTTTGCTTTTCATATGTTCAAACAATAACTGTCCAAAATCGACACTAAATCTTCCTTTTAGTGACAGTTTATGTTGTAAAACGATTGAAGTAGAAAACATTGAGTTCGAATGTTCATGTATGCATTGCTCTAATACAGTAGAACGTCGTTTATCCGACTCAATTGGGACCGGACACCGTTCGGATACGCGATTGTTCGGATAACCGAAAACCGAAGCGATCCATGCAGTATATGCAACCGGACACTATACGAATATTGAAAATCATCACATGCGGGACACGTGCGTGAAGAACGAGCAAAATAGGTGACAAATGTCGCAATTTTACCTTTATTGTGGAAAATAATCACTTATTTTTCGTATTCACACAGTATATGTGCATTACAGTACATGTGGTTGATAAAAAAAAAAAAAAAACTGGTCCGGATATTTGACGCTCCGGATAATAAACGTTCGGATAAACGACGTTCTACTGTAAATCCTTTAAGTCTTTCTGCAGTAAATCTCTATTGTGCAAAGTTAGAAAATAAACATTTGAGTTGGCAAGTTTGTCAGTTTTTAATTAAGTTAATCACATTGTCTATAAATGTTGATATGCCAGGAACATCATGAAATATCTCAGTATATTCTTCCCTTGTATTCAACAGGTCTTTCATACTTTTCAACTTTAAATGATCTATGTCAATGTCTTTGATAGATTCAGTTTGTTTTGATGTCGTTAGTAATAGTTCATTTATATTGTCTTCATTTTCCTCTTGAATTGTTTCTAAGCATGTAACACTTTCTTCTAGTTCTTTTGATAAGTTTTCATTATCTGTATCCTCGTTGTATGTTTCAAGCATATGAACATGAAACACTTTGATATGTTTGTTAATGTTGATTTCATAAATTACGTTTGAAATCTTTCTGATGATAGTAAATGGACCTTGCCATGTATAAATCAGTTCGTTTCTCATGTCAGGTAACCATAACTTCACTTTGTCTCCTTGTTTAAAATTTCTAAGCTTTCTGTATTCATTTAATATTCTTTTACTTTGAATATTGACTTCATCTTCTTGAGTTTTTTCACATGGCTTTATGACTAATATTTGTATCAAAATCTTGTTGAAATGTTTTCGTTTCTGAGTTATTTTGTTTTGACTTTGACAGTGATTCATTCGAAACAAATATGTTCGCATCTGTATTTGATTGACTTTTTTTGGAAGTACTTGTGTAACTTTGTTGCTGAGTCATATCACGGTTGTTGCATAAATTGTCCATCAATGTAAGACGATTTTCTGTCTTAAAGGTACACGTAAATTGGTTTGATTCATCAACATTTGAGTCATTTTTGTCAGGTATAATATTTTCAACTGGTTCGTAATTATGTTCAACACTCATATTCTGCTCTTGAACTTGTTTTCACTTAGGATTGTTTATTTGACAAACTTGACATTGACTAACATGTTTCTTGACATCTTTTGTAATGCTCGGCCAATAAAACTTGTCCAGAATTTTTTTCTTTGTCCTCGTCACACTCGCTAGTTTGGTATGTAGAAAATTGTGATTCTTTTCAATGATGGCTTGAGTATATTTCAGCGGTAAAATGATTTGTTCAACAAGCTCATAGGTATCATAATTAACACTTTTCTTTACAAGTATTCCTTCTTTGAAATAAGGTACATTAAGTCCTGGCTGCTTTACAATTGTTTGCGCCTTTTTGTACATTCTTGTCAACGTTGTATCTTTCCTCTGGTCAGCTTTAAATTCTTCATTATTAACTAGGTGAAGTTCAGTAGTATTCTTGTTGTACTCATAAACATTGTCACAGGCTCCTTCAGTCACTGTTTGTCTCTTTCTCTTCAGTTTCATTTCTTTCTGTTTCTTGTATTTCTTTAAGCTTTCTGTCTTCTTCTTTTTCTTCTTTGCGTTTCTTCTCTTCTGCCTCTATGTCTTCTTGTCTTCTTTTTTCTTCTCTAATCAATTTTTTTTCTTCTGCCTCTTTGTCTTCTTTACGTTTTCGTATATCGTAATTTATTTGTTGAGTGCACCATTCCTCCATTCTTTCTTTTGGCATGTTACCGTAAGCGGCTATTTTGATATATTCTTTCCACAAGTACGAGACCAATGCCATTGTAATAACTTAATAACTTTACTATTTATAGGTACTGCCTACACTAGCGATGACCGACACCTGTCCACAGGTGAGAGGTTAAACATGGCTGACCTAGTTAAATATCGATCGGTGTCTCCTCTTGAGGAATGCAAGTGGTCAGTATTTGTAAACAAACTAGCGTACAACTAGCTTTAGTAACGTTGCCTTCGCAGCTTAGTAGATATAGCTTTCACAGCTTAGTAAATGTAGCTTTCACAGCTTAGTAAAGGTAGCTTTCACTGCTTAGTAAATGTAGAAAATGTAAGGTACTGACCTTAAAACAGATGGTCTTTCCCGTTTCGTTGCAATAATTGCACGTCTTGTTGAAGTTTTCTGACAGAGGCTTTTCTTGTAATGCTTTATTTGAGGCTTTGTCGTTACGAGAGGCTATGATTTATTCGTTAGAGGCTTTTCCTTTTAAATTCGTAGAACTTTCTAGAATGTGCCGACGTTATTCTTTGAAAATGCAGTATGTGATGCTTGTCTTCGTCGGTACCTTTATTTATAGATGCCTTTTTTCGTCAGGAGGTGCCAATATATGTGACGCCTTTACTCTTCGATGACTTTCTTTGTCGGAGATGCCAATATATGTGATGCCTTTACTCTTCGATGCTCTTTGTCGAAGGTGCCAATATATGTGACGAACAGGCCAGGTGCGTCAGGAGGTGCCAATATATGTGACGCCTTTACTCTTCGATGACTTTCTTTGTCGGAGATGCCAATATATGTGATGCCTTTACTCTTCGATGCTCTTTGTCGAAGGTGCCAATATATGTGACGAACAGGCCGAAGGATTGTATTAATAAGTTGACGAATTCATATGAAATGAAGAAAGAAACATATCTCTGTATTTTCTTAAAACTTCTTTAATAATACTTCTCCAACTTTCACATCAAATTAATTTCTCAATTTCAATAACAACTTGACTTGATACTTCATAAATAAAACTTAAATGATACATGAAACTTCACTTAGTATAACTTCAACTTCATCTACTAAAACTCTACTTAATGGACCCGCTAATATCACAAAACTTATTACTAATCGAGTTCTGAGCGAGGACCAACGCTCTACAAGAACTACTACTATGCGAGGACCCCGTCTAACTGACTTTCCCCTTATTTATACTTTCTTTGATCGTACATTCCAGAATCATGGAACCTTCTCAGATAATTATTTTAGTAGCTTTGACCTTCTAGAAGCTGACGTGTGCTATTTTTTTCCTTTAACCTCTTTCTTTGATTGGATATCTAAAATTAACTTGTTTACGCTGGACACTTGCACTGGTTAGAACTCGCTTCTAGAAACTGGTCAAAATAGGTCACAGACTTGACTAGTGACAGATAGAAGCGTCCGAGGAGCTTTAAATGTCTCCGATAAAGTACCTAGGTCTCTAACCTCTACTTTATAAACATTGATTTTTGTTGCTCGTTAGAGAGACCTATTCCCCCATACTCTCAGTTTGAGGCGATTAAACAAACTAAAAGCAAACTTAATTACATTCGTCAAGAGTGGACAACCTCCTCCTCTCTAGATTTGACCTGATCTGCCTGTGTGCATGGTTGCATCTACGGCTTCCAGTGTGCCCACACCTACCGCTTCACTGCTTACCTGTCGCCACATGGCTTTGGTTTGTAAGGGGGGGAATGGCAAGTGACTTGCGCTGAGAACTTTGATTAAAGTGACGAGGATTCTCGCAACACGTCGACCTCACTCTATCGCCCTAAAGCCCTTCCTTTTCCAGAAGCAAAATTTGGTCAAGACGTCCGGCGACGAGTTTGGGTGCAATGGATGACCAGAGACTTTCTGTGTGTCTTGTCCTGCTCTAGAGTGCTCCACGTCACTGTGCTGGTATTTGCCTTTTTGTCCGATTTGTCTAGTTTTGTGACGTTACGCACAGGCTGCCAAGTCCAGACTTCACATGCTAGGTTTGACAGAGCCTCAGTGTACTGAGTGCCATGGACCAAGGACACTTAAAATACCCTCTACCTGGTTTAGCCGGCCAGTCAAAGCCTTTTCTGGGGTGTGGCCGCTGCGCATGCTACAACTACGGGGAGCCACAAGTGAGAGTTGGGTACCGAGAGGGGGTCAAAAGTGAGTCAAGCTACCCTAAGTAGAGGGTACGACTGCCTGTCCACTTGAGGTGCTACCCCTCCTAGATACCCCATACACCCCGTATTTATGTAGATATAGCCGCATCACTTTCGTGAAAAGATCGCTGCGAAGGATTGCCTAGTGCGAAGAGCAAGGCGCTGGGCGAAAGTGTGAACAATCGGTTGTACTAGGTAACCACGTGAGACCCTGTTACTTCCACCATTATCATAATTACCCAAAGACTGGAAAAAACATATCAACTAAAATGCTACGATGCTTCTACCAAAGGTCGTGCTGTTTGCGCGCTGGACTGTCGTTCAGATTTATCGATGGTCAGGGATTCAACCCTTCCCGCTCCCATCCACCGTCGTCCTGCGGGAGGTTTGGACTAGGAAGGAAATTATCTTCAACTCTGAAGGAACATCCGAAACATGTAAATCAAAACAACAAACATTAAACAATCAGTATCAGCTAGGTCTCAATGACTGCGTTAATGCCTCGACATCCAAAGAAAAGTTTCCGCCGAAGAAGAGTGTAAGCGACGAAAAAAACAACCATCAATTATTTTTCTCGTGTGCTTAGATCAGCGAAACGCCATTATGTCAGGGAAAGCAAAAGGAGACAAAAATCAAACAGATTTTGAGGATATTATGATGAACCTAACAGTAAACAGTGTTGTTTTGAAATGTCTTGAATATAGGCAACAAACACCGGTTGAAAAAAAAGTCTTTTTTCGACTACCTACTAGTCTTTATATAGGCCTAAGAGATTTTGTGTGTTAAAATTGAAAATTTATATGGCTGACTGATTAATGGATAATATACCATTGAGAAAGGTAAAAGACTGCTCGGCTCTGTCGGATGGCTGACAGGAGCCCAAATGACCTTTTGCGTACGTCTGTGTTACGTAACCCTTAATAACTACATAAAAATCAACTTCTATAACCCTCGATTTCGAATTAACACAGAAGCAACTATTATATATTTGAATATAGCCTACCATTACTTTCGTATAATATACATTATAACTATCATAGCATGCCTGCCCTGTAGGTATATAAGGTTACTCTAGATCTAAATTATAGGTTAGCTAAAATTAACCCACCACCGGCTTAAAGTGTAAAGTAAAAAAACGACAACGTCACCCGACAAAGAAAACAAAATTTTTTTTCGATTATTTTCTCTAGAACAAGACAGACTAGTCTAAGTAGAGTTGAGACCCTAGAATCATCTAAGAATGATATGCCAAATAAATCATCTCTAGTCAGTCTAGACTATAAAAATATTTAAAGATGTCGAGAGAATCCACTCCAAATATTTTGCTGCTAGCAGCTATGGAAGATTGGAACGATCTTGAGAAGGAATATGTGCAACTTGAGGTAACATTTTAATTTTTATTTACAATTTAGATTCTACATTGATTTTACATGTAACATTCTCACTCAGTCTCAGATGATTCTGTTCTATAGACTATTACTCTATACTCTATTTATATCTATAACTATACTATAGTC
The DNA here is from genome assembly GCA_030265305.1 of Biomphalaria pfeifferi. Lineage (NCBI taxonomy): Eukaryota > Metazoa > Mollusca > Gastropoda > Planorbidae > Biomphalaria > Biomphalaria pfeifferi. Next base: position 10,355,456 of record JASAOG010000004.1, read on the forward strand.
TATATTTATATTATTGAGACTGTATTAGTGTATATAAGTATATATCACTATAGATCTAGACAAGTTAGTAGTTTTAGTATTAGACACACTAGGCTATATCGGATCCAGAACTTTGTAGTGGGGGGGGGGGGGGGGGGGCGATATTTTTCCAAACTCTAACCCTAACTGCCCTGAGCATAAACACGCGTACAGCATATATATATATATATATATATATATTAGAATGTTTAACAAAAAACAGTGTTTCTCAACCTTCAGCCCTAAAAAAAGCACACAAAAAAAGGCATGTTGAGGCCTTTCTCTAGATAGCTAGGAGGTCTGGGGGAGTGCTGTAAGCTCCCCCAGTGGGGATTGGGGCAAAGCCCCGATGCCAAAATCCTTTTCTTGCATTCTTCACTGCATAAACGCATTCTCCTGACATCTACACATTCTCCTGACATCTACAGTTCATTATTCATCCTATTCAATAAAGGATCTTTTGAATAATGTTTTACTTGAAAAATATTCTAATATGGATTTATAGGTCCTTACTACATTGCAAATACAACTGATTTGTTCCTTGAAAAAAATAAGATACCCCACATATTTAGAATGAGGCTTTGCGGACAGCCCCCCCCCCCCCCCCCCCCCCCCCCCCCCAAATTATTCCAAAAAACAGCCATGTTGAGGCCTTTCTCTAGACTGCTAGGAGGTCTGGGGGAGCGCTGTAAGCTTCCCCAGTTGGGATCGCCAAAACTGTTTTCTTGCATTCTTCACTGCAGAAACCCATTCTCCTGACATCTACAGCTTATATTCATCCTACTAAGATAGGACATTTTGAATAAGGTTTTACTTGAAAAATATTCTAATATGATTTTACATGCTCTTACTACATTGCAAATACAACCGATTTGTTCTTGAAAAGATAAGATACTTCACAGATTTAGATTAAAACTTTGAGCAACGCCGCCGAAAAAAAATTTATTCGAAAAATAATATTTTAAAAAAAAAAGCTCATTTGTAAGTTATACATTTTGTTCAATAGGCATGTTTGTAACTTGTTTTGTTACAGAACTATAATTCAAAGCTTTAAAAAAATACATTTTGGAAGTGGGAGGAGAAATTGAGTGAACTTTTTCTGTTTTACTCTATTTTTTTTGCATTTTTAAGATTCAAGCATAAATTGTGAGTTATTGTCCCAAATTTTTTTAATACAACAAAAAAAAAACCCAGTATGAGTAAAGGTTGAAAAAGATAACTAGGAAAATAATATTTGTCTTTTTTAAAAAAACTAAAATAAATTCGTATATCGTTACATAAACTCTGTCGCCATATTTGACTTTCTGTTTTAAACGTCATCTTTTCTTCTGTAAAAACTATTAATCCTCGCTCCTTTTTATAGTTTCTGCTAATGATTGCATTTTGCCATTAAAGAATAGGGGTATGGCAACTCGATAAAGGAATTTAATTTATAGCGTCGTATATAAATTGTATTAGTGACTTTTTTTTTTTTTATTTTGTAATTTCTTACAAAAAGTAAAAAGTATTGGTTTGTCCAATGGGCGGAAGGCGATTGTATGTATTGCCCCTCCCACCTGCTACAACCCTTTTTCAATTTACTAATGATAAAATTTGATATCAGAGTGTGTATGCGACATAATATACAAATGGGTTAAAACATCAATGTATAGCTTATATATTATATAGATATTCAACTAATTTTGTTCAAAAACTGATTTCTCCATAAGAATAGGATGGGCCCCCCCCCCCCCCCCCCCCCCCCCCAATTCAGAGGGCTAGAGTGGGGAGGGCAGTAGAAGCAATCTGTTAACAAGCTGTGATTTCTACAAATAAACTGGACCCCCCCCCCCCCCCCCACTCAAAAGTTTATGGGGGGGGGGGGGGCGGAATTGATGCCATCACCACCTCCCCATCCTACCAACTCGGACAACATACTAGAAGGGGGAGCGAAATAATCTAAAAATAGGTTGAAATATAAATAATTAATATATATATATATGTATATTATTAACATAAGTAACAAATTCGTATACAACTTGTGTGATTTCTATACTAAAATTTGAAAGGGGGGGGGGGCGATATAGAAATAATAGATCTCTAGAGATTATTCTAGATCTATAGACTACATGACTATGACAACATAATATTATATATATGATAAAAATAATATAGATTAGATTATTAGAAAAAAATTAAATCTATAGTCTAGTATAGTTTTAGTCATTTCTAATGAACACGATAAGCCCTGCCGCGCAATTTTTATGTTTGAATTTTTATTGCTCCGCAATGATTATTCCTAGGAAAAAAATGCAAACTTTACATCTTTTAAGTCGACAATTATTTATCAATAAAAATAGATACATATGTTTTGCTACATTACACATAGTTACAATACAATATGATGTCGAAGAGGGTCAGGTCTATGAAGTCAAATGCTAACATTAACGAACACCATACCATGCTTTGTAACTTAGTGAACACTCTCATTGTGCTAATGAACGCTTCATAGTTATTGTATTTTAAAAATTATTATTATTTTCAATTTTCTTTTTTTATATAAATTTTTTTTACACCAACTCAAGACACAGGTCTGCGTTATTTTTCCCACTCTCAATCGCTCCTTTCTGTTTATAACAGATGCCACAACCAAGCCATAGACACAAGTTTTACCTATACTGTAGCCTACCTAGGTCTAGTGAACTAAAAAAATATAAAATAAACTGCATGACTAGCCTGCTCACTCTGTTCAGTGACTGTGACCTAATTTGGTACCTGATCAATCAATAATTGTCCCTCCCGCTTTTTTTCTGATACAGATGATACCATGCTTAGTGCATCAATAATTAGGTCACCAAGGAGAGACAGAATGAGTGAGAGGGAGAGCAGGGTTGTGCCTATCACTGTGTTTGTTTGTTTGTTAATTGTTTAGCATATTTTTTGCTTTAGTCTTAGTAGCCTATGGAGAGCACTTAAGATTCCCTTTGTCTTTTTTACATTTTTAGCGCATTAGTGATATGTGGCAAAATAGTAATAAAATAGTGTTTAAAAAATGTAGTGCCTCCTCACACGTCTTTTAGCTCAACAGTAATTGGTAATTAAAATAGTATTTGTTAATATCATTGATAGTAATAAACAAATATTAGTAAGCACCCCCTATTTACACAAAAACTATGACGTGTGTGTTTTCAGGTCTCTTTTGAAGCATTTTTGATAGGTCATGTTTAGCTTAAACTTAAATTGTTTATAAAAAATTCCTTAACCCTGGACCTACCCTCTCCTAGAAGAAAAAAAATGGCTTCTTCATACCAGTGCTCTTTGCACCCATGTAAAACCCTTGTTTTTCAGAGTGAACGAAACCAAATGTGTCTGAACTATAAAGAAATGTAGCATGAACAGAATCAATAGACTAGCTATAGCTGACAAAATGAAGGCTCATTATTCTCTCCTTTTTTTTTTTTTGGTAGATTCTACATTAAAAGTCCCATTTCATAAACACACAAATGTTAAAGGTCATGGTACCAATCAATCAGACAAAAATTGAGGGCCCTAACGTAGGTAAAGTGATATTTTTCAACCTGGGGGAGGGGGGCGTACGCAGATTTTTACACTTTTTGAAGACATTTCGGCGGGCCGTATTTTTTGGCATCACTGAGTTATCTCAATAGATCTCTGCTGCTTTTCTTTTTAAAGTAAATTTCTTAAATTTAGCAGTATTATTTGAAGATTTATACACATTTCTTTTTCTCTTTAGGAGGAACATAAAAATTATTGTGATTTGCTAGCAAAACTGAGTGCAGCCCAGAAAAAATGTTTAGCCCAAATTGCTCATCACAGATACAGAATGAAATGTATTGGGGACAATATTACCAGGTGAAGGACAAATACAAACTTTTTCTTGAAATAAGTTTTAATGTATTTTTTAAATAAACCTCATGACTTTTTTTTTCTCTTAATTTCAGGGCAACTAAAGGTTCAGTGGGAGAAGATGAAAAAAAGCAAGCCAATGATCTGAAACACAAAATGGCAGAGCGCAAGCTAAACTTTCATGAAATGGAAGAAAATCTTCCACACAAAAATGGGTAAAGTTTAAAAATAAACCTTCACAAAATATTGTCATTTAGCTGAATTGGCAGTCTTTGAAACTTGATCAGAGAGCTGTAACTGATTCACTTTGCTAACTGTTTTCTATACATTTCCTTTCATCTAGTTGAAGTTCATGTTTCTATAGGCTAAGTAAATAAATTTTGGCAGCACAACATGCAAACCCCAATAAATGGTCACCTTCCCAATACAATTTGGCAGACTTAAAAAGACATAAAATCCCTATATTCACCCAGAGTCAATTAAGAGCACCTCAGTTCAGTATCTGTCTGCTCTATCTATGTCCCATAAATGTTTGATGTACAAACCAACCTAACCCCATGTGCTCAGAAAACAGTTTTAGAGTAAAAATAAAAGAATTTTGTTTTGTTGTTGATTTACTTTGCAGACATAGCTTTCTACATCAAGTCTGATTCCTCTAATTTGTTTGTGTTTGATTCTTTACAGGCTGTACTTGAGAATTATACTTGGACAAGTCAATGTCTCTCTTCTGACAAAAGAAGCCAAGTATGTTAATACCACACACTGTATTACAAATTACAAACATCACATTCAAAGGATTTATAAACATCACTTTGAAAATATTTACAAACATTACATTAAAAACAGTTTAATGTCTGTTGAAAAGCACAAAGCCTGGGGTTTCATTTAACACCCTGCACAAAACACTAGATTTTAGAACAAATAAGTCATCATTTAACTCAAATACTGTGTGTGTTGGGTTTAACTTGACCAACATTCTAATTTAGCCCTTCTCAAATCACAAAGCTTTGGTTTCTTAAGCTACCACTAATATTGCTGTGAAAGAAATTTAGTTACAGTGATCGCTATAGCATGTTCAATACATATTGAATTTGTTTGTATGTATCACGTCACTTGCTAGTATATCAATAGAATTTTAATAAAATGAAATGTAAATATCATATTAATAGAAACATTTACAGACAAAAAAACAACTAAGAAACATAGCAGTACATATCCTTACTTAGTTTAATTAGGAACTCTATTATTGTTCTTTGCTAAACTAGTGTCACAAAGCTCCAACTGAAAAGATGTTCTCTATTCAACAGGTTCATCTACAAAAAAGACTATGAAACTTTCAAGTTAACTGTCAGCTATATCATTTTAGCACTGTCCTTTGTGGCAGCTTTTGTTATTAGTTCAAGGTAGGCCCATGGTTTAGTGGCAGGAATATTTCAAAGTTTGTTATAGGAAGAAACTGTTATGATTTTTTTGTTATCAGAATTATTGTTTATTTTACATAAAAACTTCGAATCTAATTTTTGCTTAGATATAGCAGTGTCCAGTGCAAGTGTTTTAGGCCTAGTAGTGTCCAGTGTGAGTGTTCTAAGTAAGATGTGTGACTGAATGATATAAACCTACTCTAACAAGGAGCTGGACTTGAGCTGTTTGTTATTGCTGTGCACCAAATATCTCCTCCCTCCATACATTCACAAAGGAAATTGAACCAGAGTACACTGAGCTTGCTATAGCTTGAACCATGCACTATATCATAGTCATTTAACCAAAAAAAATTACCCCTCTGTCTGTGACTAACATTAAAAAATTTGAGAGCCTTATTTCAGCAGAAAATCATTGTAACTTTCAACTATCAAGTCTCATGACCAGTTTAAAAGTAGAATATCTTTTGAGATTAAGATTTGAAGCTAATGAAAAGGTAGGACATTTGCAAGTACTGAAGATCTATTACATACATGACCATAAACACATTTCTTTTGGTTTCAGAGTGAGTGATGCAGTAGTGAACTTCCTCCTGGTCTGGTACTACTGTACATTGACTATCAGAGAAAGTATACTCAGGGTCAATGGCTCAAGGTAATAGTTCATTCATATTGCTTACGGCTGTGCATGGTCATTACTCATTATACCTTTTTGATTAAGTTATTTTATAATTAAAGTTTGATTTAAAAATAAACATATGTATCATCCTGTTTCTTACAGCTTAAAGAAAATGAACTGACAATTCTATAATTATAAGAATAATTTATTTTGTGTTGTAATACTGTAAGTTCTATGCACATTCAGACAAACTCATGCAACTAATGTTAGTTACTTGAAAGTACTATACAGTTTGCTTTGTGTATGTTCAATGGGGAGTGTGATTCCATAATTCTGAACTTGAAGTGAAAGAGTTCATTGAGTGAAGGTATCTTTGGAAACATACTGTGATCATGTTACAGAGTCAAGTTACTTGGACTGATTTATTGCACTCAATACCTGCTGTGCATTTAAAACATGTAACTTTGAATGTAAAGACTTATAAAAGGAAACTTCAACTGCACAATTTAAATAAACTTCAACATGGCTCTCATCATATTGTTTTTTTTTTAGCTAAAGAAGTATATTGGCTGTCAAAATTAGATTTTGTTTCTTTGTTAGAAAACTTATATAGTGTTTGAATGGTCTTGACTATTATACTTTTGAATAATGAATGAGAAATGTAATATTTTAGTATGTAATTAATTTAAAGAAAAGATTTTTTCTAAATACACACTGCATCTTTTATTTTAAATGCTGTGTTTAAGAATTCTTCTTTACAATGTTATTTTTTGTTTTCAGAATCAAAGGTTGGTGGGTGACTCATCATTTCATATCTACAGTCTGTGCTGCCATCAGTCTTATTTGGTAATTTGATTTCATTTGATTACATAAGCCCAACAAATTATACAACAGCATACAAAAATATGCTTGCATCAAAAAGTTAGAATATATTCAATGATTTAATTTTTAGGTGAACGAAAGAGTTACTGAGTTTCTTTGTCTCTTCTTGGAAGACTCTAGTTTGGGTCAGTTATTTTCCCTCTTTCTTTCAAATGCATTATTGAGATTTCACTGAGCCATTTTTTTTATCTGTTGGTCGTCACTCATCAACTTCTTCTTTCCTCAATGTGATATTTTCCTTTGATCCCAACCATTGTGAAGTCTCTAATGCATTCATAAAAAGATGTCATAATTGTTATTGAATGATATTTCATAGTTTTGTTGGGAACAAAAGTTTTGCTCTATTTAGCTACTTCTTAAAGGTTCTCATCATTGAATACACAAACATTTGTAACAAATCTTCATGGTTGGAAATTACAGTTTAAATTTGAATTTCATTGAATGCTTTTTTTTTTTTTTAGAATTTTTTTTTGGTTGTTCATTTCTGAGTTCTTTTTTTTTTTGTTAAGTAGAAAACCTTTAGGTGTTGATTGAAAAATTATGTGTTGATTTAAGGTGCTCCTCATTATTACTGTCGTTTTCAAACTTTCTATTTCAGGCCTGATGGTTATACATATTCACAGTTCCGTTACCAGTACATCCTCTTTGTTATGTACATTAGTAAGTATACTTTTTATTTTCACATTTATTCCTCTGAAATTGTGACTTTAATAAAACTATTTTTGTAACCTAATCAGTACTTCATTTAAACATTATCAACTCTTTCTGAATGTAACTATTCCAATAAATACATCTGATTAGCTGGATTTATTTTCAGTTTGTTGAAACTGGTAAGAGGGAGATAGAAAAAAAACTTTCACAGTGTTTCTTTAGTATCAAATCAACAAAGAAGTAATAAAATACGTACCTCTCTTAAACTTTTTTTTTTTTTTTTTTTCCTTTTTTCTAAAAACTGGTAAGAATGAAGATAAAATCAGAAAAAACATCTACTTGGCATAAAGCTTCCAAACAATAAAAATATTTAATCCAAAGAACAAATGAAAAATACTTTTTACTACATTGACAAATCTTTGAAATGTGTTAAAAGTATCTGAAATTATAAAATCTTGAAAAGCCAGATCTAACTGATTTTATTATTGCATTTGTTCACATTCAAACTTTTGATTTTTTATATCAATTTAAACCAAATGACCTGGTGCTTGGAGAATACAAAAACTAATCCTCTTAATTCTTGTAAGAGTTTTAAAGGCTTGACTCTTTGATTAAATGGGAAACAATATCAATGTTCTCTGTTACTCCACACTTACATGTAGAAATAGCTTGGCTCAACACTTTCAATCATTTTTCCTACCTATATAATATATAAACCAAATAGAGCAATAAATGACAATTTCTTTGTTTAGGTTTTGTTTATGTGCTGCAGTATTACTACCAGAGTGGATGTTTGTATCGTCTGAGGTCACTGGGAGAAAGCCATGAAATGGACATTACTGTTGGTAAGGAATTTCTATTATGCTTTACAGAAGAATCTTTAAACAAAATTATTTTTTTTATTGAGTTTGTAAAAAATTTTTTAATTTATTGAAATAAATTAACTTTTAAGTGTTAATGATCAGATTCCGAAGACCTTCCTCTCCAGTGACTCAAATTCCATATTATTTTATTTGGTAAAAGGAAGGCATGGAGTCTCTCCACTCTCTGACTCACCCAAACCATTGATTGATCATTGAGAAGTTAATGCATTCACAGTTCTATGAAATGTCTTAAAAAGTATCTGAAATGATAAAGTTTTGAAAAGCCAGATCTAACTGATCTTACTATTGCATTTGTTGTTACACCAAACATTTGATAAGTATGAAGCTTGTTATAAGTTCTGAAGAGAATCTTTGGAGAAAGTAATGTCAGGATACATTAACACTCTTAACAAACTTCTTTTACTTTTTCAGAAGGCTTTATGTCTTGGATGTGGAAAGGTCTGACTTTCCTTTTGCCAGTCCTATTTTTTGGTTATGTAAGTGACTACTACATTAGTCTTGTTGTTTCTGCTACCAAGCTCTTAAACATTAATATACACAAAATGTTTAGTGTTACTCAAAATCTGTTTCTACTTTCTTACTTTTTAGTGTTTATATTTTGATTTTATTTTAGTTTTTCCAACTGTACAATGCTTACAGCCTACTCATGTTGGCCAGCCACCCTAAGTGTACAGAATGGCAGGTATGTTCATTAGTTTGTTGTACCTGTAATGAGAGTTGGAATTGACCTGCATCCTCAGGTTCTGAATTATCCATGTTTCTGTTAAAGAGGATTCTACTTCAGGGTGTAAAGAACAGGTAAAGGTAATATTGCTGATATACAGCCATGTCACTGGAGTCAGAAAGTTTATCCCTCTGAGATTTAGTCATTGAAAAAGTTCAACCATTACTTGATGGTGTACCTTCACAAGCTTGTTTCTTGCAACCATAACTATAATACTGGTATGGAAAGGGGGGGGGGGGTCTTTTTCCAGCTATTATCAGTTCATTTCCTGCACCTAATGATTCAATACTTTATGTTTTAAAACATATTCATTTGAGATTGAATTGAGCATTTTATAACACATTTAGTTTAAGAGAAAAGTAACAAATGTAATGTAATTCTGTTCCAGGTGTTTGCTTTGAGTGCTATACATTTCATCTTATTTGTTGGAAATACCATGACCACCTGCACTGTCCTGTTCAACAAGATTAAATCCGATGGGTTCAGGATCCCCAAGCTGAGGAACAAGTACAAGTTCAGCATTGGCATTGGAAATTTCCTCAGCCAGGGTCACGGCCATGCTGAATAACTGAACACATTTCTATTCAAAGTGATTGGAGAATTAAGATGTTAAGAGGATATTGTGTAGCTCCTTTGTTTGTTTCATCAATTTCACTGACACAAGTGTGTGACACACAGATGTGTAATTTTTAACCATTGCTCATGACAAGTATAGTGATGGCCACCTTCATGTTCATACTGTTTCATTGCATTTGTTTCATCACATCTGTATAATTGTTATAGCATTATATTTTCCTGTTATATATTTAATTAAAAAATGTAATGTATAATGCTTTTGTATAATAGTTCAGTGTTAATAACACTTAAGTTTTAACTAATGTGCACATGATAGATGAGATATTGGCTAGATATTAATGTTGTAAGGTTTGTCAATCATTATCTTCTTTCTGCAAAGCTTTCATTAGGTCTGGAGTTTACTCTGGGCATTCTCTCTGTAATCATCACATCCAATGGTGCAGGCCTCTGAAGAAGATTGTGAAATATAATTTTTGTCAAATAACAGACGAACAGATATGTCTCCTTTAAAACAAAAGACCAGATTGAAAATTGTTTAATTATTTGTTTTAACGGTTATATTAATTGATGGACCATTCATTTTTTTTTTTCATTTCTCCTTTTCTAGTTGTGCACATGAATTGACATATTTTTAAAGTTTTGATTTATTTTGTTCCAAATTGTGTTTGTATTTTTTTTAATGTGCTCACCTCTGATCTTTCTTCAATTCTATATTCTTTTAATATAGAGCTATGAATATGCAAACTACTGAATAACTCAATTTAAAAAACAAAATTTGCAAGTTGAGTTAACATTTACTAAGACAATTGAGTTGATATTCAAACAGGTGTCTTGATACATGAGCAGTTAGTTTCATAATCATCATTGGTCAATAATTGACTAGCAACATTATAATATAGCAAACCAATTATTTTTTTTTTTGTGCTAATTATTTCTGTACCTATGTATCTCACATGTCAAAAACATCGGATGGCAGTCAAGTATGCTTACAAAACTCAAAACTTTTTGTAATACACCCAGATACCACTTAAGGACAAACATCTGTCTTGCTTGTAATTGTTATAATAGCCCAAGGAAAAGGTTAAAGCTTTGAACTTTTTAAATTAGTTTTTACAATTTTTATTAGAGTATTTCAATTAGACTTGTATCAGATACAAAATGTATGCCACATTTTATTATTGTTTTAAAAAAAAAAGTGAAACAGAAATAATTTTAAAAGCATTTTTGAATCAACTCAATGTATTGGATTTACATTTTCTCAACTACAAATTCATTTTGTCAACTGTTACTACTAAATAATAGAAACCTTCTTAGGTAGTTATTAAATATTTCATTCTTACTAATTTTACTCTAGCACTTGTTGAAAGGAAATGTACATATTCCTTATTAGTACTTTTATGATAATCTGATCTACGTATGATAATCTGTCTAGAGAGTGTCTAGAAAGATAATTAGTGGAACGCCAAATAAATATTGCATCAATTTTGTTTTTTATTTTTAAATTATGTTAATGACTAGATATGAGCAATAGCTTTAAAAAAATTTTTTTTTTCTTTTCTCTTAAATTGTATGGAACCTCAATGCCATACTGGTCCAATGGGTAGACAGATTATATTTATAGATACAATGTTTTGACATGTGATATGTTCAGAGTAATTTGCTGAATGTTGGTACTTATTTTTGTTGCCATTTCTCTTAAATGAAAACCACATTAAATGAATGCCAAATTCTATAATTAGGGATTTCATCTCATTATCCTTTACAGTCGCAGTCTTTGACTTTCTCAAAATGTTTTCATTAAATACAATTTGATCAAAGGATCAATGGGAATTGTTTCTTATTGTTGTTGTCTCTGTTTTCACACACATCCATGTTTGAGGTTTAAATAGGAACTCTGATTTCATCTTATTAAAACCTTTTTTTTTTGGTCCAAAAGTAAACATTCAAATGTATTTATATGAAGTGGTATTATTTTTATTTGTAAGACTGCATTGGAGAAATCAGGTTAATCTTGTCCATTTTATTACATACATGTTATATCCATATTAGATGCTTTTTGATACTTTTTTTTTTGTCATTCTCTTTTTATTTCTTCCCAATTTATCAAAAGTCTGCTAAATTAAACAAGCAATATAGCTATATATATATATTTGCTTGTCCTATTTTTTCTTTATTTACTTAAGATGTAACTAGAAGTTCAGTTCACTTATTAAGTTTCTCCAAACTATTGACCAACATGACACAATGATTAGGAGCCAGAATTGTATAGTAGTATTTTACTTTTTCTGTTTTATGTGATGTAAAAAAAAAAATTTGGTGTGTTTGTTAGCTCTGTTTTAAGATGACATTTTAATGCTGCTTGCTATTTGTAGGCAAGGAATTTGTTGAAATAGCTGTACTGACCAATGGGAAGAAAAGCTTATTTTTTTTAGTATTCTAAGATCTCAGTTTCTCTGGAAATGAAGCAGGAAAACAAATTTTAAGCTTCAATAAATGTTTTTCTAGACCAATTTTGAAAAAGAAATTTCTTTGAATGGTTGTACCATTTACATTTCTTTTTGAGAAAAACTAAGAAAAAAATATTCATGCAAAAAAATGTATTCCTAATTAAAGTACAAACTGAAGTTAACAAATTCATAATTTTAACAAATGTGTTTCACGTTCACCTCATACTCAACTTTGCCCTAAAGTCTGGTCATCTGTTTCGTTAGTTTTCCTAATAATTTACTTGATCTTTTATCTTGACATCTTGTGTTGTAATTGTTCCTTTAGAAATGAAGATTTTTAATGTTCTAGCCAAAATCAGCTGGTTGGCAAGAATGGAATTCAGGATTATCATTTTGACAGTTAAAAGGACATACGATACCGAGAGGCAGCCATCTATAGAACAATCTATCAAAAAAAAACCCTTAGTCAAATAGTTGGGTTTTTTAAAATTGATTTTTACAAACTCACTGTCTGTCTGGTAAAAATTTTAACCAATTTGTTAATTGGTTATTGGGTATTAATTATTGGTAATAAATTATTTTGTTTGGTATCTCAAACAAGGGAAAGAAATTGTAATTGACTGAGGTGGTATAAGCTGAATAAGTCCCCTTTATAGGTTGTCGTCCGAGTCTTAGTGAACACAAACCTGAAAAATAGGATGAGACTATAGAAACAGTAGATAACTATACAATCTTCTATGTTCATAGGCTCTCCTCTAGCAGAGTGGGTACCATATTGGCTTGATAAGGCTTGAGCCATGAGTTTGAATTAGAATAATTTTTATAAATGCTTTTGTATTATTGTTGGTCTAAATCTATTACAAATTTAATTACTTGACTAATCTAAACTAATTGATCCCAAGTGCGCTAAATATACGCTTTTTTAAATAACAAGGGTGTCATGTAACAAGCAGAAAGACCAACTACCTTCACTTTTCCCCAATTAATACCAGGTACCCATTAGAGTTAGGTGTATTTTCAGGGCTCCCCCTGAAAATCCCGAAATTTCAAAATCCGTCTTCACTAGCATTCGTACCCAAGACCACTCAGTTCGGCAAACCAAGCACTTTACCTCTCGACCACTGCGCCACTCATACCTTGGCATTATGAAAGAAATAGGGTATGCTTGTATTTTCATTAAAGAGATGAAATTTGAACCCAATGTTTTGTTGCTGTTACATTGATTTCATTCAAGACTTCAACAAAAGTTGTTTCTGTTTGCCTCCACATCCAGTTGGGAAGCAGCTTTGTGTGTAGAGAACAGCAACCCACTCAGATTAATAATACTATATCATTTATACTTAGCATAGTCATTGCAATGGTTCTGATCTCGGGGATAGTCATTGCAATGGTTCTAATATTGTACTCACAACTGTATGTCAATTCTCTTGGAAGTTTTCCTTAGGATTTGTTTTGTATACATTTTCAATGTAACATTTTTATAAAGATAAGGACCACATGCGTCATTGCCTCATTAGTGATGTCTATTTAAAAACAACAACTGTAGCCTTGTCAAGTCAACACACAGTCACATATGAAATGTGTTTGTTACATGCTACTGATATCATGTATTATTTTTTTTTAGTTTAGAAAATATCATGAGAGAGTTGTATTTCTAGTGTGACTAATGCTATAGTACAATGAAACTTTTGCTAATTTGTTTACTGGCTAATAATTTATTCGAGCTTTTCTTTCAGGAAATAAAGTTTCACATGTTTGTACTGACAGTTTTGTTGTGGACCTTTCAGTATTGATCCTTCTGAAGACATTCATTTAATACCACTTGTTAGAGTTCTAATCGCTAAATGATTTTACTAGAATACAACTGCACATTAGGATAATTGAAATAAAATAACATTATGAGATTTTAAATCCAAGTGACTCAATGCAGGGAGAGCTAAAATACACGGGACTCAATGCAGCGATAGCTAAAATACAAGTAACTCAATGCAGGGAGAGCTAAAATACAAGTAACTCAATGCAGGGAGAGCTAAATTAAAAGTGACTCAATGCAGGGAGAGCTAAAATACAAGTAACTCAATGCAGGGAGAGCTAAATACAAGTAACTCAATGCAGAGAGAGCTAAAATAAAAGTGACTCAATGCAGGGAGAGCTAAATATACAAGTAACCCAATGCAGGGAGAGCTAAAATAAAAGTGACTCAATGCAGGGAGAGCTAAAATACACGTGACTCAATGCAGAGAGAGCTAAAATAAAAGTGACTCAATGCAGGGAGAGCTAAAATAAAAGTGACTCAATGCAGGGAGAGCTAAAGTAAATGTGAATCAATGCAGGGAGAGCTAAAATGAAAGTGACTCAATGCAGGGAGAGCTAAAATAAAAGTGACTCAATGCAGGGAGAGCTAAAATACAAGTAACTCAATGCAGGGAGAGCTAAAATACACGTGACAATGCAGGGAGAGCTAAAACACAAGTGACTCAATGCAGGGAGAGCTAAAATAAAAGTGACTCAATGCAGGGAGAGCTAAAGTAAACGTGAATCAATGCAGCGATAGCTAAAATACAAGTAATTAAATGCAGGGAGAGCTAAAATACATGTGACTCAATGCAGGGAGAGCTAAAATGAAAGTGACTCAATGCAGGGAGAGCTAAAATAAAAGTAACTCAATGCAGGGAGAGCTAAAATACAAGTGACTCAATGCAGGGAGAGCTAAAATACAAGTGACTCAATGCAGGGAGAGCTAAAATACAAGTGACTCAATGCAGGGAGAGCTAAAATACAAGTGACTCAACATGAGTCAAACTGACATGCAAGTAACACTGGAGATACTTCAACATTTGGATAAAACAAGCAACTCAAAATGAGGATGAGTGGTACAAATATGCCTGAAAACAACAGAGCAGTATCAACGTGACTTCTTTGAAACTCTTATAAACAACAGAGCAGTATCAACGTGACTTCTTTGAAACTCGTATAAACAACAGAGCAGTATCAACGTGACTTCTTTGAAACCCTTACAAACGGCAGTATTGACAATTAAAAACACTAGTATAGCAAACGTTTACAGTTGCCTAGCAATGGGGTCAACAACAAAAAAACAAAAACGTACACAAGTTCTCGTAGTTTAAATCTTTGTGTCATTTATTGAGCAGTTAGAACTAGAAAGCTTAAACCCAACAGCGTTTTAAATTTCATACCGATTCGCTTATTGTCTTCACGTTCTTACTTTGAGATTCTGATCAATCATCAACATAAAAAAATATAAATTCATGTTTGCATTTAATAATTATGTGAAAGCAAATATAGCTAAAGGGCCGCACACAAAAAGAAAAAAAAAACCACATTGGATGCCCTTTATTAATGTGGTCAATTATCATTTAAAGAAAAATAGTTACGTTTGGTATTAATTATGTAAAAAAAAATATCGCTTATGGGTTGGGTGCATGTGGACGCATGACGTCAGGACAATGTTCTTTCTTTCAAAAACTTTTGGTGAAGTCAAACAAGTGTAGAGTTTGTAGACCTATATAAATTACATCTAGACTGGAAACACAGCCGAATTCCGTGTCGGTTCGATGTAGGCCTATGTAACTACTTGTAATGGCATAAGAATTTTGGAAATCGCTCTTCTGCCTCAGAAAATTAATGATCTTTAGTTTTCAACATTTAGAAAGAATACACTCTCATTTGGCGAATTTCAAATAAAATCACGTGGAAGAAAAATGGGATTTTGAGTTATGGGCTCTATCGGACACGTCCGACCAAACCTTATGGTTGAGGGGAGTAATGATGGAGGAGTCTCGTACTAACCCCAGGACACCCTCTTTAACTGTCAGCCATAATATTATTAATAGAAACAAATGATCAATGCATTATCTTCCCCATAGACTTGAAGGACTGAAAGGAAAATTCTATTCAGAACTATATCAATGAACATCTCAAATACATATCGCTGTTAAGAAACTCTGAACTAAATCTAAATGTTACAAACATAATAGAAGAGTTCACATATTTAGCCCTACTTGTATAGAATCACATAGATTGTACAATATTGAAAAATCGTAGACAATGTTAACAAGTGTATAATACAATAGAGAAAAAGTAAAGAAACGTATTGCAAAATTAATCAAGGTAAACTTTTAACAACTACGTCTTAATTATTCCTCTTGATTGTGCATGATGTGCCCACCGCCATATACCCCGTTGTTCTGCGGGAAATTTGAGCTGGGATTTAATTATCTTCGAATCCTGAAAGAACATCGGAAACATGACAAACATTTGACAACAATGATGTTCAACTTTGAAACACCGTGGTGTTGATAAATTGTTGAATTCAATGATTCACAGCCGTTTAATACATACTAATCATGAACATATATTTTATATACAAATAATTTTCGGCGCCTTGTAAGTTTTTTTTTAACTTTAAAAATAACAATAACATATTTTTGTACATTCTTATGTCGCATTGTCAGTGGCTATATCTATAGGTGAAGGTTGGCCTACGTAGCACCATAAAATACTGCACTCTTTTTTGGATCATAGATATTTATTATTATTATGCCCCAATCCTTGGGGACGGACGTTTCTAAAGTATGTCTTTTTTTGTGGGTGTATGTGACTGTGTGAGACGTTTTAGCTTTTTTGTAATATCACAAAGGAGCTTTTAAATAATTCATTCAATTCTATCAAGCTTCTGAAAATCAATTTGAACTACTTCAGAGTTTATATATTATTTCCAGTACGTCCATAGAGTCAGAAATATGTCTGCTACACAGGCACCAAAGGGGTCATGACACATGCAGTATATCACTTTCTGCAGGCTTTTACAAATGCTAGACTAATGTCTGCATATTATTGAAATTTCCCGCCATTGATTTTATACTTTGGCTTCTACATTGCTTCTCGGAAACAGTAGAGCTAAACAATGACGTTTACAGATGAGATGAATTGTGGTTGGAAGAAATTTCACACTTCAAGTCTATACGGAATCCTTGTTGCATGTAAGCAGGAAGGGTTTCTCTTGTAGACTTGTAGCCTACTAAATGTATTGTTTTAGATTTACAAGCTGAAGACTGACAACCTTAGGAGGAAACTATTATGGCACGGTGCCCAACAAGAGCATATGCATTACAGTGAAGTAATGCTTCCTCTTTCAGACCTTCCTACAGTGAAATAATGCTTCCTCTTTCAGACCTTCCTACAGTGAAGTAATGCTTCCTCTTTCAGACCTTCCTACAGTGAAGTAATGCTTCCTCTTTCAGACCTTCCTACAGTGAAGTAATGCTTCCTCTTTCAGACCTTCCTACAGTGAAGTAATGCTTCCTCTTTCAGACCTTCCTACAGTGAAATAATGCTTCCTCTTTCAGACCTTCCTACAGTGAAGTAATGCTTCCTCTTTCAGACCTTCCTACAGTGAAGTAATACTTCCTCTTTCAGACCTTCCTACAGTGAAGTAATGCTTCCTCTTTCAGACCTTCCTACAGTGAAGTAATTCTTCCTCTTTCAGACCTTCCTACAGTGAAGTAATGCTTCCTCTTTCAGACCTTCCAATCTATGGATGATCAGCTGTTTCTGTAAACCACGGTTAACGAGGATGTCATGTGGCCAGCACAACGACCAACCACTTTTACTTATACCCAACTAATGTCAGGTACCCATTAGAGCTGGGTGGTCTCGGTGGCGCCCCAAAGATCCCGAAATTCAAAAACCCAGTTTTCACCAGGATTCGAACCCGGGACCCTCCGGTTCGGAATTCAAGCGCGTTGCTACTGCAGGTGACAAGTAGATAAGCAAGACGTAGGGTTAATTGGAGAAACTCGCCCAGAACAGAGACGCCTAAAGAAAGCTGTTTGGTGGCCTATGCCCCAGACGGGACCACAAGGCAGATAGGAGAATGAGATGAATCCTGGGAACTTTTTGAACCCAATCAAAGTTTACTTCTCAGCAGCAGCAACATCCCCTGTCATCAAGGGCGTCGTCAAGGTTATCTAAGCAGGCTTGAATGGCACGCCCAAATATCACCTTAGACTGGCGGTTTGATCGCGTTCCTTCAAAGGCAGAAAACTCCAGGTAGCATATGGCCCCGATTGTTTTCGCCGTTTTCGCGCCGTCTTTTTTAGAGACAACTTTGGTGCCTCTTTCGCCCCGTGTGTCTCTCTTTGTGCCGACCAGAAGGAATGGTGTATCCCTGCAGAGGTGCCGGATGTCCGTGCGCCAGTTGGCCACAACGTTCTGTCTGGACTCTTCAGAGTCGATGGAGAAGCAGATGATTATGACGTCACTATTCTGGTAGGCCAAGTTGCGCACTCGCGCATCGCCTTCGTCACCGGAAGTGTCGTGAATATAGAGCTTGATCTGTTGAATGATGTTTTAAAACAATAATTAGAACAATAATAACAATAAGAAAAATAAACTAGGTATAGACATGAACCTTGGGGAAAGAAGCGCTTATTAAAAAGATGCCCAATATGCAATGACTAAGTCTTGGGCTTTACTTATTAAAAAAAAATTAAATAAAAAAAATTAAGTGGACAACTAAGACATAATACTGTTTATTGTATTTCTAGAAATTGATTCGACATTCTTAACATTAAGGATACATTTCACATTCAAAGATTTTGAAGCTTTTAAATCTTATGCCTTCATTCATTTTATTGAGGTGTCGAAACCTTCCATCAATTAGCCAGCGGCGTGGCATGAGGGGAATGGGGTGCGGGAGGAACTTAAAATGTCCATTAATCCCGACATTTTATTCTGCGATTTTGGGGATGCTCGTAACTTGCATTAACTTAATGTCAAATGTAAGGAACAAAAAGGTGTTGGACGGAAGAATTGTATGTATTGATTGATTGGATGCTAAACTTTATGGTAGTTCCAGCCCTTTCCTTGATTCCGCAAAATGTTGTCCACCAGAGACTTCTACCCGTTTTGATACGTCCTCCACTCCACTCTTTTTCAAGCCGATTGAGAGAAATTGAAATTAAAGGAAAAAAAAAAAGATGTTGCGTCTAACCTTGTCTCGTTTTCGGATGATTTCGACCTCATCAGTGTCAAGGACGCTGGGCGTGTCCTTTTCAGGCAGCTTCCCGCGAGTAAATCTGTAGATGAGGTTGGTCTTGCCGCAGCCAGTGTCGCCAACAACAGCCACATTGAAGTTCTTGGCCTTCTTCTGACGTAACAGTATCTCCTCCTCGGGATCTAGAAGATCAGCAGTGATACTTTTACACAGCGATACTTAAACACAGCGATCTTTTACACAGCAATACGTTTTACATATATATTTCATATTGTTATTTTCTCTTGGGTGGCAATATAAAAACAGACTAGAGAGCTTCCCCTAAAAGTCCACATGAAGGGATCACATTTATAATATGAAATATTAACTAATATGATGTATGAAACCGCAAGAGTTTTAACTGCTTCAAATTTGGACTTATGCTACTTATTCCCAAATTTTGACATTCAATTCTTTTTAAGTTTATTATTGAAAAAAAAGTAGCTCACTAATTAAGATGTAAAAATTGCACCATTCTCTATGCCTGCAGTATTAAATTTGGAAAGTTTTATTTCGACTAGTCCCTGCAGTAGTCTTATTTTTTAATTTTAAAAATAAGTATTAGAGAAGGCTGAGCGTTAAATCGCTTGGCTTCCAAACCAAGTGTCCCGGGTTTGAATCCTGGTGAAGACTGGGATTTTTTAAATTGCGGGTTCTTTGGGTGTCTCTGAGTCCACCCAGCTCTAATGGGTACCTGACACTAGTTGGGGAAAAGAAAAAGCTGTTAGTCGTTGTGCTGGCCACAAGACACCCTCGTTAACCTTAGGCCACAGAAACAGATGATCTTTACATCACCTATAGACCACAAGGTCTTCACTACTCACACTACAAAGCATATTTAAAATATCTAAATCTTTTTCATTTACACTGAAGTCTAGTCCTCTTCGTTCTTATTTCTATGTTGGAATGTTCAAACAAGTAGTCATTTATCTGCATTGAACTGCTCAATGGTTTCC
This sequence comes from Biomphalaria pfeifferi, assembly GCA_030265305.1. Classification (NCBI taxonomy): domain Eukaryota; kingdom Metazoa; phylum Mollusca; class Gastropoda; family Planorbidae; genus Biomphalaria; species Biomphalaria pfeifferi. Next base: position 10,375,534 of record JASAOG010000004.1, read on the forward strand.
AGATGTGGCAACTCTCCGTATAATTCTTGTTCTTTAGCGGGGGAAGGGGTTGGGAGCTGTGTTTTTTTCGGGCATCTCGAAAGAGTATGCAGTGTCAGTGCTTTTTTTTCTGTGATGGTACGCACCCGTACGGCGTACCGCTCCTTTTTCAATGTATATATGTGTATTTTAACGTTTATTATTAATTTATTAGTAGTTAAAAGTTAGGCAATTTATTAATGAGTACCGGCACCTATATTTTTACAAACAAAAAAAGCACCGTGCAGCGTTAATCAATGGCTAAACTCTGATTCAGGCAACCCATTCCACGCTTTAATAGCTTTAGAAAAGAAAGAGCATTAGGCAACTTACCTATACTGCCAGTACAACAGGACAACCAGCACATCTCAAAATTCAGCGTGGGAGACCCAAACAAAATCTACTGGAGTTGGTCGTTGTTGTCCTGTCTAGTTTATCATAACCGCAAGTCGGTAGATTGTAGATATTAATGCATCTATGTTTTTACTTGCTGAAGTATATACATCTTTAATAGGCATGTAGGCCTATCACGACACAGTGTCATCGTGTCACAAACCTAGAGATACAAGAAACATTATACTATTATATTAGTACAACATGAAATCAAGCCCCAGAAATGGTTGGTTGGTTTTCATTCAATACGTTTCCTGGATCTAGATCTATTCCAAGCATCTCATCACCTCCAATACAAAGACGACGACCACTTAGTGGCTGGTGACTATGTGTTGGTACAGGAGGAAGTTAGAACAAAACTTTTTAACAAAGAGAACTTACTGAAAAGTAAAAACTTGCACATGCTTATTCCTGGAAACATGTTCTAAAGGTAGGGTAGCGTCGAGGCAAGCCCAAGGCTGGGTTTTAGACGAGGAAAGCCCAAGGCTGGGTTTTAGGCGAGGAAAGCCCAAGGCTGGGTTTTAGGCGAGGAAAGCCCAAGGCTGGGTTTTAGGCGAAAAAAGCCCAAGGCTGGGTTTTAGGCGAGGAAAAAATGCTGGAGAGGTGGCCTCTTATTAGTTACGTAGCTAGAGATTTAGGTTCCCGAGGGTCTTCACCTTTTTAGAGGCCCCTGCATTTTGACATTCGACATCATGGCATGATGTACTATGTACTAAATAAATACATGTTTAAATTCCTCTTGGTACAGTATATAAGTATAAAAAAATAAATAAATCATTAACACTCTTTTATTGAATAATACCGTTGTTTATTGGCGAGATAATGCACAAATGACAAAGTTCAATTCATATCACCTCACGTCGTGCTTTCTGTGCATGTATAACATCATCTAGAATCTTGATCAATGCTGTCTGGAATTTTTGACTCCGAGTTAGTGGGGTAATATATAAAATTCAATGTAAAAAAAATAGGACATTCATTTGGGGGCTCCTCGGGGGGGGGGGGGGACTTTACAATTTGGACCCCCCCCCCCACTCTAGCTACGCCACTGCTTATTAATTATTATTCATGGTGTGTTGGTTTCAAGGCACACTCCCTAAGCGCGTGTGACTTGAAATATAAAAATTGTTATCGCCAGATATGTAAACTTCATTGATATTAGAAGATTGATTATCAATAGGCCATTACGCTTTCATTATGCAATTGCTTGTACTGAATATATTATACACATGAGGCAAAAACCGCTCTTCTATCTAACTGAGGTGGGCTTGAGTTCGAATCCCGATGTAGACTTGGAATTAATTCAAAATTAGTCTCTAGTTTAGTTATTTTTGCTGAGGGCTTCTCCCAGTCCCCCCCCCCCCCCCTTTTTCCCATCCACATAAGAGATTGGACCAGAGCTATAGTCGCAAGGAAGTGTGCTATACAAAACAATAATAATAACACAATGCCGTAGGGGAATCTTTGGGAAGAACAGAGAACAAGAAAGAAGGACCAAAGCTGTAGGCCTAAATTAAAATGAAATAACTTCGATATATGCAGACCTATATATATATATATATTTAAAATTAGTTTATTAATTACTTTTTACTTCCCTGTTAGATCATATTATTTTAAAATTACGAAAGTAAAATTTTGTTTACAATACATTTATTCAATTTACCTCATTCTTTTAACACGAAGTCTTGGATCCAGGTCAAAAGTAAACACCGAGTGACATAAGAAAAGTCGACACTCACACACACACTGCTTATCTTGTAGGCGCTGTGACAGTACAGACTTACTGACAAATTAAACACCTTCCCTGATTAAGCTGTGGAGTTGCTGTTGATACTTCCTTTCATTTATCAGTGCTCGATTATCGCATGGCTTGATATAACAGCACACATACACACTGATTGAGACGAATGTCTAAAAATGTAGCACACAACCATCGATTTCAACTTAAAATAATTTAGAAATTTAGTCAAATAATATTGATTGCTTTGCTAATTGTTCAGTTATTAGAAATACCCAAATCCTTATGTAGGTCTGCACACTTAACTTGTCTGTAAAATTGTATTAAATTAAAAAGCAGAATCATAAACATTTTATACTTTTTAAAAATAGAGAGGCGGGGAAGACTGGTAAAGTTTTTTTTTTTTTTTTTTTAAGTATCTATTTTTAGAAAATATATTTCCCCCTAGAAGCATGTGATCAACATATATCTCTCTACCTATTACAAAACTATGACCTAGATCTATATATCCTCCCAAGACTTTACATAATATTACCAAAGGCAGAGTGTATAGCTATATAAGATTTTTATCGGCCCCCTAAAGTAGAATAGCAGCTATTTGTTTTGTGTGGTCTGCCTGTCCATCCCGTTTAGATCTCATATACTAGAAGTAGAAAGGAGGAAGAAAATACGATATCAAAATATGTTCGTTCTTTCAAAAGCTTCGATGCAACGCCTAATTGTTTCTTTTCTGACAGCAAAAACTTTAATTTTTACAAAGCTTATACCAATTCACTGTCTGTCTGGCAAAATGTTTGAACATGCCTATTCTCCCATTTCCCATTCTCAGATCAGATTAAAACTTTGCACAATTGTTCATTGAACCTGATAAGACATGAATCAATAAAAAAAAATCATTTAGCTAATTAATTGTTACAATTAGCTGTTATTTCCCCTTAGATAAGCTTTCCTTTTAAAAAAGTATTCTTTTTTTTCTATTGCTTGTTAAAATTAACTATGCAAGCTGGTTTTTTTTCATTTAGAAAAAAACATTATTTTAAAACAGTTCACTATTAGTAGCTAAGAACAAGGGAGACTATATTAATAAGGAAGGTGATTTTTACAAACTTATAACAACTAACGTTGTCTGTCTGGTACAATGTTTGTACACGTTATTTCTCTCATACCCAATCTCGGATCAAGTTCAATTTTGTTCCACTATTACTTGTACCTGACAAAACAACAATCAATAAACCATTTTGTTAATTAATTATTTCAATTAATTGTTTTGTTTGGCATCGAAATAGGGAAAGAAATTCTACTTGATATATGTGGGGCGGTATAAGATGATTTAGTTCCCTTATACTTGGTATAGTGAATTAGGTTGTCGCTAAGTGTTTGAAACTAACAATAGATAGCTATGAAACATTTTATTTTCATGAGCACTTCGCTGGCACAGTGGTAAGTGTGTTGCATTAAGTCTTAAATAGTTTGAGCCTTCGAGTTTGAACTCATGTCGCACAACTTTTTTGTTTTTATAATATTCATTTAAAAAGCTATCAGGATTATCTTCACACATATATACCACCTTCCCACCCCTTTTCCCAGCTGATCCTGACACTTCTCAGAGAAAAGAGTAATATGTCCATCTCAGAGAAATGAGGAGTGTTTCGGTCTCAGAGAAATGAGGAGTGTTTCGGTCTCAAGGAATTGAGGAGCGTTTCCATCTCAGAGAATTGAGGAGCGTTTCCATCTCAGAGAATTGGGGAGTGTTTCCATCTCAGAGAATTGAGGAATGTTTCCATCTCAGAGAATCGAGGAGTGCTGTGTATTTATGTTTATTATGTATTTATGATCTGTACTGGTGTATCAAAATGTCTTGGTGTCCAGGTAAGCTTATGTGTGTGTGTGTGTATACTGTGCTATTTTGAACTGTTTTGACATTCCTATGTAATAAAGTCTATGATAAAGACATGTTTTCTTGTAGTGTTTTATAAGGTTACTACAAGGAGTGTTTCCGTCTCAGAGAATGGAGGAGTATTTTCGTCTCAGAGAATTGAAGAGTGTTTCCATCTCAGAGAATGGAGGAAATTGCGACGGGGAGGGGGGCACTCGACGTTTATAGAAATAATGAGGCACTACGCCGAAGGGCTAAGTTTCTTGTCATGGTACTTCGGGAGAAGTAGACCTTCCTGTTTTCAAGTCCCGACAGATACATCGTCTCTTAAGATCTTTAATTTGGTTCATGAGGTAAAATAAAGTCCCTGGTCTTATCTTTAGATAATTAGTTGTTCAACAGACCATACAGCATAAGCGTCACCATTTGTTTTAGAAAGAGGTCAACTTGACATCACATTTCGTCATCACCTTTGTTGAAGCTGTTCACTTTTTACGTTCAACTCTTTACTTGAAATATCAGACATGGTCTAACCAGTGGCAGAGCGTGTCCGGGTTCAGGAATGCAAAGTTGGGTCCCCTCCTATAAGTTGAGTGCGACTGAACCCTAACTGGGCTCTACTGTATCTAATGAGAGAGTACATGTCAATAAAGACAAACTTATACGCGTAACAGTTAACAAGATCTTAAAGCTTTGGATCTGTCCAGCCTTGTCCTGTCTTGTATCTGTTGTCATACACAACTTTACTAAGTCTAATGTGAGTCCGAACACATCCAAGGGACGCAACAATGAACTATAAGATTCTTGATAAAACTTCTCAAGACTTGATGTTTCTTAAATGATGGGATGATTGTCTTGTCTCTCTATCCATCGTTTACTTGGTCGCCTCTTTAATATCCATCTTTCTACAAGCCCTAGCCATATTCTTCTCCTATCTACAACGTCGTTTGCCTGTCTCACTGCAGTCACTACTTTTACAGTCGCTAAAAACAATGCACAATATATTTATTTACAAAACGAACATAATCTCTAAACTAAACTAGGTCACTGCAGATCATTTGAAGGGTCAATGTCTTTGGTCAACCATGTAATATTTCGGGACTCCGAGTCCCATGCTGAGTCTTCAGATATTCTGAATGCGTATTGGCCGTCACGGGTATGGGATTTTCATGGCTTCCCACAGCACAATAGTATTACACCAGCTTCGTTATTCAAGAGACGATGGTTTTTAAAGCACCATCATAAAGAGATCAATGTCCAACCTACTGAGTAGAAAGTAGATTATAATCTCAAGCTCGGTACCACAAATGTTTGTAACTTCAAAGAATTGAAAGACATATTGTCTAGATGAAGGGGATTCTGGTAATACTATATTTAGATTTTATATGATGTTGTCATTCTAACGAAATGTTTTTTTTGTTGTTTTTTTTGTGCTATTCATTTTTAGCTTTTTCAACCAAGGAATCCTTGGGCCCTAGGCCTCTTTTTTCTTGCTTTGGGTATTTCTTTCACCTTTTTTTTTGGGCTAATGCCTTTTTTTTCTCCTTTTTTTAAAATTTAAATAAATTTTTATTTAAAAGAAAACACATAACATATTATTTTATATTAATAATAATACAAAGAATATTTTATAAAAAAAACAACAATTGACAATTTTTGATTGCCTCCTTTGAGACTTGGAACATTATTTCCTCGTCGTCAAGGTGGCAATCATGTCTGGAAGAGTCAGAATTTGAGGGGTCTCTGCTTCCGACAATTTCTCTGTGACAGACTTTTAGTCACATGGGTCTATTAGAGTCGTAATAATAATTTTTTTCTTTTAAATTCCAACTGAAGCATATTATTTTGGCTTCTTTTTTTTTTTTTTTTTTTTTTTTAAAAAAAGAATGTTTTTATTGAATACATTTATTTATTTACACCTAACAAGTAATGAATGCAGATATTCAGAAAGAATGATCACTTCTCAGGAGCATGAGACTTGCCAACTATGAATGAGATTTCAAGGCAGCAATCAATACAGAATAAGTCGGATAATGATATCAAAACTTTCAAAACTTGAAATGAACCAGTGAAAAGGAGTAATTATCATAATTAATCCCAAAAATCTTTTCACATAAATCTAACACAATTGATAAATATCATTCTTTTGAACTTCTCATCAAGAATAGTGTCCAATGATCACATCTCACCATGGTAACATCACACTGCATTCAAATGTTTTTAGATTACAATTTCTGTATCTCCAATTTCCTCATCCGAAGGGAGACTACTCAAGTCAATTTTAGTATAGTCTGGATCCACCAAGGGGAGACCTTCTTTTTCTCTTCTTTCCAACTCCAAAAATGCTTCACGATGACTCCAATCTCTCAATTTGTAATCAGGCATATATGCTAGAATAAATCCTCCCCAGCATACACCAAGACTAACGCAAGCAAACATTATCATATGGTACAGAAACTAATCTTTGTCACGGTTACCCGGTTCATAACCATAGGATACATAATTCTCTTCAGTGTCGGTAGGATCTTTGAATTTTTCGGTCAACTTTTTTAATTCCTCTGACTTCTCCATCGGTTGCACAACTGCACCAACATCTTTTTTCTTTTCTGATGTAGAAATAGAAGCTTTATGTTTCAGCAGTGGAAATATCAATGACTTATTATTGACAAGTGTTTGTAATGCCCGACCTTGTCGGCCGACCAACCTCAACAAAGTCGCCATGTCTGAAACGTAGTACTCTTCTCTATTTTTCATTTTGGCTTCAGCTATGTAGGATGGCGATATGATTGACATAAAGACAAATTTTGTTTTACTATTTACTCATACAATTAATTCAAGTATTTTAACTAGTAAATATGCATTGTAATATAAAAAATAAATAACACTAGGGCCAAAACAAAAGCAAATATTATACATCGTATAAACACTTTCACAATGAGTAGGTTTAAACGTAAGCTACTTATTGTTGTTATTATTCTTAAATAAAAAAAATCTAACACGTTAGATCTAAATGAAACGCTGTACTGACAATTTAAGAGTTACCTTCCTTTCATAGATTACATACAAATGCAATCACAAGATTTACATTGATTTGTTATTTGCCTCAGACACCAGAAATAGAATTTAAGAACAATTAACATGATTTAATTAAAATAATGTAATAAAGAGTTGCATTTTAACTCTTATAGTCAACACATTCTCTTACATAACCCCGTTTGGGCTACCCTTTGGTCGTGGGCCTGGGCGCAATGAACCCCTTCGCGCCATGGTTGCTATGCCACTGCCTCTAACACCTACGTTAGGTAACTTTCCCAATGTCTTTGAAAGTTTTTTTTTTTTCTTGAGATGACGTCATCTGAAAAATTGTCACATGACACGAATGTAGGTGTCACGAGACGGTGTGAATAGCCGCGATTACAAGAGAAGATCAATCTCGCGGAACACGAAAGGTTGAGACGGTACATTGAGAGAGTTCGATTGGTATTTCCAAAGGCCCGGATTCTTTCTCATTTCCAGGATATAAACTCTTGAATTAGGCGGGGATAGAGGGAGAGTTAAGAATCTGGGCATGAGAGAGAGGAGGGAGGGGGGAAGAAAAAGAGAGGAGGAGCTCAAGAGAGATTTGTTGTCAGAGAAAAGAAAGAAAATAAAGAGTTGTCAGAGAGATATAGATCCAGCATGGGCGTCCGCAGTTTTTTTTTTTTTTTTTTTTTTTGCAGGAGGCTGCAAGCTGCCACCCATGACTCAAAGTCGTATCCTCAAATTTCTTGTTATAAGATTAAAGAAAATAACTGCCAACAGTGGCGTCACTAGGGTGGGTGTCACCCGGTGCGGTAATTTCAGGGATGTCACCCCCCCACCACCTCAGCTTTCCACTCAAATCTTCCCAATAAAAACTTCTTTATGTTGCGCTATAGTGCATGGAGCTAATGACCTACAATCGTTGATAGTTTTTACGGAACGTTAAAAAGAGTGTCGATTCTATTTTAAATTTCGGTCTTTCCGACACTTTATCATTAGTTATCGCATAGTTTATGTCACCACCTCAAAGTTGGTGCCATAGTGTAGAAACCCTATTTCAATATTGTGAATGTTATTTCTATATTGTGAATGTTATTCACAACTCATGTTGCCCTAAGGTGAACACTTTTGACCTTAAGTGAACCAGAGTTAAGAGCAGTCAGTCAATATAGGGAGTTGGTAGCAAGCACTTGATAGAGTCACTTGATATAGTCAGTTGAGTTAGATGTTTAAAGAAGTTGGTTATAGATTGGTTACTAAGTTGTCATTATATTCGCCATATTTCTATAGAGAATTAATACTGGTCATTCCTGAAATGAATTGTGTATCATATTCAATATGTGGTGTTATTACTTAAATTAAACTTATTTGTGTCTGCTACATCAAGTGTCATTTCCTTATTCTGTGAATTATAATATGAACCCAATGTCACCACCACGCCTACATAGATAAACCGACAATGATATCACAGCATCAAAACATAACCACAGTGACATTTATAATGTCAAAAATACAGCGGTGACATTTATGGTGTCAGAAGTGGCAGAAAATGATATTTTATGGTGTCAGAAGCGGCAGAAAATGATATTTTATGGTGTCAGAAGTGTCAGCAAACAACATTTATAGTGTCAGAGGTGTCAGCAAACAACATTTATAGTGTCAGAAGTACCACCAAACGACATTTATAGCAAACGACATTTATAGTGTCAGAAGTACTAGTCATTTATGATGTCAAAAGTGTTTAAATGAACACTATCAGAAGTGTCAGAACTGCTAACTTAACTAATTTTTTCTATTGCTGTCAGAAGTATTTTAATACTACAGTAACATTTATACAGATATTTTTTTTTAAGTTGGCAAGTGAACTATTTAGTAAACACAGGAAAAAGTAACTTAAAATATTATTTTTTTTTACACAAATTATGGCGCCACTCAACTAGCAAGAAAGCTAAGACCTGATTATCGACTCTACTATTTCTCATTTGGTGTCGTTCAGTGACACATTCAACATTTTAGAGATGACCTAGATCTACATTTAGTGAGACCAGCACACAATTTTTCAAGTGAGATTCACGTGATCCAAAAGTGACATTATTATTATCTTCAGCTAGTCTAACACTAACAGAAAACAGAGCTGAAACTAAAAGTTAACTCATGACTGTGCCTACTATTTTAACTTGTACTTCAAGATTGAACTTTACATGAATTGCAACTTATCTAGAATTTATTAAATTTTTGTGACTACACACTTGGTGTCTAGATCTACTACTACATGTCATATTGACCTGCCATGACACAGTTACCATTAGCAAGTTTTTTTTTTTCATCTGTGATGAATGAACAATTTGAACTGTTCCTGTTTAAGCAGTATTTCAACTTCGACATATTTTCCAGTTGACTACTGTCCTAAGTGTCATTTATCTGGAAGCCTGATTTATGTGGTTGTACTTTAACACCAGTTGAGATAGCTTTAGGAGCACAGCATTGTTCAAAGTCACTTTAACATCCTAAGCAAAAGAGATCAAACATGATATGCTGAGACAACCTGGATACTACAGCCTGTGTGGGTGAAACTAGACAACCGTGATAGTACAACCGGTGTGGGTGAAAATGTAGAACAAGTCATTCAAGTCATCGTTTGAAGACAGCTGATATATGGTCAGTCGAAGTAGCTGACATATTCAAGATAATCTACGTCGAGTGCTCGTCATAATTCTAATGAAACACTCATATTGTCGTTGTCTAACATTTAATAAGAGAGCGCTCTTTCTCTTAGACCTCTCTTACCGTCACTACCTTAAGGGTCATTTTTAGTTATTTATATTTGTTTCAGCAACTGTACGAAACAGTGGATTACCTATCAAGCAAATGAATCATTTATTGGATTACCTGTCAACTATATGAATTGTTTAATGGATTATCTGTCAAACATATTTATTGGATTAATATAGTTCAAGGACTTGAGTACCGTATCATTTAACATTGTACTGTGGATTTAACAAGTGGATTACTATTTTGTTCAAACGTATATGAACTGTATTTGTGACATACTTTACATGGAGCATCACCGGAACTTTCTGGACAAGTCAAGCATCAAGTGAATATTTAAGGGAAGTAACTTTAATTAACCTTTAGTATTAATGAGTATTGATTAGTTTTCTTTGAACTACACCACAATTTTTTTTCATTGTTTACATCTGTATTTATATATACATCTGATCTTTAGGGACTAAATTTAATTTTCTATTGAGTCTGAGCATTTATTTTCTTTTTTTTTCAAAGTAAGCATCCAGGTATTGGTAGGGACTCTTTAGATAAAGTAATTACTTGATCGTATAGCTGTACTAGTCCAGTTTGTATTTTATCATGTATCTATCATATTGTTAAGCTCTTGTATTGTCTTGTTTACATTTGTTTAATTTTCTTTTTGCGTCATAGTTATTTCTTATTGTAATTCTATTGTCTATTATTTCTACTATCTTGTAATGTCTCTTTAAAGCAGACTGTTTAGTATCTATAGTGTATTTATGTTTGTCTAATTACTTATTAATATATATATTTATTTTTACTCCTTATTTCAACCTGTTTTTATTATTATCAACACTACACAACACACTTGATACACTATGGGATATACTTTTATTTGAGATTGTGACAAGATTGATGGTATATAATATATACTTTGAGCACATTCAACTATTTTGATACTATTTGTATGGACACTGATTAGTGAAAAAGCAGAAACTTAACATATTACATTGATCACTATTTATCAGACTAATAAGGCTCACATAATTGTGAATTATTTGTTGCAATAAATTTTTATATTGCAAGTGGAGATACTAAAAATACATGTGAACACATAATTGACCAGTAAAGTATTACATATGCATATTTATGAACTAGACAAAGTACCAAGAATAATTTAAGAAATCTCATAAACTCAATTGCTGAAAACAAAATATATATCTACTATTATCTGTAATTATTTGAGCAATAATAATTATTTATTGTACAATATTTCATTAACAACTACCTAGTGCACACATATCTATTAATAAACTATATTACTAATTTGAATCTTTGAAAATGGCTGAGTATGAAAAACTAATATAGTAGATAAACTAAAGTTAAAAGAAGATGATAGAGCAGCATTCATCAAAATTGAAATAGACAGAATTAGATTAGAAAAAGACAAGCAACGTGAAGAAAGGCTACATGAAAAAAGACTCAGAGAGAAAGAACAAGAAAACTTAGAGAAAGAAAAAGAACGCCAGCATGAAATAAAACTAAAGGAACATGAGGAAAAAATGGCAAAACTAGCAAAAGAAAATAAAGATCAATCAGCCAAAGTCAAACTTCATCTGCCTACAATCATCAGTACCACAGCAAATTTAGGAACTTTGACCCAAAAGAAGACACATTAGAGAATGTCATTATCCAATTTTAATACATCTGTCAAACAGCAAATATGAATAGTGCACAAATGGCTCAACAACTGCTAGCTAACTTAAGAGGTGAACCATTAAACATCATCGACACACTAACTATGGAACATAGAAAAGACTATAACACAGTAAAGCAAAGACTTATTCAACATTTTGGCAAGACAGAGGAGCACTATCGAAAACTTTTTAGGGAAATAAAACTAGCCAAGAATGCAGATTTAAAAAGAATAATACTTGACATGCGCCAAAATATGATAAAATGACTACAACTCGCAAACTGTAACTTAGAAGACCCCAAGCAGATCTTAGATTTCTTTCTCATTGAGAATGTGTTAATAAACGTTACAGATGCAGGATTTTCATTCTTGAAGGAAATAAAAATAAAAAATGAAGCTGAATTAATATCTAATCTAACAACTTACAAGGACTCCCACCCAAACATCACCATAGACAAAAGGGAATTGTATAATGTAGCTGCAACAGTGACAGAAAACCATCCAAGATCTACAAATAAATTTAAATATGCCAAGAGCCTACAATGTTTTTTCTCTGGCATATTGGGTCACACCAAAGCAGAATGCAGAAAGAGAATAGCATCAGAACAACAGCAATATTCAAATAGAAACCATAAATATAGAAGAAATAACAAAAATTATCAGAGCTTCAGTCCAAACTATAATAGATCCTATCAACAACAATATAACAGAAGAACATGGCAAAGCTACAGCCCAACTAACACTAGACCATATCAAACAAACAGAAGATGGCAAAACAACAGAATGTCAAGAAGAGATCGATTTGAAGATAGACAACATACTTACCACAAACGGCAGCATATATACAAACAAAATCAGCCAAAAGTTTATCCTGCCTATGTCGATGGCATTAAAGTATATGCATTACGTGACAGCGGCTGTACCTCAATCATTGTAAAAAAAGTCACTTTTAAAACCTGAACAGATAGAAGACAGGTCACATTGACTTATGCGAATAAAGATTTATGGGAAGTATGTGAAACAGCATTAGTTTTCATTGAATCACCATGGTTCACTGGTCAATACAAAGCCATAGTAATTAACAACCCAGCTGAAGAACCAATCATAGGGAACATAGAAAACATAGTTGAACTGTCTGAAGAAGCCTTAGTAAAATGGGCTAATAGTGTGAATCAAGAAAACATTGAGTTAGCATCAACTACTAATTCACAAGAGTACAACAATGTCAGCATAAATGAAGCAACTAAACATAATCAGTCAATTACAAATCCAAATAAAATAGATGTAGAATGTCAAACTCATTTGCTAACAGAAGAATCTAAACTAAATAAAGATTGTCAAACAATTAACACACAAACAAATGATAGTGAAATACAAACAGATGAAATACAAATAGATGATAAAGATAAAGCTGAAAAACAAGAAATACAAAATAACATTAACACTAGCGCAGCTAAAAACCACATAAAGTAATAATAACAGTAGCCTTGACATTTAAAAACAGCAAACAGATAGAAGTATATGATCTAGTAGTCAATTATCAGGATGTTGTATGCATAGTTGATGAAGAATCCACAATCACTTTTGTAGAGCCCAATTTAGTAGAAAAACATTATTTGAATGATATAGCCATTGTAACCTTACCAAACTCTAGAAAGATAGAATGTAAAACTGCCATTGCTGAAATCAAATCACCATTTATAAAAGGGAAAATAAAAGTTGTAGTACTTGAAAATACTATCAGTCCAGTAATTATTGGATCTTATCCAAAAGTTAAAGTGCATCAAAAGCCAGTAATACATAAAACAATATGGTTTTATGACCTGTCTGATTGTGATTTCCAGAAAAAAAATTTTCAAATAGTACAAGATATAACTTGTGATTTTGGATATAAAAAAGTTTGGAAACATCCAGAACTTGGAGAGTCAATGTGGGTACAAATAAAACTTTGGCCATTACAAAGAGTTATTACATAAAATATACGGAACACCAATTAAGGGACACACAATTAATATCAGTGTTGTTGACTTAATACATCGCATCTGGTAAACATTGAGCATTATTTTGTAAACATTGAGTACTATTTGTAAACATTGAACTAAAACCCATTTTTTAAAACCCTATTTGTAAACAAACTTTGGAATTTGATTACTACATTGTAACCATTTTTTCACATTCTTTTGTCAACAAGAATAACATTTTTGTACTCAACAATGTAAACAAACATTGAATTTTTTTCCCAACTTATTCAGTACCTAGCTTAATTTTTTTCCATACAATGTAAACATTATTTTTTTCCCATTGTATTGAGAACAACTTTGAATTTTTTTTCTACAGCTATTGTAAACAAGATTGGAATTTTTTTACGATGTCATTTATCACAATTATATAACTTAGTCACATTTTCAATACTTTTGAAACAAGAGATTGATTCATAATGTAACTTATTTATTTAATGTCAATTAGTAATAATTAAATATAGACATACACTTGTATTTTTTTGAAAACATTTTTGTCAAACTATTCTTATGAACTATATTTTTTGTAACAATCATTGATGTCAACAAGAAGATCCTTGTAAACACACTTTTTGATATTTCAAGTACTGAAAGAAAAACTTGATATTATTCTTTTAAATTGGACTTACACATTTTTTCACAACAGATTAAAATGAATACAACTAAACTAGTAGGATGTTATGCTTGTATATATACGCTTGAACAAATTAATGTAACCTCAAAGATTGTATCACAACTGGCAAATTTTCTCAGTTGAATCTTTTTGACAAAAGATTTTTTTGGAACTTTGTACACAATAATTATTTGATAAACAATGTAATATTAAACTTTTTCTATTACTATCTACAAGTTATTTGAACTGTCATATGGAGAAATACTTAATTTGTAACATGAGGTGCATGCAACAAGCACTATGAAGGATATTTATTTTGATTTGATGTTGATACTTTTGAGCAAATATTTGATACTTAAAGTATACATATTTACTTGTGTAATATTAATGCACAACAATTTTTTTATGGAGATGTCAAACCTCATATTGAAGTAAATAGATACATTGAATTTGTAACAATGCTCATTAAGCAATTTAATCTTGAATTTTGACACATATTTTGAATTATTCCATACTTACCACTTACATATTGAGACTTACTTGTAACATTTTCTACATGATTTGTACATATTGTACTATTGGTGTCAAAAAGGACTTCTAACATTTTTTACAAATAGATATTGTGAATAAAAACTTGTATTTATTTTCACATTGTGACATAGGAGATTGTCATTGAAATTTTTGTCACACCTTGCACATATTATTATGATAAAGACTTGTAAGTATTGAACTTTGAACATTGATGTATATATTAGAACTACATGTAAAGAATTATTTGAGATGTATAGTATTTGACTCAGAGAATTATTGGAATTGCCTTACAAGAATATGATGGATTAGAGAATTTTGCCCTTGTATGAATTTTTGGTACAAATGTCTTGTGTAACACTGTCCTATTATATATTTTATTTGATGTTTGTAGTTCTATTTGAACTCTGCAATTGTACATTTCATAGACCCCAAGAATTCCAATTGATCCTACTTATGACAATTACGTCGTTTTCAAAACGGGGGTGATAGGTAATGTCACCACCTCAAAGTTGGTGCCATAGTGTAGAAACCCTATTTCATTATTGTGAATGTTATTTCTATATTGTGAATGTTATTCACAACTCATGTTGCCCTAAGGTGAACACTTTTGACCTTAAGTGAACCAGAGTTAAGAGCAGTCAGTCAATATAGGGAGTTGGTAGCAAGCACTTGATAGTCACTTGATATAGTCAGTTGAGTTAGTTGTTAAAGAAGTTGGTTATAGAATGGTTACTAAGTTGTCATTATATTCGCCATATTTCTATAGGGGATTAATGCTGATCATTCCTGAATTGAATTGTGTATCATATTCAATATGAGGTGTTATTACTTAAATTAAACTTATTTGTGTCTGCTACATCAAGTGTCATTTCCTTATTCTGTGAATTATAATATGAACCCAATGTCACCACCACGCCTACATAGATAAACCGACTATAATATCACAGCATCAAAAACCACAGTGACATTTATAATGTCAAAAATACAGCGGTGACAGTTTAAAATTTAAGCTTTAAAATTAGAAAAATATCTAACATCAACATGCTTTCCTTAGTAGACTTTAAAGAGCTCCTAATGGAAACAGTTAAATTTTATAATGCTAGTTTTGTACCGAAGACGATTTATTTAACGGTACAAAATAATAATAACAATTATTATTGTTATTATTAAGCTTAGCATTTAAAGCGTAAAAGAACTTTTCAGGATTTCAAACTTGAAAACTTATAAATAACTTTAAAGTCAATATCTTTTGTGATTTCGTTTTCAATGGACAGAGTTGCCCGACTTGAAATTGATGTCTCAAAAGTTCTTTATTAAAATTTCTTAATTAACTTCAGTTTTGAAAATCTTCGTTTAAAAGACACACCACGTTGACATACATTTGGAAAGAAGCTGTTGAAGGTTTAATCAAAGGCAACTATAAAGTTCCATGGGTTCCATCGGTATTCCATTTGAACTGTAAAATGCAAGTTTTAGCGTCTTCAAAATTAAACTTTGCTGCCTGAAGATGTATTCTAGTTTCGGTATTTCAGTTAAAATATCTTGTCGTCTGGCTCAATGTTCAAGGGAACAATGCACTCCAGCATTAAACTCTTGTTTTCTACTTGAATAGTGAGTCCGGCATAAACATCAAGCAGTCTGTGCATGAAACATCAAGCAGTCTGTGCATGAAACATCAAGCAGTCTGTGCATGAAACATCAAGCAGTCTGTGCAAGATGTTCTTTTTTACCTTCTTTACTGAATGTCAAATAGCAAGATAAAATACCAGATACTGAAGTCCTTCGAAGAGCGTGTCTGCAAAGCATCCATACAACCCTGATGCAGTCTCAGCTGCGATGGGCAGGACACGTCTGCAGAATGAAAGACCACCGCATCCCTAAACGACTCTTGTATGGCCAACTAAGCGAAGGAAAGCGCTCGCAACGTGGTCAAAGAAAGCGCTTCAGGGACACCCTCAAAGCTTCTCTGAAGGCATTCAGCATAGACCCAGGCACCTGGGAGTTAGAGGCACATGAAAGAGCATCATGGCGTCGCACTGTAAAAACTGGCGCATAGATTGCTGAGGAAAAGAGAACCACGCTGGCAGAAGAAAAACGCCAGAGAAGAAAAGCAAGGCCCACGACACTAGCTCCAGCTGGAATAGCCTGTCCAGTGTGCAGCCGAACATTCCGGGCTCACATAGGTATCACCAGCCACATGAGGAGGCATAAAACCCCAGTGCAAAGCCCTCAGCCCCCTGAATGACAAAGTGGTCATCATCGAACCACGATGGACGAACTATACGTTGATCATAGCAATGACTTCCCTGTCCTAAGTCCAAGTGCCAAAGTTTTCCAAATATTAAAGCCTGATCCATCTTCTCGTGATTTTCTAAATTTAAAACACATTATCAAAACAAACAAAAATATTTTTTACCCATTATGCATAATTTTATTTTTAAAAAAATCCAATACTTTTTAATCTTTTAAGTGACACTATTTTTTTTTTTTTTACGAAAGTGGATTTTTACCCTTTGGGTATCACCCCTTAACGGGTGTCACCCGGTTCGTTTCGCATCCCCACCCCCTAGTGACGCCACTGACTGCCAACCCCCATTCGGACCCTCATACCTAATCGATATTAAATGCACAGTAAATTTTTTTTTTTCATGAAATAAAAAAATGAGAAACTAAATTAAATACGTGAACTAAGTATTTACTGTGCACATTGTTAACTGTATCCGTGAGGCCCGTGTTTGCCTACGTTCGATCAAACAAAAACCTCAAATGTTGACTGTGGTTGCAGAAACTGTCAATAACTTTACTTATGAATTGCTTTTCGTCGCGATTGACAAGCTGGCGATGAACGCTTATCGTGCAGTTCTGATATTCTTCTTTGCATTGCAGCTTTTGCGTCGTTTTAGGTTGAAGACAAAAAAACAAGTCGAACTGACCATTAGTATTGCTCGAAAAGCGAGACATAATGAAGAAACTTAAGAATTAAGATGTGTAATGTAAAGCCTTGTTCTGTAATAACTCCCGAAATCCGAACATGTGTTTTTTTTCTCAGTGTGTCTGTCGACTGAATTCTCGGCAGCAGCAACTCAATATCCGGTATCAGTTTTTTCTGCCAGCAGTCTCTCCTTCCTCAAGATGACATCTCTGTCGTGTTCCTCAGGATGGTCAAGTTGGTTTTTGATTATGCCATTAATGTGACTCCTGATGTGCTGTTGAGCGGCCACCATGTTAAGTTGGAAAGACTGCAACACCATGGAAACAGGTTCAAGAACAGATGAATAATTGACGACAATGAAAAGACAAATCAGAAACACAAGAGGAGCAGACTTTTACTACACGTGTGCTGTTTATCTGGCTTCACTTGTAGTCGTTATTTTAAGATCCGCCAAACAGTCAAGGATTTTTAAATTGAGACTTAAAGCTCGAATGGATTCATATTTTTTAGTTCATGTGTCTCACACAAAAGAGATAAATTTAGCGGTACCCCCGTCAAAATAGCGCAGAAAAAATATTTTAGTCATTTTGAAAGAAATAAAGATATCGTAAAATATGAATAGAGCCATTTTTTTGTTTGTTTTAATGTTATAATTTTTCAGTCATTTTGCAGGAAACACTTTAGATATCTTTAAACATAAATATGCAAAAATCATAATAAGGTAAAATGAATAATTTCAAAATATTGCATTTATTTACATTATAAAAGTGTACTTCGAGAACACGCAAAGATACTTGTCAAATTTACACACACACACAAACTTTCACAAAGTTAAATTGTAGGAAATGTCACGTAGAAATTCCATCACTGGCTTGTTTCTGTACAATGGTAATGTATCTTTAAGACGTCTGTTAAGTTGGAGTTACTTTGTCTTACTTGCAGCTTTACTTCATTCTCCAGCATTGTACAATCGCAATCAACAAACCGAACGCTCAAAGACATCTGCTCAGTGCCTGGGATATCTGAAGTTTCATCACTAAAATACCCAACAAATGCAGTTAATTTATTTGGGTTCTTGCTGCTGCCAGTGCTACGTTGATTCAAATCAACATTCCAACTCGGACGATGGCATGTAAAGAACTTTCTTGTATCTCTTCTATTGTAAACTGGTGGACGTGTTTAACCAGCTGTTTTATCGAGCGCTAACACCGACCGCAACTCCGAAAGACTCTTTACTTTTGTTCAAAGAAAATATAACATTTATCACATCGAAAGATAATTAGCAAAAAAAAATAAATAAATTATTCTAGACCTTAATTAACTAAATATTGTTATGTATTTCTGAATCTTCTGGCTAAATGTATTAGTAGGCACACAAATAAAAACACTGCAAAGAACTTGACGACTCAACTTTCAGTTTCATATAACTTTAATGACTATTAACCCTAACAATTCATCACTGTAACATGTAGCGTAGAAGACTGTACAATATCTGTCAGTTTACAGTTAGCTATACTTCGTTGCAAATCTTCACTTCGTTGCAATTCATCTCTTCTCAACTTGCATCGAGCGTATTCCACAGAACAGACCAACGACACACTTCCCAGTGTCGCTCCAGGTCTCCCAAAGCTGAACCAAGTCGTACTCAAGTCTACCGAATCAGAGCCGCACACGTCTTATATCGACTGTAACGGCTCAAGTCCACTGTAGTTCGCTGTATAGAATTTAACGACAGTGGTCCACTCCAGTTAACTCTACCCTAGTTAACTTGCATCGAGTCGTACACATTTCTCTTCCACTAGAGCCGCACACGTCTTACATTGTCTGTATCGACTGTAACGGCTCACTCACGACTCCATACGACTGACTTTCACATTAAATCTCTGGCTTATATAGAGTCCCTAATCGCTCCTCCAAAGTTGCACAAACACTGCTAGTATCCTCTGAAATAACACGTGAGGAAACGTCACATCCTGTCTTTGTTTTTACATGTAGATTCCAGAGAACACCTGCTGCAGTGTCATCAAGCCGTGGTCACACGTACTGACCTCTATCTGTCACTGTTCATTTGTAACTGCCCCCTTCTTAGATCTGTTTGTCCCCTGGAACAACACGTGAGGACACGTCACATCCTGTCTTTGTTTATACGCGTAGATTCCAGAGAACACTGGCTGCTGTGTCATCTCGCTGGGGTCACACATTGACCTCTACTTGTCACTGTTCATTTGTAACAATATTATAAAAAATAATTGTGGCATTTTACGTCTCGAGACGATTTTTTCCCTTTACAATGCAACTTCTTGTGTGACTAAAGAGGCCAATCCTTTGTACTTTCACCCTCCTTTCTACTATTATAGTGTATGGCATCTACAATCCAGGACCTTCCTTTAATGCTCGCTCTTCATGTGGATCTATCCAGTGCCACTTTTCCCCAGCAGTTAGTGCCAGTTTTGGAGAGCTTCATGTTGCGATTGCATACAGTATACCTTAGCAGTGGACGACCAGCGTGATGTTAAATCACCATATTGAATGTTTTGTAAAAGTCGACCTTGTGGCATTCATAATAGCTATGTGCAAATATAAACAAATCATCACGACTAACATTCTATAGAATATGTGACATCCTTTATAGAGTAAAGAATTGTAAGCCTAGAGTAAATCGTACATGGTCGGACATGAACTACAGATTTGCCTATTCTAGTTACAATAATTGCATATCTTTACAACTGTACTTCAGTGGAAGCACCACTTGTTAAGTTACTACACTTTATAATATTCCAATGATAGGCCTTTAGATTTCGACTTAGACACTTAGACATTCTCTTAGGCACCCACAGGAGGGTACATGATAGTGCACTTTCAACCCCCCCCCCCCCCCCCCCCGGATTCTGACTAAATCTACATCCAGGCCTACATAATAAAAAAAAAAAAACAGATCTGGAAGATGCATTTCATTATAAAATATATTTAAAAATGGCTACTCAGAATTTAGAGGCGTGCACGTACATAGTTGGCCATCCATTCCATACGCCTAGGTTAATCTACTTATTTCTACTACTACATTAACCAGTGGAAGCACTACTTGTTCAGTTGCTACTTAGAAGTAATTGATTTGGTGGTGCGAAAAAATGGCTAGAATTTGGCTACTTATAGAATCCCGCTGGAGGTGCAAGTGCACCCCCTTGCGGGCGTCCATTCTAGACTGAAACTAATTAGAAAAAAAAAACTTGCTTGATTTTTTTTTAAAACTAATTAATAAATAAGCAAGGTTAAAGAAAAAACGACGAACCCGCCTCCGACTCTCGTACACACTGCATGCAGATCTCACACAGTTTTAGTTTTGGCCTATCGTTAACTTAAAGGACCACTTTTTTTTAACGAAATGAATGGTGCGTTCCAGCGAAACCATTCGGTTCTAGACGCCAAGATAATGCATTTTGTGCTGCAGCTCAGAATGCAGAATATATAACACTCGCCCTGAGCGAGACCAATCGTCATAGAAGGTCTAAACACTGACCTGCAACGTCGCAACGTGTGGGCAGTTTAGACCAGTAGCTCGTTGCCACATCAGTGTTCAGGCCTTCTCTAATGAATGGTCCCGTATGGAGGCGTCACGTCTGTCTGACAAACACAGTCATGCAGTTTCTATGAAATGGTCGCTTTAAAGAAACTCAAAATGTAATTCTACAAACTCATTTGTCCTCTTCTATCTAATTTGGTAACTTTCAACGAGCATTCTTATGGCGTTTTTACTGGTAAAGGTTTGACTTGTAAAAGTTTGAATTGTTCTTTCAAAGTTGAAATTGAGAACTCAGCAACCAATGAAGTAAATAAAATCTGTAGGCCTATTTGTTTCAATGGTTAATATTATTTCTATTGTATTTCACCCATTGCTCTAACAACATAACATAATAGAAGTCAGGGATGAATATACTTATTCAATACAAGTCTTAGAACAAAAACAGATTGAAAATGTTGTATATGATCTTGACTGTTCAAAAATATAAACATTAAAAATAAACTAAATAAAATCCCAATTGCTGGCAATGATCAATCTCATCTTGGGGTTCTGTTCAAGAAAAAACATTCTTAAGAAAGCTAGAAAGATAAAAACAACAGCTTTGGGCATGATTTGAACATTTTACTATCACATAGAAAATATAAGCCACCAATCGCAAAACAAATACAAAACAAAAGCCAATTTTTCAGAATTTAACTTTTACAAATTCTATACAAATGAGACATAGGAATGTGAATTTACACACATTTGCATCAGCTTTTTTGTAATGTGAAATATACTATTGTAAAGCAAATTTGCTTAAGTATTATAAATATATTATAAATAGTAAATTGGCATTTCTCATACACAAGTGTGTATCTAACTTTCATGCTCCATTTGTCACTATTACGTGCTGGTTACAAAACAAAGTTGGTAAAATAATTTCAATGTGCACAAACTAAAAATTCCACAAGAGCTAAAAAAAAAAAACTACAGATGGGAAAAACTACTATCTACAACTTATGATGCTTTGGATTGTTAAGCAGACTGAGGACTAAAGAATCCTCAACTCTGTAAATTGCTTCAAACAATTTCTACCCACTAACTTTCTTTATTTTTAATTTTACAATGCAGCTTAGTTGTCATTAAATGACCAACAGTCTTTACTTTCCCCCAACTAAATTGAAAAGATATCCATTCCTTAAGTCATACATTCGCTTTTAACATTTTAAACATTTCAAATACAATAATATTCATTTTTTGAAACAAAATTACATCTTATCATATAAATTACATACATTAAATATTAATAAACAGTCAATGGAAAAAGAAAAAGAATAAATTCCATATCAAGTCAATAATAAACTTGTTTTTCTAAAACCGATTAACACTCACAAGAAGTTGCAAAGGTAAAAGATCATCTCTCGAGACGTAAAATGCCACAGAGAGAGAGAGATTAACACTCAACAGTTCAGCTATCATTAAGAAAAAGTAGCTCAATGTCACTCTCATCTTGCAGCAACAGTAGCAGGAAACGTGGTAGTGCTCTTTTTGTCTTTTAAGAATTATTTTATCAGCATTCTTCGTTTGTTTTATATGTTTCTCAGATGTTCCTACAGTCCATAGCGCATAAAACACATCACCAGGCAGCCATCCATGCTAGCACCATAACATATAATACAATCATTCTTGTACAAATTCCACATTCTATTGAAACAAAAATTTTGATAATGCATATTTTTAAAAGCATTTTTTTTCTATGCAACTTATTGATTTGATTTCAGCATCAGCTTCTGTTAAACCTTATCATCACTGGCCCAAAATTAAGTCTTAGTAACTGTTCCTGTTTGGAACACCCAAATTATATTATGCAAGAACATAGAAAAAAATGATGGAAAAAAAAAATTAAAGCAAAATAGTTACATTCAAGCCTAGAATACACTTTAGTTTATTTAGTTTTTATTATCTAATTCCATATAAATATTTGTAGACATTTAGAAAGAAAAAAAAGGAAAAAATGTTTTTTTAATTGTATTTTGACAAAAATGATAAACAACCCAATGGTACTTATGCTATGATCTGAATCTTATTTAAAGGTTCAGATATCAAATGCACATTGAAAAATAAAAGTAGACATGTTAAAAATTGTATACAAATAATTTACAATAGCAAGGTTATTTTTTTAATGGACGGAAATTTTTTTTATTTTTCTTTAATAAGAACAATTGAACTAAAAAGTATTTGCTAATCACATTCAAGCAATAGAACAAAAAAACATTCAAGTTGACATTTATTCCACAATCCATAATGAAATAGCATTGAGCTTACAGACAAGATGAACCTTTTATAATCTGTACATGCCATGATATGTTATAAGTAATCCCCTACACAGATTAGTTACAGGCTTAGAACAAAAGTACTGAACAGTTACTTTCATAGATTAGTGTATAAAAATAAAAACTCTTTTCATTGGCAGATTTTTAGCTATTCTATATCATAATGGAAATAAAACAAGTCCTTCAAGCTCACACCAAGGAATACACATTTTTCTTCTTTTTCATTTTCATCATTTTTTTTTGTAAATCAACAGATGGTTTAAAACAAAAAGCTTGGACTATTTATTTTTAATAAAAAAGCAATTTAGGCTGTTGAAACAGAATAACAATGTACCATATTCTTTGGAAGACCGAACAAATGTCTTATACATTTAAACTTACAGATATATTAAGCTATCTTCACATGTTCCCTATCAACTCCAGCCTGGCCTAGCCACTGACACGTAGCCTATGACCCCCAGCACAAAGACCAGGAAAAAGGGTAGAGTGTACATCCGAGACTCTCCCTGGTACAGGGAGGTGACTGGATAAGCCAGTTCTTGCCAACAAGTGTCGTAATAGCACTCTCCTTGGTTGAATGTGGTGAAGAAGCGCTCGCAAGTGTCAGACCCAAAATTATCTGGATCACAGCTTGCATAAAATCTGAAAATAAAGTGAATATTCAGTTGACACTAAATATATATTCTAATTGTATTAATTAAGAGGGGTATTGGATGAGTGTAAAGCACTTCTGAACCAGAGGGTCCCGGGTTCGACTCCTGGGATTTTAAATTTTGAAATCTTTAGGGCACCTCTATGTCCACCCAGCATAATGGGTATCTGGCATTAAATGGGGACAGAAAAGGCAGTTGGTTGTTGTGCTGAGCACATGACACCCTTGTTAAATGTGGGCCAAAGAAACAAATGACCTTCACATCATCTGCCCATAGATTGCAAGGTCTGAAAGGGGAACTTTTACTTTAGTTTGTAGTTACATTTCTTGCTTTTATCATTGCCTGCAATAAAAAAAATAATTAAAAAGTACAATATGAGGTATCACTAAATTTGCAAATGGATACAGATTATTCCTGATCATTCCCTTGTCAACTATGATTAGTAAAAAATAAAATGTCCAACTTGCCCCTAAACTTAAAAACATTCTTTATCTTTACTTCAATGATCTTTTCTATATCGAAATGTCAAAGAAGTCACCTTTTGTATGTGTTTAGGATGTTTGATTTATTTTTAATTTCGCACAACTTTTAATTAAAACTGAACTTCTTATTTTTAATCGAAGAAATCATTAGAGACAAGGAGTTGAATCTCCTTGCTTTGTTAATATCTTGCTTCATTGTAATACACATTCCTGAAATGTAAGACATTTTTAACCCTCCCCTCAAGTGAGACCAATCAGACCAGACATACAGACATGACATGGCAATTAGTTATTGGTCTCCACTGACCACAGGTCTATGTTCAAGCCTACTATAATGATTGGTCTGACCTCAAGCCACAGTGTTGGCTAAAATATTATTAACAGAGTTAATCTATCATTCACTCTATAATGAGTTTTACAATACTCTATAAGAACTGTAGAAGGCGTGGTGGCTGAGAGGTAAAGCGCTTGTCTTCCGAACCGGGGTCCTGTGTTCAAATCCTGGTGAAGACTAGGATTTTTAATTTTGGGATCAGATGACCTTTACATCATCTGCCCTATGGCTTGTTGTCAAAAAATCAGTGTTTGTGACAGATTACTTCAGAGTAACTTTTTCCAGCATGAGCCAGTCTCCCACACAAGTAACTCTCTGAACTTACTTGCTTTGTGAAGGTTTTGGATCTGCTGGAATGCGGATGTACCTCACAGTGCTTGTCAGATAGAAGGATTGTACACTGGAATTTACAGTGCATGCAGCGCTGTTGGCCCCAGCACAGTTTAATGTCCAGTTGGACTGACTGTAGCTGAACAAATAAAAAACATACACAAATCTGTAAGTTTGAGTTCAAGAACATTAAAAAGTATTTATAGTATAAAGCATAAATAAATTAAACTGCAAACCTAAAAATTAGTTAATTGTATTATTACGTCTGACAAAAGAAGTCACTTGGTGTGAAAAAACAAATGTTTGGAAACAAATACAAGTAGGAAATGAGATAATTAACATGCTATCACAATAAACATTATCTTGGTTGAAAATTATCTGATTACTAGATGATATAAATCCAAAACATATCAAAATTTTATTGCCTCTAACAAGTCTTGTTAGACACTATCACAATTATGTTTTCAATATCTATTCTACACAACAGATGTCAACCAATGCTAGTCAAGTTTCATTACATTCATGGAATCAGATATTAAAACAAAAAGTAGACTTTAAACATGTATATCATGTGAGGAGTGTCTCCAAACAATAAAGCTAAAAAGATGTAATCAAGTCAAGAGTTTGAGAAACAATAGAGCAGCTCCATCACAGCTTGTCATACCCTATTTCCAATGCCTAGACATTATTAAATTAAAAAGATCAAATCTATCAAGCTTTATGCTAATTAGCTATGTTCCACTAAACAATTAAAAGTTGTTGAAAGAAATAAAACCAGGTTGACTTACCCAATATAAGCCCCAGTGACCTCATATCGAGGAAAGTCATTCACCACCCCAGTCTGTGCATACATGATATGCAAGTGAATGCCAGTGGGAACAAAACAAACACCAGAGATGTTGTTGGCCCAAGAACGAAGAGGCTCTGTCACATTAGCAGTTGTTGTGTTACTGAATGTGCCATTGACAGGGGCAGCTGTCGTCATCAACTGATCAGTGGTGTTTTCTAGTGATTGCCTGACAACATAACATTGTTTTTTTAGTTGCCCATACATTAAATGATTGCCAGATGACATAAAATTGTTGCATTAGTTAAACCAGATGATATAACACTGTTGCTTTATTTGCCCCATATAGTAAGTGACTGCCTGATGATATAAAATTGTTCTTTTAGTTGTCCCATATATGAGGTGATTCTATGATGATGTAACATTGTTGATCTACCTGCCCCAAACATTTATCTTCTAATAAAAATCCTGAAGATAAAAGTTTAATACCTTGATCAATCAATGGAATTTATACTTACCTAAACATAAATCTTATAACCTTAAAATGATTATTAATAATCAATGCCTTTACATAGCATTACAAACAATCATAATGTAGACATTATTCACTTATAGGACATAAAAGCTACAAAACAGAACTAAAAGGCAACTAATTTAAAAAGTTTTGAAAAGGAAGCTCTTAGTGTTTTTCTTCAATGTGGTGTGTCTGAGCTCAATTAAGAATGAGTTCCAAATCTTACTCATCTACTATTTGATATTTATTAGTGAAATGGTTTTGGTTTGTGGCCCATCTGCCCTATATGTTCTTGATAAATGAGACACAAAAATGATTTTAACTTATTGTACCTTATAACAGGTATCCACATGCTGGAGTTGCTTGGATCATTGTAACCATAGCGACCAATTCTATTTGCTGCCATGAGAACATTCAGTTGGTTGCTGATGTAGGTCCTGTTAAAGGTCGGAAAAATAATTTCACAGCCAAAAAAAAAAGACACACAGAGATGAAAATATTTCAAAGATCTTCTTGTATTTCTTAAGTCTTTAGGATATATCAACATTGCTTTCAAAATTGTGACATAAGACCTAAGTGGTAGAGTGCTGGTACACAAAATGACAGGTCCTGGGTTCAAGTCCATTTTTATACAGCTAGAATGTTAATGTATCAATTAAACTAATGTGACTAATAATGATACCTTCTTTAAAGAACTAGCACAAACAAACAACTAACTTTGTCTTGGTCGCTATGAATCCCAAACTTCAAAAGAAAGTAATTTTAGAAGGACATGCTCAGAGTTTGTCATGAAAGAAATTAAATCTCATTTTGGAAGTTATCTATTTCAACCAAAAGATTATTATTATTATTAAAGTAGCATGATGCATCATTGATTTGTTGATGATAAAAATAGTTTAATGCAAGTCATATAATTATTGCTAATAAAGAGAACATGATGCATTATTTTTATATTAAAGTAAACAAGACTGTATGTATACAGTTGAGTAAATGCATGAATAAAAAAGTACAGTAAAATGCTTCCTTTGTAACCTTAAATTATCACAGGCATTGTTCAATGTAGAAAATGATAGTTTTAGGGCACATGCTGACATCAGTTCATCACCAAAAGTCAAAGGTTTTCTTTGGGCATTTTCACACAGACCATCAGCTCCTGCAAATAGAAAATAAAAATGTACCAAGGTGTCTTTAGCCAAATTTAAACGAAAATCAACACATAAAAAGAATATTTGGTAGTGCTTTTAGAGGAAAAAAAAAACATCAGACTATCTGTAAATAACAATGAGTAAAATACCTGGCAAGAAAACTGACATTTGTTTATGTACCACAGTGTCAACAGAAGTAGAATTTCCAGATAAGCATCCACTGGATAAAGGCTTTCCAAAATTATAACCTGAAAAAAAAATATAAAAGAAATACAAAATTTCATTTTACTCTATTTTCCCCATGTGGTAGGTGCTCCAGCAAGTTGTAACAATAGTCCTGGGTTCCAACACTGTCCATCATTATCCTCTAACATCATGCAAGAGGTTTTAGCTAGGAAGTTTTAATCTTCATCTCTGAAGGAACATCTGAAAACTTATGGTGGCAGAGTGAACTGAGGAGTCCCGGGTTCCAATCTTGGTATTTTGTATTTAGTGATCTTTATGGTGCCTTTGAGTCAACCCAGCATTAGTGGGTACCTGACATTAGTTGGGGAAAAGTAAAAGATGTTGGTCATTGAACTTTCTGCATGACACCACCCCTGTCAACAATAAGCCACAGAAATAGTTGACCTTTACATCACCTGGCACCATTTGTAGCAAGGTTTGAAAGGGGTACTTTATCAAGCAGGAGGTTTTATCAGAAAACCTACAAGCCAATGAAAAGAAATTTTAAAATGATGGGAAGATATGATGAAAGGCTTGCAAATTCTTCAATGGTTAGAAAAACAAGAAACTGGACATGTATCTAAAAAAACAGCTCTAACGGTTTTTTTTAGAAATTTGACAGTTTATGTATATTTTTTGGGAAAAAAATACTAACTAATTGGTCACAGAGGTAAAACTCTAGTTTGACCATTACAATTTTTCAAAATGTAACTTTTAAATATTAAATTTGGTCTGGAGGTCTAGACAATGTATAACATGAACACATAAGTCAGCAGGTATTCCCACATGTATTCATTAAATGAATAGAATTTCTGGAAAAATTTTCACATCTAAGTCTGGATATATCGACCAATCACCAAATTAGAATACCATAAATCTAGATCCAGTATTCTAGTCAATACTACTATCTTTTAATGTTACCATGTCTGATTCTGTATCATCAAAATAGATTTTTTTAAATACTCGCAGTAGATTTAAGCAAGCACTTAACAGGGTGAGGGGAGGGGGGGGGGGGATGGGACAGGGTAAAAAATAGCATTTTTTAAGTCTTAGTTATTGAAAACAAATTAATCACTCTTACAAAAAGTCTTCAGCTTCATAAAAGAGGAAATTGTCTTTTTACAAAAAGTTTTTCTGATGTTACTTGTTTGTTTTCTGCATGTATGGTCTGACACCAAAAGTTTAAACCTAATAATAGGTTGCTAAAACTCAACAATCATGTGAAAAATATGAAACAAGGCAAAGTACCAGGAGAAAGAAATTAAAAAAAAAAAAACTCAGCAAAGTAGAAAGTAAAGTAACTAAAGGTAATAAGAATTAAGCTGCTGTATCCGAAGCCTATTCCTTGAAATTGAAATGAGACATGGCATGGGGTCGTGAACAGTCAGCAAAGGAAACCCCCCCTCTTGAGAAGAATGTAAAGTTTAAATAAAAGAATGTGCATAGATCAGAAGTTAAAGGGAAGGAACAGCAAAAACCAACAACAATATTATTTAGATAAAAATAGAAACAGCATTTAGCCAAATGCAGAAAACATTCTCAA
The DNA here is from genome assembly GCA_030265305.1 of Biomphalaria pfeifferi. Lineage (NCBI taxonomy): Eukaryota > Metazoa > Mollusca > Gastropoda > Planorbidae > Biomphalaria > Biomphalaria pfeifferi. The sequence goes on from JASAOG010000004.1 coordinate 10,404,966, forward strand.
TTTAATAAAAATAGAAACATAGTCCAACATTTGAATGAGAATACCTGCAGTCCCTGACCTCTGGTAAGCAGATGTTGTGTTAAGATAATTGTCAGACTTGAGAACCCCTGAGTTGGTCTTAGCTTGCCAGGTAGAACTAAACTTTTGAACCACTTGAGTACCTGCAGTTACATTGGCTAGAACAATATCAGCTGTAACCTTTGAAATGGTCGTACCTGACCATTCAAAGTTATATCTGCAATTAAAACAGAAAATGTAAAATTGATTTATATATATATCCATCGTTGTTTGATGATGACCAGCTTTGTCATCTAGGGGACTGAGGGCTTAGTGCTGGAATTTTGTGCCTCCTCATATGGCTGTTGAGATCTATGTGAGCCCGAAAATTTCGGCTGCACATTGGGCAAGTTATTCCGGTTGGAGCTTGTGTCATTGAACTTCCTTTTTTTTTTGATTGATTGATTTACAGTTGAGACATAAACACCAAAACCTATTCATAAATTTTAAAAAAAGTAAAGTTCCCCTTTCAGGCCTTGTGGTCTATAGGGCAGATAAAGTAAGGGTCATCTGTTTCTGTGGCCTACGGTTGACAAGGGTGTCGTGTGGCCAGCACAAAGACCTACCACCTTTACTTTTTCTAAACTAATGTCTAGCACCCATTAGAGCTGGGTGGACTCAGAGGAGCCCAAAGATCCCAAAATTAAAAAACCCAAGTCTCAAACAGGATTTGAACCCAGAACCTCTGGTTTGGAGCTAAGCACTTTACCGCTCAGCCACCATGTCTCCTAATCCATAAAGAAAACTTAAAAAATAAAAATGTGATTTTAAGTTTTCAAAAATACCCAGTACTTAGTCATGAAGGTAAGTACATTCTGTCAAGAGACAGCTGATTAGAAACATAATGCTACTATTGAACTAAGGCTACTGAAAATAATATCTCTTTAAAATTTAAAACATTATAAATATTACCTTTATTCTAGATATTTAGACAATAAAAATAATGATAACTATTTTTTTTACAATTAAATAGGCTTAACAATGTATTTAATATCTATATTTATTATATCTATATTTGCAGCTTAATCAGTAAATTAGTAAAACTAAATATTACCAGCCTACAGAAATTTTACAGAAAAAAAAAGATTGTGAAATTATCACTAACTTTACAAGTTAAATCTTTTGGGTAAATATTATAGGCTAATGAACTGTCCCCAATTTTATTTCTGCACAAAAAATGAAAGTATTTATGATGGCAAGAATAATGAAATGATTTATAAAATTAGATTCTAAACATAATGAAAAAAGGAAGGGGAGAAAGGATTCGAGAAAGAAAGAGTTTTGAGAGATGAGCACAATTTTCATTCTAATTTATCACCATACTTAACAATTTCTATTTGATAAGCTAATCAGTATGCTCTAGTACACTCTCAATACACTTCAGGACAGAAGATTACCAAGTAAAGTGGCAATACATAAAACACTGAACCATAACTTACAAATAAATCAAATAATAACAAAATACTCAGACACAAAGATAAAGACAAGTTTATTTCATATGTTAGGACAAATTCCTACAAGTGCTCTCTCTTCCCTACTGCAATTAAAGCCTAGAAAGGATTGCCTGAATCAGTCAGGAGAACCAATGACTTAGCAGAGTTAAGTCTCATTTTAACATGCACGACTAGATAATCATATGGATAAGCATAGGATGTAATTATCTTCTCTTTTGAAGGAAAATCTGTCATTTTAAAAGATAAAATACACTTTCCCCATCTAGTATATTTGAACTGACCAAGTGACCATTTGCCCAAGTACACTTATTCATAATTGAGGTTGGTGAAATATAAGATCTTCTAACCTGACTTCTAGAACAGCATTATTACAGATTCCATTTCCATTCGGCCCTAAAACACTGGCACCATCATCCCAAGAACAACGAGCTGGTAGCTGGGCTGTACTCTGGTAGGTTTTGTTGACATTATATTCCCAGCATGCCTACAGTAAGAAAACATTTGATTTTGTACAACCAGCAAGCATTAAAAAAAAAGGTTTCAATTTACAACAAAAAAAATTCCAGACTACTGTTAAATAATATTGAACAATCAAATCAAAGTACTAAAATCATAATTTAGAGCAGTACCTATGTTCCAGATAAAGAACAAAATTATTGTTCAGTTCCTATTAATACAATTGTGTAATGGATTCCTGTGCCTTGTTATTGCTTTATTAGGATATTCTTCTTCTAAGCAACAATAAAACACTTTTCTTTCTCCACTCTTTACCACCTGTCTTGAGGTCACTGTTTTGTTATTGCTAGACCAATTTTATGGTTATCTGCCTTAACTAACACTTGGACAGCCTTTTTTGTACCCACTTCTCGTTACTAAGTATGGGACTTGTTTATATCAAACACAAAACTTAGGATGACAATAATAATAAGAGAAGACTTTTTTTTTCATTGTTATTGTGTGTTTCATATTGTTACAAGCGCAGCATAGTGTGAATGTGGAACGGTGCGAATGTGGGATAGTGTGAATGTGGAACGGTGCGAATGTGGGATAGTGTGAATGTGGAACGGTGCGAATGTGGGATAGTGTGAATGTGGAACGGTGCGAATGTGGGATAGTGTGAATGTGGAATGGTGCGAATGTGGGATAGTGTGAATGTGGAATGGTGCGAATGTGGGGTAGTGAGAATGTGGAATGGTGCGAATGTGGGATAGTGTGAATGTGGAATGGTGCGAATGTGGGATAGTGTGAATGTGGAATGGTGCGAATGTGGGATAGTGTGAATGTGGAATGGTGCGAATGTGGGATAGTGTGAATGTGGAATGGTGCGAATGTGGGATAGTGTGAATGTGGAATGGTGCGAATGTGGGATAGTGTGAATGTGGAATGGTGCAAATGTGGGATAGTGTGAATGTGGAATGGTGCGAATGTGGGATAGTGTGAATGTGGAATGGTGCGAATGTGGGATAGTGTGAATGTGGAATGGTGCGAATGTGGGATAGTGTGAATGTGGAATGGTGCGAATGTGGGATAGTGTGAATGTGGAATGGTGCGAATGTGGGATAGTGTGAATGTGGAATGGTGCGAATGTGGGATAGAGTGAATGTGGAATGGTGCAAATGTGGGATAGTGTGAATGTGGAATGGTGCGAATGTGGGTTAGTGTGAATGTGGAATGGTGCGAATGTGGGATAGTGTGAATGTGGAATGGTGCAAATGTGGGATAGTGTGAATGTGGAATGGTGCGAATGTGGGATAGTGTGAATGTGGAATGGTGCGAATGTGGGATAGTGTGAATGTGGAATGGTGCGAATGTGGGATAGTGTGAATGTGGAATGGTGCGAATGTGGGATAGTGTGAATGTGGAATGGTGCGAATGTGGGATAGTGTGAATGTTGAATGGTGCGAATGTGGGATAGTGTGAATGTGGAATGGTGCAAATGTGGGATAGTGTGAATGTGGAATGGTGCGAATGTGGGATAGTGTGAATGTGGAATGGTGCGAATGTGGGATAGTGTGAATGTGGAATGGTGCGAATGTGGGATAGTGTGAATGTGGAATGGTGCGAATGTGGGATAGTGTGAATGTGGAATGGTGCGAATGTGGGATAGTGTGAATGTGGAATGGTGCGAATGTGGGATAGTGTGAATGTGGAATGGTGCGAATGTGGGATAGTGTGAATGTGGAATGGTGCGAATGTGGGATAGTGTGAATGTGGAATGGTGCGAATGTGGGATAGTGTGAATGTGGAATGGTGCGAATGTGGGATAGTGTGAATGTGGAATGGTGCGAATGTGGGATAGTGTGAATGTGGAATGGTGCAAATGTGGGATAGTGTGAATGTGGAATGGTGCGAATGTGGGATAGTGTGAATGTGGAATGGTGCGAATGTGGGATAGTGCGAATGTGGGATGGTGTGAATGTGGGATAGTGCGAATGTGGAATGGTGCGAATGTGGGATAGTGTGAATGTGGAATGGTGCGAATGTGGGATAGTGTGAATGTGGAATGGTGCGAATGTGGGATAGTGTGAATGTGGAATGGTGCGAATGTGGGATAGTGTGAATGTGGAATGGTGCGAATGTGGGATAGTGTGAATGTGGAATGGTGCGAATGTGGGATAGTGTGAATGTGGAATGGTGCGAATGTGGGATAGTGTGAATGTGGAATGGTGCGAATGTGTGTTGAAAGAAAAAGGAAGAGAGGATTTTTTAGAAAGGAAATAATGTGAATGAAGATCTAATTGACATAGTATTATTTGTTGTATCAAGATTAAAGTCTTCATTATTATTATATTATTATTATAGCTTTTATATAGTGCTACTTTCATGCTTATAGCATGCTCAGAGCGCTTTTGGTCCAATCTCATCTGTGGGTATCTAGGAGTTAGTTTTCCGTGCTGCCTTTAGGCACTCAGTAAACACAACTCTGCCCGAGTCGGGTGTCAAACTTTGAGCCCCCTTCTAGGTAGCCAAGCCAAGCCAAGTTCAAGCACACTTAGCCTCTCGACCACGCTTCCCACGCTTATATACTATATATGAGTCTGTTTGGTGTATGAGTGTCTCATCTGTTCATAACAAGTTCATCTGTTTGTAACACATATATTACCTACAACTTTAGACTAAACACATGAAATTCAACATATAACATTCCCTTAAAAAAGCAGTAAAATCAAACAAACTTCAAAAACATCATTGAAAAGACATAACACTTCATCTAAAAAGTAGCTGCAAATAGATAGAGCACTTTCCTCAAAACATTACTGATATGTCCCAGGACTTCCCTCAAAACATCACTGATATGTCCCAGCACTTTCCTGAAAACACCACTGATATGTCCCAGAACTTTCCTCAAAGCACTACTGATATGGTCCAGCACTTTCCTGAAAACATCACTGATATGGTCCAGCACCTCCATTAAAACAGAAATGACATGACACAGTGCCTCCATCATAATAAATTTGAGATTGACTTAATACTTCACTCAAAATGGAATCGATATTTCCTCTAAATAGAACAGCTATGACACAAAAGAGAAAGAATTGTGACCTGTTCAGAGCATGCATCTGTACAATTAAGTCTGGCTAGATGTGTTATGTCTGTTTCTTTGGATGAAGATGTACCAGTCTGCACATTCGCCAGGTAATCTTTTATGTCTGTAGCACAGTAATATCTCACTTCAGTAATGGCTTGAGTATTGCTAGTCCCTGAACTAGATATCTAGACAATGCACACAAAAAAATGGGAAGAAAAAATGTATTCAAGTTTATAAAAAATATATTTAAGTAACATTCCAAATAAGTGATAATGATACATTATTGACGAATCAAACTAGAATGCCATTAAATAGAATTTCATGAAACTGGATTATCTACCCAATTTAAAAACAAATATTTGTAAGTCACCACCTCAAAGTTGGTTCCATATTGTAGAACACTCTATTTTAATATTTGGGTTTAATTCACAACACCCATGTTTTTCAGAGTGAATACTATTAGCTTTGAGAGCAGTCAGTAGATATTGATACTTGAGAGCAGTTAGTAGAGTTACTATAAGCAGTTAAAATGAGAGTTAGTAGAGAACAAGACTTTGTATCAGTCACTATAAGTCAGTTCTATAAGTTTAATATATTTCCGTGAAGGATTGTTACTTGCTATACTTGGATTATTTTTTGTGTACTATTTCTTGGTTCAATGTTTTCATTCCCATTACTAGGATCCTCCTCTCTAGCTCTGCAGTCCAAGCAATGCAATTGAGATGCTACAGAAGGATCCATCACAAATGAAGAGATTAGTGACAGGGTTACTACAAAGATTGGATCCCACAATGACCTGCTAACTATTGTAAAAAAAAAACAACTAAAGCTCTATGGCTATAGTACAAGGTCTTCAGAATTTCCTTCAAGGAACAGTACCAGTCAGACAGAGAAAGTGATGGGAAGACAACATAAAAGAATGGACAGGCCTGCCATTGAAAGAGGTTCTATCCAAGTGAAAAGACAGAAAGGAGTGGAGAAAGACAGTTAATAAATCTTGCGTGGTCACCCAACAGACTAAGGGATAGGTGAAGGTGAAGTACAATTGTACTGGTCTACAGTTCTCCATGAACACCTCAATCTGATAGGAGTTTCTTAAAGCCAATGACTTCACAAGAACTCCTCCTTACAGTTCCATACTAAAATAGCCAATGTGCTCCATGCAATGCCACACAAAAAGCTAAGACTGTAATTGGTTTACTGGAACCAAGCAAGCTAAATTACCTTCATAGATTCAGAACAACCATTAGCATACACTTTACTGCTCAGCACTGACAAATCATTGCATATACTGTCTGTCACTTTGGTTGCACAAGTTGAGATAGTGTCCACCAGAAACTGTACAGGAATCAGTGGGTTGCAGGCTCCACCTGGGACTGTCTGAGGAAGGGACAATGTTCCAGCTGTGTTGTCCTGGCGAAAAGTCTTGATAATGGTGCCGTAAGTGTAACTACTGCGAAGAGCATCCTGGTATCTCTTTTCATTTTCTCTGAAAATAAAAAAAATAGTTTTATAATGGACATGGTGGACCTAGGAACCAAGGATGGAATGTCTGAACCCCAGTGTAAAATTTGTATTTGGTATTTTTAGATTGTTCTACTGTTATGTGTGTAAGACATGTTGGTGAATTAGGGCTAAATGTGTATATCCCTTTCACCTTTCAGTCTTATGGTGGTTTTTATAATGAGAAGCTGATAGTTGTGGTTGGGTGGGGAGTGGGGGGGGGGGGGTATAAAAGTTGTGTGCATGATTTGTTTTATTTAAAGAGAGAGGAGAGAGAGAGTGCTTTTATAAGAGAAGGGAACAGGACCCAAGTTTTGAGTAGATAACAGACTGGATCATAAGCTCTTCAAATAAAGATTTCTAAGAAAATTTGAATCTCAAAGAAAACATTTTAACAATTTTTTTTTACAATTCCACTTTTTAGCTTGGGTGGACATGGATCTCAAAAACTGCTCTAACAATGTTCCTAGAATTTAGTCAGTTATTTTATATCTTTGGTAAAAAAAAATTACTAGCTAATTGGTCACACTGGAAAAACTCTGGTTTGATCGTTATGACTTTTCAAATTATAATCTTCTTTAAAATTAAATTTGGTCTAGAAGTTTATACATTAATGAGTTAAATAAATAAATAGATAAATAAATAAACAGAAACATTTTGTGCACGGGGGTACAGTGGTTGAGTGGTTGTGCTTGGCTTCCAAACCTAGAGTATTGGATTCAAATCTTAGTGAAGACTGGGATTTTGAATTTCAGGATTTTTAGGGCACCTCTGCATCCACCCAACTCTAATGGGTACCTGACTTAAGTTGGGGAAAGTAAAGGCGATTGGTCATTTTGCTGGCCATGTGACACCCTCCTCAATTGGCTAAAGAAACATATGACCTTAACATCATCTGCCCTATAAATCGCAAGGTCTGAAAGTGCTGGAACTTTTCTTTGTGTACCATCTTTAAGTCTAGTTCTATAGGCCTATCATTAGAATTGCATATACTTTGAGTAAATTTATACATTTGCTTAAACAGGATTATTTTTAGTTGGGGAAATTAGAGCGGGTAAAAAATTTTTCCTTTTTTTTTTTATCTATTATTCAGTACCAGGAGGAATTGTCGTTTTTTAAAAAAAAAATTTTTTTTAAGTTACTTGTTTTGAAGGCATGATTTTGCAAACCTCAAAGAAAATGTCCCCTTTAGCTGCTTCACTTCAGCTGAAATTTCCTCTGAGCTTTTCAGCTTTTTGCGATTTTGATAGTACATCCCTAGGTAGCCATTGTTCTCCCAGTAGACACAGGTGACCAAATGCCAGTCAGTAGGATTAAATGCATTGGTGGAGCACTTGTAATCCTCAACATCTGGCGCCATGCCTCCTGGCAAGCCAGCAAGACAAGAAGAAAACCTGGCTTTTTGAACAGTACTGCACTCCTAAAACAAAGTAGAGAAGCTTTTATTTGTATACATTTAAGTATGTTTTTTGCTCATGAAACATCATTTAGGAAAACCTGGAAAAAGTTTTGCTCTAATATCTTTTTGTCACAATTTAAGAATAAAAAATAAAAAAGGATTTACAGACCAAAGCTATCATTAGTTTTATATTTGAAGACACCCCTTCAGAAATATATTAATATTATTATTTCCTAGTGAAACAAACTCCGTCATCTGCTGGTCCCAAATTCGAGTGAGCAAGGAGGAGGATTTGGTGTGGGGCCAGCAGCTCCACCCTGTAAAACCTTAATTAAAAGCAAGTAGGTTATGAGCCAAATACCATCATGACAAGTCAAAAGTGATTACATCAAGGAAGCAGCCGTCTAGTGAAGTTATTTAAGTTAATGTTAATAAAGCAATTTATAAATTTTTTAACTTATAATGTGGACTACAGGATCTTTTATACAATACATTTCACAGTTAAAAATCATTTTAGATTAATATGATGACTTGGGTCATTTTGTTAGAATACTGTTTAAAAATGTTATTGTTTAGGTCCCTACTGTTTAATGAATGAACTAAAGTATACTGCACTCACTGTGTCACAGCAGCAGTTGATGTCGCAAGAATACTGGGTCAGATCACAGGGACATGGGGCTACCTCAACATAACCAGGGTTCTGGAATATTCTTTCTTCTGTAGGGTCTGTCACATCTAAATAAAAAAAATATGTCATGGTCTTTATGGAATTTATGACAACAGTTTTCTTATTAACATTATTATAATTTCTTTGACCAATTGTCTAAATTAAGAAACATTGGAATAAAGCAAATAACAAAGTTGTATCTTAAAATTTTAAACATTCTAAAGAAAGATTTGTTTGAGATAGAAACATTTTAATATTTTAAAGTTAGTTTCTTCACATGTTTTGCTTTGAACACTGAATCAGATGACATTTCTTTTTTACTTAACACTACAAAATTACATTAGAAACATTTTACAAGAATAATCTGGCAGATTGCCATTCACTGTGTCAATTATTACTCTTTTAAAAAGTGTTCACTGTGTTAATGAAAGTTGAGAAGATTGATAGAAATAGCAGAAGATCATATGCACTAATCACGATTTAAACTAGAGTTCTAAACAAAGATCCAACAACTTACTTTCACTGGTGCAACCAGAACACACGTAAGGGGCCATGTGTGCCACAATGTAAGAGGCTGCCTTTAGGTTACGTAACAGGGGATCACTGTTGGCTGAAGCACAGCATGTGGTGACAACTATCTCCATCCGGATATCAATGGGTGCCTTCTCGCGATACGTGGTGACATTAGTGTAGAGACCCGAGGAAAATGGAGATATCTGTAATACAGAATAAGTTTAGGTGCTAAGGTAACGTTAAGCAGCCTGAAACAAGCTGTTAAACATTAATAATAATAATAATAAGGCCTAAGCTGGTCTTTGAAGCATTTCCGTGGGGCGCCTCTGTTACATCATCCACCTTTGAGCTCACCAAAAAAGACTGCCTTTAGCATATGTTCATCTCACATATGGGATACATGCCCTGCCCAGCATAGCTTTCACCAAAGATGCTTGTGCTCCATCATGGACATAAAGGTGGCAAGACCACACTAGAAACAGCGATGTCCTTGCAAACACAAGTACGGACAGTATAGAGGGACTTCTATGGTCAGTAACATTATATATGTATTAAAAGTAGCCTAAGATTGGAAATATCAGAAGTGGAAAGGGATGTATTAAATATCATCCTGCAGATGGTTTGGACTAGGAAATAAAGTATCTTTAACTCTGAATGAACATCCACAATATGTAAAACTTTTTACAAACATGGGCAGTATATATAGCTCCTCCTTTGTGTTCAAAGATGAGCATATTTCTCATTTCCTATGCACTCAAAGATGACTGTAAAGTCCAATCCTTGCTTTAAAAAGCTGTCCCCATACGTGGCATGGGTGGGTTAGGTCAGTTGCAGATAGGCCTGCTTCTTCTCTCAGCTTTTTAGTTGGTTTGGCGGTATATGACATCACTGGCATAGATAACGGAAGTTTAAAGGGGCTGTGCTGGTGTGAGGGATGACCACAGTGTGAATCTCTTCCTTATATTTCAATGTTGCTCTTTACTGTTTCTTATGTAATGCAATACAAAAGTCAAAAAATAATCTTCATAATCAGACCAACAGTTGAAAGAAAGAAGCACAGGATAGATCCACATAAAGGAAGAGTAATGAATCGAAGATGGTATACAAACCAAAAGTAGAAAGAATAAAAACACTGTTGCGTTTGGTGATTACAATTGTCTAACCTGTGACAGAAATTAGCAAACGTCAAAATGTTTTGTCTGGGAAGCACCATATCAGCAAACACCAACCTAGATGATGAGGTGGACTTCTGTGTTGATCGTGCCAGTGCTGCTTTTGGCAGACTTCAAGGACAAGTGCGACAATGGAGAGGACTCAGCATATCCACAAAACTGAAAGTCTACAGTGCTGTAGTTCTCCCGTCACTCCTGTATACATCAGAGTCCTGGACCCTATATTCCCGCCACACCAAAAAGCTAAACTCCTTCCACCTTCACTGTCTTAGGAGTATTCATTAGGTGTGTTGGTCAGACCACATATCAGACACAAAATCTTAAAGCTGTCTAACATGAAGAGCATCAACGCGACAGTAAAAAGGTCCCAACTTCGATGGGCGGGACATGTAGTCCACATGCCAGACAATCGCATTCCAAAATTACTTCTGTATGGGGAGCTGTGTGCAGGAAAGCGCTCCCAGGGAGGTCAATATAAGCACTACAAAGACACTCTCAAGAGCTCCTTCAAGGAATGCAATATCGACATTCACGACTGGGAAGCACTAGCTCTCAATCGCTCCTCATGGCATGAAGCTGTGAGTCTTGAAGTTCCGAACCAACAAAAAGCTATGACAGAAGCAGGCCCATCTGCAACTGACCTAACCCACCCATGCCACGTATGCGGCCGGATTTTCAAAGCAAGGATTAGACTTTACAGTCATCTTCGAGTCCATAGGAAATGAGAAATGTGCTCATCTTTGACAGCGAAGGAAGAGTTTATCAAATGAGGCTTTAACAAAAATAGTGAGGAGGAGCTTACCGGAATGGTGACATTGTTAGTCAACCAACGTGATGTTGGATCTGGTGGAGCAGTAGGAGAAGTGGTAGCGCCAGTGGTTGTTGTACCAGTAGAAGCAGCAGTGGTCAAATTACCAGAAGTATCATTGGATGTGGTTGTTGGTGTTGCAGTGGTGGTAGTTGGAGTGGTAGTGGTTGTGGTGGTGGTTGTCGTAGAAGCTACAAAAAAAAAGTTATCATTTAACAATTGTTTTTATGATATTCACAATATGATACATAAAGACCATGAATGAGTTGTTTTCTTTTTTTTTATCCCTTTATTTCAAACTTTTCTTTTTTATCTCCTTTAGCAAGAGTTACAAAAATATTCAACAATAAAATTCTAAAAAAACAAACTTATTTAAATCATCAGACTTTAAAAAGTAATTGAAAATCCTCCCTATACAAACAATGTTATGTTTGTTCCATAACCAAACCTTACATTTAAATATGATAAAACATTTTTATTTTCAATTTGCACTATTAAACTGAATAATAATTTGTTGAAAAAAAAAAAGGGGGGGGGGGTTGCTAACCAAATCTATACATATTTTATTTTTATAAAAAAAATAAAAAATAATAGATTTTGCTAAATTAACCATAGATTTTTTTTTTTTTAATAGTAAAAATGTTTTTAATATGAAAAGACAAGGAAGCTATTCTAATTTGAATTCAACTTGATGCATTGATTTCCTGGTTTTTTCAGACCAAACATTCCAAAATTGATTTGCACTTCACAGAAAATGTTTAACCCTTAGCGCGCGTGTGATAGTGTAGCCTCCAAACATCAGAATTGTAATTCCATTTTGTATGCACTTGTAAGAAACCATTAACCATTAAAGAAACCAACTAATGTTCATGCCTTTGTCCTCAATCACAAAAATCAACAATGAGGTTATTAGTTAAAAATATGAAATGGTTGCAATTATGTTTATATTGGTTTTTTACACAGTGTTAAAAGTTATGTTAATCCTCAACACAGCCACCAATTAGATCCAATAAAATAGCACATAGTTATGATAAAGTAAGTTAATCCCCAATGTGGCCACCAATTACATCTAAGAAAATAGCACATAGTTATGATAATGCATCATTATCAAACAAAAACATTGCAGTAAAGATAAAGCCAGAAAATGATATTTACATAAAAAAAAAAAAACACATAGCCAAAATTAGTGCATCAGTTTAGTGATTTTACAAGTCAAAAGTGTTGCAAACTTCAAACTGTATTTAAAACAAAACATATCCATAACATTCAACATTATCAGCATGTATTGATACTCATGGCTTTCATAAGGCATACATAAAAGTCAATGTAATTTCAATAATACCTAATACCAATAAAATAGGCATGTGTGTAGAGATGTAATGTCTAACATGTGTCTGTATAACTTGTACTATTTAGAAAATAGGTTGCATGTTTCTGTACATGTCAAATTACTAGCAAGTTCTTGGTTACAGACATGCAGACGAATAATATAACACCACAAATAGAGTGAACAACCAACAGGCGTAAGAAGTACAACTGTTTAATTCACAATGGGAGCTGTCTAGTCTTATACAACCTCCCTTTGGATTTATGCCATCACAATTATGCATTCACTATCAGTCACCTAAAGTGCGTCTCGACATGTGTGTAGTACTGGCTTAAACTAAATTATTATTTGCAATTCAATCTCTTTAAATTTAGTTTATTCAATAACTATTCCATTAAATATAATATAGATCAGTAATGCCTACATTGGTGGCCCTAATGCATCTAAATGTTAAAACAGCTGACATTTGTTGAGAAAACGCCACGGTGTTAGGTCAATTTGCTGATCTCAATAGGTCATCATTAAGCATTGTCAACTAGCGTTAACTTACTGGCTTTGATAATAAATGTTAGTCCGTGTCACAGATGAATGTGTGTATGTATGTATAATCTATTTTTACATTCTGCGCGAATGACCGGAAGTGTGTTTTGTTGTCAGGCAGAGACCAGCGTGTGTGATATGCAGTAAAGCTGATTAAAGTTTATGTGTTTGATCTAGTGGTTTCATTGTTTTATTTCGTTAACTAGAACTGAACCAGGGACACCTAGATGTATTGAGACGTAAGGTAGATTCTATCGAATTATAATTATAAATAGAATAGGAAAGCTGTGACAGTCCGCTTTTTTTCCTTTCATGCTAACCGATATGGTCACACATAAACAACTTTGTTAACAGTACATCCCAGTTAATGACATTACATTGGAATAGTATCTTTTGATCCTAATAACTTGCTATTACAATTACATATATGTGTCTAGTGTTACAATACTGTTTTGGTACTTATGAATTCAGTCTGAATAAGATTAAAACTAATTCCACATAAAAAGATTTGACTTTGCAAGCTGCAATTAACATACAATTGCAATAAAAAACAAAAATTAATATCAGAACCATTCAACAGTCAACAGAACAATATGCCATTTCACTACAATTTTGTGAACATGTTTAGTTACTTACCAAGAGTCAGTTGGGATGGTTTTGTAAAAGGATGAAATGCAAAGATATCATTTAGATCACTGTTTATTAATATTGATATAATAATATTGATATAAATTGTTAAACCTAATTTTTTTATTTCTACCCAAAGGACAAGCATAATATCATTAAAGTAGTCACATCAATAGTTCAGAGGCAAGAGCCCTTTTTTTCCTTTTCCTGACAGTTTTTATTTTTTTAACTACAAAGCTAAAAAAAAATTGTAGATAATTTTTTGTTGATGTTGCGAACATATTTAAAAGATAACTAATACTTGGTGAGAACATTTTATTTGTTCATCTGTATGAAAATTATAAACAAAAAGGCTTTAAGTCTGGCCAAAGACAAGGTGTCGTACAACAAATTATAATTGGGAGAAAAGATGAAAGAGACAGACAAGAAAGTGAATGTACAACTGGACAAGAGACTAAATACCATTTTAATTTGATTTGTTAAAAAGAATAATGTGACTGCTTTTTTGTGGAAAACACCCTAGACTGTCAAAACCATGATGCTAGGTTTGAACCCTGAAACCTATAGATTAGGGCTAGGTGTTAATAATCTTCATTTCTGAAGAAACATTAGAAAATCCTCTGTCCCATCCTATTTGCAAAGATTTCATAAGTAAGAAAATGATTTCTTTCTAACAGAATTAAACTCTATACAAGTGTTACATCAGAACAAATCAAGTTTTCCTTACTTGTAGTTGAGCTAGTGAAATTACAGTTTGGGTTCTGGAGAGCTGACTCAGCTTCCTGCAATGTAGCCGCAATTGTAGCATGACAAGAAAAATCTAATCTGGCCACAGGCACACTCAAGGAAATGATAGACTGCAAAATTAAAATATCTTTAAAAATTCTAAAATATTACACGTTTTTCTCACTAAGAAAACCAAATTTTGAGCTAAAATATTCGATTTATAAATCTATCAGCCATCTATGGAGATAATTTCAAAACAAATCTTTTGTTAAATCACTTCTTTCCCTTGTCTGAGTGTTGTGAGACACATAGTATTATTAATTTGTATTGAGATGCAGCATAGTTGACAGACTTTGAAGCAAATTTAGTGACATCACAACCTAGTTGGGTTATAGATTATTTGAGTTGGTTAAGACTACATAGGAATAATGTGATATTACAGATAGAGACTCAACTGTGGCCTTTGCATTATTAACCATCAGTTGTATTTGTATAATGGTTTGGACTTAGTCTATCTACTTTTTACATGTGTATGTCTTGTTACTTGTATGTTAATTTCATTGAATACACCTGTACAAGAAACACAGACATCTCCAGAGTAATCTGTCGAAGTCAGACAGCCATTAACAACTACAAGGGCAAGGCCTATCACAGTGTATATAAGAATAAAGATGAAGACTGACACATTTCTTTTATTCATTATTATATATTGCAGTGATGCCCAAAATACAGCCTGTGGCATGGTTCCATCGGGATCACTGAACGGTATGCAAAAGTGTAGAAAATCCCACTCGGTCCAAAAAAAGGATCAAAAAATGTATCTTTACCTACATTAGGCCATCACTTTTTCTATGATTGATTGGTACCATAACTTTTAACATGTCTACGTTTATGAAATGGGAAAGCCAAAGAAACTACAAGTGGACTTTAAATGTAGAACATTGTGGAACATGATAATAATCCAAAATATTTGATTTGTAAAGAAAGTGTGGCTGTTTGAAAAAAATTAACATAAACGGCATTATAAAACAAATACGATGCCACTCTTGCTTTGATCCACGAATAAAAGATTGTTAAACTATGCCTAGAAATTGGAAGATGGATGGGAATATTTACAAAAAAGAGACAAGAAAATGAGCAACAATGATAACTGATATTCACATTTTAAGTAGAGACAAAAAGCCATTTTCAGACGAGAAAAATAAAGATCCACTTCAAATATCCCATTAAGAGAGCCACGGGTTTCAAATAAAATTGTTTCAGATCAATTTCTTTTCATTTTTTTTTTACCTTTTCTGTCATGTGGCTAATGACATGATTGTCGGAAACAAAAATGACCTGCCGGTCAAATTAGGTTGGGCATCACTGGTATATCATATAAAAATAACTGTAAGGCTATATTAAAGTTTCTCACAGTTTCCCAAATAGACATTTCTCCCCCTTAAAAATGAGTTAAAAGAACACTATTAAACATTTGACATATTCTCTACAAGTTGGAAGTTTATCATTATGTTGTTTTTTTTAGTACTTTACTAGAATATGATATAATTTTAAGAGTTTTAAGAGTGTTATGTATGTCATTAGATGGTTTCAAATAATGTAATTTAACACACTGAACGGGGGGACATTAGCTGAATTTGATCCCGCAAATAAAAAGAGTAGACCCACATGCTAATATATTTCACATCAGATATAAAGCTATAAAATTGAGCTGATCTCTTTTAAAAAGATAGATTATAATTTAATTTATTTACCCCAATATTGTTAAATAATTTACTGATATATAAAAAGTATATAATTAAATTATTCATTTCTAGCATATATTCTAAATCTGATTGAAAATACATTTCAAATTCCAATTTAATATCTATGAAAAAAGAAATTTTGAAACAAGAATTTATAAAAAAAACAGCTATAAGTACACTGACTGTGAACGATGTTCTGTATGTTGTAGCCCTGGCTGGCTTAAAAGTCACAGCTTGAACTGAAAAAAGAATAAAGCAAAAAATTTAACTAAGTAGGGGCTAGGTCTAAAAAAAAAACTAAATAGTTATGTAAAATACAGTCTCACAATGCTGTCACCCAACAGAAATTACTACATAAACCAACATAGAAGACATTTTTTTCCAAATTGGTCATTTCAAGAAACATAAATATGCAAGCCTATAAAATTTCGCTTCAGAAAAAATTTAAATAATGTAATTACATGCAAAAGGCTGTAGTTATCCACAAAAATATGAACTTCAGACAAAAACATGACATAAGAACTAACAGTATATAAAAGAAATATTTATTATATAAGCTATGCTTTAGATGTTTTAGATCAGGGGTGGGCAAATTACGGACCACATACACCTACAGAAATCAGGCGTGCCCACAGTATATACATATTAAAATGCAAATATATTAAAAATAATATCTATACAAATTATTGAAACTGTTTCATTATAAAAAGTTTCAAGTAAACAAAGATTAAGCTAATTGACTAATACATCAATACACTCAGCCATAGACACAATCTCATGGCAGTATTTATTCAATGATATGAAAAACTGTGTTGAGTATTGGTTATGCTTGGAACAAGATGTCAAGTGTAACAGCTGATGGAGCTCGTGCTTTGAATGAGAAAGATAGTTGTTTTATTATTATTTTTTTTTAATATCCCAACCATAAACAGCAAAATTTTCTTAAAGCTGCATAAAATTGCCTAATAGTATTCGTGGGTTAGCGCATAATAATAGTACTTAATAGGGCAAGGGGTGTTAACCACAGGTAATTAAGATTTAGGAACAACAAAATCCAATATATCCACTAGCTACGCATGGGCAAGAGAGATGAGAAAATAGTATCTAATTGTTATGTTACTTGGAGGGCATTAACTTTGACTTTGTTACCAATAGTTCTAATGAAGAGTGGAAGACAGATTTCACCAGTTTCATAATGTCTATTGCAATGGGCTGCTTGCATTTGAAATGTGAATGCATGTTAAATCTTTTTAAACAAGGCTTTCCCATTTCTACAAGATAGCTAAAGAAAACAAGTTTTGTCATTTTCCTTTGCTGAAAAGTGAAACTTTCTAGAGAAATGGTTAAAAGTACAACACTTATTTAGATTCCATAATTGCGTAATTTATAAAAGCAAATTTTAAGGTGTCAAGAACCATTTTTCAATACCATCAGCTCACCATTTAGCGCAGAAGCTGATTCAACTCAAGAGGACGTAACTCCAGGCAAAGAGAAGCTCCAGTCAGTACTTGCATGGGAGTCTTAAGGGTGCCAGAAACTGTATTTCCACACTTAAAAAAAAACTTTGCTGCTGTTCACACTATTTGGGCACACATACATCTGTTCTTCTTCTTCGTTCTCATTTTACATGTTGGAGGGTTCAGATCAGTAATAAGATATGAACTGTGCAGTTTATATGCGGCCCGCCATTCCCAAATTTATTTTAATGCGGCCCTCGATACAAAAAGGTTGCCCACCCCTGCTTTAGATTATTACATAATAATTATTATAAAAACAAAATACTGACCGATTGCAGGGGATAAGTTACTTCTACATGAGATATTCTGACTTGTACCTGATAATTATATGAAAATAAAAAAATAGATTTTAAAAAATCCTTCAAGACAAAAAGTCTAAATAGTTTAATAAGGCCATTTATAAATAGCTAACAAAGCAAGAAGCATTGTAAGCAATACAAATTAAAATGATCTTTTGATGATAAGTGCAATCACAAAACCATCATTAATGTGAGGAATGTTTTTTTTAAATCAAATAATTTTAATACCAATGGACCTCATTCAACAATTGTAAACAAACAACATTTAGTCACGTGATCTTATTGATAAAACAACGAAAAAAAACTGTCATGTGACAACCATCATGAATTAACATGAAATCGTAAATTATATGAAGAGAGAGAGCACCACGTGGCTAAATGTTATTTGTTTATGGTTGGTGAATGAGGTCCATTGATTTGTTTTATTTTCTTCCAAGGTCAAACAAATAACAAAGTTATGCAAAATGAAAAGTAAAAGTAGTGTTTTTGTGTGTGTGTTTGTGGTATGTGCCCTGGACTATCTTCTCAATGGTACCAGGATCAAACACTGTCCACTGCCATCACCAGCAAAGTTTTTTACTTGGATGTAATAATCTTCAATTCTGAAGGAACTTTTAAAAAACAATCTAATAACAGGCTATATAACGGCTAATTAATGTAATTCGTTTATGATCCGTTGACTTTGATAAAAGTCTAGTCTACGAAATTATAGATAGAAGATCTAGACTTTCTAGTACATGATTAAAACATCTAGAGATCTAGTTGTACTAGATTTAATATATTTATAGATTCTATATAATCTATTTGGTCCAATATGGAAATATGATTTTACATAGGCCAATATATCTTATTTAATATATTACTTCAAAAAAGATGATAATTACATCCTATGCATTTCATGAGTCAATCTAGTCATGCATGCTAATCAATGACTTAAACTTTGCTAAGTCATTGGTTTTCCTGGCTTATTAAGGCAACAAATTCCATTCTCTAATGACACTAGAGAAGAAAGAGCACTTGTACAAATTTGTTCTAGCATATGGAATGATATGTGCCACTATCTTTGTGTCTTTCTGAATATTTCATTAGGTTTTGTTTTCTATTAGTAAATTATGGTTTAGTGTTTTATTTATTATGTATAAAATAACTACTTTACTTTTTATTCTTCTATCCTGAAGTGTATCTTAGTTTAGTGATTTTACTAATGGTGTTACTCTAATCAAATCAAAAATATTCACTTGTTATAAATATCACTTCTCTATTTTGTATTTGTTCTAGTTTCTTTATGTTTTCTAGAGAAGAGTAGTAGAGTTCAGGGATCTTCAATTACTTACACTGATTTATATAGTTCTATGCTAGCCGGACATTACCCAGGGCCTGCGGGCCTTAGTTTGTGTTTAGTAATCTTGTGGATTGGATTTAGATGTATGTTAAATTTAGCTAATTCGCCATGAAAATAAAAGTAGTTTTGCAAAAATGGGTTTACCCGTTAGACCAATACAATCATATCTATTAAAAACGAAAGGGAGCGCGAGATGAATAGAATATAAAGTACAATTAAAACGGGTTTACCAGATTGGTTAAATGAACAGGACTATAAAGTACTCAGGACATCTAAATTCACAGATATAAGTAATGAATTTATGTAAAAATGCTTTTGAAACACAAATTTGAAGCTTAATTTTAATAAATAATGAAATCAATATATATATTTTGTATTTTTATGTGTCAAAGTAAAAAAGCTATCTGTGCAAAGTGTTTTAAAAATTAGATCTAGATCCTTTAGATTTAAACATGGCCTAGATCCATGAAATAGTACTAGCCTACGAACAGAGTTGGGCAACTTTTTTTTTTGTTTTGTTTTTTTGTTTAGTTTGTTTTAGGGCTACAATACATACATGATACATTACGGTTCCAGTTAGTACCCATGGAACATTATACCAAGTTTTATCGGTAAAACTTCCCATTGAAGGCATACATACAATGATACATATGCCTTACATTCTGCACTTTATAGTATAAATAGTAGGCCTATAGATATCTAGAATAGATATTCTATCTAGTTCAAGATTCTATACAATTAATAAGACAGTGACTGAGTGAGTATTCAGTTGTGAGTAGACTCTAAGTTTTCTAAGACTGGAGATCTTGTCTATCAGTATCATCTTATTAACTTATTAAATCTGCTACTCAGGTCTACTAATCTAAGACAATCTTGTCTTGAGTCTAACTAAGTCTAAGTTAAATAAGTACTCTAAAGTCTAGTCGTAGAGACTTGAGTCAAAATCGAAGTAACATAAAGTAAAGTTCAAAGATCTATCTGAATAGTCTAGATTTAGTTCATCTAATTTAACCGAAAAATAATTTACCTTGTTGAGCTGATGCAATTTGTAAAATGTAAATGCATAAATATAATAAAGTATAAACTAGATCTAATGGCATCTTATTGTTTTGGCTTAACATTTCTTTCAATTGCATGTTCCGCCATGTCCAAACAAAATTGGTTGTTTTGGTTTGGTTGCATATAAATGTTGGACTGGAATATGAAATTTAAACTATAAATTCTCAATTGTTGTCAGAATGTACTACAAAGTAATATATATTATATTATGATTTGAATCAAATCAATCGATTTTAAATTCATATAATTTGAAAAGCATATATGGATGGAAGCATGGGCGAAGTCGGGGGGCGGGGGTTGAACCCCCGAAATAAAATCCCTGGAGTTTAGTGACTGATTTTTGCTTTGATTTTGTTTATTTTAGGTGAGATTTTAGTACTATTTGCCCCAGCACAACCTATAGAGTTTTGAGTTTAAAACCCCCTACCAGGTCGATTTGCAGTTAAATCCTCCTCTTCTATAAAATAAAACAAAAACAAAAAAATGCAAACGATAATCCCGATATTCCAAGAGCATAGGCCTACCTAAGGAAGATTTTGATTTTAAAACCCCTCCGAAATTAACGATAAAACACCCTCTTAAATATAAGACTATCCATTCATCCGTCACCAGAATCTATGAACGTAGCCAAGAGGGGTTCTGTGTTTAAACCTCCCACCCCCCATTGCGGGGTTTTCAGCTAAAAAGTACCCCTTCAATATATATATATAAAAAAAAAAAGACACACACAAAATTCTATGGGCGTAGCCAAAGGGGTTTTGAGCTTAAAATCCCATTCAGCAGAGTTTAAAGCTAAAAAAAACAACAACACATCTTCAATATACAAAAAAGCATATTACGCATTCAAAATATGAGCGTAGCCAAAGGGGGGGGGGGGTGAGTTAAAACCCGTCTTCAGCGGGGTTTCCAGCTAAAAATAATATACATCTTTAATATAAAAAACAAAAACAAATTACGCACTCAAAATTCTATGAGCGTAGCCAAATGGGGTTTTGAGTTTAAACCCCACCCCTTTCAGCGGGGTTTTGCAGCCCAAAAATACCTCTTTAGCAAATTACTCAAAATTCTATGAGCGTAGCCAAAGGGTTCTTAGTTTAAGAGCCCAAAAATACTTCTTCAATATAATAAAAAAGGAAAATTACACACTCAAAATGCTATGAGCGTAGCCAAACAGGGTTTGAGTTCACCCCCCCCCCCTTTTAATTTCAGCTGAGTTAAGTACCTCTTCAATATAAAAAACTACAGTCATCGATTTCTGAGCGTAGCTAAGGAAGTTTGAATTAAAAAAAAACCCACAGATTTTTTAGTTTACCCCCCCCCCCCCCCCCCCCAAATTATTTTGACAATTAAACTTCCATTTTCGATATCAAATCTAAAGCAAACTACAGTCATCTAATTCCAAGAGTGTAGCCAAAAGAGCAAAGGGGTTTTGAATTTTAAAAAAACAACTCCAGAGATTTTTTAGTTTAAAACCCCCCAACAGATGATTTTGACGATAAAACGTCCATTTTCGATATCAAATCTAAAGCAAACTACAGTCAACTAATTCCAAGAGCGTAGCCAAGAGAGGTTATAAATTTCTACCAGTGTCTGGGCTCCATTACTAAAGTGCAGTGAATAGTCATCTGCCGAAATTGAAAAAGACTAAATGTGACACAACACAGATGGCTAAGACGGATTTTAGAATTCAGTATAGAGATCGGGTGTCAATCAAGGAAATCCTATGCTGAACTGGGAATCGACCAGAATGTCATATGAGGTTTTCGGGACATGTTCTCCAACAAAATAATTACGCATAATAAGAGCGATGACATGGAGGCCATTACGAGGAAAGCGAAAACAGGGACAACTTGGCTCCACACTTTCATGGAGCTCCTCAGAGAAGGTGGGAAGAGGCTTCAGACATTGCCAGAGACAGATTTATGTGAAGCAGCGTGCTGCCCAATGCGCTGAACGTGGTGGGACGATCTAATAGCAGATTAGGTTTTTGAAATACAACTTTTTAATAGCAGGATAATGCACTGTAGAAACCTCAGAATAGGCAATTTATTGGCTTTCAAAACCGGAAATAGTGATTGGCGAACCGCGCTCCCCTGGGCGGGAAGTCTACAATTTTTCTGCTAACTCCAGATAGAACGAAAGAATGAAGAGTCTGAATGTAATTAAGGTTAATTATGTGTACACACACACACATTATATATATATATTGTTGTAACTGAACTATGATGCTGGTCAGTGTAGACTCTGTGTAATCAAACGACTCATGCGACACAGGCTTGTGTGCTTAAAAGGGACGATGTAAACATTCTCCGTGTAGGTCAACGGTGTTTGTGGTTATCTGACTATGAACTATGTGTTGTTTCATAAAAACAAGGTTGTTTATAACTGTTATATTCAGACATTAACTTCTGCCCATTTGTATAGCTTTTGATTGTTTTCTCTTCATTATTTATTACACTCATTAAAGTGTCTCGTTATATCAGAGCCCAAGTTATCTGCTTCTTGACTTAGTCACATTGTTTTGTCAAGGATTTATAGAAAGTCGTAACAACTGGTATCAGAATTGGCACGTTTTGATGGCTTTTATGAAAACCCTTGAACAACTTCTGGTTAAGGAACTGAAGCGGGAGCTCCGCGAGCGTGGGCTGACGTTAGGCGGAAACAGAGATGACTTGGCAACACGTCTCCGGCAAGCCCTGCTGGATGAAGTTGAGGACCCAGACACATATTTGTTCGAATTAAAACCGGATGTGGTGGAGCTCTTGAGTGCAATGCAGGTACAGATGAACTCAGGGTCAGAAAAACATCAAAGAAAAGACAAAATGGATTCGGGACTCAAAACCGAGTTGTTGACCATGAATCACGCGATGGAGGAGACAGTAAACCAAAGAATAAACACCATAGACGAGCGGATGAATCAAAGGGTTGACGCTGTGGAAAAGGCCATTGAAGAAATAAGTACAAGGTGAACAGACCAAATCACTGGAGACTAACGTTTTGTCATGTGTACCAGAAGTGTCTATGAAAATAAAGCCTCCAGTTTTTGATGGTTCCGTTTCCTGGTCTGTCTACAAGCGACAATTCGACGCTGCAGCCAAAGTGAACAAATGGAACAGCAACGAGGAGAAAGTGACAGCCCTTGTTCTAGCCTTGAGAGGGAAAGCTTCCGAGCTTCTTCAGTCAATACCGAACCATCAAGATTGCGCTGCTCTTGTCCAGGTTATGGAACTCAGATAAGTGGCCGAGCATCTACAAGAAGTTTATAGAGTCCAACTGAAGACCCGTCAACAACGTCCCGATGAAACATTACAAGAGTTAGAGACGGACATAGAGCGCCTAGCCCATGTTTCTTACCCAACAGCCGCACAAGACTTTCTGGAAGTAATTATCACAGATGCCTTCATCGATGCACTTCGAGACTCAGAGCTGAAGAAAGCCGTCAGAATTAGTGGCAAGCGCAAAGCATGTGAAGCTCTGGTGTACGCTCTCTCATACGAAGCCGCTAAAGAGTCATCTGAGAACATTCATCAAGTTTGGAGTCTGGGAGTCAAAGAGGAAGATCTTACGCAACTCCTTAGGAGGGTGACAGAGGCCCTTGATGAACGTAGAACAACTCAAATACCAGAAGGTCAAAGGAGGGCCCGTGCACGTTGTTGGAACTGTGGTGAACTTGGCCATCTTCAAAGAAATTGCACAAGAAGGTCTCATAGACAAGCAGTAGCGCAGCACCGAGCGGAAACGGATGCAAAATCATGTTCTCACGACTATCAGGGAAACTAGCTCTCTCCGGCTTCGAGGGGCGGAAACCGGCGACCCAGAAAATGAGAGCCCCTGCAACCATCATCCCAGTCTGCGCTAGGGCAAAATAAAAGTCTTAGAATCAGAGGGAAAATTGGGCCTCAGAATTTTCGTTTTTTCCTAGATACAGTTGCCTCCCGATCAATCATTCGGCCTGATAATGTGAACAAGAACAAGACGACCAATGTAAGGGAATATCCCCCCCCCCCCCCGAAAAAAATTCTGGCTACTCCCATGGATGGAAGGCCAACTTATTAGCTACTAAGCTATCCAAGTAGGCCTACTTCCACTTAGTACAATATTCTTCAAAGTCGTTCCATCTTAGATAAATGGTAAATGATAATTAATATATAATTAACAGTTTCACTGTTTTAAAGCCTTTGATTTACTAACTTAAAATGTAAGCCTATATATGAATAAGTTATGATTTTTAAAGTTAATTTCCTTTTCTGACGTTTGTACTTCTTTCTTTCCTCCTTTTGGGATTGAAGGTGCCTGGTGTTGTGGACGGTCGTTGAATTGTAGCACCAAACTGTTGGTAGACAGCTAAACAGCAGTATGCGTATTAAATTGTAACTTAAAAACTTTGAAAAAAACTTGAATAACTTTTTTTGTGAACAATATTTTGTATAACTTTTAATACAATATATAGACACTTTTTAACTTGATATGAAATAAATCAATTATAACCGGACCCATATAACGAAACATAAAATTAGCAATTAATGTGTAAAGATCATGAGTAAGAAGCGATGTGGTTACTGCTTGTGTTGAGTCACACAAGAAGTTGCAAAGGGAAAAGATCGTCTCTCGGGATCTACGAAGCAGTGGAGGCTAAAAATTGATTGTGAGATTCATAATAAGTCTCAAGAATAAAAACTTAAATAGGTTTACTCATGACAGCATAAAAAACGTTTTGTTGCAAAGAATAGCTGTCAGTGGATATTACGTATTTCCCACTGAGTTCCAAGGAAGTATCTAAACTACTTGTTATCAATACGGGAAGGGCCATATTATGAAGCCTTTGTTAGTACAGCCAAGAAGTTTGAAAGCATTTGTTGATTTTTTTTAATCGGATTTTTTTTTATTTTTATCAGTATTCAATAGAACGACCTGTACCTCCACTATAGATACGTTTGATCCGTGAATTCTAAATATAGTACACCTTCAGAATAGAACGCTTTTGCCTTGCTCCTACCAACAGTCCAAAAAGGACGACCCTGTGTCCAATGAAGCCTTCCGTAACGTCTTACAGACACACACACACACACACACACAAACCGTGAAAAGTGCTTAGTCATTGCAAGTATATGGTAAAGAATATTTAGGCAAATTATTTTTTTTTTTAGATCCACTAAGTGGGAGAATGATGTATTCATGTTAGTTAGTTAGCCCCTTGTTTGAGTGGGACAATGTACTATCAATGGGTGCGAATATTTACTTTCAGGACCGAAAAATCCGTTTTATTTCCATTGTAGTTATGCTTCTTTGAGTATTAATCGTAAAACGTCAACATTACTAATTTTGTTCAAAAAAAAAACAACAAAAAAACAAACTAGATTATTAAATTAAGGGCAATCATTTCACCTAACAGTTGGAACTACATTTTTCAAGAGATCGACTCAAATACTCTCTTTTAGAATAGGGCCTACGTTTCTACCTATTGCGATTATCACCATCTTTCTCGCGGACTGATTTCTAACGAACGCCTTACAATCGTTTTTTTTTCCGTTATCCAAACTAGCAGGCCTCAAGAAATGTTTACGACGATCCTTTCCATTCCATACCTTGGTGGGACTCATGTGCCTTCAACGTCTCCAACAGCTCAGTAGTTAGTACAT
The DNA here is from genome assembly GCA_030265305.1 of Biomphalaria pfeifferi. NCBI lineage: Eukaryota > Metazoa > Mollusca > Gastropoda > Planorbidae > Biomphalaria > Biomphalaria pfeifferi. The sequence goes on from JASAOG010000004.1 coordinate 10,430,889, forward strand.
TTTACACCTGCACTTACACCTGACGCCCGGATTGAAAGTTGCTTTAGTTCAAATGCAGGAAATAGCTGGAAATGGCGCCCGGGAGAGGGGAAGGAGAGAGGCTATGACAACTCTCTAGCTAAAAGGAGGGGGGATAAACAGATGTATCTTTCTGGAAGGGGGCATAAAACGTTAAAGACTTAGGCCTAAAAACACTGACATGCACTGTCAGAACATATATTCTGTCAGAACATATATTAGGTACGTTACTCGAGTCTGGAATTCATCAGTACAGGATATAGAACTAAAAGCTAGGCAGTGGAATTATACAGCTCGGCCTATCGAATGTCTCAACAAAGACGGATATGAAACAGTGTCCGTGCTGTTTTTGTGTTAGTAGACAACTAGACGCATATAAAAGTCCAATTTTCCTAGATAAACAAGAGGAAAGTTGCGCAATAAGAGCGGCCTATGTGCAGACATATGTAGGTCTGTGGGCCAGGGCTATAAGCCTACACAGCAAATAGATGCAACTAATTGTTTCTAATTGAAGAGAGTAAAACTCCAAGTGTTCAAAATGTTTATATTGCAACCAAAGTAGACTAAAAGTGGTACTGGTACTCTTCGTCAATGGTTTCGACTTTATAAACCTGACTTCAAGCAACAAGAAGGCCTATTTCTAGATTTTATAGTCTCTAAGAAACAGATATTTTGTAACAAATTTGTTTTGCTTCTGTTGTGTGATGAGGCTAGATCTCCTGTGAGTTTCTCTTATGGGTTTTTTTCCCCAGTATTGGGGACGCAGGCTTGGGACTCTGTTGGAGTCAAGCGTGATTTACAGTGTTGTTTGATATGGCCCGGGCATCTAAGGCCTTGAGTGTAGGATGCGTCGTGATTGAATTACGGCCTCGAGTGAAGGTGTGCTATGTTTCGTTGTCTAATATGTATACTTTGTGTTACCTTTGAACATACTATTGACTTTTATTTGTCACTCATGTCATCATATCTCATACATTCATTAAATTGTTAAAAGTACAACCTTGTTAACTAATGGCCATTAACTTAATATCATTCACGTTGAACAACTGTTGGTATTGACTAAATGTTCAGTTGAATAACTTTTATTCAATGTGTGTATTTTACATGCTGTTACCTTTATGTTCTTGCGTTACGCTGTTCAGGTTTGGGTACGGGACCATAATATCATACCCTGGCTAATCTGAACAATCTGATATAAACTTTGTCACATGTAAATTATGAGTGAGTCTGGTGTGAATGTACACTTTGGTTTCTTATAGTTATAATGTTTTTTGTTTGGTGTAATGCACAAATTGTAAGACAAATTTCCATACGGACAATAAAGAGTATTATTATTATTATTATTATTATTTAGTAAGCTATTATAGGAACCGATTATGCATCATATTCATTTCTTTTTTTTTAATAATTTGATTTTAATAATATTTGGTTAGCACCATAGACTAGGCCTATAGGCCTATATGGTTAGCACCAACTCTAAACTAAAATCATTCAAAAGTTGGGAGGGAATTTCGATTGAACAATTAAGCAATTTCTGTGAAAATAATCCTCAATCTAAAAAATATATTCATAATTTAATAACTACGAGCGATCACATTACACACTTCGGAAGATAATATTGATAAAACAACGAAAAAAAAAACAATCACGTGATAGCCATTGTGTAATAAAAATTAGATCGTAATTTGTATACAAGAGATAGAAAAATTTTGTTTGTTTACGATTGGTGAATGAGGTCCATTGTTAGCAGTCATTCTATTTTATATGCGATTTTTTTCTAGACTTCCTCCTCCATTTCCAACACTGTATCTTTGTGAAACAAGTTTTTTTTTCTGCCTGTCAATTATCAAGTCTAAATACAGAAATAAACTTGAATTGAATTCCTAATCTAGTGAAAAAAAAACAAGCTCAACCTTCGCACTAACTTTGGCGTGTTTGAAAATACCGTCTCAACGCTTTCCATGATTGGTAATACTTTTTAAATTGTAAAACATGTGTGAGCTTGCGCTCCCTGAGCTAGTTTTATATGTATTTTTGTTGTATAGGTTAGATCTATTTTTATATATTTTATTTTTATAGGTTAGTGTCAGATTTTATAGTTGTACTTCCGCATATTTATATAGGTTAGTGCGGGATAGTATAAAAGTGATGTACTACATGCTGTCTTAAAACAGTTGAGTGTACATTTGACCAGTGGTCAGTACCATATCTGTCTGTGTGACAGCTGAAGATCTTTGTGGTCTGTCGTCTAATTATTTTATTATTCTGTACCTGGGACGGCCTGTAAGCTATTGTTACTGCTTTTAGCTTCTGCTATTGAGTATTACTCTGCTGTTTTAACTGCTGAATATGATTCTGCTGAACATAACTGCTATCACTCTGCTGTAAATCTAGATTTATTTTGTTTCTGTACTAGATCTAGTTTAGTATTGCCTTAGTCAAGGCTTAGTAAACTTAGTTATAGTCTGTTCTTAGTGAATGCTAATAATAGGGTACTAAGGCTTTTAGGTATTCTTGTTTTAGTTGTAGTTATGGGTTGGTTATAGTATAAGTAGTAGAATATTGTAGATCTAGACTAGTTTATTGTAGTGTGTTTGTGTAGATCTAGGTCTAGTATAGTAGTTGTCTTGAAGTGATTTAGTTCTTTTTAGTTAGTTGTTTTGATCAGTTTGTTTTAGATAGTTGGTTTGGTTAGTATTTAGTGGCGTAGATTCAGAGGGTTTTAGTTAGTATTAGTTGTTTTCATTGTAGTGTATATATTCTATTATTGATTTATTTTTATGTCAATAAAGTTTCGTTTTGTTTATTTATCCTAAACTAAAGTTTGTTATCTTGTTTTCATTTAGTTTAGGTTAGTATGTCTGGTTACTTAGGCGACTCTAGCCCCTTGGTCACCATACCGAGGTGCACAGATTGAGCCCACCCAGTAGTGTAAACATCTGCCTACTGTAATAAAATTTAATGTTGAGCAGAGAATAGGTCTCTCCCACTCGCGCCTGCCTGACCTGCTCACACATGTGAATATTATAAACATGCAATGAAAAGTAAATAGGCTAAATAAAAATAATAAAATTGCTTTTTAAAAAATTAAATCACAAATTTATGGAGTGAAGGCACCTTTGATGGAATCGTTCGAGGAGTCTTAGATGCCTTCTATAAATTATCCAGATCTTAGAGCCATACAAAAGTGTTTAGAGAACCACTGATTTATAGGCATTGATAGTCGAAAAGACTAATCCGATATACTCATTAGGAGGCTGCCAAATGCGCTTTGGCTTTGGCCAGAGGTTAAAGCCTAGCTTTAAGACTCTACTATAAGAGACTACCAATTTTAGAACCCTGTTGCTTTCTATTGGTAAATATGTCAAAACATTTTTTCGAGTCTTTTTCATGAAATGCAAATGAAAAACGGAGAATGCAAAGAAATGGTTTATTAAATTTTGTTACTCATCAGCACTGATGCTTTCAACCAAATCATTGAAATGGCGTTATTATATTTGCATGGTGTTAATTTTAGTTTTATTTGGGGCCACCAAATTCACTTTGAATGGGGCCTACAATTACATAATATTATGCGAGGGACATTCGAGGTAGGCTACATATCGAGCAGGTTCGTCTGTAACGGCCATGATCGTCATAAGACCATCTTCGAACGCTAGACCATTTTGTATTTGTCACATAAACGTCGTCCGCATGACGAGTACAACATTCAAAACCCTTCCCACAATTCTAACACCAGAAAGTCGATAAGAATCACAATAACGGAGACGTTTAGAAATGTAGTACAGCAGTAACACTTTAGTTCAAGCATGTCAAACTCATTAAGGTGTATGGGCCACATAAAAAACGTACTATGACCTGAAGGGCCGCAGCCAAAAATCAGTTGAAAAAAATAGTCTATTAGTTTTATGTAAATTACAAACACAATAGAATACAATAATTAACGGAATACCTGTCTCTTAGTTAGACAGAAATAACTATGATTAGACATTATTTTCGTTGTCCTGATGCTTGACATCTTTTCTGGGATACAAGTTTATTAATGTCAGGTTGAAGTTTGCCACTGACACTTTCATCACTGATGACAAATTTTGATTTGATGATCTCGAACAGTGTGGTGTTTTGTAGCCTTTGTTATGGAAAAGAACTGCTCACAGAGATAAGAAGAGCCCCCACTTTGTGAGTATTGTGACTTTCGCCTCACCGTGGAACATATCCTCATCGACTGCCCCAGATACCAGGATGTCAGGGAAAAATATTTTAGAGCCACTAACTTAAAAACACTATTCAATAATGTCGACCCTGGGAAGGTACTGGGCTTTATCCGGGAAGTGGGGTTGTCTACGAAGATCTGATTTATGAATTCTGTAGACATGTACTATTTACATTAGATTTTTACCAAATTATTAAATTTTTACTACCTCTACTATTTTAACTGTGAATAGACCTTGATTTTAATGATTTGACTGTATGGAATTTGGCCTTTGCTGTGTGGAGGGAGAGTGGCCCTTGAGGGACTGCAGGCACGACATGGCCTAAATTGTGCCGATGTGCCTGAAATCACAAATCACAGAGATAAGAGCTTGCAAACATAGCAAGAATTCTAGCTGCAAATTTTCGCAATTCAACGTAACGTTCAGGTAAATTACCTGTGTTTTGGATTGTTGGGTTAATCTCCCCTGATTTTGTGCTTGTTTTTGGTTTCGTCCCAAATGCCAGCTTAGAGACGGAGTAATGACGTGTTGTTTTATTCTCAAAGTGTGTTGGGTCAATGCTTGCTCTTCTTCGTTTTACTTCAGGAGATGTAATATGGCTGGAAATGACCACCAAATTAATAGTGATTATGTAATTTTGAATACCGTCGGCTGATCAATAAAGCGCTTGGCTTCTGAACCAGGGGTCCCGGACTCGAATTCTGATGAAGACTGGAATTTTTAATTTCGGTATCTTTAGGCGCCTCTGAGTTCACCCAGCCCTAATGAGTACCTTACATTAGTTTGTGAAAAGTAAAGACGGTTGGTGGTTGTGCTGGCCACATGACACCCTCGTTAACCGTAGGCAACAGAAACAGATGACCTTTACTTCATCTGCCTTATAGAACCACAGGGTCTGAAAGGGGAACTTTACTGATGTAACTTTTCTCATATTCAAACGCGGGTGGAGATATAAGAAATATTCTTTTCTTTCCCGCCCCACCCTTTAATCAGAAAGTCGCTCCCCCCTTTGAGGGGATTAGTGGCGAGTCCCAAAGTCTGAGAAACGCTGCTGTTTAGCATGCATTTATGAGTCAGAGTGTTTAAGTCTAGATGAAATAAATGATTTAAATTTCGATGTCTGCATAATTCACCATTGCAGTAAACAACACAGAGAAAGCCGGACATTTTCTCACCTAAGTCCAATGCCAATGGATACAAACGCAAATAGGACATATCCTGCTTTTTGCCGGACGTCTGACAACTCTAACCAAGTTCTTAACGTCACTCGGTGGCTCGATCAAAAGATGACGTCATACTCGTGGTGTGTTCCATGTTACATTCATGTTTTTGCAAATTAAAATGTAAGATTCTCAACATACAACGCATAAACCTTCGCATTGCTAACTAAATCTGCACGGCAATCAAATATTTAGGCTGTCAATACAATAAAAAAAGATTATTGTTAAATAAAACTTTAATTTTTATATCTTCAGCTGACAATATCGTTACTGTAAAAAAAAAAATGGGGGGGGGGGATAAAAATGTTTTGTTTAAACTTAAAACCGAGTGAACGTTTTAACCAGCACAACATTAAAACGAATGATAAATACATTGAAAAGTATGCCTTTGAAAGAGAACTTGGCTGTGGCGCTCTGTGCATTTTTATTTTATTTTTAAATCATAGAAATTATATGGATTGAAGCTGAAGTAGCTTTCCCCAGCCTTCTAGGTGTCTCCTTTCTCAGCAACATGAGCTCCATTTTATGCGCTTTATCTTATCTTATCTTATATAATACAGACGTTACTTCAAAAAAGAAGATGATTACGTCCTACGCGTCATGCATTTAGTCATGCATATTAACCAATGACTTAAATTCTGCCAAGTCACTGGTTTTTCTGGCTAGCTCAGGCAACCCATTCCATGCTCTAATAGCACTAGGGAAGAAGGAGTATTTGTACAAATTTGTCCTAGCATATGGGACGAGGAATGTGCCTTTATTTTTGTGTCTTTCAGAGTATTTTATTAAATTTTGTTTTTGTATTTGAAGATTATGGTTCAGTGTTTTATGTATAATTGCTACTTTACTTTTGAGTCTTCTGTCCTGAAGGCTTTCTAAATTTAGTGATTTTACTAATGGTGTTACCCTAGTCAAATGTGAATATTCGTTTGTTATGAATCTCACTGCTCTATTTTGTGTTTGTTCCAGTTTCTTAATGTTTTCTTGAGTTGAGGGGTCCCACACGGTGGATGCATATTCTATTATTGGCCTAACCAAGGTTAAATAACATTTTAGTTTTATGTTCTTATTTGATTTATAGAAATTTCTTTTAATAAACCCTAATGCTTTGTTGGATTTTTTTATAGTTTCATCAATATGTGGATTCCATGACAGTTTTTCATTTATTATAACACCTAGGTATTTTGAGTTTTTAGTCTGTGTTACTGGTTTGCCATGAATAAGATAAGTGGAATTAATTTGTTTTAGTTTTTTTGTTACTCTTAACAACTGACATTTTTCTGGGTGGAAAGACATGCTCCAATTTGATTCCCATTTCTGTAATTCATCTAATTCTCTTTGTAAAATATCTGTGTCTTGTTTTGTTTTTATTGTTCTATATATTATGCAATCGTCTGCAAATAATCTGACTTTTGTTCCTGAACTAATGCAATTTGGTAAATCATTTATGTAAATTAAAAATAGTAGTGGACCCAAAACTGTTCCTTGAGGTACACCTGAGTTTACTGTTATTGGTGTTGATTTAGAGCCATTTATTATTACAGTTTGTTCTCTCCCTATCAGAAAATCTTTAATCCACTGATGCAGTGGACCGTTAATGCCGAAATATTTTAATTTTTTAAGCAAACTATGGTGGTGAACTTTGTCAAAAGCCTTGGAAAAATCTAGTAAGATAGCATCTATTTGTTCACTATTATCTAAACCTTTTGAAAAATCATCAATTAGTCCTATTAGTTGTGTTTCACATGATCTATATTTCCTAAAGCCATGTTGGTATGGGGTGAGGACATTATGTTTGTCTAAGTGGTTTATGATATTGCTACATATTATGTGTTCTAGTATTTTACATGTGATGCTGGTAAGTGATACTGGTCTGTAGTTTCCTGGATCAGATTTTTCTCCTTTTTTAAATAGGGGGGTGACATTAGCTTCTTTCCAGTCCTTTGGTACTCTGCCCTGGTTAAGCGATGCTTGAAAGAGTATTTTGAACACTGGGGCTAGCTCATTGCTTAGTTCTTTGAGTAATCTAGCTGGAATACCATCAGGTCCAGACGCTTTATTTGGTTTGGTGTTGGCTAATAGTTTTTTAATTCCATTTTCTTGTACTACTAAATCTTCTATGTTGTCTACTTGGCTCAAATTAAGAAATATGTCTTTGTCTCCTGGGGCTGAGAATGCTGATGCAAAGTATTTGTTTAGGATGTTTGCTTTAGTTTCATTATCATTATGTATTATGTTATGTTCATCTTTTAATGGCGCTATGCCTGTTGTTTCCATTTTCTTAGACTTAATGTATGACCATAGGTTTTTGTTGTTATCTTTAGATATTACATTGTTGATGTATTCACTCTGCAGCTGTCTGCTTACTTTTTGGGTTAGGTGTTTAATTTTTATATACTTTTTGTAAACTCTTTCTGCCTTGGTTGCTTTAAATTTTCTATATAGGTTTTCCTTCTGTTTACAAAGCTTCTTTAGTCTATTATTAAACCAGCATTTATTTATTTTGTTTGATGTGTATTTAGTTGGTATATGATTTTCTATAATGCTTTTAAGATGGTTTTTAATGAAATTCCAGAGGTCATCGACTGGTTGGTTAATGTCTTTTTCTAATAAGAATGTTTGTTGAAAGTTTAATGCAGCTTGGTGTAGTTGTGTTAGGTTACATTTATTCCAGAGTAAGATTTTTCTTTTGGTTTTTGTATTGGCTACTGCTTTTATCTGACTGTGTATTTTTATGATCTCATGGTCTGATAGACCAGGGATAATATCATAATCAACTACTAATCCAGGTCTGTTGGTTAAGAAGAGATCTAATGTGTTGTTTAATCTAGTTGGCTTTTTAATGATTTGATCTAAACTTAGGTTGTGTAAAGTTTCTATGAAAAGCTCATTTATGTCCTTAAGGTTTTGGTGTTTATCTATGGTTAGTGTTTTCCAATTTATATCAGGTAGGTTGAAGTCACCCATAATCCAAAAAACTGCATTTTTATTTGTCTCTTTAAGTGTAGTAATCTGATTACATAGTTCCTGCATGTATTCTAAACTAGAATTTGGTGGTCTGTAAATGCTGCCTATTATAAGGGATGTTGAGGTGGTATTAATTTTACAAAATGTAGATTCTATGTTTTTTGAGTTAGGTAAGGTAATTTCTTCTGCTATAAGAGTGTTTTTTATTGCTAAAAGAACTCCTCCATGATTATCAGCCCTATCTTTTCTAAAAATTTCATAATTACTATTGAAAATTTCTGCATTATAAATTTCAGGATGTAGCCAAGTTTCTGTTCCTGCAATTATGTCTGGTTTCTCACATTCTAATAAAATTTCTAAGTCTGCTGTTTTGTTCCTAATGCTTTGAAAATTTATTACTAAGGTTTTAAGGTATTTTGGTATTACTTCTTTGGTAGGTTTGTTTAGTGAGGCTGTTGTATTAATTTTAGTAGATTTAGGTTTAACAGGAGTGGATCTGGCTAGTGGTTGGTGAGTTGGTTTTGGGATGGTGTTTAGGATGTTGAATGGGTTAGAAGTGTCCGCATCAAAGGAATCAAACAGTCCTGATGTAAACTGAGGTAACCCACACGGTACACAGTGCCATGATGCATCTTTGTTGCCTAAGGCATAATACACAGGTGTATTCATATGGAGACATGATGCATGGTACCATTCATCGCAGGTGTCACATTGAATGGCTTTCTGTTTCATGGTGCATACTTTTTTGCAGATGTTGCATCTATCTTTAGATCTAGGCCCTGGATTTGACTCTACATCCCCTGCTATTAATATTAACAGTGAAAGGTATTTATTTCTACTGTGTCTGATTGAGAACTTCCATTTGTGATGGGTAATCTTCTTTAATGTTATGGATGTGTATGTTAGGTTATTTTTTAAGTTGCATTGATCTAAAGTGTGATGATTGATTATGACTGTTGTTTCCTTTTTAAGTTTAGTGTTGACTGAGGTAGATCTAGTTCTGTGTTCAGCTAGTGTGTATTTAGTAATTATTAGGATAAACAGCCAGAGCAATTTCATGATGACTGTTGTTGATTTTAGTTTTAAAAGGTCTAGTCTAAATCTAGTTTAAGGTTAAAAATGCCTAAGATGGCCTAAGCTAAGTCTAAGTCTAAAGTGATAGCTAATTTACAATGACAATCAAATGGTTTATTCAAAATATAGACCTAGACTAGATCCAGATCTAATTCTAGATCTAGATCTAATGGTAGATCAATATATTTATTTGGGTTTAGATGGAAGTGACGTAGTTTTCTTATAAGACTGACCAGATGGGGACTGACCAGGTGGGGTGGCTGATAGTGGGAATTGACTTGTACTTGTAAAGGCTAAACCTGTGAATGTCGTCACACTTCGGTTAACTTCAGGAGATGTTACTTTGGTTAATTTGAGAAGTTACTTTGGTTAGCTTAAGGAGATGTTGCTTCAGTTAAACTTGAAACATTTTCGGACCGACATTGTAATGGCTGTCGATGGCGACCATTACTAGCGATTATCGGCATATTTTTAATACAGCGTTTCAAAGTTTAAACACACGCTGGCCAAAGCATGTGTAGGCCTATAAGGTTTCAATATTATTTATAAATTGTTTGAAATACTTTCCAATAAATTATTTACAGCATTATTTTAAAAAATCTACTATCTTAATTTTCGTTAAATAAAAACTAATATTTTCAAAGCATTTTACTTCTTTTTCTTTTTCTAAAAAAAAAATAATTAAATATTTGATTCTTTGGACATATTCAAGTTTGGTTTGTTTTCTACACCTTTTTAATACATTAAATTTAAAATAAATTTAGTTTCTTATCTTATAAAATACAGACGTTACTTCAAAAAAGAAGATGATTACGTCCTACGCGTTATGCTTCTAGTCCTGCACGTTAACCAATGACTTAAATTCTGCGATGTCATTGGTTTTTCTGGCTAGCTCAGGCAACTAGGGAAAAAGAGTATTTTATTAGGTTTTGTTTTTGTATTTGAAGATAATGGTTTAGTGTTTTGTGTATAATTGCTACTTTACTTTTAAGTCTTCTATCCTGAAGGCTTTCTAAATTTAGCGATTTTACTAAAGGTGTTAGTCAAATGTGAGTATTCGTTTGTTATGTTCAAAGCCCTTAGATGCTTAATATCGTTAAAATTTGGCCTGACATGTTGTAGAGTCCACTCGAACGATCTGAGCGAACTCACTGTATGCGTACATTGTGAGCAGAAGTTTAGATGGCCCGAGTATAATCCGCGGGTTGTAGACTAATAACTTGGGCACATAATAAATCAAGATATAAGTATTAACGTCAAATATATCCTGGATACAGTTGAAAGAGGTTGGGTTTTTCTCTTGCAATATTAAAATCTTCAAAAAATATTATTCGACAACAAACTGGACCCAAGGACGAGATCCGTTTCGAAGAAGAGCATTAGTCAGCGTACTTTAAGTACGCAAAAAAAAAAAAAAAAAAAGGACTCCCCTGCATATTTTGAAAGGCCACATTATGTATCTGTGTCAACCAGCGCTCCTGTTCGGAAAACTCCAAATCCGGTTTAAGATAGGGCCTAGATCTAGACCTATATAAACCCGAATTTATTGTCTTTTTTTGGGTGCTATCTAAAAATTGTTTAGCTTTAGGATTTACTTTTGTTTTAATAAAAAAATATCAATACAATTTAAAAGAAAAAAAAATTTTTTTTACACAGAAAGAATACACGGGAACAATGAATTACAAACTGCACCGTGTTTTAGCGTTTATTTCTGTTACTTTGGCCTGTAGTGTGCTAGCTAAACCTCTTACTGATTTGCCAGGTAAGCATTTACAAAAATATATCAATTAAATGACATACTTAGGAAGCCTTCGTTGCGGCACAACTTTTCGCTCTTTTAATAAAATAATGACGTCTATGGCAAACTTTTTGACAATTGAAATAAATGTTGTCTATTGATATTTATTTCTAATACATATTTAATTAAATAGAGAGTACAATAAAAAGACGAAAGGAAAAAATCAAATTGCAATAATAGGTCTATTATTAGTAGGCCTCTATCCTATGTAAGTCATCTGTGAATCGATTTGATGCCTCGTAAGCGGAGAACAAATCCACCAAATTAACGGCAACCTACAAATTAATACATTGATACATTTTTAAATTTTATTTCAGATTTGACAGACACGTTTGTTCCTCTTGGTGACGAAAGACCTACTTTAAGTAATTCTATTTTTTATTTTTTTTTAAATGTGTAGCATTGTGTGTGTGTGTGGTAGGCTACATTCTCCTTCAGAAAAATTACAACTTGCGGGTGGGATTCGAAATTGTGTTCACAGTGACCACAGTTAAAAGCGCATACCACACAGACATCATTGGGTGTGGTTCGGTCTCCGTTAACATCGCTTTAACCACGAAAAGGAAGCTAATGTGTATATCATTGTAAAACATTTTAGTATATAGATTTGAGTATTGTCAGTGCTAGATTTACCTATAGGCAGTGCTTTTTTGTGACGGTACGCCCCGTACGGCACTTTTTTCAATGTGGGGAAAAAATATTACTTTTCTTGTATTTAACCTTTATTATTAATTTATTAGCAGTTAAAAGTTAGGCATCTATTTAAAAAAAAGGCGACCTAAAGGCAACATTAACTGTAGGATATCATGTTCAAAAGGAAGCAAAGGGAAAATGACCTTGCAAAGGGCTCTCGTGGAAGATCTCAGGGCATTAAAAAAACAGGCAATTGACACTTTCTTTAAACCCATCTAGGTTTTAAAGTACAAATTATTAGACTCTTCATCCTTTCATTGAGAGATATCTCTTGTACACTTTAAACACTATGTAGTCATGTGAAACACAACTAATAGGACTAATTGATGATTTTTCAAAAGGTTTAGATAATAGTGAACAAATAGATGCTATCTTACTAGATTTTTCCAAGGCTTTTGACAAAGTTCACCACCATAGTTTGCTTAAAAAATTAAAATATTTCGGCATTAGTGGTCCATTGCATCAGTGGATTAGAGATTTTCTGATAGGGAGAGAACAAACTGTAATAATAAATGGCTCTAAATCAACACCGATAACAGTAAACTCAGGTGTACTTCAAGGAACAGTCTTAGGTCCACTACTATTTTTAATTTACATAAATGATTTACCAAATTGCATTACTTTAGGAACAAAAGTCAGATTATGTGCAGACGATTGTATAATATATAGAACAATAAAAACAACACAAGACACAGATATTTTACAAAGAGAATTAGATGAATTACAGAAATGGGAATCAAATTGGAGCATGTCTTTCCACCCAGAAAAATGTCAGTTGTTAAGAGTAACAAAAAAACTAAAACAAATTAATTCCACTTATCTTATTCATGGTAAACCAGTAACACAGACTAAAAACGCAAAATACCTAGGTGTTATAATAAATGAAAAACTGTCATGGAATCCACATATTGATGAAGCTATAAAAAAAATCCAACAAAGCATTAGGGTTTATTAAAAGAAATTTCTATAAATCAAATAAGAACATAAAGCTAAAATGTTATTTAACCTTGGTTAGGCCAATAATAGAATATGCATCCTCCGCTTGGGACCCCTCAACTCAAGAAAACATTAAGAAACTGGAACATACACAAAATAGAGCAGTGAGATTCATAACAAATGAATATTCACATTTTACTAGAGTATCACCCTTAGTAAAATCACTAAATTTAGAAAGCCTTCAGGACAGAAGACTCAAAAGTAAAGTAGCAATTATACAGAAAACAATGAACCATAATCTTCAAATACAGAAACAAAATTTAATAAAATACTCTGAAAGACACAAAGATAAAGGCACATTCCTCGTCCCATATGCTAGGACAAATTTATACAAATACTCCATCTTCCCTAGTGCTATTAGAGCATGGAATGGGTTGCCTGAGCTAGCCAGGAAAACCAGTGACTTGGCAGAATTTAAGTCATTGGTTAATTTGCATGACTAAATGCATGACGCGTAGGACGTAATCATCTTTTTTGAAGTATTATATTATATTATATTATATCTGTATTATATAAGATAAGATAGTCTTCTCTTTGTTTACACTTTACAATTTTGAAGATACGAATCCATTCTTTAAGCAATCAAATACAATAACATAGGAAAGGGAGAGTACATGATATGAAGACGTGCAGACGACGTACGGAAACTTAGTTTAAAAACTAAGAACATAAAAGCGGAAGATTATGAGAAATTTTCAGATACATAGACAAAAATGAACAATACGTCAAGTAGGTTCTATTGAAAGATCGCTGCTGCCAACTATACAATAACAAGAAAAAACTTTTTAAATACTTTTTTAAAAAACAAAGCTTATATCTAGTGTAGCCTACTTGTATCAATTTTGTCTGGATTAGTCATATAAATAAATTTTTAATAGATCTAGACCAACAATAAAAAAGGTTGTATAACAATAAAAGATAAAAGGGGGCGATCTGAGTTGTACTTATGGCTCAAGCCTTCTCATGCTTCTCAAGCCAACACGGTAACCACTCTGCTAGTGGAAAGTCTAAGAAACATGGGAGATTGTATAGTTACCTATTGTTTCTATAGTCTCGACCTATGTTTCATGTTGTGCTCCCTAAGACTCAGACGGCGATGTATAAAGGGAACTAATTTAGTCAAGTACAAGATACCAAACAAAATAATTGATTACCAATAGTTAATTAACTAATTGGTTAATTTTAAAAAAAAAGATTATTGTGATCTCAGGTAAAAGAAATAATTGTGCAAAATTTCAGCTTAATCCGAGCTTGAGTGTGGGAGAAATAAAGTGTACACATTTTTGACCAGACATACAGACAGACAGACTGAATGAGTTGATATTACCATTGTAAAAATTAGTTAGTGTTAGAAGTGAAAGAACTTAGAAATTGAGTTTTAAAGTGCTAGAAACTTTTAAAACCAGTAGAATATAAACATTTTCTATATCCTGTTCAACGGATACACTCAAAAAGTTGATATTTTTATTATACGCCATGATGAAAATAACCAATGTTAATTAACTGCTGTTCTTTCCTCAGGGCACTATGTATTCAAGCGTTCACCTCTGGTGGAAGAGATCATGGGGCCGCTCAGCCGTAACGTACGTCAGGTCAGCGAAAGCGCCAGAAGTTTTGGTGAGTTAGATTTAACAACAGAATGTTTCACTTGTCCTTCAGTCCTTTGTGCAGACGTTGGGTGTGTATGCAACCTAATACCAGAGCCCTGAAAGTTACTGATAATTGTAATCAGAAAAGTTGACATTACCACCAGGGACGGACTGGTTGTTGCAATCGGCCCGGGTATTTCTATATAGTCCGGCCCACAAACTCTATATCTATTGACGGACATCCAATTCTATATCTACCTGTCCTCAAAATCATTCTGTTAAGTTTGATAAAGTATCGATAACTAAACGCATGCAAACAATGAAATTCTGTATCTTTATAAGAAATATAGGTCTCATGTTACTTTTTAATCGCTGACTCTAGTTTCTAAAAGGATGAAGCCTACTAGTAGCACTGTCTACGAATATAGGCTATTACATTATTTCGGAAAATGTTTTAGATTAAATTTGAATTACACTGTAGAGTCTGTAATAGTTTTTTTTTTAACACGACACTCAGAGGACCCCTCTCTTACAAGAGAATATAAAACCTTAGACAAGTAAATACATTCTATAGTGGCATTAATGAAGCCCTTTAGGTGGGTCTACCGGCCCATTTTGGGTACCGGCCCACCGGCCAATCCGCCCATGATTACAACCCATCAACTGCATACACATCTCTTACACCTGACAAAATATGCTTTGCTTATTATTAGGGATCTCCATAAAGTTAGTCATCCTAATTCATTCTTAGATTATATTTTGATTTTGGTAATCCTGTTTACTTTCAAAATTAAGAAATATAAAAAAAAAAATAAAAAAAACAGGAAGAGAGAAAAACAAAAAAGAAGAAAACTGTCAGGGCGTCAGAAAGTGAAAGTAAAAAGAGCGGGGGGGGGGGGGGAAGTTGAAATAAGAAAGATACAATAATGTCAATGACGCTATAGTGTACATTGTAAGATCTAGTTCTACCTGTTAGAAATGGAAGAGCTTATAATTGGATTCCACAAGGCTAAAGAGTGGGGAGAATACATTTTTTTAAATACAGTTTATTCGTGCTTCCAATAGTATTGTACCGGATACGCTAAAAAGCTATATATATATATATATGTATTATGTATATATCATGGGCGTAGCCAGGAATTTTTTTCGGGGGGGGGGGGGTTTGGGGGGGGAATTTTTTTCTCTTCCCCCCCCCCCCCCCCCGCCCCCTCGGAAAAAAATATTTATATACATGTGTGTGTGTGTGTGTGTGTACATAATCTTTATTACATTCTGACCCTTTATTCTTTCGGAAGACGTTTATTGTGTCCTAGAA
Source organism: Biomphalaria pfeifferi (assembly GCA_030265305.1). Lineage (NCBI taxonomy): Eukaryota > Metazoa > Mollusca > Gastropoda > Planorbidae > Biomphalaria > Biomphalaria pfeifferi. The sequence goes on from JASAOG010000004.1 coordinate 10,446,773, forward strand.
TTTCTTCCTGGAGTTAGTGGAAAAATTGATGAATCCCCGCCATTGTCAGTAAAGGGGTCTTGGGGAGCACTAAGGGGTCGACTTCCAGCTCGACATAGCAATTCCTTGATTTAGACCCGATCTCTATAACTGACTCCTAAAATCTGTCTAAGCCGTCTTTGTTGAGCCACATTTCAATTTCACTGCACTTTATTAGTGGAGCCCCGCCACTGGTAGAAATGTGTAACCTCTCTTGAATACGCTCTTGGAATTAGGTGACTGTAGTTTGCTTTCGATTTTATATCGAAAAGGGAAGTTTTATTGTCAAAATTATCTTTTGGAGGTTTTAAACTAAAATATGTCTGGAGCTGTTTTTTTTTTCAATTCAAAACCCCATTTAGCTACAGTCATAGAATTTGGTGACTGTTGTTTGCTTTAGAATAATATTGTAGATAAAGGTTTTCCACCTCAAAACGCTCTGTAAGGGAATTTTAAACTCAAAACGATCTGGAGGGGTTTTAAACTTTAAAAAAAAGCCATTTGTAAGAGAGGGGTTTAAACTCAAAACTCACAATTGGCTTGGCTACGCTCAAATATTTTTAGTGTGTAATTTGCTTTTTTTTTTATATTGAAGCGGAATTTTTTAGCATGAAACCCCTCTGAATGGGGGTTTAAACACAAAACCTCTTTGGCTACGCTCATAGATTTTGGAGTGTGTAATTATCTTTTTTTTTATTTATTGGAAAGGTATTTTTTAGCTTCAAAATCCACTGGAGGGGATTTTAAACTTAAAACCCCTTTGACTACATTCATAGAATTTTGAGTGTATAATTTGCTTTGTTTTTAATATTAAAGAGGTATTTTTTACCTTCAAACCCCGCTGAAGAGGGGGGGGGGGGGGTAAACTCAAAACTGAGTCAAAACAAATTTAGCTACGCTCATAACAGTTTGAGTGCGTAATTAGCATTTTTTTATATTGAAGAGGTATTTTTTGGCTTTAAACTCAAAACCCCTTCAAAATTTTGAGTGTTAACTTTTTTTATATTGAAGAGGGGGTTTATCGTAAATTTTAGAGGGGGGTTTAAAATCAAAATCTTCCTTAACTCTGCTTTTAGAGTTTGGGGATTGTCGTTTTCATTTTTTTTTTTTTTTTTTGGTTTTGTTGGTAGTGGGTTTTAAACTCAAAACTTCCTGGTTGGGGTTTTAAACTCAACCCCCCCCCCCCTGGTAGGGGTTTTAAACTCAAAAACCCTTGACTGTGCTGGGGCAAGTGATGGTTTTGTATTAAAATGTCACCTAAAATAAACAAAATCAAAGCAAAAAGTCAGTCACTAAATTCCGATCCCCCCCCCCCCCCGGTTACGCCCATGGTATATATATATATATATATATATTAGGTAACTTGCAAAAAAAAAGTAGTTCAATTTGCCATTTGCTTAAAAAATATGTGCATGTAGAGGCTTATAAAACATATTTTAGTTTAGGTGTTTATTCTGTTGGTTTAAATTAGGTTCTTTAACTCCAACAATTCCTTTATATGGGTATTATTATAACTATTATGGACATTTATATTTAGGGTAAACAATATAAAGCTTTTTATAGGGTAGAAGTAATTGTTGGTCTATCTAGGTGTTGATTTGAGATGTGGTGGCATTGCACCTGAGTGTATTAATACAATGTATGCTTTAGAAGACCTGTCCGGTGTAACATTAACAAAATGTCACTATTGTTCCATGTATTGCCAGATGTCTATAAACGTATGCGGGTGCTTCTGACTCTGCTGCGGATTCACATCGGCCGCAGTCCTAGCGTAGAAATCTTCCAGTTTCACAACTGGGACAAGACAATCAACATTAACCAGCTCTTCTATACCAAACCAAAAACCATTTGGGAGGTAAGATAATCTTTGGGTGAGATATACTTCTATCTATCTATCTATCTATCTATCTATCTATCTATCTATCTATCTATCTATCTATCTATCTATCTATCTATCTATCTATCTATCTGTCTGTCTGTCTGTCTGTCTGTCTGTCTATCTATCTATCTATCTATCTATCTATCTCTATCTATCTATCTATCTATCTATCTATCTATCTATCTATCTATCTATCTATCTGTCTGTCTGTCTGTCTATCTATCTATCTATCTATCTATCTATCTAATCTATCTATCTATCTATCTATCTATCTATCTATCTATCTATCTATCTATCTATCTATCTATCTATCTATCTATCTAACTATCTATCTATCTATCTAACTATCTATCTATCTATCTATCTATCTATCAATCTATCTATCTTTGTCTGTCTGTCTGCCTGCCTACCTACCTACCTACCACCTACCTATCTATCGATCTTATCTATTTCTATATCTATATCTCTATCGGTCAGCCAGGGTTTTGGCTTCTCTACACAAGGGAAACGTCAATTATGAAACATATAGTTTTTTTCCATCGAATTAATGTCTATTTCTCTCGATTATCTTCTTTCCAATCTATGCACTTCCCACAGCGATGCTCCCACCTCTTTAACCCACAACTTTTCCAAATAGTAAGCCTCTATTGCGACTTTCCTCAACTAAGTGTAGCGCACGGAAGACAAATTTTCAGGATCCACAAATTTTATGGAGAAAGTAGCTAAATACTATTTAGTGAATAGGCCTAGTATCCTTAGAACTGAGTCCATAAAATAGTTGTTTACAAAGGTCGTGTTATAAGTATTAGATGAGCTTTAAGGGTAACGAATTGAGTGTGTCATTATGAATGTTATGGAATGTAGATCTCACTTCACATGCTTTCTCATTGTCCAGGTACGTCGTGTGCTCTTCGCTGCCCGCTCTCTGGGACTACGTGTTCGAGCTACCGGGGCCGGACACAGCCGGTCACCGCTGTATGTAGATGAAGGCAACATCATGATGGACGTCCGAGACCTGCAGAGGCATGATGGGCCTTTCATGCAGCTTAATCCCAAAGTAGGACCATTGCTTCTTAGTGCTAGAGAACGAGTTTGTTCATGTACAGTTTTAGAAAGAAATCTTCCATTTGTCTAAACACATTCACACACACACACATACACAAGCGTTATCATCGTTTGTTCTCGCAATTACTGTAAGCATTTCATACACTGTGACAACGCATATTAATACCACTTTTAAATATATGATTTAAGATTCTAAAGTTTAACTCTGTCGTCGGCATCGCGCATGGTTTCTGGTGAATCGCTTCCGGTCCACGTCTGTCCGCTGGGAGATATCCTTCCCAATGGTCAACTAGATAATGGGGAAGCCTTTGGCTCTAGCATACCCTTATGGACTTTTTCGAAGATGCACCCAGCGGAAGGATTAGTATCATTCATTTTTTTCTCTATCATTTTCAGTTTACTAGCTGTTATACGCGTCGTTGCATGGCAATAGAAAGACTAATTTTAGATTTCTTCAAGCCTGTTGTACTTTTGCCGGATTCTTTCATATGACATTCTCGAGGAAGCTTTTAAAAAGATGTGCCGAAACTCTCAGTAAACCCAAAACAAGGAACACAATATAAAGTTTCAACTTAACAAGCCCAAACTATTGTTTATAGCAAAAGATTGCGCACTTTATTTGTTTTTAGTGAATAAACTGAAAACATGCGTGATTAAACAACAATAAAAACAACCTTTCAAGGCATTGCGAGCTTTGATTGTCTACTGATCACAAGTGACATGAGAATTCATTACACACATGTTTCATGCGTTATAAGTTTGATACGTCTGGCCAAATCTCTTTGCTTGCATAAGGCATTATTAAATAGGATGTGTGTGGATGTATATATATATATCCAGTGCTTATCCAGTGCTTTAAAAAATGGGTGCCGGTACTCAGTGATGGATTGCCTAACTTTTAACTACTAATAAATTAATAATAACCGTTAAAATACAAGAAAAGTAATAATTTTCCACACATTGAAAAAGGTGCCGGTACCGTCACCAAAAAAAAAAAAAAAAAAAGCACTGTATATGTGTACAAAAATGTCAGGATTTTAAAAACTGTGAAGCTGGAGAGTGAAACAATGATGTTGAAGGTCACAGAGAAAAGCAAAAAGAAAAACAAAATGTCAGCCCAAAATGCCGAAACAAAATCTTAAAGCCAACAGGATAGGGTAATGTTAAATTCCGAGAAAATTCAAGGTGTGGATTTCAAAATAAATAAAAACGCCGAGTCATAAGTTGTTGGATAAGAACATGGTCAATACGGATGTAGAGAGCTGGAACACTCGTATGTCTTTAAAATGAAACATTGTTTATTCTAGAACACTTTGAATGGCACTCACAAAGACCGCACATTGTAATGATTGCATCCGGGTACTAAATCTAAGCCGCAAAGCCGGAAAAAAACTATGTTGTCATCGGTATTGCTTCATAAAGATAGTTTACTAAGGACCTGCAATAGCAGGGTGTGGCCAGGGACAATCAAGCGCCAGTAAAGGGCGTAATTTTTTTTTGCAAGCTTATCCTTGTCTTTGTTTTTGTAATTCCAAAGTTGTCAACATAACACTGTAGGACACTGGAGAGAAATTCTGTTATGACTGTTATGATAAAGTCGAGAGTTAAAGTCGCAGTAGCGGACAATGATTAGAATGTCTTCTTACACAAAACAAAAACGCGAACACGGTATATGTGTACATTCTGAAAAATCATACTTCGAGTAGTTAGAACTTTTAATTACATAATTATAATTAGTGAAACACTGATAATGCCATTTTTACTGATATAGATGTATAACTAAAATGCAAATACATTATGTATTATACCTTTCAGACCTTGCGATCCATAACTTTTTCTATGGCCAACGGTTAACAAGGTTGTCAAGTGGCCAGCACAACGACTAATGGCTTTTACTTTCGCCAACTTATGTCATGTACCCATTAGAATTTTAAATTTTAGTTTCAAAAGTAGTAAACAGCCAATGAACAACTTCACGTAAGATTACGTCACATTGGAACGAGCAGACGTGGTAACTGTGTTTTATTTTCTCTAGACACAAGAGAGGAACTTCCCCACAATAACTGCAATGACTGGAGTGTACGAGATTGAGCTGAACGAGTTCATGAAAAAGAACAACGTCACAGTCCTGGCGCAACCGTTGAATGACCAGGAGACACTGGGCGGGATGGTCGCTGCCAGTACACACGTATGTCATAGCTTTGAATAAAAAAAAAAACTCAAGTAGTTTGGCACACTTGCATGATTGCATTCTTTTTACAATCCCTAAATTCAAATCAAAATTTCGGAATGGAATTTTCTGGGAGGGCAAAAGGCGGGTGGACGCGATTCTCGAAAACGGCCCAAACGAAATTTCCTAAAAATTTGACAGTTGGTGTATAGAGTTGGGAAAAGGATTACTAGCTCGTTGGCCACACAGGGAAAACTCTGGTTTTACCGTTATAATTCTTCAAAGTATAAAAATAAAATAATTTAAGTTGGGGTATAGAAATAGAAACTGCGTGCTTATTAAACTGATATAAAATATAATTGACAACGTCTTGCGAATATTTCTTTGAAGAAAATTATTTTCTTCTTCGACCTTATTGAATTCTCGAGTGTAATATAGACACTGTGCGGGTTGTGGTGGGCTTGGCTCCATGAAGTGGAAGGAGCACGTGTCTAGTTTGAGCATTGACTGAAGTCAAATAACGGCTTGCAAAAGCAGATCAATGCTTGGAAATAGAAACAAGTTTTAATAGTGACATAACATCAGAGAGAGGTGAGAGAGTGAGAGAGAGAGAGAGAGATGAGAGATGAGAGAAATAGAAAGAGACTGAAAGTGAGAGATTAGAGAAACAGAGGGAAGAGAAAAAAGAGAGAGAGATATAAAAGAGATGTGAGATAAAGTGACAAGAGAGAAAGAAGCAGACGATAGGGACAAAGAGAGATATGAGAGAAATATAGAGAAATGTGAGAAAGAGAGATGTGATAATCGGGATCAAAATACCTAGATTCTGGGGTTCTCTAATAACGTTTATTTGCAGGCAGTCAAACACGTTTCTCAATATAATTGTTCCTAGAATAGACAGAAATTTAAGATTTAAATAAAATGTATAACGATTGAGCAGTAACTTATTGCCAACTAGAAATGACCATTGAAACCAATCAAGTTCCTCACTCTATACATTTGAACTCCCATGTTGCAGGGATCAACTTACGACGAGCCAACTTGGAGTGGAGTTGTCGTGGAAATGAGGTTGCTCGACTCCATGGGGCGCTTCCGCAAATTCACGCTTGAGAAACACCCGCTGATAATGAAAGCCGCCATTTGTAACCTGGGCATGTTCGGGATTATGTATGACATCACATTTAAAGTAAGTGTCCGAAGGAGGACTGGATGTAAGAAAAAGTTTTCTGGGTTTTAAACCCAATGTTGCCCTTAGTGTGTTCTTCTTGCAATGCAAACTTTAATTGTGAAAAGCAGCATACACGGGTGTGACAAGTATATTTAATCAAAAAAGAACATAAAACTAAAATGTTATTTAACCTTGGCTTGGCCAATATTAGAATATGTATTTTCTGTCTGGGACCCCTCAACTCAAGAAAATATTAAGAAACTGGAACAGACACAAAATAGAGCAGTGAGATTCATAACCAACGAATATTCACACCTGACTAGAGTAACTTCTTTAGTAAAATACTAAATTTAGAAAACCTTCAGGAAAGAAGACTCAAATGTAATTAGCAATTGTACATAAAATATTGAACCATAATCTTCAAATACAAAAACAAAATCTAATAAATTACTCAGAAAAAAAAGACTCATTCCTTATTCCATATGCTAGGACAAATTTGTACAAATACTCTTTCTTCTCTAGTGCTATTAGAGCATGCAATGGGTTGCCTGAGTCAGCCAGGAAAATCAACTTGGCAAGGTTTAAGTCATTGATTAACAAGCACGATTAGATTGTCCTAGGGACACGCATAGGACGAAATCATTTTAACGTCTGTATTTTATAAGATAAGAATTACAAATGTGTATCTTAAATTTATAAAACAAAACATTTTTCGTATTAAAAGTGTCACGCGTGTAAAACACATTTCTAAAATACATTATGGACAAAATAAAATAAAATCTTCATCTGAGTTCATTATTTTTCTTACTAATTTGTTCTTAAGTAATAATTGGTCGCGGTGACTGAGTGGTAAAGCGCTTGGCTTCCTAACTGAGGGTCACGGGTTTGAATCCCAGTGAAGACTGGGATTTTTAATTTCGGGATCTTTGGGCGCCTCTAAGTCCACCCAGCTCTAGTGGGTACCTGACATTAGGGAAAAGTAAAGGCGGTTGGTTGTTGTGCTGGCAACATGACACCCTCGATAACCCTAGGCCACAGAAACAGATGACCTTTACATCATCTGCCCTATAGACCACTTAGAGGAACTTTACCTTTTATATTTGGTCTGTTATAAAAACTGGATTTTCTTCTAAAAAAAATTAACGTCTTAAATATACTTAACTAAAAGTATATTGCATTTTCCACGAGAATATTGTCCTTACTACAAAAACATTATCTTTTCTCCAACAATGTTGTCTTTTATCCATAAATAAAAATATGTTATTTTTTCCCCCAATTATTGCTAGTTTAACCTAAGTCTCTTTGATATCTGTTAATAGTTACTTTACTGTCTCCTTTGTTGGCTAAGCGAGAGGTTCAGATAATTTAGCCTTATAGTTTTAGGGATTCAAAAGAAAAAACAAAATCATACGAAACAAATGAAATCCAATACTGTTACTAATTTGTTTTCAGGTGTACCCAATGATAACTGTGAAAGTTGTGAATAGTTTTGTGCCTCTGAAAGATCTAATCCAGAACAAAGCCGCTCTGAAGGCTCAGATCAGTCAGAACTTTATGAATGAAATCTCGTGGTTCCCGTTCAACCAGCTCACACAAGAGGAAGAAGACTACTACAAAGCTACTGGTAAAGCTCCCAGTACTTGGAACGCTGGCAATGACTTGTTATGGGTGAGGTAGGTCTTCAAGCTCAAGGATACATAATTACATAAACTTGGCAGAACAAAAAAGCTGATAATTTTATATTTGTACTTGTTCTAGAAAAAAAACAACGGAGATCTGTTAGCAGAACATTTTTTTAGGCAGGTATGAGCTTCCGTAGCTTAGGAAAATGGTTAAAAGACTACATGGGTAAATGGATGAAAAACTTCAAACGGATATGTTTTTAGCACCTGGCATGGGAAACGGCTGAAACAAGGACTTTTTGACCAGCTGGAGAATGGAGTCCCCACCCCTAATTAAAATTGCTTCATAGTTCTTCTTTGTATGTTATGTGCTTTCCAAGGTTCAAACTGAAGTGTTATTCCTCAAACGTATGTTAATAGTTTAAGCCTACATACCACACATCCTTCTAATTTAAGTAAAGTAGTTTGGGAGGAAAAATTATAACTTTGTTTTGGGGGGGGGGGGGGCGGGGATGGCTCAGCTGATGGGAAATTAGTAGCTATTAATAGAAAAAGTCAAATTACTCTCAAGGGGCTTTTGGTTATTAACGGTTTGAGTGGATGTCAAGTGGTCACCGCAAGGACTTTAAGTTTTTCCACTTAATTGCAAGAGCCTCAAGTGTGTTCTGAGAACACCGAAATTCGAACTCGTAACGAATCTTAACCAGGGTTCGGAAGCAAAGTGTTTGGCCACTCGGTGCTGAAGCATTGTCGTTAATTTTCTGGTTATCTTTAAACAATTAATAGTTGATTGCTCAGTGTCTCGTCATTTATCGAATTGTTGACCTAGATAAGCATTGCATGTCTTGTGATGACAAAATAGCTTTACATTTGTTTAACTCGTCAAAACAATGATGTAACTATTGATCTAACAGGACTATCAACCCAGTCAATGAGTCTGAACTGATTGGTAAAAATCTTACCGGCACTCTGTACCTTCCAAGTAACGGTTCATTGGCTGGTGGAACTGAGACAGGATTGCTTAAAGCCAGGGTACGTCGAACATTAAAAAAGTATATTTTTTCATTCATATTTTCAGAAATAAATCACCTTTAACATGCCGTTATCAAAAGCTGTGCGGTCTAGATCAACTTGTATAGGCTATTTCTCTTAAGCTTGGGTGTTGGTTTCTTTATAAAGCTCTGTTTGTAACAATGTCAACTCGTAATTTTCCCACACCCAATATCGGATCAAGTTGAAATTTTACTAAGTTATCACTTGTATTTGAGAAAACAAGAATCAATATAAAAAAAATTAACCAATTAACTGATTATTAGTAATTTGTTTGGGTTAAGTTAAATTAGTTCCCTTTACATTTTGATACTAACAATAGTTAGCTTTAAAACATTCCATTTTCACTTCGCTGGCATAGTTGTTAGCTTGAGGAGGTTCAAGTTCGTACACCTTTTTATTTTACAAAATGCATCTTAAAAGCTTTCACAGTCATTCTAACCAAGGTAACCTCTTCTTTCTCCCCCCCCCCCCTTTTTTTTTCACAACTGGTCCAGAAAAGTGATAGGATCATAATGATAGGGCATTGAGAAAGCTAAAAGCTATTGGTACGGTAAAAATATTTGTATCGCATAAATTTATTATTGTTAATCTAGATCTATTACAAATGTAATTACATACCCGATCCAAACTAATTGATACTATTACACTTAACATAAGCTCATTTTATGTTTTTTTTAAATTATGTTTCTTTTTTTTTAAATATAATTTATTTTGTAATTTGGTTTTCAGGGTTCAATAAACCTGGCTAGACAGGTTCCCGCCGTCAGTTACCAACGTTTGGTAGATGCTTTCCCAATTATTCTACCTCCACGCTGGGGAGTGGAGACTAGTGCTGCCTTCATGGTGAACATTGACAACGATTTTGATAGACCATTTAGAGCGCTGAATGTAAGGTTTAGCAATAGCTCGATAGTGTTGTTTTTTTTTAATCCTTGGTATTTCGATTTGAAAACATTGTCGATTTTTCTGAAACCATCTAGTCTCGATCTAGCTGTGCAATACAATTGACACAAACAAGTGTTTGTGAAAGAAGAGAAACCTATTAAAAAATCCATGTATTAAATAACACAGTGTTCCTAAAATAACTTTATTAATGGCATCCTCCCTCCCACAAATAAATTCCCCTCCCCTCAAGTGAGATGGGGGATCACTGCAAGCTCTTACTATGGCGTCCGCCTAGGGCTTCCGATTGGTGGGAGCCTCACACAGGACTAAAAACTTATTCTTTTAGACAAGAAATGTACCCAATATTATTGCTGGAGTACATTTTCATTTGGGGCCACCAAATTCCTTTCGCCTTGGGTCTCCAATTATCTAAGTCCGACAACGCACATTTTCTCCTAGTAAGAAGAGTGCATGCTTTAAAAAAAGGTAAAAATGGGCCAAACATCAAAATTGAGTCTTATAAAAAAAAGAGAGACTTCAATAACCAAAAACATGCGATTCAGAGACTTAAACTCTGATAAGTTGTTGGTTTTCCTGGCGGATTTAAGTAACCCATTCCATGCACTAACGATAGTAAAGAAGAAGCACTAGTAGGAATTAGTCCTAGCATATGGAATAAGAAATGTGCCTTTACATAATATACAGCGCACATACTTATGTAAATGGTGAGATCGTCATAAGGTGATCTTTGTGTTAAGCAAGACCTTTTTTTACCGGCACATAAAAGTATTTAAAATAACGATGTACAGAAGTCTGCAGAAATCTAACCGTTCTGACATTAGAAAGGCGAAAGATTGCGTTGGCGGACACATACAAGTTTTAAGTCAATATTGTTGCAGAAGCCTCGCGCAAAAAAAAAATGTTGGAGGTGTTTCTGTCGCAAAAAAAACAACAACACTTAGTTACCCATCAAAAGGGTAATCGAGTTCGATGCCCTACTCAAGCAGTGTTGTGTTTACTGAGCCTTAATAGGCAGCACGGAAACCTTCTCACAGGACATTGGTCCATAGCGTATTGAGAATACATGAAAGTTGGGCTTTGCAAAAGCAAGTTACATTTTTTGGTTATAGCTTTATCAACTTTTGGCCATGCCAATTCTGGTAAACCTAAGTAAACTTTAAAAGAGAGGCGATAGTTATACACTAGCTGTTTACGTTTACGAATTTCATTTTTATTTTTTAGTATTTAGTCGACATGGCAGAAAAACAGATTAAAGAAAATGCCTCAACACCCATAAACGCCCTGTTGCCGAGATGGTTTAAGAACCACAACTGTTTCCTGTGTCCCGGCAATGAGGACATAACTCAACCAGATGATTCAGGAAAAACTCTGGTTATTGACTTCCTTGCTCCCCCTGCTCAATATGGATTCTACCCAGCGGCAGCTTCAGTGAGTAACTCTTAATTGATTTAATGTGTGATCTTGCAATTATTACTGGCCAGCCATTATATGGCGTTTTGGCCCATGAGGTACACTTTTTTATATAACATTTTTTTGAATATATAGAAGAATCAGTGAATAATTTTTTTTTGTTTCATAATCTTTTTCAGTTTGTAAACCAGTTTAAAGGTGAAAAACTTCGACCCCACTGGGGCAAACGCCATGACAATATCAACGGAATTATTAACATTATTAAAAATGTCTATGGAAATCTTTTAACTGGCTTTAAAACTCAGAAGAGACTTGCTGATATTGACCCCTGTGATATGTTTATGAACTCCTACTTGCTAGCCATATTTGGAAGAAGTGAAAATTGTAGGACAATCTAAAGAATATTATTTTTTTTTGCATAAGCAAACTAGCAATGATATGACATGCTCAAAAGAAATCCAACTTTCAGGTTTATAAACAAAGCAAAATTAGAATTTGCAAAAATGACATTACTAGATGAGCCAAAATACGGGAAAGAATTCATTTCCTTTAAAAAAAAAAGTTACATGAGATTTATTTCTTTACTTATATGCTGCACCAAGTAATCTAAAAGTAGTGAGTTATTCTAAGTTTAAATTTGAAACTTTTGTTTTGGTGGTATTTCAAATTTGTGATTCCACATTGTCATTTATGACATTTGCTTTAAAAACAAATTTGTTAAATCCTAAAGGAAGTATGTATTACAGAATGTTAATTTAAAACATTGTCCTGTATCATTACAAGCTGTTTGAAGAAGAAAGAGTCTGTATCAATTGTTATACTTATGCTTTCATTACTGACTGTTTCTTTTGTTAACACCAGTGTATCTTTACTGACTTGTGGTGTGGGACATTATATTCATTAGTGCATTTGGTGACAAGTGTGAAGACTAGAATGTCATGATATACAATGACATTAAATACTGTAAGCTATTTAGAGACAATAACAAACAAATTTATGAATGTATACATATTTTTTTTCCCCAAAGATGTTTACTCTTTGAATATTTACTGTTTCTTATTTTGTTAGCTATTTGTTTTAACATATAATATGTTTCTTACTTATGTAGCAAAAGTGTTATGAAATGTGAATATAAATATGTATGCTGATGCAAGAATGTTATTGAAATATAAGGAAATACACAAATGTCTAAGCCTTAGGACTTAAAAGTTTTCTTGAATTCCTGTCTTTGTTTTGTTGTACTGAATGTTTTCCACATCTAGCTATATAAATTTGTCATAAGGTTTAATTAAGAGAAATCTAAAATCATGACAAGAAAAAAAAAAAAGTACAGAAATATTTATTTACAAATGAATTCCACAAGCAGCAACTTAGTTTCATCAAAGAGGAGGTACAAATGTCAGGGAGAAAGCGGTGTATCCAAAATTTGAGCACACATCTATTTTATCACTGCTTCCTGCTACTGTGAGGACCTGAGCAATGGTAAAGAAAAAAAAATATTTGTAAGACAAAAAAAAAAAATCACAAAAAAGCAAGTAAAAACAGGTAAACCTTTCAGACCTTTTGATCTATGGAGGCAGATGATGTGAAGCTCATCTGTTTCTATTTCAAACTGTTAACAAGAGAATTTCCAACGGCATTACTATCCCAGGTACCCCTTGGAGTTGGGTTGACTAAGAGGCATCCTAAAAAAATCCATTAGGTCAAAATTCCCAGCATTCACTGGGATTTGAACTTCAGACCTCTCGGTTGAGAAGACAAGTGCTTTGCAACTTTTCTATTATGACATCCCAAATACTAGCTTTAAAAATCCATTATTTCAGTTCATTTTAAATCTGCTTTTAGAACTTGTGTTTTTAGTGATAAACTCAAAAACTAAAAGTATTCCATTATAATGAGAGACATTTTTTTTTTCTAAAAAAAAAACAACAAAGAATGTTTCTCATCAGTAACATTAACAACTTTTGAAAATGTTTAAAACTATTTCACTATAATTAACATATAATTAAGTAGCCCACCTTATTAGATTTACTGTTGTGATTAATGTCTATGCTAAAGATGGATGAAGGGTTTACAGGAACAGCCATCTTGTGCTCCCCTGCGATTGACCAATGGTTCAAGTGGTTACTACTTCCTGCTGACAAAATCTGAAACAGAAAGGGGGAGACAATTTAATGTCTTAATGCAATGAAAAGCCTCAGAAATAAGATATTTATAGTCTAAATAAAAGTGGCTACTTAAAAAGCCTGACTAGAATCAAAGCTGACCTTGTCTTCATGAAATAAAGCCACATGTTGGGCCACTCCAGGGGTTTCATAGGTGGCAGTGGGTGTCAGTGTCTTCAAGTGCCAGGTGGCTAAAGTTGGACCACCTCCCAGAAGCTAAAACAGATTGCAAGAAAAAAATTGATTTCATCTGTTCTTGTTCCCCCTACGGGTGGTGCAGTGGCTGAATGGTTAAGTGCTTGGCTTCTGAACCTGGGGTCCTGGGTTCAAATCTCAGGGAAGACTGGGATTTTGAATTTAGGATTTTTAGGGCACCTCTAGTCCACCCAACTCTAATGGGTACCTGACTTTAGTTGGGGAAAGTAAATGTGGTTGATCATTGTGCTGGCCACATGACACCATGCTTGTTAACTGTTGGCCAAAGAAACAGATGACCTTAACATCTGCCCTATATATTGCAAGGTCTGAAAGGGGGAACTAACCTACTTTTCACTTTTCCCAAATACAAATTTATATTCAATATTAATAAAATATCAACACTGTAAAAGCAATGGTAATTTTAGTTTCTTTAAACAGTTTTTCTAAGAATTTGGAAAAATTCTCTTTCTATACTATTCACTGTAAAAATATATTATTATAATTATTATTATTCAAAACTAAATTGCACACAATCTAAAAATGGCCTATAAAGTGATACCAAAAGAAGGGAAAAGCAAATAGGAAACCACATCCTCTATTTAATTCATACGGTTATAGAACTTTGTGGGGCAGGTTATGGTAGCAAAGTGGTGAAGTGCTTTGCTTGTGAATGTAGAGTTTAATAGTTCAAATCCATGTGAAAACTAAGTCCGCCCATTTCTAATAGGTACAACATCCACAATAACAATCAGTAACACAAACAATGGAGCTATAGAGCTTAGTCCCATAGAGAGCTCAGTCCCATGCATTGCAAGGTCTAAAAGGGGAACTTATGTTATATCAGACAATAATTAATATCATTTTACAACGTTATAAGATGATAAGTTAATATTTATATAAAAACCAATTTGGTTTCATATTACATCTAGACAATTACTTTAGTATTTTTGAAAGCTTTCATCTAATGTCTTAATATAATTTTTTTCATTATAATAGTACTAAAAAAAAAAAAAAAGCAACATATGCACATTGTAGATATTTAAATGATTGACCAACTGACCAGCCAATAATTATCTTCATCCACTGTTAAACACTTCAACCACTTCCCAATGTGAGGCCTGGCACACTTTTCATTTTCAAAGGGTTTCACAACCTGTGCTGCTTCCTTAAGTCGAACATCTGACCAATAAAAAAAAAATTCAAGATAAACTTACTAATTGGGAAAAAATGACAATTAAAACTGTATTGTAAATATGTTTGCTTCTTACTTCATCAAATCAAAACTGACCCCATATGACTGCAGTGCCATCTTCTGAAGCAGAAATAAAATTCTTCCCATCATCCTTTGTAACAATAGAGTGTATGTAGTCTGTGTGGCCACTGAATGAGTTCTGCATAGTAAAGAATGGTATAGTAATTTTTATATTCAAAAGTTATGTGAATACATTGTAAAAAAAATATTTAACAAAAATAATGACAACTTGTAGCATTCAGAAAATAAATTTGGTTCAAAGGTAAAAATATTTAGCAAATTTTTACCAAGTAGGATCCATTTTCAATGTCCCAAGAATGTACAAGATGGTCTCCAGCTCCTGCATAGAGAACCATGCTGCTCTAAAAAATAAATTTGTAACAATTTTAAATTAGCCATAATGAAATATAAATATAGCAATGGGTGAAATCTTTTGATAATTAGATGAAATCTCTATAAGAAAAAAGATGCAGGAAACACACTACTGTCTGTCTAATCAATAAATGTAGAATTTTAAAAAGTATGTTATCTGTTGCTAAATAACTATGAGGTAAGTGTGTATTTAACATATTCATTGTATTTTAAACATGTCTTACACTGTCTTGATGGATTATACAAGAATTGATCTCAGCATGTGAAAAAACGCCCCTGAAAACAAAATTACAAATTTATTAGTAAATACAATCAAAAGCAAATATATATTACATTCTAAGTATGTTAGAGTCATTTAGAAAATGCTTTGTTAAAAAGATTTTACTTTTTTTTGTTCTAACTGCCTGACTAGTTAGTGTTACTTACAGAGATGCCTACATGCCTCACTAATTAGTGTTACTTACAGAGATGCCTACATGCCTGACTAGTTAGTGTTACTTACAGAGATATAGTACTACCTACATGTCTGACTAGTTAATGTTATTTAGGGCAAACTTTACCAATTCTTTACTTACTTTTTGGGAATTGAGAGACTCCAGGCAACTTTGGGATTCTGAAATTTAAATGATATTAGTAAATAGAAGAATTACCTTAAATGGAGGTTCTTTTTTCAAAAGCAAGGTAACACTATAGAAAATTGAAATGTATTTTTTTTAGCATTCATAATTAAACCTGAAATGTTTTATTTCTGTTATATTCTTTAACTTTTTCTAACCAATGAATTTGTTTTTAATAATTAATAAGATTTCTAACTTGAGTCTTTTAAATCAAAAACTTCTACATTACAAGATTATGTAGTCTTTTGTATTTCTGTATTAGATAAATTTATCTTAAAATTTAAAATGTTAAGTCTAAATATTATTGCACAAAATGCCTTTTAAAATATAATGAAAGTTAAATATAAAAAATTAAAAAAAAACTACTTATACTGAGTGAAATTGTATCAATTATTATGAATCAATCATAACTGTTTGCAAAAACGTATGTTACTCTCCAGTTTTTGAGACTTTTATGCATCTTCTACCTTACATATTAACAAGTGTCTCGTTTGTGCTTTGGGGGGAGAGCACCATTTAATCACTGCCATAATTTTATTTTTGCACAGCTTATCTCAGGTTAGCTTAGTACATTTTAATATTAAAACAAAATAAATTAATTACAATAAATTGATTCACTAATTGGTAAATTTTCTTTTTGATTGACATATTGTCATCAGACAACAATGAATAATTGTGCAAAGTTACAACTTATCCAAGAATGGGAAGTGGGAGAAATAAAGAGTGAAAAAATTGGACCAGACAGACAGACAGACAGAGTGAGCTCACAAAACAAAAAAAAAAAAAAAAAGAAGACATTATATTGTTGCTCTGTTTTTAACAAAGTTGTATTCTGTCGCTATCAGTTATTTAAATCTATCCATGGACTAGATCACAATGTCTCATCATTAGAATCTATGCAGGCATGTGTGATCTTTGACCAAAAAGTTAAAGTGTGTTTGGTTGTTTTTTTTTTAAATATAAATAATATAAATATTAAGATAAAAAATAATCATCTATTATCTGAACTATGCCATCTGAAAATTGGTTATTAGAAATATAAGTCTGTGTGAAAAATACTATGCATTAAAAAAAACAACACCAATTTTGCACATACTTTGGCTATAATGTCTGACCATTTGTAAGCTTGAATATCCCCTTCACCAGCACTGAAAAACAAAAACAAAAGTAAAAAAGTACAAATTAATAAAGACAATTTAACGCCTTCAAAAACTATAAGACAATGTCTGAGTCGGTTCAGCCATTGATTGTTTCTCCGTCAACTTCAGAGGCAGCAGCAAATTATAAGTATTGTACTATCGCTATCATATCATTTATAATCTGATTGACTACTTTAAGATAGCTTTTAGATACAAGTAGTTTGACAAATTTTGACAAGGTTTCAAATATAATGTTTTTCAAAGATAATTAGAAATAAAATATTAATTTACATACCAAATCAAAAAAATATCTGTGCTGCAGAGACTGTAAATACCTCCATGATCATAGACTTGATAAAAAAATATATAAAAAATCTATGCAATATTTAAAACAGAGATCTTATTAATAGAAAATAATCTACTTCTGAGGTCATTCAAATAAATAATTTTATTTTGTATCCATGGTAAGTTTAACATGTTATGGAACAGCAAGCTATCTTGGTACAACCCAGGGAAAAATCTAGCATAAACTTGAAATAAACAGCTGTCTAAACTTAGTTTAAACCAATACTAGAACTTATGCATCCTTTATTTCTAGCTTTTAACTGAAATAAGATTAATAAGATTAATTTATGCTTGTATTTCTTCTAAAACAACCAGGCAGTAAAATAAATCCACTATAGGCTGTCCATTAGACATCACTGTCTAATGGAGCAGTAAGTACTTGTCATGAACCACTTAACTTTTTACATCAATATAACATCCCTACATTGTAACAATATTGATTAATTGCTTTTTGATTAATTAAATATGAAATCATAGAAATAATGTAGAAGAAAAAGGTTTTTTTAAGTTTTCCTAAATAATAAATTTACCATGAAAGGAAAATATAGGACACTTTGACTCATCCGATGCATCAGGAGATAGAGCAGCAGTCAGACTAGAGAATGTACACAACATTATTAGATGGAATGCAATGGAAGTCTTTCAATGTACACTTAAAGATGGCAGATTCTATTTATTCTCTGAAAGTGAATTTATTCATGCATATATTCAACCTAAAGCTTATAATTTATAAACATTTCATGTAGATAAAAAAAATTACCTGAAAAGAGCAATATCTCCAAATTTATTTGCAGCTGCCAGGTACTTTCCACAAGGAGAAAATTTTGTATCATACACAACATTGTGTAACATATAAAGGCATGCCTGTCGAGACTTAAGTTTTAAGACATAATTTAATTCATTTTTAAAACAAAAAATTATAATAAATAAAATAATTAACTGCAAATGACAATGATTTAAGGGACCAGCAGTTTTCAAAATCAAGTGAGCCGATTTAAGTTGAGATATATATATATATATATGTTTGCTGCATGTGAGATGAAACAATCAAATTAAAAATCATACAATGGGGTTCAGCTGTGTTCCAAATTTCAAGGTTCTATCTATTATGGTTATAAAGTAATGATGAGATAAAGACGAAAATTAATTTTTTCAATTACAGTTTTTTTTACATTTTCTATAGTCCATTTTTTGGTAAAACTCCCCCCTTTCGCATTTTTCTTCACATAAAACGACATAACTTTGCGCCTATATAACATAGAAAGATAAAATATGGTATCATTGTAAACCTCTCAGCAAGCTCTACATAACTCTAGAGATAGTTTCTATTCTTATATATTTATTTTGAATTTTTTGTCAAAGTACCTAGTAATAGTAGTCTGAGTATCTTAGAGTAGTCAGTTCAGACTCAACTAGTAATTTAGTCATGCATGACTAAATCATTTACTAAATGCATGACGAACCCTGGCGTAATCATCTTACTTTTATTGAAGCAACGTCTGTATTATATTAATAATTAAGATTAAGACTATAGAGTCTATATAGATATATATTAATCTATATTATAAAGTATGTTATATACTATATAGAAGTCTATTATATAATCATATTTATAAATTATAGACTATAAACTTAGACCTATCTATTAATGGATAAGAATTTTAAATTGTTTAATTAGAGTCTACTTGATTGTCTAGAGTCATCTGAGACGCCTACTCTATAGATCTATTATTATTATAATTATATTTATAAATAATCTAGAGTAGTGAACGAAGTTAGTTTACTTAGTTATACTAGATCTATACTCCATAGACTATAATACTATCATCATGTCTATACTAAACTAGTAACCAGAACTAACACTAGATCTAGATCTAATCATGATCATCTATTAATCTATTAGATTCTAACACATCTAATGATCTATTATAAATTATGACTTATGATCTATCTGTGACCTGTCTATAAGACTATATAATTTGATACTATATAATATAATATAGTTACATTATAGTATATTATTATAAATTATATCTAGACTAGTCTAGTTACACTAGTTAACTATTAACAAAGTACATACTTCTTTTAAATGCATAATGGACCAAGATAGCACGATCTAGTTTATCTAGATCTGGTTTATAATTATATATAAATTATAATTATATTTAATAGTGAAAATGATCTGTCGCCGGTATAAATAAGAGCTTTTCGAATCACGGGCCAAAACAGGAAGCGCTTTCTTTCATTTTCAATTCTATATTTGAAATCAATCAAAAAAGCAACGGGAAGAAACAAAACAATATGGTAGATCTAATTCTGAGCATAGACTCTACCTACAGATCGAAACATTTTCAAGTAAATCGGTTTAAAATATAGTTAAAAAGATCTAGACCTAGATTTAAATTATATTATCTACATATAGCTAGACCTAGTCGTTTTCATTCCGTAAATTATTTCGATAATTTTTAGGCACCTACTCAACATTTGTATAAATGTAGAGATTAGATCTAGATCTAGTGACGTCTTAATGCCCTTAAATATTATTATTATATTTATTTACGAATTGAAGAGCTCCCATTTAGAATTTAGTGTATCTAGAATTTAGAGTTAGACTCTAGACTGTATTATTATAGACCTTATAAGAATAAGGCTATGGGTGGACCACAGTAATTATTAAGAATCGTATAGCATAGGACATGACGCTTAGGACGTAATCATCTTCTTTTTTTTTTGAAGTAACGTCTGTAACATTATAACTTATATTCTAAGAAGACATTGACATAATCGGAGGCGAACCCTCAGGTCAGCATAACACTCATAGTAGTCATAAGGGGATAGTCATACTCAGCATACTGCATAGTGACAGTCTGCATACTCATAGTGTTGATAGATATACTGATACACATAGATCATTATAATATTATATTAATTTAGATTATGTAGATCTATATATAATATACCGGTATCTAGATCTAGAAGATTAGATCTATTGATATCTATTAATCTAGGTCTAGGTACATTGACAAAAAAAATCAAAATAAATAGAGGATCTATAATAACTAGACTGTTCTAGAGGACACCAAGTTTATCTTTCTATGTTATATATATATTATATATATATAAGAGGGAAGTTATGCCATTTTATTTTATGTGTATAATATACAAATGGAGAAAATATTCTAAAAACTGATTGAAAAAATGAATTTCGTCTTTAACTCATTTAATAACTTAATAACCATGGTAGATATAGATGGAATCTTGAAATTTGGAACCAGTATGTAAACCTGAATATGATTTATATAATTTCATTGCTTCATCTTGCATGCCTTAAGTGTCCCAATCCTAACATCTAATTCCTATAGCCCCTTTAACATAATAAAAAAAAAATATTTTTTTTTTATACTATTTCAAGGCCTAACCCTAACTCATACATTCTACATAAAAAGTTGGTTAATACTATTATTTTAGATTTATGTGTAATATTCTTACTTTTCTGTGGCATTATACACCTCAATCGTTGATCTTTAACAAAGTTTATATATACACATTCTGTCTGTCTGTTAAAAAGTTTTTCACATTATTTCTCCCGCCCCCAATCTCGGATCAAGCTAACATTTTGCACAATTATTTCTTTTACCTGACAAAACAAGAATGAATTGTAAAAAAATTAACCAATTAGTTAATTAACTATTGGTAATTAATGTTTTTGTTTCGTATCAAACAAGGTAAAGAAATTGTACTTGACTGTTATGGTTGTATACATTGAATTAATCCCCTTTATACTTTATAGAGAGAAAGCTTTCAAGTTTGAGACTGACAATAGATAACCATAAAACCTATTTTCGTAAGAACTTTACTGGCACAGAGGCTAGTGTATTAGCAGATTGTATGTGACTAATCCTTGATACAGAACTGCAGTCACAGGGTTGGGCATATGTAATCACCAGACACCACAGTATTTTCACCCTTCTTTCTACTTCTGTGTGCACCATCTGCAATCCAGGACCCTTCTTTTATGCTCAATTTTTGTGTGAATCTAATCAGTGCTTCTTCCAACTGTTAATATAGATTTTGGAGAGTTTCATGTCATGCCTGTGTCACACATATGCATGTACCTTAAAAAAGGACAGCCTTCAGCTCTCCTGCTTTCTATTAGATCACCATAATTGATATATCTTGTGTTAGTCAACCTTTTGGCATTCGGTGAACATGATCAGGATGAAATTTTATATTATCCTTAATCATGATGTGATTATGATTATCATTAGCTTTTTTGGGGGTAATACAGATCAATTCAACAAAAAATTGCATATAATTTAATGATTTCTGTTTTCAGTTTGGGTCATGGACTATTTTGTGTTTTGTTTGATCAAATTAATGTCCTTATGCTTTGTATTTAATAATATTAAACTATACTAGTATATTTATAACACTAGCTTCCAATGTGACAGTGACTAAGCCAACTAATTTTAAGTTGGTGCACCATGCTTAGCTTAACTACCCAAATTTGATTAAATAATTCAGCACAAGCTTGGATAGGACAAAATAGAAAAAAAAAAGGGATCTATTTCAGAAAAGAGCAATCTTAAAAAGTTACAATCGAGTTATAGTGTTGGAAAGATATTGGATGTTTCTTGAATACAAAAAAAAAATCAATTTTATTACACTAATAAAAAAGTAAGATAGGGTTAATACAAGACTATTTATGTTATGAATGATTTGATGAATTGACAGAGATCTGTAGCAGTAGGCCTACATCCAAATATTAACTTGCTAGTTTTAACCTTGCAGCAGCTTTACTTACTGTTTCATATTGCTACTATTATCAAATAAGTCTTAATATTTGTGGTATGCTTTTAACTTTAATTTTATTTTGATACATTTTTTTGAAAAAAATATGGTTTTTGTTTTGTTTTCACAGCCTGTTTTTTTTTATTGGTAAAGCAATTCTACTTTACTCAAAACACAACAAAAAACAAGGACAAAATTTTGTTATCCCACCAACTTTGAAAGATCACAATGCTACCCAAAGGTAACCCAGGGAAGGAGATCTCAGAGAAATTTGCTTCCTACTTGCCTTCCTTTCAGGATATCTTTGATGAAGAATCTTTCTACATATTTGCATTTTGCCTGACTGTAGGAGCATTTATATTGGCCTTTTTGGCATCCCGTTACATAACTGTCAAAGATGCAGGGCACTTGGATTAACTCAAATGTTAGAATTTTACAGTTGTCCTTAATTATTAGGGCATTTTATTTCAAATGGCTGTTAACTTCTCCACTTCTGTACATTTTGTTTTTGTATTAAGTTAAGAATGCTCATTTTTTAAATTTATTTTTCATTTATCTTACTAGTCAAATGAATTGAATCCTTAGTTTTTACATGGCTATGTGCAATATTGTTCAATAATCTCTCTTTAATGTTTAAAGCATTTCTATTAATATTCCTTTTAAAAAATCTGGATGTATTTGCAATGTAATATTAAAGTGTAAATATAGATTATAATAACATGATTACGAGTTGTTATTGACATTTCTTATAGATCCCATGTGTTTATTTGTGAAGTGATAACGTCATTTTGAGAAGCTGATAACAACTAAAAGGTTTATGTATAATCTAGCTCACTGATGTCAAAAATACAGCCTGCAGGCCACAACCAGCCTGCGGCATGTTTTTTTCTTGCGGCCCAAAGAATTGTCGGTACAAAGTGTAAAAAATCCCCCTTCACTCCGGAAAAAAAAAAAAGGTTGAAGGATGTTTCATTATCTACGTTAGAGTGCTCATTTTTCCTCTGATGGATTGGTACCACGACATTGAACATTTGTTTCGTTTATGAAATGGGAGAGCTAAAGAAACTTTAAGTGGAATCTGAATTTACTTTTTTATGGAATATGATAACAAGCCAAAATATTTGTTTTGTAGAGTGTGGCTGTTTTAAAAAAAAACTCAAAATATAAACAGTATTATAAACAAATATGACAGCATTTTTACTTCTAAAAAAAGAATGGAGGATCAATGGGAATTTTTACCTAAAAGAGAAAAGAAAATGGGTCGTTGAATGTTGCTAAAATTTAAAGTAGAAAAATGAAGCCAGTTTCCGATGCATAAAAAAAAAAAGTTGAACATCCAATATTCTATTAATTAATGTAAGTATTACATCTACAAGTTTTTAACAAAAAAAATTTCAGGTCAATTTCATTTCGTTTTTGTACATTTTTGGCCATGTGGCCCGCGACAAGAGTCGAAAATTTAAATGGCCCGCAGGTCTAATATAAGATGGGCCTCACTGATCTAGCTCATTCTAAAAAAATATGCAAAAGCAGAAATGTCAAGCGTAATATCAGATTAGACAGGCCAAACTGCATCAAAACACTAACAAAAGACAGCACTAAAGACCTGTACTTGGTCATCAAAAAAAAAAAAATATCGGGGAAACTTTGCCAAGCCAGAGCATCCCAATTAAGGTGCTAAAGGCAGACATTGACTCCAGTGTGAAGCTTTTCGACCCCTTCTTCTCAAGATACGGTATGGTAAAAAGAACAAGTGCCACCAGAGTGGAAGGCTACCCCCTTAAACTCACCAAGTAAGGCAAACTTAGTTCCTGCTCCAACTACCAAGGATAAGGCTGCTGTCCAATCCAGGAAAAGTTTTTAACCACATCCTCCTGAACTAAATGAAAGATGCTGTAGATCCACATTTCCTTGACCAACAAGCTGGTTTTGAAAGGAAAGATCACAGATCAGATAGTGCCTGAAAAAGTTACAACAAACGTCCTCAGGAAGTCATATGAGGGGATGACTTGCAGAATAGTGAATGGCAGACATCTGACAGATCCATCTGAAGTCCAAACAGGAGTGAGACAAGGCTGTTTACTATGTCCCTTCTTGTTTCTGCTAGCCATAGTTTGGCTCATGAAGACAGCAACATCTGGGCTCATAATATAATAAATTCTAGCAGAGTATGAATATGATCAATACTGGCTACACCATGTGACACTTTAATTATGCAAAAGCTGAACAACAAAAAAACAAAGCATTCTATGTTTTGTAACAAAACAAATGGGTAAAACAAATTAAATTTTTTTTTTGGGGGGAGGGGAGTTTTAATACAAAATACTCCAATGAAGTACAGTACCAGTAATGGAAAAGATCAGAATATCATTGTACCAGTTCAAAACAACAATTTTACATTGTGAAAGAGGAAAAAAAGTAATGGCAATAATTTCAGAACATACCTGTAAAAAAAACTACATTAAAGGGTAACAAGAAATTAGATGTGTTTATAATAACTACATTATGGATATCAGTTTAGTTTATTATTTCTGATTTAGTTAAAAGCATGTAGACCTTAAAATTACATTTGAAAGGTTCTTTCTTGTGAGAGAAAATGTTAAATTACATGTACAAAAAAATTCAAGAATTGTGAAAATGCAAATGAACATGAAATAAAATAATCATTAGGGTTCATCTTAATATGAATATGAAATGAAGCACTAAGGCAAAAATGTTCAAATTCATGGTGCTAATACTGATTACAATATAATGTCAAACAAAAAACAGTTTGTCAAGTATACAGTGTAAACCATCAACTAGAATGAAAGTTCTGCATCAATGGTATGGATTTCAATTATATATCAAGTCAATAACAAGTAAAAGTTAATATACATTCTGTCAGGAGATTCATTGGTTGAGTACAAGGTCAAATAAATAATCCTTAAACTGTTCCCATATTTCATAAGAAATATATTTCAAAACAGCTTAAGGGGACCTCCAGTAGAAGACAACACATCCAACAAAAAAATTGTAGATGAAATATAATTGCAGGTTTTTAAACATTAAACAATTGTATCCTTTGTTCTGTTAAGTATAGTTTCACATTGGCTACCTAAATGAGGCTGCAAAACACAATTAGAAAAAAAAAAAAAAATAAGTGCAGTATTATATCTGTTGTTGATTGTGTAATGGTCCTATTCTATAATGAAATAGCGTAACTGAAAAGAAATATAAAAATAAAGATTTTTCCCCAAGAGCTATACACAAATAAAGTACCGGATATACAAAAAGAGTCCCTGGGCTATTGCCTGTTCCAAGAATAAACTGGATTAAAAAGTATCAAATTTAAAGAAGTGATAAGTAGAAAATGTCATGGTCAGTTTATAATCATGTCAAATCTTTGTGAACTACTAATATATATTTGGTAAAATATTATCAATTCCTTTCTTAAACAAATAAGAAAAGGTTTTGGTAATTATTACTTTCTTAAATCAGAAAGGGTTAAGTTTGTAACAAAAATTACCGGGATTTCATTACTATCTCAAAAAAAAAAAAAAAGCTGATGTTATTCTTGTTTAATCAGTTCTAAAACTTAGAAAATATGACGTACTCAAAATGTCCAATGACTGATGATATTTACTACCATCACAAACAAAAACAAACAAGTCTGATTGGGTCTGAAATGAACAGATAAGGTAGTACAAGATCAAAGAAATTTTCTTAAAATATGACAGAGAAATATTTCATAGTCTTATGAATCTCAGATCTGATTTAAAAATGGAAATGCCGTTTATGACAAAAGTTTACAAACTAGTACAAATTACCTGAACTTATCGCATTAAAATGATAAACAGAAAATTATGGTATATATTTCAAGAATTAAAACACAAATAAAAAAAATAAGACAGCAATTTTAGCAGCTACCATTAATAATGACTCATAATGAAACCAAGACTATAACAGGATGAAAGGTACAACAGAGAATGAAAAAAAGGCCAATACAAATGAGAATATTAAACTGAATCAACTTCTTTTATTGTAAAGGTGTCTACTTTCACTGATGCCAGTACGTAGTAAACATAATCAATAGTTACCAACACAAAACTAAATGCAAATTGGTGCTGCTGGAGACTAGAAAATACTTTCTGGAAAATTGTAAGACTAATATTCTGAACACTTAAGAATTTACAAAAAATATTCTAAATATCTCTATGAAAAAGCTAACTTTTATTTTCCTATTCATATTAGTGAAAAACTTGTTACAATATATTGCAATATAAAAAAAAGAGCCAAAAAATATGTAATCAATATAACTGCATATAGAACAGCATGAGAAGCTGAAAAGTTCCACATGTTGATTGTCAGGCGCTTGTCCTGAATAAATTAGAATATTTCAGTACTTGATGGGACTCACATCAGTGTCTTCTCATAAGTTAAGAGGTTACAATAAAAAAAAAAGGATAATACCCAAAGATCTTTAAAATTAAAGAAGAGCTTTTCAATTCTCATTAACATCTTGCATATTATAACTTGTAGAGCAGGTAATTTTATTTCAAATGCAGCGTACTCCAATCTTCAACTAAAAAAAAACAAGTAAGACCATTGTAAATTCATAGTAACCCCTACCTTAGCTAAAAGAAGTTCCTTTAACATAAAGAAAGGTAGTATTATAAACATTAATACCATATTTATCTTCAGTTCCAAATGAAAACAAAATCAGTTGTAGGTAATATTGTCATTTAGCTATCCAATTTATTTAATTAAATTTTCATAACTTACACAAAAAGCACAAAATTACAGCTAAGTTGTAATGTGCACACATGAGACTTTCTAAAAGAGCAAGAAAGCTCTGGGCTAACAAGTTTCCTTTTCCTTTATGAAACCTAAGTGCATGCACTAAAGTTGGGTAAGTCTTAAAAGTGCAATTACCTTTGTGTGTATGTGTAAGCATGTCAAATTGAGAAGATATTACCTATATACTAGTATACCTGAGCTGTACGAGATTCAGCAGAGAAAAAAGTTTTTGGATCAAATTAATGAAAGCCTAAAACAGTTTTGTCCTCACATTAAGAAACATCAGATCAACAGTAGGAACAAACAAACCAAATCTCTCACAGAGAGAGAAATCAAATTTGGAAGTGTGTAATGATAAAAGAAAAGGGGAAGGTATTGTGTAATTTTTTTTTAAAGTTCATTTAATGCATCATGTCTCTTTTATCAGCATTATTAACCTGTTTAAAGCAATTCATATTACATGAAAACCTAGACGTTAACACATTGCCAAGGGTAAACAGCCCATAAACAGAACTCTTTACACGAGATCTGTCCTAATAAGAGTTTATATAATAAGGGTGCCTAAAGTGAAATGACTTTATATTTATAGTTATTCTCCTTCTTGCAGTATGTTCTTAGTCATATGTATTATTAGCAAGCTTTTAAACTTTTACTGTGATCCATATCTATGAACACATCTCAGCTAGTGGTCAAGTAGTCTGTAGTAAGTTTAATGCTGAAATCAATGCCTAAGTTTAGAAACATAATGGTACAACTTAACAAGAAAATTGAAATAGAATAAATGAAGACCTGAAAACACCATCACCTACCATTGTCAACAGATTGATGATGTGGATACAAGATAATATACAACAAAATAATCATTTCAGTTGTGAACTAAACCTAAAGCAAATCACTAGCACTTGAGACAATGACTTGTTTTTTCTGTCCTAACAACACAGATAATGTGAATACAACTTAGTCTACTTAAGACAGTTCTCCTCCTTATAACTGATATAAACATGTTCAGCACGTCTTTTGTCAACTTCACTTGCCATCATTATTCTGAACAACCAGCTTTCAAATTCGGAAGCTTTCAGACCTCCCATCAATATGGCTGAGTCTCAGGTACACATCTGTTCCAATCCCATCTAGTGTTTCTAGAGTCAGCGAGCCACCTAAATACTTGGCATATGCTTGTGATGTTGGTAGTCCAAATCCATACCTATAGAGGCAAGATAAAACTGTGACAAACATAAGTTTTTAAAGTGAAGAACATATTACTTATACAAATAATTAGGTAATCTAAGTGGTAAAATTAGGCTAGCTGTTATAGTTGCGTAACTGTCCCTGTTGACTCCAACAATCTAATCGACATCAAGACAGGTTTGAACAAGCACAAGTTTTCCACAACTTCAAACCAGATGTCGTCTCTGCTTTAACTAAAATTAGCTGATAGTGAACAGTTTAACATAGTAAGAAATTATTCAACCTAACATACAATGGAAAGAAAATAAAATATAATCAAAGTAAGGCTTGTATTATTCAGTGTTGATACTATTGGGTGATGAGCAAGCTATAGGGGGCTTTACAAGTATAAATAATATATTAATCACAATTACCTTGTAAAAAAAAAAAGTAATGTTCCCCTTTCAGACCTTGCGAACTATGGGGCAGATGATGTAAGGGTCATCTGTTTCTTTGGTGTCATGTGGCCAGTACAACGACCTACCGCCTTTACTTTCCCTAACTTAAGTCAGGTACCCATTAGAGTTGGGTGGACTCAGGGGCGACCTAAAAATCCCTGAATTCAAAATCCCAGTCTTTACCGAGATTCAAACCCAGGACCTCCAGGTTTGGAAGCCAAGCGCTTAACAATTCAGCCACCGTGCCCCCACAATTAAGTTGAAGCCTGTATAATTTTGAAAGAATTACTGAGCAGTTGGCTGGATGATCAAAAGCATCTATTTTCTGATTTTTCTAAAAAGACAATTATTTATAATATGAATATTATATACTAAACAAAATGTATTTTGTAAGCTCACCCATGCATCTTTCCAGGTGCAGGTCCAGTGTGTCCATTATCCATTATTTGTCCAAACAATCCACCATCCACTTTGTCATCCACTAGAGATCCACTGGTGGTAAAGTTGTAGTCAAAAACTTTGTGGACAATCTTGGCTGGAATACCCCCACCTCTGTCAGAAATTCTGATGAAACATCAAGAAAAGAAATTAATATGACCATAACAAGCAGCTAGCAAACATTTTGTGAAAACAATACATTACTTTATTTCTGATTTGGAATCTCCTATAATATATATCTCTAATAGTTATCTATATTAACTAAAGACAGATTTGAGGTTTAGAAGTGAAACACAGACAAACACTCACCTGAAAACAAAGTGGTGGTCATTATTTGCTATGGTCACATTGATGTCTGGAATACCAGCACCATTTAGATGTGACTCAACTGATGCTCTGCACAAAAAATTAATCATTAGTCAATCAGAATGAATACAGTGTTATCACTAATCTATTTTGAGATTTAATATTTCTGCTTTTAGCTATTTTGTTTAAATCCTATGACAAAGGCAATGTCTATAGTTTGCCATCATCAGTGCCCAACGTAAAAGAAAAAGTGACATGAGAGAGGGCATGTCTAAGATATTGTTTCCCCTTTGAGCTACTTACCTCATAGCATTCTTTAGAATCTCACCCAGGATGTAATCAAGAGGTGGCTGTATGTATGGGAACGTGGCATTGACATGCCCATTGATCTTGACGTAAGGTGCCGCCCCATACTTGGCCATACACACACTCCTGAAGTCATGAAATAAAACAGAACTGGTAAGTCCACTGGGTCTCCCAAAATGTCTACAAACTTTGAAAGAGATTTAATGATTTCCTTCACCTGGTGGGCTATTATGAATTTAATAAAGGATATGATAATGGAGATTTGATGGTCCTAGATTTGAATGTAATTGTTAATCTTTTGTCAAGGATTCTATACTCAGCCATGGCCATGTTGGTGAATGAGCTGCACTCCAATTGCTATAGAAGTTGTTAGGTCCCAAAAGGAAACTTTATCAATGACTCAGAAATCTAACTATGAGTTAACCTTATTAAAAGTATTATGCATTTCCCCAATTTTCAATACAATAATTTGTTTCCTTACCTGATAAACTCAGCTTTCTTTTCCACAGCCTTCCTTGGAGAAAATGCAATGTTGATGATTCCAACATGATTGGGCTAAAACAGTATAATTGGAGTGTAGTTCAGTAAGTAATAGTTTAACAATAAATGGTGTGGCTCATTATAAACATAGTTCTACTATATTCTATTAAAGCATTTCTAAATCTAAATATAAAGACACATATTTATATACATAATGTTCTAGTTATTCAGAGTGCACACATATTTATATACATAATGTTCCAGTTATTCAGAGTGCACACATGAAAGCATAGAGTATAATGAATTGTTCAAACCTTCTCATCGTGCAATGATAAATGATGTTCAGACAACATACGGATCCCCAATCTTGAGGTCAAAGTTCGATCTAAAAATGTTTTGATCAAAGCTTCATCCTGTGAAATAAAATGACCAGATATTGCAGTTCTTTTATCTTGACTTGGACTTTCTGGAAAAGTCTTGGCAATAGGACTTAAACCAAATTAGTGTGGAAATCACATGTCAGTGTCAGAAGTTCAATTATCTAGATGAGTAGACTAATGAGATTTGAAAGAATTTCAATACAATTACAAACCAAACTGGCCAAATGTTTAATAAAACTAAGTATTAGTGCTGGACCAAGGATCAGGACAAAACTAAAAAAAAAACATTGCTGACTTTTAAAGAGACATGATTCTAAACTATGACTTGCTTTCTACTTACACTGACATATTTGCGACATTCTGAGAACCCCTCAGCTAGCTGAGTGACAACATCCTTGTGGTCATCTAAAAGGCTGCGCAAAGTTTCTGCCCATTTAGCTTCTTGTTCCAAATCTTTGATCTATACACACAAGTATAAACAAAAAATGTTTCCTAATATTATTAACAATAATTCTAATCCTTTCGTCAACTTAACAAAGTTAACTTGTTTTTAACCCACCAGCTACATCCAGTATTTTGATTTTGATATGTCAACATTTTTCTTCCCATACCTGAACAGGACCCTTCAAATAAAATATAAGTGTTTTTGTAACACTCATCTCATCTTTCCCTTGACTTTCATCGTAGGGGTGTGTAACCATTTGCGCAACCAAATCCCTCCACTTTCCCAATCAGAAGCTGTTCTTAGCAGGATATCAAGAGAGAGGCTGGTCCATTCTTATATGTTATCCAGATAGTTTTTCGTTATACGACCCTTCACTGTATCTGAAGAATGACTTTTAACAGTAAATCATGTCTTACAATATGACCAAACCAGCCAAACTTTCATATCTTCACAGTATTCACAGTTCCTCCTTTTTGCCAGCCATAATGTTCACTTGTAAAAGTACAAACATTAGGCTTCATTTCCTGCTATCTGATGCACAGCATTTTTCTGTAGCATTTACTCTCGCTTGAATTCTTTCAGCCTCAAATGTTACAGCCATATAGAGCCTCAGAGTTCAGAGTCCAACTTTTACAACCATATAGAACCTCAGCCTTCAGAGTCAAACTTTTACTACCATATAGGAGTACAGAGATCACTAATGAAGAATACAGGTTTAATTTTACATGGAAGCTGATGTTACTCTTCCAGATTTCCCACAGCTCATGACAAGTTTAAACAGGTTTTTATCTTTATTGATCCTCAATCTCTAGTTATGTTTGACCCAAGGTATTTAAATAGTCAACTTCTTCTAATGTTTGGTCATTCAACTGTATGCATCATTTCATACTATCTCAATCACAACTAGTATTTTGCTTTTTTTCAGCAATGATTTCAAAACCAACTGCTCTAGCAGTTACTTCATCCAGTTTTGAAGTAAGATCTTGTATCTGGTCTGCATTTTCTCCAATGAAGTCTATATCATCTGCAAAATTGATATAAGAAATAGACCACCCTTTATGGTCAGTCTATGAGTAAATCCTTCTAGAGTTTCCATCACAATATACATGCTCCAGAAATAAGTTAAAAAGAGCTGGATAGAGAATGCATACTTGCTGCACTCTTATGGATGTCCTAAAACTTTGTCCAATTTGTTGTCCAGAAGTACTGAGCTATTCTGATCCTGCCTGTTCTTCAGAAAGGATGTCCAGAGCTTTTCGAGTCTGTTGAGAATTATTACCTTGCTAGGCTGTTCAGACTTATCGTTCTATAACTTTAACATTTTTTCAAGTTTCTTTTCTTAGGCAGTGGAATAATTAAAGATAAGTTACATTCTTTTGGCCATGCTTTATAGTCCCATAATTTGTGGCACATTGTCCTACAACATTTTGTTAAATGTGAACCACTATTTTAAAAGTTCTGATGGTATGTTCTCAATTTCAGGTGACTTGCACCTTTAAGTGGTCTTATTGCTTCTAGTATTGGAGTCTTGCCAAAGTCCTTGTTGTACCAAGGTGTTTTGTTGATTAAACAGTAGTTGGGATTTATCTCAAAGTTATACAGACCTTTGCAATACAGTATTCTGTCCACTTTCTAACCTTTTTCAGTCTGAGGAGTTCCATCATTGTTTTCAACCACTGTGGTTCTAGCTTGTCTTGTGTTTGTAACACTAATTTTGTTAATAATAGTTTTTTTTTTAAGTGATTGACATGAATTATGTAAACAATACTGTTACATGTTTCCATTTTCATATGTATTAAATCTTTAACAATATATAAACTTCCATCTTTTATAACCTTATGTTGTCCTGGGATGTTTGAAAAAAAACAACATGTTGTATCTGTATAGTATTTTTCAAACTGGAACAAAAAATTACTTCAAAACCTGTAATTGTATTAACAAAGAAAATAAAAAGACTTCAAATTAATATTAAGACCTTAATACCTAAAAAAAAAATACTCACTGGACCAAAATCACTTAAAATATGGAAAGCGCGAATGAAAAGTTCATGCTGTGGACGTAGTAAATGAAAGTTAAATACACAACAACAGATATCATAGAACAATGGAGAAATACATAACAGATATATACCAAAAATATATATATAATAGAGAAATATATCAACTTAAAAATAATGTGTTAAAGAACTGAACAAATCTTTGGTTACGATTTTGGGGAATTTTAAATTAACATTTAAAATAGTTAGATCAGGGACTCATAACTGGTAACATTTATATATGTAGCTAAATATATCTTATCTTATCTTATATGATACAGACATTACTTCAAAAAAGATGATTACGTCCTATGAGTCATGCATTTAGTCAAGCATATTAACCAATGACCTAAATTCTGCCAAGTTACTGGTTTTCCTGGCTAGCTCAGGCAACCCATTCCATGCTCTAATAGCGCTATTGAAGAAGGAGCATTTGTACAAATTTGTCCAAGCATATTAACATACAAAATAGGCAAAAGACATATATTTTCACCTTTTGCCTTATAAGTTTTTTAAAATTTATTTATAATAACTTATAGCATGCGTTTTGTGTTATGGTCCTATCACATTAGTGAACCTGTGGTGGGAGGGTGTATTAGGGAGAAGGTGCTCAGCAAGTCAGGATTCAAATTCGAACCCCCTTAATAGGTGGCCAAGTGCTTAGCTAAATAATACTTTAACAATAAAGAAAAAACAGCACAAGATCTACTTACAACGCTAAGAATTATTGGATGGCATCCAACTATAAATGGCAAGTTCCGGAACCCATTGATCCTGTGAGCGATTCTCACTGGCAACTCTTTGCTTAAGTACTGGACACTTCTCTGATGGAAAGATACAAAACAAATATAATTCTTGAGGAGCACAAAGTTAGAAGGCACCAAGAACATGGGATGTAAATGTTTGCCTGAACACATGGTCCCAATGATGTATGGGCATTAGGGATGTAAACTGTGAAAAGGCATATTGTAAATGTAAATGGATATTTAGATGTATACAAAACTTATTGAAGAAAATGTCTCTTGTCTACCACTACAACTTTAGTTTAGCTAGCAAGTCATCATTTTATTGGCTTCCTGTGAAAGCAAGAATTGACTACAAGGTGGTCACACTATGTCATCAGTACATCAATCCATATGACCCTATGTTCCTAGTGATGCCACGTTTCTGCCTATAACGTTATGGTTTACAGGCTATTTCTGTACAGGGACTAAAGGTTTGGAACTCACTCCTCATTGATATCAGACAGACAACATGCTTCACTACATTCAAGAAGAACTTTAAGACCTATCTGTTCAAATCTTTTTTAGATTAGTTGTCATTTTAGCTCTGGTGATTATGTTTGTAATGTTATGACAGCGCCTTGAGCCTACATCATGTTTGTTAAAAGCACTCTATAAATTACATTATTATTATTATTAAGCTGAAATTTTGCACAATTATTTCTTGTACCTGACAAAACAAGAATCAATAAAAAAAAAATTAATTAATTAGTTAATTAACTATGATAATCAATTATTTGTTTTGTACCAAACAAGGGAAAGAAATTGTACTTGACAGATGTGGTGGTATAAGATGAATTAGTCCCCTTTATACTTTGTGTAGGTTAGGTTGCCACTTTAAATCATTAGATAACCAAATAACCTTCTATTTTCGTAAGCACTTAGCTGGCACAGTGGTTAGTGCTCTAGCTGCTAAGTCATACAACTTAATATTTTTTAAGCATATAGCCCCCTCCTTTCACAACTGGTCTGCACAAGTGGTAGGATCATACCTCATTGAGAAAGCTAAAAGCATGAAATTGCGCTAAACAAAAGCAATTGGTAAAAATATTTCTAACCATATAGATGTATTATTGTTAATCTAGATATATTACAAATTTAATAACATGACTGATCCAAACCAATTGATACAATTACACTTATATAAGCTTTTTAAAAAGTATTTTTAATTCATTTTTTGTCATTTATTCGTAACTAGGTTTTCACATAGACAAAACAAATAAAAAATAAAAAAAAACAGGGTTAAACAAAACTTCTGTCAATATTTCCGTTATATCTTTTGTTTACACTTGCATGATGTTTAAAACCTGTAGTTTTTTGTTGTTGTTGTTTTTTTCCTGTAAGTCAAGCATGGGACATTACAACACTAAAAAAGAAAACAGGGTTTTAGAAGGAAACTGTTTCTTTTAACAAGCCGCTATAGTAATAAAAAGTAAATTGCATGGTGAAATATGTACGGTATAGGAAGATATGGAAAAGAAAGAGAGAGGGGGGGGGGGGAGTGGGGGTCAAATGGTGGTAGTATGGCCTTTGAAATGTGACTAAATAGCATCAGCAAGTCAATACAGTGTAATGATAGTGTGTCAGTTTATTTAGCCGTATAGATCTATATCTTCTAATCTCTATTCAAATACATATCTTCTAAATCACACTCTAGAAATCTACCCTCTTCCTCTCTACCGATTTACTATTATACAGTAGGTTTGGTTTGTTTAAAGAAAATTGCCAATGACCAACGCGCACGCACGAGCAGATGCATGAGCTGTGCAGGTTTCACTAGACCTAGAAAGTGCTCTCGTCTGTTCACGTTGGCGCTCTCACGTAGCTACGCAGTTTGTGCATCACGTAGCCGCCTGTACATGAGTTCTGGCACCGCTAAATAGGTCAAGTCGTCTACCATGTAGGTCATACTATGGCGCACATCGATCACAGGCAATTTAATTTCGATCTTTTTGTTCCATCCTTATTTAGGATTCGCTTATCTTTATAATATTACATAAAGAGAGAGCTAAACATATAAAACAATTACAAAACGCATCGATCTTTAAGTAGATATCTAGATCTAACTGCCTAATGCTGCCATTGTCCCCAATCGCCTCGCGACATGCTGAGTGGCTGACCTAGATTTCATGTCCTATTTTGGAGGCGAGCTTTTTTTTTTACATCTATTTTTAGCTTGATAGCCTTTCTTGACCCTAGCGTTTTTTTTTTTTTTTTTTTTTTGTTTTGTTTTGTCGCGATGACCTGTACGTTATGTGAAAAACATGGACGCGGGGACTCCAATGTGGATATAACATTCAATTGGGTAAATAAATGAGCCACTGAACTACCAACAAACTCCAGGAGACTAGATCCAGATACACATTCCTTGTTTTTGTTTTAGATAATTTATAACGGCGATGAAGAAATGAGCACTGCACACACACCGTACTTTTAAAAGGTACCGATTATTATGATTTTGGATTTGAGACATTCCTTGATGATTGGAACGTTAGGGCCGAGTTGAAGATGGTATTGCAATAACGAGCCTAAAAACAATCTCTAATAGGGAGACAATACACATAGAATAGTCACTTGCTCTGAATCACTTTGAGCGCAAGGCCAAACAAACAAGAACATTCTAAAGTTAAAGTACATGTAGATATGCATGTCTAAAACTATAATGCAAGGGGTTATTCAGGGAGGCACAGAGATATTTTCGTTTGATTTATGGCGTGTTTCATAGTTGTTGCCACCCCTCCTTTTTATATGTTGTCTTTTTTCCCCCCACTGAAAGTGGTAGCTATATGGTGTGTGAATGTGATTTCTGAAAGGGGCTAATTAACTCCACGAGGAAATGTGACATGATTAGAATAAAAATAATAATAATAATAAACATATATATTTATTAACTTCATAAGTTCTTATATATGATGGGTACAGTGCAATTCAATGGTGCCAGCTCCGAAAGTTTCAGTATAAACAGCGGAGTTAAACAAGGATGTGTCCTGGCCCCAACTCTCTTTGGAATACTATTTTCACTGCTAATCCACAACGTGTTTGACAAATCCACCGAAGGTATCTATCTCCATTCCAGATTTGATGGCAAACTCCTAAGTATTGCCAGACTGAGGGCCAAAACTAAAATCAGAACCATCCTCGTACGAGATATGCTATTCGCGGATGACGCAGCGGTAGTGGCACACACGCAAGAGGAACTTCAGTCACTTATGCCCCACTTCTCTCAGGCCTGTAAAGAATATGGCTTGACTATTAGCACGAAGAAAACAAATGTTATGGGACCACCTGCTACAGCATCACCCTCCATTCTTAGTTTATGCTGTCTACTATGTCTTGAGATGTTAGTCTTAAAAGAAGATGTGATAATGATTAGGTTCAAGAATGAGGCACATTATCAAAAGAGCACAAGCTATCTTGGCCTAGATCTTGTATAATGTTTGACAAGAGAATGAATGCTGGTTGTGAACTATGTATGGCTGATACAATGGTGAGATATGGGCAGTTACATTGAAAGAATCAAATCATCGACTAAGAGAACAAAGAGGCTAACAATAATAAGGCTAGCATCATTCCACAAGAGACTGACAAAGAGCAGAAGGAAAGCAGATTATAACCTTTGACCAGGCTGATATTATAACTTCAAGCTCCTCCTTCATAATGAAGACTCGAGTCAACACAGGAAAATAAGTTTCAAGTGGGACACAAAAAATTTATAGGCAAAAGTCAAGAGGAAAAAGGCACTCTTATATAGCCCCCCCCCCCCTCCCACCACCATGTGCCAGTTTGCTTGAAGAGATTTATATCTAGCCAGTTTCTCAAATCCAAATTTTCTTTTAAGCTAATATCTAGTCAGATGTATGTTTACTTAAAATTGTAAGAGATTACATTCACCAGGTGAAAAAAAAAAAGATGAGGCCAAGGAAGCATGAAGAAGATGAATTAAGGGAAAAAAATGACTAATCTAGTCAGAAGTATTTTAATTTCAATGAAGTTGGAGGAGGTATTTTTATCCATGACTTGTAATCCAGTCATCACAAAATATGATGTTCAACAAAATGGTGTTCAACAATGTTCACACAGTTATCACATGCTAAATGTTTGTCAAAATAAATAACATCATTTCTAGGTTAACCTCATAAAATCACTCAAGCTTACACTGACATAATAACAAAAAGTTTTGCATTGTTAAACTATAGCCAGCAGTTATAATGAACACATGTTCTCCCAGTCTAACAAAGATTGCAATGTAGATTATGTCACTATTTTGTAATGTGACTACTCTTTGGTTTATGCTGTAAATATGATAAGAATATGTTTACATATAGATTTCCTATTTCAGCCCCATATGTTTATCACAGCAATGCTAATTATGAAAGTTTCTAGAGACTCTATTAGGTTGGTGAAATAAGTTCACCTGTAACTGTGGCCAGTGTTAAGAAGGTGGGAACACAACATCACATCAACTTTCCCATGTCAGCCAGGTGAAATCAGGAATATCCATTAATAATACAACCAAAATGCCACCTCGTTCAAATATCTAGCATGAATTGATCAACTCTTGTCTATTTTTTGTTGAGTGTAGTGGATAGAAATCAAACAGTGGCAAGAAATGTAAATTTCGGTCAAATAAGTCTTCAATACTTACCAAGATGTGACTTCTGTCTGGACTTTTACCAGAATACAAAATGGCAGCTGGTGTCAAACGTACAGAAGGCTAAAAAAATAATAATAATAATAATAATTAGCTGTCAATTTCAGTCACCTAAAGATTTGTAACTGTGAACAAGCCAAACACATAAGAAAGTAATTACTTGACTTATGTATAATATTGCTTAATTAATTGTTAAAAAAACTGAAAACAAATTTTATAATTTATGACATAAAATTTTGTTAATTCTCTATAATATATCAAAAATCTGATTTTGACAAATACTGTCAAAAATATCTTTCAAAAGAGGATTAAGCTCAATATTCTAATCACACATTCTTGTAGTCAATATCAAATAACAGCTGTGTACTCCTAATTAATTCATTAA
Source organism: Biomphalaria pfeifferi (assembly GCA_030265305.1). NCBI lineage: Eukaryota > Metazoa > Mollusca > Gastropoda > Planorbidae > Biomphalaria > Biomphalaria pfeifferi. The sequence goes on from JASAOG010000004.1 coordinate 10,485,552, forward strand.
TATCACAATATTAACCAGTAAGAAAGAAAATAAAAAATAAATTAAAAAAACTATTGTTTCCTTTTAGTGATTTATGAAAACATTAAAATATTTGTTAGTCATAGTCTTGTGAAATATTAGTTTAAAAAAAAATAAATCTTAGAAGTAAAGAAGTGGAGGATGCCTTGCCTGACTAAGCAGGAGGTGCTGCGGACTAGACAAGTATGGTCCAAAGCCCATGGATAGGAGAAGCAGCTGGAGCTCTCTGGCACCAGGTCATAGAGTAGGATTCAGTGCTCATTTTTTGTATTTTCCTGATCTGGTATACATTTCTTCACAAAAAACTTGATTGACATTCAATCTTGAATCTCAATTATGCAATTCTAATGCTGTGAGTTTATATTTTAAAAAATCACTAAATCTCTGACCAGTACTAAATTTTCTCTATTATATATATATAAACATTCCCATTTAAAGTAATAAATAAGATGTGTCTGTAATGTTCACAATCACAGCTACACAAAGTACAAAAAGCATTTTTTAATTCAACTTAAATTTATTGTCTATTAGCTTTTTAAAATTGTTTAATTTATTCACATCACCTAGATTATTTGCAAATTACCTACGACATTACCAACTAGGCACTCCTTAAAGTGAACAAAATAATTAGGATTTAAGTGCAAATTACCTCAAGAGCAGAGATAAACCTAACCTTAACCCCTAACACTAATTCTTATCCCTAACCCTACCCCTAACTCTAACGCTAACACAAATCCCTAAGCCTAATCCTACTTAAACTTTAATGGTACTGAGACCATTAATTTTCACATTACCTAGATAAAATGAGCATTCTGCACATCAATGGAGCAAATCAGTTGTTAGATCAAATGATAGAGTAGAGTATCATGGCGTGGCGCTGTGAAAACAGGCGCACAAATTGCAGAGATGGCAAAAGAACAACGCTGGTAGAAGAAAAAAGAGAAAAAAAAAAAAGCAAGCCCAATGACACTAGCTCCAGCTAAAATAATCTCCCAAGTGTGCAGCCAAACATTCCAGGCTACATAGGTCCTACCAGCCACATGAGGAGGCACAAAACTCCAGAGCAGAGCCCTCAGCACTCTGGATGACAAAAGTGGTCATCATTAAACCACGATAGACAAACTATATTATAACTATGAAATACAGATATAGTATAAATGTTTCAAATAAAATAGGCTGAACATATTAATTATTTTAAATGTATTCAAATGAAATTTTCTTTCTTTCTTTATTTATAAATACCTATCCAAACATTGCAAGTGTTGTTTAGCTGGCCTTGTATCTTCGAACTAAGCCTTTTGGTTTGCTACTGTTTTGTTTATAATTTATCATGTTACAGTGTGACCCTAGATCCATATATATCCGCAGCCAATATAATTATGTGAGTACCCTAGAGGTTGTCACTTAGCATACACACAAAATTTAGCTAATAATCATGGAAAGAGGTAGGGCAGACTATTTTAAGATTAAAGCCATGACACTGAAACAGAGTATATGTTTAATATTACCGTGTTGTTTTTTTGTTTTGTTTTGTTTGTAACTAGGTTGGAGCAGGGGGAGGAAAGACATGTATGTACAAAATGACAAGACAAAAAGCCTTGAAACTTACAAACCCAACCCTACTTAGATGTTATCCATATATTTATATCGTATATTATATGTATGAGTTTGAGTTTTTGGCACACCTGCACAATTTAGGCAATGTATAAATGGCTGTCTAGTTATGTTGTAAGTGCATAGAATTATTATCTCATTGTTATTAGGTTTAAACCATGCCACCCCCTGCTATACTCCTAGATGTTTGAGGTAAGATATATATATATATATATAACTATATACAGTGCTTTTTTTTTGTACTCAGTGATTGATTGTCCAACTTTCAACCACTAATAAATTAATAATATACATTAAAATGCAAGAAAAGTAATTAATTGTTTTCCCACATTCAAAAAGGAGCCACGTACCGGTGCGTATCGTCACACAAAAAAAGCGCCCTGACTATATATAAAAATAATATATATTATGCTAATATGTTTATATTGCCGCATTGTTTGTTGTGAATGTTTTTGTGAGAAAGTACTTTTATTTAAAAGGATGTGATGTAATGAAATGAGAATCTTCAATGTCTACTTTTATATCAATACAAAGTCTCTGTACATCAATTAAATATTATAAATGTCTACATGTATTATTATGTTGTTTTTTTTAAATAAATGTTCTGTTGCCACAGAGAAAAAAATAAAATACTGTAGAATACAATTTAGAATTTCAGATAGTCTTGATCTCTTTACATAATGTAACCTCTAAGCTTTAGTTAGCACTTTTTTAAAAATATAATATAATATATATTTTTATATATTATATATTAAAATACTAAATGCTGGTATCTTGACTAACCTGCATAGCAGCAGCATCTATGGCACTTTGATAATAAAAACTGGTTACATTTCGAAATTCCTTCCTCACGTCTTGTGAACGTCCATGAGAGTTTGTGTTGCCAATCTCATTTCTTTTGTGGAAATCGTCGGATAAAGAACGACATAGTATCACAGGTGAAAGTTGAAACACTTTTTTGGGTAAAATTAATATAGAGCATTGCATCCTACAAGTTGTTGCCATCTTAATAAAAAAAATGCCTTGCCTTAAATAAAATGCAGTGAATCACTGAGTGATGAGTACTAGATCTAATTAACTAGATCAGCGTCTGACTGTGATTGAAGAACTGAAAGTCGATTTAAGTGAAAAAGTTTAAGTTAGTAAAACTACAAGTACAACATAGACTAAAAATTCCCATAGCAATCATCACTCATTCAATTCACCATGATTCATTGGAAACGGCCAGCCCAGCACTGTGACTACTAAGTTAGTGAGTACTATGAGTGTGATGACAGTCAGTGACTAAGTTGAGTCAGTAACAATAATAGTAGAGAATGGATCCAGTCCTAGACTGTAGGGAGTGTAGATGTAGCAAGAACGTCTCAATTAGACCTTAGACGTCACTATATAGATCTATATATCTAATATAGATCTAAATATAAACATAGACGTCTATTTCAGAAGACAAAAGATTGAACTAATTGCACAATAAGAAGTTAGATCCTCTAGAATGTAGATCTAGATCTAAATCCATATTTTCAAACTAGGTCTAATTGTTGCTGCTATCATTGTTTTTAACACTGCACGTTCCTTTATAGATTGGATTTTGACTTGGTTTATTAAAAGTTGAGCTTCAGCTGACCTCATCTGAAACGAAAATAGATTAACCTATGACCTCGTCTTGTTCTTGATTTCTTTCAATCTCACTCTCACTCTTATAGAATTCACACAATTTGTATACGAATTTATTACTTATATTAAAAATATATACAAATTATTTATATTTTAACCTATTTTTAGATTATTTCGCCCCCCTCTAGTATGTTGGCCGATTTGGTGGGGTCGGGAGGGGGCGATGGTATCAAACCTGTCCCCCCATACACTTTCGAGTGGGGGGGGCGGTCCAATTTATTTGTAGAAATCACAGCTTGCTAACAGAACAAAATATGTATATTATTAACACTTGTTATTAATATTTTAACCGATTTTATATTATGTGGTTCCCTGTTTGCCGATTGGTGTGTGTGTGTGTGGGGGGGGGGCGAATACCTCTACTGCCCTTCCCACCTAAACCCTTTGAGTGGGGGGGGGGGGCGGTCGTTTTTACGGAGAAATCATAGTTTGTGAACAAAATTAGTTGAATTAATATGTACATTTTATATTATGTTGCTCCCTTTCTGGTATTTTGGCCGATTTGGTGGGGTGAGGGGGGGGGGGGGCGATTGCATGTACTGCCCTCTCCACTCTAGCCCTCTGAGTGCTGGGGGGGGGGGCGGTCCTATTTTTGTGGAGAATCATAGTTTGTGAACAAAATTAGTTGAATATCTATATAACATAAACTACGTATTGATATGTGACCCATTGTATATTATGTCGTGCCATACTCTAATCTCAAATTGTATCATTAGTAAATTTAAATGAAAAAGGGTTGTACCAGGTGAGAGGGGCGATACATGCAATCGCCTTTCCCCCATCGGACAAATCAATACTTTTTCTTTTTGTATTATAGTTAGGAAATTACAAAATTTAAAAAATCTGTCACTAATATAATTTATATATACTATAAATTAAATTTTAATATTGAGTCGCCTCACCCCTATTCTTTAATGCCAAATGCAATCTTTAGCAGAAATTATTAAAGGAGCGAGGATTAATCGTTTTCACTCTACCGTCCCTCCCATTTCCAGACAGAGTTTATGTAATTTCACATGAATTTATCATAATTATTTTAAGAAAGACTTTGCATTGGAAAAGTTACAATTCAAACGAAATTTTTCAGTATAAGAGTCATGATTGAGATGAGTTCTAAACTCAAATAATATGTTCATAGTCGCCTTTTCCCAACCTTTACTCAGTCTGATAATTTCTCTAGTTAAATATATTTGGGACTATAACTCACAATTTCTACTTTAATTTTCTTGAATACTATTTATCGAATTTTTTTTTCGGCGGCGAACCTCAAAGCCAAAATCTAAATATGTGGGGGTATCTTATCTTTTCAAGGAATAAATCGGTTTTATTTGCAATCTATTAAGGGCCTATAAATTCATATTAGAATATTTTTCAATTACAACATTATTCAAAAGGTCCTTTTTTAATAGTATGAATAATGAGCTGTAGGTCAGGAGAATGCGTTTCTGCAATGAAGAATGCAAGAAAACGCTTTTGGCTATGCCCCGAACTCCATTGATGAATAATGAGCTATAGATGTCAAGAGAATGCGTTTCTGCAGTAAAGAATGCAAGAAAACGCTTTTGGCGTCGGGGCTTCGCCGCGAACCCCACAAGAGGACTTTATAGTGCTGCCCCAGTTGTTTTGTTTATTGCCGAAGGTTGAGAAGTGCTGCTTCTTTTTATATGTCATATATATATATATATATATATATATATATATATATATATATATATATATATATATATATGTATGTATGTATGTATGTGTGTGTGTGTGTATGTGCTGTGCGCATGTTTATGCATAGGGTTAGGGTTTACTGGGTGTTAGGGTTAGGGTTTGGAAAAAAATCTCCCCCCCCCCCCCACTCCAAAGTTCTGGATCCGCTAGTGAACATAGCCAAGGTTTTCTGAGTTTAAAACCCCTTACCAGGGTTTTTTTTTAGTTTAAAAACTCCTATCAGGGGGTTTTGGGTTTAAAACCACCCACCAGGGATTTTTGGCAGTTAAATCCCCCTCTGCTATAAAACAAAAGCAAAAAAAAAAAAAAAAAATGCACACGACTATCCCCAAATTCCAAGAGCACAGTTAAGGAAGATTTTGATTTTGAAACCCCCTTTAAAATTTACGATAAACCCTCTCTTCAATATAAAAAAAAGCAAATTACACACTCCAAATTTTGAAGGGGTTTTGAGTTTACCCCCCCCCCCTCCTCCCATTACCTCTTCAGTAGTATTTGAAGCTAAAAAATACCTCTTCAATATAAAAATGCTAATTACGCACTCAAAATGTTATGAGCGTAGCTAAATGGGTTCTGACTCAGTTTTGAGTTTAACCCCCCCCCCCTTTTTTTTAGCTGGGTTTGAAGGTAAAAAATACCACTTTAATTTCAAAAACAAAGTTAATTATACACTCAAAATTCTATAAATGTAGTCAAAGGGGTTTTGAGTTTAAACTCCCCTCCAGTGGATTTTGAAGCTAAAAAATACCTTTTCAATATAAAAAAAAGCATATTACACACTCTAAAATCTATGAGCGTAGCTAAAGGGATTTTGAGTTTAACCCCCCCCCCCCCCCGCCAGCGGGGTTTGAAGTTAAAAAAATACATCTTCAATGTAAAAAAAAAAAAAGCAAATTTCGCACTCAAAATTTTATGAGCATTGCCAAAAGGGGTTTGAGTTTAAACCCCCTTAAGAGGGGTTTGATGCTAAAAAATACCTCTTCAATATAAAAAAAAAAAGCAAATTACACACTGAAATTATTTGAGCGTAGCCAAGCAAATTGGGGGTTTTGAGTTTAAACCCCTCTCCTCCTGATGGTTTTGAGTTTAAAATTCCCTTACAGAGCGTTTTGAGGTGAAAAACCTCTATCTTCAATATTATTCTAAAGCAAACAACAGTCACCAAATTCTATGACCGTAGCTAAATGGGGTTTTTAAATTAAAAAAAAAATAAAAAATCGAGAGTTTTTTTAGTTTAAAACCCCAAAAGATAATTTTGACAATAAAACTTCGCTTTTCGATATAAAATCGAAAGCAAACTACAGTCACCTTAATTCCAAGAGCGTATTCAAGAGAGGTTACACATTTCTACCAGTGGCTTGGCTCCACTAATAAAGTGCAGTGAATAGTCATCTGCCGAAATTGTAAAAACACTAAATGTGGCTCAACAAAGATGGCTAAGACTTTTTAAGATTTTAGAAGTCAGTTATAGAGATCGGGTCTAGATCAAGAAAATCCTATGCCGAACTGGGACTCGACCCCTAAGATTGTGAGAGAGCGTCGCATGAGGTTTGCAGGACATGTTCTCCGACAAAATGAATTACGCACAATAAGAGATGCGATGACATCCTATTAAGTACAACTTGGCGCCACACATTCATGGAGGTCCTCAGAGCAGATGGGAAGAAGCTTCAGACATTACCAGTGACAGATTTTTGTGGAAACAGCTTGACCGCAAATGCGCTGAACGGCACGGGAGGGTCTAAGTCAGTAAGAATAGCAGATAAGGTTTTTGAAATAAAACTTTTTAATAGCAGGAAAATGCACTGTAGATACCTCAGAATATGCATTTTGTTGGCTTTCAATACCAGAAATAGGGCTTGGCGGCGGGGCTCCGCCCCGCGCAGGCGCTCCCCCAGACCCCCTAGCTGGCTATGAGGAGGAGTCTACAATTTTTCCACTAACTCCAGGAAGAAATTCTAGGGCACAATAAACGTCTTCCGTAAGAATGAAGGGTCAGAATGTAATAAAGATTATGTACACACACACATAAACATGCATACATATAAATATATTTTTTTTTGTGGCCCGGGGGGGGGGGGGGGGGAGAAAAATCCCCCCCCCCGAAAAAAAATCCTGGCTACGCCCATGATAGATAGCATGTATTTTTGAAATACGCATAAGTCGAAAATAAACATGTTCGCATTTTTTTTTGTGTGAAACGTATTTAGTGTAAATAAAATATTGAATGAAATAATAAATAGGCTAAAGACCATAGTAACCATATTGGCATAGATTATATATATTAGATATATATATATATGTATTGTTACTGTTGTAAGCTTCAGACTCAGCAGAGGATTAATTGGTGTATTCAAGGTCACATGTGCAGGCTTAATCAAAGATAGTGAGACCTCCTTGGAGGGGGGGGGGGGGAGGAAAGGAGATATCAGATTGTGTTAAAAATATTTAGTGTTCTCTAGATAAAATGAAAGCTACATATAATGATGTAGGCCTATATCACGTGATATATACGCTTTAGTCTTCATAAGACTATGGAATTTGTTTTGTTTTGTTTTACATGGTTTCGGATGTTCCTTCAGAGTTGAAGATAATTACTTCCTAGTCCAAACCTCCCGCAGGACGACGGGGGATGGGAGCGGGAAGGGTTTGAACCCGGGACCATCGATAAATCTGAACGACAGTCCAGCGTGCAAACCGCACGACCAGGCAGCAATCCATTGTATTGATGCGTGATAAATCTAGACCACTTCCATACAAACTATAGCCTACAGTAAACTATCAGAACCATGAAAATCATGGCGTCAAGATTACCTACACAAGGGCATTGAATTTAGATCCATCCGGCCCTAGTCACGATTATGCTGTGGGGAAAAATGTAGCTGCACAAGAAAATGCGTTTCCTATGAAAGAATGGTTATATTCTTAAAAACACTCAAAGCAGTGAGCGGGGCCCCGGACGACTGTCATACGCGAGCCCTGGGCGAGCTAGTGTCATACACTGGGCCAGGTGCTGTAAGCGTAGACAATATAATATACCGTACCACGTAACACTAAAGGGCTCGTCCGCCTCTAATGCTATACGCCTTTTTATAGTTACAAAACAAAATACCTAACGTAGGTACAGTTACTATTAGCAGTTTGACTACATTACGTAGCCTACTTATTGTAATTGCTCTGCTTGTAAGATCTTGTCCCCAGTCCCCTAATATGTTTTTAGTGGCTTTTAATCAACCTAACTTATTATTCTATTTTTCTAACACATTTTACATGAAAAATCAACACACTAGAAGAGTGATTCCCAAAGTGGTCTATATAGACCCCCAGGGGTCTACGAAGACTTCCAAGGGGTCTACGAAAGTGAAAAAATAAATTGGGGGTTTATGAGATGTCCATGGGGGTGTGCCTTTTTATGACGATATGAAACAAATTACGCTGGAGGATAATTTGAGACGATGCCACACTGATAAAAAGATAAAACTTTCAAAAAGATTAAGTTCAGAATAGACCAACAAAATCTCTCTTCGACATCATATTGAGAAGATGATGGTTTTTAACGTCTACAGTATCTCTTTACTAATATAGCCAAATACGGACAACACTATTGATTTTACCTGCCGCTGAAGTAGTTTTAGAAACTTTTTTTTACACAAACCTACACCTGATATTAAACGAATTTCTTTAAGCAGCAATACAGTTCAAGGGCTAATCGGTGGTATAAGTTATAACATTAAAAGCTTCTTATGTAACTCTTTGCAAACGACTTATACAGTTTGGGACAAGCGGTCTAGCAGGCTGTTGTTTGCTGCAAACTACACAAGGGCTGCTGGCTCCTAATTTTTCCTCAGGGTTGTCTCACAAAACCTTTCCCATGATTGGATATAGCTGCAAGGCAGCAGAGGTTTGAATTCGGTTATCCTTCTGCAAAGTGGGTAGCAAGCAATGGCTAATGAGTACCGCCTGTCCAAAGCTTACTGGTTTTGGCGCTAGTTATTCGCCTTCGCCTCTTCTGTTAGTGAAAAACAATTCTGCTGACCCTATATTTGAGCCACATGTGAAAGATCAAGAAATAAAAGAAAAACTACTCTTTGTGAAAACCTTTACAATAATACCTAAAGCAAATTAATTTATTAATATTTAATATTTCAAGGACTACTTCATAGAACAACCAATTCCTATATGAAACATAATTTCCGTAGCAACGGATGATGAGCCTACAAATAAAAAAAACATTTCCAGTGTGTTTGATGATTACAGAAATATATATTTTGTAATTTTAATTGGTTTAAATTTAAATTTTATCAATAAAAATGGCATCTGTATAACTTCAAATGTAGCTTTAAATTACTTTTTCACTCTAAGACTCACTACAGTTAGAAATTAGTTTTAAAAAATGTTGATGAATTTGCAAAAATGCAATACAATTTAAGCAGGGGGTCTACCGAAAATCAGAAACCATGGCAAGGGGTCTACGAGACAAAAAAGTTTGGGAACCACTGCACTAGAATGACTAGATGATAATAACTTCTACTATCGCAGCTCGAATCGCCTTGGGGACGCTCAAAGGGGGACGATACTTTCAATTTTCTTCAGTAACTAAAATTCAACTAGTAGCGGCCCTTGTCAAAAGGACGACTAGGAATATTTGTGTGGCATAGTCGTATCATAGAGGCATAGACTGGCATAGACTACATGGTCTTACTACCAACACTAAAGAAACAAGGGAATATTTTAAACTACTTTTTTAAAAATAAAAAGCTTATATTTAGCATAGTTGTATCAATTAGTTTGGATCAGTCATGCAATTAAATTTGTAATAGATCTAGAATAACAATAAAAAAGCATTTATTAAAATATTTTTTTAAAAATGGGTGGCGGGAGGGGGGGGGGGGGGCGACATGAGTTTATACTTGTGGTTCAAGCTTTCACAACTTCTGAAGCCAACATGGTAGCCAGTCTGCTAGCAGAAGATTGGCTAGTTATCTATTGTTTCTATAGTCGGTGCCCATTAAGACGACCTACGAAGGAGATTAATTCAACTTACACCACCACATCAGTCAAGTACAAGTTCTTTCCCTTGTTTGAGATACCAAACAAAATCATTTGGTACCAATATTTAATTAAATGATTGGTTATTTTTTTTTATTGATTCTTGTGATGTCAGGTAAAATTTAAAGAGTAATTGTGCGATATTTCAGCTTGATCCGAGATTGGGTGTGAGAAAAATAACTTTTTACCACAAAAACAGACAGACAAAGTGAGTTGATATAAACTTTGTAAAAAGAGATTATCTTCCTTCACATCAGGGGTTCTTAACCTGTGGGTTGTTCACAATTACTGTTTTGTTTTGTTTTAGATATATACATAATAGCGATTATAAAGATTAGTTTCTATACCAACTTCTTAAAATGACCACTGCAGCACGTGATGTAATTGACAAAGTTAGTTAATTTTTGGAAAAGTAAAAGACCTCTTGGAAAAATATTTGTGGTGTCTGCTCAGATGCTGCTGGATTTAAATGTCTGGTAAAGAATAAATGACCATAAGAATGCATTGTAAGTCGCTGTATGATTCATTGATATATATTACCAACAAAGATACTGCCACAAACATAACACCAATAACAACGCAGCTAAATATTTCTCTTCAATGTCAGTTACAGAATTCTGGATCTATTGTATGCAGTCATTCTGTTCAATTTGAGATTTTTTCGCGACTTCCTCCTCCATCTTCAACAATATATCTTTGTGAAACGTTTTTTCTTGCAGTCCGTTATCAAAGCCTAACTACAGAAATAAACTTGATGCAGAAGATGTGAATTCCTAATCTAGTAAAATAAAAACAAGCTCAACCTTCGCAATAACTTAAGCGTGTTTCAAAATACTGTCGAAACAATAGTATAGCTGAAGTTTACTGTGTCAAGGACTGCACGTTCTCCAAACTTAGCAATATTTTAAAATTGTCATTTATGTACGCAACATGAATATTATAAGCAAGCAATAATAAAGTAAATAAATGAAAGTTATAAAAGATACTCTTTTTTTTTTTTTTGGAATTGAAGCGTACATTTATTTTACACTAAATTAAGTTATTGTTTTGTTCAGTCTCTAACAATAAAGTTAACATCAGTGATCTACATTTTGATAACGATTTCATAACATTAGCTAAATCACATTTACCTAGGCTCATCAAATTGTATGAGGGGGTCACGGAGCTAAAAAGGTTGAGAACCGCTGCTTTACGTGCCAATAGTTTTGAAATAGCTGATTTAAACAACCATGATCATCAAGTCGACCCACCCCCCAAAATTAAAAAAAGTTTTTCCATACAAACTATTCGCACACGCCTACTTCTTTCGTGTTAAGTTTGGTTAAATCCCAATTTTCTCTAATTTGATCGGATGAAATAAAACAACTGCACTGGCGTTTAACTGTCAACACTCATGCACGCAAATGGACACACAGAAATCTTTAAGTTCTATTGCGTTTCTATGTTTTATGACATTGCTTTGCTTATAGTCTTAACATCAAGAGCTTGATAGCAACACGGGATACTTTGCGTGAAGGCTGTTCGCAGCATCAGAACTAATTGCACACACTTACCCTACTTATGAGCTTACCAAATCTTTAAAAAATATGCGGTTTCCATGTAGGCCTAATATCTGTGCCGCCATACTAAACTCCCAAGAGGGCGTAAAGTAAAAGTGATTTGATTTCCCCTTTCAAACCTTGCGATCTAGATGGTGTATAGGTGTTGACATGGGGTCACTTGGCCAGCACAATGTTTCCCAACTAATGTCAAGTACCCGTTAGAGTTGGGTGGACTTGGGTCAACTTGGGTGTGTTCTAAAAATCCCTAAATTAAAATCTCAGTCTTCGCTAAGATTCAAACCCGAGACCATTTGGTTCGAAGGGCAAGAACGTTACGACTCAGTCACCACTCCTGAGAGAGAGAGAGAGTGGTGAAGCTGAGGTGGTCCATTGTAGTCAAAATGAATTCCCATTTAATAAGGCCAATAAAGTTATCTTATCTTATCTTACATAATTACTTCCGTCCAAGTATCTTTCGAGAGATAAGATACAAGTGTACAGAAACATTCTTTAATTCAAAAGCCCGACAAGAGACTTTTGCATGATACCCACAAGAAACTCAAAGGACTGTTTATGTTAAGGGATGACTATCCACCCTCAAAAAGACAAATCATGAACATATAGAGTTAATAAAAGATCTCTGTCCTAGTGATCGTATACATCGTTTTCATGTTTTCTAGAAACTATGGAGATGTGTATCGATGGCGGAAAAATTATTAATAGCTAACTTTTTGGTGTATCCAGTGTACAGAATAAAAGTAGTGTTGATAAAATGTTGTTTTTTTAGGATTTATTTTGTCTTGTTGCACTTTTAAGCACAGCAGAATCCAATTTTTGAAGCTCTTCTGTTTGTAGATCAATTCTTATTTTTATTTAGTTGAAAATCTTCAATAATAAAGAAAAATACGACACCTATCGACATTTTTATACAATGCGAATTTATTCACTTATAAATTAAATACATCAACATAGTCCGGATAGATCACATGTGTATTCCACCTTATTAGGCTACTGCAATGAATCAGGAATATATCAATAGCTTTAGTTTTACTTTCTGAGTACATACGTGAATGAATATAAACAATGCGAGTGGACAAATAGTTCTATTTCTGGATAACTACAACGTAATTAAGATCTTATTGCTGTTCGCCCAGTTCGCAATTTCGTAATGAACGAAAGCTTTGAGCTTTTCGTATTCAGTTTGCTACTACATTTGTTTTTGGAGAGCCATTCTCTATCGGCATGGTCCTTCTGAGATTATTGTTTGTTAGATTCAGGGCCACTCTGACCTGGCCCAGCCAGGGCTTGCCAGTAAAGGTTTTGGCTAGCGTCAGAGATTTGATGGCTCTTTCTCGGCTGGTGTCGCCCCTGTACTTGGAGACCAGCCCCAGGGTTGACTCCACGAGTTCATCCTCTCTCTGGCCATGGTGATAGAAAAATGGCCGACGAGCCTGCTCGTGACTCACCAGTGGAAGTGGAAGCCCGCCCTCGCTGGACTTAGCTTTGGACAGCAACATAGCGTCCGACAATCTCTCTTTCTTTTTCTTCAATCGGCTCCTGCGGGTCTTAGAATCTTCTTCAGAATCATCACCGAATGATACACCGGAAGTTACGGAAGGAGCCGTTAGGCTTTTACGATGTTTGTCCGCTCCGGCGTATAAATACATGGCCCCCTTGGCTTCTGTCGTCTGCTTATTTTGCTCTTGGAGAGTTAACTTGTTTGAGCTCGCTGTTGAAGATGATTGAAAATATGCCCCTTTTGAGTTGTTGATTAATCTGATCATTCCTGCTTTGGACTTAGAGATGTCAACTTCGGGCTTGAGGTCTTGATCATTTGCGTTGAAAAGCCGTTGTGAAGAGATTGGTGGCAGCTTGCCCACTTCAGACCTGGTTAAATATACTTTAGATTTGTTGGTGTCAGAAATAGAATTGTTGTAATGTCTACTTGAATTTGTTTTTATATCACCTGTAAGTAAAACAAACAAAAAATTACCAAAAGAGTTCATTTCGTTTTATAAAACTTTTGCAGAACTTATTGCGACTTCATCTAAGATTTTTATTTTGAATAGCTATAATGTAGCGCAGTTTAAAATTCATGCTTAGAGCGCTGTGGTCCAATCTCTCTTGTGGACCAGCAGATGGAGGGGGTATCTGGGAGAAGGTTTTCCGTGATGCCTTTAATGGGCTCAGTAAACACAACTCTGCTCGAGTCGGGTGTCGAAATGTTAATTTCGGGATTTTTATGGTGCCCCTGAGTCCACCCAACTTTAATAGGTACCTGACTTTAGTTTGGGAAAGTAAAGGCGGTTGATCGTTGTGCAGGCCATAGGACACCCTGCTTGTTTACCGTTGGCCAAATAAATAAATGACCTTAACATCATCCGCCCTATAGATCGTAAGGTCTAAAGTAGGAATGGCACTTAATCTCAAGCTCTGTACTTGTTTTTATATATTTTCTCGTCTATTTCCCCGCTTTCCCACGATGACCTAAGTAAGATCCTCATAGCTCCTTGTCCATGTTTTGACATCACCATCGCGTAATGGCAAACCCAATGTAAACTAATTCACAATGTCACCGCTACGTTTTCGATGTAACATACCAAATAATCTAATTTTTTGGAGTCCCTTCACTTTTTTTTTCTTAGTTCTATGTGGCTACTGAGTTTGACCCTTATGGTCAAAAATAAAAGAACATGAAATGATAATGAGAGCTAGTCTCTGGGAGACATTGTAAAGAAAGGTTTCAAGAACTTGAAATAACATTGAAGTAATTCCTCAACAGTTTGTTGTTGTTTCTTCAGTAGCACTTTGGTAAGCGGCTAATGTGTGGGCACCTTTTTACCCTGAACATCATATTCAGTTTTTGTTTGATCCTTTGTAAAAAAAAAAGAATTAATTAAATATTAAAGTATGTAAAAAAATGAAAAGTAAAAAGGAAGGGGGTCCAATACATCATTAATCAACTGATGAAAATAATGATAGATTTTTTTTAGGCCCCAAGCAAGTAATTTTAAAAATAAATCTTCTTTTAAAGACTCTTTTCATAATTTCAAGTTTTTATTTTTCAGAATTAGTAAAAGTATTGAAATTAAAGTGGAGGGTGTGTCATGGTTGACCATTTGAATAAAAGTAATTAAACAATTCTACGACCCTAATAAACAGAACTGGCAACACCCATGTAATAACATTACATGTGCACACATACATTGACAGGAGAGTTACCTTGTTCATTAGCAACATCGGAAAATTCCGATCTTGGCATGGGAAATAATTTGCTCAGCCTTGGCGGGAACTTGACGTGTCCCTTCTGCTGTGTCTTCATGTTGTGTAGTGCTATCAAAGTCCTGAAGTAGTTCTCTGGGTCCTCTTTGTATAATGTGGTCAAGTCTTCTTCACTCAGGAAGTTCTTTTGCCGGCGTTGCTCCTCTTTAGCCGTTTTCTCTTCTTTTTGAAGGGCCGCTCTGGTTCTGCCGTTCATGGGGCTTTTTGAGAATCCGTCGACGAGTACCCCGTGGTTCACCAAAGCGCCGTTGTAAAATGTTCGTCGTTTGAGGGAGGATTTGGCCACGCCGTATTTCAGGAGGGCGCGCTCTTTGGCCCGCTGGCACCATGCTTTCAGCAGGGCGTATGTTCCTAAGCGAAGAGCGAACGTTTTCGTGATGTTTATTTTGGACCACTGCTTGGACACCAGGAACGAGGCGCAATGTTTGATCTTGTTTCTGAGGGCGAGGTTGATGGGTTCAAGGCCTTCGCCATCTTTGGCCTTAAGGCACGTGATGTCGTGGTAGACAAATAATTTGAGCACCGCGAGTTGACCGCAAAGAGTAGCTTCGTGTACTGGACACTTCCGGCTGTCTTTGTGTCCATCCTCCTAGAGAAAGAAGTCAACAAAAACATAGTACTGTAAACATCCTGACACCAAAGTTTAGTTTAGATTTAAATTATCCTGGGAGAAAAAAAAACCCAGACTACGAGCTACCAGTCAGAAATATCGAACTATTCTCAATAGATGAAGACGTCATTGGCTTTAAAACAAAAGCGACTAAACTCCCATCCAAACTTGTATTCTACAAGCGATCCCGCATGGGCACCTTGTTTAAAAGCAGGATAAGCCAACACATTTTCCGGGCAAGAGAGGTGGTAGAAATATTTTTTAAATATGAACCAATACATGTAAGTAATGAAGACTGATATACGTGGTTTCAAGAGAGTCATAAAAATTTATATCTGAGGTTTGGGAGCATAATATAGAGTGCTACCTGTGATTTGAGGAGTATAACGTAGAATCAGGGCCGGTCTTAGGCCACTGCTTCCTATGTGGCCGCAGTGGGCCCCGCACTTTCATAGGCCCAGCGCGATGCGAATTCTAGGTGTAAATTATTAAATTAAACTATTTTAACTTATCATGAAAGGGTTCTTGGAATTCTCCTGAAATTATAAAATATAAGAAAAAGTCATGAAAATCTCCTGAAATTATTAAAATCTTTTGAAAACTCATGCAAATCTTAAAACAGACAAAATTGTCATTTCGGGGTGTCATTCAATATGGAAAACGCCAATCCTACTCGCGATTTTAAAAAAAACGGCACTGTCAGCTTTCAATCAATAAAAATGTAATAATAAGCCGAATTTTAACCAAAACAAGAAGTTGAAATACCTTATTTACTACAATAGTCGCTGGCATACAAATATAGATCTAAATACTATCTCGACCTCTTAAAAAAAAACAAAAGTGATATTTTGCTAGTCGGTAGTAAATCTAAAATACAGATCTGAATGTTAATCAGCTTTTTGTGGAAAACTACTATCTACTGTGGATGGCTCGTAAAGTTAATTTGACAGTGATTTTGTACTTAGTAAAGTATAAATACAATGCAAAGACGACTTTATTTGTTAAAACACAATCTTAATTTTCACTTATTATCCTTATCACTACCCAAATTAGGCCCCGCGCAATCCATTTCGCATAGGACCCCGCAATCTGTAGGACCGGCCCTGTGTAGAATGCTACCTTGGATTTGGCGAGCATAATAAAGATTGCTTCCTGTGATTTAGCAAGCCTAATAGAGTGCTACCTGTGATTTAACGAGTATAATATAGGTTGCTACCTATGATGTGGTGAGCATAATAGAAAGTGCTACTTGTGATTTGGAGATTATTCTGAGTAGGCCTTTCTTAACAAACATTCAATCAACCTACCTGGCACCAAGCACGTGACGGGTGATAGCCAGTGGCCTCGTCTGATCTGCACCCTAGCTTCAGCAAGTAACGAGCAAGGTCTACGTGGCCGAAGTGGGCAGCTATGAACAAGGCCACCCTCATCTGATACCTGACCAGCGCCTCGTCTCCGGCCAGCTGTGCTATTACCTGACAAAGGGTGCAAAAAAAAACCCAACAACAATAATGGCAATGTCTTCGATTGCAATGATTAAGAATGAGTGTACTGTTTCACATGACTACGCAAAAAACAATTTTTCCGCATCTCGTGCAGACAAAGACGTTGTCCGCCGCGATCTATTTAAGCTTTCTTTTCGTCTCCTGTACCCGCCTTCAATAAGGGCATTTCTTTGGGTCTCAAATGTGTGCCCCGCAGCTTTTGTGAGAGAGCTCTCCAACTGTCTCTTTTCAGGATCCAACTACCTCCGGCCAATTTCCTCTATGCCAGTGAGGATGAAATGACGCCTGAGTTGATCTTTATAGCGCTTAACGGGGCCACCTCTATTACAGCGTCTTCCTTTAAGCTGGCCAAAGAAGATCGCCTTTTAGTTGGACGCTGTCTGGAGCTACAACCGAAGTACAACCCAACCCTTTTTACCAATATTCATTTTCTTTTATAAATAAAAACAAGCAATAGAAAAAAAGGTTTCTTTAAAAAAAAAAAAAAACTAATCTAAGGGAATGAACCACCAATTACTGTCATTTATCTTAAAATGGCAGGGTTTAGCTCCATTTCTGCTATATAAGACAAATTTAATTAATTAGTACTAAATGATTAACTAAGTGGTTAATTTTTGGATTGATTTGTGTATTGTCATCGACTATAAATAATTATGCCAAATTTCAACTTGATCCGAGAATGGGAAGTGTGAGAAAAAAAAACGTGTCTAAATCCAAATATACACCCACATCTCTCATTAAACAACATTTATTCCCTTTATTTCAATATGAAACACAATAATTAATCACCAATAATCAATAAACTAACTGATTTTTTAAATTGATTCATGCCTTGTCAGGTAAAATGAATAATGGTGCAAATTTTCAACTTGATCCGAGAATGGGAAACGGGAGAAACATGTT
The DNA here is from genome assembly GCA_030265305.1 of Biomphalaria pfeifferi. Lineage (NCBI taxonomy): Eukaryota > Metazoa > Mollusca > Gastropoda > Planorbidae > Biomphalaria > Biomphalaria pfeifferi. The sequence continues at coordinate 10,503,467 of JASAOG010000004.1, forward strand.
CAAACTTTTTACCAGACAGACTGACAGACAGACAGACAAAGTGAGTTGATATAAGCGTTGTTATAAAACTGCTAAAGCCCCTGGCTTCTGACGGGCTCTATGTTCAAATCCTGGTGAAGACTGGGATTTTTAATTTCGGGATCTTTAGGGCACCTTTGAGTCCAACCAGCTCTAATGGGTATCTGACATTAGTTGGGGAAAAGTAAAGTTGTTGGTCGTTGTGCTGGCCACATGACACCCTCGTTAACCGTGGGCCATAGACACAGTTGACCTTTACATCTGCCCTATAGATCTCAAGGTCTTAAATGGAACTTTATATGCATTCACGTTTACACTAGGAAACAAAGCTAAAAAAAACATATGAAATCGAAAAAATTAAGGAAATAGTACAACATTGGACCCGGTGATCCATATGATCTCGACTTTTCCCCCGTTCCTATAACTTCTTACAGATCTCTCAAAGATAAACTGTTCGGGCTGCGTACGTTTGTTCAATATGCGTACCACGTGACATGTGTCTACAAGTAAGATCGGATAATCTGATAACACCTTCTTGATCTCGAGCGAGGCTTTCAGGTTTTATTTCAACCTTGTCGTAATAATTGTACTCCACCTTCTGCATGTGGGAGAAGAAAAGACGGATTACAGGAGACCCTTTCCAAGACATTTTAGACTTGAGAGCTAGGGGAGGTAACGTTCTAGTAACCCTTTTCCCTTTGTTTTTCTACTTCAATCTAGACACAGACCTATGCATACAGGAGGATAGTAAGAAACTAATTGCTGCATACAAGCTGAGTTCCGATACGTAATAGCAGTAGGTTGGCTATTACAAGTGGAATGCAGACTTCATGATTATAAAATGAGCAATGGTTTCCATGACGTATGGCGGGACGTTTGACCATTATTTTCTACAACACTTAGGACTATATGAACTAACTAGGTCTGTCTGGTAATGGCATCAGACCGGTAATCTCTCTTCGGATCAAGCTGAAATTTAGCACACATTTCTTTTACAAGACAACATATGAATCAATAAAAGAAATTAACTAATTAGTCAGCCATTTCGTTATCTTCTTAAGTCTAAGCCTACGCTGCAGTACAATTATCCCATAATGCCCCTCACTTCGTTTTGTTCAACGTAGTCTAAGACAGTGGCAAACTAACATTTTGTTCGACGTAGTTTAAGACAGTGGCAAGCTAACTTTTTGTTCAACGTAGTCTAAGACAGTGGCAAGCTAACAGTTTCTACGACACATGTTGGAGGGAAGGCTAGCAGTTTACATGTAGTCAAAAGATCCCAAGCAGTTTATATTACCCCACCTTACATTTTATTGATTTTTTTTTATACTTAACATTAGGGTAAAATGTTCAGATACTTGAAACCGCCACAAGAGAAACCTCTATACATAATACATGAACAGACTCTTGAAGCCTTGTCAGCAGACATTCAGCTTCAAAGGACAGGTCTAGGTGATTAATGCATGTTATTAACAAAGAAAAAAGTATTACCAACATTTAAAAATTACAATTTTTATCCAGATGTGTGAATTGAAATTTTATCTCGGAACTATCAACAAATTACTGTTTCTGTGGTTAATAGTTTAAAAAAAGCGCGAATCACGTGATAGGATTCAATAATAAGAATCGTTACTTTCTCTAATTATATATTGTGCTAATAGGTTTATGGATCAGGAGTCAGGGTCGTTATAAGATTCCGAATTAAAAATCTCTGTTCTAGTTTGAGATGTTCGGTTTCAGCAGCCCAGCTTCTTTCTATTCGATTGACTGCGCCGAAACATCCTGTACCCCATCTTAACACTGTTACAGCAAGCATCTTACCACTCATCATTACTAAAGTTCTACCACGAGGACCAACACTTTAAGTTATCATTAGAACTATGCATTAAATGTACGTCAATTTTTGAACTTTAACAAGGTTACAAAGACAGTTTGTGTGGAAACACAAACTAAAAATTGACCCCCGAAGTGGTCCACCAAAACAGGATTCAGAACTTTGAAGGGTCTAAAATATAATGATGTCGAATTTTCCATATATTTTCTAGTTTACAAGTTATAAACGGGACGGACGGACAGACGCACGGACAGACAGACCACACAAAACTAATAGCGTCTAGTCCCATTTCGGGGGCCGCAAAAAAAAAATGTCCATGTTTAATTGATTAATAAATTGTTCCGCTTTAAAAGATTCCACATACCTAGCTGAACGTAGTCTAACATAGTACTACATACTTTGTACAAACTTGTATATACCTGAGGAGTGAAACCCTTACATAGTACTACATACTTTGTACAAACTTGTATATACCTGAGGAGTGAAACCCTTACATAGTACTACATACTTTGTGCAAACTTGTATATACCTGAGGAGTGAAACCCTTACATAGTACTACATACTTTGTACAACTTGTATATACCTGAGGAGTGAAACCCATGATAGCCAAGTTAAGATACTCGTTCCAACCATCCCAGTTCTCTAGCATTATGGTGTGACCAATGTCCACCCCGTAGTCGTCCAGACGGTTGCCATCAAACATCTCCCGTCCATCTTGGGTGACCAGTCTGAAGGTGCCAATGGGCAAGCCCGTCTTCATGGAGGCAATGCTACGTACCTGTAAGAAAGAAAGTCGCACACATGTTTATTGAATAGTTCATTCATACTAGAACTTGTAATATTTTGGAATTAATTAGCGTTCACACATTATTAGTTTTAAACCTATACTTAGGCATTTCACACACACATACATAAATATATTTATATATATAAATTATATATATATATATATATATATATATATATATATATTGTTATAAACTTAAGGAAAGCAAACAACCAGATTAGGTCTTTATTCAAACACATAATAAAAAGGTCTGTCTTGGTCACAGAAATCCTTAGCGGAACTCTTTTTTTTTTCTAATTAAATTCTCACATTTATCTTTAGATGTTCATATCTTGTACACACCATGTGAGTTAGTGTAGGAGCAGAGTTATAACTATATATATATATTGTTGGTAACATAAATGTGTATATGAAATTGTTGTTTATGAATGTACACATTGTTGTTGCCGGTTGTCGACTCTTTGCACCAAACTGCTGATAGACAACTAAACCTTTGTAGGCGTAATATATCTTACAAAAAAACTACAAATATCGTGAATAACTTCCTTGTGAACAATACTAAATATAGCCTAACTTTATTTATAATACAGACAAAATCAATCTAATTTTAGATCAAATAAATGTAGTAGACTTTAGTAATGACATTCTTTTAACAAAATCTAACTCACTACAGTAACACATCCTTTCAGTCTCACGTTCTGGAGTCGTCTGTCTTAACTAACACCAACTGACGACAATGCCACCTGTGTTGCATCATTCACAACTAATAGCTAATCTCTTCCAACCGTCACCATAGAAACGCACACACTCCATATCACACATACTTGCAGGCACAGAAATTTTAAAAAGCACAAACTTTGTTCTTCTCAATCTCAATTATAATTTGACCTTATGCAACAGCCTACACATCATCTTTTTTTTTTCTCTTCCAAATCATGAGCCTAACAGTATGACTCTTCTAGATCTCTACCTGGTCAAGTTTCATACGTGAGATATAAATTGTTTCAAATACGTTGATGGTCTGTTGGTTGTGTGAACAGTGGATAGACAAGACTGGTTTGACTTCTTCCTTCAACTGCAGAACACACACAGAGTTAAACAAAAATATTACAAGACTATACAATCTGTTAGACACTTAATTAGTATAGAGACACACCATAACTGATGGACTTTGAACGTGACATTTAATGACGTCATGAATTACTGTGTTTTAGTTTATTTATTAGACAGTTGGTGTTAGGACTTCAAGGTGACAACATCTTATTACGGACAGAGACTCGACTGTGGTCTTTATTCAAGTCTCTAACGGTCTGGTCTTAGTCCTTTCTACTTGTTAATGTGTAGGTCTTGTTCATAAGTAGTTTAAACTCATCTAATACACCCGTACAAGTAATCTGAGGAAGTCAGACAGCCATCATAGAACTGCAACGTCAAGGTCTATCACAATCAGTGTACAATAGATGCTTCATAAGAATAGAAAATACTTGACAACGAAGATCTATAATGATTATCCCGATTGTGTTTTGTCTCAAAGTGACATGTTTGACATATTTCAACTGTTCTTTCAGAGTTTAAGATTATCTACTTCCTAGTCCAACCCCCCCCCCCCCCGCAGGACGACGGGGGATGGCAGTGGGCAGGATATGAATCCAAGATCATCGAGACGACCTAACGACTGTACAGCGCGCATACCACACGACCATATTTCCACATGTGAATTTGGAGATACCTGTAAGTGTAAATTTATTGCAAATCACTGAATAAATATTTGAATATATTTTTCTTTAAATCACTAGTACAATGATAACCTTACTGATTTAAAATATCAGGCCTACAGTTAAAAAACAAACTGTGAAAAACTGTGGAGCGCTTCATTTGTCTTCCAAGCCTAATGTTCCACAGTTATATTTAGTTCAGCAATTTATTTTCCTTTTTTTTTTTTTTTAAGTATAACCTAAATTTTTGTTTAAATTTTTTTTTTGGGGTGAGGGGTGTTATAGAGGTATTGTTATTTTATCTTTAATAATACAGGCGTCACTTCAAAAAGATGAGTTTTCTTTTATTGGTGTTGATTTAGAGCCATTTATCATTACAGTTTGTTCTCTCCCTATCAGAAAATCTTTAATCCACTGATGCAATCACCAATCAATTACCAATCAATACCAAAATATTTTAATTTTTTAAGCAAACTATGGTGGTAAACTTTGTCAAAAACCTTGGAAAAATCTAGTAAAATAGCATCTATTTGCTCACGATTATCTAAATCTTTCGAAAAATTATATTTCATGTATTTTTATGTCATTAAAACATTACATTGGGATTTATTGATCCTACAAAAATGTTTTATTGTAATTTATTATAAGCGTGGACAGCTAAGTGAAGTTAAACGTCTAAACATCAATTATGTTCAAGCTCAATTAATGATTCATTATATTATTGCAGTTGGAAAAGTTTTTTTAGTTGAGCAGCATTTTTATTTGTTCCAAGTCTTGCATGACAGACCCAATAGACAGACTATGGCCATTGCAGTGTTAAAGAATAACAAAGCACCAGGGCTAGACATGATATCAGCAGAAATGCTAAAATATGGGGGACAGTGCATTGTTAACAGAATGACTGATCTCTTATATCTCTGTTGGCGAACTTCAAAAGTCCCAGAGGACTGGCAAAAGGCAACTTGGCAGACTGAAACAACTGGAGGGGCATTACTCTCCTCTCTGTCCCGGGCAAAGTTTTCAGCACTGTTTTGTTGAGACGGCTTCAACAGTCTGTAGATGAAAGGCTCAGAGAAGAACAAGCAGGTTTCCGAAGAGGCAGATCATGTACAGGGCAGATTTTCGTTCTACGAAATATCATAGAACAAAGTCTTGAGTACCAACAACGGCTAACGATCAGTTTCGTGGACTTCAAAAAAGCCTTTGATAGTGTCCACCGAGAATCACTATGGAAAATAGTTAGAGAATACGGTATCCCAGAAAAATTCGTCCAGATCCTACGACACCTTTACAGTCAATCTAGTTGCTGCATTAAAACAGAAGAGGGAACAACAGTTTTTTTTAATCGAGACAGGTGTGAGACAGGGGTGCATCTTATCTCCCTTTCTTTTCCTCCTAGCCATTGACTACATAATGAGGAGAGCAATGAACCAGACTGCCTTTGGTATTCCATGGCATGAACAGCTCCGATTGACGGACTTGGACTTTGCTGATGATGTTGCTCTACTCGGGGCTACAAATAAATGCATTCAAGAAATGACGGAGAGCCTAAACAGAGAAGCACCCAAAATTGGCCTCCACATAAACTTGGATAAGACTAAAATTATGCGAGTGGGATATATGGCAAAGGGTGTCCTCGTCAGACTTGGCGAGTCAAAGCTTGAAGAGCTGGACAAGTTCACGTACCTTGGCAGCATCATAACAAATGATGGAGATGCTTACTATGATGTAGAGTGCCGAATAGGAATGGCAGGGAGCATTTTCCAAAGGCTGCAGCCTTTTTGGACTAGCCAAGCCATTGGACTCGAGACAAAAATACACCTTCTCAACACAATAGTCATTCCAACTGCTACATATGCATGTGAGACGTGGAAGTCATCTGTCAAAAGTGAGAAAAGACTAAATGTGGCTCAACAGAGATGGCTAAGACAGATTTTGGGAGTCAGTTACACAGATCGGGTCTCAAACAAGGAAATCCTATGCCGAACTGGGAGTCGAACACTTGATGAGGTTGTGATTGAGCGTCGCATGAGGTTTGCGGGACATGTTCTACGTCAAAATGAATTACGCACACCAAGAGTTGCGATAACATGGAAGCCAAAACAAGGAAAGCGCAAACAGGGACGTCCTCGTATTACTTGGCGACACACCTTCATGGAGGACCTCAGAACAGTGGACACCAGGTGGGAGGAGGCTTCAGACATTGCCAGTGACAGATCTTTATGGAAACAGCTTGCCGCCCAATGCGCCGAACGGCGCGGGAGGACCTAAGTCTAAGTAAGTCTAAGTCTTGCATGTCTCTGAGGGCCGGTGTACGCTATACAATCTATTATGAAACTAGTGGACAGAATTTGCTTCATTTTTTTAAATATTAGTACAGCCGAGATATACTTTCAGAAAACTTTAAGCAACTTAAAATTTACTCAGTTATAACATAATCGTTACACTATGGCTGACTACGCAATGTTTTTTTTTCCTTTTATTATTGAATTATTCCAATAATAGTCATCAGACTAAATTTTCCTGAACATTTATTTATTGTACTCTTGACTCAAAATGCCCGAACGCAATAGTTCTTTCAAGAACGCGATAGTCTTTTCAAAATCGATGCTGGATCTAGACCTAGATTTAGTCTCTAGCCAAATTTACATTTTTTTTATTATGAAAAATTATAAGTCAAACTAGAGTATTCCCCATGTGGCCAAAGAGCTAGTAATTCTTTTCTCAGCAATATACATCAACTGTTAAATTTCTAGGAAACTCGTTAGAGACGATCAGCTGTCCAGGTTCCTGAATTCAGGATCCTGTAACCAGGTTTCAGGATTCAGGTTCCATGAAATTCTGACTTGAATATTGTAAAAAAATTTAGACTAACATCTCATAGAGAACTCGAGGAACATTCTTCAAACTTTGCTTCTGAATACTGGTCGAGAGGAAGATCTACACTCTGTTTAAACAATTCTCACCTACTGTGTTACACGTTTGGTTTCCGTTTAAATGTCAATAGGCAACATTCAATACTTATGGGATGTGTGAATAAGAGAATGGGTCACTTAACAAGAAGGCTCTAGTTCGAAACTCAACTCGAGAAGCGTTGTTTTTGCTAAGCCTAAAATGTTCCCTAAGGCCAGCACGGACCCCCCCCCCCCCCTTTCCTTCTATGGTACAAAAAAGAGATGGGAGCACAGCGCACTGAGCATGCAACAAGATAAGATAACATAACTTTTATTCAATTTGACTACAATTGACCACCTCAGCATAATTACTGTAACAATAACAATATAGAAGCTAATACGAACAAATTCACACACGAATCACATACACTCACAACCAGCGCTGATAGATGCACTGTAAAAAAAACAATAAAAAAAAATACACTGTTAATGTTTTATGTCACTTATGCCTACAAACTATTCTTCTAATATCCTAAGAGCCGAGGAAGTAGATAACAAAATGCTCCACAGCAACGCTGCGTAGTTCTGTCAAATGTAATTTTAGTGCCGATGAGAATGGCTGACAAAAACATGATATAACTTACTTTAATTTGGATGTTAGTCCCTGGTATAATACCCAAGTCAGTAAACACCAAGGCATCTTGGAGATCGGCTCCTGCATAGGTCAGTGCCAAGACTTTCTTATCTTGCCTAGAAAAAAAAAGTTGTTAACAAAACGAGCGTAAATGATTACAGATGAGACTAAATGTCGTAATCCCAGGATGAGAACCTTCAATCAAACGTATTCTTCTAACATGAAGAAGTTTATACCACACACGAGAAAACGTTATGATCCTACGGCCAACGGTTAACGAGGGTGTCATGTGGGCTGCACAATGGTCAACCACCTTTTAATTTATTTAACAAACGCCAATCACCTATTATAGTTGGTTGGACTCATGGCTTCCTAAAAATCCCGAACTTCAAAATCTCAGTTTTTCACGTCGGTTCAGAAGATCGCTTTATCATTCAGCCAGTATTTTTTTAAAAATCCAAATTGCTTACTTCTAAATAGTCAGAATGGCATCACATACTAATGTTGGCCATTGGGACTTTCATATTATGTTATAATAAAATTAAAACTATCAGTTCAGACATACGTCCTTAATGTTAGGTCATACAACATTAAATTTTTGGAGGAGTCAAGGAACTCGGCTAAGCACTCAAATGACCAAAATTTGCAAATACTGCCAGTCATTAATTTCATTTGAAAAACCGCAAGAGTTAAAATATTTAAATTCCTTGGTAAGGTACTTAATATATCTTTGAGAATCTCTGTACTAGAATCTCCATTGATAGGACCACGAATTTATTTCCTTTAAATGTCTTGACTCAATTTACTCTTTGTCTTTTTCTACTAGTCACGTAAATCTTAGTGTCAATTGTTTATTGTCAATGGCTCTGTTGGAAAGATCGTGTGACAGACACTCGACACCAAGAGTTGTCAGGTCGATAAAATTCGACTTACAACAGGAGACCTAACATGACCCAGTCATTGCCGTAAGGGTAGCGTCCGTTACCCAAATGTAGAAATCAAACTTTCATTGTAATTCCCCTGGTCCATCTGTGGAAATTTTCTTGTCATCACCAGTAAGGATGGCGCTCCTGACCCACTTGAAATAAGCTAGTCATCACCAATAAACATTATTACACCTGACCTACTTACAGAAATGAGCAAAGGGTGGCGCCCATAAGCAACTTATAGAAATAAACCATTCATCACCATGAAGGGTGGCGCCCCTGACCCACCTGTAAAAATCTTTAGAAATTCCTAACAGCTGCTTGATGTTCTCTTTCAACTCCGCCACTGTCATCCCGGCCGAAACTTGAAGGGTCAGTCGCTGACCTCTGAATGACCCAAATATCAACATTGTTCGTTGACCTAAAGCACTCCAGCGACTAAGTCAAAGACCAACACTTGACCCAATACGTGTCAACAGTCATCTGAAATTAAAATGGCCAATGACTTTATCATGAAGTATTAGGATGTTGTTTAGTTTGACCTTTGATGTGTGCAAATATTAGAAACAAACAAAATGAAGAACTTAACTTGACAGAATCATTATTAGATGCAGGACTACTTTAAAAAAAATAAAACTAATTTCTAACATTAAAAATTAAATTTAAAAAAAAAAGGAAAAGTAGAAAATTTAAATGCACAATATTAAATATTATTAAAAAAAAAAAAACATTTTACAATTTTAAGCATTTACTAGTTAAGAAAAAAAAGGTTACAAAGACAGTTTGTGTGGAAATACAAACTCAAAATCGGCACCTGAAGTGGTCAACCCGGGCAGGTAAAAAGGCAGGTTTCAATAATTTCAGAAAGAATATCAGAATGAAATTCTATCAAAGGCAAATGACAGAGAAGAATAGAGAAAGAAGTTTGACAGATTTTGTGTGGTGCCCCAGCGGTCCAGCAGACCAAACGATAGGTGCATCGGAACTTTGAATGGTCTAAAATATTATGATGTCGGATTTTCACTATCTTTTCTAGTTTACGAGATCTAAACGGGACGGACGGACGGACAGACGGACAGACCACACATAACTAATAGCGACTAATCCCCTTTCTGGGGCCGCTCAAAAGCTATTGCCTTTGCTATTACTAACTGTTAAGACGTAAAAATAGATCTACAATTCGAGATAAGGTTTGGCCCGTTTCAATGATTTGGGCTCAAGCTTTCAGGTGGTGATTTTTTCTTTCAATTTGTAGAATCCCGACCAACTTATTGAGTTACTTTATGTTCTATTGTTCCGTTGATCTTGTTGATCTAGAGCAGTAGTTCTCAACCTGTGGGTCGCAACCCCCTTGAGGGTTGATTGACAATTTGCCAAGGGTCGCCTAAGACCATCAAAAATAAGGATTGTTAATGTCTATTCTTCTATCGCTGTGTGTGTCTATGGGGAGGGGGGGGGGGTCGCGGCAGAGTGGTATATTGTAAAAAGGGTCGCCGAGCTTAAAAGGTTGAGAACCGCTGATCTAGAGTCTTTTCCAAACATTTTAATTATCAATCAAATCTTAATATGTAAAATTCTGTATTATCAATCTCCCGGGTATGCTGTTCTGCCTCATCGTGGCACCCGGGTGGAAACGACCATTAGAGGAAGTGGTTAGGCTAAATGAATGGCGAAACAAAACCTCCTTGGGGGTGTCCTCGGGTAGGCGAGAGCTTACCTATTGCACGGAGCGGATTTGAAAGAGAGCCCTCACGAACCTGTCGATAATCCATTTCTCAAGGGACCGTTTACTCTAATGGCGAGTCCTCCATGGTTAGCTTGGTACAACATAGGAAAATTGCGGAGGTTCCCGGTGCACTCGGCCTTAGGCCATGTCTAGCCCATGCGTCGGGGGCCGGATGTATCGGAAATAGCAATGCTTTACATAGGCATTGACTTGGGTCCCTTCCAGACAGAACTGTATGTTCACACAGGTTTATTTTATTTTACTGTTTGACGCTCAAACAGGTTTTTTTTCAAACTTAGAGCTCCAAGAGCCTTCGGCTCAGCTCTTAGACGATCTAATAGTATTATCAATCTATGCGCGTAATTTAATAATATTGTTCTACTGAAATAATAGTGTCCTACTAAACAATATGTTTTAGTACGTCTAATATTGTCCTACTAAACAATATGTTATTAGTGCGTCTAATATTGTCCTACTAAACAATGTTATTAGTGCGTCTAATATTGTCCTACTAAACAATATGTTTTTAGTGCGTCTAATATTGTCCTACTAAACAATATGTTATTAGTGCGTCTAATATTGTCCTACTAAACAATATGTTATTAGTGCGCCTAATATTTTCCTACTAAACAATATGTTATTAGTGCGTCTAATATTGTCCTACTAAACAATATGTTATTAGTGCGTCTAATATTGTCCTACTAAACAATATGTTATTAGTGCGTCTAATGTTTTTGGTTTTATAAACATTAATTTGTGTTATAGAAAAAGAGCATGCATTCTTTTATACTTATATACCTAATATAACATTTCCTTATCTATAAACAAACAAGTTATTGAAGTTTAATCATAACAGGGGAGTGAAACACAAATGAGCAAAATGCATAATTCCGTCGGAATGTGGAAAGTAATGACGGAGAAAAGGAGTTAAAGGTGCATGCCTAGTCATGTAGCATGCGCTCTGATCGTTGTTCGATGGTCTCGATAGTCCCGGTTCGAATCCTCACCTTCCCCCCCCCCTTTATTTTTTCGTTCTGTTGGAGGTCAGCGGATGTAATTACCTTGAAATCTAAAGGGACACCGAACCATGTAAAACAAAGTTTAACGAAATACACCTTTCCAATGCAGGAAAGCCTATTTTCCAAAGTGAGCAAAAGAAATCAAATAATGCATATGCTACTGCACCAAGTAATTATTAACAAAGCCATAAAATTAAATGATATCCGAACTAAAAATCCTTAATAGTGTAATATACAAAATACACATATTCTTTTGTAGGAATCGGAAGAAATGCTTTGATCAGGTCAATAATACTTACAAGCTGTCAGGTTTAGGATTTATTTGGGTTGTTAACTAGCTGTATACTATTAAGGTCCCGGGGTCAACCTGACAAGAACATCACTCACACACAGTCGTACATACAGTAACCAACTAGGTGAATAGTTTAAATAACAACAAAATAAATGAATTGTGTGAAACTGATATATGTGTATGTACAATGAGGATGATAAAAATAGACAATATATATATTGGATATATATATATATATATAATAGGTATATATAAAGATATTATTCACTAATTAATTTAAGCACCTTTGCTTTTGTCACCCTAGTTACATAGTCCACCAGACTCTGACCGACTGGCGTCACAAAAAACTGCCAACCTCGGTAATAGTAAAGTTAGACCTCAGATGATCGCCAATTTGACAATGACACTGAAAAAAACTGAGACGGCCAGCGATGCCCACAACTCCAACACTGGCACCCTATAAACGAAATAAACAATACTCTCAACTTCTACACTAAAAAATAGAAATAGTGACAACCTCATACAACATACAATAATAGATATCACAAACGAATAACTCACCCTAAACAGGGGTCTCAAAAATCCTACTGAATAATAAGTCCGAGAAACTAGTACAGACAAAGAACGTTTTACGGGCCAACACACCGTCCGTTTCAACCAAAGAGGGTGAACTGCCTCATGACAAAAGAATGACCAATAGATGTCACCGGACTTTGTGACGTAGCAAAACAATTCAAAACAAAAAAATACAAGACACTCTCGCCCCGTACAAGTACTACGACTAGAGAAAATAAAAAAAAGAAAACAGTTAGGAGAAAGAAAAAGACACTTGTCTATACTACGCGACATCCCCCCTCCTCGACGAACTGGAAATTTTGAAAGAAATTCCAGTAATCAAAAATCAAAAAACTTTGTAGAAAGAACAAGGAAGAACAAAAAGATTATAAGTGCATCTATGTCACATCTATGTCACATTTCGAAATGCAAAAATGAAAGAACAAAAAATGATGGGGAGTCACCCAATAGTGAACCAAGGAGACACAATACACGTCACGATAAAAATCCAATAACAATGAAAAGTTGGTTGACTTTTAAGGTGACCCATATCAACTTGGGCCAAGAACCAAGTATTTACAAATACAACATTAATATAATATACCAAATAATAATCATGGTAAAAAAAATATACATTATATTCTTGAAATTCGAATCATTTGCATAATATAAAACACAAGTTCAAATGTTATAATACATAGAAACATAATATAAATGGCGGATGAAAGTCTATATCAATCTTGAACAAAGATCAGCCAGCAGATTGTTCTCTCCCTTTACGTGGGAAACGTCAAAGGAGTAGTCTTGTAGCATCAATGCCCATCTTGTGATGCGTGCGTTTGTAAAGTTTGTGCTCCTTAGATACGATAAGGCCTTGTGATCAGTCAGCAGGTGAAATCTTTTACCTGCTAAATACCTGTCCAGTTTCTTAACAGAATATACTATGGCTAATCCTTCCCGTTCAATAATAGAGTACTTCTGCTCCCGAGGCAACAACTTACGGCTTACGTACTTTATGGGATGTAACACACCTTTGATACACTGACAGAGAATACCAGAAATTCCTTTATCTGAAGCATCGGTCTGAAGAAAAAAAGACAGAGAAGGGTCAGGTAAACGAAGAATAGGATACTTACTCAGACAAGTCTGCACTCTATTCAATGCCTCCGCACACTCATAGTTCCAGTCCACTCTTATAGACTTGCCCCGACGTAGTAACTCTGTAAAGGGGAATACTAAATCCGCGTAACTCGGAATAAATTTGTTGTAATAATTTATCAGACCAATCAAACTACGTATTTCTTTCTTTGTAGTGGGTGTTTTAAATTCCATGATCTTTTTTACATTGCTAGGATCAGGTTTGATAACTCCCTGTCCCACATTATGACCCAGAAATTTAACACTAGTGTAGCCAACCTCAAGTTTATCTGGTTTTAGTGTAAAGCCGTTCTCTCTTAGAGCGCAAAAAACATTTCTGACACTTTTCAAGTGTGATTCCCAGTCTTCACTGAAAATACAAATGTCGTCGAAGTAGAACAATACATTTTCTACTCCCCTTAGCATACTCTTAACAACCTTATTAAAATGACTTGGAGCACCGCTCAACCCAAAGGGTAAGTAGTGGAACATATAATGCTCCCCAAGGACTCTAAACGCTGTAAAAGGTTTGCTCGTTTCACTGATCGGAATTTGCCAGTAACCCTTTGTTAGGTCCACCAATGTAAAGTACTTGGCTTTATACAGCATGTTAAACAAATCTTCTTGTTCAGGAATTACCTCAGCAGGTATTTCAGTAATATTATTTAATTTTCTAAAATCTATACAAGGGCGGAGTGTGCCATCTTTCTTCTTGATTATAACAACTGGCGCTGCATAAGGGGAGTCCGTTGGCCCTATAATTCCCAATTCTAACATGTTGTCGATTTCTTGCTTCACTTTCTCTTTCATATGAATGGGCACCGCATATGGTTTCAGAGCTATAGGCTTCTTATCAATCAATTTAATTTTAAACTTTTCGACAGTGGCCCTGCCAGGAACATTGGATATAATGTCTCTATACTCTGTTAAAATTTCATTTACTTGCATCTTTTGCATATGGTTCAAATTGGGGTTAATTTTGACCTGTGTGAAGACATCCTCGTGAATCTTCTCTTTCTGCGTACTTTCTAGCGTTGGAATGTTAGGTAACATATCATCATTATATTCATCCTGCTCAGCAAGGTCTTCCTCCCCTACAACTGAAACCATATTAGCTGACAACAGTTCATTTCTATTTTCATCTGCAACAATTAGGTTATCTCCCTTCTTTACCCTACAATGGTATTTCATAAGTCTGTTTATATGATATATCTTTGTCTTATTCTCTTTCTGGATAACATAATTAAATTTTGAAATCTTGTTTAGAACCTTATACGGGCCCTGCCAAAACACGGACAGCTTACTGTCTCTGTGTGGTTTGAGGACTAAAACACAGTCCCCCACATTTATATCACGCCTCGATGAGTATTTGTCATAGTGTTTCTTGTAATTATTTCTGTTTGCCTTACTGTTGAAATTAGCCTTAGCAGTCACCTCAGATAATCTGGTCTTCAAATCCAGTAAATAACTGAACACATTCTTGTACCCATTTTCCTCTTCTTTATTTATGAATACTTGCTTTAAGATAGCCAAAGGGCCCCTCATTTGTCTTCCGTAGACAAGCTCAAATGGTGATACACCCGTTGTTTCGTTAGGAACCTCTCGGTAGGCGAACAGTGCTGCATTGACTTTCCGGTCCCAATCACAAGGGCTATCCTGACACACTTTCCTTAGAAAGGATTTTAAAGAAGAATTAAGTCGTTCAACCATCCCATTAGAGCTCGGGTGGTAAATGGTAGAATGCACTGGTTTGACAGAGAAAAAATTACAGACCTGCTTGTACAATTCCGAAGTAAACTGTGGGCCTTGATCACTTAAAATTTCAGTCGGTAACCCAATTCTACAAAAAATACTAGTTAGTGCTTCGATAACTGTTTCTGTGTTTATATTTTTCAGAGGTATTGCTTCTGGCCATCTCGTAGCAACATCTACTACTGTTAAAATATACCTATTCTTATTGTCAGTTACCTCCAAAGGCCCAATAATATCTGTTGCAACTTTATAAAACGGAGTGGTAACAACATTCATTCGACCAAGTTCCACTCTGTCACAACGACGTGGCATCCTAGCTTTCTGACAAATATCACACGACCTCACAAACTCTTTTATGTCTCGATCTAAACCTTGCCAGAAAAAATATTTGTAGATTTTACTTTTAGTCTTTCTTAATGACAAATGCCCTGCCAACATACTCTCATGAGCAGTTTTCAACACAATTTCTCTCTTAGCTGAAGGTACAACTAACTGTCTTTCTTCCTCACCAAACTTTCCCCTAAACACTCTGTACAATAGTCTATCAAACACTTTATATTCCACACTTCCATTCTTTTTATTATCTACACAATTGTCCACATGTCGCTCCCATAGATCTTTTAAAGACGGGTCACTCAACTGTTCACATAAAAATTCTTCGCTTGTACCTAACACATCTCGACATTCTTCCAATACTCCACAATCACTAACAGTGCCGCCATCAATCTCATTATTTGTCATTGACCTAGTTACTGCTGAGCAATTAAACTCACAACTCACATTACTGTCAACATTCCCAAGAATTAAATCTGCAACCGGATCTTTAAAGCAAGCTACGACATATTTACCGACAATGTAATCCGACTCAATACTCACACAAGCCAATGGATAATCCCTCACTGTCCCATCAACAAGTTTTAATTTATAAGTACCAGGAATCATATCTTTCTCACCAACTAATGAACTTCTAATTCCTATAACACTCGAACCAGAATCTTTCAGAACAGACACACTCATCCCATTTACTCTCCCCTTTTCAAACTTCAGCTTACCCACAGACTTATCACGTAATGTCTTATCCACATATGAAAATGTTTTTCTCTTACAGGGGGAAAAATACTCATCTCCTTTCCCTAAAGTACAATTTCCACAATTTTGAATATTGTGAGGACCACTCAGTCATCTATAAGCACCTCCTGGGCCTTCATCTCTGTTCTGGTATGCCCCAGTACCACCCGTTCTACTGTGCCTGTTATTGTAAGAATTCTCGTATGTAGCATAACTTTGTCTCCCAACACTATTGCCGCGGATTCTTCGACCGTTACCATCAAACTGCCTTTGGTAGCGACCTTGTGATGCATTTCTACTGGGCCTTTGTGTGTTAGTGGAGATTGTGGGTGCGTTCCTATATCTACCATCAGAAGCAGGACTAGAGTTAAGTTGCGAACGTTGAGGGCATTCTGACGCTTTGTGGCCTCCCCTCTTGCATTTAAAACAAATAAATAAGTTACTCTCAATCCCTGGATTTCTATTTCTCACAGGCTCACGACATGCTGCCGCAACATGCACACTTTCTTCCTTACAAATGGACACATCTGACCCCGACTCACTACATGCTGCTGCAACATATACACTTTCTTCCTTACAAATGGACACATCAGAACCAGCTACCTTAAATCCTTCTATAACTTCTAGCATATTATCTACTGTTCTGTGCTTGCTCAAAACTAGTTGCCTGTATACGTCACTCGAAACACTTTCTAAGATCCTATCTTTGATCAACAGATCTTTTAACTCCTCCACTGTTTTACCGACTTCGGCCATCTTGCACCAATTGTCTAATGCTGTTCTCAATTCTGTTACATATCTCCTAAAGTCGTTTTGGCTTGGTCTCACGAGATGGAATCTTTTGCGGCAGGTTTCAGCGTTGATGTCTGCATGGCGAAGAAGTGCAGTCTTGACTTCTTCATAATTCTCGCTAAGGAACAGACTGTCCCTTAGCATGAAGTTTCTGAGTGCGGTGGTCAGTTTATATGATAAAAGCAAGGACCATTCTTTTCTCTCTATTTTGCACCTTGCTGCAACGGCCTCGAAGTGTGTTAGGTAAGCTAGGAGGTCGTCGTCATCTTTCATTCCCTGGAAACTCTTGTCAAGCCTGTCTAAGATATTCTTGTATCGCACATCCCCTGACTGTCCTGCCGCCCCGCCTGCCTCTGGCGCAGACTTTTCTTTCAGCCTAGTCAGTTCCAACTCCTCTTTCCTCTTGATCGTCTCCTTGGCATCTCTTTCCTTCCATCTTTCGTGCTCCTCGCGTTTGGCCTTCTCATCACGTTCAAATCTCGCTTGTTCCTCTACCTTCGCTTCTTCCCTATCTCTATCATATTCATCTTTGCGTTCCTTCACATATTTCTCTAACCTTTCCCCTTCGTAGCCCATAGCACGGCCATCACTAATAAACTGTGACCTTACCGTTAACCTGGTTTCCATGGTCTAAGTGCCTTACTGTGTTCAGCTAAATCAACTAATACTATTATTATTATTAATATGATATACTATAATATACAGACATAAGATGTAAACTACAACTTAGAGTGTGTCGTATAGCAAAGAAAGAGAAAACCTATCTGAGCAGTATCCAACGTCGGAGAGAAGACGCCTCACTCCAGGCCGATGCGTAGAAAGATAGCTGCTACACAGTCTTCCAACACAACAATACAGGAAGGATGGCCTCTAACACCGGTATCAACGGTCAATCCCCACACACTTGTCTGTTGTCGGGAGCGAGAAGACACTCGTCACTCGGTCATAAGTGAAGCACAAAATTACATGAAAGATAAAAATTAGATAAATGAATATAAATCACAATATCAACACCTAGAGTCATATGATGAGTTCAAAATCATAAATGATGAATTTAGCATTGGTACAATCCTCAATATCAACAATCAACACATATACTAATATAGTGGTGAATTCGAATAACAATGTTTCAAAACAATTATGAGAAGTACACAAACAATTTTTTTTTTTTCTTCAGCAATTTGTACCCAGAAACATTAAATATAAATGAAATAAAGGGGTATTAGGCAGTATATATATTTTTTTGTATTATTTTATAAGATAACAAGACGAGATCAGAAATTAATCTATGACCTAGTAGTCACAGCCGGACTCCGAGCCCCCATTTGTCAGGTTTAGGATTTATTTGGGTTGTTAACTAGCTGTATACTATTAAGGTCCCGGGGTCAACCTGACAAGAACATCACTCACACACAGTCGTACATACAGTAACCAACTAGGTGAATAGTTTAAATAACAACAAAATAAATGAATTTAATTGTGTGAAACTGATATATGTGTATGTACAATGAGGATGATAAAAATAGACAATATATATATTGGATATATATATATATATATAATAGGTATATATAAAGATATTATTCACTAATTAATTTAAGCACCTTTGCTTTTGTCACCCTAGTTACATAGTCCACCAGACTCTGACCGACTGGCGTCACAAAAAACTGCCAACCTCGGTAATAGTAAAGTTAGACCTCAGATGATCGCCAATTTGACAATGACACTGAAAAAAACTGAGACGGCCAGCGATGCCCACAACTCCAACACTGGCACCCTATAAACGAAATAAACAATACTCTCAACTTCTACACTAAAAAATAGAAATAGTGACAACCTCATACAACATACAATAATAGATATCACAAACGAATAACTCACCCTAAACAGGGGTCTCAAAAATCCTACTGAATAATAAGTCCGAGAAACTAGTACAGACAAAGAACGTTTTACGGGCCAACACACCGTCCGTTTCAACCAAAGAGGGTGAACTGCCTCATGACAAAAGAATGACCAATAGATGTCACCGGACTTTGTGACGTAGCAAAACAATTCAAAACAAAAAAATACAAGACACTCTCGCCCCGTACAAGTACTACGACTAGAGAAAATAAAAAAAAGAAAACAGTTAGGAGAAAGAAAAAGACACTTGTCTATACTACGCGACACAAGCCTTAAAACATTTCTCTGTCCAATGTGATTGCTTTTTGCTTCAGCATATGTCTACATTTATTTTCACCATTACTTGAGTTTACAAGCCTAGTACTTTATTCGTATGTTTTAAAACTCAGAACACGAATGCCTGGCGCTCTACAAACTCCATTAACAAAGACAATAAATGACTAGATCAAGGTCTGACAAGGCTTCCTATTGTTAACACGATTAGAACAATTCTAAGTCTGGTACATCCGATTGTAAATAGCTAGATTACAAACTGAAAGATAAGAAAGATAGGCTCGTAGACTTCAATGTTTGAGGACCGTACATTATTTGTTCATTTTATTATCTCCATACTGCTATGCTATTGTGCAATCAGGATATAAACATTGGGAATGTCAACGCTCCAAGTTGGCAGTGTGGAACTCTTCATTTAAACCTTCCCTTGCAGGTGCCGATATGTGAACAATTGACAAATAGGGTGGGTACTGTCTTTATGTTTCTTATATGCCAATCTTCTCTCAAGTTGTTGATATTTTTATTAAGATTTTATCAACACACCCTGTCTATCTGTTTGTATGGTAAAATGTGTGTACATGTTATTTCTTCCGCATGAAACTTTTCACGATTATTTATTGGCATAGATTAGACATAAATCAATAATAAAAAAAGTAATCTATTAGTCAATTAATTACTGTTAATTCATTATTTTGTTTGATACCAACAAGGGAAACTAATACTTCAGTTTTCAAAGATATGGTTAAATTTGTTGGGTTTAGTCCCCTTAATTAATTTTACCGCTATTTCTCCCTCACGCATTCTCCGATCAAGTTGATACTTTAAACAGTTATTTATTGCATCTAACAAAACATGAATCAATAAACAAAATACTGAATTAGTCAATTAATTATCGGTAATTAATTATTTTGTATGATACCAAATAAGGGAAATAGCTTGTACATTATTGATTGATATAGTTTTAAAGACCGAGTTCTTCCCCTTTAGATTAGTTTGTTTTGTTTTTTTAAATTATATTTGCTTGTTTTTTAATTGTAAAGAGACACTTGCAATTTAATGCTCGCGAGGTAAAACAGAGTCTCGAGTTACATTCAAGATTATTGTAAGCTTTTTATTTCAGATTATAGGATACCCTGATTAGAATGATTACATATTGTCACAAGCCATAATGGTCTGCTCGAGATGTTCTGTAATAAGCTTAGAATTTAGAATTATAAACTAGAGGTCAGTAAAGTGAAAATTTTACAATTGAAAAAAGAAAGAATGAAAAAATTTTTTCATTATTAATTAAGCAAATTTAGCAAAGAAAAAAAATCCTTTAAACAAATTAAAGAGCGGTGTTTTTTTTTCTCTCTTTATAATTAATTAATGTGAGATTAAAAAACAAAAATGCCCCCAGTGTGACCAACGAGCTGGTAAGTCTTTACCCTGCCCCCAGTGTGACCAACGAGCTAGTAAGTCTTTACCCTGCCCCCAGTGTGACCAACGAGCTAGTAAGTCTTTACCGTGCCCCCAGTGTGACCAACGAGCTAGTAAGACTTTACCCTGCCCCCCAGTGTGACCAACGAGCTAGTAAGTCTTTACCGTGCCCCCAGTGTGACCAACGAGCTAGTAAGTCTTTACCCTGCCCCCAGTGTGACCAACGAGCTAGTAAGTCTTTACCCTTCCCCCAGTGTGACCAACGAGCTAGTAAGTCTTTACCCTGCCCCCAGTGTGACCAACGAGCTAGTAAGTCTTTACCCTGCCCCCAGTGTGACCAACGAGCTAGTAAGTCTTTACCCTGCCCCCCAGTGTGACCAACGAGCTAGTAAGTCTTTACCCTGCCCCCCAGTGTGACCAACGAGCTAGTAAGTCTTTACCCTGCCCCCCAGTGTGACCAACGAGCTAGTAAGTCTTTACCCTGCCCCCCAGTGTGACCAACGAGCTAGTAAGTCTTTACCCTGCCCCCAGTGTGACCAACGAGCTAGCAAGTCTTTACCCTGCCCCCAGTGTGACCAACGAGCTAGTAAGTCTTTACCCTGCCCCCCAGTGTGACCAACGAGCTAGTAAGTCTTTACCCTGCCCCCCAGTGTGACCAACGAGCTAGTAAGTCTTTACCCTGCCCCCCAGTGTGACCAACGAGCTAGTAAGTCTTTACCCTGCCCCCCCAGTGTGACCAACGAGCTAGTAAGTCTTTATCCTGTCTCAGTGTGACCAACGAGCTAGTAAGTCTTTACCCTGCCCCCAGTGTGACCAACGAGCTAGTAAGTCTTTACCCTGCCCCCAGTGTGACCAACGAGCTAGTAAGTCTTTACCCTGCCCCCCAGTGTGACCAACGAGCTAGTAAGTCTTTACCCTGCCCCCAGTGTGACCAACGAGCTAGTAAGTCTTTACCCTGCCCCCAGTGTGACCAACGAGCTAGTAAGTCTTTACCCTGCCCCCCAGTGTGACCAACGAGCTAGTAAGTCTTTACCCTGCCCCCAGTGTGACCAACGAGCTAGTAAGTCTTTACCCTGCCCCCCAGTGTGACCAACGAGCTAGTAAGTCTTTACCCTGCCCCCCAGTGTGACCAACGAGCTAGTAAGTCTTTACCCTGCCCCCCAGTGTGACCAACGAGCTAGTAAGTATTTACCCTGCCCCCCAGTGTGACCAACGAGCTAGTAAGTCTTTACCCTGCCCCCCAGTGTGACCAACGAGCTAGTAAGTCTTTACCCTGCCCCCCAGTGTGACCAACGAGCTAGTAAGTCTTTACCCTGCCCCCCAGTGTGACCAACGAGCTAGTAAGTCTTTACCCTGCCCCCAGTGTGACCAACGAGCTAGTAAGTCTTTACCGTGCCCCCAGTGTGACCAACGAGCTAGTAAGTCTTTACCCTGCCCCCCAGTGTGACCAACGAGCTAGTAAGTCTTTACCCTGCCCCCCAGTGTGACCAACGAGCTAGTAAGTCTTTACCCTGCCCCCCAGTGTGACCAACGAGCTAGTAAGTCTTTACCCTGCCCCCAGTGTGACCAACGAGCTAGTAAGTCTTTACCCTGCCCCCAGTGTGACCAACGAGCTAGTAAGTCTTTACCCTGCCCCCAGTGTGACCAACGAGCTAGTAAGTCTTTACCCTGCCCCCCAGTGTGACCAACGAGCTAGTAAGTCTTTACCCTGCCCCCCAGTGTGACCAACGAGCTAGTAAGCCTTTACCCTGCCCCCAGTGTGACCAACGAGCTAGTAAGTCTTTACCCTGCCCCCAGTGTGACCAACGAGCTAGTAAGTCTTTACCCTGCCCCCCAGTGTGACCAACGAGCTAGTAAGTCTTTACCCTGCCCCCAGTGTGACCAACGAGCTAGTAAGTCTTTACCCTGCCCCCAGTGTGACCAACGAGCTAGTAAGTCTTTACCCTGCCCCCCAGTGTGACCAACGAGCTAGTAAGTTTTTACCCTGCCCCCCAGTGTGACCAACGAGCTAGTAAGCCTTTACCCTGCCCCCCAGTGTGACCAACGAGCTAGTAAGTCTTTACCCTGCCCCCCAGTGTGACCAACGAGCTAGTAAGTCTTTACCCTGCCCCCCAGTGTGACCAACGAGCTAGTAAGTCTTTACCCTGCCCCCAGTGTGACCAACGAGCTAGTAAGTCTTTACCCTGCCCCCAGTGTGACCAACGAGCTAGTAAGTCTTTACCCTGCCCCCAGTGTGACCAACGAGCTAGTAAGTCTTTACCCTGCCCCCCAGTGTGACCAACGAGCTAGTAAGTCTTTACCCTGCCCCCCAGTGTGACCAACGAGCTAGTAAGCCTTTACCCTGCCCCCAGTGTGACCAACGAGCTAGTAAGTCTTTACCCTGCCCCCCAGTGTGACCAACGAGCTAGTAAGTCTTTACCCTGCCCCCAGTGTGACCAACGAGCTAGTAAGTCTTTACCCTGCCCCCAGTGTGACCAACGAGCTAGTAAGTCTTTACCCTGCCCCCAGTGTGACCAACGAGCTAGTAAGTCTTTACCCAACGGTAGACATCAACTAGGAAAATCGTTAAGAGTTGTTTTTAAGATCCGTGTCCATGTTTTTTCCCAGATAGTTCCACGAAGGTACTAGCTGAATAGAGGTATTGTAAAAAAAAATAGGCAATCAAATTGAAACTTATGTTTGTTAGTAAAGCAGCACTCTAGAAGTATGCCTTATTATTGACCAGAATGACCGTGTATTTTTGCGATGCATTTGCCAAACTGTTTGATCACATGTGGGTCAATGCTAATGTTAATGTATTGATCCAGTGGTCTGGAGATTAAATCGTAAACCTCAAGTTTAATACATTTTTTTTTAAAGTGATGGGCAAAGGGGGGTTGGGGAGGGCTATTACTAAACAACCTGAACAGTAAATGAAAAAAGCTAACTCTTTTTTAAGTCTATGACTTTTAAAACTTGTGGGACCGGACATGGATCCTACACTATATGAGGCCGTGATTAAGTGCGCCTAAGCATATTGTTTTTTGTTGTTTTTTTTTGCGGGGGGGGGGGGGGGAAGTCGTATATGACTAACGCCAGTTATCTGTAAAGATAGTTTGTGTTAAAGTTATTCTTTATCATGTTAAAGCAATAAAAACAAATCTTACCTGAGTTTAAAGGGTTAAGGACGACACAAACTATTAAATTGAGAGACACAATCACGATGAAGACTACAAAGTTTTAAATCAACAGAAGAAAAAAATCCTCAATATATAACAATTGTAGGCTTTCTTAAATTCACTCAATCACTGTTGTGTTTTTTTTTAAAACCAAGGCTAAAGCTTTCTTAGAAAAACTAAATATTTTTCTTCCATTTAGTAGATAGTGTGCCTAGTGTTATCAATAAAAACATTAAAACAAAGTCTTATCGATTAATTGATTGCCTTTCCATTTGAAAACACCCTGATCCTTGCTTGTATCTTAATCGTACACAACGCTTTTTGTAACAACTCAACGTGCGGTATGTAGACCAGTTCAATAGACTAGTTTTTACCCTAACACCGATTTTTCAAATCTATTAGGCCTTACAGCTTTCTTTTTTTCTTTTCTTTCATGCTGCTTTTATTTTCTAGGATATTATTTTTTTGTAAGGTAACAATAACACCGTTTCACGTCTGCCAGGAAATACCACTTCCGGTTAGGTGTGAGCCCTGCGTTGTTTAAAAGGCTGTGCGTCTTCATAATTTACCAATTATGAAATAACAAAGAGAAAGCTGGCATGGCGTGATCGAAGTTTCTCGTCCGCTATGTAATCAACCCATAAAATCTATCAGCCTGCAGACGGGCTGCTGTTTTATTGCACGATGGCGATGGAGATATTGGGCCGATATGGCGACGATAAAATGGCCGCGAAGGGGACGTCAGAACCGTAGCACTAAAAACCCTTGAAGGACCAACAGTTATAAACTTGTCACCATAGTGTAATAACACATTATCAGTATGTCGATATTAGCTCTGGTAGTATCCCGGTAATATCTCACGTTTCAAGTAACAAAGCTATGCAGTGGTTTATACAATACTTTATTAGAAATACTAGAAGAAGGGTGTTTCTTCTCTATGACTGTGATTGTCCTTCAAGGGTCGAGACAGCGCCCTTTTACGAACCTTAACCAATGGGAAGGATTTTACCCGGAGCTCAGAAATGAGAGATGGCTCTTCGCCGATCCCTCTGTCCAGAGGCCTCCGTTGTGAGACACGGTTCCTTTATCCACTCCTGCGAGGCCGGAAGCCGAACCCACGAGAGATTCCCCCGTTTTCCCATCATGTACCGCTACTAATCGGAAAGGAACAGCCACCGCGGCGTACTGATCACGCCGAGGAACGGCGTGGCGGATGAGACCGTTTAGTGGAGCCTTTCTTTTATCCTCTCCACGTGCAATGCCCGTGAGCGTGCTAGAACGTGCTGTGGGAGCCCACTGGAGGAACAGTTTCTAACCCAGTTAGCCTATCTGACTCGCCTAACAGACATTTCCAAGAGGGCCACACGATGAGAAATGCACCCCTTGTGTAAATTCAAAAAGTATTTTTTTAAAGCCAATACAACTAAAGTAAAATCTTGGTAAATTGTTTCAATATATTACGGCCTCAGCAATGGTCTAATCTAAAGAGTAGTCTTGCCAAAATTGGTCAAACATTTTATTTTATATATACGATAACAAATAGCACTTACCGATCATCGAAGATAATATTTTAGAATGGAAAAATAATTGTGCTAGATAATAATCCAAAGTTCAATACAAGTTTATGTAGGTGACACATATAAAAAGATCCCTGAAATAATAACGTTCCAATATGGGCACACTAAGCCTTGTCAGGAGCTTAACAATGAAGCCATACTGTTATAAAAAAACAACAACACAAATCGAAAAGGTTAGGCGGATCAGACATACGACTCCCTTTGAGTAATGTCACTAAATATATTGGGAACAAGACAACGCTGAGAGGCTCAAAGCTGTCATGATTGAAGGACCCAATCAACTGTGAAGGTTCCAGTCAGCAGAGAGACATTCACGGGAAGGTATAGGGAGACCAGTGAGACGGAATGTATTTGTGTCTGTGGGGGGGGGGGGGGAGATTTTGCGTGTGTGCCAGAGATGGTTTAGGGGGGGGGGGGGGGGGGTGGTAGATATTTTGGTATCTTAGCGAGACTGTTTTGTTCAGGACTACGTACTATCCGAGATACTATTAAGGTAGCTTTGTGTAGAGTTCAGCGGTTCTCACGTGATTCAATGTGGTCCTTTTTTTTCTTCATTTAAGTCCATTGCACGCTTAAAAATATAATAAAACAATGTGCGGATAATCAATTTTTACTTTGTTCCTGGATATTCACCCTCTGAGATCTTTTGTTTCGATCAACAATGCTTTGTAGTTGAGTAGGTTCAGGCTTAGCTCGCGTCCTTGACGACATCAACATCCACACAATATCATGTTTGTTTGTTTGTTTTTGCTGTTGTTGTTTTATGAACTAAACAGAACTGTAGTAAAACTGGAATTAAGTATAAACCACCTTTTTAAAAAAAAATATTTTGTCTTTGTATCAATCAAGAATGACGCTCACTATTCTAATAATAATAATAATAATAATAATAATAAGGTTTGTCTTTGCGTAGGAAGTAATCATGTTCTTTTTTGAAGTAACATCTCTATTTTATAAGATAAGATAAGGTTTAGATAAGATAAAATTTAGATAAGATAAGATAAAAGTTTGAGAGGGTGTGCAGTATTTGACAAATCCAACGCAGACTAATCCGTTGTCTCCTGGTGATCAATTCTCTTTTCGCAGTCTACACCACTCATCCCAAGTAGCTTTCCTTTTTAATCTCAAGTGTGTGCATCCCACAACCATAGTAAGACATCTCCCTCGGAAGCCTTTTCAAACTCATAAGCGGCTGTTGTGGGTCTGTTGTTTGGTAAGCAATTAGTAAAAAAAAAAGCGGATATTTGTGTTTAGATTTAAGAACATGGTACGATAAGATTAAAATATCGCTTTACGTTTTCCATACATTATATCAAATATGTTTGCAAATACAATCAAAGAAGTAGGTCAATCAGTCGAGCGTTGGGTAAGCCAACCTCATCCATGAAATCAGCTGTATTCCATAGTCTTTCTTTAGTAGCCGCTTCCAATGTAAAATAAGCAAACAAAACAAACGATAATTTTAAAAAGCTCTCGGCCAACGACACAGTTCCTTCTTTCAAGTAATCCTTGGCTTACACTTTGAGAAATCCCGAATTCTTTGCTATGTAAAACAGCACTACCCTACTGCGCCACCTGTCAATAATTTTTTAATCAGTAGCCTTTTAACAAAACACTCAATACGTATTGAAGGCACATAATTTCACTTCTGTGATCTTTAAATTTAGTTCAGCAGTGAATAGAAAAAAAAACTTTTCTAAAGTGACAGGGGAAGTAACCTATCGTGTATTTAAAAGCAGGACTATTAATAACAGCAGTCTGTGTGGTTATTGTCAGGCCTGTTCAAAAGAAAGGTTATTAAGTGGATAACAATCCAGCATAAATGCAGAATTGATTTTTATTTTTTATGAATTTTTGTTATTGGATTAAGTTCCCACATATTGATATTGATACAAGATAACCGAAAGCCTCAACCCTCTCCATTATTTGTTCAAAGGTTCGTTTCTTGTTTTTGTTCTTCATAAGATTGGAAAGGACACAGTGCTCGGCCTTGGTAAAATTAGAATTCTGTGAGTTTATATCAAAGTCTAAATGACTAAGTATTTATGACAGTTTTCTTTAAATAATATTTCAATAGTATAATTTTTCACTATTTCACTTGGGCTTAACCAAACGTCAGGAAAAGATTAGAGAGGACATGTATAACAGCATTTCCTTTCAGGCCCTATCAAGACTTTTCAGGCAACAACATTGATTTCCGTGTCCTAGCATTGATTTCCATGTCCTAGCATTGATTTCTGGGCCCCAACTTTGATTTCCAGGGCCCAACATTGAATTCCAGGCCCCAACATTGATGTACATGTCCCAACATTGATGTACATGTCCCAACATTGATGTACATGTCCCAACATTGATGTACATGTCCCAACATTGATTTCTAGGGCCCAACATTATATTTCAGCCACAGAATGGCTTTCCAGGCCTCATCGTCTTGTCTTGCCTCAATTCTTTTAAGGTAGTTCATGTGGAAGTAGTTTAGTTCTAAATACTAGTCACTAGACTGCCAGCTTGTTTGATATGAACTCTGGACAGTCGTACGGTGTTCTCCAAAGTCCCGGATTTGAACAATGCCCGCGGATATCCTTCGTCGTTCTGCAGGAGGTTTTGGTTAGGTTGACATTATCTTCCGAAATCTGAACGAACATCCGAATTGTGAAAAACAAAAACAAAAACTTTTACTTGTTTTAGAGGAACAAGCAATTTAGCGGGGATAACAAAGCGTTACGTAGGCCTAGGGGCGGACTGGGTGTTGAAATCGGCACTGGCATTTCTATACAATCCGGCCCATAACGTGTAGCCTATATCCTATGATGGGCATCCAATTCTAAGCCTACCTGTCCTCAAAGTCATTCTGTTAAATTTAAAAATGTATCGATATGCATGCATACAGTGAACTCTAAATCTGTATAGAAATAACGGCCTTATGTTGCTTTTTTAATCGCTAGATGTGTTGGCCCTAAAAGGATGAAGCCGACTAGTAGCACTGTCTACGGATGTAGGCTATCTTATTATTTCTGAAAATGTGTTAGATTAAAATAGTATTACACTGTAGAGTCTGTGAAAGTTGTTTTTTTAACACAAAGCTCAGAGGGCCCTTTTATAAGGTTTTATAAAATCTTTAACAACTTGATGCGTGCCATAATGGCAACATGAGGCCCTTTCGTGGCCCTATCAGTCCATTAGTGATCCGCCCCACCGGGCATTTGCCCAAATGCCCATATAGCCAGTTCGCTCGTGCTTAGGCCTTTAACTAAATGAATAAAAGGATTGTCTTCTCAACTTCAAGTTGAAAATGTATCCCACAGACATAATATATATATATATATAATATATATATATAGGTCTGTGATGTATCCATAATTTCTCTGTAGAGACATGAAAGAGCACTCCAATTACTGTTCTTCTCTTCAACAAATACATTTAGGCTAGAGTTATCTACCTTTTATAAATGTTGACCCAAGCATGACCCAACTGTTAAAATAAAAGAAATCGATACAACGGTCTCACGTTAAATGTTTTAAAAATGTAGCCCTCTTGAGATCGATCAACTTCTCATTTTACTAATCAAGTATCGAATACTATCTTTGACGGCAATGGGACTGAGGCGCGTTTCGCTTTTCTTTGGCAAATATTCATGAACACTTTACAAAACTAATCGTGTTTGTGTCTATGTTCAACCCATACAGAGAAATCTCGTCAATCTAAATAGACAGATTGACACTCACGAAGTCAAGGAAATGTAAACAAAAAAACAACGTTCCCCTTTAAGACCATGCGGTCTATAGGAGAGGTGAAGGTCATCTGTTTTTATGGCCCGCGGTTAACGAGGGTGTCATGTGGCCAACAAAACCACCAACCGCCTTTACTTTTCCCAACTAATGACAGAGGCACCCTAAGGATTCCGAAACTGAAAATCCCAGTATTTACCAGGATTCGAAACCGGGAGTTCCGGTTTGGAAGCAAGCGCTTTACCACTCAACCACCGCGGCTATAAAAGAAATGAAGGGAGTTCATTAGATCGGAGGGGGGGGGGGGAGGGGTTCCAAGTTCTGATTTATTTCTTTTTTTTTTTATATTCAACTACATTGTTTTTTTTTTGTTGTTTTTTTTTAGAAAGTTTAGGCCATTCTTTCAGAAGCTAATTTAAACTTCGTACAGGACGACACGGGAATGAAGGCGGGGGAACGGTCCCAACTCAGGAACTTTGTGACCACAGTTCGAAGCGCATACCACTACCACACGACTAAACAGCGTATGCGCGCTATGGGATAAGGGTATACTCCCTCTTCCTTAGCGAGTGCTATCTACACCGTAACGGTACTTCGGAAAGCCAAGTTAAAATTAGGATTTCTTCTTTTCTTCATTTGTCTATCCATTGCTCACAGTTAGGTTCGAGGGTGACATTATCTATCTCAACAGTGACCTAATTGCATCCAGTGACATTAAATACTATGACTGCAATTGTATATCGTCAGCTCCCTGTATTTTAAATTAATAACAATAAAAAGATTGATTTTAGAAAAATTACACCCTAACAATATTTGTATACATAGGGAGATTTTAAAAAGGAGCAAACTATTAATGCCACGAAAATTTATTTCCCACTTGAAAAAAAAAACAACAACTATACAATTTAAAGATTTATAACAAAATAATAAAAATAAAATAAATTACATGACTGAACCAAAATAATTGATTGCAAAGTGCTACTCCATATTCATAACAAGATCCCTGTGGAGGGGAGGTGCTATTAGCAAGCACAATTCAAATGAGTCAAATCACAAATACAAAATCATTTACATAGTCCCCCCTTCACTTTGTGATTACTGATATGAGTTATCTTTCCTTTTATTGAAGGCATTCCTGGCAGTGTCAGAGAATGGCATTGAAACATGATTGTAATATTGCAATGCAAAGTCAACAATAACATCAATACTAATGACTTCTCTGAGATCTCCCGCATGACGACAGGGGAAAGCAGTGGGCAAGGCTCGAACTTGGGACTAACATGACAACAATCACAGACCTATGTGTATGCCACACGACCAGAGATGTTTGGATTTAACATTTTTTTGTGGTCAATGCATAGAATTGAGGTTTTATAGTATTCTATACTATATTGTCTACTTACGGTACACTACGGAAGCCCAGTGTGATCAATTATCCTAAAATCAGGAGCTAAATCGAAGTATATGTCAATCGAAGTTCCGGTTATGCATGCCAGTAACCCTTTGACTACTAGAAGACACCCAATAGGGGCTTACAGTTTTCGGGAGGAGGGAGCGGGGCAGGAGGACAGTGCCCCAAAAGCATCAACCCTCACTCAACCAGCTGATAAGGTGGAGAATAAAAGAGAGGATCTAGGGTGAAAGGGAGAGAATCTTGACCTGTCAGTTATGTTTTAATCTAATCAATAATGTTTGTTTACTTCACTTGGTATAGGTGCGACAGTGAGGGGAGATAACTAGATTTTCTGGTATATATTTTTTTTAGATATAAGCTCCAGTAATAAATGGCTTTCTTGGCTATTCTTTCAAATAAGGAATGGCTAAACTGTTTTGAAACAGCACGAAACGATTCTCACTCAAGGTCATACGTCATAAAATGGGAAAAGTCAGAGAACAAATGTCTCAACCCAAATATATTATTATTATATAATAGGACAGTACAACTGTGTAAAAATAAAAGATAACACTAAAGATGTGTGGAGTTAAAAGATGATAGTAAAGATGTGTTTAATTAAAAGATGACATTAAGATGTGTGGAGTTAAAAGATGACAGTAAAGATGTGTGGAGTTTTAAGATGACAGTACAGCTGCGAAGAGTTAAAAGATGACAGTACAGCTGTGTAGATTTAAAATACGTTTTCATGGTGGTGCAATGATGAGGTGACACATTTTTTTTCCTCTGGTCGACATTAACAAGCAGCGATAGTAACAGAGAATTGTCCAACCGAACACATCTAACAGATGACAGTGAAATTAGCACCAATACATTGTTTACAACGAAAGCGTAAAGATTCATAGGGGGGGGGGGGGTAGAAAATTAATTTGTTCCAACTCGTTTTGCATGAGTCATACGACATCAAGTCATATGAACATATTTAGGTCACTTTTATTTCCGTTGCTGTTTGAAACGTCATGAACTTCATGAATGGTTAAGTGTATTTACACTTTTTTTTGAGCGTCCTCCCCGCGTCCAAAGTGCACAGACGGCACATCAAAGCCTTGATCAAATAAATCAATAAGCAAATCAAATCAAACATACAAGTGATCTTATACTGCTACACAATGTGATCGTCTCTACTCACCCCATCCCTCTCTGATACAATTATGACTTTATTTATTGGACACATTTTTTTTTAATCTACTGGGAATAAAACATTAGTTTTTTTGAGCCCAAGTGGTTCTCACTATTGTTCTCGTGTACCTTGGAAGTAGGCCACGTAGTACTTCCTTTTGTTCTCGTGTACCCTACAAGTAGGCCTAAGCGGAGGATGCATTCAGTGTTATGGTGTGTGTGCTTCTATGGTGACGGTGAGAAGTTAGTGATTGGTTGGGAGCTAAGCAGTGTGAGTGATGAAATATGGGCTGATGTGTCGTAATGCAGTTGTTTGAGACGATTAAAGGACGATTTAGAGATTACTACTGTTACTTCCAGTTTTTGAGGCTCCTTTATTGTGGACTTTCACATTAAAAGTTAGCCGCAGTTATAGTCTCTGTGTTTACATTTAAATTTTTAAGATCCCTTTGTGTACGATTGGATTTAAATTTATACATGTGTTAGCTGTGTTGTTGTTTTTTCTATACATTTACTTGCAATTATTAACCAAACTATGGAACACTACAAAACAGACCTAACATGACTATGTCAATCGGTCCCTAATCAGTGGGTGGGTGTTCGAACTCGGAATCTTTATGATGACATTCTGAAGCATAGACCACACGGCCATGAGACCAGCTCAACAAAAAATGATTCTTCTAATTATAGCTCTGAGTTTATTTCTATGTAGAGAGTTTCTATTAAACATTGGGTTGCTGGTGTACAGTTTTCATGTGATCTACTCATTTTAATCATCTTGGACACGACAATGTCACAAGTAAGCGAGGTGACTCAGCTCTTTTCATTGTACGTTTCTTTCTAGTTCAACTAGTCTCTCTCTCTGTATATAGACACATATCAGATAGAATAAAATAAAATTAAACTTTCTCAAATCAGTCGTAGTTTTAATTAGTTAGACTGTCTTACAAAAACATCAATAAGCCAATGACAGAGTTTTCCAGACAGCCCTTTATTTATTACATGTAAAATTAAAAACAATATGAACATAACCAGGATGAGTTCTAATTCAAACAAACTTTTCAAGTCACATTTTTGTTATCTGGTTCTGTGTTACTGTCATTGGCTTGAGGTAGAGTTGAAAAAGTCAACATGGGACAGTCTTGAAAGTTACATCTTTTTATTTAAATATAACAATAAGTTTCACAAGAGTAAATTTGTTGCAGTTTTATTTTGAAATAATTGTTTCGAATTTAACATCTTTCTGTAATGAGCCCTTACGCTAAAGTTCAACTTTAACATCTTTCTGTAATGAACACATAAGCAAAATTCAAGACAATATTACATTTGATAATTGTTTCTGAAAAGACATTGAATAAACTACGGGACACTTTGAGTTTAGTACTTATAGAATGTCCTTTAAAAATATTTTTGACTCTTGTACTGCCATTTCTGTGCATATATCAGCCTCTGACTTGAAAATATTTATCAAATTTACTGTAAAGCTGAAAATTGAAAAAAAAAAATTCTTGAAATTGCTTGACTTCATTTTTTTAAAATTTACAGCCACAAAAATTCCTATCCCCACTACTTCTCAAAGCTAAGACTTTTCAAAGGTAAAACTTTTCAAAGGTAAAACTATCTGGCCCACTACTTCTCAAAGCTAAAACTATCTGGCCCACTACTTTTCAAAGCTAAAACTATCTGGCTGTCTAGTTCAATCTAGTGCTTACAAACTTGATAGGGAAGGGGAATCATTGAACAAAATTGAAATGAACTTGTAGGAACAGTAAGTGTTGTAAAGAAATAGCACTTATAAGACACTCATCAACAAACAGTATCCCCTACAAGACATTCAATACATTTCATAGTAGACTCAATTATATAGTCATACTCCATGATCCAATTCATTCCAATCTGCCACGTAAACCAACGAATGCACACATTGCTCATAACAAAACCCTGTCTTTGAAATTGTGAAGAACAACCTTTGGTCAGTGTCCTGGTCAAGAACTGTTTTAGGAAATGAAAACATTTTCATAATTTTTTTAAAATGCCACAATCCACCATGAGTGATTGAGACCCTCAAAAACACTTTTATAAAGTAAACAAAAACATTCAATGTGTATTAATAATAATGTAAAATATTTTTAAAACTTATCATAAGATCATGACTGTATATATAAATGGTGAACTAATGGATTATAATGCTTAAAATGGATTAAGTGTTAATCATGTTTTATACATCCAGCAAATATTAACTTTATATTTGGTGTCAACAACATAACAACAATATGTTTCTTAGTTGTTTTGCAAAAAAATATTTTTAGACGTAATGCTAATTATTGGTTCAGCAATACTTTTGGTTGCATTAATGCAAATAACAACAAGGCTTAACCATTTTAAAAAAAAACTTTTTTTCTTGAAGGAATGTCTGTAGATTAAAAAAATAAAATTGTAAAAACCACGAAACAAAATGTTATGTACTCATAGCAATGCAAATGATGAACTTTGGACCAAGCCCAACTGTTTCCTTCCCCCCCCCCCCCCCCCCCCCCCCCCCAAAAAAAATAATTCACTTTTGTTTTATAAACATTCCCCATAAAATCAACTACTTTTATAGCTTACTAAGTAGCACATTCAAAATGGTAACATAACCTAAAAGAAAAACACCATTCTTTAATGATTTCTACTATATAGTGTGTAACATCCACATTTTGTAAGTCTATACATATCGGGAAAGAAATAAAGTTCAAAGCTAATCTAGCTGTATAGATTATTATGGGTTTATAAACATCAATTTGTTTTATATAAAAAAAAAGAGGTGCATACCCCATTAATTCTATACCAAATATAATATTTTATTGTAACTAACAAAAACCTTGTTGAAATTCAATCATAACAAGGTAGTGAAATACAAATAAGCATAATCAATAATTTTGTCAGAACGTGGTAAATAATTACAGAGAAAGCTAGAGAGTTAAAAAAACAACAACTTCAGTTTCAACTTGAACAAGAATGAACTTTAAGAAGTAATAAGCACTTTCATCGGTATGTTTTCTGAAAACTTAACCTGAACTTGTACCCTACAGACTAACTTGGATATATTGAACTCAAAGACTTTCAACTTTAAAACTGTATCAAGTCCCATTTCAATGTCAATGTAGCAAATAGATTTTGGTCCAATGAAGCTCAGTTAGAAAAAAATTCATTTGGAGTACAATATAAATGTGTACATCAAGACACTGATAACAAACACATTGTCATGTAAAACTAGTGCACAACTTCAGGTCAATGCTCTAGACTTCATTAGCCCATAAGTTCATCATATTTATGTAAATGTAGTATCAATAAATTTGGTGTGCTGCTCATTTGTTTATTATAAGGCATTGTGTCCAAAATTTAGGCTATGATTACAGGCTTTAAAGTGCATAAGGCATGAAGCTTACATGTGAGTCTGTACAAGCTAATGTAATATATATAATAGGCCAGTGGAAGCAAATGTCAAGCATGACTGATAAAGGTAATGTAATATAGGCCAACTTATGTCAAGCATGTCTGTTAAAGGTAATGTAATATAGGCTAGTGAAATGTTATGAATAACCAACTGCAGAATAATGTCAGGGAGAGATAGCTGAGCTGCCCAACTTGTCCAACATGGTTAACATTAAAAAGGTGACAAGTCTGGTATAGACTGAGACTCTATGGGGATATTAAACTCTCTCAAAAAACATAAAGCATGATTACACTGTACGTCTGTCAAAAATGGCAGGTCAGTTAAATATAAATATATCAATAAAATTGTCTCAAATAGGATATTAACTTTAAACCTTCATAAAAAAGTAAAAAGAAGTTTAATGATATTCAATTTAAAATATATCTGTGAATCAATAATGAAGGTTACCAGAAGAATGAATGTCTTTAGTTAAGAACTAAGAAAAGATGACACAAAGGTATGTGCAGCAAGAAGTACTCAGCATGAGAGCAGAAGAATTGTTGAAGCATTGGTGTATTTGAAATTCTAAAAGTTGAACCTGCAAGTGAGTTCAATTTAAAAGATAATTTAATGAGATTTTCTTTAAAAACACCTCCAATATGTTAAGTTCTAGTAGAACTATTGTAAAACCTAAAATTTGTAACCCAATTTTTGTTTAATTTCTATAAAGCTGCCAAAAAAAACAATAAAATAAATGTGAATCAATGAAAAAATTCCCAGCTGCCAAGAAGATTGAATCACTTTGTAGTTTAGAGAAAAAAGGAATAGAATGATGAATGTGTACATTAGTTCAAGGTTTAAAATACTGACAAGACAATATGTACACAAGTTCAAGGTTTAAAACATTAGTTCAAGGTTTAAAACATTGACAAGACAATATGTACACAAGTTCAATGTTTAAAACATTGACAAGACAATATGTACATAAGTTCAAGGTTTAAAACATTGACAAGACACTATGTACATAAGTTCAAGGTTTAAAACATTGACAAGACACTATGTACATAAGTTCAAGGTTTAAAACATAGACAAGACAAAATATGTACATTTAGTTAGTGAAAAATAAAATACTTATACTAGAAGACATTATTTAAAAAATCCAAAAAGAAAAATACAATTAAAAAATAATGTTAATTACAAAGTCTTTTCAACATTCTTTCTCAATCCCAGAAATAAAAAGTAAAATGCAGAGAAAACAAAGTAAAAAATTATGTTGGGAAATAGCAGAAATAGAGCAACAACAAAACCTTTGGGAAATTAGAACATTTTTGTAAGCAACAAAATTAAAAAAAAAAAATCTCAATAAAAAACAAGATCAACACAAATATAACAATGCAGAATATTTTTTTCCACATTACAAATGATGTTTATAATGGCACAAATGCAAAAGGTAGTAATGCTAATAAGAGTTGAAATAATTATTTGTTCATCACATAATTAGTTCTGCAGAAGGAAAACAAAAACAATCACAGAGAACAAAAATGATGAACCAATGAAGCAGATGATTGGAAAGTATTTAAATTAATTGGACTTTACACAAATCATAAAGTTTTTCTAGTCTACAGGAGCTTTACAAATGTATACGATGAATATGAGAAGTCTGTAACATTCTTTTCTTAACTAAGAGACATTTTGGGTAAACAGCTGTAAGCACAAACCATTACACTGCTGCAGGAGTATGAGGGCAAAAAATGTCTATAAAATTTTTTTTGTAGAGGCATTTCATAACATTTTTTCTGTGTAACATGAAAAAAAAAAGTGCCAACTAAAAAACAATGAAAGTTGGTAAATAACGTCGCAGATTTTTTTAAAGTGTCGAAATTGAGATTTGACAGGTTACATAAGCCACTTGCTCTAGACCATACATGCATCAGGCACAAGATTTTTACCAGGGCTTTTAAAGGAAAGGATTTGAATCTTCCAAGCTTTAATTAAACAGAATTTAATGATGATTATTACACATAAATAAATGTTTTTTTTTAAAACTTTGATGAGCTTACTATTGAGCTTTTAATTTGGGATGTATATATATATATAGTTCGTCCATTGTGGTTCGATGATGACCACTTTGTCATCCAGGGGGCTGAGGGCCTTGCACTGAGGTTTTATGCCTCCGCATCTGACTGGTAAGACCTATGTTAGCCCTGAATGTTCGGATGCATACTGGGCAGGTTATTCCAGCTGGAGCTAGTGTCATTTGCCTTGCTTTTCTTCTCTGGCGTTTTTCTTCTGCCAGCGTTGTTCTTTTTTCCTCAGCTACATGTATTGGGATGTATTGGAGTGTTGGCAACTAACTAATGACTGAAATGGCTTAAAGAACATGTAAACCTTAGTATCATATTTTTCACACTTAAGGTTCAATTACTTTGGATACCATCATTAATGAGAATCATTATAAATAAAAATATACATATACACAATTGTCTTATTTACAAATAATCAATCATGGTAAAATTATAAACATTATATTCTATCATAATAAATCTCTTTTTATAATAAAATATTTGGTTTTAAAGTCATTAAATGGTTTAAATTTATGTACAAAATAATCTAACAATGACTTGAACTACCTTAAAAACTATTTTATATTTGATATAAATAAGGCAGTGATGTCACTGTTGACATATCTGCACTTTATACATCACATAAATATAGATGTATATTGACTATCTTAAAGTGCAAGATTCAAGAAGGCCTGGCCACTTGAACACTATGTTGAATGAATCAGTCTAGTTCTTCAGCTTTATTTTACTACACACTTTTGAACATTTCCTAAGTTGATTCTCCACCTTCTGCTAAAAAGAAACAAACAAAAAACAAGTTTGGTTTAATAAAGAAGATAAAGCTGAAGAGAAGATAGTTCCAGTCTTTAGAAAAGTTCCCCTTTCAGACCTTGTAATTTAGGGCAGATGATGTAAAGGTCATTTGTTTCTGTGACTAACGATTATCGAGGGTGTCATGTAGCCAGCACAATGACCAACTGCCTTTACTTTTCCCCAACTAATGTCAGGTACCCAATAGAGCTGGGTGGACTAGAGACGCCCAATGATTCCAAAATTAAAAATCCCAGTCTTCACAGGATTTGAAACCAGGACCCCCAGTTCAGAAGCCAAGCGCTTTACTGCTCAGCCACCATGCCTTCTCTAGTCTTTAGAGCATATCTAAATCAACCACAAAAACAGGTGAATAATAATATCAAAAAGAGAGCCTTAACAGAACAGATAAAATCAAGTTTATACAGGATTTAAAGTCTATACAGAATTTTTCATTCTTTAAATTAATCAGCAATATAAATATAAGTAATAAATAAAGATCATCTTTTCATATGGCCAAAAATTAACACCATTAGATAATGCATGGACCTCACTATCACAGAAAGCTAAGAAAAGCAAATTACAGAAAGGTATGAAAGGAACTGGGAAACAGTAGTGTCCTTTCAATAGTCTAAAAATAAAAGCTGTAGAGCAAGTTAAATACATGGAATCTATTCGTGTGAAGCTTAGTGTACGGAACATTTAATTTTTTCTTAATACTTCATATTATTAGTATCATATTTGTCTCTTCTTTGTTAGCTAGACTTTTTTAATTCTCATCACTACATGAGTCACACATTTCAGAGAAAGAACTGCTCTTCTCTCTCAATGTATATTTATATATCTACCTCTAGAACTCTGGCTGTAAATGTAAAGAGTGTCCTGATCTGTTCCGTCACTTTGTCTGGCTCTATCAAAGTCATCCATGTGAATACAGCATAGATCTGTTAAGAAGTCATAGAATAGAACAAGATAAGTCAAAGAATAGAACAAGATAAGTTAGATGTTGGTGTTGTACTACTCTCTTACTGAGGAAACAACTTCAGAACTGAGGTAACTATAGAAGCTACTGAAAGGAATGAAATACTAAAAAATCACTTCAAAGGGAATGAAGAAAGAACAAGAAAAATATATACAAAAAAATAATACCTTCATTATACAACTTCAAATATGATAAATAAAACAATAAAATTAATTAAAAAATGTTTGGTTCAAACCAGGTATTGAATCTGTGATTTTAAAACTGTCAGCTACTTGGATGAACGATGGTCCCGATTTGGCCAGCGAGAATTGTATGAAAAACAAATTATTTATTGGTAACTTCATTACATGTAGAACTCTTCAGATCTAATCTAGATCTAGAATCTATGACATAATCTATATTGGATTTACGTAAACGTATAAGCAAAGCTTAGAGAATCTTTTAATAACTTAAAGCAACTTAAAATTTAAAAAAAACTCAGTTATCTGTACACTACACTACGCCTGACTATGCCATGTTTTTTTTTTAATGGAATAATTACAATGATATGCCTTTAAATCTAGACTTTAATATTAATTTATTAAACTCTTGAATCAAATAATCCTTTACTTTTGGAAATTCCTGAATGAGATAGTCATTTTAAGAATGCAATAGTCCTTTCTAAACCAATGTCCTTTCTAAACCAATGTTGGCGCTAGATCTAAGTCTAGTACTCAATCCAAATTTACATTTATTTTTTTACTTTGAAAAATTATAACTGTCAAACTAAAGTTTTCCTACATCGCCAAAAAGTTAGTAATTCTTGTCTCAGTGACATCAACTGTTAAATTTCTAGGAAAATCCTTATAGCCATT
Organism: Biomphalaria pfeifferi; assembly: GCA_030265305.1. Classification (NCBI taxonomy): domain Eukaryota; kingdom Metazoa; phylum Mollusca; class Gastropoda; family Planorbidae; genus Biomphalaria; species Biomphalaria pfeifferi. The sequence goes on from JASAOG010000004.1 coordinate 10,543,369, forward strand.
TTTGAGATCAGAGTCCTGAAGGTTTACAATTCTGACTTTAAAAAAACTCCCAAAGAAAAATCTTACCATGGCTATGGGAATCTGGGTTTTTATAAAATATTAAATCCTTATGTGTATCATAGCCACACACCACAACGAAGTGACCTGACAATAAAGAAGAAAAATCAAAACAAAAAAGAAACATTAAAAGTTTAGAAATCAATCATTTGACATAGATATAAAATAAATCAATCAAGACAGCTGGGTGAAAAAAAAAGGACTTTAATTGAAAGTGGGTAAAGCTTAAAAAAAAAGAATTAATAAAATAAATAAAGATGATTTTTAAAGTAAACAATAGATGACCTATGTTTAGCAGAAAGAAGATTGAAATGAAAAAGCAAACATATTAAAAATTGTTTCTGTATTTCTTTTGAATAAATGTTTTTATTTCTTTGACATTAAGATACTACTGTGTATGAAATATTACTAATTGTTTTTGTTTTTTTAACTAATCTTAAAGTTGAATTTTAAGAATTTAAATAAAATGAATTAGTTAAAAAATAAATTTACAGGTTTTGATGTTCTTAGACTTCATTAACAGAAGAAGCTTTAAATTGCTAATTTTCAATTTAAAATGCTGAAGAACTCATTGCCATGCAAAGAAAATAAAATAAAGAAGTGTAAAGTCTAAAAATTCTACATAATTGTTAATTTTTTGTTTCAATTACCTTGATAGGGTCCCTTGTTACATGTAACACAAGACCAGCATTTGCGCAACTGAAACAATATAAACACATTAACTTCACAGCAGCAATAAATTAATCTTTCAACCATATTACACAAAATTAATGAATAAAAAGCCTTAACTCAATGAGTGCGGAGCGTCTATCCCATAGACGGTCTGTCTGCCCCTAAACGCACAGAACGTCTATCCCATAGACGTTCTTACCCTACCTTTGTTTCGTTGCATTTTTAAATTAAAATTTTAAACTAACAACAGTAGAACTATTTTTACATTATAAAAGAGTTTTTCACCCTTTGTTTACATAGAAATTAGAAGCTTTTGGCTTTATTTAGACATTTATTTATTACTTTTTTTACAATGTAAAAAAATGTCGCCATGACTACGCTAGTCCAAGACACACCCACAATGTTTACTACTGAAGAAACTTTATAATTATTCTAAAATTTATCACAAATAAATAGTTATAATGACTACTTTGATATACATATATACATTAGATCCAGGTAGGTCTAAATTTAGCATATTTATATCTATATTATTAATATTTAGATCTAAATCTATTATTGTCAGTAGGCTAGGTCAAGTGTAGAGTGTAGTCTGTAGATCAAGATTGACTAGATCTAAGCTTTTATCTCTGGACTTGGACTCTAGATCTAGATATATCTCTAGATCTAAGCTTATGATAAATAAAAAGAAAGAAAATAATCAAATAATTATCCACTGTGGGCATTTTTTGCCCATTTTCTTTTTTTTTTAGTATTGTTTATCTGTAAAAATCTACAACATCATAACTATGCATGTCCAAGATACACCCACAATGTTTACTACTGAAGAAGCTTTATTATTGTTTTATTTATACTTCTATGAATTGTAATGATGAAGATCTTGATCAAGATTTAGCATAGGATGAAGCAGACTTGGACATTGTTAGCATTTAGATTTAGATCTAGTATTGCCTTATGCTTAGGCCTTAGACTAAGGCTAGGTCTTGAATGTAGATCAAGGTTGACTAGATCTATGCTTTTATCTTTACACCTTTGTAGATCCCTATAGATCTAAGCCTAAGATAAATGAAAACAACAAAAATGGCAGATCTAAATCCAATATTCATCCACCATGCTGGGCCTTTTCTTGGTATATTTTCTAGCAATTTTTTTCAGTATTGTTTTTTGGTAAAAATCATCACCATCACTATACTGGTTCAAGTTGCACGCCAAAAGTTTTACTACTAAATAAAAGTGAAATATAAAACTATTCTAGATCCATAATTTATCACAAAGGAACAGTAATACTGATCTATTAGATGTCTAAATCTTGGGTCAAATGAATTAGGGATTTTATTGTCCTTCATCTAGTTAGAGATTTAGGCTTTGATCTCTCGCTAGCCTATGTCTTGCACTGGTCTAGTATTAGAAGGAAAGATGTTCTAGGCAAATAAAAAGAAGACAAATCTAGATCTATATCCCATTGATTCAAATGTACATAATATTTGAGTGCATTTGGTTGATAGATTTGTGCTGGTATATTGTTATTGGTAGTAATGAAAAGGGCAATAATTTTCACTTTTTTCTGACTAAAAAAACAGGTAAAACTAATAATATAATCAATGATTCATCATCTTTTATTGACTGTTTTATCACATTTCTTTTTGAAAATGCTGTAAATAGTCTAAATATGCTGTTTCAACAGTAATGCAAAGAACAAAATCTAAATTTAGGTCTCAAAAGTTCTAAAGTTGGCATCCATTTTTTTTTTCTGAGTGCCATATTATTTAGATTATAATTTGTATCTTATATTTAAATAGAAAGATGTTTACATTTTCACATTCTCCATTCATTTACCTTTACTTTGATACCAAAATGTTACTATAGCATCATTGGTACTTAAATAATAATTTTTTGTTTTAGCCATATTTGGAACATTTTCTTTTTTTTTTTTTAAAAAAAGCATTTTTTTGAAACACCAGTCAATGAGTTAAGAAAAAAAAGAAAGGGTTAAACCTAATCAACAACTTTTTTTTTCTCCTCACACAAGAACTTAATGGTCAATAAAACTTTTTTAACAAAAGTTAACAACAGAATCTAAAATAATTTTTTAATTAATTTAAAATTAATAAACCAGAATGTTAAATTTGATCAATTACCCTGCTGTCACACCAAAAACATTTCATCTCTTACCCTGCTGTCACACCACAAACATTTCATCAATAACCCTACTGTCACACCACAAACATTTCATCAATTACCCTGATGTCACACAACAAACATTTCATCACTTACCCTGCTGTCACACCACAAACATTTCATCAATAGCCCTACTGTCACCCCACAAACATATCACTTTCCCTGCAGTCCCACCACAAACATTTCATCACTTACCCTGCTGTCACACCACAAACATTTCATCAGAGTCCAGTCCACAAGGACAATCATGGGGTTGTTTTTGTGCAGGTGGTTGACTAGGTCATCTATACTCAAGACCCTAATGAAAATATTTAGATAATTTCTTCTGTTATTATTCTGATTTTTTTAAATTCTGTAACTAAAGGGATGTTAGTTATTCATTTATAAAGCACTTCCACTTACCTTTTTTCATATCGAACACCTTTTTGATGGGCATTTTCAAACATAGCATTAACCCGTAGTTCATCCACTGTGAAATTTTTACTATAAAATGACTGGAAATGCAAATTGAAAATATAGTTTTGTAAATAAGTATCAGTTTAAAAAATTAAGTCAGATTTTTGTTGCATGAAAACAGCAATGGTTTTGTATGTGCATGGATGCAAGTGCCTAGCAAGGGAGAGAGTTTAAATAATAAATTTTTCTCCAATTCTTTTATCAAAGCTCATCATTAACAGACTCAGTACTCTTGGAAGAGTTAGATTTACCGTACCTTCTTCCCATGTGCAGAATCAACACCAACACTGATAGTGTACAGGCATGAATCCACATTGTGTCTCGTTAAAATATAGGCTAGGTCAATGGTCCAGATGCTGGAAAGAAAAAAAAAAAAACCCTTACAACAAAGAAACAAGACCTAAAGAAAATCTAATCGTAATTTGTTTTCATATTAAAGCATGCATCCAAAAGCATTGGAACAATTCAATGTGGCCTTACTCTGAGCAAGTAATTTCATTAGCGCTACCTACAGTAGCATGATTATCAAGTAGTTTAGTTTTATTTTGTTTTAAATATTGCATGAGTGATGTTGTTGTTTTTCTATCAGAATATTATCTAAAATAATGCAGGTGAAAACTTTAGCAGGTTCTATATCTAGGTGAAATATGGGCCATTAAGCTTGGGAAACGTTAATAATTTTGAGTTCAGAGAGTGAATATGTTTACTTTGAGGTTGATATGAATGAAATTAGATCTTGATGTAGTAAAAGTAATGATGAAGGAGACATTGCAACAACTAGGGCTATGTCCAATCCTTTGTTGTCATACTTTACAGTACAGTTAATAAGTATAACACAAAGAAATATGACACAAAAGTTGTCATTTGTAAATGTAGTCTAGCAGGAGAGGCTTCGAAAAAAAAATAAAAAATAAATAAACAATTTCACTTTTGCTCCATAAAGTAAAGATGAACAAAGTTTTGCCATCACAGCCATCAACTGTTCTTAGAAGCATCTCTTCATTCTTTACTCTATATGAATATGTACGAAAGAAAATGAAATATGCCCCAGAGGAGATCCACATTTACTAACTCAAAAGCAATTGCAATTGAAATGCTAACATATATTTAGCAACCAGCATGAACATGAATAAGATGTCACATTAAAAACTAGTTCTCATTGGATGCTATTGTGTACACTCCATTTTCTTTCTAAAATATTGGAGAGAGACAGATATTTTTTTTTACTTTGCTAGTTACCAACTTTCCACACCATTACAACAGAACAAGTAGGCTTCTAGTAATAGTTTTCCAGCTGACTTTAAAAAATAAATTTCAATAGAAGCACAAAGAATGAAGACACTAGACCAATTAAGATGAGAAACAAATAATAGTAAGCTGGTGGATTATAAACCCAGAAAAGCCTATTTCTCTAGTAATACTTGGTGAAAGCCGACAATCAATATAAAAACAGTTTGGGACATTTACAACAAACACAAAAACAAATGTGACTTGCTTAATAACATAAATATATGAATTACAGACCAAAAAAGCATAAAGTGATGGAAAGCATTATTTCATTGGATGATTTAGATCACAATTTCTAATGCACATGTGCTGCATTAGCTGTGCAAGAGTGCATAAAAAGGAGCAATTTTTAAATTCAGCTTGTTCACACTCTCAGCATAGAAGAAGACACAATAATATAATCAATCTGGGACAGAAAAGAGAAAGATTCAACAAAACATGTCATTGGAATGCCAATGAGAAATCTAATTTCAAACTTTAATGCAGGCAAACATTCTAATGTGGCTACACTTCTTATGGAACATTTTTGTTAACAAGCCTCGAAAGCAAAATTTATTCAAATATTTTTTCTTTTGGATCTACACAATTACAGTTAACATGACAGTATATGTTGTACTTTATGTAAGGCTACATAATAGGACCAGTGGGTAGTGGTAATTCTAATTGTTTTTCTAAATTATTAGACTTTCCTTCTATTTCAATCATACGGTTCACACAATTCAGCCTAACATTGACAAGAATACAAACAACCACTACAAATTAATGTACCTTTCTCCACACTGGAGTGAATCTAGATCATTAGTGTAGACATCATCACAAGGCTCATTTAACATCCTAAGATAAAGATACACAAAAAATGTTTCATATATATATATATATATATATATATATATATATAAGACCTTTCTAATTTTACTATAAAGTAAAAATTGCAACTATTTGAGAATGACTTTTTAAATTCTCTTTATAAATTCAAGCAGCCAATGATTGTATAACATGTTTAATACATTCTTACTTATTTTATTGCAATAATATTTTAAACAAAAAAAACAAAAAAACTCTTTGAAGGAAGTCACCTCAAGATCATTGACACACAGGCCAGTCCACAGTCCCATGTGTAGCACTGATTAACAAAAGGAATGGAAATGACATGCTTGTCTTTGGAATCTGTTAAAGTAAACTTCTGGTCTCCCCCTGAAACAGAATTTAAAAAAATTTTAAATAGGATTCCTAATGAAGTACTTAAAGTCTGTTCCATTACAAAGTAACAGACATATATAAAAAAAAATCTAGATTTATAATTAGAAAATTAGATCTAAATAGATCTCTGTGCAATCATTTGTTTTATCCATGTAATGTAATCCAACATATAATATTACAAAAACAGAGTGTCTTCAGGTTACAGCATAAACCCATTCCTATGTCAGGTCATAAACCAATTTTCTGTGTTAGTCTAAACATATTACACATACCTACTGTACACATACATATCCTCCCTGCACGATTAAAAAATATTTTAAATAAAAATAAAGGTAATAGTTTAGATGTCCAGATAATTTACAGACCACCATGTTGTTTTTAAGCATATTTATCTCCCTTATCTATATTAAACTTTCAATAACTTTTTTAACGAGATTTTTGTTCTTATGCTGTCAACTTATGAATTTTTAAGTGTATTTACTGAAATGAAGGTCTAAAAAATGTTAATAATAAATTGATGAAGTTGTTTCTTCATTTTTTCAATAATATTTTTTTAAAGAGAGTTTTTTGTTCTTATGCTATCATTTTAAATGAATTTTAATATTAGATCTAATAGCTGCTAGAAAGAAAGACTAAACAGCAACAGAAAAATGTTGGCAAGTAATTCAAGGGAGATAATAAAGCCTTAAAACCAAAATGGCGTATTTCCAATGACAATATATGGTAATAAGAAATAAAACTTAAAAATGTATATTTTAAAAACTATTTATCTCTGAGGAAATCGAATTACATATTTGTAATCTGCATTTTTTTCTGCATATTCTTAAAATACAAGAGAAACCTGATTTAGCGTTTCTAGTCATGTAAACTAATACCAAAATAAAATATAGATTTAGATCTTCTATCATTTTTGTCTAGTTACCGAAAGTCTGTGTGGTGGTATAACTACTACAAGTACTTCAATAAACTGACCTAGATCCATTCTTTTTATCTCCCAAAAAATGGCTGAAAAGTGTGTCAGCACATTTTACCCTTTTTTTAGGGGTGGTCATTTCCATCAAAGTTTTAGCACATTGTATTTGATTTGAGGACTAATTATGGTTACTTTTTGTGAACATAAGATATCAGAGATCATTTTTATTTGCTTTTGAAGCCAATCTGTTAAGTTTTTCTTAACAAAAGTTTATAAATGTGAAAGTTGACATTATTACAACTTTTTTCCTATAAAAGTTACAACAATGCTGTTTGCTACAATAATTTATCATATTATGAAATGTGTATATTTCAAATTTCAATAAATTCTCTTGGCGCACTTTTAAGATATTTGATATTAATATTAACAAAGACAAAGAAGGGTAAAATTTTCTTTTTTAAATAAAATAAAAATGTTTATAGTTACAATAATCTCACTAATTCTATTGAATTTAGCATGTTAATATGTATCTGTGTGCTAAGTTTGAACTTTGTAGCTTGGTGCACTCTTTAGATATTAATTTTCAAAGTTGATGTTTAAAATCTATTTTTAGTAAAACCAACACTGTGATTTACTGGAAATGGTCAATTTTTGTCTATCCCGAGCTATTTTTAGAAGCACACATAGGAATTTTTCATTTAGATTAACTTTTATAGTGTTTGATTGCTAGATTATGGAGAGGGAATGTGTCTTTATTATAATGACTTTGTAATCTGCAAATTTTAAAGTAAAATAAATATTTTAAAATAATAATATTAAATATTAACATTTTTTTTTTCATATTTTTAGCACAGAGAACAATTAATTAATTTTTTTTCTGTGTGTTGTTTTTTTCTATTAGTATACATGTAAATTAATAGTTAATAAATGAGTACATTATATTTTTAAAATGATGAGCTATCACACAAATTCAAGTAAAAAACCTTTAATAACTTCGAAAAAAATCGCAATGTTTCTTTTATTGTCCGGTGCAAGAAATGTTTCATTTACAATCTAATTTTTAAAAATTAAATTCAGGCATTTTAAAATGATTAATTGCCAGTGCTCTACAAAAAGGTTAAAACTGTTTTTTTTATGAAGTTCATGAAACTTATAGTCATTAAATTTTAGGAAATATTTTTCTGCCAGTGCTATTTTCATTTATAATTTATAAGAATTATCTATCTGATGCATATAAATAGCTATTTAAATACAGTAGAATTATAATAAAACAAAATAAAACACAATACAGATCTCTGATTTGTTTTAATTGTGATTTTTGGGCTCATATTGACATATGATGACAAAATCACATATATTTTTATTTTTTGTCGAAGGCTTTTTTTTTATATATTAATTCACTTTTTTTTCAAAGATTTTATTGCTTGGTCTTATTTTTTTAATTTATTTTAACAGAATACTGGTTAATGTAAAAGAGTGTGAAGTTTCAATCCCATATCTTTAAGACTTTTTATAATACAGTTCAACTGTCAGTTGTTTCGGTCACAGATTTTTTTTGCTTTACAAAGGCTAATTTTTGGCCACTAAAAATTTAATAACTTCCCTCACAATTAACTCAGCAATATAAAATTGGTATCATTGGAAAGCATTTCTCAAGATTTATCTAACTAAATAGGTTCCATTGCATTGTGATCATTTTGAAATTTTTATCGAAGTACCTAACTACTAGTATACTATTACTACTATAATGATAATATAAGAATCTATGATATAATATACTAGAATCTAGATCTATATATATATCTAGTCCTAGTAAAGACTTAAAAGAGAAAGACAAGTGTAATGCCAGTTAAGACTACTAAGTGCTGATCACTGAGTAGTTAAGTCAAACTAGTCAAAGTCACTAATCTAAACTAAAGTTAAATTAAAAATCTACCGGACAAAGAATTCAAAGATGTAAAGTTAGGCTGTGCTGTGTTCATTTTTTATTTGATCTATCATCTTTGTGGGGAAAAAAAGCCGATTTAAACGGATCCAAACAAGAATAATATCTAGAAAGTTAACACTAGTCTCTTGTTTACATCTAGAATAGAGTTTATTGTCTAGATCTAGAATCTAGAAAGGTGTACTTGTTTACAACTGTTACAACGGATGTGACGTTTGAAGGGAAAAAAGAACAACAAATGAGCAAATTTTCGCAATTTTAATATTAACATAAATATCTTCTAGCATTAAAGAGGTGTTTCGAAAATGAAAAACTACTATATATATATATATATATATATATATATATATATATATATATATATATATATATATATATATATGATAACAGAACAACAGATCTTTATACATAGCCTAATAATAAAAAAGACCTAGCTGTCTTTGAGTTCGAAGATTTTTGAGGAAGGCAGTATATAAACACTTTGGTCAGCTCTGCGAACATAATTTAATAGTAAAATTCTACATACATTGATACAACATCAGAAAGTAGCTTCCCAGAAGATTCGAATGTCTAAATTTAAGTTCGATCATTTCTTTTTTTTTTTGGGGGGGGGGGGGGGGGGGCAGGATGAAGTCATAAACTGTCCACAGGTTGCGAAGACGTAGGGCCGTGTTTAGCCTACTAGATCTATAACGTTTGGTTTCGAATTGACTAGACGGAGACTTCACATTTAATTCAAGTGTGATATGAGGGGGAAAATCAATTTTAAAAATTTAACAATAATTTAAATAATTATTGGTAATTAATTATATTGTTTGGTATTTAAAAAAGGAAATGAATGCGCTACTTATTAAGACATGTGGCTATATATATGGAGCTATTTCCCTTATTGGGCCTACGTCTTGTATACGTTTTCTTCCTCTTACCATTTTCGGATCGGATCAAGTTGAAATTTTGCACAATTATTCATAATCGATGATAATGCTCGAACCATTTTTTAAAAAAAAGGAAAATAACGAAGTAGTTAATAAATTAGTGGTAATTAATTAATTTTGTTTTATAGAAAAAGGGAGATTATTCCTGCAGTATTAAAATATACAACAGTGATTTTGGTAGATTTTTTGGTCACTGGTAGAAATTTGTAACCCCTCTTGGCTACGCTCATAGAATTTCATGACTGTTAGTTTGCTAAATTTAGATTTACATAAAAAGGGGAAGTTTTATCATTAAAACCATCTGTTGGGGGATTTTAAACTAAAATATCTCTGGAGGTCAGGGCCAGTCTTAGGCCACTGCAACCTATGCAGCCGCATTGGGCCCCGCACTTTCATAGGCCCCGCGATAATTCTAATTGTAAATTATTAAATTAAACCATTATCATTTATATATAATAACAGGGTTTCCGCGGCCTTCTCATTTTCCAGGACCTCCAGGAAATCTCCTAAAATTGCAAACTATAACCAAAAGTCCTGGAAATCTGAAAACTAATAAAATCTCCTGAAAAATGGACGAAATTCTCATTTTGATGGCTGCCTGGTCGTGCGGTTTGAGCGCTGGACTGTCGTTCAGATTTATCGATGGTCCAGTGTTCAAACCCTGCCCGCTCCCATCCCCCGTCGTCCTGCGGGAGGTTTGGACTAGGAAGTAATTATCTTCAACTCTGAAGGAGCATCCGAAACATGTAAAACATTTTACAAACAAACTTTTTTATCTCACATGTGATTAAAAAAAGCATTGTCAGCTTTCCTTAAATAAAAATTAATTGCAAAGATTAAAGTATGTTCTAATAATAAATCTTAATTTTGACTTTATGCTTATCCCCGCCCTGACTAGGCCCCGCGCAATCCGTTTCGCATAAAGCCCGCAATAGTTAGGACCGGCCCTGCTGGAGGTATCTTTTTAAACAAAATCAAAACCCCCTTAGCTACGCTCATAGAATTGGTGACATAGTTTGCTTTAGAATAATATTAAAAAGGGTTTTTAACCCCAAAACTCTCTGTAGGGGGGCTTAAAACTCAAAACCATCAGAAAGGGTTTTTAAACTTAGTCTTCTGGAGGGGAGTTTAACCTCAAACCCCCATTTGGCTACGTTCATAGAATTTTGTGACTGTAGTTTGCTTAAGTTTTATATGGAAGAGGTGATTTTGAGCTTCAAACCCCGCTGGAGGTGGGGTTTAAACTCAAAACTCTCTGAAGCGTTTTTTTTTAAACTCAAGATCCCTGCTTTAGTCTTACATTGAAGAGAGGTTTTATCGTAAACAAAAAATTGGAGGGGGGTTTTAAACTCAAAACCTCCCTTGGCCACGTTCATAGAATTCGGTGACTGTCGTTTGCATTATTTTTATATTATAACAGGTTGGGGGGGGGGTTAACCTCAAACCCCCCTTTGGCTGCACTGGGGCAAGTGATGGTTTAACATTAAAATAAACAAAATTAAAGCTTAAAATCAGTCACGAAATTCCCGCCCCCCCCCCCCCCCCCCCCGCGAGCAGGGGAAATTTAACTTCCAAAAAAAGGGGGGGGGGGGTGAAATTTTACGCCCACGAGTGAAGCTATTGTATTTTTCATGTTTAGTTAAACAAAACAAACAAACAAAACAAAAGATCATCTATTTTTAGTTTGAGGCTAGGCTCTCGTCTCTTCGTTACAAAAACAAAACTAAATCTAAAACCAAAAAACCTTGATAGCCAGAGGCGTAGAACGAAACAGAATTCACAAGAACGAGTTCTACAAGCCGAATTTCCTGATCTCTGTCAACAAGTATCGTGCTGTATGTCCGTGATGAGATCTATGTCAGTGATGAGATGTATTTCTGTCTAGAACGCTCTAAAGTTGTGGTTGGTGTAGTTGGGCATCCAAAATCAATCAACAAATTCATCTCTACTGATGGGACCGTTGACAATGAAACGTCATCTGTGGAGTTAATCAGAGTTTTCCCCCTTCTTGAATTGGGCTGATGTTTGTTAATGAACAGGTAAATTTAAAAGATTGGGGATTTTGTTTAGTTCATCTGTGCGCAGATTAATTTTAGCATAAAGGTGTATTGTCCCGATTGGCCGATAGAAAGGATTTTCGCGACCAGGCGTGGACCTTGAGCTTTTTACTACAAGTCCTGTCTGAAGGTTCCACAATGGTATTGACCATTGGTGGATTGGGTCGTACCAGATACATGGCGCACCGCGCCTAGATCCTCCGTACGCTCGCTACAAGCGGCCGAAGGCTGCGCTAACCACGAAAGGTGCGGTGGCGGAGTAGTGAAGCGCTTGGGTTCGAACCCTGGTAAAGTCTGGGTTTTTAAATTTTGGAATCTTTAGGGCGCCTCTGAGTCCATCCAGCTCTAATGGGTACCTGACATTAGTTAAGGATAAGTAAAGGCGGTGGGTCGTTGTGTTGGCCAGATGACACCCTCGTTAACCGTGGGCACAGAAACAGATGACCTTTACATCATCTGCCCACGTGGTCTGAAAGAAAGTAACTTAGCTGGTGGGATTTTTAGTTAGGCGTTGAAAGGTGGTGGAGTTCTTTGCTCCCAGAACGAGGAATGTGCCTTTATCTTTTGTCTTTCTGAGTATTTTATTAGATTTTGTTTTTGTATTTGAAGATTTTGGTTCAGTGTTTTATGTATAATTGCTGCTTTACTTTTAAGTCTTCTATCCTGAAAGGTTTCTAAATTTAGTGTTATTCTAATCAAATGAATCTCCCTGCACTGTTTTGTGTCTGTTCCGGTACCCCGACAAAATAGCGCGGACAAAATAGCGCCGACAAAAAAAGCGCGAACAAAATAGCGCCGACAAAATAGCGCGAACAAAATAGCGACGACAAAATTGCGCAGAAAAAATATATTTCAGTCATTTTGAAAAAAATACTTTAGATATAATAAAATATGATATTTTTTTCATGTTATCATTGTTTTTCAGTCATTTTGCAGGAAACATTTTAGGTATCTTAAAATATAAATATGCAAACAGCAAGCAAAAATTATAATAAGCTAGAATACAAATTATCAAAATATATCATTTATATTCATTCCATAATCAAGATATCTAATTATACTATAACACACCTGTGTAACACACACATTATCATACCTAACACTTGAAAGTTTCCCTTTTAGACCTTGAGATCTATAGATGAAGAGAGAGACCTAAAAAAAAAAATCTAGCCCATATCTTTACTTACTAAAATCGGAACTTTCATACACATCATATATAAGTCCGCGCTATTTTGTCTTGCGCTATTGTGTCGGGTCACGTCAGTTCCAGTTTCTTAATGTTTTCTTAAGTTGAGGGGTCCCTTATAGAGGACGCACATTCTATTATTGGCCATTTTAGTTTTATGTTCTTGAAGAAGATTTCTTTTAATAAGCGCTAATGCTTAGTTTGATTTTTTAAAATAGTTTCATCAACATGAGGATTCCATGACAATGTTTCATTTATTAGGTATTTATTAGGTATTTTGCGTTTTTAGTCTATGTTACTGACTTTTAAGAAATAACATAAGCAGTATTTATTTGTTTTAGTTTTTTTTCCTTGTTACTCTTAATAACTGACATTTTTCTGGGTGGAAAGACATGCTCCAATTTGATTCTCATTTCTCTTGTGTTGTTTTTATTGTTCTATATATTATTCAATCGCCTGTAGATAATCTGACTTTTGTTCCTGAACTAATTCTATTTGGTAAATCATTTATGTAAAAAAAACAAAATTGAAGTGGACCTAAGACTGTTCATTGAGGTACACCTGAGTTTATTTTTATCGGTGTTGATTTAGAGACATTTTTTTTATTATTACAGTTTGTTCTCTCCCTATCAGAAAATCTTTAATCCACTGGACCATCAATGCGAAAATATTTTAATTTTTTAATTAAGCTATGGTGGTTAAATTTGTTTCCTAAGCCGTAGAAAAATCTAATAAAATAGCATCTATTTGCTCATTATTATATAAACCTTTTGAAAAATCATCAATTAGTCCTATTAGTTGTGTTTCACATGATCAATATTTCCTAAAGGACATTACGTTTGTCTTAGTAGTTTATGATGTTACTACATAAAATGTGTTATAGGATTTTACATGTGATGCTGGTAAGTGAGACTGGTCTGTAGTTTCCTGGGTCAGATTTTTCGCCTTTTTTAAAAAGGGGGGTGACATTAGCTTCTTTCCAATCTCTTGGTACTCTGCCCTGGTTAAGAGATGCCTGAAAAAGTATTTTGAACACTGGTGCTAGCTCATTGCTTAGTTGTTTGAGTAATCTAGCTGGAATACCAATAGGTCCAGATGCTTTCTTAGGTTTATTGTTCGCAAATAGTTTTTGGATTCCCTTTTTTTGTACTTCTATATCTTCTATGTTGTCTACTTGGTTCAAATGAAGTAATATGTCTTTGTCTCCTGGGGCTGAGAATGCTGATGTTAAGTATATATTTAGGATGTTTGCTTTAATTTCATTATCATAATGTGTTAAGTTATCTTCTCCTTTTTAATGGTGCTACTGCTGTTGTTTCCATTTTCTTATACTTAATGTATAAGGTTGTTTTTTGTTTTTTGTTTGCTATCCTTGGATATTACATTGTTTATCTGTATTCAATCTGCAGCTATCTGCTTACTTTTTGGGTTAAGTCTCAAAATTTTCTTTATAGGTTTTCCTTCTGTTTGCTATGTTTCTTTAATCTAATATGAAAGTCACAAGCTTCATAACGGAGGAATTTTCTATTTTTTTTTAACAAACCTTATAGGAACTCACTCTGTCAGTCTGTCTGGTAAAAAGTTTGTACAGGATATTTATTTGAGACCCAATCTCGGATCATTTATTTCTTTTACCTGAAAACACAGGAATCAATAAAAAAAAATAAAAAATTAGTTAATTGTAGTTAATGGCCATAAATTATTTTGTTTGGTATCGCGAACAAGGAAACGAAATTGTACTTGAATGAAGTGGTGGTATAAACTGAATTAGTTCCCTTTATAAATCGTCGCCTGAGGCTTAGTGCACACGACCATGAAATAGAAATAATAGATAAGTATACAATATCTTCTCCAGTCCTAAGCACCTCACTAGCAGAGTGGTTTGCACGTCGGTCCTAAGGGGCGAGAACTAAGAGTTTGAATTCAGGTCGTTCCTTATTATTTATTTATTTATTTTTGTAATGCTTGAAAAAAACAAACAATTACGGTAAAATCCACCCAGATATCCTTTTCTTTGCCCCACTCCCATTTTCCCTATTGGTCCTGATAAGTGCTAAATCGTAGCGTATTGAGAAAGCTAAAAGCATGAAATTGCGCTAAACAAAAACATTTGGTAAAAACATCTCAAAACGCACAGATTAATTGTTGTTAGTCTATTTCTCTTACACATTTAATCACATGAGAGATCTAAACTAATTAATTTAACAATACATAATATAAGCTTTGTCTTTTTTTTTTTAAAGTATTTATTTTTTTGTATTTTGCTTTTTGCTTGTTTAAGTATTTTCTAATATTTGTTTTTGTTAAAAAAGTATTTTTTTTTTACAAATATTATACTTGACCTTCTACACGTTACAATTAGTATCGCAGCCCCATGTTTTCCACTTTTAATTCAAAGCTCGATAAGTATTCGGACCATTTTTTCTTTCTTAGATGACAATGTAATCGATTCCGAAAATTAAGTGTTTCACGTGGCTACGCAAATCCAGAAGCGACCTGTAGTACCATGAATAAAAAAAAATCTTTCTGCGCTTTGAAATAGTTTAAATAGGAGCTGCTGGTACAAAAATGAAATATTGGATTGGATCAGAGTTTTGCAACTGATATTAAAAAGTATCTCCTGATGGTCTGGAAATTTTGTAGGAATCTCACGCATGTGATGTGATGTACAGTGATGTAGAAAGTCATTTTTAAAAGTTGCTTGCTTTGGGAAAAAAAATATATTTCACTTAGTATCCCCCTCCCCCGAATTAGTGTCATCCAGGGCGGTCCAGACACCTCAGGAATGCCACTGTCAGTATTGATTTGTGCCAATTCTTATATTTCAACATTTGTTTACCATGAATTAAAAAGTAGGGTGCTAGTGGGGAGAGGCTGTATCGACTCAAGGTTATCAGATAGTCGTGGTAATGACTGCACTCAACAGTTGATAGTCTCAACCTGTCTCTGGTATCGACTGCAACAATGACGCAGACAGAAATGACCTTTGTTTAGAAATAGTGCTGTATCATCAATTCCTCTTCTTGTCTAAGTAGTTTGGGTCGAGGAATAGATCTAGAGATGTCTAGAGATAGTTATTTAAAGCCTGGCAACAAATTAATTAAAATATTTTGATGGTCCATTGCATCAGTGGATTAAAGATTTTTCTGATAGGGAGAGAACAAAATGTAATAATAAATGGCTCTAAATCAATACCAATAACAGTAAACTCAGGTGTACCTCAAGGAACAGTCTTAGGTCCACTTCTATTTTTAATTTACATAAACGATTTACCAAATTGCTTTAGTTCAGGAACAAAAGTCAGATTATTTGCAGACGACTGCATAATATATAGAACAATAAAAATAACACAAGACACAGATATTTTACAAAGAGAATTAGATGAATTACAGAAATGGGAATCAAATTGGAGCATGTCTTTCCACCCAGAAAAATGTCAGTTGTTAAGAGTAACAAAAAACTAAAACAAATTAATTCCACTTATCTTATTCATGGTAAACCAGTAACACAGACTAAAAACGCAAAATACCTAGGTGTTATAATAAATGACAAACTGTCATGGAATCCACATATTGATGAAACTATAAAAAAAAATCAAACAAAGCATTAGGGTTTATTTTTTAAAAATTCTATAAATCAAATAAGAACATCAAACTAAAATGTTATTTAACCTTGGTTAGGCCAATAATAGAATATGCATCCTCTGTTTGGGACCCCTCAACTCAAGAAAACATTAAGAAACTGAAACAGAAACAAAATAGAGCAATGAGACTCATAACAAACGAATATTCACATTTGACTAGAGTAACACCTTTGGTAAAATCACTAAATTTAGAAAGCCTTCAGGACAGAAGACTCAAAAGTCAAGTAGCAATTATACATAAAACACTGAACCATAATCTTCAAATACTAAAACAAAATTTAATAAAATACTTAGAAAGACACAAAGATAAAGGCAAATTCCTCATCCCTTATGCTAGAACAAATTTGTACAAATACTCCTTCTTCCCTAGTGCTATTAGAGCATGGAATGGGTTGCCTGAGCTAGCCAGGAAAACCAGTGACTTATCAGAATTTAAGTCATTGGTTAATATGCATGACTGAATGCATGACGCGTAGGACGTAATCATCTTGTTTGAAGTAACGTCTGTATTATATAAGATAAGATAATAGATTGATTGACGGATGTTGAGGTATCTGTTTTCTTTAATAGAAGATGTAGGCATTAACTGAAAATAAAGGCCCCACACATTTTCACCTACATCTGTTGGACCATTGGGGTATCACACAAGATCTTTCTCCAGTCTTTGGATAGAATATCTTTCAATGACAGGCCCGTACATTCTTTTACGCTGTCTTCCCGTCGCTTTCTCTGTCTCTTCTTCTTTTCCCTGGTACTGTTCCATGAAGGTGTCTACGCTGGCCCCGAGGACCTTGTGATTTGGCCATAGAGTCTAAGTTAACTTTTTTTTTTGACAATAGTTTAGCAGGACCCCAGGTTCGGAATCCAATCTCTTAACCACTCAGCCATCTCGCCCCATATGTACAGAATGGAATTATAGTTGACCAGGAACAGCAGTGTTTTTTTTTCTTCATCTTATTTACTCCTTTGTTTTTTTTGTATGGGACAGTAGACGTCGAAGATTAAATACTTTGCCGTCGAACGAAACCTGACGTTGATGCCTTCGTGCAATCACTGCCTCATTTGACCCAGCACTTCGCCAAAGAAGATAGCGAATAGAGTAGGAGCACGTACACAGCCCTGCTTCACGCCATTTTCTATTGGGAAGTGATTAGACAGGTCACCATTGTGTGGGATGCGTAGCCACGGGAAATACTTCATTCCTCATTAACTCTTTCTCTCCTAATCGACGATGCCAACGTTGATTTGACCCCCAATATACTAAATTGATTTTTGGATTTATAAACTTTAATTTGTATTGTGTAAAAAGAGCATGCATTCTCCTATAATTCAGTACCAAATATAACATTTGCTGATAACAAACAAAAGAGGTTATTGAAGTTTAACCCTAACTGGATAGTGAAATACAAAACGAATAATACTGTCGAAACGAGAAAAAATAATTACGGAGAGAAAGAGTTAATGATAAGCCTTATTTACTTCTTTGAGCCAAATTACACATTCTGATGAGTAATTATTTTTGTGTCTAATACTTGTCCCGTCTAATTACGTTTGCAAGTTGTGGAAACACCGAGACACCTAAGCCAATGGGACGAGGTTGAACTAACGTTTAGAGAAAAAATGAAATACTTATACCAGGGCGCGAACCAAAGACATTTGGATCGACGGCCTAAATAACGCCGTTTCTTCTATGATTGAAATGAAATAAAATAAATCTGTGGCATTTTACGTTTCGAAAGACGACCTTTTCCGTTTGCAACTTCTCATGTGACTAAAGAGGCCATTGCTTGATACACAGCTGTGGTCAAAGGTTGGACATCTGTAATCACCAAGCGCTGTAGCACTTTCACCCTTTTTTTCTAGTTCTGGTGTGTTAGCAGCACCTTCGACATCACGGAGGTCACGGTGTAAACCATCTGCAATCCGGTCATTCCAGGACCCTTTCTTTATGCTCGCTGTCTATGTGGATCTATCCAGTTTCTCTTTTATCCCAATAGTTAGTGTCTGTTTTGAAGAGCTTTATGTCGTGTTTGCATACATCAGTATACAGGTACATTAAAAGTGGGCGACCAGCGGCTCTTCTGCCTATACATAATAAGTAATGATCTTCATAGCTTGAAACAAAAAAAATACTTTTACAAAAATCACAAAGCTTATCGTAAGTGTAATTGTGTCAATTAGTTTGGGTCATGTAATTATATATGTAATAGATCTAGATTAACAATAAAAAGCATTTATAAAATTTAAAAAAGGGAGGAACGACCTGAATACTAACTCATGGCTACAGCCTTCTCACGTTTCTTAAGCCCAAACGGGAATCACTCTGCTAGTGGAAATCCTATGAACATGGAAAATAGTAGACTATAGTTATCTATTGTTTTTGTTTCTATTTTTTATACTCTATTCACTAAGACTCAGACGAGGTGTATAAAGGGGACCAATTCAGTTTATAGCACCACTTCAATTAAGTACAAATTCTTTTCCTTGTTTGAGATACCAAAAAAAAAAAATTACCAATTTTTTTTTTATTCTTGTGATGTCAAGTAAAAGAAATAATTGTGCAAAGTTTCAACTTAATCCGAGAATGGGTGTGGGAGAAATATCGTGTGCAAACTTTTGGCCAGACATACTGACAGACAGACCGACAGAAAGAGTGAGTTGATATAAGCTTTGCAAATATGCACATACAATCAAGAGAGTACAATCGATTTAAACAATCTTTCATCGAACTCACAGAAAAACAAAACATTTCGGATTAAAATTGTAATTCGTTTATTTATTATAATACAAAGTTATTAGAATAAGCAAATCATGTTTATACATTGACATAATCAGCAGTTAGTAGGATGGTGGCAAAAAGATTTTATTCTAAAGTTTGGTAAAGTGTTAGAACATTTGTCTTAAGACAATAACATTGAAACAAACTCAAACACTATTTCCCCCGAGTTGTTACAGCAAAGATATAGGCCTACCACATACATATATACGTATGAGTTGTTACAGCAAAGATATAGGCCTACCACATACATACATACGTATGAGTTGTTACAGCAAAGATATAGGCCTACCACATACATACATACGTATGAGTTGTTACAGCAAAGATATAGGCCTACCACATACATGCATACGTATGAGTTGTTACAGCAAAGATATAGGCCTACCACATACATACATACGTATGAGTTGATACAGCAAAGATACACACATACATGATACATATAGTCCTGTGAAATAGAAACAAGCATTAAGAATTCTGAGAAACTTTTTCTAAAAAAACAAACAAAAAAAACACACCATTCAACAACAAATATTGTCAAACTTCTTAATATTACGCGAATTTATATTCTGTCACAATATTCATCTTCTACAGACCATAATGAAAACACTTTCCAGCAGCTACAAAACAATAAACTAGAGCAATATTTGTTTTAACATGGAGAAACACTTCATTCTCCAAACCACAAAAATGTACATGAGGATACTTGTTTCATTTCTGTCTTAGTGGGTTAGGTAGTATGCCTTTGATATTAAATGATATTTCTATTACTATTACTATTTTTTTTAGGTTAATCACTTTTCAATTGTTTATGATTTAATACTTGTGAATTATGAGAACTTACAAATAAAAACATATTAATAAAAAAAAAGAGGCACATTAAGCCTAAAAAAAGAGGCCTAAGGTCCAAGGATTCCTATTATGATAAAGCTAAAATTGAATAGAGCAAATTCTGAGGTTTCCTTTAAAAAAAAATGTACATTAAGTGACTGAAAGACGTGATGAGTTTCAGATGTTCCTTCAGAATTGAAGATAATTTACTTCCTAGTCCAAATCTCCCGTCAGAGGCAAGAAATGGAGATGTATGAAAGCTCAAGCCACCAAACATGCACATCATTTAAATTTAAAACTAAGTGTTTTTTACCAAGCTTTCCTGAAAGTGAAACATTTGAATTTGACTATGTACTAGTGCTAGACCATTACTAGACAGTAAAATTAACGCTTCAAATGTGTCTTACAAATATCGTTTCAAAATCATTTTCCTCCTTTCTTGAATGCCCCATACAAGCACATTTTGTATCTGGCTATTTCAGTATAATACTTCTACAACCAGTACCATAATCATCGTTGGGGTGGGAAGGGTTGGGGTATTAAAAGGTCTTGCTTTAGTCCCCCTTCCTCTTTATTTCTAATCTTCACTTAAAAGATAAAGGTACCTCTTTCAGACCTTGCAATATAAAGGCACTGATGATATACATCTGTTTCTATGGCCAACGGTTAAAAGGGTATCATGTGGACAGCACAACAATCAACCGCCCTTACTTCTTCAACGTCTGTGAAGTACCCATAAGAGTTGGCTGGACTCTCAGCGCCCTCTTACAATCTTGGAAGTTTAAAATAAAAATTTACGTCATCACAAGGTTTCAAACTCGTGACCCCTCAATTCGAAACCCATGCGCTTTACCACAAATCTGTACAAATCCAGTTTCTTGAAACATTGATCATCTCATAGAAGAGATGCTAAGGACTCAGGCTACAGTAAAATAACTGTTCAAAGAAAATTCACACATGTTCTTTAGATTCAACTATATGAAAACGTTTTATCACAAATCTTGTAAGCTTAATGCCCTTGCCAACAAGATTCATGTATTATGCAACAAAATATACTTAGTCCAGAACAAGAAATGCATGGTACTGATGGTTACAATATACATGGGAGATCCCTGGATAGGATACAGTGAAAGAATTCAAGGATAACATTGAAAGTGAACAAGACTTGGTAGATCAGATATGTTTGAATAAGAGAAAGAATATCCCAGGAAATATATCACAATATGTGGGCCAGTAATGTCCACGGGACATGGACAATAAACGCAAGTGAATTAAATTTCATGTAAAAGCCAGAGCGTCTCTAAGTTGGTTAATGAGCAAATAAGGAATGCATCAATTTAAGTACTGGATCTACCTCTTGTCTCATTCAAAGTCTAATAATACACATAGGGGAAAGTGAATGTATAGTATGGTCATAACTAACAAGGTCTGGTTTGGTGTTTGTTTTTTTTTAATTTCAGGAGCAGTAAGTAAGCCCAAGCCGAAAGTTTTAATGTTTATTAACCCTACAAAATATCCTCTACAGTCTAATCTGAGTTGCTTGATCAAGAGAATGTAAACCCAAAGAAGAAAGAGTTTTGTTTTTTTATTAACCCTACAAAATACTCATTACATTCTTACACCATAAGGGTAAATTACATCGAAATTGTGTAATGTTAAACAGCATTTTTGGCGCCAGCTTGGGAGTTGTTTCAAAGAACTACGCCGCTTTTTGCTTCGGTCAGAGAGGGAATAAACATGGAAACGTTCATCTGGCTAAGGGGGCTTCTTTCCTTTTTTTCTTGACTTGTTTTTCTCTATTGCTAATGACTAACAAGTTCATGATCAAGTGTCACAGACCAAAGCTCCATTGACCAACAAAGTCACTGTTTTGGACACACACACACAAACAAAAAAAAAACATCATTGCCAGGTGTAGTGTAATACTGATACACAAGAGGGCAAGAGAAACAACTGTTCTGTATTTACTTTCTATGTCCTGCATTCAGTTTCCTGCATACTTGCCCCCTTCACAACCTAACCAATGATAGTAATTCAGTTATTCAGTTTACAGTTCAATACAGAATCTGAAATATCTGTTGAAAATGATGCATTATAATTTATAATGATCTATAATACAATACAATTGTACAAAAGTAAATGAACAGTTAATGTATTAGATAAATATTTACATCTCACAAGGGATGTTTCCCATTCAAATTACTTTCACACCACACACGGGCGCAAAGACACACAAAGGCACAAAGTAAAACAACCAAAGTGTATTCAAAATGTATTGCGAAAAGAAACATTATGCAAAATGAAGCAAAGCTTCAGAATCCAAATCAATAATTTCAAACAATAATAGAACACTGTAAAGAAAATACATAAATGATATAATCACAATCATAAATACGTGTCAAAGGATTATTCCTGGATTATTTTATAAAATATAAACTATAAACAGAAAAGATGCAATTATACACTTAAGATTAAAAAAAACAAAAAGATCAATAATAACATCAATATTTAGCAAATATAAGCTTGTCAAAAACAATAAGACTTCAAAGTCATCCAGTCATGACTTAGTTGTACATTTTGATACAGTCATCTGCAGTGATTTTAGTACCGGTACGTTAAATTGTTTATAAAAGTATTTTTTTAGCTGAATGCATTCCAGTATAGATAGTCTCTATGTATTATAGCCGAGCTTAAGTAGTCTGTATTTATGATATCCTAGTCTAGCTTGTATGTTTATTATATTCTATCTTATATTATACAGACGTTACTTCAAAAAAGAAGGATGATAACGTCCTGTGTCATTCATTTAGCCATGCATATTCTCGTTTAGCTTGTATGTGTTTATTATATTCTAGCCTATCTTGTATGTTTATTATATTCTAGGTTATCTTATATGTTTTTTATATTCTAGCTTATCTTGTATATGTGTATAACAGTATTTTCGACTATAGCTACTCTTGAGTTATTTCACATTATAGTCGTATTGATTTAACAGGCCTATATGCCGAAATCTAGAATTCCTATATTCTAGTTTGTTTGATTTATGGCATCATTTTAATTTACTGGATTGTAAACACATATCAGTCATTAGTTTCATGTCCTATTTGTTTGTAAAATGTTTTACATGTTTCGGATGTTCCTTCAGAGTTGAAGATAATTACTTCCTAGTCCAAACCTCCCGCAGGACGACGGGAGATGGGAGCGGGCAGGGTTTGAACCCTGGACCATCGATAAATCTGAACGACAGTCCTGCGCACAAACCGCTCGACCAGGCAAAGCCATGGGTCAAAACTGTGAACTTACAGAAGGAAGGGCAAACAGAAACTAATAAAAGAAAAAGTGTAAATAATGAGTCATTACTTCCACGAAACAATTATAAATAAGAGACTAGTTTGCTTTCTAGATTTGGTGACTTTTTTTTTTTTTTTTAACAAAGCTTATTTCAACGGACTCTGGTACAATTCTTGCACATGTTAGTTCTCGCACTTCCCATTCTCGGATCATGTGGAAACTTTGCACAATTGTTCACAATGTCGATCACAACACATGAATCAATCAAAATTAAATTAATCACATAGTTTATTTTAACTAATTTTGTCTTATATAGAGAAAGGGAGATGAATCTTGTGAGATTTGGCAGTAATTGTGTAGTTTTTCCCCTTATGTAAGCTTGGTTTGTACAAAAGTATTTTAAAAAATATTTTGCTTGTTTTTTGTTGTTATCCAAATGCATAATGACTAGATCCATACTGTCTCTTCAGTTTTAGCAAGTTGTGGGGAAGTTGTTGCTAATTACAAATATAGTTTGATTATCGTTTCATAAATACCAAACTAAAACCAGATCTGGAAACATATTAGAGGCTCTCTATTTACTCATCTATGGGTTGAAATGCCGAAGTGACGTTACAGTAGACCTTCCCTCAAAGATTGTAGACTGTGGACATTGAATACACTGAATATATCCTATCGGTAAAAACAAGCGATAGAATGGTGACAAGTCCCTCGCCCTATTTAGGCCAAAAACTATTTGAGATATGGGGCGCTTTATAGGTCCACATATATGTCAGTGAGGAATATTTCTCTGGGGGCCCTATTCTATATTTTTTTTTCCTACAGGTAAATCTACTAAAGAAGTACTCTTGATTTCATGTTTTTATATGTATACCAATATATGAAGATGAAAAAAAATAGTTAAAAGGCTTTTCTTCGAGTACTTCCATTAGTGCTCATAAATGCAACACTTGATGTGTCCTACACAATTTGCCACACTGTAATGGTTAAAATAAAGTTATGAATTTGTTCCTAAGATTAACTTTTTTTTAAATTTATATTTATAGTTTAGATATTTATACGTAATATAGTGAACATTGTATTATTTCTACTTTTCGTTAGCGATATTTGCTTTATCAAAGCTCATGTTAGTGGAAAGTATGATAAATATTCTAGCCGAACTACCAAAATGTATTAATATATTATATTAAATATATAATGTAATGATTAAAATGCATTCATTACTAGTGGATTACGACTTTTTAAAAAAAAATATAATTTAATGCCTGAGAAAAACGGCTACATTAAAACTGGGTATAATTTGTACCGGCAAGTGAAAGCTAGCTGTGGGCGAATTTATTTGTTTGATGCTAGGTAAGTGCAATCTCTATGCTCGTAGTTCAAAGCTGTGTATCTTTAATGTTTAACATTTTTTATGGTACGAATTTGACCTAATAACTCTAATTACTCTTAACACAGGTCTCTAAATTTAAGAGTGACTATTTCCGTGCCACAGCGCCGCCAAATTAAAACGGTAGTCTTTTTGATCAGTGACACCGGAAAGTTGGTGCCATACAGTAGACCAGCCTATTTTGACGTTTATTATGTAGATCCAGTTATTTGTAACGATTTTTAGTTATCCAATTAGAACATTTCTTTTTTTTGTTTATGAATTGAATGTCGCGCTGTTGATACAGCACTCAAGGGAGATAACCCAACCCTTCCTCGAATTCATTCCTTCCCCTGTACATATCCCCAGGGGGCCTTACACCTCCCTGTTGCTGTTGCCTGTAGTTTGAAAACATATTGGCTATCTCTAAGTCTTTCATCCGGGCCAGCTGATCCATAGAGTCCTGGCCTGCTGGGTACTGGCTGTCCATCTGATAGGACGAGTGGGAGGACTTTGGTCCGGGCCCCCACTGCCGCCCCATCTGGTCTCCGTAAGCCGCCGGCATGCTGTACCTGTTTTTATTGTTGTTGTCCTCGTACTGGTGGTAGTGGACGGGGCTACTGCGACGGTAGGCAGGGTCGTCCACCATAAGACCGCCAGGTGGCTTCTCCCTTACGGTCTCCTGCCAGTTGGTGGTAAAGTCCCGGCTGTCCTCCTGAATACGACCCCTGTTCGAAAAGTTCATGAAGCCATCGTCGTCTCCGTAGTTGCTGCCCATTCCGGAACCGGATTTCCCCAGAGCTGGGTTGTAGATGGAGTCTCGTTGGTTTTCTTTGGCTTCCCTGTACTTATCCATAAGATCTTTGTTATTGTCGTAGCCTCCCGAATCTTCCAGGTAGTCGGCGGGCTTGTCTGCCTTGGCCTTTAGTTTAACTGCCCTGAAATCTGTCGGAAGCACTTTGATGCCTTTCATGTGAGGAGGCACTTTGGCCACGGGTTTAGCCATATTGGGATCTCTAGGGTCATCCTCGACGACACGGCTCTCCAAGTTAGACGCAGAGAAGACGGGACCTGAGTCGTGGATGCGTGGGCTGGTCGGCGGAAAGGCTAAAGATGATCTGGGGGAGGTAACCGGGGGAGACGTTGGGGCGTCAGAATTTCTTGGAGAGAACTGAGGACCACCGACATATACTCCACTGGAAATGCGGTTGTTGGCAGGTATCTGACCACCGGAGATTCGCTGCCCACCACGCATCTGAACATCATCCATCCTCATTCTGACAGCTTGGTCAGATCCGGCATGAGATGGATAGCCCCTGTCGTAAGGAGGGTTTTCCATGCCATCCCCTGACCGCTGATTAACATGCATTATAACGTCCGGCCTGTTTCTGAAATTCTGCTGCTCATAAATGTATCCAGGAACCGTCTCGTGCATCATTTGTTGTTGTCCCATTACTGTAGGGTCCCTAAAGTTTTCTTGCGTGAGCATTATTCCACCATGCATATTTCCACTAGCTGGACCCATGGGGGTATTTTTCACAGGGCTCATAACTTGTCCTCCCATTGGTGGGCCCACTGGACCTCCTAAAGGTGGTCCAACTTGACCACCCATTGGACCACCCATTGGTGGCCCACCTGTGCTGAAGCGCTGACTCTGTGGAGGCCCCTCGTATGCGTTGCTGCCCCGATAGACGGAATATTCTCCGTACTCTGTCCTGATCACATCACCGCGGACTCCTCGGTCGAATCCGGCTTTGGCCTTGCCGTCAGCCAAATCGCCGCGACTGTTTCCAGAAGGCGACATGGGCATTTGTGTGGAGCTGATGACTGCCGAAATATGAAGGGCATTCTCAACTGTATCCAAGGCGAACACGTGGCAGTCCAGCGCCTTCACCCCCGCGGGCCTCCTCACCACGCAAACCACGAGGGGCGGATGGGTCGATGAGACGAGAAAGTGAAACGCCTTTTCAACAGCAAAGGCGTGTTTGTCGCTCAGTGGAGCCTTGCTTTCGTCCGCTGGAGCAAATAGTGCCTTAGGCTTCTTCTCGCTGGAGGTTTTGACGGTCAGGAAACGGACCGCCTCCACAAAGATCACGCTAGAGAACTCGAAGAAGATCTCATTTTTGACGGCGCCTTCTTCGTAGATGCTGACAAAGACACCCTTCTGTGTCAGCTTTAAGCTGGCGCTGCGGCTCCCAGTCGGGGACTTCCGGTACTTGAAGTACAACTCCTTTATAGGGTTCTGGAGGGCGTTCAAATTTGTGGGAGGTTTAGAGATGGGGCTGAAGTTGAGGTAAGCGCAGTAGAAACTTGGTCCATCCATGTCTTTGCTGGACTGTTCCTCTGCTGATGACCCGGTAGTGCTCGCACCAGTGCGATCTGCAAAGTAGAAAACAAAATGTTGAAATGATGGAGAAGGATTTGTTAAAACAAAAACTTTAAACAATAGAAGAACAGAGACCAGGCGACAGTTTCATCACTGTCTAACTCAAAGTTTAATATATACGGTTTATTCATACGTACATATATAGCGTTTACTTGCATTCTAAAAATAATTTGGAGTTTAGTAAATTTGATTTCTAGCCAGTTAAACATATTCTATGTTATTTTAATATCAACAGAGCATGGTATTGATAGGCCCGCTCTAGCCAGTTAAACATATTCTATGTTATTTTAATATCAACAGAACATGGTATTGATAGGCCCGCTCTAGCCAGTTAAACATATTCTATGTTATTTTAATATCAACAGAACATGGTATTGATAGGCCCGCTCTTGGAAGGACTTCAATACCAGGTATTTGTTCTTGCCATTGTTTATAAAATATGTAATACTAAATGAAACAGCTGATAATAGTCTTCGGAAAAAGAGCGCTTTTAATATTGAAAACTAATTTGTAAACTTATGCATAAGTGTAAAACTTTTTAAATCAAGATTTAGATTAAAGTAAGGGTTTCATTTGGTCGAGTTCTTATCCAGATGTAAAGTACTCTTAAAAAGTAAAGTTTCCCGTCAATGGTTTAGTCAATGCTTAATTTTATGTCAAGTCATAACACTGCATGAAATATTATTTCCATAGAATAGAGGAAGCAGAATAAATGTTGAGCCCACACACAAGCAGAATAAATGAAATGTGGATAGAATTTAGTTTCCTTTAGTGTGTCACTAGAACTAGCAACACGCGTGCTGAAACGTCAAAGTGTTGGTCCTCATTTGCAGCGCCTGACAAAACACTACAAAACACCACAACACACAAGACTGCAGCATATGTACGGCTCGGAATATAAAGAAGTGGGGGGGGGGGGGGCGTGCCTGTGATGGAACGAGAGGGGAAAAAAATATAATGGCCCTTAGATTAAATAGAGCAGAACAAGGACACAGGTTACCGTTTTCATTTTGTGTTGTTCGAAACTTCCGGGAACGCAGTTAAAATATGCACTTGAATTTACATCGAGAATTTAACTAAAAATGTTCGGGGAAAAAACTAAAGGCTGCATAGATAAATAACGAACGCCCTGGTGCTGCCGTTTCGATGGTCATGGGTTGAGTCCCTCCAGCAGCCGACCTCCGCTTTCCTGTGAAAAGCTTGGCATAGGATGTTAATTCAGTTCTGAAAGTGATTCCGAAACATGTGAAACAAGCAAATCCCAGCATTTTCACTGACATGTCCATCTAGATCTAGAGCTTATGGGGACGTCAAACTTGGTGAACGTTACCGACCTTGGAGGGGGGGGGGGGCGGCGAAAGAAATGTCCTATATCCATTACGAGGCTCCCCCACTAAGGGCACTGAGGTATCCATTTTGTACATTGTGATGAAACATAATAGGAAGATGGGGAGAGGGGGGGGGGGGCTAAGAAGACAAAATGGGCTCCAGAAAGTCGAGCTGAAGCAGCAAGTGTAATATAGTTACACACAGTCCTGATGCAGTCCCAGCTGCGATGGGCAGGTCACGTCTACAGAATGGAAGACCACCGCATCCCTAAACGACTCTTGTATGGCCAACTAAGCGAAGGAAAGCGCTCGCAAGGTGGTCAAAGAAAGCGCTTCAGGGACACTCTCAAAGCTTCTCTGAAGCCGTTCAGCATAAACCCAGGCACCTGGGAGACAGAGGCACATGACAGAGCATCATGGCGCCGCGCTGTGAAAACTGGCGCACAGGTTGCTGAGGAAAAAAGAACAACGCTGGCAGAAGAAAAACGCCAGAAAAGAAAAGCAAGACAAACGACACTAGCTCCAGCTGGAATAACCTGCCAAGTGTGCGGCCGAACATTCCGGGCTCACATAGGTCTCACCAGCCACATGAGGAAGCATAAAACCCCAGTGCAAAGCCATCAGCCCCCTGGATGACAAAGTGGTCATCATCGAACCACGATGGACGAACTATATAATATAGTTCCTACTTGTTACTAAAGTCCATTAGGTCCGGGACCAAGGAACTGCGAAGAAAATGTTTACATTCTTAGCTGCGGAAAGTTTTTTTTTTCCTGGAGGTTGCATAGGTCTTGAATTCATTTATTTTTTTTTACGATCAGAAGCAGGGGTGGCTTCCCTTGGCAGCCTGGGATGACACGCGGGAGATGGTGTGACCAATCAGAGAGATATTCATGACCACGGTTCAAGTGACGAAACACAACGAGAAAGCATACGTGTGACTTGACACACAGTCGGACACTCATTAGCGACTGTATTTTGATTACTTTGCAGAAAGAGGCAGGTGTGCCAGTGTCTATGCCACAGTTTGTGTGTGTGTGGGTGGGTGGCAGTGGTTTATTGAGGGAAGTGCCCAATGTTTCAGTACATCGTAAGGCTATTATTGTTCATGACAAAATCATCATATGTTAATGTTAAAGCCACATTCCTCGCTCCATATGCTAGGATAAATTTGTACAAATGCTCCTTCTTCCCTAGTGCTATCAGAACATGCAATGGGTTGCCTGAGCCAGACAGGAAAACCAATGAATTGTCAGAATTTAAGTCATTGGTTAACAGGCATGACTAGATGCATGACGCATTAGACGTAATCATATTCTTTTTTGAAGTAACGTCTGTATTGTATAAGATAAGATAAGATCGAAGAGCAAACTGATTGGGTCACTTAACAAGCAAAATAAAATACAAAGTCTTTAAAGCTTATAAAATGCCTTATATTGAGTGAAGCGAGAGCACCGTTCAATCGCTTCCATATGTATCGATATTGCAAGGTTAATTTCCCCTTTTTCTATAGAAAAATGTATTAATAACAAATAACTGATTAACTAACTGGTTGTTGTTTTTTTTTTATTCATGTGATGTCATCGGGAATGAATAATTGTACACAATTTCAAATTGGATGCGGAGCAATGGGAAGTGTGAGAATTTTTTTTGAAAGGATCCACCCAGAAAGACAGACGGAGTGACTTAGTACAAGCTTTGAAAAAAAAAAAAGTTTTGGAGTAACGCAAGTAGCCATTTCCTCTTGGTCTGGGAGAGGAGCAGTATGCAGATATTTTTTTATTGAAACGGCTATTCGAAAATAAGAGCGAAATAAAATAATTCTCAGGTTTGTTTCCCTTGTTGTCTCAACCGAATGTTAGAGTTATATGATGAATTAGATCTAGGACTTTCTTTCAATTTTCTCGATTATTTTCTGTATTATGGTGGATGCAAATCTACAATATTTATCTAGATTTATTACGCTGACAAATATTTTATTTATTGACAATACTTTACTTTTCAGTTTTTTTAACAGCATTGAGACACGAATGCCTAATTAAAAAAATGGCAGCAAAAACAGAATTTGACCACAGCTATGAAGCTAGATTGAGATGCTATCTTAATAACACTATTAACATTCGATAGTATCTATAAGGTGAGGCACTGCTCAAATTTGTCAATAAATGGAATAACCTAGAAACTACGGTACATCATAGTGCTTGATATATGCAGGCATAATATTTGTAACAAGTAGCCACTTCCTAACCTACAAGATTGAAATATTGTAAATTTAATTAAATGTATCAATTTTAGAAAGTGGTGTAAATCGTAGTAGCTCCTTACAAGTCTAAATAATTATAATACTTTCAACTCTTTCTATGTTGAATGCGACATGTGTATGTATTGCATTAGGTTGTACTTACTTGACTGTGGCTCTGGTTGCTGCATATCTTAATCAAATAACTTTTACTCACTTATGTAGTACAAACACACTTTGAGAAAATAGGAAATTCGGAACAACAAAAATACAGTCACTGAAAACTCTAAATGTCACAGTGTTAATTATTTTAGGTGTTCCAAAGAATGTCCAAATATAGAACTATCCGACGCACGAGTCATGATGCTGAAGTACACAAATATGTAATCCTGACTTCTCCATCCGGACCATCACATCAAACTGTGATAGAGATAAACAACCAGTGATAAAAAGGATAGATATGTATAACAAACAATAAGACAGTACTGGCGGCGGTCCACAGAGTTCTGTCTTCTCTGTCGCACTGTCGGAGGTGACTTAGACAATACGACACGCGTGATGAAGCGGTCGATGTGTCTGTGTGTGTGTACGTATGTGTGCGTGTGTTGGCCGATATGTCAACTGCCAGGAACTAGAACTGTTTAGTATAGATCTACAAATGACAATTAATACTCTCAAGGCAGATGCAGTGTCAACAAAGTCAGTCGCATAAGATCAAACTGTGGGAATCCGCTAACCAACTGTAGATCTATATTATCATCACCCAGAAGTCATAGACTTGGACAATTAGTAATGTGATGTAAAAGAAAAGAATCTGTCAAATTTTATTAAAACAATGCAACTAAAGGTAGAACCGAAAACAAAACAAAACACGAAGGCATATAGGATTATCTCAACGAAACAATTCAAGAGTCACAGTATATATAGTAGTCCAATTTTGATGCACAGGAGCTGCTTGCTTTTGAAATCCACTCACTTATGTCTACGGTGAAGGGCACCTGGCGATTATAGTCTACGTGATTGAATAACGTAAGACCGCCTTCAGGTCTACGTCTAACTAACCAGCAGAAGTTAGAAATCAAAAGTGAGGTACAACATACTCCCGATTCACTTGCCAACTGCAGTTTGCGTCAGATGGGATACAATCGTAGAAAAGCATGTCAACGATACAGTCAGATGGTATGTACATCCGTCAGGCTTTAGATTTACGACTTAAAGAAACACCAGACCTGATGGTCTAGGCCGATAGTCGTCTAAGCGGTAACCAGAGATGTGAGATTCTACCATTCAGACTAGAGAGAACTGGACTCGTATTTCATTTGACATTCAGATTGCACATTGATTTAAATCACATGATCTACACCCAAACAAACAAAAACACTGGAGTGTTAACACACTTGGCTTTCTAATCAAACGATCTCGGTTCGAATCTCGGTGATGACAGACATTTTGAAATCGATGAATTTTAGGACCTTCCTGTATCCAGACAGTTCAAACAGCTACCCCCCCCCCCCAATCAGCAATGAGCACCTAGGGACCAGTGGCTTAGCTAGGGTGGGGGAGGAGGGGAGAGAATTTGAAAATCCCCCGGGCCCCACTTGAGGGGGGCTCCAAATGAGTATTCGAAATTGTTTTTTTATATTAAATATAATTTGTAAGCAAAATGCAGCCTCCCCCCCCCCCAAGAGGTCAAGCTCCCCGCCCCCCCCCCCTCCAAAGCTAGAAACGAAAGTGCTAAGAAAGTGCTAAAAAGGGCAAAACACTACTACTACTACTTCTATTCTATTAAAACACCTAGCTTATCAACACTTCATTATGTAAAACGCTAGCTATTTATAGTTTTTCCGGCCTAGATGAACATCTCTAATATGCTTATAATTTAGATTTTAAGCTTATTTGTAATGGACGTATGTTAAATATCGTATGACTGTTTTTAATGGAAGTCTGTTACATATCATAGGTTTTTTTAAATGTCACAATTATAAACACTACACAAAGAACGCTTTAATGTTGGTGAACATTCGTTCTGTATTACATCAGCGAAACATTTAAGGCCTTAACTAGGATGAGAACATAGGACAGTTTCTAAAATGGCAGAGACTGTATAAAAGAAGAAATCCCTGAGCTAGAGGAAGTGATTTCAACTAGAGTTTCATTGAGCATAAAATCAAACATTACATTATAGTGTACATCAAAACTGCAGCCTCATTAATGTCCTCCACTGTCCACGAAAGCATATTTTCATAATTAAATCAGACATCTACAACGAATAACTGTCTTTGGTTTGAGACAGTCAGAAAACATGGGGGACAGCAAAAAAACGGCAACAGTTAAAAAACCTACAGACAGAAGACCTGGGAACCAGTTAGGAGGTCTGAGTATAGCCAAAAGACCTACAGACAGAAGACCTGGGAACAGTTAGGAGGTCTGGGTATAGCCAAAAGACCCAGAGACAGAAGATCTGGGAACAGTTAGGATGTCTGGGTATAGCCAAAAGACCTACAGACAGAAGACCTGGGCACAGTTAGGAGGTCTGGGTATAGCCAAAAGACCTACAGACAGAAGGCATGGCAACAGTTAAAAGGTCTGGGTATAGCCAAAAGACCTAAAGACAGAAGACCTGGGAACAGTTAGGAGGTTTGAGTTTAGCCAAAAGACCTACAGACAGAAGACCTGGGAACAGTTAGGAGGTCTGGGTATAGCCAAAAGACCTAGAGACAGAAGACCTGGGAACAGTTAGGAGGTCTGAGTATAGCCAAAAGACCTACAGACAGAAGACCTGGGAACAGTTAGGAGATCTGAGTATAGCCAAAAGACCTACAGACAGAAGACCTGGGAACAGTTAGGAGGTCTGGGTATAGCCAAAAGACCTACAGACAGAAGGCATGGCAACTGTTAAAAGGTCTGGGTATAGCCAAAAGACCTAGAGACAGAAGATCTGTGAACAGTTAGGAGGTCTGGGTATAGCCAAAAGACCTACAGACAGAAGACCCGGGGACATGTAGGATTAAGAGGCCTGGATAAAGACAGAAAACCTAGGGACAATCAGAAGACATGGAGATAATAAAAAGACAATCAGAAGAAGTGGAGACAATCAGAAGAAGTGGAGACAATCAGAAGAAGTGGAGACAATCAGAAGAAATGGAGACCATCAGAAGAAATGGAGACCATCAGAAGAAGTGGAGACAGAAGAAGTGGAGACAGAAGAAGTGGAGACAGAAGAAGAAGTGGAGACAGAAGAAGAAGTGGAGACAGAAGAAGAAGTGGAGACAGAAGAAGAAGTGGAGACAGAAGAAGTGGAGACAGAAGAAGTGGAGACAGAAGAAGTGGAGACAGAAGAAGTGGAGACAGAAGAAGAAGTGGAGACAGAAGAAGTGGAGACAGAAGAAGTGGAGACAGAAGAAGTGGAGACAGAAAAAGTGGAGACAGAAGAAGTGGAGACAGAAGAAGTGGAGACAGAGGAATTGGAGACAGAAGAAGTGGAGACAATAAGAAAAAGTGGAGACAATAAGAAAAAGTGGAGACAATCAGAAAAAGTGAAGACAATCAGAAAAAGTGGAGACAATCAGAAAAAGTGGAGACAATCAGAAAAAGTGGAGACAATCAGAAAAAGTGGAGACAATCAGAAAAAGTGGAGACAATCAGAAAAAGTGGAGACAATCAGAAAAAGTGGAGACAATCAGAAAAAGTGGAGACAATCAGAAAAAGTGGAGACAATCAGAAAAAGTGGAGACAATCAAAAAAAGTGGAGACAATCAGAAAAAGTGGAGACAATCAGAAAAAGTGGAGACAATCAGAAAAAGTGGAGACAATCAGAAAAAGTGGAGACAATCAGAAAAAGTGGAGACAATCAGAAAAAGTGGAGACAATCAGAAAAAGTGGAGACAATCAGAAAAAGTGGAGACATTCAGAAAAAGTGGAGACATTCAGAAAAAGTGGAGACAATCAGAAAAAGTGGAGACAATCAGAAAAAGTGGAGACAATCAGAAAAAGTGGAGACATTCAGAAAAAGTGGAGACATTCAGAAAAAGTGGAGACAATCAGAAAAAGTGGAGACAATCAGAAAAAGTGGAGACAATCAGAAAAAGTGGAGACAATCAGAAAAAGTGGAGACAATCAGAAAAAGTGGAGACAATCAGAAAAAGTGGAGACAATCAGAAAAAGTGGAGACAATCAGAAAAAGTGGAGACAATCAGAAAAAGTGGAGACAATCAGAAAAAGTGGAGACAATCAGAAAAAGTGGAGACAATCAGAAAAAGTGGAGACAATCAGAAAAAGTGGAGACAATCAGAAAAAGTGGAGACATTCAGAAAAAGTGGAGACATTCAGAAAAAGTGGAGACAATCAGAAAAAGTGGAGACAATCAGAAAAAGTGGAGACAATCAGAAAAAGTGGAGACAATCAGAAGAAGTGGAGACAATCAGAAGAAGTGGAGACAATCAGAAGAAATGGAGACCATCAGAAGAAGTGGAGACAGAAGAAGTGGAGACAGAAGAAGTGGAGACAGAAGAAGAAGTGGAGACAGAAGAAGTGGAGACAGAAGAAGTGGAGACAGAAGAAGTGGAGACAGAAAAAGTGGAGACAGAAGAAGTGGAGACAGAGGAATTGGAGACAGAAGAAGTGGAGACAATAAGAAAAAGTGGAGACAATCAGAAAAAGTGGAGACAATCAGAAAAAGTGGAGACAATCAGAAAAAGTGGAGACAATCAGAAAAAGTGGAGACAATCAGAAAAAGTGGAGACAATCAGAAAAAGTGGAGACAATCAGAAAAAGTGGAGACAATCAGAAAAAGTGGAGACAATCAGAAAAAGTGGAGACAATCAGAAAAAGTGGAGACAATCAGAAAAAGTGGAGACAATCAGAAAAAGTGGAGACAATCAGAAAAAGTGGAGACAATCAGAAAAAGTGGAGACAATCAGAAAAAGTGGAGACAATCAGAAAAAGTGGAGACAATCAGAAAAAGTGGAGACAATCAGAAAAAGTGGAGACATTCAGAAAAAGTGGAGACATTCAGAAAAAGTGGAGACAATCAGAAAAAGTGGAGACAATCAGAAAAAGTGGAGACATTCAGAAAAAGTGGAGACATTCAGAAAAAGTGGAGACAATCAGAAAAAGTGGAGACAATCAGAAAAAGTGGAGACAATCAGAAAAAGTGGAGACAATCAGAAAAAGTGGAGACAATCAGAAAAAGTGGAGACAATCAGAAAAAGTGGAGACAATCAGAAAAAGTGGAGACAATCAGAAAAAGTGGAGACAATCAGAAAAAGTGGAGACAATCAGAAAAAGTGGAGACAATCAGAAAAAGTGGAGACAATCAGAAAAAGTGGAGACAATCAGAAAAAGTGGAGACAATCAGAAAAAGTGGAGACAATCAGAAAAAGTGGAGACAATCAGAAAAAGTGGAGACAATCAGAAAAAGTGGAGACAATCAGAAAAAGTGGAGACAATCAGAAAAAGTGGAGACAATCAGAAAAAGTGGAGACAATCAGAAAAAGTGGAGACAATCAGAAAAAGTGGAGACAATCAGAAAAAGTGGAGACAATCAGAAAAAGTGGAGACAATCAGAAAAAGTGGAGACAATCAGAAAAAGTGGAGACAATCAGAAAAAGTGGAGACAATCAGAAAAAGTGGAGACATTCAGAAAAAGTGGAGACATTCAGAAAAAGTGGAGACAATCAGAAAAAGTGGAGACAATCAGAAAAAGTGGAGACAATCAGAAAAAGTGGAGACAATCAGAAAAAGTGGAGACAATCAGAAAAAGTGGAGACAATCAGAAAAAGTGGAGACAATCAGAAAAAGTGGAGACAATCAGAAAAAGTGGAGACAATCAGAAAAAGAGGAGACAATCAGAAAAAGTGGAGACAATCAGAAAAAGTGGAGACAATCAGAAAAAGTGGAGACAATCAGAAAAAGTGGAGACAATCAGAAAAAGTGGAGACATTCAGAAAAAGTGGAGACAATCAGAAAAAGTGGAGACAATCAGAAAAAGTGGAGACAATCAGAAAAAGTGGAGACAATCAGAAAAAGTGGAGACATTCAGAAGAAGTGAAGACGAAAGGAATTTTTTTATTTTTTAACGGAAAAATTTTTTTTCTTGAGGATTTGAATAAGAGATTGACCCTTTACAAAACAATTACATCAATTAGATATTCATGATAAGACATTAGTTAGGCCAGGGTCACATATAACTTCACTTTCACATTCACTTTTACCTATCCTTTGGTCTGCTGGACCACATGGGCACCACACAAGATCTGTCAACCTTCTTTCTTCATTCTTCTCTGTCATTTGTCTTTGATAGAATTGTTTTCTGATGTTCTTTCTGAAAATATTAAAACCTGCCTTTTTACCTGCCTGGGTGGACCACTTCGGGGGCCGATTTTGAGTTTTTGTTTCCACAAATAACTGTCTTTGTAACCTTGTTTAAAATTATTCTTGATCTCATTTTTGTTCATTACAGACACTTACTCTCTCTTTTAAAAATAA
The DNA here is from genome assembly GCA_030265305.1 of Biomphalaria pfeifferi. Classification (NCBI taxonomy): domain Eukaryota; kingdom Metazoa; phylum Mollusca; class Gastropoda; family Planorbidae; genus Biomphalaria; species Biomphalaria pfeifferi. The sequence goes on from JASAOG010000004.1 coordinate 10,580,607, forward strand.
AATAAAAAAGATACATCAAAAAAAATCAGAGGATTATGGATGGAGTTTCGAAACAATCCTTTGAGTTGAAACCAAAGATTGGTAAGCCATGACATTTGACCAGATTGACATGACTTCACTCAAAAACGTATGCAAGCCATATTTGTTAGGTTAAAAAAATATGTGTATACTGGGTGTGTGTTCTAGATCTAGGCCACCCAGTAGCACCCATACACATGCAGTGGCGTAGCAGGTACCCGTGGGCCCGGGTGCAAGAATATGTTGGTGGGCCCCCTTTCCAATAAGATGAATGTAAAGTGAGACAGAACAATTTAGTAAATTGAATGTATTGGTAAATTTACCAAAAGACATTTCAACGCAAGTAGAATAGCCTTTTTTAATAAGTAATAATGTCTTTACATCTGATTCAGTTAGGACTCAGACAAGTCATGGTGTCTTAAAAGTCAATGTTTGTACAATTTCTTAACTAAATTAAACGTGATGTTTCAACTGAATAAAGAAGTGTTTTATGATTTCTATATTCTACACATTTACATTCCTAAAACACTTCTAGGTGTAAAATTTTTAAATATTGATACCAACTATAGTCTAGTTCTACTTCCATCATTTAACAGTAACTAGATCGAACATTTTTCTGGCCTTTTTTGTAGCAAAGTCAGTAACCAGTAAATATAGAAGTCAAGCTAGATGCTGAAACAAATGATGATACATACATATTAAACATAAATGCACAGCAGCACCAGAGACCAAATTTTTAAATGAGAGAAAGTAGTGAATTAAATGCGACGAAAATAAGGGAATGCGCCGACCAAAGTCCGAACCAGTGACCCTAGAATCGACACAACCACCTAGCGATAACGCAGTAAGTTGAAGACACGTGTTAATAGGCTTATAAAGTATAAATTATTTCGGATCGGATGAAATCATTATATAACGTTTCTTTAATCTGTTAAATACTTGGACTTCATACAATTACATTTTCTACCTCTGTAACTAAAAAAAAAAGGTTATACGTATTTTAAATACAAAAAATTAAAGAAACAGATTAAGCTTTTCAAAAAACTGAATAATTAGTAGATGTGTCGAAATATTAATTCTTCAGGACTATCTCACTAGACCTAATTGTCATTGTTACTAGCCCCTTTCCTTATTTTTCTGTACAGCACATTCATAGTTTCTACATCAAACTCTCTCTCTCTTCTTCCCACTCCATTCCTTATAATAACAGCCTATTAATACTAGCAATGGTTTATGAACATACATGGAAAACAAGGGGACGACCTGGCAACAGTAACACACGTACACTTTCGTGTAATGAACATGACATTAAACCTGATGGAGAACAGTTCCTTACTTTTAAATAATCCAAGCCACTGGGATAGTAACTCGCGCATAAAACACACGCGGGAGGGGGGGGGGTGAATGTTTTAAAACTAATATCAAGTTTTGTGCAACGTTGTGGATATCTCGAGGACAAGCTCTTCAGATTCTATGTTCATTTCATTTTTACATAAGTGCAATTTTTTTCTTTAGTGTCATCCGTAAGTTCTCACGTGGGCCCCAACTAGTCAAGAGTCATGGGCCCAAGTGCAATCAACCCCTTTGCGCCATTGTTGCTACACCACGGGCTGTGGGCCTTTAATGGTCGTGGGCCCGAGTTCATTGAACCCCTTCGCGCCATGGATGCCACTGTACACATGTACGTCTAGTAATGTGAACTAAAAAGTGAAACTAAACATTTCTTTTTCTTCTAAACCTTTAAGCCTGTTCTATGCGCAGCCCCTCCCTGCATTCATATAAAATTGTTTAATCGCCTGCCATATACATAAATAGAGTTGATGCATTAGAATACGATAAGACATCAACCTTTGACCTAAAATAAATCATTTTTCCACGAAATCAACGAAGGTACGCCCATCAGTTAGTGTACATATCGGAGAGGGAAAGGGCGGTGGTGTGTGGGGGGATAGATAACAACCAAACAGCTGACTCAATCGACTCAATCAAGTGAACAATACGATGACAGAAGCGCATTGTGGCTAATTAATTGATCACCAGAATGGAAACAATGGCGGGTCTTTTGAAGGTGGGAAAAAATATGCGTTCGACATTTTCCACTAAGGGACACGAATCACGACAGACATCCGGTTGGGCTAATGTGAGTTTCATGAAAGAACAGAAAACTTGACCTCGAGTGACTTACGAAGTGAATAAATCTTGGCCTTATCACACTATATATCTTTTTGTTACCTTCTAGTGCGCATGTTTATACTGTAGTAATATAGACATCATGAAGAACTTAAAACACAGACAGTCCAGGTCTACCACCAGAAATATTTTGTCCCAGTCAAGTGGGGGGGGGGGGGGGTTACCTGTGAGCTCCTCTGCCTCCCCCTCCCCCACCCACATGCCAAAACCTTCAAATAAGTTTTCAAGATGATAGATAGATAAGATAGATAGAGAGGTGAGAGAGAGGAGCGAGAGAGATAGAAAAGAGAGAAGGAGAAAGAGAAGAGAAGAGAGAGAGAGGAGAGAGAAGAGAGAGAGATTGAGCTTATGAGATGTACCCGCTACTTACAAGACAAGTGAATGGGGTCAAGAAAGTCACTGAAGATGAGATAACGAGACTGAAGCCAGGCGTGAACTCCAGAGTTTGAAGATGTGTGTAAAGAAGTTTAATGTAACCACATTTAGGTGGCTTTTCAACATGTTACTGAAAAATCAAATGAAGGAGCGGAGAGAATAAATGGATTTCAATCAGTGAGAGGTAAACAGGAAGAGATAGAGAAATAGATTGAAGACTGGTTCTGTGAGAGGTAAACAGGAAGAGATAGAGATAGATTGAAGACTGGTTCTGTTACAGAATAGACTGGGAGAGTTAGAATATATGTATGTAACATAGATATAGATATATAATTACACTAATGCATGTATAAATAGCACTAATCTAATCATCGTCTTTTTTGAACTAACGTCTGTATTATATAAGATAAGATTTTGACTCACGCTGTCACAAACAAAAAATCTGAAAGAGAAAGAGAGAGAGAGAGAGAGAGAGATACTTTAAAAAGATGGCGGATTGAGAGAGAAGGGGGAGAGAAAGGGAAACAACACCCAAGTGGAAAATGCCCCTTCCCCCAACAAAAAAAAATGTACCGAGTGCTCCTTAGAGCATACCACTAGAACACATCGACACGATCAATGAAATAATCGCCTCAAAAACAAAAAAAAAAACTAATTTAAACGGTCAATTAATTAGATCTGTTAAAAAAATATTTCCACAAGAAAACCAACTACGCCAAGGCCGAAAACACCACGCGAAAATCCTTTGCAAGTCACTACTACAACAGCAAGTAGTTCTCTCAATAATTAATATTCTAATTAAAACATTCAACGAAATCCATGTCACGACAAACTGTTCAGAAATAGATGATAATTCTATTTCTCCAGGTGACATTGCGACTCAAGAATGTGTCCCACACATCCAGCCGTTGTTTGCACACAACCAAAACGTCTGGCCAGAATGGTTCTTTAACATTACAAAGCGAGACTTTCCCGAGAATTTAGGAGCAGATGACAATTACTGCGCGTTACCGGATTAACACATCGAAGTAGATAAAAGTAAATAGGGTCTACAAATTGGACCAAGATGCGCTGAAGATAATTTTTTTTTTGTAATGTCCAATAGAGACATAAATGGATGGCTCCCTGGTTCAAACTCTCCCTGCAGCTAACCATGTCAGCGTAACTACTGTACAATAACAGTATAAATGAAAAATTCGAACAACATTCACACACAAAAACACATACACATTCACAACCAGCGCTTTATGAATTTGACTTCTATGTACTTCTATATGGCTGTAACACTCTGACCGATAGTGGGATAAAGGAGTTTTTAAATCTTTCTGTTTTAGTTCTAATGGAAAGGAGACGACCACTTCGTTCAGACCTTATGTAACAGTGGTTTAATGGGTGCAGGTTGTCCTTAGGAAACGAGAGTGTTTTGGAAAGGCATCTTTCATGAAAAAGCTCTTCAAGAGATGATAGCTGTATTCGAGTGATATGCGATGCGTTTTTAATTAGCCTATTTAGTCTAACTCTTTGTGCAAGTGAAGTATTACCATACCAGCAGGTGATGGCGAAGTTAATTAGACTGCTGATGGTTGCAGTATAAATAAGTTTAATAATTGTTTTTGTTGATAATTGTTGATGTTGAATTTTCTTAGCTTTCTGAGATTTTATGAAGCAGTTTGTATCGAAGTGAAACTGGCGAAGGTGGACTAATATCACCGCAGCATACGCGTATCCAACTCTTCGTCCGTATGAAACAAAATGAGTGCTCTGGTGATTCTTTATACAAAATAATAAAATGACCCTCTCGAGCCCCCCCCCCCCCCCAACTCTTCAGCGAAGTAGCTCCACAATGTAAAAAAGATATAATTTAAAATAATTTATGCAAATATTATGCATCTGTCTGATTGTTTCAGCTGGTGACGTCTTTATTGCATATGGACCCCATCAGAGATTGAGAACCACTAATGGAGGCCAAAGTAGTGCAGAAATGTAGCGGTTTTTTTTTTGTAAATGTGATAACAAGAATGTCTGGCTCAAGTTGATGGACAACACAAGCGTGTTGCTAGACGTGTCACGTGACCACATAGCCAAGGACCTTTTTTTTAACAAAAATATTTACAGCGGCATTACAGGTACACGTGTACTATTAATATTTGTAGGCTATTTAGTTATTGACAATGATCAGGGCTTATCAAAAAGTTGGTTGACTGATCCAAGCCACCTGTTTTCATACTATAACAAGCGGAATGATATCGACCTACGTTTTTGTAAGGTGTGAACATTGAAATCAATATCAACGACAACAAATTGTATAGGCCGGCGAAATAAATGAATCGTGTGGTATGCGATCTGGACTGTCGTCTCGATGGAACTGGTTCGAACCCCCCTCCTGCCCCCTTGTTCCGCCATTCTGATGGAGGTTTGGAGCATATATAACAATCAAATCTTAACTTAATTCTGTGTTTCTACTGGATGTTTGCTACTGATGTACAGTTTGTACACCTATTTGTAAGGATTTCAGTTCTAAGTAAGCTGTGCTCTCATTCTTTCAAGACTACATTTTTTCCCCTGTAAAAGTTTGTTACATGCCATTACCTAAAGTTCTATTGAAAACAGATATGTGATATAAGCCTGGGCATTCTCCTCTCCACGCAGCTGTTGGGTCCAAAAGGAACAGCAATATGCGATACAGTCTGAGGTCAGCAGTGTCGCAGGTTCTGACAGTGTGTGCTTCAATCTGCTTAAAGGTCTCCGGCTCCTAATTTTTTTCTCAGGGTTGACTCCAAAGCCTCTCCCGTGTTTAGGTAAGGAGCGGATTCAGAGTTTTCCTTCTCTGAGGCTAACGAGTCCCTTCTATCCAAGTTTACTGGTTTTAAGGTTGCACCTTCTGTCAGTAATAACAGTTCCGCCGGATCCAATATCTGAGCCGTATGTGAAGGCCGAGACATGGGCTGGTTGTTTAAGGCTATTTAATTCAAATTTAATCATTAGTGGAGTGATTATATCCTGACCAATTCTGGCAATAATATTTTTTCGGAGGATTCAAGCTACCCGTCGCCTCATTGTGGCGCCTCCGGTGGAAACGTCTAGTAGTGGAACTAGATAGGCTAAGTACTAGTAGCGAACCAGGCCCTTGCGGGATAGTAGGGATATGTAAGGATGGAACAAGTAGCCCGCACCCCAGTCTAAAAAGTCCGCCACGCCTTTCCACAAAGGGGGCCGTCATCAGAAACCCGTAGCTGGAGTGGCGGTCCCTGCACGGAACAGTGGCGATTACAATATAAGAATATGAGACAAGCTCCCCGCAGTCAGCACTGTTCTCGGCCACTTATAGCGATTGGGAACGGGGACGGTGCGCTGTGTTCGCGGCACGGCCCGGTTTGACCCGTTCAACCGATATGGCCGTCTACCGCTGATAGTCATCAGACAGGAAAACGGATGGGGAATCCCTTGTCCAGTCCGGGTTGTTGGATAAAAGCCTTTCTAACAATCAACGGGATAATGGCGCCCATGTAGGCGCCGATTCCCTACTAGACTTCACTGAAGGCAATAATATTTCAGTACCCCTCTGACGCACTTCCACGACAGTTAGACCACTAAGGAAATAAGGATAAATACCAATTCCAACTGATTGACTGGTGAGAGAATAAGTTGATTTCAAGGCATGGGAGTCAGAGGCCTCAGTAGAATGTTTCATCACTCATAAAGAATTCCAATGAAAAGATAAGTGTCTCAAAGTCGTTTCTTAAAGGCAATTACCTTAGAAGAACATGAAACAATGGAAGAATACAGACTGTATATACGAAAGAAAGAGCCTTCAGATTCTACACCAGTCAACAAAACGACAAATCCAGAGACTTTAGCGTCCACATTAAGAAGACGACATGGAATTCAGAGACTTCAGCGTCCACATTAAGAAGACGACATGGAATCTAGAGACTTCAGCGTCCACATTAAAAAGACATGGAATCTAGAGACTTATCAGCGTCCACATTAAGAAGACGACATGGAATCCGGAGACTTCAGCTTCCACATTAAGAAGACGACATGGAATCTAGAGACTTCAGCGTCCACATTAAGAAGACGACATGGAATCTAGAGACTTCAGCGTCCACATTAAGAAGACGACATGGAATCTAGAGACTTCAGCGTCCACATTAAGAAGACGACATGGAATCTAGAGACTTCAGCGTCCACATTAAGAAGACGACATGGAATCTAGAGACTTCAGCTTCTACATCAGATAGGAATATGTAGAGTGCCTACACCATAATAGGCTTTGTAGTTATCGGGTTAGAAACACTGTGTTGAAGTCAAGCTTTTTATATTTAGGTTTCTAAATAACTTTGATTTAAATATGTGAATGAAAATAAAAGTCATTCTAGTTTTAACTCAGTGATACCGGTATTCAAAACTTATCTATCAAAAAATATTTTAATGCAAAGCTCTACACTTTCCAGCGGACAAAATTATACTTGAAATAGTTTGTCCACTTTCTAATTCATCTTGAAAGCACATAGAAGCAATCTATCCTACAGATAAAGTCATCACCTCAGGGTAGACTCAGTGAGTTGACAATGTTGACATTCCAACCATGTATACAGGACAAACATTTAACCAATCCAACCAAGGGGAATAAAAACTAAGTTACTGTCGAATCACTCCACTGATCTTGATTTAACAAGGAGCCGACAAAGAGGTCAAAGTAAACTGTAGATATTTGCTGTACATTTAGATCACTTAGGACCATGCTTTTTTTTTTTTAAAGGAGCAGGGTGAAAAAAAAGTAGTTCCGGTAAATTTTAGCACGCTGGACAAAGCAATGAGTAAAGTAATCCAGAGGAAGAAGCTGGTGTCGGTACTCTCTGATAACTAATAAATTAATAATAAACTTTAATATTAAAGAAAAGTAATAATTTTTTTTCACACATTAAAAAAGGTGCCGGTACTCCATACCATAGCGTACCGTCAAAAAAAAAGCCCTGCAACTAATTATTTGGTAAATGAAGATGAAGATAAAGAAAATGGCAGCTGAGATTTTTTTATGGAAACTCAACATGCTCTATTCTCAACGCAAAACGTTAACTGTTGTCGATACGAAAAGATGGCGAATCATGTCAGTACGCAAAAATCGCAATGTCATATGCCATAGAGCCTGTTAATATATTTTATACAAGTTTTAGATTACTTTTCAACCAGTTTTAGTTGTAGTTGTTGGGTTGTTTTTTTTTTGGTTGGGTCTGAAGATTCCAACCACTGCTCCCATAGTAATCTTGTGGTCGAAACAGTTTCACTCACTCGAAACGGAATATATCCATGTTCTAATAGGCTGGATTAATACAAAAAAGAATGATAAAGATAAAAGTAACTCTAATTTTGAAGAGTTGGAATGCGGTAGTTAAGATAAAGTTAAAGTGTCTTTCTCCTCTTATCCCTATTTATTGTATATAGATCGGTGATATCTAAGATAATTACAATACGAGATCCGGCATAAGGAATATATGAATCCACTGTAAAATGTTTGACATGTTTCAGATCTTCCATCAGATTTAGAGATAATTACATCCTAGCCCAAGGAAGATCAGGGAAAGAATCGAACCAGGGAACATCGAACGACAGTCCAGAGCGCATACTACTCGACGAGGCAGACAGGCAGCTTCTATATGACATTAATATACACAGACGACCATATGCATGCATGCAATATCCTCGCGCAAGCTATCAAACTAACTAATGATTGATGATAGTTGTTTTGCTTTTTTCTTATCAGAATAATTAGAACAGAAATGCTCCAATCTTAGGCGTGAGATGTTTAAGATGTTTTCCTAGATATATGTACAGTAACGAATTGTGCTTTAAGGTTTATGAATTTACTCTTTCGGGAATTTACGACGTAAAACTCTTTCATTAGCAAGTGTCCGCTTATATAATTTGAAATTACGTGACCGCATGCATTATATAAACGTACGGGCTAGAACACAGTCTTGTAACTTGTTAGAGCTACCATGATGCATGTGTAGTAGTAGTCATTTGATTCTAAACTTTTCAAGTAACAAAATCTACAGCACAAGTGCTCCACCTGGTGGGAGTAAAAAAACAGTCATATTTTTTTTACGAGGATGGGGTGGGTATCGGTTACCGAAGCACCCAGCCATATCACGTGACAACTTTTCTGAGTGCCTATTTGATGGTAGGTTAAACAACTGCAATGGGCTGAGATGTCATCTCGTCTCTGTTGACCCATGAATCCTCCGCAGGATTGAGTCAAGGCAAACACTTAAAGGCTTTACTTCCCCTGGTCGTACCGAGACCTCTGTTGGCTGTTGGTACTTCGATTGTTATCCAACAGCCATTCGTAACATCGCGATGAATTGAGATGGTGTAATGGCATAGAGGTTTTCAAATAGACACGTCTTGTACATTAGGTCCATGCTGATCCTTTTTTTTTATGAGCAAGATTTTTTTTACAATACATCTGTTCAAGTCACTCCTCCGTGGAGGGTGGAATCTGGCTGGGCGACTCTTGGACACGGATCTCGAAAGCGTTTCTAATGATATTTCTACGAATTTGATAGTTGACGTATATTGTTTGGAAAAAAATACTTTCTTGTTGACCATAACGGGAAAACTCTATTTTGACTTTTATAATTCTTTAAAGCAAAAAAGAAAATTTTTTTTTTCGTTTTTTCAAATTAGGTCTAGATCTAGATCTAACATCGGTTTTGAAAGGAGTATCGCGTTCGGGTATTTCTAAATGTAAAGCATCATTGATTCAAGAGTTTAAAAAATTAAATCAGTGTTTCCCAAACTTTATCCTTAACGGAGCCCTTCGCACATTCTGAGTATATTGCGGAACACTTGACTTTTGTTTCTGAGAGAGATTAATTCACTAGTGGCCTACTAGTTCATTATTCTAGTAGTTCGTGTAACACAGCGGTTCTCAACCTTTTAAGCTCGGCGACCCCTTTTTACAATTCCTCACTTTGCCGCGACCCCTCCCCTTTACACACACACATCAATAGAAGAGTAGACAATAACAATCCATATTTTCGATGGTCTTAGGCGACTCCTGGCAAATCGTCAATCGACCCCCAGGCTGAGAACCCCTGGTGTAACACCTATTCAGGCTTCGCGGAACGAACACTGTTTGGGAAACACTGAATTGAAGAACAATTTTACGCACCCGTGTGCCAATGAACATCAAGTTTTGATGACGCAATAAAACTCTTTTCCAATGTACTGTACATCTAAGCAAAATAATCGCTCTATAAGGAACAAAGAGAATTTCATCAATTTTTAAGTTCTGCTCTATAAGTTACACGTGTCATTAATCGAAGACACCCCTTACTGTAAGTTGTATAGAGGAGAAGTTGTATTTTTTAAAAACTTTTTTTATGCGTTTCTTCCTCTTGTTCTGTGCATGTCGTAAGGCTCTGAGAGTAGATGCACTAATCAAGTAGGCTTGAGACTTGCAGTGAAGTAGCGTGAAGAAGAAAATGCTTTCTTGAGTCAGTACACGTCAGATGAAAGGGAAACTGAGGTGATAGACTTCTAGATGAGAACCACTAAACTTTTAAAAAGAAAAATAGTCATTTAATACTACAGGAGGTGGTAGGCTGAAGAAAAAGTCATTTAATACTACAGGAGGTGGTAGGCTGAAGAAAAAGTCATTTAATACTACAGGAGGTGGTAGGCTGAAGAAAAAGTCATTTAATACTACAGGAGGTGGTAGGCTGAAGAAAAAGTCATTTAATACTACAGGAGGTGGTAGGCTGAAGAAAAAGTCATTTAATACTACAGGAGGTGGTAGGCTGAAGAAAAAGTCATTTAATACTACAGGAGGTGGTAGGCTGAAGAAAAAGTCATTTAATACTACAGGAGGTGGTAGGCTGAAGAAAAAGTCATTTAATACTACAGGAGGTGGTAGGCTGAAGAAAAAGTCATTTAATACTACAGGAGGTGGTAGGCTGAAGAAAAAGTCATTTAATACTACAGGAGGTGGTAGGCTGAAGAAAAAGTCATTTAATACTACAGGAGGTGGCAAAAATAAAACGATGAATTGTAATAAAAGACTTCAAGCCTTAGAAGACATGCTGTTGAATGTGGTTTATACGTTTAACATCTTTAGTACAAGCTTGCACATAATACTAGAACTCACTGGTACAGCCTGTACAATCTTCGTGTGCATACTGTTGGCTTCTATTATGCAGAATCTCATCTACTTGAAATGTATCAAACAACGCAAATGATTTATAAGGGAAAAATTGCAATGCTTAATTTATAAGCATTAAACAATAACGTAATGATTTGGTATGTGTGTAGAAATAGATGTAGGCTTAATGAAGATGGTTTGTTAAGTAAACAAAACAGAAAACATTAGCCTACGTAAATAAAATACAGGTTGACCCTTTCCAAAAAAAACAATGTGTCATACCAAAAACCAGGAGAGGGGAAGTTAATGTCTGATCCAATCAGGTGACACCTTCATCCACAACGGTCAGAGTCAACTTTGCTTAAGTCACTTTCATCGTCCCATCTTACGGTCACGTATTTTTTGACCGCACAATGGTCAACACGTTAGACTATAAACTTGATCTGGAAAGGAAGTTCAAATGTCATACGTTTCCAATCCAAGCTGAGGTTGTTTTGTTTTAGTTGGAGGCAACCTTCAAGAATGTAGATACAGACAGGCGAGTCAGTGGAGGCAACCTTCAAGAATGTAGATACAGACAGGCGAGTCAGTGGAGGCAACCTTCAAGAAACCAACGGTTATCGAGAAGGGCGTCATGTGGCCATGACAACGACCAACCGCCTTAACTTACCCCAACTAAAGACAAGTACCCATTAGAGTTGGGTGGATTCAAGGGCACACTGAAAATCCCGAAATTCAATATCCCCAGTCTTCACCGAGATTCGAACCCAGGACCCCAGGTTGGGAAGCCAAGCTTAACCATTCAGCCACAATGCCCCATTGTAGTCCCAAATGATGACATAATTCTTACCGTTTGAACTAGGGGAGGGGATGAATGGGGCGGTGCACTCCGATCCCGGAGCTTCGTGCTGAGAATCCACTGCGCATTAGGGCACGCCTGGCCAAGTTGGGAGGAGAAAGAAATCAGGACTACTTTGCATTGAAAACACATTTAATAGTGGGACTAGATTTATACCAGAGGTATTTTCTGAATGTCTTTGACACTGACAGCTCTATTTACTGTACACTGTCCAACAAAAGATAGTGTTATGGCAGAATGCGACAATGTTGTCATCTCCCCTTTTTCAGCCACAAACAACATTGTCAGTCACCATAAAAGTCATGTGTCAATGACTTATGAGGGATCTACTAAATAAAGAGAAACAAAGGGTACTATGTTAAAAAAAACAACTTAACAGGTGAGGTTTAATATAAATAGGCTAGAGAGAAAGCATGACATGAAAGTAGGAGAGAGAGAAAGCATGACATGAAAGTAGGAGAGAGAGAAAGCATGACATGAAAGTAGGAGAGAGAGAAAGCATGACATGAAAGTAGGAGAGAGAGAAAGCATGACATGAAAGTAGGAGAGAGAGAAAGCAGGAACTAGCTGACAAGACCTGCGCTTTCATGTCCGGTCTTTCTATACAAGACAACGCCCTCCAATAAATACCTTTATGACTAAACGTGGAGGTGACACGATTCACTGACTGACGTTTCTTTAAACATCGCATTCTCAAACATTCGGAGACTCGGAATGACATACGAAAATATATTCGCCTCATAGAAACTGTTGCATTTTTTTTTTGTTTACATATAAACTGTTGCATAATTTCTGGTTACATATAAACTTTAATGTATGTTATTAATTTGCTATACTTACAAATGGATAACATGTATAAAGAATTTACATTGGTTCGCAATATTACAAAAGAAATGTTTACGCCTGGTTCTCTTATTATTACTTTGCTTATACACTCTCTAATTTAATTCATTTTACAAGGGTGGGAAATATTGGTAAAAAAATAATAGAACAAACCAGCACAAACATGTAAATTACCTACACCATAATGTCATTAAAACACACCGATAATCATAATGCACTGTTGTTTTTTTTTAGTGACATTAGCCAGGTGAAACAATACGAAACTCTAGGTAAAATTCATATTTCACGCAAGACTAAATTAAAAGAAAACTATATCTAGGCCGCAACATGTGCTGTATTTAGACCTAAAAAGCTATTTGAGAACTATGGGGCTCTTTATAAGTTATAGTATATGTCAGTGCTAAATATTTCTTGGGGGCTCTAAGCTATAACTTAGGTTGTCATAGGTAAATCCGGCCCTGGGAGCAATGTTTCTGTTTTGAAAGAACATTAATTATATGTTGAGAGCAACGAGACGTCGACGAGTAATCCAACTACGCGAGGGCCTCGTGTGAGAACCTTCGTATGAGAACCTACAAAAAGACATCAACATGATAAGTTCTTAAAGAGAGACGTTCACTATGAAAGGAGGATGTTAAATCATGCCCCGTTTCAACAAACTACGCCTAACATTTAGGACAATATTTGTTTTCTTTGATAGACATGTCGGTCCGTGGATTTGTGAAGCGTCTGCTTTCAAGACCAGTTGTGAACAGACCGCATCTAGTAAAGCTTGAACACCGAGAGGAGTCCGTGCTAAAGTTTCGCATGCGTAGCTTCTGACTACATTCAACTCTGTGCCCCGAATGGAAATGAAGATGATGAATGGCACACACGCTGGAAGACATTCCAAGTAGAGAAAATACATTTTTATGAAACTAGGAAACTGGTCAACGAAACAAAAGATTAAACCCTAACTGGCCTAAAATTGTACGCGACATATGAAGAGAGCTGACATACAGGGCCGAATTACAACTTTGTGATGGCCAAAAGTGCATGACTAGGTTGTACTAAGATTAGGTTTCAGGTAAGTACCCGCCTCTCCGTGACATCATCAGCACGTGCACTGCGTTCACATAGATTAATCCAGAACTGATCCACACATGAGTAGGGTAATAATGTAAGGTAATGAAGGGGCCAACCTTCATCGACCTGTGGGGACATTACATTTTACACAAATCTATCGAGTACTGCATCACGGCCTTATTATGCTCAGAAATGTGCAGAAATTTCTTGGGGCCGGATAGCATCGAGTCGAGGGTCGGATATGGCCCACTGGCCGTAGTTTGGTTATCACTGATGTGAGGCATTATGCAGTGAAAGCGCTCGTTTTCTGACAGTGTAAATATGCCTATATCTTATCATTCCATCTCAGCATCAGACGCTCATCATTCCCCAGTTGATAGTGTAGATATGCCTATATGTTATGGTTCCATCACAACATCAGTCGCTCACCATTCCCCAACTGAAAGTGTAGATATGCCAATATCTCAACATCACCATTCTCCACCACATGTGTTATTATTATAATATTTATCATATTTTTTTTACTCATGTTGTTAAATGAGCTCCACTGAATTATTTGCAAAGTCATATTTTGTTTTATTCCTTGCACCAGTCTTTGGAAACAAGAATAGCTTACAGAGTGTGTGACCAATGATCGAAGTCCAATCTTGTTTCCAAGAGAAACGATTTCCTGCTGGCATGCTGTGGGCTGAACTCCAAAATGTCAACGCGATACGGGAATGCAAAAACTAAATAAACATCCGATAACTGCAAGACCTTTACAGCACGTTCTTCGATCACAGTATTCTCGGAAGCTAGGTTCCAGGCTAGATTGTGCTGAATGGGGAAAAAACGTATCAATCTAGATTAAGTGACCATAAAACAAGTTTGAATCTAAAACTGATAAACATACAAATGTAGTGATAAACGGATTGATGGGGTGTTTGATGTTCTGCAGGACCACGCCCAAAATACTGACACATAGAACACGGTAGTTTTTTATATTTCGTCCAAGTTTAGGTAACATAAAGAGATAAGATTTAGATCTTGAAGTTAACTAAATAACTCTTTAAAAATATAGCTAGATGTAGATCTATAAGTACTTGTGGTTTAGCGGTTAGCGAGTTGGCAACAGGTTTTCTTTTAAATTGAGAATGAAGTGAGACTTAATATTGTAAATTTCACTCAAGTCAATAGAGCATACATCTAGAGCTATATTTACTATATGATTGCAGCGGTGATGTCCAAACTACGACCCGCGAACCATTGTGCTTCTCGTCCACTATAAACGTTTCCCACAATTCACAACAAAGCCGCCTAAGTTCTAGTCCACTGGACTCGACACTTTGTCGCAGTGATGTCTTAAATGTCTATAGTTCCCAGGCAGAAAATGTTTGGGCACCACCGTTTTACGCACTAGAACGTAACCACGTAGTGGCTGAAAGTCAAACGTTTAAACGTTATTTTTAAAAAAGGAGGGGGGGGGGGAGAATAATGTAACTGACTTGTGGCTAGAGCAAGTCATTTGGCCCGGCTGAAATAGGAGGAGAGTTGGGCATTGGGCTGGCTACCCTACACCGTTACCAAAACAAAACAACCCACTAGCTATAAAAACACCAAACAGCGAATCAACAGAAGTCATGGACCTGGGAAGAAGTCCTCCAGCTGGAAGGTGTATGACGCATGTCGGTGTAAACCAGAGTCATCTGGAAGCCGTGAGTCTGCATCCAAGATAACAAGCCCTCACATGGAACCCCGAAGGAAAGAGGAAGAGGGGACGGCCCAGGAATACATGGCGCCGCGATTTGGAAGCAGATGGGAGCACAGAACACTAGCAATACCAGTTTAGAGAAATGTCCTACTTAAGTTATTCACAGTAAACTAACACTTGTTGACATTTTGATTGCTAAGATTCGTTTGAATTTTTTTTTCAGGAAAAAAATTAAGTTTAAAAAAAAAGAAGAGAAAAAAAAAAGAGAAACCGCTAAGGAGAAATACTGTGGAGTACACAGGAGTTATAGTTACCAATAGATAATAAGGGGAAAATAACAAAATTAAATCAACCTAGGTCAGCTCAACCTTTTGCTAAGGAGGTGTCTTATACAAACAATTTGTGAAAGTCATTGCTACAATGAATTCAATTTACTGTCTCTGTCTACCTGGGCTACCATTGTGTCTATCTACCTGGGATATCATTGTGTCTGTCTACCTGGGCTACCATTGTGTCTGTCTACCTGGGCTACCATTGTGTCTGTCTACCTGGGCTACCATTGTGTCTGTCTACCTGGGCTACCATTGTGTCTGTCTACCTGGGCTACCATTGTGTCTGTCTACCTGGGATACCATTGTCTCTGTCTACCTGGGCTACCATTGTGTCTGTCTACCTGGGCTACCATTGTGTCTGTCTACCTGGGCTACCATTGTCTCTGTCTACCTGGGCTACCATTGTGTCTGTCTACCTGGGCTACCATTGTGTCTGTCTACCTGGGCTACCATTGTGTCTGTCTACCTGGGCTACCATTGTGTCTGTCTACCTGGGCTACCATTGTGTCTGTCTACCTGGGCTACCATTGTGTCTGTCTACCTGGGATACCATTGTGTCTGTCTACCTGGGCTACCATTGTGTCTGTCTACCTGGGCTACCATTGTGTCTGTCTACCTGGGCTACCATTGTCTCTGTCTACCTGGGCTACCATTGTGTCTGTCTACCTGGGCTACCATTGTGTCTGTCTACCTGGGCTATCATTGTGTCTGTCTACCTGGGATACCATTGTGTCTGTCTACCTGGGATACCATTGTGTCTGTCTACCTGGGATACCATTGTGTCTGTCTACCTGGGCTACCATTGTGTCTGTTGTGTGAAAATAAGTGACGACATTCCAGTTCTACACATTCACTTGCTAAAAATAGAAGCAGGCCGTGGCTACAGTATTAGTTGGGAACCAACACACGTACACTACCCTCCAGGCTTCCAGTTTCATGGGTATATTAAATCAACGGTTCTCAAACGGCTGTAGGTAACGAAGCGATATAGGCAGGGGTAGACTGGGAGACACAGTGAAGTGACCCCGGGCACAACTGCACAATCTGGACAGGAAGCCTTGTCCTTACTTTTAGAGGGCTATAACACTACGTATTACTGACTTAAAGCAATGTCCAGTTAAAGATTTATCAGCACGACATTACGTATTACTGACTTAAAGCAATGTCCAGTTAAAGATTTATCAGTACAACACTACGTACTACTGACTTAAAGCAATGTCCAGTTAAAGATTTATCAGGTGCGTGGAGATGGGAGAACTGCTGCATGAGTGCGGTGGCGTAGCTAGAAATTTGCCATCTGGTGGGGGCCCGGGGAGGGGTGGCTTGACATCTTTGGGGTCCCTGCATTTCGACATTTGACATCATGACATGAGATAATGGCGTAATGCTTAATATTTAATGTAAAAAAAAATTTCGAACACTCATTTGGGGGCCACCCTCAAGTGGGGGCCCGAGGGAAATTTTAAATTCTGACCCCCTCCCCCACCCTAGCTACGCCACTGCATTGGTGACATCGTTCCGAAAACAAAGGCTCGGGCTTTCCTTTTATTTTGACGAGATGAAGAAGGGTAAAAGAAAAAAACATTTTTAACAAAAAAAGTGAAGTGAAATTGTATCAGTTCGTTTGAATCAGTTTAAATGAGTTTCAATAGAGCTAGACCAACAATAAATCTATGCGATTAGAAATAGTGTTATTTAGCGCTATTTCATGCTTTTGGCTTTCTCTAAACCCTATGGTCCTATCACCTGGACCAGTTGAGAAAATGGTGAAGTGTGTGTGAAAGAAAGGGATATGTGGGTGAATTGTACCGTTTTTTTAAAGCATTAAAAAAAAAAGGAGGGGGGGAAGAGACCTGCTAGTGAGGTGAGAAAAAAATTGTATATTGTTTGTTTTGAAACCTACTTTAAAGCGTCGACCTATAAAGGAGACCAATTCAGGTTATATCACCACCCCAGTCAAGAACAATTCCTTTCCCTTGTTCGAGATGCCTGAGCTGATCTTTATAGCGCTTAGGGGGGGGCACCTCTCCAAACTCGCCAAAGAAGATGCCTTTGGCATGCGGTCGTCTCCCATGCGGGATAAGTGTCTGACCCAGCGCAGCTGTCGAATAGTAATTAGTGCTTCCAGCAGAACAGAGTCATTTGTAATATGGGATATGTCTATTTGTAAAAGCAGTTTGTATAATCGAATTTAAAAAACAGGGTGTTGCGTTCATAAGACCCAAGAAGCACAATACAGCCTCTAGTCACATAGGCGAAGGTAATATATAGTTTTTCTAAAACGTTTTAAGTTTTTGAGATCTTTTTGTGATAAACGGAGGAAGAGTCAGAGAGACAACACAAAAATAACAGCAGCTTTTCCTAAGAGGGCCACTTGAAACTGAAGTCAGAAGGCATTAGTCAATCAATAAGTCAATCAATTAGTCAATTAATGAGTCAATCAAGTACAATACAATCCTCTGCTTTGCAAACGACACACGTATATTTAAATCTACACTCAGGTATAAATTGAAAATAGCCATTTTATAATCAAACATTGGGTTAGGGTCAGATCCGAGTGGAATCTCTGTTTGCATGCTTTGATCTTGTAGTTACACAACAAAACTAGTCACAGACTTTAAATTACGATTAAACACACACACACACACAGATCTTGTTAAAAAGTCTTTTGTCGTTACTCTCTAGCTTTATTTCTTCCATTGTATGGAAGTAATGATCAATTCCGCAGTCTCTAATGACCCTATCAACAGAACAATGCCAACACCGAAGACAGACGACATTCGCTTTGTTTGGGATTCACTGGAGGCAGACGAGCGTCAATGAACGTAGAAATAAAAGAGACCAAAGACTCCCTACGACCACTGACGGTAAAAACTTTTTTTTTTTTTCGTTTTTCAACTGCTGGACAGTACTGTTTAAAAAATAGCGTTTTACAATGCTGTGATTTCTGTGGGCAGACTGGACATATAGCCTTGTTAGGTACTCGGCAGCCAGTCTAGGAGATGAAAGCTCCGAAATAAAAGCTATGACTTATCTGTTGTTTACATCTTCAGACTTCAGTGCCACAGTGAATGACTATTAGTGTAGAGTAAGAGTGTAGAGAGTGGTATTGGCCTTCGCAAGTCAATCATCACCTTAAAAATACTGAGCGCAGGCTGTTGAATAGGGTTTACAACGTGACATACTGCACTCCTCCTCAATTTTCTGATTCCAAGTCAAGACTTGTATAGATAATCCCAGAAGTAGTGTACTGACCTTGTTTTATTTACAGATACTGTTAGTTTTGTAAATATATTGTGCTTTGTTTGTAGCGACGGTATAAGTAGTGACGTAGACAGACGAATGACGTTGCAATAATACGTGTACATGATAGGAAAAGAATATGGCTAGGGCTTGTGGCAAGATTTCTATTGAATAGACTGCTAATTAAACGACGGTTAGATGGACAAGAAGAACATCTCCATCTGTAATTAAACATTAGTTGCAATCTTCACAAGTTTAATTAAGTATACAGTTAATTGTTGTGTCTGTTGGATGTGTTCGGACTCGCGTTTAGAATTAGGGAAATAGTATCAAACAAACAACACACAAAATCCAAGCAAGGCCGGACAGTAGTCAAAAGTCATGAGTCACTGAGCGCCGTGACAATAATTTTGTGAATGAATCCTGATTCCCAAAAATACGATCCGTGGGCCATATCCAGCCCTTGGCATTGCTCTATCCCTCGAATCTCATGACCACAGGATATATCGAAGTCGAATTTTGTTTGTGTGTGTGTGTGGGTGCGTGAGTGTCTCTAATCTCTTAGTTTATGATGCGGCCTTTGAGCGTGATTCCAAGGATCCTTCTGTAACATCTCAATTCCATTGCTAAGATCCTCCTCTCTAGCTCTGCAGTCAGCGTCCAAGACTCGCAAGCTCAAAAAATGTGGTCATGATCAGGGAGCGCATCAGTCTGATTTTTGTGTTGAGGGCTAAGCCTTTGTTTTTCCATATTATTTTAAGTTTTGCAGTGATCTCGACCCCATGCTAACCTGCTAACTACCTATAGTGAAAAAAGGCAAGCTCAAAATCTATGGCCATATTACAAGATCTTCGGAGCTCGCAAAGACCTTCCGTCAGGGAACAGTACCAGGAAAAAGAAGAAGAGGCAGACAGACAGAAAAAGCGATGGGAGGACAACATAAAAGAACCTGCTATTGAAAGAGGATCTAAACATGGCAAACGACAGGGAGGAATGGAGAAAGACAGTCGACGAGTCTTGCTTGGTTCCCAACGGTCCAACAGACTAAGGGATAGGTAAAAGTAAAAAGATAAAAGGTGTGTGAGTGTGTGTTTTAATAGTAATCTGGGAATTGGGTATTCAAAGATCATTAAAAAAACCCAGCGCGTTTCAGTGATTGAAAGGCAATTAATTAAACCCAGGTTTCCAACTAGCTTTCCTTTACGGACCGGATATCCCCCCCTCTCCTCACACTAAACATTTTCGTCGTATTTTAAAATACTGTTTTAGATAATAATGACACCAGATCACATTAAAACTAACTCCAGGTGTTAAGTGATGCCAACCCTGGCTTGACCTGTCAACTACGAGTACGTCATTAGAACGTGCATGACACCCAAAGCTGGCAATAGACATAGAAGTTTACAGCTGGAACTAATCAGCCATTACTCAATGCCACACAGAAATCGTGCTTTTGGAGCATTTTTTTTTTAAATCCATAAAACCATCGAACAAGCAAGGGTAAAAGATGAAATCAATATGATTTCTAGACGCAGAGCTTTGGAGATCAATACTTTTTCATCAATCAATCGATAAGGTGGACTCTTAAAGGCAAGGCAGGGACCAGACCCGATAAAGTGATAACGTCACTTCCTAACTGGTTAGTTCTGGAGTAGAGGAAGTATGGGAATCTGAAAACAAAGTGGAACGTTGTAATGCCCACTAAAACTTTATGATCTACGGGAATACAGACATGAAGATCCTGGGTTCCATTCCTGTCTTAAAAGTGATTCCAGGATAAACCACATATACCACTTAGTCATGAGGTCAAGTTTGTTATGGCGACATACAACTCTGTTTAGTGCGTGAATTTAACAGGACCTAAGGGCCTTCTGGGTCAGTACAGTAAAGGCTAAAGGGCGTTGTCATGGTTACATAGAACCCTGGTTAATTGGGTGAATTTAATAGGACCTAAAGACCTTCTATGTCTTAGATTTTGGATGTGATGTGAATGTGTTTACTAAGTCAAAGGCTCAGGAAACACGGTGGCTGATAAAGACAATAGCCCAAGTTTTTATTTTCTGACAACACATCAGCGTATTGTCATGACAGCTTTCAATGCATTCTCACGTAGGAGTTGTCTACAGAGTATCAAGAGAGAGGGGTGAGACAAAATAATCAATGATTGCATTAATTAGTATGCAAATATATTTAAAAATATTCGTGGCAACAACTCTTGATATTACATTCGCACACGAAGTCTGGACATCACAATTGCACACAAAATCTGGACATCACATTTGCACACAAAATCTGTACATCACATTTGCACACGATGTCTGGACATCACATTTGCACACGATGTCTGGACATCACATTTGCACACGATGTCTAGACATCACATTTGCACACGATGTCTGGACATCACATTTGCACATGATGTCTGAACATCACATTTGCACACGATGTCTGGACATCACATTCGCACACGAAGTCTGGACATCACATTTACACACGAAGTCTGGACATCACATTAGCACACGAAGTCTGGTCATCACATTGCACATGAAGTCTGGACATCACATTTGCACACAATGTCTGGACATCACATCTGCACACGAAGTCTGGACATCACATTTGCACACGAAGTCTGGACATCACATTCGCACACGAAGTCTGGACATCACATTCGCACACGAAGTCTGGACATCACATTTGCACACGAAGTCTGGACATCACATTTGCACACGATGTCTGGATATCACATTCGCACACGAAGTCTGGACATCACATTTGCACACGAAGTCTGGACATCACATTTGCACTCGTCGCCTAAACATTAAAGAAACAGACACAGTTGTGTTTTATATTTGGGAGATTTTAATTATGGTCTTATTGATACGTAAGTATCGACAAGCTTTGTATAAAGTATTTTAAAAGCAAGTAACTTGTATGCACTTTTCAGCAGTATTTAATAAAATCTCCAAGCTCTTCTCCTTGTAGTTCAATCTAATTGTTATTTTTATGAAATATTTCAACAGTTATCGTTCAATATAAAGTCCATGACATGAATTAGTTGGTCTATTTATTTCGAAACATCTCCCAAACCTTCCTCCTTTTATTTTCTGACGTATTTCTCTTGGCTCCAAAATATCGACCCTACATATCACTTACATACATTCATATCGCTTTCCCTTCATTTTTAAAAAAATTGCTTTTTGATTGATAACCGGATCTTAAAACTTAAAATGTAAACAAAGAGCAGATTACTGGGATTAACTTGAGTTGGGAAATCTCGTATTAAGACATTGTAACACGCTAAGATTACTAGCAGACGACGTATTTGTGTCGATTTTGGAATCAAACGTTCGTTTTGCAAGTATTTATTTATTTTAGACATTTCGTGGTTCTTCCTGATTAAGTTTAAGTTTGTATTGTCAATGAATACAAACCCACAGAATCCAATTTGTGTATTAATGTTCTCTTTCAAGTTGATTTTCCCTAACTCTAAGAGTAGCGCGACTATTATTTGTAGTGACCTAGTTTAGTTTAGAGATTATGTTAGATTTGTAAATAAATATATTCATTGCTTTTAGTGACGTCGTCAGACAGACGAATGACGTTGCAGAATACGGGTACATTATAGAAGAATATGGCTAGGGCTTAGAGAAATATGGATATTGACAAAAATTGCTAAGTAAGCGACGGATAGAGAGACAAGATATTCATCAGGTTTACTAAGTATATCATAGCTTAATGTGGTGTCCTTTTGATATTTTCGAACTCACATCAAGTGAGGTAGTGTTAGACAACACACAACATCCAAGTCAGAACACAGCAAACATCAAGTGTTAGACAACATACAACATCCAAGTCAGAACACAGTAGACATCAAGTGTTAGACAACATACAACATCCAAGTCAGGACACGGTAAACATTCAGTGTTAGACAACACACAACATCCAAGCCAGAACACAGCAAACATCAAGTGTTAAACAACACACAACATCCAAGTCAGAACACGGCAAGATCAAGTGTTAGACAACATACAACATCCAAGTCAGGACACAGTAAACATCAAGTGTTAGACAACACACAACATCCAAGTCAGAACACAGTAAACATCAAGTGTTAGACAACACATAACATCCAAGTCAGAACACAGTAAACATCAAGTGTTAGACAACATACAACATCCAAGTCAGGACAAAGTAAACATCAAGTGTTAGACAACACACAACATCCAAGCCAGAACACAGCAAACATCAAGTCTTAGACAACACACAACATCCAAGCCAGAACACGGCAAAGATCAGGTGTTAGACAACATACAACATCCAAGTCAGGACACAGTAAACATCAAGTGTTAGACAACACACAACATCCAAGTCAGAACACAGTAAACATCAAGAGTTAGACAACATACAACATCCAAGTCAGGACACAGTAAACATCAAGTGTTAGACAACACACAACATCCAAGTCAGAACACAGTAAACATCAAGTGTTAGACAACACACAACATCCAAGCCAGAACACAGCAAACATCAAGTGTTAGACAACATACAACATCCAAGTCAGGACACAGCAAACATCAAGTGTTAGACAACACACAACATTCAAGTCAGGACACAGTAAACATAAAGTGTTAGACAACACACAACATCCAAGCCAGGACACAGTAAACATCAAGTGTTAGACAACACACAACGTCCAAGTCAGGACACAGCAAACATCAAGTGTTAGACAACACACAACATCCAAGTCAGGACACAGCAAACATCAAGTGTTAGACAACACACAACATCCAAGTCAGGACACAGCAAACATCAAGTGTTAGACAACACACAACATCCAAGTCAGGACACAGTAAACATCAAGTGTTAGACAACACACAACATCCAAGCCAGGACACAGTAAACATCAAGACATCTCTAAGAGTAGCGCCCGCATCATTAAACATTAAGACTTTCTTTCATAACAAAATGGCGATTGAAGCGATATTCTTTCTAACTAAGAGGCATTGTGAGGAACTCTCTAACAAATGGTATCGATTTTTGTCCTCCCTTGGAGCAGCCCAATGGTGAAATGCCCTAGGCCGTCATAAAAGCTGATAACATCATAGGCACGGGGGATATTGTCTCAATGATCAATTGATACCGACTAACACTGACCCTGATAAAGATACAAAACAGATATATGAAGTGCAGAAGTAATACTGACCTGATACAAATATGATACATGTAGATGGCGTACAGGAAGGCGTGATGGATAAGAATACGGATATACTATAGCGCATATGTTTATCAATAACTTTTTGTAAGTCATAAGGAGATATATAACTACAAAAAGCGAAGGTGACTCTATATCTTGGAAATTTATACAAATGTAGTTTTTTTTTAAGGTATCTTTACTGGGTAACTCTAAAACGTAGCACTAAAAGATAACATGTTGGGCTACTTTTTCAAGTTACGTTATAACCTATATACCATCACAAGGTAGCATCTGTAGACCATCACATGGTAGCACTCTTTAGATCTTTATGAGGCTTTTTTTTTTTTGTTTAATGTAGGGGGCTACCCAATAACTAAAACTTGAAAAAGTTTCACTACGTTGAAATCTGCATGTATTGTAAACACCCGGTCAATATAATCGTATTTAGTGTCTTCTACATTAGTTCTTGTAAACTTCTCACCACAAAACGTAGTGCTGCTGGTTTAAGTGGTTTACTTTTTACTGTTTAGATTTTATATATAACATGAATGTTTAAGGATTGGACAAAAATACAACAATACAAGAGTTATATTATATAACGAAATTGGACAAGTCATCAGCGAATTAACTAAACCAGAGATAATTGCGAAACTAAGTGAGAAAATGCTTCTCTAGAAGCATTGGTATGAGCAGATTTTAATACCGTACATTAAAATAGATTTAAAAGAGTTTGTGTTAAACTCAGAGGTGGCCCCGAAGGGTCCATCCATAGGTCATTTGCTTGGTAAGAAATGCATGTAAAAATGCAGGTTTCAATATTTTCAGAAGCTATAAAGTACAAACTATAAACAATCAAAACCTTAAGAATGTAATGACTTCAGATTCGAGACAGTTGATACTGACCACCTGGAGCCGGGTAAATAAACAACATATCTTAGTTATCTTACCTAGATCTATACAAGCCCAGGGTTCGATCTCAATGTGTGTGTTTTTTTTTTACTTTTTCAGAGTACCCTAAGAAGTGTTGTTACTGTATCATTCTCGAATAATGTTTGTAAGTTATCCAAGGTCTTGTCTATTGGTATTGAGTAGGTAGCGACTTGACAGGGACTTAAAGACTGGTGGGTCTTAGTTTAACGTTTCTATTAAGTCAGGTGGGGGAGGGGGTGTCACGCCTATCACCCTCATCGTCCCTATGTTACACACATACACACACAGATTGTTATCACAGAGACATTGCAGGTTACAGGTAAAACGCTAATTATAAGTTACGGATTGATAGAAAGGCTAAGATCTATGACTTGATTCGCGCTGTGCCTCTCTTGTAGTGCACATATACAGACTGATAAGGCGAGTAAATAAACACACCCAGAATATACTGACACGCACACACACACTTAGCAACACGCTTGTACATAGAGTGTGCGTCTGAAGACAACTGCCATTCAGTGACAGCAACACATACACACATGAACACGCCTTGCACAGAGTACAAGAACTTCAGAGTGCGCATTTAAAAAAAAAGGATATATAACAATAGCCAAGTACAGACACACACACACAGGGAGTGACACTCTGCCACGAGGTTGTATTGAACAATAAATTATCTTGTTTCGAAGCAGCACGTCTTTATCTCTGAGTAGCTTGTTTAACTGTTGCATCCATGGGTTGGGGGGGGGGGGGGCAGATCGAAGGCGAGCAAAAACCAAGATATAGTTTCCCTTTCAGACATTGAGATCCATAGGGTTGATGATGTAAAGGTCATCCGTTTCTGTGACACACGGTTAACGAAGATGTCATGTGGTCAGCACAACGACCAACTGCCTTTACTTTTTTTCCCCCAATTAATGTCAGGTACCCATTAGAGCTGGGTGGACTTAGGGAGGCGCCCAAAAGATCTCGAAACAAGAATTCCCAGTCTTCATCAAGATTCGAATCCGGGACCACGACCGCGCCTCCTAGAACTAAGAGATGAATATGAACTATTTTGCATTCCCATGCATTACATCTAGCAACAGTTCGAAACAGAAACAGTAGGGAAAATGATAAGGGCTACCAGACATCTGACAAAAGGAGGACATGTCCTTCCTTTGGGAATCAAGTCCTTCATTTAGCAGTTTTGGCCATTGTGAAATTTCCGGCTTTCATTCTGATTTCTGCAATACTGTATTATCCATGAATCTAATTCTGTCTTTCATATCTGAGTTAAAGAAACTCAATTCATGTGTACACACAGTCAAGGCTGTTTAAAAAATAAAGTAACCTGTTACTCGGAGCTCCAAAATATCTGATTCTTTGTTTCGCTTGCATTCCCAGACGTAATTTTAACGTTCATAAAACGTTTTCATTCGTCAATGCGACGTGGGCATTCTGGGATTTTCACACTATATATGTTCATTCCGCGACACTGTCAAAGACTCTGTACTAAACAGCTCTCACCGTTGTCAAACAAATAATGAAATTAGTTTGTGCTACAGGCAACAAGTGTAAAAAAATGATTCTGCTGAGTCTGATGAAAAGAGCATACAAATTATTACATACCATTTAAACCATTGTTGCTCAACATGTATACGCTGAGTAGACTCAGCAGGTAGCTATTTATTGCCCTAAGATGACAATCTCAATGAGGAATTAACTGAAATTGTTTTAGAGCATTGTCGTATCGTCAGAAGGGTTTTTTCATCATTCTTAAAAAAAAAAAACTTGCAGTATATAGGAATATAGCACTCAGTAATGTGTAATAGGAACATAACACACAGTAATGTGTAATAGGAACATAGCACTCAGTAATGTGTAATAGGAACATAACACACAGTAATGTGTAATAGGAACATAGCACACAGTAATGTGTAATAGGAACATAGCACTCAGTAATGTGTAATAAGAACATAGCACTCAGTAATGTGTAATAAGAACATAGCACTCAGTAATGTGTGGGATGGGACAAACTATTTAATACTAAAGGAATGAAAGGGTCCCAGACTGATATTATATGAATGAGGAAAACGTGTGTGTCTGTCTGTCTGTCAGGAGTTGAATTCTTGAGGAATCTTAAAGGGAGGGAAGTCACTTAGGAAATTTTATACACGATTAATGCGAGAGGAATTTGGCGTAAGCTATTTATTTCAGACACGTGTGTGTGGAGTTTGTTTACAGCCTACCATTTGTTACTTGCGGAATAAAAAGAACAAAAAAGGGGGGGGGGTAGGGAATCTAGACGGTTGGTAACGAGAAAAACGCAATAAAAAGTGGCCTTTAAGTAGCCCGACAAAATAACCTTCGAATACACGGGTGTTTTGTTCAAAACTGACTTTCATGAAGAATGGTCCTTAAAGACCGAGAGAGAGAGAGAGAGAAAGAGAGAGATTTTGTTACATTAGGTGGAAGGTCCATAAAGACCGAGAGAGAGAGAGAGAAAGAGAGAAACAACATGTTAACTTCGGCGGAACATGCATGCAAACACTTCTACTGTATTTGCTAATGGAGATAGAAATAGAGTGGCTATGCTTCAAAAAGTTTTGTCACTAACATTGTATACAACCACAAACTCCTTACATTATAAGTAATAAACATTGTATACAACCACGACTACCTTGCATTATAAGTAACAAACATTGTATACAACCACGACTACCTTACATTATAAGTAACAAACATTGTATACAACCACGACTACCTTACATTATAAGTAACAAACATTGTATACAACCACGACTACCTTACATTATAAGTAACAAACATTGTATACAACCACGACTACCTTACATTATATTGTATACAACCACGACTACCTTACATTATAAGTAACAAACATTGTATACAACCACGACTACCTTACATTATAAGTAACAAACATTGTATACAACCACGACTACCTTACATTATATTGTATACAACCACGACTACCTTACATTATAAGTAACAAACATTGTATACAACCACGACTACCTTACATTATATTGTATACAACCACGAATACCTTGCATTATAAGTAACAAACATTGTATACAACCACGACTACCTTACATTATAAGTAACAAACATTGTATACAACCACGACTACCTTACATTATAAGTAACAAACATTGTATACAACCACGACTACCTTACATTATAAGTAACAAACATTGTATACAACCACGACTACCTTGCATTATAAGTAACAAACATTGTATACAACCACGACTACCTTACATTATATTGTATACAACCACGACTACCTTGCATTATAAGTAACAAACATTGTATACAACCACGACTACCTTACATTATAAGTAACAAACATTGTATACAACCACGACTACCTTACATTATAAGTAACAAACATTGTATACAACCACGACTACCTTGCATTATAAGTAACAAACATTGTATACAACCACGACTACCTTACATTATATTGTATACAACCACGACTACCTTACATTATATTGTATACAACCACGACTACCTTACATTATATTGTATACAACCACGACTACCTTACATTATATTGTATACAACCACGACTACCTTACATTATATTGTATACAACCACGACTACCTTACATTATAAGTAACAAACATTGTATACAACCACGACTACCTTACATTATAAGTAACAAACATTGTATACAACCACGACTACCTTGCATTATAAGTAACAAACATTGTATACAACCACCACTACCTTACATTATATTGTATACAACCACGACTACCTTATATTATTTTGTATACAACCACGACTACCTTGCATTATAAGTAACAAACATTGTATACAACCACGACTACCTTGCATTATAAGTAACAAACATTGTATACAACCACGACTACCTTGCATTATAAGTAACAAACATTGTATACAACCACGACTACCTTACATTATAAGTAACAAACATTGTATACAACCACGACTACCTTACATTATAAGTAACAAACATTGTATACAACCACGACTACCTTACATTATAAGTAACAAACATTGTATACAACCACGACTACCTTGCATTATAAGTAACAAACATTGTATACAACCACGACTACCTTACATTATAAGTAACAAACATTGTATACAACCACGACTACCTTACATTATAAGTAACAAACATTGTATACAACCACGACTACCTTACATTATAAGTAACAAACGTT
Organism: Biomphalaria pfeifferi; assembly: GCA_030265305.1. NCBI lineage: Eukaryota > Metazoa > Mollusca > Gastropoda > Planorbidae > Biomphalaria > Biomphalaria pfeifferi. Next base: position 10,609,695 of record JASAOG010000004.1, read on the forward strand.
GTATACAACAACGACTACCTTACATTATAAGTAACAAACATTGTATACAACCACGACTACCTTACATTATAAGTAACAAACATTGTATACAACAACGACTACCTTACATTATAAGTAACAAACATTGTATACAACCACGACTACCTTACATTATAAGTAACAAACATTGTATACAACCACGACTACCTTACATTATAAGTAACAAACATTGTATACAACCACGACTACCTTACATTATAAGTAACAAACATTGTATACAACAACGACTACCTTACATTATAAGTAACAAACATTGTATACAACCACGACTACCTTACATTATAAGTAACAAACATTGTATACAACAACGACTACCTTACATTATAAGTAACAAACATTGTATACAACCACGACTACCTTACATTATAAGTAACAAACATTGTATACAACAACGACTACGTTACATTGTAAGTAACAAACATTGTATACAACCACGACTACCTTACATTATAAGTAACAAACATTGTATACAACCACGACTACCTTACATTATAAGTAACAAACATTCCTTAAAAACCAAAACAAAAAAACTCAAAATATGGTTTAAAAAATCTTTTTTTTAATACAAAGTTTATCTAATGGAAAGAACTTTGCGATTACAACTATATCTCTCAACTATGTAGAAGTTTTTTTCCTTGAAAGATATCAAACAAAATAACTAATCACCAATAATTAATTGACTAAATGGTTGTTGTTTTTTAAATCGATGTATGTTTTGTTAGGTACAATAAATAGAAGTTTAAAGTGTCCACTTGATCCGAGGGTCTGGGAGAAATGACGTGCTCAATTATTGAAGGGGAAGAAACTCTACATATTTAGCCGATTCTGCGAATAGTTAAGGATTTATTTCCTTTGTAATTATTTGACTAATTGTTGTTTATTTTAATTGATTCACGTCTTGTGCATGCCAATAAATAATTGTGCAAAGTTTCAACTTGATCCAAGAATGGATGTGAGAGAACTAACGTGTATACACTTTGTACCAGACAGACAGGGAATGAATAGAAGCTTTGAAAAAGAAGTTAATTCCGTCTTACGCATATACATCTAGTTGTGCAACCTAATTAGAGTCTCAAACTCGGCTAAATCGTTGGTTTTCCTGGTTGCATCAGGCTTCAACGTTCTATGACCTATTGGTACACAGAAAGTAAAGAGAACTTGACGTCTTAGCACACCATCCACATATGAAATAAGAATTGCCTATTTCTGTTTTATTATGCTGGCTTTCGTGTAGAGTGTATTGTCCTATATAAATGCTCAAAATGTTCTGCCAGTGTCAAACTGCGGTGTGATATCAATTTAAGCAGTTTCCAGTATATTTTAAGAAAGGCAAGGCCGCGGGACGCATATTTGAATTTGAGACTCAAGGAAAAGCCCTTGTTGACGGCGAAATGAAAACTTTAATAAACCGCCGGTGGACAACGGCTTTGTCAGGAAAATGTACGGTAAAATAAGCAGGTCGCATCAGGGAATGCGTAGTCACATGAAATAGTGCACTCATTCTTAATCTAAGACATTACCATTATTGTAACTACAAATAAAATATAGATCTAAGTCAGGGAGGGACTACTCAAAAGGGTATTTAAAAATGTCAATCAATTAATGTTAAATAAAAGGCGCCTAATATTAACAGAAACCCCAAAAATACAAATTTGATTAACAGTTGTAGACTAGGTGTTTTTATGCAGGACATCGACAGTCGCGCTGGTTTGCACTCCCAATGAACGGACCAAGAACCAACGTGCTTTCTACAAAGCTATCAAGTTATTGAATTGATTAGAATTGATTGTTTAAATACTGACCTGAACTATGTAATAATCCTAAACGTCGAGCAGTAAGGAAAGTAGGTCTTGGGAAAGTATCCAAAACACTTACAATGTGAACTTGTAAGTAACTAGTGTACACAAAGTCAAGTCTATTTCAGATCTATGTCACTTTTGTGTGTGTGTTGTTAATACAGATCAGTGTTATTTCCTAGCCTAGACCTCTCTAGGACACACGAAGAAATGCCAGTGGCTACTGAAGTGTGTCAGGTACACTACCTGTTGCCTTGTTCAACGCTCAGACGATCATTCCCCCCCCCCTACTCTCCCCTTTAGTTATTGAACTATTCCACTCTTTTTTTTAAACACGCCGTTAACCTCCCACCCTCTCCCCCTCTTTTTCTTGGTAGAACAGGTCTGAATGGGTCGATCGTGTCCTTACGACATCCAGAAGGGCGTGTCAGCGGTATTAAAGGGACTGCGAGGTCTGAAACAGAGGGGGGGGGATTCGAGAGGCGGAGAGCCAGAGGAGTGGCGACAAGAGATGAAGGTAGGGGGTGGGGGGATTTAAGTGTGTGGGGGGGGGGGGGAAGAGATCAGCATCTTAGCATCTTCCTGATTTCAAATACAAAAATGTAAAAATGGAAACCAATTGACAGAGGAGATGTAGTCACGTGGTTTTGACGGATTAACGCGTCCAGTGAGAGAGAAATGGGGCGAGAGAAAGAGAGAGAGTTTATGTGTATTGAAAGCGAAAACATTGTAGCAGTGACACAGAAAGTGACATTTTATTTGTCAAAATATTTGTTACTTAACTTAGACGACAGGTCAACTGATAAGGGAGAGCAGGGATTTGCACGTATAATATATGGGATATATATATAAATATATCATGGGCGTAGCCGGGGGGTTGGGGTTCAACCCCCCCCCCCCCCCAGAAATGAAATCCCCCCGGGGGGGTCGGACTTTAGTGACTGATCTTTTGCTTTTATTTTGTTTATTTTATGTGTAATTTTAATACTAAACCATCACTTGCCCTAGCACAGCCAAGGGGATTTTGAGTTAAAAGCCCCCTACCGGGGGGTTTTGAGTTTGAAACCCACTACCTGGGATTTTTGAGTTTGAAACCCCAAACCAAGGGGTTTTGAATTTGAAACCCCATAACAAGGGGTTTTGAGTTTAAAACCACCTACCAGGGAGTTTTGAGTTTAAAAACCCCTACCAGGAAGTTTTAAATTTAAAACTCCCTACCATGAGTTTTGAGTTTAAAACCTTCTACCAGGGGGGTTTGCATTTAAATCCCCCTCTTCTACAAAACAAAAAAAAAAGGCAAAAGACAATCCCAAAACTCCAAGAGCACATCTAAGGAAGATTTTGATTTTAAACCCCTCTCCAAAATTTACGATAGATCCCTCTTCAATATAAAAAAGCAAATTACACACTCAAAATTGTATGAGCGTAGCCAAAGGGGTTTTGAGTTTAAACCCCACGCCAGTGGGATTTGAAGCTAAAAAATAAATCTTCAAAATAAAAAAAAGAATTGCAATCAAAATGCTATGAGCGTAGCCAAGCCTATTGGGTGTTTTGAGTTTAAATTTCCCTTCATAGGGGTTTGATGTAAAAAAAATACCTCTTCAATATTAAAAAAAAGCAAATTACACTCTAAAATTCTTTGAGCGTAGCCAAGCCAATGGGGGGTTTTGAGTTTCAACCCCTCTCTTCCAGATGGCGTTTTTAAAAGTTTATAACCCCTTAAGATAGTTTTTGAGTTTAAAATCCCCCCACAGAGCGTTTTAAGGTTGATAGCCTCTCTCTTCAATATTATTTCTAAAGCAAACAACAGTCACCAAATTCTATGACCGTAGCTAAATGTGGTTTTGAATTAAAAAAAAAAAAAACAACTTCAGATATATTTTAGTTTAAAACTCCCCAACAGATTATTTTGACGATAAGACTTCCCTTTTCGCTTTTTATCTAAAGCAAACTACAGTCACCTAATTCCAAGATCGTAGTTAAGAGAAATTACATATGTCTACCAGTGGCTGGGTTCCATTAATAAAGTGCAATGAATAGTCATCTGCCGAAATTGAAAAGCACTAAATATGGCTCTACAAAGATGGCTAAGACGGTTTTTAGGAGTAAGTTATAGAGATCGGGTCTAAATCAAGGAAATCCTATGCCGAAGTGGGAGTCGACCCCTTAGTAAGGTTGTGACAGAGCGTCGTATGAGGTTTGCTGGACATGTTCTCCGACTTAATGAATTAAGCGTAAGAAGAGTTGCGTTGACATCCTAGAACAACTTGGCGCCACACTTTTATGGAGGTCCTCAGAGCAAGTGGGAAGAGGCTTCAGACATTGCCAGTGACAGATTTTTATGGAAACAGTTTGCCAGCAAATGCCACGAAAGGCGCGGTAGGGTCGAAGTCAGTAAGAATAGCACATTAGATTTTTGAAATAAAACTTTTTAACAGCAAGAAAATGCAGTGTAGGTACCTCAGAATATGCATTTAGTTGGCTTTCAATACCAGAAATAGTGCTTGGCGATGACATATAAAGGGAACTAATGCGGCTTATACCACCACTTCAGTTAAATACTATTTCTTTCCCTTGTTCGAGATACCAAACAAAATAATTAATAACCAATAATTAATCAACCATTTGGTTAATTTTGTTTATTGATTCTTGTGTTGTCAGGAAAAAAAATAATTGTGTAAAATTTCAGCTTGATCCGAGATTGGGTGTCGGACAAACAAGGTGTACAAACTTTTACCAGACAGGCAGTGAGTTAATATTGTGACGAGATGTTTAATTAGTAAATATTGGGCTTGTTTATTTAAGTCTAGGGGAGATTTTATTAATTTTATCCCGCTCACATATAAGATTTTGTACAGGCACACCGCAACTAACAGTAAGAACAGACCAATATTATACGTTTATAAATAAAAATAATTTAATAAGTGAAAGTTTACAAAAGATAAATGATCAAATAAAATTATAATTAAGAAATGAAATGAAGGTGCTACTATCTAACAGAACTGCTCATCATGGATTGGTGAGTGGTTGGAGGAGAAGAGTGTTCCTATTTATTTTCTTAGCTGCTAGCCCGTGGGTCGTGGGTCGTCTTCTGGCGGTCGAAGGAATGGCACTCAGAAGGATGATTCATCCGGCTCTATCTTAGGACGTCGGCTCGGGATAGTCTCTATGTTGTAGGCAATCTGACTCTAGTGTGAGACCGCTGCCTGTTTAGCAGTAGAGAGGGCTGGTGCTGCAGACTAAGTTGTAGGGGGCCGATCTCTCTGCTGTGATCTCTAGCTTGTAGAGAGCCGTGCTAACTCAACACCAGTTTATCTTCTGCAGCGAAGGTTGCTCTAATCAGTCGGCATTGTGCAATAGCTATTGGGCTATGGACAGTTTGGGCCGGGTACTGGGCAGTATAAGGCCAAGGACAGTAGGCAATGCCTTCTTGCTAACAGGTATATAATTGGGGGGGGGGGGGTATCTGGTGTGGTCTGCTCCGGTTACAGCTTTCTATGGAGATCTGGTAGTTATAGCAATCGGGTGTAGCAATCGTGTGTAGCAACCAGGGGTATCAACCAGGCTGGGGATAAGATAATTAAGACAGACAATTAGGAACCTCCTAAAGGTATTGAGCAGGGATTCCCATATGCCTTGCAATCAATCAGATGTAGGCATTGGTATCAATCCCAATAAGGCATTTAAGACAATTAAGTATAAAATCTTAAAGCATGCATATAACTCAATAACAAAAAGATACAAGTAAGATAACCACAATAAATGTGTCATCATACAATGTCGGATGATATTAGTCAAGATTCATCTATTGAATACGATTACGTCGATAAGTAATCAGTTATAGTAAAATGGGGAATTAGCATATTATATACTAAAGGATAAGATGAAAATAAAATACTAGGGATCGAGATACAATGATAAGGGTTTGATATAATTAATCAAAATTAAACTCATCCAAGGAACTATAAGTTCACAAGTGTGTGAGACATAATATGTATGAGGGATATAATTAATTTCACATGGGCTCTGTAAGTTTAGAGCACTGTGATCTAAGTTCATAGACAGTACTTAGATTCACGAAAGGTTATTGTTTACATCAATCACTAAGATACAGGAATGGATGAAACATAACACCTCAAATATAATAACTATGGCTTCAAACGTGGACAACCATAGCGGCATTAATAATGCTATATGAAGATATAGCATTGACATAAAATAGTACAATGTACATACATAATAATGTCATAATGTAATGACGGGGAACGTGGTTGTGTACTAATGTGTACTCACACATTCCTATAAGTAAGATAAAATACGTATAGTAAAATATTTACACTCACCCGTTTGTCCCTAATGAAACCTCACAAAATAAACTTCCTAACAGGGGAGACTGAATGAATTCTAGCATGCCTAACTTAAAATGCATTGATCTCTCTCTATATATAGATGGGACTTTTCGTTTAACGGGTGGGGAAGAGAGCTAAATGATTTTCTCACATGTATCTATGAACTGGACATGTCAGGCGTCATGTCCGATTTATGGCCTGTACCGTGAGAGTAGGGACTAAGGCGAATATGCATTTGTCCAGTCCGAGTGCAACGCTATTCTTAGAGCTGTGCGTCTCCTGCGGGGGGGGGGGGGGGGGGAGAATGGGTGTGAAAAGTTATTAAGCCGCTGCGTGTAGCGCTGGTGCCGCGACTATTGTGTGCTGGTCACCTGTACAGCGGTCAGAAATTAAAAGTTAGCCCTAGAGAGGCTAGTTAATGTTTTACGTTGAGATTCGTCCCGTGAAAAACTGTGCGAGGGGAGATAAATCCTACAAGAAATTAGTTATGGGTGGACAGGAAAATAATTGTTTTAAGTTAAAAATAAAAGTTTCTCACGAATTGCTGGGAAAAACTCAAATGAACTTTTGCATGCAAGTTTCGTATCGTCACAGATATAAGCTTTGTAAATTACATGTAACAGAAGAGATCATATATATTTCCTGTTTTGTGTATCCCACCCTTTTTATTTAATTTTTAAGACTACAGACACTCACTCGCATCATCTTTCCCGCGCTATTTAAAAAGGCGTCTGTTCGTTAATTCAACAACATAACCGGAGAGAAGTTTTGATTTACTCCAAACCTCCGTTTTGTGTGTGTGTGTGAATGAAGGTCCAGCACGTTTTCTTTCTATCACACACCTAGACATTTCCACTAGGGTTGGCCAATCTTTTTCGGGGGCCCTATAGGAATTTCCAACACGTTTGTCATGAACCGCATCATATCAAAAAAAAAAGATACCTAATAAAAAGATACCTAATAAAAAGATACCTACTATATGTATGTATCATTTGTTTCAGCCCCAAGCTTCAACTCTAGGGTTAAAAAAAAACACGAATAATCGACTGCAATGGAACCCCCCCGCCTCTGAGGTATTATTGTGCAGGGATGAGACCTGCATCTTTGGCCGGATGGGACCTGCGTCTTTGGCCGGATGAGACCTGCGTCTTTGGCCGGATGAGACCTGCATCTTTGGCCGGATGAGACCTGCATCTTTGGCCGGATGGGACCTGCGTCTATGGCCGGATGAGACCTGCATCTTTGGCCGGATGGGACCTGCGTCTATGGCCGGATGGGACCTGCGTCTATGGCCGGATGAGACTTGCGTCTATGACCGGATGGGACCTGCGTTTTTTCTTCCTGTCATTTGGTCTATCGGTTTGTTATTTGGACTGAAACTATGAATATTAGTCGTTTAGTCTATCATAGTCAGTTGTTTACTGTGTCACGTATGTAATTTTTGTCTGTCATATTGTCTGCCTGTTTTTTAGCCTGCCATATTGTCTGTCATTTGGTCTGTGGCTTTGTCTGCCTGTCATTTATCTTATCCTTCTGTCTGTCATTTTCTCTGTTACTTGCTGTCACTGTCTGCCTGTCATTGAGTTTGTTACTCTGTCATTGGATCTGTCACTTTGTCTGCCTGTCATTGAGTTAGCTCCTTTGTCTGATAACAGAAACACTAAATACACTTTCAGGAACAAAAACAAAATGAAATGAAAAAAAAAATAGAAAAAAGAAAAAAAAACAAATAACGGAAGCTGAAAAAAAAACACACACACAGCAAAAAAATTGACCTATATATTAAATGTAACTTCTTGAACGCTTTCACCAAAGATGTTTGCCTCCATCATGGACATACGGTGGCAAGACCGCACTACAAACAGCGATGTCCTTGCGAACGCCGGTATGGACAGTATAGAGGGACTTCTTATGGTCCGACAGCTACGCTGGCAGGGCACGTATCACGTATGGGAGATGAAGGTATGCCAAAGGCAGTCCTTTTGGGTGAGCTGAAAGGTGGTCGATGTAACAGAGGCGCCCCACGAAAACGCTTCAATGATTAGCTTAGGCGTCAACTTTCCTTGGCTGACATAGAAGAGAGCACCTGGTTGCATGCGGCCTCAGAACGAGACAGCTGGATGTCACTCACGAAGGCCGCGGAATATACATTTGAGACCAAAAGAAAATCCGCTGCGAAGGACAAACGCAGACGGCGAAAAGAAAATCCAAAAAGACCACCTGCGGACAATGGTTATGCTTGCCCTGAAGGTGGCAAAATATGTAGGTCACAGCTAGGGCTATGAAGCCACGGGAAATACTGCATTCCCTCTAATCTTCGAACTCGAAGACAGGCCTTATTATTATATTAAATGTACATAGAAATTAGGCATTCAATCGAAAAAAAAAAGGGGTGGGGGTAAAATAATAATTTCGATACCAGATTAAGTGTCATAGCTTGACATCTGTAACAAGTATCTCACACTGGATGAAGCACTGGATGAAACATCGGCCTGACATCTGGACTACATCATTCCGGCCAAATTCAGCCAGCACTTGATTCGAGATCGTCTAATCCTCGCAATGAGAATTAAATTGCAATCTTGCTTTAGGTAGTCGAGTTTCTAAATCATTTCATCTGTCACAGCTTTCCTATTATATTTATAATAATAACTCGATAGAATCTACCTTAGGTTACCGCAGAATCTACCTTAGTTACCGCAGTTGTAACTTCTAACATTGCTGACCTTTGCCACTTGTAGATATCTGTGATGGTAGGCTCAGTTATGCCAGTCACGTTTCCTGGAATCAAGTCAGCTGCAGGCCTCTCCAACACACATGCTTCAACTTTCCCAGATAAAAATGGCGTATCAATGTCAATGACAGCTGTGGGATATTCTTCAATTGTTCCTCCAAATGTCATACACTGGACTTTCTTACCCGTCAACTGGTGAGGGTGCACATGTAGTCTCTTCACACCGATTGTGGTCGCTCCTGTGTCTCTCAAGACCCAAATAGATTTCTTCCCAACAAATCCAGGATACATTTTTAATTTCCCAGCGTCACAAGTTACAGCTCCAGCCATCTGGATCTGATCAGATTCATGAGGGAGTTGTTCACCATGTTGATAGTCTATGCACACTGACGCATTATACGGATGTCCAGTTGGTCTTCCCCTGTTGCTGGTTTTAAACTCCTGACTTCTGCTTGAACCCATAGTCTCGTTTCGTCTTAAGGGGCTTTTGTTTCTACATTGGGCCGCTAAATGTCCCGTTTTGAAACACTTCAAACATTTTTTTTTTTCACCCACACTTCTTTTCTGCAGACGGTCCTGTCTCCATTCTTGTTTAAAGCGACTTCTGTTATCATTAGTCTTTGCAGCAAAGGCAAACATGCTAGTTATCAAGTCTTCCTCTCTCTGAATTGTCTGCTCTGGATGTACAGTAATATATTGCTGACACAACTTGACTGCAGTCGGCACATCTTTCGGTTTCCTTTAATGTAGAAAAGCCACTAACTGAGGATTGCAAGATGTGAGGATCTTGTCTCGGATGAACAGATCAATGAGACCTTCAAATGTCTTTTTAGTGTTAGACAATTTAACCCAACGCATTAGGTATCTTGTAATGTCCTCAACAAATTCATGGAATGGCTGATTTCTCTCTGGTTTAGCTTTATGGAACTTCTCTCTATACCCATCATCTGTTAAGTTGTATCTTTTCATTAATACTTCTTTCACCTTGTCATATTCCTCTAAATCTTTCTTAGAAAAGTTGATACAAGTTTGCAGTGCCTTTCCTTGTAATAATGTGTAAAGATGACTTCTCCATTGAGTTTTAGGTATATCTGTAGCTTGAGCATGCACTTCAAATCTCGCCAAATATGCATCCATTTGATCCACGTTCTCATTGAAAGGTGGCAACTTTGGCTTCCATACAGGTTTTATATGCTCTTTGATTTCTCCTTGTGTATCCCTAAGCTCCAACTCTCTCACTCTCAATTTGTGTATTTCTACCTCAGCTTCTTTCTCTTTAGCTCTTTCATCTCGATCTTTGTCTTCTCTTTCTTTAGCTCTTTCTTTCACCCACTCCTGTAGAGCTGTCCCAGACAATCCCATCTCTTTCCCAGCAGCTATTAACTGTGTTCATCTCTCTGCCATTTTTTTTATATCTTTAGCATACAATATAAACACCACTAATAGTTTTATCACTGTGTTTGACCAGGTTTCGTCTTGGCTGATTGACTTAGTTTTTTCCCGCCGTTGCACGTGAGCGCACACACTTCACGACTTCACGGCCTTCTTTGTCCTTGACCTTTTCACAATGGCGAACCGCAGTTCTGCCTAATGTCTTCCAAGACTATGTCAAATAACTAGATAAACGAGCCCCCAAATATGTCACAGCTTCCCTATTATATTTATAATAATAACTCGATAGAATCTACCTTAGGTCTCGATACGTCTAGGTGTCCCTGGTTCAGTTCTAGTTAACGAAATTAAGCAATGAAGCCACTAGATCGAACACATAAACTTTAATCAGCTTTACAGCATATCACACACGCTGGTCTCTCTCTGACAACAAAACACACTTCCGGTCATTCGCGCAGATTGTAAAAATAGATTATACATACATACACACATTCATCCGTGACACCGTCACTCCCTGGTCTCTATAGGGCGTGCAAGCTAACCACACATTAGTTGTTTGTCCAGATTTTAATAGATAGGGCGTGCTAGCTAAACCTAAATTGGTTGTTGGTCCAGATTTTAATCTCCACAAGTTAATTCGGGACCGGCAGAGACTCGACTGAGGCAAACCAAAATCAATGGTTAGACACACACGTATGAATCAGTTATCTTCTTGGCTTATACTTTAAACTACTTTATAGGATTTCTTTTAAATGCTATGAAGTTTTAGGCTTTCCCATTTTAATTAGAGATATATATATCGTAACGTGATCAGTTTTAAAGTCTTGTTCTTCAATGAGCTTTTCGTATGTCATTATATGAAATCATAGTTATCAAGAGCTTTAATCATTAAGCAGCTTGTTCATTGCATCGATGTGTTTTGTTTTTGTGTAGCATTCTTTAGCATAAACATGCATTGGACAGTAACAGGTTCAAACATAATTCTGTGTGATTCTATTGTATACCCCTTGTATACTGTGGGGTTCTGTTGTATGCCCACGTATCATTCTGTTGTATGCCCTTGTATCCTTCAGTATGATTCTGTTGTATGCCCATCTAGCAATCAGTATGGCTATATTGTATGCCCTTGTAGCATTAAGTATGATTCTGTTGTATGCCCATGTATCATTCTGTTGGATTCTGTTGTATGCCCATGTAGCATTCTGTATGATTCTGTTATATGCCCATGAAGCATTCTGTATGATTCTGTTGTATGCCCATGTATGATTCTGTTGTATGCCCATGTATCATTCTGTATGATTCTGTTGTTTGCCCATGTATGATTATGTTGTATGCCCATGTAGCATTCTGTATGATTCTGTTGTATGCCCATGTAGCATTCTGTATGATTCTGTTGTATGCCCATGTAGCATTCTGTATGATTCTGTTGTATGCCCATGTAGCATTCTGTATGATTTTGTTGTATGCGCATGTAGCATTCTGTATGATTATGTTGTATGTTCATGTATGTATCATTCTGTTGTATGCCCATGTAGCATTCGTATGATTCTGTTGTATGCCCATGTAGGATTCTGGTATATGCTCATGTAGCATTCTGTATGATCCTGTTGTATGCCCATGTATGATTCTGTAGGATTCAGTTGTATGCCCATGTAGCATTCTGTGGGATTCAGTTGTATGCCCATGTAGCATTCTGTATGATTCTGTTGTATGCCCATGTAGCATTCTGTATGATCCTGTTGTATGCCCATGTAGCATTCTGTAGGATTCAGTAGATACACAAAAGTAGTAGGTGAACCATGACTTCCATGTTTGACAATAAGCCAAATCAGGGTCAAACTGGCTATATGGGCAACTGGGCAAATGCCCGGTGGACCGGTGGAGCTGCGGAATGGGCCACATTAAATGTGAGTAAGCACCGTAAAGATGATTGGCCTCGTCTAACCTTTTATAACAGATTTAACAGTGTAATACTAGTCACATTTTCCGAAATAATGGATTCCTTATACCCCTATTCCGTGCTTCTGTTATTTTTAATCCTCTAATTACACTAAAAGATAAGCAACATAAGACCTATATTTTTGTTATATTCCTATAGAAGTTGAACTAGTGTAAACATACTCTTGTGAATCTAAAACAGAAGCCTCATCTTAGAAATACGGAATTATTTCTTGATGTTATGGTGTAGGTATGTTTACAGCAGTCTGTAGATCCACTGCTACCGAAACTGATGGATTGTCCTGTCTTATGTGCATTATATTATTGGGTTAGTCGCTTCGTCGCAAGATCCCAGGATTTCTCAGCAATAGTTCAAATCGAAAGGAAAATGTAACCCTAACCCTGCCAAGAGATGCAGTCAAACGACTGATTTCCTTGCCAGTTTGGCACAAACAATTTGATCCGATACGTCGCTGAACCTCATGATGACTATCACGAAGGAACAATCACAACTTCATTTACATTCCTGGAGACCATGCCAGACGACGTAGAGACACGAACTAATATCCACCACGATGCAGACTTTATCGCTTACTTTCCTGGATATACATTGCGTCATTAACTTTGTCATTTAATTATGCAGTCATGTTCGTAAGTAACTTGTGAAATAAGGTTTTCTACTAGTTTCTGCATATAAAGAATAGGCTTGCAAGCATCATAACACAAGAACCCTTGCAAGGTTTCCTGTTGAAGACTGGTGACACAAACGTTTACAAGAAATTGTTTCAGACACAAATAGAAATGTAAACGAGTAGTTGGATTACGAGGGGCCTTTCTTATCCCTTGAATGTGGAGACATAGGTCTGTTGTAAGAAGGTCACTTCCTTTTCACATTTTTGGTTTGTTTTGTTTGACATGTTTTGGTTGTTACTTCAAAATCATCATCATCATCATCAAACTCCACTTGAGCGAGGGCTTGAGAGGCTTAAACCCTTTCTTGCAAAAGCCCTGGACAGAAACCCTGCTGTCTTGCGTAGTGCGTATGTCACCATACATGTCGAGAATTTTTGGTTTCCCAGACCTGTCGAGGGGGAGATCAGCAAGTCTGGGGCAGTCAAACAGAATATGAGGCACGGTTTCCTCTTCTTGACGGCAAGGGGGCACCGTAAATCGAAGTTTGGCCATAGCCGCGAGAAATATGAGCCAACAGGACAGTGACCTGTCATGCACTTTGCTATAATAGCTTGCTCAGGGCTGGACGGCCTCCACCACGGGGAAGTGCGGTCAGGGCGCCTTATGCACTCCTAGACTCCACGGGCTTTTTTGGACTCCAAAATAGCCCAAACATTCCACAGGACGGCAGGGAGGGGGGCGGCGGGCAGAGTTTAAACCCGGGACCATCGAGACGACACTCAAAAGCACATAACACACGACTAGGAGCCATCAAGTGTTAGACTTTACTCTTTGAGCTACATAAAAATAGTGTAATAGATTAATTAAGATTGCGAATAGATTAATTAAGTTTGCGAATAGATTAATTAAGATTGCAATTGCACTGTAGATTTTTTTTACAACTTGAGATTTCCTATAGCCCCTACCCACTAAGTCTATTTAAACGTAGAAAGTACATACATGATTAAAAGCCATGTTTTCATACATGTGTTCTGTTCTATTGCATATCATATGAGATTAAGTTGTGGGCCGGATGGTAATGCCCGGCTCGATTTTGCAACCCAGTCCGCCCCTGAGCCAAATTTATTTTTATATCGTCCGAGACCTGAACTGCCATTTCAACAATTTTAAGTTTTGTGTTGGAACCTTTGTAAATACTTAGAGTCGCAAGTTACATTTACTACCGTATATACTATACCATAAAGATAATTCAACAGAAGAGGGGAGAAAACTAAGTTACAATACTTTCAACACGGCTTTGCCAGTTACTGCCCTTCCTTGTGCTTCCATTCAGTTCGTTAAGAAATGTATTTAATAAAACGAAATCAAAGTCAATATTTTTATTCCATTTATAGAAGCCCTTATTCATAAATCTGTTTCGTTATGTATAAATTATGTGTATTTATACCCTATCCTACTAATATTGCAATTATGTCTTTAAAAAAAAAAGAGAATTTATGTTACAAACATACGATTAAAATCAAATGTTATAAGCATCAATCTTTCTCATAACTAATTAATGCTAGAATTTTTAAAAAATGCAATAATTATAATTTATTAAACTCTTGAATCAATAATCCCTTACATTCTCAAATTCCTGAAAGCGATAGTCTTTTCAAGGATGTAATAGTTCTTCCAAAACTAATGTTGGATTTAGATCTAGATCTACTTCTCTAGCCAAATTTAAATGTAGGCCTACTTTTTTTTTTAATTTGAAATTTATAACAGCCGAGCTCGAGTTTTCCCTGTATGTGAAATGATCTAGTCATTCTTTTCTCAGCGATAAGCATCAACTGTTAAATTTATAGGGAACTCGTTAGAGACGTTTTTAAGAGCAGCGTTCCAGATTGCACTTTCCTTGTTCCATAAAGTTCTGACCTGAATAGAGGTATTGCAAAAAAAAAAAAAAAAAGGGTTAGTATTCTGTAATCAATCAAACTTTTTATTTCTCTTCCCCTTAAAATACACTATAAAGAAATGATGTATACAGGTGAATAGAGCGTTGCAGTGTTTTATATGTAAATAAAGAAAGAGAGAGAGAGAGAAAAAGATGCAAGGGAGGCTATCGCATTATTGAAATGTCGGAATAGGTAGGTACATTTTAAAAATACATTTGACTTCTTGATACTGAAACTACACAAACAATTATCTTTCTTTGTTAACATATTGTAACATTATCTCCCTAACATGTATGTATTGTTTTAGAATTGGTGTTTTTTTTAATGAAAAAATCCCTTGCGTAATTAATTTTATAAACTAAACGGTTTGCTTTTAGAAAACAAAAAGTAGCCGTTGCACGAACTTTACACCTAAACTATGCAAGCCACAACGCATGGTGAAATAATATTTTTCATTTCTCTTCTAGTTTTTGAGATCTGAGTGTGACAGACGGACATTTTGTTAAAAAATCGCAATGACCCTATAGGGCACCATGGGCACCAAGCCGTAAGTTCAATGTGACGTGCGACAGTTTACTAATGACGAAAGCCTTGCTTCGTCCGAATCAATATGACCTGTGAAGTCAATCGATTTCAAGATAAAGAGATCAGAACTGCCAGCAGATGTCGCCTGGACCAAAGTGTGAAGTTGAACGACATACACCAACAGTTTATTGATGACCATTTTGTATAGACATAACATCAAGTAGCATCACTAGACTACATTAGCTATGAAGCAGGTAAAGAACATATGGTGAAACAAAGATAAGCTCCGAATCGAATCGAACCAAAAAGAGGCGACCTTAAGGGGTGGCGAGTGGGGCAACCAAAGGGACCCCACGATAAAGCGAATCTTTTGTCACCATCAGCCCATCAAACAAATATTCGTGGCCCTGATAGGACTGTATCTTATCTTATCTTATACAATACAGACGTTACTTCAAAAAAGAAGATTATTAGGTCCTACGAGTCATGCATCTAGTCATGCATGTTAACAAATTACTAAACCTGCCAAGTCACTGGTTTTCCTGGCTGTCTCAGGCAACTCATTCCGTGCTCTTATAGCACTAGGGAAGAAGGAGCCTTTGTACAAATTTGTCCTAGCATATGGAACGAGGAATGTGCCTTTATTTTGTGTCTTTCCGAGTATTTTATTAGATTTTATTTTTGTATTTGAAGATTTTGGTTCAGTGTTTTATGTATTGTTGCTGCTTTACTTTTAAGTCTTCTATCCTGAATGCTTTCTATGTTTAATGATTTACTACATTTAATGACACTGGCCCAGGGCCCGAACACTACTAAGGCCACTTCTAACCACAGACCGCTGGATGGTCAAAGCAGATGTTAGCTTAGTACTTGATAACTGCTGGTCACCGAAACCTATACAGCGTTGAAGTACTAATTCGTCAGCGGGATCACGTGACGCGTGCACCACAATTCCCCCACCCTTTATTTAATGAATGAAACGAGGCCTACCATAAAAAATTAGGTCATACACAAGATGGAAGTTATTTTCAACAATATTCTCATTACTCAGGACCAAACTAGGACTCATTATCAAAAGCATCTCCGAATGAGAGCTGCCACATTTCCTTCAATCCAATCAGCGAGCTAGACTCTGGTAACATCATGGACACCACAGAGACCACTGATCTGGTAGCAAGCCAAGAGATCAAGCACAAGGATGAAGGGAGATAATTGGACAACAAAGGGGAAAGAATTTAAAGAAATTACGAAATACGAAACAATAAAAGAAATATAAATTACGAAATATAAAATATTTAGATGTCATAATTTTCGCTCCACAATAATTATTAATTGTAAAATAAAACTTAAAGAAGCATTTTTATTTTGGCTAATAATATATGCAATACTCATATAAGCCCACACTATAAAGGCTTCTTCAAAGATGACGAAAGTACTTTTAAGTATATTAGGCATAAATGTTGTACACAATAATAGAAGATATAGCGATATAGTAAAAAGTAAAGGAAAGTTCGCCTTTCAGACCTTGTGGACTATAGGGCAGTTGATGTAAAGGTGTAAACAAATGAACTTTAGACAAAGCGATGTAATAGAGAAAAAAAAGGTCAAACAAGGTTACAAAGACAGTTTGTGTGGAAACAAACTCAAAATCGGCCACCGAAGTGGTCCACCCAGGCAGGTTTCAATATTTTCAGAAAGAACATCAGAATGAAATTCTATCAAAGAAAAATGACAGAGAAGAATGGAGAAAGAAGGTTGACAGATCTTGTGTGGTCCACCTGCAGTCCATCAGACCAAAGGATAGGTGAAAGTGAATGTGAAGTTAGATGTGAACCTGGCCTAACTGATATCTTATAATGAATTTCTAATTGGTCTAATTGCTTTGTAAAGGGTTAATCTCTTATTCAAATCCTCAAGAAAAAAATACCGTGTAAAAAATTACTGGATATGGTCGTGATTATTGCATTTCACGCGATATTATGAAAAATTACTTAATAATTGATATAAATTACATCGAACTTATATGCATAATAGATTTTTTCTCTTAAAAAAAAACTTTTTGTGTAAATGTAGTAGTAAGTATAACAGAACTTACATAACTTAGTAATACAAATGTAATTTAAAAATTTAGACAAAAAATCTAAAACCATTTGCATAATGTTAAAAGTATGATTCATATTCATAGCCCCTTCTAAAGAGCCTACCAAGTCTGTTACTATTAATAGTGAATAGTTGTAAAAGAGGTGTATTTTTATGAAAATAAACTGCTAGCTTGATTTTAAAAATTAGATTTTTCGCTTTCAGAAAAGAAAAAAGTAGCCCTTGCATAAGAACTTTGAATGGTCTAAAATATTATGGTGTCAGATTTTCACTATCTTATCTAGTTTACGAGATCTAAACGGGACGGACGGACAGACATTCCACACAAAACTGATAGCGTCTTTACCTCTTTCAGGGGCCGCTAAAAAGGAAAAATAGAATATTTGCAAAGATTCTATAATAAATAGACAAAAAGAATGCTCAGGACGCTCTGTTATCTATTTACAAGATCAGTTTAGCTAACTAAATCAAGACATTACTCCGCACTAGAAACGTAACAACCTAGAAATTTAATTCTGAAGCGCTAAAAAAAAAAAAAAAAGCAATATATATACATATATTTTAAAATATATCTTATAAATTCTTCTGTATATTTTGTACACCGGATATCCGAAGACTCGATGTATGAAAATACCCCATAGACTCTTTTTTTACGGTCGTAGCGTATTTTATCGACTTGTCAATAGATCATGGCCTGTTCCTGGTACAACTAAGAAGCCAAAGTTTCCAGGACAGACATTATATATAAATGGCTGAGATCATAAGTTCATACCCGGGCCGTGTAATTATTTCCGTCTAGACTTCGCATTCTCTGGGGGGGGGGGGGGGGGGGGGGGGACATCTAATATCAGCTCTTAGTGTCTGATCGAACTGCTATAAGCTAACTGTTGGTAGATTGATTTATTACTTCACTTAGTCTAGCCCTTGTTTTTTGTTCCCGCCAGTATTTCACAAGGTGGAGGGCACGACCCAAGCGAAGGTCAATTTTATATTTAAGAATAGTGCCTGCGTATTCCAGGCTGTGCAACAAGGTCTAGGAGTCAAAATTATCGAGAAATCATTCATAGTTCATGGTCATTTGACATTCTTCCTTCGTCGCAAATATAGAAACTGTTGCGGTATAACAGAACGTGTATCTCGGATATTTTAACCACTTTTCAATCTGAAATGTATTTCTAGTTTATAACCTTTTGAATATTCATCCATTCCTTTTTGCAGCCACGTGAAGGTATTCCTTTAGTAAAATATGCACACATGGTTGAAGCGAGACCAATACCTTGTGGCCACGTCTCAAGTCTGTACGACGTGGTAACGAGCTATTGGTCCAAACTGTCCACAGGTTACGACGTCGCACGTCAGTGTTCAGGAGCATCACCAAAGAATGCTGACCATGTCCTTCAAAACTGCATACTAGATCAAAATTAATCCTGAAAATCATTAGAACCCTTATTGTCAAATATTGCATCTCTTCAAGTCAATCAGAGAATAATTCAATCATTACATTATTCATAGTCAATCATTGTATCAATCCCAGTAAATCATTACATCAATTACAGTCAATCATTGCATGGCTACCAGTCAATTATTACATCAATCTATCATTACATTATTCACACTCAATAACTACCTCATTCCGACTTAATTATTGCATTACACAATCAATCATTGCATCATTCATAGCCAATCAAAACAATACTCCTAGTCAATCATTACATCTTTCCGAGTCGACTATTCCATCACTCTAAGAATCATTCCGAGTCCCTAGTTAAATCAGCCGCTGTCCATCTCAAAACCAAAGAAAAGAAAACAGTTCAAAAACTCAACGACATCAAACTTTAATGTCGAGGCAAACATCGCGGGAGTTCGTCACAGTCAACTCCGGCCCCGTTGTTTCACAAGTACAACCCGATAATATTACAGCAATGTCCACGTGCTCTGTAGACAGGTAAAAGTGGAGGAACTTGTTCCACCTGCTCCCACAAAAAAAAGGTCAGTAAACATTCTCCACCTTGTGTGTGTACACTGGTGGAATGAAGGCATCCTGTCTTGTCTGTTAAAGAAATTAGCTAAAGCTAACACGCAGGAGCAGAAGAGCATCAGTTTTCCTGTCGGCACGCAAAATGCCGCGAGACCACGTGACTACAATGCCAATCATTTCGCGATCGTATTTTGTTGAACACGAGGAAAAAAATATTCATATGCGTGTAAACATTTGTCATGAAGGTGAGCCCTACCTGTAAGTGGAAAGTAGATTTAATTCCTTTAATGAAAATGAATTTTTTTTTTCTGAAAGTGGAAAATATTTGAAAAATGGCTTCCTTCTTAAAGGAACAAGACTTTTGTTTTTTGACAAGAAAAAAGTAGTGAGTTTATATCGATAAGGAAACTCACCTATTTGTACAAAGCTGATGTCAACTCTCTATGTCTGGGAGGAATCTTGTGCACGTTAGTTCTCCCACTTCCTTTTCTTCGATCAAGTTGAAACTTAGCACAATTATTCAATGTCAATGACAACACATGAATCATTAAAAAAGAAATAATTATATAATCAATTAGTCGGTATTAATTAATTTTGTTTTAAATAGAGACATCAGGGCATTCTAAGGTAAGTGTGTATAACCCTTGTGTAATGAATTAGGTCGTTCGCTAAAATTTTTAGATTAATAATAGACTATAAAAACTTCTATTTTTATAAGTACTTGTATAGCTCAGTGGCTACCAAGTCGGTCTTCCATTGTGTTTTTGAAAAGGCAGCAAGGAAATCTTCTCTCAACACACACACACACACACACACGCTGGTCAACAAAAGTGATTGGCCCATAGCGCACTGATATTACGTTCAAAGAAAAACAATACAAATATTTCCAATCGCAATTTATTCTTGTTAGTCTACATCCATTAATAATTTATTACATGATTAGTTCAAAACAATATCACTAAATATAAGCTTTAATTAGCAAAAAAATAGTTTTACTTGTTTGATTTAATAAATCTTATAGTTGTAGAGTTGTAGACAAAGAATAGAGCAACTGATACAATATATAGAACACATCAAGATATAGCGATTACGGAATCAAACAACGTTACAAAGACAGTTTTAGTGGAAACACAAACTCAAAATCTGCCCCCGAGGTGGTCCACCAAGGCAGGTAAAAAAGCAGGTTTCAATATTTTCAGAAAGAATATCATAATGAAATTCTATTAAAGAATTATTAATGACAGAGAAGAATAGAGAAAGAAGGTTGACAGATCTTGTGTGGTGCCCCAACGGTCCAGCTGACTAATGGATAGGTGAAAAAGAATGTGAAGTTAGATGCGAACCTGGCCTAACTTATGCCACATAATGATTATCTCTAATTGATATCTATGGAGCAACCAGATAGACCTGTTAACTACCTTACCATAAGGTCAATGTTAATCAACAACCACAAAGAGTGACTCAACCAATGGGCAACAGGAAACACAGGCAGAGTCATGTCAAAGAAATGACTTTGCGTAACAAACTGGACAGTATTAACTTCCGCCCGCAAAGAGCAGTCTACAATCTTCGAACCAAGGACAGGGCACACACCTCGGTTAAATTACCATCTCAATAAAATAAACCCACACAACTCCCCCTTTCTAGACACTGCGACCACCCTTATGAAACCGTAAACCATATCCTTTTTGAATGCCCCTCCCTAATCCACCTTAGGCAGACCCTACTACCACTCCAGCCCAACATAACCAACACCCTGTACGACAGTGCTAAACAACTGAAGAAAACAGCACACTATTTTTCCTTGGCACAGTCTGCAAAAGAGCTGACAGCTCAGCAGCAAAAAAGCTGGCTAGAAGAAGAATCTAATTGATCTAATTGTTTTGTAAAGGGTCAATCTTATTCAAAGCCTCAAGAAAAAAAAATTTCCGTAAAAAATATATAATTCCTTTAGTTACGTGTCTTATGGTGTAGTTATTGCACTGCAGTTCACGCGATAATATGAACAACTACTTATTATTTTTTGTTTTAAATTATATTCCACTTATATGCATATTAAATAAATTTTTTTCTCTTTAAAAAAGAATGTAATTTTTTTATTTTTTTTTGTAAATATAGTAATAACACGACAGAACATTTTTAAGTTAGCAATACATTTCTAAAAAAAATATTTTTTTGCCAAAAAATCTAAAATCGTTAGCCTAAATGTGTTAAAAAAATATGATGTGGATGTTCCGCCTTTACTAAAAGCCTCCCGTATTTATTACTATTAATAGTGAATAGTTGTAAAAATGGTGAATTTTTATGAAACATCTGCTTGCATAGTTGATTTAAAAATTTTAATTTTTCGGTTTCAGAAAAGAAAAAAGTAGCCGTTGCATCAGAAATTTGAAAGGTCTAAAATATCATGATGTCGGATTTTCAATATCTTTTCTAGTTTACGCGATCTAAACGGGACGGACGGACAGACAGACCACTCAAAACTAATAGCGTTTATTCCCCTTTTGGGGGCAGCTAAAATAAAAAAATTATCTGTACCTATAGAATGACTCAATAGAGCATGCACACTTTCCTAACAACCCGAAAGATGAGATTGAAAGACTGATACGAGGATGATGCCTCCATCTTGACATTCTAAACTGAAACACTTTTCATAGCACTTCTTTACAAAGATCTCGAAACCAGACCAAGTTTAGCAGTTGCCTCTCAGCACCTCAGTTCAGCCAGACTCTTACATGTCTACAACAGAACCTAACAATGGGAATCAGGCACAACTGAGATAGGGGAGACAATCAATGGGTGCCCCCCCTCCTCGTCCCTTATCTCTTCATCTCGCATCTACATCTGGTGCAGTGGGAGAGGCGGGGAAATCTGTGGAGCAGATTGAATCTAGCGCATGCCATAAGGGCACGTCACATTTTCAAGTCTCTGGTCTGGAACTTGTTAACCCTGCGCCCCATTAACACCCTACGCCCCATTAACACCCCGCACCCACAGCTCACGGACCCATGCTTTAGCAATAACGTATATTAAGAATCAAAGGCGCGCCCCTACAAATTTTAAATCGTTGTATACCTTTAAATGAAACAAATTCTGTTCAGCGGCTTATTTCCTTCAGATTCAATATCTTCAATACGTATACTGTATACAGTATAGTGTGTTAGGTTTTCTTAGTATTTCTTGATATATTTCTTATATATTGACTTGATATGTTTCATATACTGTTTCCTATGTATTGACTTGCTAATTTCTTAAGTATTGACTTGCAATGTTTTCTATGTATTAGCTTCCTATGTTTCCTAAGTCTTAACCTGCTATGTTTCCAAGCATGTTTACAGAACCCCACCCATTTCGCCATGGGCCGCCGCTGACGTCATGTTCTTACACGTGTATTTATGCCTCGAAGAAGAATTTAATCACGTGACATAGACCCGAGGAGGAAAGTAGCTCCACTGATAGGATCATTAGCTCGGCTGCATCCAAAGACGTTTGAAGTGGACGCTTCAAGTTGTGGGACAGAACTTAAAGATAAACTATTCAGGAGGAACAAAGTACAGATAAAGTGCACAGCGATGTGAGCTTATGGAACATAACGTACATAAGAGTTATTTCTCTTAGTTTACATTTCTCTTATTCTGGTACTGAACACTTTCACTGTAAAACATGTTGTTCCGCGATTGGGTGTCAGAAAAATAACATTTTACTACACAGACAGACAGGCAGACAGAGTTGATAGAAGCTTTGTACAAATGAAATAAAAGGTGTAGGCCTACTTACATGACGCTGACAGTTGCATTAGTAGGCCTACTGAGTTCATTAATATTGCCTGTTTAATGTTCAATGAACGTAATTTACAGTTTGTGAATAAGTAGCGCGAACGCGCACAAACCACACACACTTTCTCTCTCTCTGACTCTCTCTCTCTATCGCTATCTCTCAGTATATGTTAAGTCATTCAAAAAGTATGACTGCTAGACAGCCTCACAGTGCCGGGATATTCTCGAAGATATTTGTTAGTATTTTAATCATCCCCTCCTACATAAATCAGTTCAGCTATAACTTTATTTATGCCATATTGTCCTTTCCTAAGTCCTTTCACGTTATGACGTTATGAAAAAAAACAACACAGAATTCAGTATTTTTTAAAGGAACATACCACAAAATTGAATGGTGCAACTAAGATTCATTTACTTAGATTCTTGCGCCAACCTTCGCATAGGATGCAACCTTACAAGATCTCAAGGATGCAGGTACAACAGCGGGCAAATATTTGAGAACATCTGTTGGACAGTGGGCGGGGGGGGGGGGGGGGGGGAGATTAGCGCCTAGTGTATTTTTTACAAGTGAAGTCGTCTGCGGTGTCAACAGAAGATTTGTTGCTTCCCTTTGGTCTCCAGCTACCTACCATACCCCTCCTTGTGTCACCTCTTTCTTTCCCAAACGTAACTAACAAAATATTTAGAAGCTCTACCTACTGAGACCCTAGTAAGCCGGAAACAACTTTTTTTTTTTTTACATTTTGACGTTGGGGGAGGTGGTGGAGGGTGGGTAGAGGGAAGATTGGGGGGGGGGGGGCTATTTTGGTTTCACTTTGTGCTTATTGACGCACTGGTACACAATTCTTACGTCTGCTAGTACATTGGATGTCAAGTAAACAATGCCAAGGACGCTGAACAGAACAGTTGCCTATTTTTTAAAAAAGAATGGAGAATTTTAACAATATCTCACTAGCTAAATTGCTAGCTTTTGGTGTATTCGGTGTACACAATAAAAGGAGTGCTATTATGGAAGGCATATGACAATTTTGTGTGCACATTTTACCACCACAGAATCAAATTTTCAGGCTCTTCCATTTGTAGCTCAAAATAATAATGAATTAGACTTTCACTCCAGGTCTTTAAAACAAGCCATAGAAAAAAAAAGTACTTTTTAAAAACATGGCGTATCTAGGGGAAAGAACCGCTAATTACTGCCATTAATCTGAAAGTTACAGGGTTCAGCTCCCTTTCTGCTATATAAAACAAAATTAATTATTAGTACTAAATGATTAAATAATTGGTTAATTGTTCGAAAAATTCGTGTATTGTCATCGACTATGAATTAATTGTGCACAATTTCATCTTGATCCAAGAATGGGAAGTAGGAGAAAAACGAGTAAAAAAACGTAATAAGTGGATTAAATCCATAAATACAATCACATCTCTCATTAAGTAGCATTTATTCCCCTTATTTCGATATCAAACAAAATAATTAATCCCCAACAATTAACTAACTGTTTGATTTTTGTATTGATTATAGTCTTGTCAGGTTCCATGAATAATTGTGCAAAGTTTCAACTTGTTCCGAGAATGGAAAATGAGAGAAAAAGCATGTTCACACTTTTTACTACATAGACAGACAGAAAGACAGACAGAAAGAATGAGTTGCTATAAGCTTTGTTAAAAAAGGGCAACTAACACTATAGGGGGTACTAAAAGGAGATTGCTACGAAGATCATCTGCTATCATTGAGTTGTTGTTTTTTTTTCTTCGTTTGTTTGTTTGTTTCAAGGGAACTTGTATAGCAGACGACAACAGTTCCGGCCAAAATGTGGGCCATTGGAAAAGTTAAGATAAGATTGACAACAAAACAATATTGATTAGAGAATATACACTTGATGTGTGACCTGGCAGCTGTTACTTCACATCCCCCCCCCCACACACACACTCCCACACACACATGGGCAAAGCTTCAAAGGTGAGGCAATAAATGGTTGTCCAACTTATCGATAGATTGGCAAACAGAAGACTACTCACCAAGTTAAAGTGCCAGATGTAGAGATAGAGTCAACAATCTACTGACTATTTGGACTATCGGCGCATACTGTAACTGTAAGCAATCTGGCGTTCTGTTTATTACAAATGTAGACCGGATCTACTGAATTGTTAAAAAATCTAAATTCAATATTTGTTCACAAGATGTGACTTCTACAAGAAAGGACAAAGATAAAACAAAAACAAAGATATAACAAAGTGTGGCAGACAAAAACTGAAATGTGTTTCAGTCATGGGCGTAGCCAGTGGGATCTCGGCGTTCACCCCCTCTCCCGAAATGAAATGTTAATTTTTTTGCTTTAATTTTGTTTATTGTAGGTGAGATTTTAATGCAAATCTATCACTTTCCCAGCGCAGCCAAAGGGGTTTGAGTTTAAAATCATCCTCCAAACTCTATGAGCGTAGCCAAGGGCGGTTTTGAATTTAAACCCCTCTCCAGATGGTTTTGACGATAAAAAGTTTTCTATAAAAATGTAAAGCAAACTACAATCGCCAAATTTCATGAGCCAAGAGGGGTTCTGAGGTTAACCCCCTCCCTTTGTAAACAAAAGAAAAAGCAAAGCTACAATTACTAAATTTCTAGAGCGTAGTCAAAAGGGGTTTAGTGGTAAACCCCCACCTTTTTTCAATAAAATATTAAAGCAAAACTATAGTTACCATTTTCTACCAGTCGCTCTGCTCCATTAATAAAGTGCAGTGAATAGCAGATTTTGTAGATATTTTTTGACCTACACTTTTGAAATAAGAGTAGCAGGATAATTCAGTTGTAGATACCTCGGTATAGACATTTAGTTTTAGTTTCAAAACAGGATATAAAGTTTGGACCCCGCTGGGTGGAGCTCACAGCGTTCCCCTAGTGGGCCTAGTCCCCCCTAGCTGGCACTAACTCAAGGGCTCAAAAAAAGTCCAAAAGAATGAAGTGTCAGAATGTAATGAAAATTAATTACATATAAACACACACACACATATGTGTGTGGAAAGGAAAAGGGGCAGAGACCCCCCCCCCCCCACCCAAAAAAAAATTTCCACGAAAAAAAAATCCTGGTTACGCTTATGCTTTCGGTACAACATATTTTCTGTAATTATTGTTTGACACCCCACCCTATTCCCATTAGGCTCGAACTGTTGAAAACACGGTGGCCTCCCGGGGAAATGATGAACTGAAAAAAAAAGCACCAACATCGAGAGGCTGGAAAGGATCCTAGGAATTATGGGAGGAAACACATATTTTCTTAGCTTCTAGTTGGATGAGATTTTGTTTCACTATTGTGTTCCCCATTACAAACTGACAGAGACCGTGAAGTGTTATATCCCGTAACTCTTTAAACAATGATTGGGGCGCCAATGTCGACTCGTTTACAATTTGACGTTACGCGATTAAGCAGTCTCTGCTTGTTTCCCGCAAAGATCCAATGTTTACCCTCTTCTCTTGTTTTAAATAAAATCATTTCGTTGATTAAATGTAAGATTGATAGGTCTCAAGTATGTAGGTCTAAATGATGTAGATTTAAATGATTAAATGATTAAGTCCTTAATGATGTAGATGCAAATGATCAAGGTCTACATTTCTAAATGATCGTTGACGTCACTTTTGGTTTTTTACTCCCCCCCCCCCTACTTTTCAACTTCATTCAGGAAACGTAGAACAAACGTTTTAAGAAATGACAAAGTGCATTGACACACACACACATACACACTGAAACACGCAAGTACACACACTGAAACACACACACACTGAAACACACAAGTACACACACGGAAACACACACACACTAAAACACACAAGTACACACACGGAAACACACAAGTACACACACGGAAACACACAAGTACTCACACGGAAACACACAAGTACACACACACACGGAAACACACAAGTACTCACACGGAAACACACAAGTACACACACGGAAACACACAAGTACACACACGGAAACACACGAGTACTCACACACACGGAAACACACAAGTACACACACGGAAATACACAAGTACACACACGGAAATACACAAGTACACACACGGAAATACACAAGTACACACACGGAAATACACAAGTACACACACGGAAATACACAAGTACACACACGGAAACACACAAGTACACACACGGAAACACACAAGTACTCACACACACGGAAACACACAAGTACACACACGGAAACACACAAGTACACACACGGAAACACACAAGTACTCACACACGGAAACACACAAGTACTCACACACACGCAAACATACAAGTACTCACACACACGGAAACACACAAGTTCTCACACACACGGAAACACACAAGTACTCACACACACGGAAACACACAAGTACACACACGGAAACACACAAGTACACACACGGAAACACACAAGTACACACACGGAAACACACAAGTACTCACACACACGGAAACACACAAGTACTCACACACGGAAACACACAAGTACTCACACACACGCAAACATACAAGTACTCACACACACGGAAACACACAAGTTCTCACACACACGGAAACACACAAGTACTCACACACATGGAAACACACAAGTACACACACGGAAACACACAAGTACTCACACACACATACTTATACCCAAACAATCTACTTACTCCATTAATGACTTACAATTCCGTCTTCCAGTCCCGCCCGGCCCCACACAATACCGTCTTACTTGACCTTCTTATTTCCTTCAATAGCACTCACCTGCAACAAGAATGGACGTACTCACACATGCTGAAGCCCTGAAGGCTATGATGACAGTCAAAGCTAGTTTAAGGGCAAGTGGTCGATTGTCCTCTAGAAATGCTGAGCTCCTTGTATTCAATAAATATATATGTCGGGGGCTTCTAGGACTTTCATTTCCATTTCTAAGTAGATGTTAAGAAATACGATTTCCCAAAACACGTAACAAAACACTTCTGGGGACTATCTGACCTTTGGATTTGCATTGATTGGTATTTTGTTTATTATTGGACACGATTTTCTAAATAAAATAGACCTCCAATATTTGTTTCCTAAAGTGTCATTTATAAAGCTGATAACTTTGTGTCCATTTGCTCTTAATAACTCAAAAATGCTAGATTTAAAAAAAACAACATTAAAAAAAAAACACCGCACCTCACCCCAATTCTCTTACCTCTCTTTTTTCCCGAAAAAAATTCATGGTTAAGTGCATGTAGGGTACATGTAGAGTGCATGTAGGGTGCATGTAGAGTGCATGTAGGGTGCATTCTAGTTTGATGATACAGATTCAGAATTGGCAACATTAAAAGACAATAGTCTAGACACTGGATATAGATGTGTGGTCTAAAAGAGTCTGGTTTGATGATAGGCCTATAGGTCCAGATTTAAAAGTAAAGTAAAGTTCCCCTTTCAGACCTAGCAATCTATAGGGCAGATGATGTAAAGGTCATCTGTTTCTGTGGCCTACGGTTAACGAGAGTGTCATGTGGCCAGCACAACGACCAACCACCTTTACTTTTATCCAACTTATGTCAGGTACTCATTAGAGCTGGGTGGACTCAGAGGCGCACAGAGATCCCGAATTTGAAAATCCCAATCTTCACCTGAAGATTCGAACCCAGGACCACCGGTTCGGAAGCCAAGCGCTTTACCATTTAGCCACGGCGCCTCCAGTTTTAGAAAACAAAACGCAGTCTATTTATTTAACTCTTCAATGCTGACATATAACCACCAGACCAATATTAATTTTAGAAGATAATATTTTGAAAAATCATAACGGTCAAACATGAGTTTTCTCAGTGTGACCAATTAACTAGTAATTCTTTTCCCAGAGATATTCTTAAACTGTCAAATTTCAACGAAAATCGTCAGAGCCGTTTTCGAGATCCGTGTTCACATTGTAGCTGCTTCCATCTTTTTGTTTCTTCTCATGAGAAAAGTTGAAAGCTGATAAGAGGAATTGTAAATAAGGAATGGAAGTAGTTAGTGATACTTCATTGGTCTTTTACCCACCGGCTACGCCGTTGAAGTGATACATCATTGGTCTTTTACCCACCGGCTACGGACGTTGAAGTTATACATCATTGGTCTTTTATCCACCGGCTACGCCGCCGAAGTGATATATCATTGGTATTTTACCCACCGGCTACGCCCGTTGAAGTGATACAAATTGATCGAAAATGTAACGCCTCCTTCAGAAACTATGGCATAAATACACAGTCTTTACGCAGACCATCTCCCAGGTGTATTCACAATTTCAACACTGAAAGGAGTCGCGGGGATGGGGGGGGGGCGGTAGGTGGGAGGAGTGGGCGGAAAATGAAGCAGACAATTAACATAACTAAGTTGCATAAAAATAAACAAAAAACAGGCGCGAGTGTGTATGTGAGCGTGAACAAGTGTACGAGTAAATGTAGTCCCCAGCCAACCAGGCAGCACTAACGACTTCTAATTGCTGCCTCCACCTGTAAGTGTAAATCATCCATTGAACTCAATTCAACCTGCCTCAACAGGTCAACCACAGGACTTGAGTCTGAGTCTTTCCTTGCAATCACACACATGACTTGAGTGTGAGTCTTTCCTTACAATCACATGCATGACTTGAATGTGAGTCCTTCTCTACAATCACATGCATGACTTGAATGTGAGTCTTTCCTTACAATCACATGCATGATTTGAATGTGAGTCTTTCCTTACAATCAGACACATGACTTGAATGTCTTTCCTTACAATCACACACGACTTGAATGTGAGTCTTTCCTTACAATCACATGCATGACTTGAGTGTGAGTCTTTCCTTACAATCACATGCATGCCTGAGTGAGAGTTTTTCCTTACAATCACATGCATGCCTTGAGTGAGAGTCTTTCTTACAATCACCAACATGACTTGAGAGTGAGTCTTTCCTTACAATCACATGCATGATTTGAGTGTGAGTCTTTCCTTACAATCACATGCATGCCTTGAGTGAGAGTCTTTCTTACAATCA
Source organism: Biomphalaria pfeifferi (assembly GCA_030265305.1). Taxonomy (NCBI): domain Eukaryota; kingdom Metazoa; phylum Mollusca; class Gastropoda; family Planorbidae; genus Biomphalaria; species Biomphalaria pfeifferi. The sequence continues at coordinate 10,639,875 of JASAOG010000004.1, forward strand.
CCAACATGACTTGAGAGTGAGTCTTTCCTTACAATCACATGCATGATTTGAGTGTGAGTCTTTCCTTACAATCACATGCATGCCTTGAGTGAGAGTCTTTCTTACAATCACATGCATGACTTGAGTGTGAGTCCTTCTCTACAATCACATGCATGACATGAATGTGAGTCTTTCCTTACAATCTCATGCATGATTTGAATGTGAGTCTTTCCTTACAATCACACACATGAGTGTGAGTCTTTCCTTACAATCACAGACATGAGTGTGAGTCTTTCCTTACAACCACACACATGACTTGAGTGTGAGTCTTGGGTTTATTCACAAACTTGGAATCGTAGTAAAAAAAAAGAAAAAAAATCACAAGAAAATAACAAAAACTTCAGTTCAAAAATTGGCAACTGTTTCAGAAACTAAATTGTTGTAAGTGTGCGTGTGAAAATAAAAAAGAAACAGATTTGAAAAAAATATATCGAGAGGACAAGATTATAGATGGGGAGTGGAGGGGGGGGGGTAACACTGTCCATGGCATGGGCTCAGAATTGGAGGGCACATATACAGAGAGAGAGAGAGAGAGAGAGAGAGAGAGAGAGAGGTAGAATGAAAAGAGATAAAGACAGGAAGTGCTTTTTTTTGTAATGGTACACACTGGTACGGCGTACCGGCACCTTTTTCGATGTGGCAAAAAAATTATTACTTGTCTTGCATTTTAATGTTTATCATTAATTTATTAGAAGTTAAAAGTTAGGCAATCCATCACTGAGTACCGGCACCTATTTTTTTTTTTTTTATAGAAAAAAAGCATTGCTTGTAACTATTGCATTTCTCTTGGTCACCCGAACTCGCTTAATGTAAGGCTCTACGACTACTTTCATTTTTCTTTATTCAAAATGAATAATATATTAAGTACATAGTGACTTAGTACAACGGAATCCAAAACGCCCCTACTTCAAAGTCATTCCTGAAAATATACACACACAAAAAACACCACAGATAATGACTTACTCAGAACAGACATACCGTCATACAGACAAAAAGCTGAGTCAATAAATGAGATTTGTTTCAGTCTACAAGACAACAAACTTTGAGTGGAGCATCAAAGGTAACCCATGACCTCATCAGCGAGTTGTTCTGTGGAGACAGGTTGGGACCTGCAGAGAGGTGCTCCAGATACGTTCATCATTAACATTAACAACAGAAGAGTTGGCAGTTCAGATTGTCGGTTGTTAGGCGTAATATATACATACAGAAATATCTATCTATCTGTCTTTCTATCTATCTGTCTTTCTATCTATCTATCTATCTATCTATCTATCTATCTATCTATCTATCATCTATCTATCGATAAAATTAACTTAGATAAGACATATGTATTTGATTAAACTTTAATTTTCTTTTCGCTATTAACAAAGCGAGATTAGTTCTGGGAGAGAGATAGACCGTTACATTGACCTGGTTGCTAGTCAAAGAAACAATTGGACAAATCACATGAAAAGGTCAGATTCTCTATAAAATCAATATAAAGATACCGATGTAGGTGCATGTTCACACTTAGCTAAAACGATCACAAGTGGTCCCTCCTCCCTCACAATGACTGTGTTGACGTCTGTGGTACGCTAATGTTCACACATTATTAAACTGAATAGTGAATGTCACCTCAACACCAGGTGTCACAGTGACACAGATCGAGTCCATTCGTTATAGAACACTGACTTGCGACGTCGCAACCTGTGGAAAGTTTAAACCAATAGCAAAAACCAATTTGACTTGGCAACAAGCTATTGGTCTCCACTGCCCACTGGTCGGAACATTGCAGGTCAGTGTTCAGGCCTTCTATGGCGCTTGGTCTCGTACAGATACAGATTTTATTTCACAGACTAGCAGCGAAGGAATAAAGACTTATCGTCAAGCAAATTAGATGGCCCCTTAAGGTATTAGACATAATACAACGCAGAGGCGTAGCTATGGTGGGAGGATTTGGGGGGGGGGGAGGGGATTTGAATATCCCCCGGGCCTCCACTTGAGAAAGGCACCAAATGAGTGTTCGAATTTTTTTTCATTAAATATTAAATATTACACCATTACCTTTTGTCCTGATGTCGAATGGCAAAATGCAAGGGCTCTTAGAGAGGTCATGCCCCTAGGGCCCCCAAATGATAGCTAATTCCTAGCTACGCCGATGATACATTGTATGTACTCTGTACCAATAAGGAGTAGACAATGTTATTATTTATTCTCAAATGTTGAATCCTTCTATGAAATGCTAATTTTCTCATGGATGATAGGGCTTCTTATAATTAGCACTATTAGCAGTAAACTAATCTATGTTTCTTTCTAGATAAATATCAGCATATATTAATGTAATCAACTTCAGGGCAACGCGTTAAGGAAACATTCGTATTACAGAAAATACATATACCGAAAAAAACAACACAATTGGCCAATAAAAAGACATGACATATATTTAGAGGGAGAGGGGAGGGAGAGAGAGGGGAATACGAGGGAGAGAGGGAGAGTGGGAGAGAGAGTAAGAGATGGAGAGAGAGAGGGGGAGACAAAGAAAGAGAGAGGGAGAGTGGAAGAGAGAGAGAAAGAGGCAGGGAGAGAGGGGAAAAGAAAGGGAGAGAAAGAAGAAGAGAGGGGGAGACAAAGAAAGAGAGAGCGAGGGAGGGGAGAGAGAAAGAGGCCAATAATGACACTTTGTAAACTTACTTTGTTTTCTATTGCTACATGTTTTGTTTACTATTACTGTTATGTACAATGGTAAGACACATTTGCTCAGGGATAATAATAAATTATTATTATTATTATAACTAATATTGCATAGTCTTCAATCTGTTTGTTTCAAACGCTGTAAATGATATGACAGAAGAGAACAGAGTCTCTCAAAAGTCAGTATTTGTCTTATACCTCATTCTGGCGCCAGCCAAGAACCTAATAGCCTGACATAGTCATTCTATGGAACAACAGTCAGATCTCAATTGATAGTCTCTAGGTACAGCCAGGTAAACAAGAATCTCTACCTTAAGTGCCATTCTTACCAACCGTTGCTGAAGATAAGTAACGCCAATATACCGACCTGGAGCGTAGAGTATAGGGGTAGCACTTGAGACCCTTATTAACTTTTCCTCCGGGGACTTGTTACATCAGATAACAAAAGATCTAGGTCTACAAGATTATGGCGGTACGGTACTCACTTGAACTATGACCTGCACCATCTGTTGGTATTTTATCTGTAAGCTCTTGTTCCCTTGTATTAAGGGGGAGGGAAGAGTTTGCAGGAACGTTCCAAAGAGACAGGGTAAGCCTGGCAAAATGGGGGTGGGGGGGGGCGCTGAATTGTTTCCTTGTTAGCATTTGTCTTTACTAAATTTAAAATATGTCTTTTAATAGCGTTGTTGGTACTCGGTCGTTGGTTTTTTAGCTCCAGATAATGAGTCGCTTACAACTACAGCTATGAAGCCATATTACATTCTGAATGTAGAACATGAAATTAACATAAGTAAGCTTCTTTTAAAACAAAACTGATTATAACTTTTTATTCATAAATATACACAGATTCAACCTGAAAGTAAATGTATGTATACAGTTTGAAACAAGTGAAATGATCCTTTGAACAAGATATAACTCACTAAAAACACACAAGTCTTTAATGTCCTTTCTGTCTGATGTCTCGTTTTTTTTTTCTTCATCGATTTTCACACCATTATTTTCTTAACTTGACCTACAACAGACCACCTCGTAATTATATCAGAATATATTCAGCCTACACAACCAAAAACATCTGCTCACCTTTTCTCATGGTTACATCAGGAACATGCACATATATTCCATAAGACAAAAACAATAATGTATTTCTTCAATACTCGATACTTATAGTTTTCTCTAGAACTGATACAATCTCAAGACAAACTAAAGCGTGGGCTAGATAGCGGTACAACACCTAGATTAGCTTAGAAGCCCTACAGCTCGTCTAACAAAGAGTTCATTCAATATTTCTAGAACTAGATCAACAGCCTAGAGCTCATTCTAGTCTTAACAAGAGCGAAACAAAACATTTTTGACTTAAGCATGAAAATAAATACGCGCTTGAAATACTGAATGGCTCATAGTCTTGCGCCCAGAGTTCAGGTTACCGGATACAAACACCTTCCTTAGAGGACAAAAAAGAGGACAAAACATTACATAGGAGGACCTACACACAGACAAGACAAAGAATACTTTAAAAACTAGGATTGCAATGTATTCGAAGAAATACGCCGATACATTAAAACCTGCGAAAAGTTTCGTAATGTATATAGCGTTGTTTATAATTCCCGTTAATAAATATGTAATGTACATATGGTGTTATATATATAGTTATTTTTAACACAAGCACGGAGGACAGAGATTGCAAAAGAAACACTCACAGATCTTGAGAAGCTCTGACTAACAGGATACTTTTTAAACAGCCCTAAATATATGAATCTTTATGAAGAAGACTCTCAAGGAGCTTCTCAATTGTCTGCTATTTATGACTGAGACTGTGTATTTAAACCAGATGGTAAGAACTTTGAACGATTGATGGAAAGTATACGATTTCAATAAACAACATAGTGAACGCCGGACATATTCAAACTTTATGCCGAAAATGCCGACAGTGTCATAATTAGGAAGATATTCTGTTGCCGGACAATAAGTTACTCTACCAACTGTAGCAAAAAGGGACAGAACTTTGACGGAGCATAACACAACCTTTCAGTCTCACGTTCTGGAGTCGTCTCTCCTAATTAAGACCAAGCGATGACAACGCCACCTATGTAACATCATTTACAACCAATCGCCAACCTCTTCCCACCGTCACCATATAAACACACACACACACACACTCCATAGCAAGGAGGCAAATTTTGAGCCAATCAAAATGAAGGAGAGAGAGGCTACAACTGGAACACCAAACTGAAGACAAAGTCAAGAACTAATGAATTCTGACAGAAGACTATTTTCAATCTGAACTAATGATTTCTGCAATACTTACTTTTCAACACCTACACATAACGAAAACAAGATGTCACTACCACTCACACTACCACTCAGACTACCACTCAGACTACCACTCACACTACCACTCAGACTACCACTCAGACTACCACTCAGACTACCACTCACACTACCACTCACACTACCACTCACACTACCACTCACACTACCACTCAGACTACCACTCACACTACCACTCACACTACCACTCACACTACCACTCACACTACCACTCAGACTACCACTAACGCAATGATCTAAGTGAAGACAGAAGATAGACACGTGATAATGAGCTAGAAGATATGTAAGAAACGCTTCCCATCACTGGTGCCCAACCTTTTTCGGTCCACGGGCCATATCAATTTCCGTCCCGCTGGTCAAGGGCCGCATCATCGCGATAAATCGCCGATTCCAATGAGAGTTCGAGACTCGAAAACGTCATTCTGCAAAGACGTCAGAAGTATGGAAGAGACAATGAAGCACATTGACGCGGGCCCAGGAGCCGTAGTTTGTGCATCACCTATTATCATCAGTAAGAACATTCTAAATTTGTGTTTTGGGGACGCCAAGGATTCTAGTGGGTCTGAGTGGAACAGAAAGCTATAAATTAAGTCAATGGGTGAACAAAACAAGCACTGAATGTCGAAGCAGAAAATTTTAAAACAAACTTATTCGAGACCTTTGTCAATGCAGACAGGTGCACTGCCCTATGGCCATCACACACGAACTTGTCAAGTCTAGATTTATATGTTTCTAACAGATTAACGTGTCCAACCCCACTGATTGTAGAGCTTGATAGTTTATTAAAACGAGAGAAGGGGTGGCGGCCCTCATCGCTTCGTGGCTTGGGGCGACAAATGATCAAGAAACGAAAAAGATTGGTGAGCTTGCTGAAACCGAAATGAAACAAACTTATGCAAAGTAAAATACAAAATGCGTCAAGTCTCAACTTACATCGAAACGTGTTTAAAATTTAGCGACGACACACAGACAGTTATAGTTGATATAAGCGACACACAGACAGTTATAGTTGATATAAGCGACAAACAGACAGCTGTAGTTGATATAAGCGACACACAGACAGTTATAGTTGATATAAGCGACACACAGACTGCTGTAGTTCATATAAGCGACACGCAGACAGCTGTAGTTGATATAAGCGAAGTAAAAAGTGTATCTTCCCCTCCCCTACATAATTTTGTAATGGCTTAAAAGATCTCACCACCTAAAAAAAACATATTGTATTTCCCGCTTGTTGACCAAATTTATCTTCCCTTTATTCATGGAGAGTCAACAAAAAAAAACACACACTTCTTGCTAGATTTTATTGATTCTAATGAGCATCTTATATTCCTGGTTGTCTTTAAATGTTACAAAGATTTATATCAACTCACAATGTGTTTGTCTGATACAATTTTGTACACGTTATTTCGTCCACAACCACTTTCGGACCAAGTTGGAACTTTACAAAATCATTTGTTGTAACTTATAAAACACGAATCAAAATATTAACCATGTTCATTAATTAATAGTAATTTTTTTTTTGCATCGAAAATCCTTCTTATTTAGAGATGTGGTTGTAAATGTGGAATTATTTCCATTATTATTACCCAATCATTCATTGACGATGACGACACACGAATGAACAAAAAAAAAAAAAACAATTGTTTAATCAACTAGTGGTAATTCACTTGTTTTGTTTTATATAGGTAATGGAGCTTATTCCTGAAGTATTGAGATATATAGCAATAATTTTGCGGTTCTTACTCCTTGATAAGCTTTGTTATTACTTTTATTTTTATTTGGCTAATTTTTTGCTGTAGTCTATCACTATTGGAGGAAAAGTTTGTCAATACTTTATGTTTGATGAAGTCGTTCTGAATCTGTGTGCACTGGAGACGTGTCCAGTAGTGGAGATTGGCTGGCGAGATAGAAGCATACCTGGATCTACCTGTCTCCCAAACTGTGAACAGAGCGAATCATATTTCATGTGTGTTTGTGTGTTTTTGGAGGCGCGGTGGCCGAGAGGTAAAACGTTGGCTATAGAACCGAGGGTTCAGGCTTAGAATCCTGGTGAAGTCTGGAATTTTGAAAATTGGGATTTTTGGACGCCTTTGAGCACACCCAGCGCTAATGGGTACCTGACATTAGTTGGGAAAAGTAAAGGCGGTTGGTTGTTGTGCTGGCCACATGACACCCTCGTTTACCGTGGCCCACAGAACCAGATTACCTTTACATCATCTGCCACATAGATCACAAGGTCTGAAAGGGGAACTTTACTCGTTTTGTGTGTCTGTGTTTGTGTTCCTTATTAAGAGTGTTTGGGTGTTCGTGAGTAGGAAATACAATTAAATATATTTACACTAAATTCTAAACAGGTCTTCAGTAAATTATGCACAGATATTTTAATAAATTATAACCTTTGAACTTTCAAATGATCGCTCGACTTGAAGTATGTAAATATACAAAATAGACAGTACAGACTGATTTTAAATGAGTGAAAGTGTAGACTTCTTTTTGTACTACAGAGAATTCAAAGAAGTAGTAGGCCTACAATGACTTCCGAGATTGTAATAATGTATAGGGTTAAAGAGATTAAAGCTGTAAAGAATGAGGCTGTAGAAGCTGGGGCTGTATGTAATGAAGATATATTGAGGCTCTAGAAAATTAGGCTTTAGAAAATGCTGAATTCATCATTAGAACCCCCCCCCCCCCCCGGACGATACAAACTATTGGTTTCCTAATATTTCAAGATTCAGATGAAACAAAATCTAATTAAAACAGTCTTGGAGTGAGTATTGTCTTCCTAACCTCAACGAACTCACAAAGAGAACGAGAATGAAGCAATGTGTAGCTCTTTGAATTGAGTTCGAGTCAATGAAACTGTTTGTACATCAACACATAAGCCACATAAGGCACAGACTTTTGTTCCATTGAAGAGAACAAACTATAAATAGATTCTTTTGTATTCTCCTAGGATCCATCGATGAGTCCTCTCCGCCTCTCCAAATGGACCATAAGCTCTCTATAACCTTGCAGTTGTATTGGTTCCACTCTACGTACATAAACATAACATACACCCACAAACTCCACTCACACAAAGGTTCTCAAACATTGCCATAGTGAAACTGACACCTCGCTTTCATCTGTTCTCATTCTTTCAATTTCAATCCAAAATCGTTTTCAAATGTCCCCTTCCAACTTGTGCGGACGGCTTGCATTACAATAGGAAACATTGGATGGAAAGAGTGGTGGGTGGGGGGTGTTTGCTTGGTGGATGAGAACCGCTGCTCTGGTAGATAGAGATAAACCAGAGCTCACGGTACCTTGTATTATCTCCCCTTGAAGGGGGAGCTTGTTTGTGTCAGAGGAAGAAACAATGTCCTAATCATCTTGGTAAGTCAACATGGAAATGCCAGATTTGTTCAGTGATAACCTACTGACCGAGAGAACAGGACGGAAGGGGCTGTACAGGAAGGACAGTGTGAGTCTGTTCCTCCTTATTCTCCGCCTGACATTACTAGTTCACCTGTAGTAGGTGCTAGTGATAGTCATCTGATTGTCCAAACTTGAAAATGCACTGACCACAAGTGAAATAAAGGAACATTTTTAAATAGTGGACACTCTTATAGAACATCCTTCTTAAGTTGTCAGGATCTACTTCCCATGTGCCTACTACATGACTGTGTGCGCTTGACAATGTCTTCCTAAAGTAACATGTTGAGTTCTATATAATTTACATGCGCATGAATGAAATTCAACTTTTAACTTAAGATTAAAAATCGAGATGACAACTTTAGATATTGAGACGTGGAAACCTTTGTAAACCCAGCAACCAGTAGAAAACCCAAGTTGTAGGCCCTAGATAATAACACAAAAAGCCTATTAGTACATTTTTAATTAACATGCCATTTAATATTTCGTTTAAAGTTCTGCTTATGATGGTTGTGATAACTTGAGTGCATCAATATTTATTACAATAGCATGGAGTTTACATTCAACCATTTGTAAACCCAAACCTATTTATTCATATAATTATATCGTACAACATGGGGGTGACCAAAACCAATAGGGCGCCTTAGGGCATTAACAAATCTTGAAGTCGCCCTTCTTAAAACTTAGTGCGATGTGGACATTGGACTCAAACTTGTAAACGTTTTCGTTTCCCAAAACACACAATAAAGACTAAGACTAAGACTAACATTAAGACTAAGACTAACATTAAGACTAAGACTGCTTTGTTGATCCTTATGGAAATTTGTTGTGATTACAAGGACTCTTTTCTCATATAAAGACAACACAACAGAAATATACACATAAATAAATACACAAAACATAAGCGACTACACATGGGCATCTTGATCCTTTTCATGTTTCCTGATCAACGGGTGGCGTGGATCTAAACTCAGCTCTCTTATCATCAAACGTCCTACCGAGACCATTCGTTGTAGAAGGTCTCAACACTGACCTGCAACGTCACAACCTGTGGGCAGTTTAGACCACTAGCTCGTTGCCACGCCGTACAGACCTGTGACGTGGTAACGAGATATTGGTCTAAACTGCCCACAGGTTGAGACGCTGCAGGTCAGTGTTGAGACTTATAACGAATAGTCGCAGTCCTACGTGTATCCAGTGTTAACCTGATCATGCAGAATAATTAGACTTAAACTCTATTAAGTCACTAGTTTTCCTGGTTGATTCAAGCAGACCCCCCCCCCCCCCCCAAATGAATTAGTCCTACCATATGATATATAAAATTATTTAATTAACTCGTGTCTTTCTGAATATTGTATCAGGTTCTGGTTTCAAATCTGTAAACACAAACTTCTCCAACAGACAAGGTGATGTAATATTAAAACCATAACAAGAATACATAGCAAAAAAGATATCAACCACAATATTAAATCAATAATGAAAGTGGCATACCAATAAAAGAAATGCTCTTATTAAAGCGATGTTTCATTCAACATGTAAAGATATTAAAAATTTAGACATGCGCAGAAAGAGAGAAGGAACCAGAGAGATAGGGACATAAAGCGGGATAGAAAGACCGACAGATTGACAATTCAAGTTATATAAAAAGAAAAGAGTGACAGGAAGCGAATGGACAGAAAGAGGAAGTAGTTAGGGAATAAAAGAGAGACGATTACAGAGAGAGGGGGGACAGAAAAAGATTCCAAGATCAAAAAGAATAAAGATCAAACGCTCTGTCAGGAAAGAATAAATTAAAGCTTTGACAGAATGTAATGTAAATCTACTCATGCCAGGTAAAGCCAAATAAAGGATTATGTCAAACATTGGCTCCGATTCACACAATATCAAAACGTTTGACGGCGAATTCGAGGCTGATCGTGGGCGAGCACATACATATTGTAGAAAGGTCAGAAAGCATGAATGAAAGAAGCACTCGATGGACGAAACAGGCGCGCACGCACACGATCTTTTTTTTTTTAAAGGCAAGGGGAAAAAATTAAGATGATTTAGATGGGGAGATAATGGGGTAGTTCCGGATCTCTTCTCAGTCACGTGGGTGTGTTGTTTACATTTATGACCTCATTGATTTCATTGTAATTTAAACATGAAAATAGTCTAGATCTAGACATCTTTAAGTAATAAAAAGTATGTTACAATAATTCACTAATTTATATGATTATTTAGTAGGTCTACTAGATTTAGGCTAGCACTAAATCTAGATCTACATCTTAACATAGGAAGATATTGCCATTATGAGACCATAGTCACATGACTTTTTATAAAGTAGGTCAGAGATTCGGAACTACCTCATTAATATACGGTAGGTAATATAGATAAGGATAGGATGAGGGAGGTAATTAAGACTCAAATTTCACGTTTACATCTAAACGAGAAGAAAACTTTTGCTAAGCAAAGCTGAACACACACGCGCACGCACACACACTCCGACAAAACGCGATAGATCAAATCTAAATATGCCAAATTGAAGGGACAGGGATAAGCCTCCCACTGACACAACCTTGTCTTTATAGCGTGCATACATGCAACAAAGTTATGGCCAAATTTCCGTAACCATGACGAGCGCGAAGTTGCCGGGTTTCACCGAGTATTAGGACGAATGGCGTATCCTTGGCAACGATAAAGTGAACTTCCTGTTGATGGCAGTCAACTTTATGAGCCTCTCCCCTATCCTTTCTCCCCCTTTTTTTATCCGTTAGATTTTAACTAAACAGGAGCTAAAACGTGGGGGCCATTTCCACGGCATGTTCTCGTGTCAGTCGGTCAGTCATTGTAACAGCCTTGAATCTGATCAAATAGCGTTAGTTAAAACAATCCATCTACATTAGTGCCAGATTTACCACAGTGCAAGACAGTGCAGCTACACCGTGCCTCACTGTTTAAAAAGGACATCCACAATTGAAAAAAAACAACAACAGATTTTAACAAAAAAAGCATATTATACATACATGGAGGGGAGGGGTGTAATTGCTTTTTTATTTCATCAAAAAATTTGACAAGTTTTTAGATTTATGAACATTTTTGATTAGCATTTCTCTTGAAGCTTAAGTAGGGAGGTGGTGCGTTGGACGAGTGGTTAAGCTCTTGGCTTCCGAAAATTGGGGTCCTGGGTTCGCATCTCGGTGAAGACTGGGATCTTGAATTACGGAAATTTTAGTTAGGGCGCCTCTGAGTCCAACCAACTCTAATGGGTACCTGACTTTAGTTGGGAAAGTAAAGGCGGTTGGTCGTTGTGCTGGCCCTATGACACCCTGCTCGTTAACCGTTGGCCAAAGACACAGATGACCTTGACGCAGGTAGGGAACAGAAATCCAGCCTAGGGCCTCCCCTAACTAAACTCCGGCACTGATTTCTTTATTAATATCAATAAAAATAGAATCTAGATAGCTTGTGACTATAATTGGTCCATAAGGTAATGTACTATTGCATGACATGACTAATGCTTAGGTCCTTTAAGACGAATAAACGTTTGTTCCTTGTAATGAAACTATTTCAGAATGTATTTTTTGTTGTTGTAGTCTATAAGCGTAACACTAACTACTCTTACAGAATAGTCACCACTCATGAGCGAAGACGAGCGAAATAACTTGAGAGTTTAAACGACTTGTGTGTTTTCCTATTTCTAGCTAGTACTTAAAACACTCTTTTGTTATTTATTTTGGTATTTCGAGTTGACTTCATCAGAGCTCGAAATGTCATGTAGTCAGTTATGTAACTGACGTGTAAAAATAACATTTCATGTGCTGAAGTCACCAAACCCCAATCGCTACCCCCAAACCCTAGTGAGAATGAAAATCTGTTGTGAACTTGTCTTGACCAAAACAAACCATCAAACCTTGGTTTTCTTTCAATGGACTGCAAGCTTGGAACACAAATTTTTGAGAATTGATTTCTATATCACTTGCATTGAAATGTGATTTTCAATTATTCCCTTCTGAGTCTAGAGTTCAAACATTTTAGCACAATTTAATACAGACTGACGAATAAAAATAGGCTTCAAATGTTTAGTACTGTATGGATGAGGTCATCTATTTATTTTGTTCCATCCAACTAATTTTTGTGTATGTCCTTTTGTTATTTTCTTATAGACCATCAAGGGGACAAACGAAATGTGTTACACCCCCCTGATAAGTTCTTCAATTACCAAATCAACCTACATTTTATTTACAATAGCCTGGTCGTTATTAGGTATAAAAATAGGCGACTTGCTAATATAGCCAGTACTACTGCAGTATAAAACATGAGTATGTTACTGTCTGTGTGTTTCTTCAATTTATCTTTGCTACCAAGTTTATACGTATAATCATATAGAATAAACATTGAAATAATAAATAAAACTATTACTTACATTTGGAGCTAGAAGATCCCATGTCAAAAGTTGCACTTATTAATCCTAGAAGTAAATCCTCTTTCGAAAGTAATCCTTGCGAAATAAAGAGTACAAAAAAAAAATATTTAGAAATTATCGGTACTTGGTTTAAGCAAGACACTCACTCTCGAGACACATTTGGCGTGAATTCCTGTGTACTTGAGCCATCAATTCAATCGTTTGATACTTGTGTTATCCTGAAGACATGTGCTCCACCGAATCGCCTGCTGGCTTAATGACTCGCCCGTGTAACAAGGAAAGACGCAGTATAATTTATATCCTTTCCAGAAGAGTAACAATCAAACACACACACACGTAGTACAAGCAGTGAAACAGCAGGGGGGGGGGGGCGAGGTTTGCTTTTTGTGGGAATTTGTCTCCTCTAGATCATCTTTCTTCGTCCGAGTTAATAGTTGCCTGCTAACTAGTACCAAACTCTATCCACTAAGCGTGTCTTAGAACATCTCTATTCAGAACACTGATATGACAGCAATACGAAAAGTAGATCTAGAAGATGTTGTCTTACGGGACAGCGTAGCCTCTATGCCTTCATGAGGAATTCACTCTTACTAACATCGTAATGACTGTATCTTGTGTTCTGTTACTACAACTCGAGTTCACCGCTAGTGTTTTAAGACCTAGCTGGCACGTGTGTTGTCTCCGCCTGCTGCAATGTGACTTACTTCCCCTGATCTAATCGCTACATGGCAGAGATCTCAGGTAAAATAAAAAGGAAAAGAAAAGGGAGGTAATGTGGAAGAAAGACGTTTTGACTCTCTCCTAATACACACACAAAGAAGGGAGAGAGAATTTAGAAAGAGCGCTTCAAGTCTGACGAGGTAGAAATAAATCAAGGAGGATATGAAAGAATGAAGAAAGTATAAGGGTGGGGTTATCTCCCTTTCCTGACAAGAACATGTCAGCAAGAGGTCAACATTGTCTCGGTGACTGACGGGGCCCCGTTAACGCCAAGATTGACTGTAATCTTGTTATGGGGTACGGATAAATTGGCCTCGCCATCAGACCAAGCTGTCCAAAACGTTTTTAGACGACGCTTTTCCCCCCCTGTTCACTCTGACTTTGCAATACTAGCGTTATTCTAGCCAAGCGTGAAGTAGGTGAAGGCATCTACCCTTGGCGCTCGTCTGGTCACGTGTTCGCAGCTGTTGCTAACAATGTTGACTTCGTGACCATCACGTTCCAATGGCAAGATAGTTTCTCTTATTTCTTGGTATCACGAGAGATCAGAGTTTGAGGACCCAGGAAATGTTTTTTTCTTTTCTTATAAATTGCAGATGCTCCTTCAAAACAGAAGATAATTGGCTTTCCTGGCTGATTCAGGCAACACGCTATATGCTCGACCGGCAATAGGGAAGAAAGAGAGCTTGTATGAATTTATCCTGGCATATGGAATAAGTCTCTACAGAGGGAACTGATACACTGAAATAAATCTTCATATGTCAGTTATCATATGAAGACTTGATCCAAGAATGGGTGTGGAAGAAATAACATGTTCAAAATTTTTACCAGACAGGAAGAGTGAGTTGACTATTACATGAGATACCAACATTCCATTGTAGTCTCTAGATCCATCGACTTAGTCAGCGACTAGCATGAAATACCAACACTCCATTGTAGTCTCTAGATCCATCGACTTATCCAGCGACTAGCATGAAATACCAACACTCCATTGTAGTCTCTAGATCCATCGACTTAGTCAGCGACTAGCATGAAATACCAACACTCCATTGCAGTCTCTAGATCCATCGACTTAGTCAGCGACTAGACTAGCATGAAATACCAACACTTCGGTGTATGTTTAACTCTCAAATAATGTTTAGAAAGTGACATTGACTAAAACTGTCTTGCTGTTGTAGTCAGCCAAGGCTTTGACTATTATCCGATTAATGTACAGAACTATAAGCCTTAACGGAGTTGTACACAGTACACACTATAGGAGATTGACATCCATAAAATGTCAGGTAAGTCCCTTCAGTTCATTGTTCACTGGAAAAGTTTTTCCCATGAGGCCAGAAATGAAGAGAGAAAAAACACACTGTTCACATTATTCATGTATCGCCACTGACTTTTCAAAGTTAGACTATAACTCTCAATAGATCTACTTGCTTTGTATTCATTACCATTATGTATGCCTGTAGTTTCTAAATTAGTTACTTCAATATTTCAATATCCACTTGCTTTGAGTTAAACGTCGTGAAGTTGTACAGTCAAACTAGTCAGTGGTCGAGCTACTTTAGAAAACAATGTGTTCAAGGATTGTTTCTGTCCTGCCTCACTTCTAGTCGGATACCAACACACACACACACATCTATACATTCTTGATTGGATAACATTCAGGTGCGAGGAGGTAATTAATTCTTGTTTTCCTCAAGGACAGGCATGCAATATCATTTTAAGGCAAGGAAACATTGAAGTAGCAGAAGCCTTGAAAGACGAGCGCTGAACTCCTGATCAACTCATAATCTTGACTCGTGTCCCTGGTGTGGATGACAGACCGCTGAACTCACCACCTGAAAGGAAAAATAATAGAGCGCTGGTGATAGTGGGATGACCGAATTTTAAAGAAAGCAAAAGAAAGAAAGGGAGAAAAGCAAAATAAAGACAATTCCCAGGTTTAAACGAGGTAATGAAAGAAAGCTCATTTTCAAGGTAAGTAACTGCTGCGTGAAGAGGGTGATGATAACGCTACAGTTATTTACTTTTTAAATGGGAATGAACATATGGCGCGTTCTTATCGAGTGAGAATTCCCATTTCCTAGGTTACAAAGGGCGGCCCGTACATAAGGGTATTAAAAGACATAAGGCAGAACTGACCCATAATTATGGATGTAAGTTTGAATAATATATATATATTTCTAGTATTTAACCTTTTTTATTTTTGAGCTGTTATTGGAATATGCTATGAGTCATCCTATTAGTTACTTTTTTATCATCATAATAATGTAGCTTGCTTCGGCAATTAGTCTAATTGTACATAATAATCCACCGTGTACCGTGTAAATAATGTTATTATCCGGTTGTTACGCCGTAGCGTCAGACAGCTAGTCCAGCTTAGAGGGATATTAATTTCAAAGTATAACATTTTAATAAAACCTGAACATACTTCCTTTTAATCAAAAATGAACTTTCGATGATCTCTACACAAGTCCAGTGTAGATTTATGTAGAAACACAAGTTTTAACAATTTAACAAGCAAAATAGAAAAAAAATATTTTAAAATAAAAAAAAAAGCTTAAGGGGATAACTCTACATTTACAACTGTATTGTTCAATAATGTAGTATTTATTTCTCTTTTTCGATATCAAATAAACTAAGTAGTTACCAATTGACTGGTTAACTTTTAAATTGACTTAATATGTTTTACTAGGTAGGCTACAATTAAAAAAATTTGGGAAAGTTTTAACCTGATCCGAGAACGGTGTGGGATAAATAAAGTGTACAATTATCTAAAGGAACAATACCCCCTCTCATTTATTTTAAAATTAAAGGATTAATTTCCCTTGTTATCTAAAAATTAACTAATCACAAATAATTGACTAATTGGTTAATTTTTAAGAACTGATTATGTTTTGTTAGGTACAATAAATACAAGTGTTCAGGATCAACTTGATCCAAGAATGAGTGTGGGAAAAATAACGATAAAACTTTGTACCAGACAGAATGAGTTGATACAAGCTTTGGGAAAAAAAAAACACACTTTAATTTAGAATAAACACACGTCTTTCTGTCTCTTGTCTCTGACTCAACTGACATTTATCTGCCTTTCACCCCATTTTATAAACTTCATCTTAACCTAGGGTTACATCAGAATACATCAGCCAATACAAATGTTGTATATTTCATTGTACAGAGCTTATATCAAAATAGTGTACACGTTATATCTCCCACTTCGCGTACTCGGTTAAAAATGAAACTTTGCACCATTTGTCATTTTTGATGACTGCACTCGAAACAATAAACAAAAAAATAACCCATTAGTTAATCAATGAGTTGCAATTAATTTTGTTTTTTATATGGAAAATCTGAGACGGGCGACCAGTGACATTTATCCTTATAATGTAGAGAATTAGGTCGTTACAAATGTTAAGCTAACAAGAGAGGGAAAAAAAGCTATTTTTTTAAATATATAAATACTTGAATAATAATAATAATAATAAGGCTTGTCTTCGAGTCCGAAGATTAGTGAGGAATGCAGTATTTCCCGTGGCTGCGCAGCACCAGCTGTGACCTAATTATTTTGCCACATCGAGGGCAAGCATAACCATTGTCCGCAGGTGGTTGATTTAGATTTTCTTTTCGCCGTCTGCGTTTGTCCTCGGCAGAGGATTTTCTTTTGGTCTAAAATGTGTATTCCTCGGCCTTTGTGAGAGATCTCCAGCTGTCTCGTTCTGAGGCCGCATGCAACCAGGTGCTCTCTTCTATGTCAGCCAAGGAAAGTTAACGCCTAAGCTGGTCTTTGAAGCGTTTCCTTGGGGCGCCTCTGTTACGTCGACCACCTTTTAGGTCACCAAAAAAGACTGGTTTTGGCATACGTTCGTCCCCCATACGGGTTACGTGTTCTGTCCAGCGTAACTGTCGGACCATACGAAGTCCCTCTCTACTGTCCATACGTCCACTTGAATAGCTCAGTGACAAAACACGTTGGCTTTCCATCATGAAGGCTGGAGATCTCTAGCTCGAATTCAGACTCGTGCAACTTTTTTTTTAAAGGCAGCAAGGAAACCTTCTCCCAGATACCCCCTCCCATCCCCCAATGGTCCGCAAACGTGAGTGGACCATAGCGCACTGAGCATGAAAGCTGCGCTAAAAAATTCAAACTAATTGATGCAATGTCACTCAATATAAGCAACGTTTTTTTTTTAATTATATTAAAATTTATAGTTTTTTTTTAAATTATTGTTTATTTTTTAGTTCTAAGTGCAAACCGAGTTTTGTGTTTGTGAGATGGCTATGTCTTCAAAGTGTTTTCGCATGTCAAAAGTGGGGTAGAAAAAAGTAAAGCTCCCCTTTTAGATCTATAGGGAGGATGATGATCTATTTCTGTGGTCTACGGTTAACGAGGGTGTCATGTGGCCAGTACAACTTTTCGCTAACTAACGTCACATACCCAAGTATTCCAAAATTAAAAAGCCCAGTCTTCACCAGGTTTCGAACCTCGGACCCTCCTGTTAAGAAGCCAAGCGCTTTACCGCTCAACCACTAAGCCGTCCCATAAGTGCGGAGGTCTCTTAAAATGTCAATAAGTATAGCGCACCACGAGATGCTATAAATAGATTTCAACGATTGTTCAACTCATTGTGCCAGAGTGTATGACAATTTGATTTCTTTGATTTGACTGTTTCCATTGATCACCTCATCATAAACACACCGGGATCTAGGAAGTGGGAATCCCCAATTAAAGAGAACGCTCCTATATAGTCAGCATAACTCTAACTAATTAAGCAACATGTGAGAAAGAATAAGAATAATAGAATACGAGAGAGCAACTGTCTGATCAGTAAATGTAACGATGAAACTTTGTGACTCTGACGTAGGGAGATGTGGCTGGGAAACCTAGAGAGGACATGTTAGATTTTAAAAGAAAGAGATTCTAATCGAGTTTGAGTGGGCGTAGTACACTCACAGGGAGGTAATAGACTCTGTGTCGATAGACTCAGTGCGGGAAATGAAAGTCTGGCCCTTGTTAATTTTACAAAGACAGGAAAAAAAAAAAGGACTGCAAAAGAGGGTTTGTGTTTTCACGAAAACTCAGAGGCGACACCTGATATGTCCACCGATGCAGGTCAGGGGCGAATTTAAGAGAGGGCGGGCAGGAATACTGCCTAGGGGGATCACAAGAAAGGGGCCCCAACAATAAAGACAAAAAAATTAAAACTTTATTTCGTCGGGTTAGCAACTTTACGTTGCTATTTTTTCCCTTTACGCATTTTTATAATATTATTTATTTGAAATTATTAATTTACATTCTCTGGCAGCTGCCAGGGTCTAGCTTTATTATTATTATTATTACATTTTTTATATCCATAAGTATTCAATGACCTGATTGTTATGAAAATATTAAGTGTGAGCCTGGTCTTAGGTTTGTACATTACCGTAGTACAATTTATTGCTTCTATTGCATCTTGGCTTGGTGACTTGGTGAATGGACGACCGGGTGACTAGACCGGATGACTAGGTGATCGGTGACTAGGTATCTCGATAACAAGATAACCGGGTGACTAGGTGAACGAGAGACTACGTAGCCAGGTGACTAGGTGAACAAGAGACTAAGTGACCAAGGGACTAGGGTTAGGGTTAGGTGACTAGGTATTTGATCAACTAAGTATCCCTGGGTGTCTAGGTATTTAGGAGATTTGTTATTTGGGTGACTAGGTATCTACGTAAATATATATCTGGGTGACTAGGTATCTGGGTGACTAAGTATCTGGGTGACTAGGTATCTGGGTGGCTAGGTACCTGAGAGACTAGATGTCTGGGTGACTAGATATCTGGGTGACTAAGTATCTGGGTGACCAGGAGTCTAGGTGACTAGGTATCTGGTGATTCTGTATCTGGATGACTAGATATCTGAATGAAAAGTATACTTCATGATTCAAATTAGTTTTCAATGTCGTCAAGATTCCAATTGTAGTAAATGTTTTTGTTTTTTTTAACATAAAATAGAATTTACCACAGAGAGTGGGTCGCTAGATAGCGACTAAAATTCAACTCTGTAGGTCAGTTTTTCCCAAATGGAATAACTAACTGGTAGGCCACCAAGTTAATCTCTCTAAAAAAAATATAAGCAAAGTGTTCTGCTAAATACTCAGAATGTGCAAAGTGTCCCGTTAAGGAAAAAAGTTTGGGAAACACTGCTGTAGGTAAAAAAGCAGAATTTTAAAATGTTTGTTATCAGGTGACCGCTCCCATTCGTTCATCCGTGACGAGGAATACTTCTAAGCAATTAACAGTGTTAATTCTACTTTCATCTCAAGCAAGTACAAAGGACATTCACAACCCTCTGCTTCAAGACGGGAAGCAGACAAAATACAGACTTTCTCTCCTTGCTAACTCTATCTTCATGATAAGAATTAATGAGTGAAATGTGTGTTCTAGAGACTGCAGACGACTGTCAGATTTAAACATCCCCTCCTCAATAGTTCCCCCTTTTTCCCCCAAAGCTTGCTGACCACTTTCATTCCGGTGTCGGCCAGGATAAGTCAAAGCAAGGGCGATAAAACCCACATCTCAGTCAATTAACCCACTGACCGGTGGTCAGTTAACCTACTGACCAGTGGTCACTTTGAAATTAGAAACGGGTTTCTCGGACAGCTGTTGCTTTTCGGCTAGACAAGTTAATAATGTGGAGGCTTGTGTGAGATTGTTACAACAAACACGTCACGAGCATCATACTACAGCGGAATCTATTTGATCTGGCTACTACATCGGGATGTGATAATGCTTTTTTGGTCCTAATAAACGGCTGATTTCATAAACCGGATAAAGCTGTATTATAGAAATAGTTTCGGTTCTCGAGCATTTAGTTCAAATTGGCGATTAACCGATGTTCAATAAACCAGATTGGATTGTATGTACATTTTTTTTAAAATATAATTTTTAAAAGGATTACTTTATAGTCAGCTCAAGACTGGCTCGATAAAAACTGGTCGTTTCCACCTCCGTGGGTGTAATCAAACGGGACCTCAAAACAGTGAACATTGATGTTGACAACAGTGGCGCAGCTATGGTGGGGGATGGGGGAGGAGAGTTTGAAAATCGCCCCGGGCCACCACTTGAAATGAGTGCTCTAATTATTTTTTTTTTACAATAAATATTAAGCCATTATCTCATCTCATGATGTCGAATGTCAAAATGAATTCATTGTCCGTGTCACATGGTGTAGAATCACATGGTGTAGACGTCAAGGTCCCGAGAGAAGTGTAAACAGGAAGTTCACTTACACAATGGCTTGTTAAAGAATCAAGTCTCTACACAGAGAAATAAACATACAAAGTGACTTAATTAGAAATGATTTTTTTAAATGTTATTTCTGCTACGAGAACTTTCGGTTTGAAGGTCTTTCTCTCTATAAAAATCCTTAAATAAACAATTTGTTAATTAATTATTGATAATTTGTTTGACATCGAACAAGGGAAAGACATTATAATTAACAAATGTGGATTTTCTTTCCTACCCTATCTGCCATTTTCGCTTGTCATTGTGCAGTCACTGCCATATTTAACAGGATTACTAGTGCAACTTGACACAGCTCAAACCAACCGACCTCACTTCTTGCGATAAATCAGTGGCTTCGTCTAACTGCGTCATCACCAAAGTTACAGCTGAAGAAAGCAAGGGAAAAGACGCCGTGAGTAAAACCGTAAGATTAGTAGAAGAAATCGATACTAGATTACACGATACATCATCACTTAGGGTCACAACTGAAATTATCATTTAGCCCCAGGAGTCTCGAATGATATACATTTTGTTTTGTGTTAGAGCCGGATGTAACGCTGTGATGTTGAGGCTTTGACACCATAACCATCACTAATGACTGCTGGGGTACCTACATCAATAAGACTATCTGGTAATTGAGACACTAAGGATCGAGCACAAATGTTTGTGGGTAAAGTCGTTAGTCCAATTTGGGTGTTACGTTGGCATGAGTTTTTAAATCAGGCAAAAAGTGAGGGAAAACAGTGTGTTCAGTTAATCATACAAGATGGTTGAATGAAGAGTTGAGTTAATCATACAAGATGATTGAATGAAGAGTTGGGTTAATCATACAAGATAGTTGCTTGAAAGAATTGAGTTAATCATACAAGATAGTTGCTTGAAAGAATTGAGTTAATCATACAAGAAGACTGTAAGAATGTATTAAGTTATTCATACAAAGTGGATGTATCAGGTGTTGATTTAAATGAATTCTAATCAAATATTTACATAGGAATCCCCAAAGACACCAAGTATTCTAGAAGTATATCCAGAAATAATTACTACAAATGCAATGGCAATAGTGAAAACTTCCCGATTTCTTTTCCAGAAGAAAAATTTAGGTATGAAACGTAGAGATGAACACCATCTTTTTTTTGTCAGCTTCAAACAAAGGATATTTACACAGGCGATTGCATGTCAATTTCAATAAACTATATTATAATATTGTATTATTATTTGTGGTAAAACTACTGTAGTGCTATAATCAAACTACAAGTAACTTTAGGTAATGATAGTGTTAACAGAAGGATTTATTATTCAAATTATCTACAAATTTGTAGGCTACACAAACGGTAATAGATAGGTTGTTACAATGGTGTATTTAGCTTACAATTGTCCACATTTACAAGGAAAAAAAAATACAACCTGGTACCATTATTGGTAACAGCGGGCGAATGGAAATAGAAAAAGAGCAATCATTCATTGAAGATCTTACATAGACATAAAATACATGAAATTATACTTATATAAATATTTAAATATAGTAATTACCTTCCAGTACTACATTTTATAAAAATCTTTACATCTTCTAAATCGGTTAGCCATAACCTGGCCCGTTACATGGTGCTGTCTGGTCCCTTGGCAGTTCTGCCCACATTGTATTAGGAAGTTGCAAATGATAGATGCCGTTCTGTTATGGAGTGTGTGTGCATGAAAAAGTAGGGTGGATGTTTTGATTGACTGACGAGTTTCTGATGAAACCACGAGGTGGTCTGGCGTCAGTTCAGGAAACAAACCGAGAGACTTGGGACAGAAAGGACGAGTTTTTTGTAGTGAGTTACATCGTGTTTAAATTATCATCCCACTTCTGACACAATATGTTGTTGGTCCGGTTATAGGTCTATAGTTCCAAACTGCTAGTCCAACCAATCCAATATTGGGGTATTTAATTTCAAACAAGTTAATGCAGAACTTGAAATGAACTTGAACAAAATACTTGGTTAAATAAAACTTAATATAACTTTAATGAACAATATAGAGAGATTCAACGGTAAAGTAGATGTATGTAGAAAAAAAAGAGAAATTGATATCGACGATTTCTTTTCGCGGTGATGCGACACATGTGTCGAGATTATCAATGCTCCCCCCACCCCGGGGGAAGATAAATGTTGGACATCACTGCTCTAAAGGCTCACAAAAATTCATTAGATTAACATAACTGATTAAGCTCTATTGAATATAATTTATAAAAAGTTAATAAAGCTGATGCATACACTCAAGCTTATGTCCTGACGGAATTTCAATTTTATACGTGAGCATATATGTGTATCCGTCTAAAGCACAAACATAAATTATTGACTCTCTCTCTTTCATTTTTAATAGGTAAATATATGAAGAGTTCTGGTATCGTTGGGATATTTTATAAAATGAACCGAATGTTGGAAATGTCACAAAGTTTATCAGCGTACTTTTATCTGCCTTCTTTTTCAACATCATTTTATAAATATAGTGGAGTAGCAATGTACGGGGCTCAAGAACATGATGATGGGCCATCTCCCGTAAATTCACCTATCCCTTAGTCTATTGAACCGTTGGGGCAACACACGAGATCTGTCGACCGTCTTTCTCCATTCCTCTCGGTCCTTCGCCTTAGATAGAATCTCTCCCACCAACAGGCCAGTCCAGTCTTAGGCTCTGTCTTATCAGTTCTGTTTCAGTTTGCATCTTCTTTTTTTTCCTGGAACTGTTTCCCGAGGATTGTGGGATATGGCAATAGAGTTATAGCTTTACCTTTTTTGACAGCGTTTGGCAGGTCATCGTGGGGCCAAATTGACGTAGTGATCCTGTTGAAGGTGATAGCTAGGATACTTCTACACCATCTCAGTTTCATTGCTAGGACACTTCTACATCATCACAGTTTCATTGCTAGGATACTTCTAGAGCATCTCAGTTTCATTGCTAGGATACTTCTAGAGCATCTCATTTTCATTGCTAGGATACTTCTAGAGCATCTCAGTTTCATTGCTAGGACACTTCTACATCATCACAGTTTCATTGCTAGGACACTTCTACAGCATCTCAGTTTCATTGCTAGGATACTTCTAGAGCATCACAGTTTCATTGCTAGGACACTTCTACAGCATCTCAGTTTCATTGCTAGGATACTTCTAGAGCATCTCAGTTTCATTGCTAGGATACTTCTACAGTATCTCAGTTTCATTGCTAGGATACTTCTACAGCATCTCAGTTTCATTTCTAGGATACTTCTACAGCATCTCAGTTTCATTGCTAGTATCACGTAGGTTGAGTGTAATGAAATTAAAATGAAGTCGTCCTGTCAGTTCATCCACAAAAATACATTTAACTACAGGTACTACCATTTATGAGTATTAGTGTCATGACATTCAATTCAGTATCGATTTTTAACATGTTATGAAAATGTTTTTCTTGTAAGGATCCCTTTTGGTCCCTGATGGGCATGGGCTGGGCTAAATGGTTGCTACGCCACTGCATAAAAAGTTACGATTCATGTGTGTGCGTTCATGTGAAGTAGGGTCCAATTCATTTTGTGTTTGGTCTACAAAAATGTTCAACCCAATGCGCGCAAATAATAGGGGAACTAGCTAATACAGTAAGCGTTTGTTCTTTAAGTGTGGGAAGTTGTGCACGTGTGTCAGGTTGTGTGCGTGTGTCAGGTTGTGTGTGAGTAATGTTGTGTGCGTGTGTCATGTTGTGTGTGATTTTGTGTGTAAGTAATGTTGTGTGTGTGTAATGTTGTTTGTGTCTATGTATGTAATGTTGTGTGTGTGAGTAAGGTTGTGTGTGTGTGTGTTTATGTGTGTAATGTTATGTATGTAGCATGTGCGTACTAACTTGACGCTATTATCTCTATAGAGTCTAGATTAGTCCGGAAACTGAAATAAAAAATCGATATTATGATTAAAATTAATTTATATATTGAATCGAATCGATACTTGTATTCAAGTTGTGTCTTCTTTCCAACGCAATACGCTCCCAGACACACACACACACATATATATATATATATATATATATATATATATATATATATATATAATATATATATTATATATATATATATATATATATATACAGAGAGAGACAGAGAGAGACAGAGAGACAGACACAAGCACACACATTTACACAGGCATAAACACATTCACTTAGATTTTTTTTTAATTCCCTCAGACACACAAACTTATTCCCAGAGACAGATAAACACACATTCATTCAGACACACACATTCACTGGGACAACAAAATTCCCTTACAAATAAACAATTACTCAGACACCAGCATTTACTCAGCGAACACATATACCAAAATCACCCAGACATACAAGCACACATTTTGATACACACTAGCAAACTAGACAAACACATTTACTTACTGACACACACACACATACACACACACGCTCACGTACAGATACATACCCTTCGAGACTCATACACTTACTCATTCAGACACATCAACACAAACACACTTGCACAAACATCCAAACATCCTCACTCAAACACACACTTAATAAGACAACTACACTCCCTTAGACACACACACACAGGCGCAAATACTCGCTAAATGTCTGCCCCTTCCACTTTACACACTACCAAAAACGAAACCCCAACAAAGTTGACAATAGTCATACTCACAATAAGTCATGGAAGTTTACAGAACTTAATATAGATATCTATAAGTAAACACTTTAAGGAGACTCGGGAGAGGTGGCCAAATGATAAAGCGCCTGGCTTCAGAACTGGAGGGTCCCAGGCTCGAATCCTGGAATTTTTAATTACGGGATCCTTAAGGCGCCTCTTAAGGCCCCTCTAAGTTCACCCAGCTCTAATGGATATCTGACATTAGCTGGGGAAAGTAAAGACAGTTGGCCGTTGTGCTGGCCACATGACACCCTCGTTAGCTGTGGGTCACAGAAACAGCTGACCTTTACATCATCTGCCCTATAGATTGCAAGGTCTGAAAGAGGAAATATTTTAAAACTTTATTTAACAGACTCGATTTATAGGTGCTGAGATACTTACGTCAGTAAAAGTAGAACGTAGATTTTAATGAGATTAATTAATGTGTAATATAAAAACAGGAACAGTAGATCTACTTTCTACAAATAAAATGAATTAATGTAATAAAACATGTATTGAGGGAAGAACTACACTGCACTCGTCCTCATTCCTTGAAACCGAAGACATTGCCATGAGTAGTATTACTACTATCATTGTTGGAAGAACTGACGTACTTTTACTTTCAAAAACGAGAAAAAAATCTCTGACATCTGATTTCATGCATATTTTAGATACCTAGAAATTTAACGTTTCCGGAAGTTACATGAATGCGATAATCTGTAACGTTAATTGACTACAAATGCTAAAGGTAACATAAAACGCAAAATGCCATTTCAATACCATTAGCCATAACAGAACTTTTAGATTATGTTACAACCTAATGTTGCAGGAGACAAATGATCCCATGAGTTATTACATTATATAAGATAAGATAAGATAGTTTTATAAGTCCAAACAAATGAAAATTCAGTTTGACTACAATTGTTCACCTCAGCATAATGTCTATAACAATAACAATGTAGATGCAAAGACGAACAATATTCCCATACGAAAGACAAACACACTCACACACACAACCAGATTAATTGAATTAGGCTTCTCTACGTAGTTCTCGGTGACGACAGAGGAACTTAGAACACCCTGTGCCCAAAAGTCTTAAATCTTTCTGTTTTAGTCCTAACGGAGAGAGACGACCACTACGTCTGTATAGGATGTAAAGTGGCTTAATCGTTGCAGATTGTCTTTAAGAATTCTGTTTGTTTCAGAAAGACATCTTTCATGAAAAAGTTATTCAAGAGATGGTAACTGTGCTTCAGTGATATACGATGATTTCTTAATTAGTCCATTTATTCGATGCCTTTGTGCCAGGATTGCCAATTACCATACCAGCAGGACTTTTAAAGAATCAAATATGGCATACATTTACATAATTAAAAAAATATCGCATAACTCAACACTGCATGTCAATTCTATATCCTAACACATACATTGTATACTTACGCATAAGTTACGAAACTTCCCTTGTAATCATAAACTGTTTTAACTCTTTCCCAGCTACTTTGTTGCTCTAATACCCTCAAAGACTTATAAAAAAATAGATTCCACATACCAAAACAATTCATGCGTTCAATTAGAATGAGCACAAGCACAACTAGTGTCAATGTGAATGAGGGAGAATGCTTTGAGCAGTGCTTAAGTGTAGTAGCAGAAGGGAAAGGTTAGGATCTGTTTTGGTAATTAGGCGACAACTTGCCCTAGACATCCCACGAGGCTGTTGTAACATTGGCAGAGATGAAGTACATAAATAAATCGTCATCGTACTTTTATTCCCCCCGTGTTCATGTGTTTCAGTTGCTGTTCCGTGTTTCAACACCACGTCTTCTATTCAGCCAAGAATAATAATAATAATAATAGTGTCCACTCTAAAATTTTTAACTTATTTATAAATGTACTTGCAATATTTGTTGAAGATATCAAGGCCTACAACAGCATTATATGCAAGCTGCATTGTAGAAATAAAGTTGGGATGACAGTGTTATAGAAATAAAGTTGGGATGACAGTGTTGTAGAAATAAAGTTGGGATGGCAGTGTTATAGAAATAAAGTTGGGATGACAGTGTTATAGAAATAAAGTTGGGATGACAGTGTTATAGAAATAAAGTTGGGATGACAGTGTTATAGAAATAAAGTTGGGATGACAGTGTTGTAGAAATAAAGTTGGGATGGCAGTGTTATAGAAATAAAGTTGGGATGACAGTGTTATAGAAATAAAGTTGGGATGACAGTGTTATAGAAATAAAGTTGGGATGACAGTGTTATAGAAATAAAGTTGGGATGACAGTGTTATAGAAATAAAGTTGGGATGACAGTGTTGTAGAAGAACCAGTTGTAGATTACGAGTGTCAATGTCCAATATGGCTAATACAAAACTAATTGCATGAGTCCTCAGTCTCAGTCATAAAACTTAACACGTGCTCTCAGTCATAAAGCTAAACACACGTGCTCTCAGTCATAAAACTAAACACACGTGTACTCAGTCATAAAAATAAAACATGTGTTCTCAGTCATAAAACTAAACACACGTGCTCTCAGTCATAAAACTAAACACACGTGTTCTCAGTCATAAAACTAAAAACACGTGTTCTCAGTCATAAAACTAAAAACACATGTTCTCAGTCATAAAACTAAACACACGTGCTCTCAGTCATAAAACTAAACACACGTGTTCTCAGTCATAAAACTGAACACAAGTGCTCTCAGTCATAAAACTAAACACACGTGCTCTCAGTCGTAAACTAAACACACGGGCTCTCAGTCATAAAACTAAAAACACGTGTTCTCAGTCATAAAACTAAAAACACATGTTCTCAGTCATAAAACTAAACACACGTGTTCTCAGTCATATAACTAAACACACGTGCTCTCAGTCATAAAACTAAACACACGTGTTCTCAGTCATAAAACTAAACACACGTGCCCTCAGTCATAAAACTAAACACACGTGCTCTCAGTCATAAAACTGAACACAAGTGCTCTCAGTCATAAAACTAAACACAAGTGCTCTCAGTCATAAAACTAAACACACGTGCTCTCAGTCATAAAAATAATCACACGTGTTCTCAGTCATATAACTAAACACATGGGCTCTCAGTCATAAATATAAAAACATGTGTTCTCAGTCATAAAAATAAACACACGTGCTCTCAGTCATAACATTAAACACACGTGTTCTCAGTCATAAAACTTAACACACGGGCTCTCAGACTTAATCAAAGTTTCTCCTTTCATCTAAAATGTCATTTTAAAAATAGTAACTCCAGGTTTTGAACAGGTTATTATCAGATTACAGTCAATCACTTCAACGGTTCAGCCCGATGCAAAGCGAGATGCCCTATTTAACTTAAGGCAAATATTTCAGACACTTACTCATTCTGAAGCTGTTGCTTGGCTCTACACCACTCCGATGACGCGTTTAACAACTGTTGTAAATGTTTCACATGTTTCGGATGTTCCTACAGAGTTAAAGATAATTTACATCCTAG
The DNA here is from genome assembly GCA_030265305.1 of Biomphalaria pfeifferi. Classification (NCBI taxonomy): domain Eukaryota; kingdom Metazoa; phylum Mollusca; class Gastropoda; family Planorbidae; genus Biomphalaria; species Biomphalaria pfeifferi. Next base: position 10,668,826 of record JASAOG010000004.1, read on the forward strand.
TCCAAACCTCTCGCAGGAAGACGGGGGATGGCAGCGGGCAGGGTATGAACCCGGGACCATCAACAAGTTCACTCGAAAGTCCTGCGCGCGTACCGACCAGGCAGCGCAAAGATATCACAGACACTTTATAAAAACTCGCGTTCATATAAAAGTACTTACAGTTACATCTCTCTCTCTGGGTGTGTCAGCTAGTTCAACACATCCGTTAGTCCAGTGAATTCACGTGGCTTACGACATTTTAAAAAATGTATATAGATCTGTATATAATTCACACAATGACTTAATAACTATTTGAAACGTATTGGAAGAGCAGAAATGAGAACAGTGGACGTGGTGTATTAATAATCTAGTGGTTGCGTGATGGACCCAAACCTCCTCCCAACCACCAGCCCCAGCTGTTACAAGCAATGGTATAATTTGGCTCAACTGAGAAAGGGGGTGGGCTGGGCTGCTTCATTGAGATACCGTTAAGTAGGGGAAATGGGGCTGAACAAAAAGTGAGCACCATACGATACGGGCCAGGCAGATACTGGCTGGAAAGAGCTATACGGGTGCGTTTTAGACAATAGCAAGGTTAATGGGTTTTTATTGGTCAAGCTTTTGTTTTCTTGTTGGTAACACGGTCACGGTAAACAATATTCACCAGTTTAAAAAAAAGATACATAAAAAGTGCTTGTTAACAAGAATTGTAACCTATAACGAGACCAAGAATAGCTAAGAACTGCCAACCTTAAAAACTCATGACTGAATCTTAAACAATTGGCAGTTAATTTTTTAAAAATATTAACTCCTCTACATCTTTTAAACATAAGCTAATTTATCCCCTGGAGTCTGACAGGTCTGATGTACTTTGTAGTAGTAGATAGTGTTTGGTCTAACAATAGTTTCCTTTTCCCCGTTGCCCAAACACAGTCTGGAAGTATCCAACAACTCTCTTTTCTGTGGTCTTTCAAGAAGACTGAGTTCATCTTTTATTGACCATTCCAATATCACAAAGAACAAGAATGGATACACTTAAAAGAGTGTCCCAGATAGCAGTCAAGTGCTACACTGAATCACAGCTAGCATTTTGTAGTGAAGAACGCATGAATTGTAGAATATGGGTTTCCTTTTACAAACTTCCATCTACTTTCTCTCTACTTCTTTCTTTCTACACCCTCTCTCTCTCTCTATCTCTTTCTCCCTCTCTCTCTTTCTCTCTCTTTCTCTATCTCTTTCCCCCTCTCTCATGCCTGCCCCTCTGTTATGGAGTGCGTGTTGGTGTGTGCGTGTTTCTTATGTAAACATGAGTATAACAGTGACCAGTCGTAATAGGTCTCAACACTGACCAGCGACGTTGCAACCTGTGGGCAGTGGAGCTCAATGGCTACACGGTAACGAGTTACTGGTCTTCACTGCCCACAGGTTGCGACGCTGCAGGTCAGTGCTCAGGCCTTCTATGACGATTGGTCTCGGAATAACGATTGTGAGTTATTTGTTTTGATTAGCTGAATAAATTCTGATGTAACAACGAGTAGTTATGTCGAGGTTATAAATAGAGGAGTGAAAGTGAAGACAGAAAGACGTATCATGTTTATAGTGAGTGGTATTTTGTTTAAGTTATCTGGATTTGACTTGAGTTTCTACATGAATCTACATCAAATCATTGGCGCAGCTAGGGATTTGACATTTTATAATTGACTTAATAAATATAAGTAAGTAAGTATTATTGAAAAATACCGGTGTTTACAGGCGAGATCATGCACAAGTGACAAATTCTCAATTCGTATCGGCTCAGGTCGTTCTTTCTGTACAGCCAATGTATATCTATAACATCATCTGGATCATTGCTGTCCAGTTTTTTTATCTCCACGTGAATAGCAAGATTACATGGGCTATGACGTAATATTTAATATTTAAATGTAAAACAAAAATTAGGACATTCATTTGGGGGACTCCCTCAAGTGGAGGCCATGGGGAACTTTCGAATTCGGACAACCCTTCTCCCCCACCCTAGCTACGCTTCTGCATCAAATGTACAAATACACATAATAGGAACACACAGCTAGGTCAGATCATCCTAATAAAACGTCAATGAGACACGGACAGGACACGGCATCTGCTGGAGTAGATAGATAATGGCCTCTACAGAATGCTAATCCTATCGTGACGATGACCAGCAGCCACGCCGTTAATTCTTGGCCAGGCACGGAATCAGTGATAAGCATCCCTCGTTCAGCTCGAAAGGGCTTTCTCATTAATAGTTCAAAGAACTGATATTTACTGTGGCCACATTCCTCTCGTGGAGGAAGCGACACACAAGGGGCTAGTTCAGGGAATGGTGTGGCTATCGGTACTGGTCAGTGTTCGCGATTATTTTATGGCGTTAACACACAATCGATTCGTAATGGTATCCGTCTAATTGGCAGAAAGATATATTCTATATCTATATATAGTTTCTTGATAACTTTGCTCAACAGTGTGATATGGTCTGGACGTGGAGATGTCCACTTGGTTGTTAGTGTACGTTAAAGCATAATCCGAAAAAAAACAAAAAAACTCGAAATACAAAAGCCATGGACAGAGGACATTTTTCAACGTTCCGTACACTTTCATAATAATTATCACGCTTGTATTTTGGAGAGATGTGCATTGTGTCCACACCCCTCTGACATACACTCCTGATTCAGAGCTGCCTACACAAATGTATCCAACACATGAAGCAACTCAGAGCTGACTAGTTCTCTTAGGTTTAATGCTAAGTACAAATCACTTCAACAATGACTTCAAATCAAACATAGTATGACTATAGTTCTCGCATCCACGGATGGCGACATAAGCCCTGTATGACCTATTTTTTTTTTAATTTTAAAAAAGCTTTGGAGATTTTCCCTACAAACAATGTCAAGACACTAAATTAAAAAAAAAGAAAAGATCTAAAATGTTAACATTATCAGTGCCTGGGAATGAATGCTCCTAATAAGTCGCTATTTAGAAAAGTTTGTTTGTTGCCCATTTGTTTTTAAATACCTTTAACGTCATAGAGTAATAGTCTACTACTTCGTCTATCATACATGGCGGCGATTCCAATAAAAAGCAAACTTTTTGGTGTATGCGGTGTAGTTTTTTTTAAGCTAAATGAAAATTTTTCGTGGACATTTTAGCGCCGCAGAATCAAATTGTATAAGCTCTTTCGTTGGTAGTTTTTATTTGTTTATTTTAACGTCCTTCACATTGGCTAGTTGAAACTCTCCACTATTGAAAATTATTTTGTACTACAAACGGAATAGCTAGTAAAATTGAACTCTGCAGGGCTAAAAAGTGCACTAAAACCTTTTTTAAAAAAATGTATGTCTATGGTATTAACACTCATGATTAGGACCAGAACAAAGTCATGTAGCCGGCCACTTTGACTACTCTACAAAAGACATTTTTCTTTCTATTACACCGTTTATACACAGAATTGTTTTCAGAAAGATGAGATAAAATAAAAGCATTTATTACTACATACTGTACCAGTTTATGTCATTACATGTTGTATTTCATAATTATGTTTATTTTAGTCATAATTTCGCTTAATACAAAATATTCGTTTGTCATTAATGGTTCTGGCTTCAATAATCTTTTGAACTATCGGAACTCCGTTGCATTAAATACAACTACGAACTATCACTCACGGCTTCTTTCAAGCAATAATTGAATCCACCATTTTTCAACGTACCTTTTTGCGTCAAGGATGATAAGCCAGTAACGCAATAGGTAGGAAGGTTCAGATAATCAGTCCTAGATCTGAGTGGTTTCCAGCTCAGGCAGTTGGTCATCTCAAGGAGTGGGCCAGTATCAAGCTATCCAACTGCCTTATACTTTCACTAACAATTTTAGAGACTATTAGAGTTCGGGGGGGGGGGGGGGGGGGAGAGACTCGGGAGTGTCCTTAAAATCAGAATCCCAGTCTTCAACGAGATTCAAACCCGAGACCTATCGTTTAGAAAGTCAAGCGCTTTTTCATTCAGCCACTACGCCCGTGTGTCCTGTATGGAGTCAGAAACCATGACACAACTGCTTTTACAAGTCTAGGCACCAAACAACAGCCCTAATGTCTTGGAGTAGACAGTTAAATACTTATGGTATGCATCACGCTATTCCCGTGATAGAACCCTACCCTGTGTTTCACTCTGCTGTCCAGCAGGAGGTTTGGGCCAGGACGCAATAATCTTTAGTTCTGAAAGCACGCCTGAAACTAAACAAATGCTTTATCTTGTGAGTACTCTAACAGTTTTACATTTACGTTACTCACCGCTTTCCCAGAACCAGTCTAAGTAGAGACTCGATCAAAAGCTCTCTAGAGACCTAAAAGAGGAATTTTCGTCACAGTTTCTGTAGAGTAAGTTCCCTTTTATGGCAATAACTCTTTGCAAAACGAGACAATAAGATTGATCAGTTTCAGTTCTTCGATGTGTACAAAGAACAAAATGAATGTCAGGAATCTACCTCCTAAAAAATATTTAACGTTTTATTTACCAAATGACATTCAAAACAGCGACTATTTGAAGGGTCGCCATAACTTTGTGTGCTGGAAAATAGCCCTTTCATTAAAATATATTTTTAGTTTTACAGTTTAATTATACATATTTTAAAGTTTATAATTTCGCAATTAGCTACAGTTAAATAATATTAATTAAACTTATCTATAAGTATAATGAAAAGAAACAGTGAAAGTATTTCATGTGACAAAGCTGATCCAGTTATGACCTACATATTTTGCCACTACCGTCGCAGACTAAGCCATTGTCTGCCCCGAAAAGAGCGACCATTTTAATAATCCACTGTCTCTAGAAACAAATAACCACAGCTCCATTTATAAGAATCGGTAAGGCAAATGGAAAAATAAATTAGTGTAGAGAATTGTGTACTAATTCATACAAATGACTAACCTGGAAGATATCTAGAACTGCTGTAGTTCTGATGAAGTGCATGTAGTAGGGGGGCAGATCGATAATTGGTTGATTAGCACCTCACGATGTTAGAGGAATTCATTTTTAATACAGGCTACCGACAGTTGATTGTGTACAGAGATACACTGCACTCATCTGTAATCTTCGGAATCGAAGACTTAATTTACTTAATTTAAAAAGATTCGAACAGAAACTCTATGGTTAAGTTGTTATATATTCTTTATTGATTGGTTTGATAACAATAGTACATATGTTAACTCTTTCTCTCCGTAATTATTTACCACATTCTGGTGGAATCAACGTTGGCATCGTTAGTTAGGAGAGAAAGAGTTAAACATTATACGTCTGAGAATCAAAATACAGCAAATTTCGGAACTGGATGATTATATAATGTAATCTCATAGGCTGACAACCATTATTTACACTCAATGTCATTCTGAACTGTTGAAAGGAAACAAACATGTCTCGCACGTCTAGTCCATCACGGTCCCGCAAAGTAAAAGTATGACAGTATTTCCTCAGATATCCTTGAATACCTCTAGAAGAGTCAAGCTAGACAAATACACTAATCGGTCGCTGCCATTCTTGCTCATTATCACGTCTAGCGTATTTTGAAAGCAAGCACCCATCACCATCCACGAGGGTCAGACACTTGTATTTGATGGACAGAAATAGCCACTGCGGACACTGGAACAGGACGGCCAGTCTTCTAATCGAATAGCGATGTTACTTCTCCCACCTCTTCCCCTTTCTGTGGCGTACTATTGGGCTCTCCTCTTTCAATCTTCTTTTTCATTCGCGTTTCTAATTTTAGCTTCGCCTTAATCTTTTCGGATGAGTTTGAGACCTCTTCTTTGTCGGATGCTGAAACCTTGCACTGGCCACTGGAGTCAAAGAGCTCTATCTATCGTCACTTTCCCTTGGTCATCCACATCGATCCATTGCTCGTCTGTCTATTGTGAGTGGATACCAAGTGGTCAATTAAGTCAGGATTGCTTTTATGACAAGTTGAAAGAAATGGATTAAATCAGTTGAAAAGGGGGAAAGAGTCATAGCGTGTGTGCTGTGTGTAATGGGTGGGTGGTTGGGGGAGTGTCGAAGGGAGAGCATTCAAGTTCAAAAGTGTGAAGGAACGTGGTAAAGATTAAAACCCAAACAAAACAAAGCCGGATAAATGATTTCTCTGGTGAGTTACTGCACTTAGCACACGTTAGCAAGTTGTTAAAATTTGTCCCATTCGTTGATGCCTCTCTAAC